>OX638310.1:54258486-55508486 GCA_951812415.1 Beris morrisii | reverse complement strand
CTATAACGTAGTAATGAATTTTACTATACATGGCTATAAATTTCACTATGGTTGGTAATGAAATTTACTATACTTTGCAATTATTTTTACTACACTGTATTAACAATTTACTAAATTTTACTACACTTGTTAATGAATCATACTGTGCGATTTAAAAAAATTGTAATAAATTTTACTAATCTGTAATAAATGTAACAGCAACTCTTTACTGCAGAATTTCATTACATGCCATAGTTTTCATTACGGGTGTAATGGGTTAGAATTTCATTGCATTTGTAATGGAAATCATTACATTTTTTGTTAGATTTCATTACACTTTTCTCTCTGTGAATTTTCTTGCAAATTTAAATTTATTTTGAGGCAAACAGTTTTTGGTTTCTTCTTCATCAGCGTATGTGTAATATAGTGCACAATTGTAATTATTAGTGCGTTTTTTAGATGGACATGGTCCCGATTTCGAATCCTCTGTCTGAACTGTACGCTACTGTACGCTACACATTTATTAAAGGTTAAACTCCTAAGTTCAGTTATCCTAAAAGAATTGAAGAAATAATGTAAAATCGGTAAGTTGTTATTAAAAATAGTTGCGAAAAAATGAATAAAAAAAAATCCAGTACTGCATGGGTATCGCAAAATGTCTTCTTCATAGTAATAAATTTCAGTACTGGTATTCGATGTTAAATCATTTCCTGATAACTAACTCCAGCCAGTACTTGGTATGTCCCGCTAGAGTGTTGCACGTTTCAGTACTTAAGGGGAAATGAGTTTCACTTCAATTTTTAAACGTATTTATGTGTTAGAAGAGGACTGGAGTAGATTGGATCTATAAAAAATTGACCATGATGTAAACCACGTTTCAGCGCTATGACGTTAGTGTAAACATATCTTTTTTAAACATTTCTCTTTTTAACCACCTTTTTGTGATTTTGCTGGATTGTATAAAATTTATCCAAAAAAAACATATTGTTTTCTACGGCCCGATTGAATGGTGTAAATATTTGACAAACAAACAAACATATTTTCAACAATTTTATTACAAAACTTCACAAAAAAAAATTAAATAATAATTTAACGAACAATAAACATTTTCAAAATTTTACTTAAACTTAATGCAAATTTCTGCTAATTTATTTAAAAACTAACTGGGATTTATATTGGCTTACGGTTGCACTGAAATTATATTGTAAAAAAAAAACAATCCGAATCAATGCAAATACTTTTGAACTTGTACGAAACTTAAAGAATTGTGCAAAATAGAGGAATGTCTAAGAGTGTAGAAATATTGCAGGCAAGAAAGCGAAATTTGAACTTAATTCGAATGGTGTACGAAATTTTATGGTCCAGCCGTTTGATAAGCAAATTTTTCGAAAAATTAACAGAGCAATGTTTTAATAAGGGAATGAGTATAGTGTCTAATGTGAATTGTTACAATGTTTATAGAAGTACATTTTAAATTAATTAAAGAACTTATGAAACACAATTAAAAAAAAGCTTAGCAGTAAAAACATTATACGGTGATATTTCCTTTTTTTGTTCGGTTATAGCGGAACATTTTGTGATTCTTAAAATTATATGAATACAGAAATTTAAACTAATGGTGGTAAGTCGTTTTTGACTTCATTCATAGAAAATCTTTTTGATTTTTTTTTATAATTTTTTATTTTTTTTTTTTCAAAAATTTTTGTTTTACTTTTGTTTTCTAAAATAGTATCACGTCTCAAAAACCACTTTTTCAACTAATTTGACAGTGTACATACGCAACAGCTCGGAAACCAAAACGTGTCCGTGTACAGGTTCTGTCCGTCCCCGTTTAACGCTACCAATCGCTTTTGTACGTATTTTTGTTCGCATCGCGAATTATAGCCGTTCGGTAATTGGCAAAGATTCGAGCATACTGATGAGCTGAAAAGAAACAGGTGAAATTGCCGTGATTTAAAAATAATTAGAATAAGCATAAAAAAAAGAATTATGAAATGGGAGAAGAAGTAATAGGATTTGAACCGGTGAGCTGCTGGTTACGAGTCTAACAAGTCTCAAAACGGCTTAAAATTGTTAAGGCCTGCTATTGAAATCTAGGACTTGGGTTCTTTATAGCATGCAAAAAAAATAATTGGTCAGATCACTTGACACAACTAAACGCACTTGTCGCAAGTTCCGGATTTATTTAGGGGTTCGACATTGAAAGCAAGAAAAAGATTCTACCAATTCCCCCTTCTATGCGAATTTCAAAAGCGCCCTTGTAGGTTTTTTCCCTATGACAAAGCCAAGTCAATCGTCAACATGCTTGAGCAAACAAACAAATAAGCACCTTCAGAAGCTATCGTTTCACACACTCTTTGCATTTCTATCGGCTTTTAAGGGTAGCCTTATCGCTATGACGTTTAGTATGACCGTAGCGCGTCTTCGCCATTCTCGAATACAATCATCCCCCGGGGTCGGTACTATTAAAAAGATTAGGGGAATCGCGTCACCCTTGCTCCAAAAAATTATCTAAACCACATCCCTTGGTTTACGTGTAAGGTAAAGAAATTCGAAGTGCGATCCTAGATTGTCTCCGTAAAAAAGGACAAGCGTTATTTTTGTTTCCTTATTGAAATTTACCGCCACTGGTCTGATTGCCCTATTTTAGGGTGCTACAGTGCAAAAACTCAAGTTATACAGAGAAATGTACACACTTTTGTTATTAAAAAGGCCAGGTGAATACTTTTGAATGGTCAGAGACGACTAATAACTTGTTGACAGTGCAAATGATTCTGATTTTAGGACATCGAAGGGATGGAATCTAATTGGGGTTGATTATAATATCACGGAATATGGTTTTCTTGATAATAGGGATAATTGATTTGAGTCGCAGTCTTAAGAAGAATTATTTTATTTTGCTTTATTAATAATAAACAATTGTGATCGATTTTAAAAACAAAAAAATTTACTAGCCTGCAATTTATTTGTTTACGAGTTAGGACTAGTAAAACTTAAATCAACTCACAAACGCTTTGAACTACAATATTAAAATCAAGAGAGTATATTGGACTCCTCTATGTGGAGTGGTTTTAAGAGGTGGGGGAAGGGGGTGCTTCAAGCGTTTACAAAAAGATTTAGTTTCTATACCTCAGGAACGGTCTATGATAGGAAGTTGAAACTTGAACCTTGTATATTATATATATAGGTATATTGATCTTCGATAGCTGCGCCATTTGCAAAAAATCTGACAAAGGCCTGGTCGCAACTTAATTATTTTTTGGATAGAAGTTCGGCATGCGTTTAATATTGAAATGTAGGTAGTGCAAGTTTCTATGTAACTGACAACCTAAACATATAATGTTTGAAATTGCCACACGATTATTTTCTAGGTTGTCACTCGCATGGTAACTTACACGCATTTCAGACTGTTGGCAGATTTTTTATTAATTTATTTTTTCAATTTCAATTAAAAATATAGTGGATAAAATATCGACACAATTCCATTGTAGCTAAATTTAAAAAAATTTTTGAAACTGATTTGTAGGAATCCGTCAAAGTAAAAAGCTATTCGATATCTCGTCAAACCTAAGAGATATGTTAGAATTCGAGAAAATTTGCACAACCACCCTAAACCCCCTAGAGTGTTAAATATCGAAAAATTTAACTCGCTTTTAGGCGAGGAAGCACGTGCAAGCGAGTTCGATATCTTATTAGGCCTAAGAAATATATCGGAATTCGTGAAAACGTACACAACTACTTTATACTCCTCTAATGAGTTTAATATCGAAAAATTTGGGAAAAAAGTTTCTATGCGCTTATATACAGAGCCCGTTGAAGTAAAATTAATTCGATACCGCGACAGACCTAAAAGATATATCGGAATTCGTGGAAATGTAAACGAACTCATTTTCACGAACCATTTTTATCCCATCTCCGTTCGTTAATACAAAACACATTTTACTTTATTAATTTCTAATAAAACAGTATTGTGATCGATTTTTAAAAAAAGTAAAAATTGCTACCCTGAAATTTTTTTTTTACGTTTTACGAATAATAGACATGAAAAAAGCAAAAAAAAATTTCAGTCCGTCTGTCCGCCGTAAGCCGTACGCAAAATGCTTTGAAGGCTCGTAGCTCCCAAACGGTTTGAGATATTAAATTTAAATTTTTTTTATAAATAGACTTGGTAGGGCCATTTAAGTGACAAAATTCTGAGGGGTAGTGGTGTGAGGGGAAGGAGGGGGGTGCGTTTTAGACGGAAAATTTTGGTTTATAGATCTCAGCAACCGCTTATGCTAGGATGCTGAAACCTAGAATTTATATAGAACTTTGATAGTGCTCACATTTGCATAAAAATTGTCAATATGGGTGTAGGGGTGTGCGAGTGGCGGGAAAAATAATGCGTCCGAGACGCAAAAAAGCCGAGATCAACCCATTCTAAAATCCATATATCCTAAACGGTTAATGTCACAAAATTGAAACTAAATGAATATCTGTAGGTATACCAGGAGAATAGATCGCAAACAAATTTTTGAGTGGGGGTAGTGGCGTACGGGGGTGGGGGGGTGAAAAACTTTAGATTACGATATCTCACAAACCAATTGCACTAGAAAAATAAAATTCGGTGTGTGTATAAAAGTTGACAAATGAAGTTTGTCGAAAGTAAAATTTTTTAAGGGGGCAGTGTAGAATGAAAGTGAAGGGGATACGAATTTTCAAAAAAATCACGTCTCATATCTCAAGTACAATGTAAGATAGATGCTTAAAATTTTTAACAGAAGTAGGCCTAATATACCCCTAGCAGAAAAAAAATGTTCGGGATGAGGGTGTAGAGGGTGAAAGTGCGGGAGGGTGAAAAGGAAAAATTCAGATTTTTATATCTCGAGAACCTATAATGATATAAATCTGAAAATTAGTATTTAGATAGAGCTATAGAAGTAGTATGTTGGAAAAATATAGTTTTTATAGGGGTAGTATGGTACGGGGGTGGGGGGTGTTTTTCCTATTTATAGAAGGGCTCATGGTGCAAAGTTGAAACTCGGTATGTATATGTAAATCAACTAGAAAAGTAATTTAGATAAAAAAAATTTCAAATATCCATTGGCGTTCGGAAGGAGGGCAAAAAAAATGATCAGTGAAAATGGAATGCATATATTTTCACGATTTTCGTCATATCTATTAGGTCTTCCCAAATATTCAATTAATTTAATTAATTCGAAGGCTTCTTCATATAAATACCTAAAAAGTGTTTTCAGGATTTTTTGAAATTCGACCCCTAAGGGGGTGGAAAGGGGGTTGTATACTTTTTCACGAATTCTGCCGTATACTTCAGGTCTGATCAGATATTGAATATCTTTTCACTTTCAAGAGCTTGCATAATAATCACCTAAAACTTATTTTTAAGGGGGGTGTGAAGGGTTTTCTTACGTTTTCACAAATTTTTAAAAATCCCTCGTGTCTCATGATATATCAAGTTGCTTCTTATGAAATTGTTTAAAAACCTGTTTCACAACTTTTTCGAAATTCAACCCCCAAGTGGATGTAATGGGCTTGTATTCGTTTTAACAATTCGTCATATCTCTTAATTCTGATAAGGCAACAAATTCGTTTTTACTTCTATGAACTTTTAGTGTACATAATATACTGAAAATCGAATAGTCTACCATACACGGGCTTTTTAAATATTTTTATTTTAAGAACAAAACTAACTTTCCAAGAAACCTTATAATTTCGAAACAACTTCGACCCGAAAATAATAAAGTTTCGCCCAGACCATTGGCAGATTTTTTTCCATTGACTTACTTCTTTAGTATAAGCCGTTCCTGAAATACTATAAACACCCTCGAGCCGCCGTACTTTGCATCCCCTTTTAAAATAATTTACTTTCTAGAGTGAACGTATAATGACTCTATACAGACTCAACTCTTAGCTTTCTATCGTTAGCGGTTCTCTTGAGAATTTTTTGCTTCGCATGCAACCCAAACATTTTTTTCACATCTAGAGGTCTACTAAGCGTAACTCCTGTAAAAATATCAAGACGATATCTGGTGCGATACTTGAGATACACAAAATGTTTTGTTTTTTTTTAATATTTTATTTCGCACTTCTGTGTTCTACCAATTTTTTTAAATAGATCCACTCCCATAGCCTTATAAAATTCCAAGTTTCAGCCTTCTAGCATAAGCGATTCCTGAGATATGGAAGCCAACATTTTTTTCTATAACGCACCTCCTACATCCTCTCCTCACACCCCCACTCCCATGAAAGTTATCACTATCCCAACAGGTTTCTGAGCTATGAGACTTCAAACGCGTATAGATTCGGAATGTACGGTGGATAGACGGACATTTTTTTTTTGCTTTTTTGGGGTCTGTTTTTTTCAACTAGTCCTAAAAGGTGAAAGTATCAAATATCACTAATAACCGGCTTTGGAGCTGAGTTGAATCGGGGCTGGAGCATAGTTATGTCGATGTCGAGACGACCCGAAAATTATTCCTGAAATTTGATGCTACGACGTCGTTAAAACGTCGGTGTGACGTTGCTGGCACTATTTATTTTCGCAACGTCGTCGTGCAGACGTTAAAATGACTGCGCCATGTTACGTGGAAAGTTATCGCGCTTTCGGAAAGGCAAAATAAACAGCAACTAGAATTTTCCGTTTATGGCAATTAATAAACAAACATAAAATTACATATTTCATTTGCTAGATTTAAAATAAAACTTGAAAAGTACCGTCTAACAGGTATCCAAGTACAAGTTCATATTTTTTAATATATCTTTCACAATTAGGGGAGGGAGGCAATTTTAAGATCGCGTGCGTTCGCACCTGTACATAGATATTCCTTTTTTTACAAGGCTTCATTCTATGCAATCTTTGAAAATAGCCAAGCTCGATCCTGAGCTTAGATCCTAAGCTGTTTCTTCTTGGAGCCATTTTCAGTCGAACTGTGAAATTATGCGATTCGCATAGTTAATCTGAAAACTGTTCGAATAAGAAATACGCCCCCGAGCATAACGTTCACAGATATGTAGTTACAGCATCCAACTGAATAATTATCGACTTTTTCAACATCGTGAACCAGGATATCAATTAATAAGTCTAAAGAGCGATTATTTTTATGAAAACAGAACAAAAAAAACAGTTTGAGAGCCATCAGGTTTCTTTCATGTTTACTATAGACACAAACCAATATGAACATTATTAAGAGACCTACTTACGCACATGTTTCCGTCTTCACCAGCTGTCGGGCTGTGTTCATTTCGTTTATAACGTACATCCAATTTCCTTAAAGAAAAGCAAAATTCAATTCAAATTGTTATCTATAAATAGAAAGCAGGAAGGCGTACCTTTACTATTTAAAGCCGCTTGCGGTGTAATATACTGGGAATTCGCCTGGCACAGAGTAGACCTTCCAGGACTCTGCCGCTTAACACGGTGACGTAGTTCGACGGCAATGCCATCTGTTAGTGAATCCTTTTCTGAAATGTCCTGTAGATACGTCGAGTTGTAGCGTTCTTTGGCACGACCCAAATCCCTTGTGTATCGCTTCAGCCACTGAGCCGGATTGTACTGCGATACTTTGGGCGCATAGTTGTATCCGCCATTTACTTTGGGACTGTACTGTGCCGCGTTTAGAGCACTGTAAAGAAGATATCTAAAAAAAAAAATTGAGGATAATTTAGTAATGAATTATAATTTGAGTATGTCGGTGGCAATCTTTACTCTGTTTCCCGTGGTTTTGGAATGTAAATCGGTTCCGGGGCACCTCCTTCCGAATATCCAGACGGTGAAATTTTCGGCGTGTCATACTTATAACCGCCGAACTGTTCGACTTGATTGACTCCAGGCGGTAAGAACAGCGACGAAGGATCATAAAAATCCGGTGGGTGTCGATGACGGCGAACTTTAAGCGACTCAAAATCCTCCCCCGTCTCATCGACGATTATGTTTTTTGACTCGTAGCCCCATTTGTGTACCAAGTGTTTAACGACATACCTGTAAAATTTGAACGTTAAAAGTTTCAGTTCCCACACTTGGTCAAAAACATTTCTATTTTTCTTTTGAAATTTTATGTTCACAGTTAACAAGGTCGTGCGGTTATTTGTTTCCGTTTTGGCAATTTGACAAACCTAAAATGAAGATTGGTATTCAAAACACGACAGCCATAAGACATTTTGTCCGGACCACTTAGGAATGCTTGCGGGAGGTTCATTGAGCTTTCGGTAAAATTTATAAAGCCAACATTCGAACGAGCCGATTGTTTAAATTCAAGTCAGATTTATTCCAAAGAATTACTTAGTAGCTAGTATGTTATTAACTTTGTTTTGTGATTTTATTAATAGGCCTTTATTACATAGGTCACGGCTCGAATTGATTCCACACGATTTGAATCATTTTAATCACCAGAATTCATAGGTGGTCTGTCTCACAACCGCAAAGACCACAATTGATAAAATTTTAGTAACCTTGTCCATGAATTTCCTTATATGAACATGTGATATATTTTTTTTCACTCTTAATTTTGCTAAGATTCTCGTAGTCAACATGAAAAATGTCACTAAAAACCGGCTCATTTCTTTGAATCGAATTTCATTTTCAAGACGTCTGTTAAAGGCCAATCTACCGGATTCTGATACTAATCGGTGTTAGTATAATAGCATCTGCTTAAATTAGAGTTAGTCAGCACGTTTTCGAGTTACGCTTGCTGAGGTGATGACAAAAAAAAATGCCGAAATAATCTAAAGAAATCGAAAAGAGGCTTCTGTAGCTAAGAGAAACACCCAAGCTGGTAAAAAACATAAATCGTTGTTACGATGGTGTGATGTGGTGATATTTCATGCATTAGGTGAGCAATTTCACATTGGACAGACGACTTACTCATCGACGAAATATTTTATAAATTTCTTTTGAATACATTCAAATCTTAATGTTGGTTTGGTTATGAAATTTATGGCGTTCGCAAAGTGAATCAGCTGCGCAAATCGTTTGGAATGAAACACTATAATTAAATTCCAATGACTTTAAATTTATGTTTATTTGCGTTAGTTAAATATTTGTAGAAATGGTTTTGTTTGCGTTTCAATTAGCATCGTTTCATGGTTACATATTAAATATTGTATCGAAAATATACGGCGATATTTCTTGTATCTACATCGAGCTCTTAGTCCCTACCGTCCTTTTTTGAAACCAACCCGCTGGATTTCAAATACTTTTAGAGCTCTTGGTTACAATAGTAATTCTATAATTTGATAGTCGATTTATAGTCTTATCTGTAGCATTCCAGAGGATAACTTTTAGTTCGCAGTCATTAATTTAAAAATCTGCCAATGGTCTGGGCGAAACTTTATTATTTTTTGGGTCAAAGTTCGGGAGCGGTCAAAGTCGGAATTTATCATCAGTTGTTTCGAGATGATGACGTTTCTTGGAAAGTTAATTTTGTTGTTAAAATAAAAATATTTAAAATAGAGATTTTTAGCCGATTAAACATTGTGTAGACATTTGAATTTCGGTATATTATGTACACTAAAAGCCCATAGAAGTAAAAACGAATTTGCTGCCTTATCAGAATTAAGAGATATGACGAATTGTTAAAACGTATACAAGGCCATTACTTCCACTTGGGGTTTGAATTTCGAAAAAATTGAGAATCAGGTTTTTAGACGATTTCATAAAAAGCAATTTGATATCTCATGAGAAACGAGGGATTTTGAAAAATTTGTGAAAACGTAAGCAAACCCTTCATGCCCCTTGGTTTTTGAAATTCGAAAAATAGTATAATTGGTTTTTAGGTCATTACATCAAAATTTTATATTTTATATCTCATCAGAACTAAGGGATGGCAAAAATTGTGAAAACATATGCAAACCTTTGGGGGTTGAATATCGAAAAATTGAGAAATGGGTTTGTATGCGATTATATAAAAAGTCTGTGGAAGTGAAAAGCGATCTAATATATCATCAAACCTAAGAAATATGTCGAAGCTTTGAAAAGCATACAACCCCCTTACACCCCTTAGGATTAAATATCTAAGAATACTGAAATTGACTTTTTGGATCTTATATGGGAAACCTTAGGAAGTAAAAATTAATTCGATATATCATCAGATCTAAGCAATATGCAGGAATCTGTGAAAACATAAAAACAACCCCCACTTGGGGGTTGAATATCCAAAAATCCTGAAAGGAGTTAATAGATAAATATGAAGACAACACAAGAAAGTAAAAACCAATTCAATTACTTATCACTTCTAAAGGATATGGCAGAATTCGTGAAAACTTGTTCAACTCTTTTATACCCTCTTAGGGGCTGAAAAAAGAAAAAACCTAGAAACAAGTTTTAGGCGATTATTACGCAAGCCCTTGAAAGTGAAAAGATATTCGATATCTGATCAGACCTGGATAATATGGCCGAATTCGTGAAAAAGTATACAACCCCCTTTCCACCGTCTTAAGGGTCGAATTTCAAAAAATCCTGAAAACGCTTTCTAGTTATTTATATAAAGAAGCCGTAGAATAAAAATGAACTCAATATTTGAGAAGACCTAATAGATATGACGAAAACCGTGAAAATATATGCATTCCATTTCCACTGATAATTTTTTTTGCCCTCTTCCGAATGCCAATGGATATTTGAAAATTTTTTTTATTTAAATTGCTTTTCTAGTTGATTTACATATACATACCGAATTTTGACTTTATAGCATAAGCTGTTCTATAGATAGGAAAAACACCCCCCACCCGCGTACCATACTACCCCTACAAAAAATTATATTTTTCCAACATGCTACTACTATAACTCTATCTAAATATTAAGTGTTTTATAGGTCTCGAGATATAAAAATCGGAACCTTTTCCTTTTCACCCTCACCCTCTACACCCTCACCCCCAAACATTTTCTTTCCTGCCTACTTCTGGTAAAAATTTTAAGGATCTATCTTACACTGTTCTTGAGATATGATACGTGTTTTTTTAGAAAAATTCGTATCCCCTCCACTTTCTTGATCCACTGCCCCCTTAAAAAATGTTGCCTTCATTTGTCAACGTTTATACACAAACCGATTTTTATTTGTCTAGTGCAATTCGTTCGTGAGATATCGAAATCTAAAGATTTACTGAAAAAAAGGTAGCTGAAAATTAAGTGCATATATTTTCACGAATTTCGTCCTATCTCTTAGGTCTTCTGTAATATTAACCTAATTTTACTTCTACAGGTTTCCCAGTTGTTTTCAGAATTTTTTAAATTCACCTCTTAAGGGAGTGTAAAAAACTTGCTTACATTTTCACAAATTTCGCAATAGCCCTTAGGTCTGATATGATATTAAATAAGTTTTTATTTCGATGGGGTTTTTATATAATCGACTAAAAGTCGTTTCCGGGATTTTTTTTACTCATTGCGGAAAGATTAAATTGTAAAGTGGTCACCTAAGTAAAAGACGCTCTAAAAAAAAGTTTGTAATTTAATTTCACAAATACGATTTTTTCTACAGAGAAATGTAGTGAGTTTGCTGTAACTTATGGTGAAGCAAGAAAAAAAGGAAGATTTCTAGAGGATCATTCTCCGAATAATAGAGTAGAGCCTATTTGGTTACACCATTTTTTTGGATATTGTTGTTTTAAAAAAAAAGGTACGGTAGATGTCATGGTCGGGTGATCCCAGTAGCAGGGCCACAAAGTTATTAGTATATAGTATGGGTTTGGCACGTTTTGTTGCTATTAGTTTCTCTTTCTTAGTTACACTTTGAAGAATTGCTCAATTATGAAAATGAAGTAGATTAAAGGTGAGTAACTTCAAAAGTTCTTAAGTTAGTGCAATAAATGTACCTTCTAATGAAAGTTACCCAAATAGGCTTTTATAATATTGGCGAAAATACTAAGGTCAACGATCCAATTTCCAATTGAATTGGTCGTGGACAAAAAATTTGCCTTGGAAACGGTTATGAAATTCTTAACCTGTTACCTAAAACAAGAGCACTTTTACTAGCTTCGAGTATTTTTCCTCCAATGGTAAAAAAATATTATAGTTCGGAAGTTATTGATATTAATGAAGAAACGGAAAAAAAATTGAAACTAAACGTATCTTGCAAACGGTATGAAAATGGGCATATGTTCGTGTATTTTATTGACGATTTATTACTACACATCCTGTATTCAAAACTATATAAAATTTCAAGTTCTTAGCTGAAAGCGTCCTGAAGAATGAATACTGTACATTTAGCGTGCACGTTTTAATAAAGGTGAGGATTATTATATGGTGACTACTCTTTAAATTTTCGATTACTTTGGATATGAGAGGAATTTGACCAATTCTTTTACAGATTTGATAAGCTAATCTCACGAGTATTTCCCAATAATGGACAGCCTTAAAATGAATATATAGTCACTTATAAACATATCAGCGCATATGGTTTAAAAACCAATTTTTGATTTTCCATCATAAGGGTTAAATAGTATTTTTCATTCCTCAATATCTTTAAACCCAATAAGATATCGAATTGAATTTAAGGTCTGACTATATTTAAAGGTTACGAGTTCCTAAATATCGTATAAGATCAATAAGATATCGAGCTGATTTTCGTGCGCTTTTGCAAGTATTTAACACCTTAAGAGTTTTTTCGAAATTTGTCGATATTTAACCTTGAAGGGTATGAAAATTATTTAAATATCTAACAGCTTGCAGCTAACAGCGGTTTTTGAATATTAAACTATTAAGGGGAGAAAAATGGATTGAACAACTTTTTTCTATTATTCTTCAATATTTCTTTAATTGAGGCTACACCTAAAATTTTGCAAGATTTTTAAATATTTAAGCCCCAAAAGGGTTGAGAATGAGGTTAAATATGTAGTCACGAATATCTCAAAATCTCTGAGGAGCGACAAAAGATTGAGTTGGTTTTTACTACTAATATAAACGCCTAAAAATCAATTCTTAATTTTTTTATTATTTATTTATTATTTTTATATTCAAGTTACTTTTTACTGCTAATGGCTACTAATGTAAACACATAAAAACAATTTGTTTTTAATTATTTAACAATGAGGCGATTTCGGAGGAGAGGCTACTTTTACAAACGCCTAAAAGGTAATTTTGCAATTCACAAAGTGATGAAAAGGGGTTGAGGCGATGAAACACAGAGTTGCTACTACAAACGCCTGAAAGTAGTTATGTGATTTTTTCATAGTCAACCCTTAAAGACGTGACAAGAGGTTAAATATGTTTACAAATTCTAGGTACTAAATTAAGTTTCATTTCTATAAGTTACTTGTACAACCCCTAAAAGTGATTTCAGAATTTTTAAGGGTGTAAAAGGATGTTAAATATTTTTTCACGAATACATTAATATCTCTTGGGTCGGATAAGACATCAACTTGGTTTTTCCTTCTACAGGCTTTTCATACACACGTCGTAAAACTGATTTCAGAATTTTTGGTAACATCGGAATCTTTATTATTCGCATCAACGCGAGGGTAGCCCCGGTACACGACTCGTACCTTTATAAAAATTATTATAGAAAGTTTGGGCATTTTCACGAATTTTATCATATATCTTAGGTCTGTCGAGATACCGAGTTTATTTTACTTATGCGTGTCTGTATATAGTAGCCTATCAATTTTCTTCAAGATTTGTCGCTATTCAATCCTTAAGTGGGCTTAAATTTGTTGTGTACGTTCTTACGAATTCCGTCATATCTCTTAGGTCTAATGAATTAAAAACTAATTTCAAAATATTTTATATTCAACCTAAGATGTGTGAGGATGTTCGGAACGTTTACATGAATTCCAGCAAATCTTTTATATCTGATTAGATATCGGTTTTCAACGAGTTTTCTATATTATTACCTAAAAATTGCTTAAACGATTTTATAATATTCTTACAAATTTCGACATATCTAATGAGTCTGATAATATATCCGATTGTTTTTATTTCAACGAATTTTTTATGTAATTGCTTACAAATCGGTTTTAAGATTTTTTTAGTTCAACCCCTATGGGGCTGTTTTTATGAATTCCGCTATATCTGTTAGGTCCGATGAGGTATCCTATTCCTTTTTACTTGTTCGGACTCTTGATGTAAACATCAGAAATCGTTTTTTTTACTCAACCCCTAACTGATTAAAATAAAGTTGTTTAAATTTATATATTTTTGTCCAATGGATTTTAAAGGCTGTTAACAAAAAAAAGGAATCCTTTTATTATTAGATCAAAATCAGGAACACGGCTTAGCAACACAGACTGTTGCGCAGCTAAAAAAAATTAAGGACATTTTAAAAATTAATTTTTTAAGTGTAATTGCCTCACTCGATGGCTTTAGATATAAAAGCTATAAACTAACTGAGCCCAAATTGCGGCTTCGAATTGAAAGTTATACTTGAAAGAATAGGTAACAGACTGATGTAAATGGATTCAGTATACATGACTTTGAAAGTAGGGTTAAAAATAGTCAGTGTTACTTACTTCGTTAAAATGTAGGGGTTTTGATATCATCAGGCAAGGACATTTTCCGAAGAAGTGATACGTATTTTACGTTCTATGGGGCTACTATTTCCATCCCATTATTTTTATTTCCATCCCTTTGTTCTAATTTTCTATCAAATCTTCTCCAATACATTTCAATTTCACGGTGACAGTTTGTTAACTTTGCGACCAATTCTAAAGGCGATACGAAAAGATTAGCTTATCCTCATAGCTGGCCTGTGTTGCTACGGGAATGAAAATTTCAATGTTTTGGCTCGAACTTCATTCTCTTTTCATAAGAAAAAACAGCTGCAGTATTAGTCTGACGCTCGTTTGGGGAATTACTATAAATCCACAGAAAGGTACGTCGTTGATTCGCCTAGGAATAGTTCACCTTTGACCTTTAAGAACGACTTACCACTAAGTATAAGAAGGGCAGCGATAGGAATTTACACCATCTCCACCCACCTAGAACTTAAGAATTGAAGGGGATCATGGTCGCAAAAAGGGTATCTTCAAGTTAGTCTAAAAGTAAGTCCAAATAAGTTCCCCTTGAACTGTACGAAACTGGAATCATGTCCTTACTTTTCAATAATTCGATTAATAGGCAGCCCAAGTCCGTAATCTCTTCATTATTAATTGGGTTTTTTTTAATCATATCTGCCATTAAATTAATAAAATATGTAAAATTTTTGTGTATATCTCTGCCATATTGCAAATACCCAATGCAAGACTCCTATGCACACAATCATTACAAACAACAAATATTGTGTCTATCATCTCAACTGTCGACAAGTCTAAGGACCCTTATTAAATACTTAATCGTTGTATCTCCTAAAGTCGTTGATAATCCACTTGAAAATAATATGAAACTTTAACAGTTCATTACTTGACTTAAGAAAAAAACCACCGCCACAAGTTCTAATCGCTACAAGTATCCGGAAATATTAAAATCAATTAGCGGCACCGGTTATTTTTGTCCTCCTTCCAATCTTCCTCTTATTTTGATACTATCCAAAAAAGCGAATTTTAACCCCATCCGTGAACAAGTTGTTTACTATCCATGTCAAAAGCCTCTCAAATGAAATATTCAAAATATCAGCAGGCGCTAAAATACCCGCTCAAAAACTAACGAGAACCAGAAATAACATTGACGGACTTTTACAGGTAGGCAGCATCTAGGTAGGTGAGTTTTTTTCTTTGTTTTCTTACCGATCATCCGAACTTGAAATTCAAACTTAACATCTTTATCGCTATATGCTAAATACGGTCTCGCCGAGCGAGAAAAGTGAAATTGAAATTCGGCGGTAAAACGAAAGACTTAAGACAGTAACCCGAAATGTTGTAGGTGTTTTTTTGATTTCTTAGATTTGGAGTGATTTAATTAATTTAACTTACGTTGGATAGTGATCGATATGTTCGCAGTAGGTCCTTCCGGGTCCGGCACATGATGGGGTTTGTCCCGGTGGGGCTGGAACAAATTGACAGGGTGGAGATCCGTACAGGCCGCATTGTTGTGGCCCTGTTTGAACACTAACTAGAATACTTATCTGGAATATAAGTGAAAATGGTTTTAATATTGTTGAGTTACTTTCAAGGATCTACTTACCACAAGGACTAAGGTTGAGGAAAATGTTCGGGACATTTTTAAATTTATGTTTTTTGTTTACTACGATTGTAAAAAATTGGCTAATATTCTTCAGCTCCGAAAATAAATTTCCTTCTTGAAATTTAGATTTTAGTAAATTCAATTGAAATAAGCGGATTTATTTCGCATGTTTTACACTTTCAAATGTTTCAATCATATTGCAGAAAACCTGAAAAAATAAATTTTAATATTTTTACAGTTCGAAATAATTTAATTTAAAAATATCAATTTCCTAAAATCACACACATTTAACCAATTAATTTGAACTAATTGAAGGTGTTGATGACAGGCACCCACTACTTGTCTTCATTAAGACCACAAATTAAAATTCAATTTGATATTCTCTACTTTTTTATAGAAAATGATATGGGCGTGGATTTATTTATAACGTTAATTGAACGTAGCATCTAATTAAAGAGTTATGAAGCAGTTATTAGTCATTCCTGTTGTATATTTATGCTCTAGACACAATGAATTACGTGGGTTTTGATTTAAAACAGAAGGCAACTTATGAATTTACTTTTTTTTAGTAGTCAACAAGTTAGTCGTGTGCCGCTAGATTTATTCATCCATTTATTATTCAGCACTGTATGTAACAGACAGGAATAAAACTAATATTAATTTGCTATTACGAAAATTTAAAATAAGTGATTTATCGGGAAATTTCCGTACCAATTACAAAAAAAATTGTTTGAAGTAGAACATAAACTTCGAACCACTCTATCAGTCAGATATTCAAATTTTAGTTCTGAGTTCTAATTGAAAAATTTGCATATTTTTGTACTTTTTACGAAGACATACGGACTAATTTGTTAATAGTTAAGCCTTCGTTTCAAGTTTCATGGGAAGCTATTGAAAGTGAAACCCTGATTTATAACCGCTTAAACTAGTAGTGGCATAGTGGATTACAGGTGATTAATATAATGCTGATTGATTTTATTTTTATTATGATTTTCAATTGTTTGAAATTATATGGAAATTATTAAATAGTTCCTGTATTTAAATCTTATAAGGTAACTTCTAGTATAATGTTAATTTCTCAGTTTTCCTGCTTAGCGAAAATTCTAAAAAAAAATCATTGACCTTTTCTAAAGTACAATTCATACTTTGTGAAATACAATTCAATTTAAAGTGTTCAGTAGCGTAAAATGTAGGGGGCAAAAGAGAGTGCCGAATCAAGTAATACAATCTGAATACTTATTATACCTCAGTAAATCATTTAGACAAATTTTAAATGTGGAAAGGTGTCAAGGTGAATTTCGTGAAGCTGGAGAAAGAGATCCTCCAGAATGACTGAATCAGGCTGGATGTAAGTCCTTATTCTTTCTACTATTCGGTATGCAGCCAGTTTAGACGAACTGGGTTTTGTGGTGCTAAGGATACTCAGCATTTCTTGGCATTTTTCGGAAATTAATGTAGGAAAGTTACTGACTTTAATGAAATGGTTAGTCTATCGTCGAACACCCAATAGACAATGTGTGCGTACCTATTACTTGACACGATTTTTTCTGATATCTTGAGAATTCGTCAAGGTATCATCATGATTTCTTGCGGAAAATAAGTAGACCTTTGTTGGGCCTCTTTGCGGGTCAAAGGCTTAACACTTTAAGGCAAAAACATCAAATTTCTTTATCTCAGGGACGGCTCGTACAATAAAGTTGAATAGTCTTCTTCTCTATAAGTATGAACTTTCTAGTGTAAGCCATCCTTGAGAATTAAAATTTTAAAGTTTTCAATTCTACAAAAATTTGTAAATCTTAAAAAAAAAATTTGTTGAGCGATTTAGTACCTTACGGAAAATGTTTTGATAGCTCTTTTCGATCATTTCTATCTCGTAAACGTTTAAGACTAGAAAGTTGGAACTTGAGGGACTAGAAGACTAGAAAGTTGAAACTAGTGGTACTAGAAAGACTAGAAAGTTGAAACTTGGGTAATACAAGCAAACTAGAAGATTATCTACATACAAATATTTGTTGAGTAGAACAGTGCCGTACGAGGAAGTGGGGTCAAAAATCTTTGGGTTACGACATCTCTTGAATGAATGACGATAAAACCGTAACTGTTTATGAATATATACAAGGAGGAAGAGACTGGGACAGGTTGCAACCTTTACAATATCATTTTGAAAAGTTACTTATCGGTTTTGAATCACTCGACAAACTATCAATCAAATTTTAAAAATTGCGGTTCTATAAATCTTTTTTGCTTTGATGGTACTTAAGTAAAATTTTAAATTTTAAATTTTAATGTCTATTTATTATACCATTAATTTCGAAATTTAATAGTAGGTAATAGAAATGTATGACCATCAAGGATTTTTAGCTCTGATAGATTTTGAAACATTTTTGAGGCTTGTAACTTCCCATTATTTTACCACTCAGCGAATAATTTCATTGGGGGGCGGGGGAGTAGAGACCCATTAGACAGATGTATTTTTTAGACCACTGTAGTTAAGTTTCTCATTAGAATATAATTTTTAATAAATTTAATAACATTTCTTTTTAAGATAATCATTTCTGATTTTATGTACTGAGAAATATCCTTTGATACTTATTAAGTCATTGAACTAATTTACAATTTTGTTATCTCTTAGTTATATAAGATTGAATATCTACATCTGTATATTTTTTAAACAATAATAAATAGTAAAATACAGTAGGAATATTAGTATGATTGATTTTTCAATTAAAAAGATGGTAAAAAATTTTGTGTTGCAACCAGTTCTCGACATTTTGGCACCATGCCCAAGGGCGGCGATAGAGGGGAGCAAGAGGGTGCACTTGCCCCACCTGTATTCTACCATCCAGTATTTTAAAAACATTTCGTCACTTGAATAATTTCTTTTTAATATAGTGTAATTAAGACCTTTTAATTGTTCTATTACATATAATTTGTTAAACTACTAACAAATAGTTACTAAATCAACACCGTTTATTGTTTTCAATGAAAAATAAAAGCAAAACATCTTTTATTTATATTCATAGAAAATTTCACTGATTAAAAATTAAGGTTTTCTTACTTACTGCTGAAAAATTGGATTGTAATTCAAATTTAAGCAGACAAATAAAATTAAGATTAATAAGGTAAGGACATTATTTTATTGGAAGACGTAATTCAATTTCACACTCAGGATTTTTTCTTCATAGAAGTTTGGTATGACTTATGAGAATTACAGGAAAACCCTAAGGTCTTAATGATTTCCTGAGATCAAGTACCCCTCTGCTCATATAGTTTTTTAATACATCCTTTAGACTTTGTGCTGGGAAAGAGGGTGTTTCCAAATATGCAAATTTTTTTGGTATGTTGATTAAAGTAGCAAGATCAGAAGGATGTTAGTAACATTAGTATAAGTAATGTTTTGTTAAACCACGGAAATAACTTTTTAGTTGCACTTTATTAAAAAAAAAGAATTGCTCAATTACGAAATGGTAAATAACTTCGAAAGTTTTTGAGCTAGAGCGATAAATTTACCCTACTAACCACGCTTCTTCTTAGCATTTTCAACAGCCTGATGACGGTTACAACTAATTTCAAGTCTTGAAGTTGACTCACCAGAAAGCACTACATTTTTTAAAGATTTTTGTATGGCAGCCCAAAACAGTATCTTCATTTCACTCTGCTTTCCAGTTTTGATGCTTTCAAAATAAGTGTAACTACATAACCCCCCTTGCCGAAAATTTAATCACAAAAAAAGCTTTTATGCCCAATACGTTCCGTTCCGTAGGGGAAAAAATTGCCAAAAATGTTTTTAAGAACTTTTGTGTGGTAGCTAATTGAAAGAGTACCGCAATATTGTCAGTTCCTGCAATATAATAACTACATAATAATTACATATTATTATTATTTATTATTTATTTAAACGGGTAGAGCCTAAAGAAGCCTCACTACTCCTCGAACTACGAACTAAGAGGTCTTTTGTTCCTGGCTCTTAACCACTCCCTAGGCCATATCGATTCCTTTGAGAAAGGAGATGATTTTACTCATTGGAGTCTTCGACAGGTCTTCATAGGTGAGAGTAAATCCACCGAGAATCTGCCTTGTTGATCTGGCCACTGCATCACAATCACACAGAATGTGTGCCGTGGTTTCAGATGTGATATCACAGAATCGGCATGTATCTAGTGATACTTTACCGATGATCTTAAGGTGATAATTAAGGAAATAGTGTCCGGAAAAATATCCCATTATGACCCGTGCGTTATACCTGCTTAAGGAAAGGAATTCCGACGCTCTCCTACTTGAGAAGGTCAGGAATTTCTTTGACTGTCTAAGTCCTGAAAGTGAGTTCCAATAATCTTCCACCTGAAGATTTACCCACTTAAAAATACCATCCTTAATGAAGCCTTTACCTACTCCAGAGAATGGTGCCGGGCCAATCATTGGTGATTTGGCTCCCCGCTTAGCTAGCTGGTCAGCCGATTCATTACCCGGAATACCCTCATGTCCTGGCACCCACATCAGGGTTAGACTATTATGATGTGCCAGCTCTTTAAGAAGAGTATGACAGTCCCACACAAGACTAGAACGGAAACAATAAGATTTCAGCGCTAGCAGTGCCGCTTGGCTGTCAGATAGGATAATAACTGTAGCGCCTTTTGGTTTATTCAGTAGAAGTTTACCTGCGCACAGCTCTATGGCATGTACCTCAGCCTGAAACACAGTGGCGGTTTGTCCCATTGCCGTCCATATTTTGCAATTGGGTCCAAATACGCCCGCTCCAGTTCCACTATAGGTGTTAGAGCCGTCCGTGTACCAGACTGAAGCACCTTCCCCAAAATCTGGTAGACCAGATTGCCATGATACACGATCTCCCAGAGTCACCATATATGGTTTCTCAAAATCATATACCTTTGGCATGTTGTCGTTTACTGAGTCGGTTAGGTCCTTCTGTTTAAATTCCTGTAGAATTTTAAGGTGACCGACAAGGTCTCCTGCCTTGAATTTATTGTACTGCTGTAGCCTTATGGCCTCTCTCAGAGCCTCCTTCTTTATCTCTAAGTGTAATGGGGCCAAGTCTATCATGGCTTCCATTGCAGCAGTGGGACATGATTTAAGTCCCCCTGTAATGCTAAGAACGGCACGCCTCTGAATTTTTTGCAGGGCCTTCTGTGCTGTGATTTGTTCAACCTTTGGCCACCACACCATAGCGGCATAAGTGATCATTGGTATTATAATAGACTTGTAGGTCCAGTATACCATATTTGGTCTGAGACCCCAAGTGGTACCACAGAGCCTTCGACACGCCATAAAAGACAATGTTACTCGTGTGGAGATGTTTTTAAGATGTAAATTCCAAGTCAGACACTTGTCCAAGGTAATTCCCAAGTATTTGACATCGGACGAGAATTCAATTGTAGTAATTACATAACTATCAACCCTTGTTTTGAGGAATTTTGTATGCGATGTATCTAAAGAAGTTGGACGATTTTACTTACTAATGGATTCTAAGTAAAATTTCAACTTCTCTGTATTTTTCTCCTATCTGCGGGTGCGCTGATATTGTTTTGGTGTGGCAGAAAAGGTTCAATAATTCTTAACTGAGTGAAATCCACATTCATTCTATTCGTTACAAAATGTAGCTCCCGCAATTTCAAACTCATTTTATAAGCCATAGTTCTGCTCCTCATTATGAAATGTTGTATTGGCGCCCATGACCGTGCCCCAACTTTAGCATAGATCGCAACGACTGGCATGACATTTTTAACTTCTATTTAAACCAATAAAAATGTATTATATTAATTGATTCCAAATCATACCGAAAGCATTAAATGTTTAAATGGGTCATGTAAAATAATGCGTGCTTGAAATTTGCCGGGATCGAAAGGAAAAACACAATTCGATTAAAATTATTAAAAACACAAATTGCTTTATTTAATTGTATTCACTCCCTTCCCGACTTCATTTACAATATGATCGTAGTTGTCAAGAAAATCACTTTACAAACACACTTTGGCCGTCGTCTCATTCTTGTAGTAGAAGAACTGATCGGGTGTATAAGTCCTGCTGCGCTTATATACTGAGATTTCCATCATATTCGGTTGTGTGTTTGGAACATACAGGAAGTGTACATAACATACAAGAAGTGTGTTGAGCTTTCTTCGTTAATCTAATCGGATATTCGAAGGTTGTTATTAGTTTTCTCTGTAAACTTCGATGTCTTTGATAAGTGGATTGTGTTACCAGGGTACGCATTTGAGAATACATTTCGAAAGTATTCAAAAAGGTTTGTCTGTTCTGAACAGGGATTCTAACGACATTTTTCAAATTTCTCTCGAGAAATTTTCACAATTTCCGAATGGAGTTTGCATTGGATTCAAAAATTAACTGATTTTTTGTTTTAAATGCGCGCAACAAGTTTTTACTGTAAAAAAGTATTAGGGTTAAAAATTAATAAATAAATAAAATAATGTTAAAATTTGAAAATAAAATGAAATTAATTAGATGATTCTCACGGGGTGCACTAAATCTTGTTCAGTTTTCCCTTTGCAATTTGCATGAGATTATAATAGATTGAATGATTTTTTGAGTCAATGCCATATTTTTGTGAATAAAATTAAATTAACTGATTCAGATTGCCTAGAAGAGAGACATGAGGCACCCTCGCGGACGGGTCCTGAACCTCTACTTGGGACCTCGACGTAATTTTTTGCAATATGCCGTGGCGTAGGTAGGGAAGGCATGTAGGGCGCTAATTATCAAAGACCCTGACGAGTCCCGAATCTGCGCTAACCAATCCTACTCAGTCTCTCATGACCTATTAAGATTCATTTAAAAATTTCTATCGACAAGGTAAGCAGACGTGTTAAATTTTTGTTGTTCAGGCCTAGGGTTGGTAGTCAGATGATCGAGCGACCAGTAGAGGGAACTAGTCCACACTAATCTCCACTTTGATTTTCCTTAGGATAAAATTATTTATCTATGCAGACCCATCTGTTAAACAATGGTTTTCCTTATTTGGCGTAAGTTCTGTAAGTTTGTTCTATCCGACTTTAAACAAACTCGTGTATTTGAGCTGAGCTCGCTTCCTGTAACACCCATCAAGATCATGATTTCCGGATCAATTCGAACAATCTAGCTTATTACAATAATCGGTTAATATATGCAGTACTCTGACTTTCAATGCTAACTAATTCTCCTACGTTACAATGCCTACAGATATTAAATCGATGGTTTTAAGGTGACGATCGACTGTGCCTCAAGTTAAGCGACTGTCTTTGTACATTTTATTGGGATTAAAGAGCACAGCAATAACATATTTATCTAAGCTAAGTGGCTTTGTAACAATGTCTGCTAAATCGCACCAATTTATTATGTATCTCGATCATACGAGTAGGTGCGCTCTCGTTTGTCTTCCTGAAAGCAATCTGGCATAATTTTTTCCGGCTGATTCACGCAAATAAACGACCTTGCCTACATCGAAGGCGCTTGGCTCGGCACGTTTCTAATTCATACAATCTCTTTTACTTGATGATCTTGTCGAAAATAATGTCCTCTAATGCTGTTAAGACTTTAATCCTATTGTGTTTTATTCACATGTAACATGACTACAAAACCACCACCAGAACAAAACATAATTTAAAAAAAATAAGAGAAATAAATTTTATTACGAAATTTTGCAAAATTTACACAAGACAGACATGCTTTTAGTTTTGATTTATATTTTTGGTATCGTGACACTAATGCGTGTACGACTTGCTCACATCCTGGTATTGTAAGTGCACAAAGAACTAAGAATGTTTGTAATAAGAGATAGTACAAGGCCATCTTTAGAGAATTAATAAGCTAATAAAAATGTTTGCAAAAGCTCAAATTGCAAAAAATAATAATTTTATTTGATACTGTGATATAGTTTTGGACGGAAGTTGCGATTATGACATAACAATGATATAATAAAATTGAAAATGTGCCAAATAATTAGCTGGGATACATAAAATAAGTTTTTTACTAACTTTCTGAATTTTTTGGTTATTTTCCGGCGTCAGAGGAGTTTCTGGTGCGAAACACCAACACGAAAGCCCAACTGGGATCGATCGCTGTTCTGATAACTGCCATTGAGGACGTGACAGTTGAAAAACCTTCACTCCAGAAGCGAGTTTAAAACTGTGTTGGACTAGATCCGAAGGAGCTGTTTTGTCATTAGATGGTATTGACTCATCACAGGGTGTATCATACCTAATATCGTAAACACCCTTACAGCTGCTGGTATTGCTGAGGATTTCTCGATATGTGCGATTTAGAACCGAAATTCATTTCCACGATTTATAAACCAGTGAAATTTTGCTATAGCACTTTATGATTAAGGTAGGTATATGCACTGAAGATCATCTTATATTTCAACCATTTTGGTTGTTCACTAGGGTATATTAACTCTTACACTAAGTGCGCGAGATCAACTCCAGCGTAATATTAATGAGGATGAAATTTTTTCATGGTGAAGCTACCATAGAAGCTAATTTTAACAATTTCTTGGAATTTTTCTGTAAAAGTTAAAGCCAATCGACATTATCAATAGAAATGAAACTTAAATTATTTCGCACTGTAAGTGAAAATCAAAATATTAAAAACATAAGTACAAAATATTTAATTGTTCAAAAAATGCGTGGCAATTTTTGGATTATAATACTTGCAACCCTAACATGAAAAAATTGAAAGGATGGGTAAATGGCACACAATGGCCACCGAAAGTAATCAGTCACTTAAGGTCAAGCTTCGAATCTTAGGATGGCATAAAAAAACCATACACTTAATTCTTGACACATGTGTAAAATACAAAATCTAATTAAAAACGGTTGAATGGTTTTATGGCTACAGTAATTTATTATAGTAGTAATAGTAATTTATTATATGTTTTATAGTAAAAAACGCAGTCTTAGAAAAGGTCTTTTGAAAACTGCAGAAATAAGCACAAATTGCGGTGTCTTCGAAAAACCGTACAATTTCTAGATGAATCAATAAAACCCACTATCCAATAAAATCGCAGAAATATTTTGCACCGAAAACCCCATTAACCCATTTTACCATGTTTTCATTGGAAAAACCAAAACTGAATTTTGCTCCGTGGACGCGATTGAAAGAAATGTGATGGCAAATGTTGGCACAGCTAATAACTTATTCATGGTACAGGGCACCTTGTAGCTGTTTGTGCATACACTTAGTGCATTGTAGCAGTTAGCGGCATGCTATTGCTTAACTGCAATTTACACATGAAAATTATGTTATGTGAAAATACTATTACCTCAGCACACTCTTATATGAGCGGTGAGTGATAAATTATTATTATCAAAATGTTAATGGGATTTTTGTGAATTTGTCATTTTATTTGCTAAATTGCGGTTTTTTGAGACATTTCATCGCGCTTACAATGAAGGATGTGTGGAAATAAACATAAATAGAAATTACAAAAAATTATAAACCTATACCTACCGCAACCACCTACACTTTTGGAAGTTTTTTTTTATTTCTGACTTCAATTATTTGCGCAACAATATGTTTTTTAAATTTAAGCATTTTTAGCCCATTCCACACACCTTCACCTCTTAATATCTAACTGCGCTTAAGGTTCGAACCTTAACTTATTTTTAAAATAAGAAGGCGGCATCTAGTGAGGCCGGTATCCATTTGTTGCATTTCTGCGTATCGTTTTCTCGTTGCGTATCAGTGGATACGACAAACGTATATTCATTCTGTATCAAAATGTGATACAAAGAAACGCAACGAACTTGATCGGTCAATTGGCGGCTTTTACCGTCACATCAAATTATACGATACGCAGTGCAGTCATGTTTGGCCATGTTGCGTTGCACATGGCG
The DNA here is from genome assembly GCA_951812415.1 of Beris morrisii. Taxonomy (NCBI): domain Eukaryota; kingdom Metazoa; phylum Arthropoda; class Insecta; order Diptera; family Stratiomyidae; genus Beris; species Beris morrisii. The sequence goes on along the minus strand of OX638310.1, from coordinate 55,482,617 downwards.
TTGCACAATATTGCTCATTCGCGTTCGAGACGTAAAACTGTAAATTTGTTTTGTCATTACGGAGAAAACAATCGAATTCGTGGCAAAATTTTATTATTTCACAATATTGCTCATTCGGTCAACTCATATTTGCAGTTGAACTGAAACTGAGACACGCGTTCAGTTGTAATCGTACATTTTGAAATACAACGCACTCTTGATAAAAGAAAAATCGTGTAGTGTCCACACTGTATCCGTTTAGTGAATGATACGCAATGGTGATATGATACGCAGAAATGCAACAAGTGGAATCGGGGCTGTAGGCTGCATAGACTATGAGGCCCGATACCTGTGACAATTTATTTTTTCCCGCTCATGAGATACGGAGTATAAACGATTTTTACCCACGCAATTACCCACACCCTACGTTACAGGTACCTTCAAAGAAGTTATATTTCTACGGTTAAATTTTTTTTAATACGATATTCGCGAGATATGAGAATTGAAATGTGTTGATTCAAACCCCTGAGCACTCAAAGAACTCGCATCTTTTCCATTCATGTACTGTATTCTTCATAAAAACAAATTATTTTAGGGGATGATAACTACAAATAAATGTAAAATTGCAGCTTCCTATTATATGTGATTTTTGAGATACAGATAAGAAACATTTTTTTACCTCACTCCCGCACGCCAATGGTCCCCTCAAAATAACCTTTTTTAAAATATTGCGCAAGTATAGTATAAAAACGCACGAAGTTTTAACTTTCTAGCAGATGCAGTTTTTGAGATATAAAAATCAAAATGCTGTCATATCCTTATCATCATTATAGATAGACCTCAACATAGTACACGTACTATAAATTTGAACATTATATTCCGAAAAAAGAAATCTATTTCATATGATAATTTATATTAACCCGTACTCTCTCTACTCCTATGTCGCCATCAAAAATAATAAACCTAAAATAATCCTTTTGAATTATGTTGTATCCGTTCACAGAATATTGTTAACAAAAGTTTACCCTCCACTCCTGTCCGCGACTGTTTCCCTTAAAAATATATTTTTACAATACTTCCCTAATATATCTAAAGCGATACACTAATTTTAAAGTTTTCCAATATATGAGGCTTAGGTAGGTTAGTAGGTACGCGTGGCTACCCGTGAGAACACGGAGACGCTTAGACCTAAGAAGGTCCGTTGTGTTACCACAGGATCATCGAATCCGGTCCAATTCGTCAAACCATTTAGAGCTTGCAATGAAGCGTTGGATTCTCGCGACCTCCATTGCTGAAGAAGTAGGCTCCAAGATGAGCTTTCCTTCTAGCGGATAGAGCTGGACAGGTACAGGGAAGGATGTCTGACTGTCTCCTCCTCATCCAGGCAGCTTCTACAGAAGTCGTTTGAGAAGAGGCCGAGTCTTTTAGCCTGTCGACCTATAAGACAGTGTCTGATCAGGACACCGACTGTGGTGCTGATACTCGCCCTTTTGAGCAAAGTCAGTCTTTTAGAACGTCTTAGATCCAGCTCCGGCCAGATCTGTCTCGCAGTAATACCGTCTGCCCATCTTAAGTTGGTTTTCTCAATTGAGTCCAATCGCAGTAGCAGTTTACATGTAGAGAGAGGCACACCCAGATTCCGATGTTCCGGCATAATCTGAAGGGTGGTACCGCGCCGAGCGAGTTCGTCAGCCATGCAGTTCCCTGGAATATCTCTGTCTCCTGGCACCCAGCACAGAAGAATATTTAACTATTCAGCCATCTCCTTGAGATGACCGACATTCTACGGCGACCTTTGATGTTGTCGAGGCCGATTCCAAGGATTTTATTGCCGCTTGGCTGTCTGTAAAAATGCTAATATCCCCAGTAGATATTACATCACACCTCAGCCAGGACAAGGCCTCCTTGATGGCCATAAGCTCCGCCTGATAGACACTACAGTATATATGTGGACGGACTCTTCCATCCTTACCGAATCCCTTTCCCATTCTAGACGTGTTGGGATGCTTGTTAGGAAATTTTCAAAGTTATAACTGGGAGGGGTGTAGTCGGTGTTTTCAGGAATATGGGGCTTAAGTGATATGAAATTTTCAATGTCAAGCACTCTAGCGCTGGAGATACTTTCGTTTGCTTTTTATGCAATTGTTCTTTTTATACTCTAGATGAAATCATATAGAGTATTATAAGTTTAATCCAGCCGAAAAGTTTGTAACGCATAGAACCAAGCCTCGGACGAAAAAAAGTTATATATTATTTTTTGTTTATTTGTGCCCAAAAACCTCAAATCCGCCTGACGTCCGTCCGTCCGTCCGTCCGTCCGTCCGTCCGTCCGTCCGTCCGTCCGTCCGTCCGTCCGTCCGTCCGTCCGTCCGTCCGTCCGTCCGTCCGTCCGTCCGTCCGTCTGTCCGTTAGCACGATAACTCAAGAACGCCTTCACCTAGGATCTTGAAATTTTGAATATGGATGTTTGGTTGAATTTGTAAGGCTAAGTTCGTTAACGGGCAAAATCGTCCTACTCCTTCGGGTAGCTGCCATACAAAATGTCCTTAAAACACGTGTTCAAGAATATTGGTCGATAACTTCAGAAGGGTTTAAGCTACGACATTGAAATTTTGTATGTTTTATTTTTACAATAGTTGGAGTTAAATATATGATTATGAAGAAAATCCTGTTAGTCCTTGGTGTAGCTGCCATACAAATATCCTGTCAAAATGTATTCACTTAATTTACGAAACTCACTATAACTCAAGTAATCTTTTAGCTACGAATTCGGAATTTTGTACAAATTAGTTTTGAGTAAAAAGGAAGTTCGAGTTTACTAATCAGCGAAATCCTTTCACTCCTTCGGGTAGCTGCCATACAAAATATCCTTGAAACAGGTGTTCAAGAATATTGGTAGATAACTTCAGAAGGGCTTAAGCTACGGCATTAAAATTTTGAATGTGTTATTTTTCCAACAGTTGGAGCTAAATATATGATTATGAAGAAAATCCTATTAGTCCTTCGTGTAGCTGCCATACAAATATCCTGTCAAAATGTATTCACTTAATTTACGAAACTCATTATAACTCAAGTAATCTTTTAGCTACGAATTCGGAATTTTTTGCAAATTAGTTTCGAGTAAAAACGAAGCTTGAGTTTACTTGTCAGCGAAATCCTTTTACTCCTTCTGGTAGCTGCCATACAAAATGTCCTTAAAATACGTGTTCAAGAATATTGGTTGATAACTTCAGAAGGGTTTAAGCTACGTCTTTGAAATTTTGTACATAGTATTTTTCCAATAATTGAAGCTTAATGTATGATTATGAAGAAAATCCTGTTAGTCCTTCGTGTAGCTGCCATACAAATATCCTGTCAAAACGTCTTCTTTTAATTTATGGAACTTACTATAACTCAAGTAATCTTTTAGCTATAAATTGGAAATTTTGTACAAATTAGTTTTGAGTAAAAACCAAGTTCGAGTTTACTAATCAGCAAAATCCTTTCACTCTTTCTGGTAGCTGCCATACAAAATGTCCTTAAGACACGTGTTCAACAATATTTTTCGATAACTTTTGAACGCTTCAAGCTACGAATTTCAAATTTTGTACAAGTTCATTTTTAAATGGTTCCAAGGAAAAGGACAAATATGTAAGAAATCGAGTGAGTCCTTCCTGCACCTCTCATGTGAAAGTCCTTCAAAAAGGACATTTTTTTTTGGTGACTTACCCAGTTCAAGATATGAAATTAAACACTGAATATTGTCTTTTAGTTTTGAGTAGCAATCTAATGGGAGTCCTTAATAAAGGACATACAACATGCATACACGTAATTCTACTTTATCCCCAACTACAATATAAATCGGAGTTCAGTATTCATCTAGAGTATTATACGATTGGCTTGCAGCCGATCGTGACTGCAGTATGTTTTGCATATGGCTCCAATACTGCACTGAAAGAAATACAGTACTTAATATTAACAGAAGCCTTTTAACAAGCACTATACCCTGAATTAATGTAAAAATCTTTGCAACAATGAAGAAAATCCCATTAGTCCTTCGTGTAGCTGCCATACAAATATCCTGTCAAAATGTCTTCACTTAATTTACGAAACTCACTATAACTCAAGTAATCGTTTAGCCACGAATTCGGAATTTTGTACAAATTAGTTTTGAGTGAAAACAAAGTTCGAGTTTACTAGTCAGTGAAATCCTTTTACTCCTTCTGGGACCTTCCATACAAAATGTCCTTAAGACACGTGTTCAACAATATTTTCCGATAGCTTTTGAACGCTTCAAGATCGAAATTTGAAATTTTGTACACATTAATTTATAAATGGTTCCAGGTAAAAGGATAAGTATGCTAGAAATCGAGTTACTTCTTCCTGCACCTCTCATGCGAAAGTCCGGACATAGAGGACATATTTTTCGGTGACTTACCTAATTCTAGACATGAAATTATAATAATAATAATAATAATATTTATTCGGTGATGATTTCGAGTATAAACTTATGTTATTAATAATCAGAGATTAGACAATAGTCTTTACATCTTTACTTTTGCGGGGTATTTTTTACATACAAGTGACATGTCTTTTAGTTTCGAGTAGCAACCAAATAGGAGTTCTTAATAAAGGACCAACAACATGTGCACTCCTTATCCTAATTTATCCCCAAATACAATATAAATCGGAGTTCAGTATTTCATCTAGAGTATCATACAATTGGCTTGCAGCCGATCGTGACTGCAGTATGTTAATACTCTAAGATTCCATCTAGAGTATAAAAATTTGATTTACTTTCTGGATTCACCGCTTGAATAAATTTTTAACTTAATATGAAAAACAGTACTTCAAATTACTCAGTTCATCAATGCAATGCATTCGTTCGTTAATATAACGAATCCGTTCATTAAAGCATTTTTTTTATTATTTCTGTAATTGTGTGAGTGTACAAAGAAAATCAAAAATTAATTAACGGCCATGCATAATATCAATGAATACTTGCATCGGCTCAAATTTAATGATTTTTTTTTATTAATTCATTGATTGTTTTTGGTTCAGTGTATGTCGCTATATGCGCACATGTTTCAAATTTCAACTTTCTAACATAATTCGTTGGGGTTCACCTATTCTACATAATGTCAAATTTCATGATTATTCTGTACTCGGTCTAGCTAGTATTACACTGTTTGACCCAGCGGTCAAATTGCAGTAATAAGCAAAGCGAAAAAGCGAATTTGACCGAGCGAATACTGCGGGATTAATTTGAATTCGCTCTTTCGCATTGCTTATTACTGCAATTTGACCACTTTGTCAGACAGTGTAATACTAGCTTCTGTTTCAAGAGATTATTGCTTTTTTTATATCATGAAAAAAATTCAAAATAAAATTGAAAGGGTGTGGGCAATCTTTATCGTAACTTATTTACCTTTCTTTAAGAGTCAATTTCTGCCATACAAGCGTTTTAAGTTCAGATCTATTCATCATCAAAATAAAGAAAATATGATTTTTCTACATTTTTAAAAATGATGTTTTTCTTCCAAAAATTTCTTGCTTTTAAATTTTTTTTACTATAATATTAACCTGGGTTTTCCTGTTTTACAGGTAACAATTTATTTACAAAAAGGTATTCGAACGAATTCTGTCCTCACATGGCCTAAGGATTAATTTTTGTAGTTTTAAGCTTTATTTATAATGGTATAATAAATTATGGTAGCTACTTGAAAAACGACTAGGGTTTTCAGAAATTAAAAGCCTATATTTGACGACCTGTAGAATCAAGCCTATTACTTTGACGAAACATTTTGTTACAACATTTTTCTAGATAATTTTATTGTCTATTTTGCAAGGCTCGACTTCATCTTGTTCAGTTCTTGGATTATTTGAGAAAAGCTACAAAAGGTTGCATTCTTTGTTTACGAAAGTGCTAACAAACCTTTGATTTTATTCGGAGCAAAATGAGTATCTTCATTAGAACCCCAAAGCCAAGCTTTCCGAGCCTGTCGCAATTTGTTAAAATTAATGTTAATTGCAAACAAAAGGTCATATCCAACTTACGTAGCATCAACATGAAGCAACTCCTCTGTAGTGCCGTGAGCTCCCATTTACACCTGCTGTAGGTACCTGTACATTGCACGACATGAAGACCGATCGTGTGCTTCCTTAAATTATTAATAGTGAATCGGAGAAAGTTACCCGGATTTATCATTACCCGTATGCCCAAGCCCGCTACTATCATCTCTTCAGGCGTCTTCGTAGAAATCGAACAATAGAAAGGGCTAGAGACTGCCAGATGTATGAAACTGAAAACACCTTGCGCAAACTTACTATGACGCCAATAATTCCAACAATCCGCTGTCTTATAAGCGATTAATTGAAGACGGTAGTATCGTCTTGTGATGATGAATAATGCGCAGGTATTTTTTATACCTTCATTTCGCCGAACGTCGGCACATAAGAAATGGCTCAATTACGTCCGGTCAGTATTTAATTGGTAAGTAATGAAATTTACGACGGGAATAGTTACACCTACTATCATGACTAAGACATTATTTTTTTTTTTTGAAATTACGGATAGGTTTTTTCGGCATTTTTTTAAGTTATGTCCATTTAGTCTTGTATTCAAATTATACGTTGTTTAATTTATTATGCAAATGAGAAGAGTGAAAGTGTCAATAGTAGAGATTCTAATAATTGGGCTATGAAGTCTTTATGTGACCGGATATTATGAGCTATTATTGATGCTTGGAATGTTCAAGGAAAACGTGTGGTAGATCCAGTCCAAGAACACTTTGAGACCAACCATCGAGAAAGCAATTAAATTAGTGGTTTCTCTAGATTCAACGTATGGATCAAGCAGGGACGTTTTTGCGGAGTGGTATTTCCGCTTTAATTTTAAATAAATTGGAATTGAAAGGAACCTCTTGACTTTTTTCAATAAGGACAATGTAAAACTCCTTGAAAGAAGGGCGACCATAAAAAGTTTTATAGGAAGGGTCAGAGCTATGGCTTAGGTACAATCTGAAAATTTATAAAATAATCTCGTAAACCTGTGAAAAAATAAAATAACATCGAAAGTTTTTCACCAGTCATACTTTCTTGCCATGTACCGAGGTTTACTTGAGGTGCTGAGAAAAATTGTGTCCAAAATTCTCTATTAAGTTTTTTTTTATGAATTACAGAACTTCGTGGCGATCTAGAGATGAAACTTTTCATCGCACAAAAAAACTTATGTGACTTAAACCGTAGGGAATTCATACTTCTGAAATCAAGTACCTATAGTAAATATTTTTGGTGACAAGAAAAATTTTGTCACTAAACCGTTCAATTTTCAAAACTTCTAACTTATAATTTCCCAAATTAAAAGTGTACTTTATAATTTTTTGGTTTGGCTTTCAGTTTTCCTGAAAATATTATACAACTGCCTTTAGAGAATTTAGGGAGAATTCATGCGAAAGGCTCAAGCCACGCCAAAAATTATTCTAGTTACCACAAGGGTTCAAAGTTCAATAGATGATAAAGAAAAACATATTGCTTTTCATAACTCAAGACACATAGGTGCAAAAGTGAAAAAATACGATTCAAAAAATTAATGAATTTATTTCATTAAAGAAACTACTGGGTCATTCCACCAAGAACCTTCATCTCCGATTCTTTTGAAATTTTTTGTACTTGAAGAACTAGTAAAAACAATAATTGCGAAAACTTTAACATACTATAACTACCAAAATAATGAGATAGAAACAAAAAATTGGATTCCAATTATTTTTTTCACTAGTTCTTCATGCAGACAATTTTTCAAAAGAATCGGAGATGGTAAGTCACAAATTTCGTCATTTTTGGCGATTCTTGATGGAATGACCCTACTTCGAATTGATGAAAGAAATTTTGAAAGAATGAGCAGTATTATCGGGTATTTTTCATAGTCAATGAGCTGCACAAAAGTACTACGAATCTCATTCCATTAAAAAATATTCTGATAATTTGCAGACAATTTCCAAATCGTTAACTACAAATTATAGATTCATTTCTTATCACATTGATTAAAAAGTTCAAATGAATATAATTAATCTTTTCTGGTTTTGATGAAATATTTGTTAAAGATTATGTTCATACTGTGGTCAGGTTTTGCAGGGAATTGTAGTGTAGTGTAGTGAGGGGATGGAACAGCCCACGAGAATCTGAAGGGATCGCAATGGGCCCGTATGGCGCCTAGTGAGCGCGGTGGTTATAGCACTGCGCCCCCTTCTTAAACCTAAACCTAACCTATGTTTATACTGATAAAGAACACATTCATAATATTGAAGAATATGCATCGAATACTCTTCTATTCCATTGTGACGCACATTGATAAATAAATAAATGAAAAAAATGTTTAAAATAAAAAAATCTGCGAACAGTCTGGGCGCAACTATATTAAAATTTTTCATTTTGGGGGTATGGGTGTCGGGGGTGATGGTGAAAGGAGGTAGAAAGGAAAAAAAATTTGATTTTTATTTCTCGAAAACCGTAATGAATAGAAAGCTAAATTTAGGATTATATAGGGCCACTATAGAGACATCCTAGAAAAAACAAAAATTTTTGATAGGGGTAGCAAGGTACGGGGGTGAGGAGTGGTTTTTTATATCTCAGAAACGACTTATGCTAGAAAGTTGAAACTTAGTACGTATATGTAGATGTGCTATTAGAGTAATTAAAGCAAAAAAAAAGTTTAGATTTTTATTGGCGTTCAGAGGTTGAGTAAAAAAAATGTCCGTTAATCCACATTTTCACGAATTTCGTTCAAACTTTTAGACATGTCGAGCTATTAAAGCAATTTTACTTCTGCAAACTATTTATTATATATAAGCGCCTAGAAACGTTCTGCAAATTTTACGATATCCAACCCTTAAGAAGGTGTAAAGTAGTTGTGTACATATTCACGAATTCTGATATATTTTTCAGGTATGTTGGGATTTGGAATTCACTTTTACTTCTACAAGCTTAAAACATAGTCGGGGAAAAAACCGATTTAAGTATTTTTCCCTATTAAACCACCTGGAGGTATTGATCAAGTTTTCACTGATTCCGAAAATCTCTTAGGTTTAATGTGATCGAGTTCACTTTTACTTCTATGTAATATTCCATTGATAAAAATAATACGGTAATAAATAAAAAAAATCTGCCAATGGTCTGGGCGAAACTTTATTATTTTTCGGGTCAAAGGTCGGGAGCGGTTAAAGTCGGAGTGTATCATGAGTTGCTTCGAGATTATTAGATTTCTTGGAAAATTATTTTTGTTCTTAATATAAAAATATTTAAAATAGAGATTTTTAACCGATTAAACATTGAAAAAGTCCGTGTAGACTATTCGAATTTCAGTATATTATGTACACTAAAAGCCCATAGAAGCAAAAACGAATTTGTTGCCTTATCAGAATTAAGAGATATGGCGAATTGTTAAAACGTATACAAACCCATTACTTCCACTTGGGGTTTGAATTTCGAAAAAAACGTAAGCAAACCCTTCACACCTCCTTGGTTCTGGAAATTCGAAAAATCGTGAATTGGTTGGCCGTAATAATCAATTTTATATCTCATCAGAACTAAGGAATGGCAAAAATTGTGAAAACATATACAAACCCTTGGGGGTTGATTATCCAAAAATTAAGAAATGGGTTTGTAGGCGATTATATAAAAAGTCTGTGGAAATGAAAAGCGATCTAATATCTCATCGAACCTAAGAAATATGTCGAAACTTTGAAAAGCATACAACCCCCTTACACCCATTAGGATTGAATATCTAAAATACTGAAAATGACTTTTTGGCTTTTTTATACAGGAAACCTTAGGAAGTAAAAATGAATTCGAAATATCATCAGATATGCAACCTCCTTACACCCACTTGGGGGTTGAATATCCACAAATCCTGAAAAAAGTTAATAAATAAATATGAAAACAGCACGAGAAGGTAGGAAGCAATTCAATTTCTTAACACTTCTAAAAGAAATGACGGAACTCGTGAAAACGTGTTCAACCCGTTTATACCCTCTTAGGGGCTGAAAAAAATTTAAAAACAAGTTTTAGGTGATTGTTACGCAAGCACGTGAAAGTGAAAAGATATTCGATATCTGATAAGACGTGGGGATATAGTAGAATTCGTGAAAAAGTTTACAACCCTCTTTGCACCGCCTTAGGGGTCGAATTTTAAAAAATCCTGAAAACGCTTTGTAGGTATTTATATGAAGAATCCGTATGAATTCAATATTTGGGAAGACCTAATAGATATGACGAAAACCGTGAAAATATATGCATTCTATTTACACTGATAATTTTTTTTGCCCCCCCTCCGAACGCCAATGGATATTTGAAATTTTTTTTTATCTAAATTAGTTTTCTAGTTGATTTACATAAACGTACCGAGTTTCAACTTTGTATCATAAGCCGTTCTATAGATAGGAAAAACACCCCCCACCCCCGTACCATACTACCCTTATAAAAAATTATATTTTTCCAAGATGCTACTAATATAGCTCTATCTAAATACCAAGTTTCAGCTTTATATCATTATAGGTTCTCGAGATAGAAAAATCGGAACTTTTTCCTTTTCACCCTCCCCCACCCTCACCCTCTACACCCACACTTCCAAAATTTTGTTTTCAGCTAGTGGTCTATTAGGCCTACTTCTGGTAAAAATTTTAAGTACCTATCTTACACCGTTCTTGAGATATGAGACGTGATTTTTTAGAAAAATTCTTATCCCCTCCACTTTCATGCTCCACCGCCCCCGTAAAAAATTTTACTTTCAGCAAACTTTATTTGTCAACCTTTATAAGGAAACCAAATTTTATTTGTCTAGTGCAATTGGTTCGTAAGATATCGTAATCTAAAGTTTTTAGCCCCCACCTCCGTACGCCACTGCCCCCACTCAAATTTTTGTTTCCGATCTATTCTCCTAGTATACCTACAGATACTCATTAAGTTTCAATTTTGTGACATTGACCGTTTAGGAGATATGGATTTTAGAATGTGTCTATCTCACCTTTTTTGCGTTTCGGACACATTATTTTTCCCCTCACTCCCAAACCCCTTCACCTATATCGGCAATTTTTTTGCAAATGGGTCCACTACTGAAGCTTTATATAAATTCCAAATTTCAGCCTGCTAGCATAAGCGGTTGCTGAGATCTAGAAACCAAAATTTTCCGTCTAAAACACTTCCCCCTCCTTCCCCCTCACACCCCCACCCCTCCAAATTTGGCCACTTCAAGGAGACTACCCAGTCTATTCATCAAAAAAATTTCAATTTAATAGCTCAAAGGGTTTGGGAGCTACGAGCTTTCAAACGATTTTGCGTACAGCGGTCGACGTACGGCGTACGGCGTACGGCGGACAGACGGACTGAAATTTTTTTTTGCTTTTTTCGTGTGTACTCGTCATGACACGTAAAAAAAAAAATTTTGAGGGTAGCAAATTTTTTTTTTTAAAAAATCGAAAACAATACTGTATTATTAAAATAATAAAGTAAAAATCTGCCTATAGTCTGGGCGCAACTTTATTATTTTATGGGTAGAAGTCCGAAACGTGTTTAATGCTTAGATACGGTGTAGGTTACCATGCGACTGACAACCTAAGGAATAACCAGGAGGATATTTGGAACGTTATTTTTTAGGTTGTCAGTCGCTTAGTAACCTACACCGCATCTAAGTATTAAACACGTTTCGGACTTCTACTCATAAAATAATAAAGTTGCGCCCAGACTATTGGCGGATATATATGAGATATATCATGGTCAGTAAGATCAGCAATAGCCCACCATAACTCAGGACAAATTGGTGAGTGTCATGGCCCTGAACGGATGGGAAGGGAATGTCCGTCTTACTAAAATTTACAATTTTGAAAACTTTACACTTCTCCACAAATTGGAATTATGCTGACCTAATGTCGGCGATTTAAAGCATCTTTATTATTATCTAAGCAAAAAATTAATGCAACTTGATGCACATTCTTCGCAAGCATGGGCATTTTCCTTTACGTGAAATATGAGGCACATGTCGTGAATAGAATGAAATTTGGAATGTGTCTCGCAAGCAAAAACTTTACTTTACTGTAGCAAACAAATAGATAAAAGATAAACATGATGAAATTTGAATTTAAGAAAAGCAAAAGGCAAAAAAAAGAAGAACGAATTAAAAACAAATTCAGACACGAATTTGTACAGAAATATTAAATGTTCATATTCTAAAGGTAATTTTATCGAGAAACTGTTTGATATCAAAAAACAACCAAAAAAACATATTTAGTTTATTTTACTAAAAGTGATTATTTTATTAAAGAGAGATTTAATTTAAGGAAAATTAAATTAAAAATCTTGATAAATTAAAGATTGTGTCATCAATTATTGTCTATTGGTTTTCTATCTGGTGTTTAAAAATATTGTTTCTAAAAAAGATGTGTTTTACGTGAATACGTTTTCAAAGAAACTAAATAATTCAGTCACTTCCGTTTTGGAAAACATATATCCAATTTTATTGTTCATTCACAAAACCATTTAATTTTTCATATTACATATAAACTGGTTGTTTTTTAAATACAAGTTTGCAAAAGTGTCTAATCGATTAAACGGTCTGCAAAAGAAGGCTATACCTTAAAAACTAAGTTTTTTGAACTGCAAACTGTTTAGCATAACACTACCCTTCATCTAGGTAGGGTACGATTTCTGAATTTTTGAGCGATCCCAGATCCAATTACAATAGTAAAAGTACAACATTTTGTACTCCCAGGAAACTGCAATCATAACATAAGATCGGATAGTTTAAAATTATACATGTAGAATAAAAAATCGATTCCTATTTTCTACAGTAAACTTCTGAGGTACAGAAAACAGCCGCATTGTCTTCAAGTAAATGGGAAAACGAGAAAATCTACTCATTCTTCAAATCTTATGGCGTGCGATAACATTTTACCAAAAGAAGGAAATGCGACCTTATGCTAACCTCGAGAAATCAGCAGCGACTAACTTCTACACAACAAAAGAAAAAATAATTATATTATGTTCTGTTACAAGGTCTCAAGAAATTTTACAGTATATTTAAGAATTGATCGTTGCCTCCAGCGATACATCAGCCGACAATTTGCATATCAAATTTAATCGTGCTACCTAAAATCTTTGCTCAAATTCGTACAGTTTTCAATTTTTTAATTTCAAAAGTTAGTAGAAGCCTCTGCTTGGGTGGGATGTTTTTCAATGAATCTCTTGAAACGAAAAGTTTGCACAAAAAAAACCACAATAGCAACACTTTTACTTGATGGGAAAATTATTCAAAAAAACAGCCGCTTCCCATATGAGCACAGTCGACAATTTGCCAAACTCATTTGTTCTTTGTTTTTATTCATCCCGCCAGTCTATTCAAAATATTTTTCTAAGACTGCACATAAAAATAGTCAACAAATTTTAAGATCAACCCACTCATTACCTTTTTAAGTTTTTAAGGTGGCGAAAATATATAAAAAAAAATTTATGTTTTCTCGAATCTGCACTTTAAATAAATCACTCTATCGACGGCTGACCGAATAAATTATTCAGCGATATCCACACTTAGAACTGTTTCGGCACAAAACTATTTTCAACGCACTACGATAGTTTAAAAAAACATATCAAATAAGACCGGCGTTTTGTTTTTTTTTTTACCTAAGATCCATAGATCTTAATTTTGATCGGTTCGATTACGAGGGAAAATGTCGTTCTCTTACTGTACCGGGACGACCGTTAAAAATCATGTCCAGCTTTAAAGAGTCGACTAAGTTAACTGAACAGTCGATACAACGGGCCTTATCTAGACCAGTCCGTGCGTTTTTGAGCTGAGCTTGTAGACGAGCTGACGTACCTTTGGCAAGCTTCACACCGCTCAAATAGATACTGAGGACTGAGCCGAGACAATGCGCCAACTCGAAATTAAGAAAAGATTGAAGACGAGCCCCATAATCACATCACCTACATCACGCGACGACAGAAACGAATGGCGCGACGACAGCTACGAATTCTTCCGCAATATTCGAAAAAATTCGAAAAACGAGTACCCTCACGTTAAGTAGGTGCTGGCTGATCGTGGTGGAGCCTCCTCCAACCGACTCATTAAAAACAAAGCCGTTTCTTACCTTAAGTCTTAGCGCTTAATTAATCTGAAGTAGCGAAAATTTCGACAGGATTTACTTCGAATTCTCTTCGGTAGGGAAAACTCGAGTTACTCGCTTAAGTCTTTCGTTTTCGACTTGAACTAGTTGGAAGATTACTTTTCGCTGGTTTACCATTTCTTGGCTAGTGAAGCAGGTGTTATGCTGATTTGAGTTTTTTGCACACTTTCGCAGTAAACTTTTTTCGTATTTGCTAATCGCTTTCGTGCACTTTTCTGCGTTAAGTGCAAGTTTGGTAAATATTTAATTGATTTATGGACAGACGATGATCTTGGTGATGGGCTAGATAATGAAGCGGAACAATTTTCGAGATTTTGGTTATTTTGGAAATATTTTTTTAAGTATAGTTTGAGGATGTTGTTGTCGCCATTGGATAGTACCGAAATTGCGTATAACACTGAAAGTAGTTTGTCAAGTGGGACAGAGAATTTCTAATACAGGGTGGCCCATAAGTCATGACAGGGTTTGAACTTTTGATAACTTTTTTATTAATTTTATTTCCATTTTCTTTTATTTTAGAAATTGTAATAAATAGTTTGGAAAACTTACATTGGAAAAATTCAGTACTTTACAACGTACCAAAATCGTTCAGCTTTACTTTAAAAATCAACTTTCAATTTTACTTTATTATTTTTTAATAATAAAGTATTGTGATCGACCTGAAATTTCAAAAAAAATTTGCTTCCCTGAAATTTTGTATTTTTACGTTTTAGGACTAAACACCAAACAAGCAAAAAAAAAAAATGTCCGTCTGTCCGCCGTATACGCCGTACGCAAAATCTTTGAATGCGCATAGCTCCCCAAACCCGTTGAGGTATTGAGTTGAAATTTTTATGGTGGGTAGATTGGGTAAACTCTTACGACTGGTATATTTTGGGGGAAGGGGGGGTGGGGGTGTAAGGGGGGATGAGGGGGGAGCGTTTTAGACGAACAATTTTGGTTTCCAGATCTCAGGAACCACTTATGCTAGGAGGCTGAAACTTGGAACTTATATAGTACTATGATAGTGGACTCATTTGCAAAAAAATTATCGATAAGAGTTGAGGGGTGTAGAAGTGGAGAGAAAACAATGAGTTCAAAACGCTTGAAAGCCGGGATTGAAACATTCTAAAATCGATATCTCCTGAACGATTGATGTCAGAAGATTGAAACTTTGTAGTTGCCCTTAGGGATACTTGAAGATTAGACAAGGGCTAACATTTTTAAGGGGGGTGGTGGGATGTGGGGCTGGGGTGAAAAACTTTGGATTACAATATCTTCCGAACCATTTACACCAGGAAGATAAAATTTAGTTTCTGTATATGGGATCACAAGAGGAGTCTACTGAAAGTAAATTTTTTGAGGGTGGAGGTGGGGCACGAAAGTGGGGGGATAGCAATTTCTCAAAAAATGACATTTTTATATCTCAGAAACCGTATCAGATATGATCTTGAAAATTTTACAGGAGTTGGAAGCGGTAGACCTCTAGTTGGGAAAAAAAATTTAGTGGTGGGGATGTAGAGGGTGATGGTGAAAAGGAGTAGAAAGAAAAAAAATTCTGATTTTTATTTCTCAAAAATCGTAATGAATTGAAAGCTAATAATGTAGGATTATATAGAGCCACTATAGAGACATCCTAGAAAAATTGTTCATAGGGGTAGCAAGGTACAGGGGTGAGGGGTGGTTTTTTATATCTTAGAAACGGCTTATGCTAGAAAGTTGAAACTTAGTACGTATATGTAGATGTACTATTAGAGTAATTAAAGCAAAAAAAAGGTTCAGAATTTTATTGGCGTTCAGAGGTTGAGTAAAAAAAATGTCCGTGAATCCATATTTTCACGAATTTCATTTAAACTTTTAGACATGTCGAGCTATTAAAGCAATTTTACTTCTGCGCCTAGTAACGTTCTTTAAAATTGTTCGATATCTAACCCCTAAGGGGGTGTAAAGTGGTTGTGTACATATTCACGAATTCTGATATATTCCTAAGGTATATTGAGATTTAGAATACACTTTTACTTCTCTAAGCTTTAAACATAGTCGGGGAAAACCCGATTTAAGTACTTTTCCCTATTAAACCGCCTGGGGGTATTGTTCAAGCTTTCACTGATTCCAAAAATCTCTTAGGTTTAATGTAATCGAATTCGCTTCTACTTCCATAGAATATTCTATTGATAAAAAAAAATACGTAAATAAATAAAAAAAAATCTGCTAACAGTCTGGGCGCAACTTTATTATTTTATGGGTAGAAGTCCGAAACGTGTTTAATGATGAGATACGGTGTTGGGTACTATGATACTGACAACCTAAGAAATAACCAGGAGGCTATTTGGAACGTATTTTTTAGGTTGTCAGTCGCATAGTACCCAACACCGCATCTCACCATTAAACACGTTTCGGACTTCTACCCATAAAATAATAAAGTTGCGCCCGGACTGTTGGCAAATTTTTTAGAACGCAGCGAACATTTTTTCCGAAAATTACAATGGTATGCAGTGACCGTAAATGGTGAACGATATCGGGCGATCCTTGAGAATTTTGTAAGACATGCAGTGGAAAAGAGACCTGGAATGTGGTTTCAGCAAGATGTTGCGACTTGCCATACAGCTGAAGCCACACTTCAAGTTTTAAGGACCATTTTTGGCGAACAAATAATTTGGAGAAGAAGTGCAGTAGATTGGACGCCGCGGTCTCCAGACCGCATGGCCCCTGACTTCTTTTTATGGGGATACCTGAAAGAAAGAGTGTTCGTGAATAAACCTCAGACAATTCCACAACTAAAGGAAAACATTCGTGCAGAAATTAGGGCACTAGAACCACATACACTAACATCTGGTGCGAATCATGTCATCGAAAAAGCTCATCAGTGCGAAGTCGAAAATGAAAGACATTTAAAAGATGTTATCTTTCATTCATAATGTAAAAAAAATCCAAAATGTATTCTTTTTTATAAGCCATAAATGAATAAGAAATCTTAAGAATCAAAGAAATATTAACTAAATAAAACCCCTTCGCGACTTATGGGCCACCCAGTATAATCGAAATTATGCTTGAATTATTGTGTTAAAAGTGCTAGTCTACCACCCCTAATGTTGTGGGTTCGAATCGCACTCATGACATGGAACTGACCTGTCCCTTATACCCAGTTTTACTGTCCTGTTAGTTGAACCGGTCCTAGTTATTTTAGTGCCCTCAATGGAGTAAGCGCCCCCCAAATTTTTATTTAAGGGCTCATATACCCCTGAAATTTTCAAAAAATAGATTTTCTATTTACAGATTTTTATTTTTTATACTTTTAAGAATTTTTCAAATTTACTCGGTTTTCAGCGCGTGCAGGGGTATGTGAGCCCTTAAGTAAAATCAGATTAGGGAAAATTATTTTAATAAACATAAGAAAAGTTTTTAGATGACATTAGAAGTGTAAATTATTAAATAAAGGGTTATTCAATAGGGACAGAACAATTTTGTAATTTAATGCAAACGTATCTTTAAACTTTTTTGCTTGTTTGTCAATATCAAAACGTCAGTCAAGATCTACATTTTTATCATGGTGAAGTTCAAGAACGAGTAACGTTTGGAAATTATCTCAATTACTGTGTTTAATATTGTAGGGAAGAAAGCAGTGCCCCAATACCCCATTGAGGTGAATATGAATAGATGGTCCAGCAAGAAGAAGAAGTCCTGACCTTTTCCGGCTTGGACCCAGTACCCCGCTCTTTCTTCTTTCTCTTTTGATTACAACCACCCACGAGAACGGACGTATACTTTTTTCTAATTAATTTACTATTATTTTTTTCTAATTAATTATACTATACAATTTATAACGTTTATAGCGCCTATTATTTATTTAAACCCAGATAATCCCACATTTTGGGGGCTCAACCGGGATATCAGCGTTATTTTGAAAAAAATAATACATTTATTCAAGCGGACTAAATTTCGGTGCAATTTATCGAACGTGCCATTGCATGGGAAAAATATATCGGCTACCTAGAAAATTAAATGCTGCAGTTTACGGAACAAAAATAAATTCAGGTACAGAAACTAAGTGCAAGTGAAATAATATAAAAATTAGAAAGTGCGCGTATTGAATAGTGTATGGACTACAGCAATTTTTTTTTGTTACAAGTATTTTGTGATCTTTAGAACTGTAAAATGGAATGCTTGCAGCATAATGCACATGTTCGGGAAAATTTGAAGAATGCTTCGGTATCGTCAATAAAGGCGTTTCACTTATTCGTTTTTGAAGCTGAGGGTGACCGAAATAATCGGAAACGTTTGCGCGAGTTTGAGGGATTCGGCTTTGATAAGTCATCTGAAAAAATTAAAGAAAAACTGGAATTTGGTGAAAAAATTCTTTCTCATGGGGACGCTATTTCCATTTGTAATATTTTGGGGTTAGAGTATAATGGAACCAAAGAAGAACTTGTGAAGGCTATTTTCGATAAATTAAATAGAATTGAACTGTGGAGTTGTGATAGTGAAGATGACGACGACGCCGTTAAAGACGATAACGACGATAACGAGGAGGACGCTAATGAAGACGAAAGCGACTACTCTGGAACTCCATCACGAAAAGTTGGTGATCGGAATTCTTTAGTTCGAAGACGGGAACCATCACAATTTTCATTCAATTTTCGAGATATCGAAGAAACAATTGGACTTTATGACGGAAGTGGTTTATACTCTATCCACAAGTGGATAACAGAATTTGAAGAAACAGCCGAACTATTTAATTGGAATGACCTGCAGAAAGTGATTTTTGCAAAACGATCGCTGAGAGGTGTAGCGAAATTGTTCATCCAAAGTGAGGGAGTTGTAAGCAATTGGGCAAAATTAAAGAAGGTGTTGAAAACGGAGTTTGGCAAAGCGGTCAACAGTGCCCAACTCCACGAAATGCTGGTAAATCGCAAAATGAAAAAGGACGAAACTCCTCAAGAGTATTTCTTACATATGAAGGAGCTAGCTAGACGTGGCCAGATAGATTTCGAAGCGCTCATGCAATATGTAATAAACGGAATTATCGACGACGAGAAGATTAAAATCGTGTTATATGGGGCAAAGTCTTCTTCGGAGTTTAAAGATCGGCTAGCGGCATACCAAACTATTGCAAAGAAATGTGCTGGGAATAAAGTTCAACGTGAAATCGTTAAGAAACCGGTAACAAAGGAAGTGATTCGTTGCTATAATTGTGGTGAGGTAGGACATCGGTCCCGCGATTGTACCTCAAAGTCTCAAGGACCTAAATGTTTTAAGTGCGGTTTATTTGGGCACAAATCATCTGATTGTAAAACGAATACAACATCCAGATTGCAAAGTGAAGCAAAACCTTGTAATCAAATTTCGTCGGTGTCGTCTAAAAATATGAACAAACAAATTTCTATTAACAATTTCTTTATAGACGCACTTATAGACACAGGTAGTCAAGTATCCTTAGTGAAGGAGTGTGTTCATCATCGGTTACATCAGTTGGAACTCCAACCGTGTGAATTGGTATTAACTGGTTTCGGACAAAATCGCGTAAATGCACTGGGATGTGTTCGTGTTAACATATTCATTGACAATGAAGAGTTTAGTACAAATTTAATTGTAGTTCCTAATTCTTCTTTATCTGTAGATGCAATTGTCGGGAGTGATGTCCTGGCTCAAGCAGAAGTTCTAATCAACAGTACGGGAATCCATTTTCGAAAGAAGGAAGAAACATTTTTGGCACAAATCAATCTTATCGAAGAAAACGGCATAAAATTGAACCACGTTACAGATGATGTAATCAGGACGAAAGTTGAGGAAGAAGTAAATGCGTACACTCCAAGAAAATATAAAACAACCGACATTGAAATGAACATCCTGGTAAAAGACGAGCAAACTATTTTCCAAAAGCCTCGGCGTTTGTCTTTGCCTGAGCGAGAAGCAGTTGATCTGCAAATTCAAAAATGGCTTGAAGAAGGTATCATCGAAGAGTGTTCATCAGAATATGCAAGTCCGGTAGTTGTTGTGCAGAAAAAGGACGGTACACCAAGAATCTGCATTGACTACAGGAAAATAAATAGGGTTGTAGTGAAAGATAGGTATCCACTTCCTCTGATCGAAGACCAATTGGATAAATTGTGCAACGCTAAGATATTCAGTACTATGGACTTAAAGAACGGGTTTTTTCACGTATCCGTAAAAGAAGAGTGCCGCAAATATACGTCGTTTGTAACACACAGTGGACAATACCAATTTTTGAAAGTCCCCTTCGGTTTGTGTAATTCCCCATCAGTTTTCCAAAGGTACGTTAATTGTGTTTTTAGACAACTTATAAATTCGGGAATAGTAATTTTATATATGGACGATATAATTATTCCGGCAGCGAATTATGAGGAAGCTTTAAAAAGACTTAGGCTAGTAATGCAAACGGCTAGTGAATACGGTTTGGAAATAAATATGAAAAAATGTCAGTTTATGCTGAAAAAAGTTGAATTTTTAGGACATATAGTTGAGGATGGAAAAGTGTACCCGTCGGTCGATAAAATATTAGCGGTAAAAAACTTTCCTGTTCCGCGTACTTTGAAAGACGTTCAAAGCTTTTTGGGTCTTACGGGATATTTTCGTAAATTTATAGAACAATATTCAATTATCGCGAAGCCACTTAGTGATCTTCTACGAAAAAATATCGGGTTTCAGTTTGGCCAAGAACAGCATGTAGCCTTTCAAAAACTAAAACATTTACTTACAGATAAGCCAGTTTTACACATCTATAATCCAGACTTGGAAACAGAACTCCATACAGATGCTAGCCAGGAAGGATATGGAGCAGTTCTCATGCAAAAGTGTGCAAGTGATCAACAATTCCATCCTGTGTACTACATGAGTAAGAAGACAACAGACTGTGAAAGGAAGTACATCAGCTATGAACTAGAGGTTCTTGCGATAGTGGCAGCGTTAAAAAAATTTCGCGTATATTTATTGGGCGTAGAATTCACAATAATAACCGACTGTTCTGCATTTGAACGAACAATGCACAAAAAGGATTTGGCAACGAGGGTAGCTAGGTGGGCATTACTACTCGAGGAATTCAACTATCACATTAAACATCGAGCAGGTGTGAGAATGCGACACGTCGACGCTCTTAGCAGGTATCCGGTTATGATTATTCAAAGCGAATTATTATTGCGAGTTGAAAATGCACAAGAGGAAGATGACGAAATCAAATGCATTAAAGAAATATTAAAGGATCGAGCATTTGATGACTACTTTCTTAGGAACGGTATTCTATATAAAGTTAAAAGTGGTCGTGATCTCATCGTTATACCAAAGACAATGGAAAATAATATAATAGCTACAGCTCATAATAAAGGGCACTTCGCGGTAAAGAGGACTCAGGAATCAATAATTCAGGAATATTTTATTAAAGACTTAGAGATAAAAATACAAAAGTTTATTAATAATTGTATTCCATGTATCTTAGCTAACAGGAAGGCAGGACGTCAAGAAGGATATTTGCATCCACTACACAAGGAGGATTTTCCAATTTCTACCTATCACGTCGATCATATTGGTCCATTAGAGTCTACTAACAAAAACTATAATCACATTTTGGTCGTAGTTGATGCGTTTACAAAGTTTGTTTGGCTCTACCCGTCGAAATCAACAACATCTCGTGAGGTCATCAGCAAATTGGACTCCCAAAAGAGAGTTTTTGGTAATCCTTATAGAATATTATCAGACAGAGGAACTGCGTTCACATCGTCCGAATTTCGAGCATACTGCGAAGCGGAAGGAATAACACATTCCACTATAACGACTGGACTTTCGAGGGCCAATGGACAAGTCGAACGGATTAATAGAACAATCATCCCTGTACTTACGAAGTTCTCTTTAAATGATGCATCGAAATGGTACCAACACGTAGACCGACTGCAAATGGTCTTGAATTCAACGTATAACAGAAGCATTAACATGACTCCTTTCGAACTACTATTTGGGGTAAAAATGCGTAGACCCGAAGATGTCAAACTACGAGAGTTAATAGAACTGGAATTCCAAGCACAGTTCGAAGAATACCGAGACGAACAAAGGCGTGACGCAAAGCAGCAGATATTGAAAATACAGCAAGAGAATAGCAAGTCGTACAACCTTCGTCGGAGACAGGCAACGCAATATGAGGTAGGAGATTACGTCGCCATCAAAAGGACACAGTTTGGACCAGGTCGTAAATTGAAAGCAAAGTTCTTCGGTCCTTATACAATCGTCAAGATGAAATCGAACGACACTTGCGACGTTAAAAAAATTGGCAGTCATGAAGGTCCTTCTACAACAAGTACCTGTGCGGAGTTCATGAAACCATGGACTACGTTGTCCGGGTCGGACAGCGTGTAGGATGGCCGAATGTAGGGAAGAAAGCAGTGCCCCAATACCCCATTGAGGTGAATATGAATAGATGGTCCAGCAAGAAGAAGAAGTCCTGACCTTTTCCGGCTTGGACCCAGTACCCCGCTCTTTCTTCTTTCTCTTTTGATTACAACCACCCACGAGAACGGACGTATACTTTTTTCTAATTAATTTACTATTATTTTTTTCTAATTAATTATACTATACAATTTATAACGTTTATAGCGCCTATTATTTATTTAAACCCAGATAATCCCACAATATCAATACAAAATTGTTATGTCCCTATTGAATAACCCTACTAAAACACGCTAGGGTTATTCATTAAGGTGTGTGGGGGGGGGGGGAGGTTTTAGACGAAAAATTTTGGTTTCTAGATCTTAGAAACTGCTTATGCTAGGAGGCTAAAACTTGGAGTAGGGGTGGGGAGGGGACAGTGTGTTTGAAACGCTCGAAAACTGGGATTGAAACATTCTAAAATCCATATCTCCTGAACGGTTCGTGGCAGAAGGTTGAGGTTTTCTTAAAAGATACTATACTAGCCTAGAAAAGAACTAAAATTTTGAAGAGGAAAGATGGAGTGTGGGGATGGCAGGTAAGAAAATTTGCAATGCAATATCTTCCGAACCAATTGTACTAGGAAAATAGAATTTGGTTTCTCTACATAGGATTATAAGTGGAGTCAATTGAATGTAAAATTGTTGAGGGAGGAAATGGAGCACGGAAGTGGAGGGATAGGTATTTTTCAAAACATTTAATTTTTACATCTCAAGAACCGTGTCAGCCATGATCTTAAAAATTTTACAGGAGTTAGGCCCAGTAGACCTCTAGTAGGGAACTAAATTTTGGGGGTGCGGGTGTACGGGGTAATGATGGGATGGGGTGGAAAGGAAAAAATTCTGATTTTTATTTCTTAAAAACCGCTAAGGATAGAAAGCTAAAAATTGACGACTATATAGAGCCACTATAAAGGCATCCCAGATAAATAAAATTAGGGTAACAAGAAACGGGGTGGAGTGATTTTTTATATCTCAAGAACGGCTGATGCTAGAAAGTTGAAACTTGGTACGTACTCGTATATGTAGATGTATACTACAGAAGTACTAAAAGCAAAAAAATTAAGTTTTTCATTGGAGTACAAAGGTGGAGTAAAAAAAGTGTCTGTGAAAAGGGTTTTTACACATTTTCACAAATTTCGATATATTTTTTTCTTTAAGGATACCTAACTGGACTTAGGAGGTTAGCCTTTAATACACTGTAGTGTACAGTCCAGTCAGTTTAGGTATGTTGAGTTATCAAATTAATTTTACTTCCACAAGCTCTTTATATCATAGTATAAGCGCCTAAAAACGTTTTCGAATTTTTTCTATATCCAACTCCTACGTGGGTGTAAAGTGGTTGTGTACATTTTAACGAATTTCGATACATTTCTTAGATCTAATGAAATATCGAATTCACTTTCACTTCTAAATGCTTTAAATATAATCGGAAAAACCCGATTCAAGGATTTATCGATATTAAACCACCTGGGGGTGTAAGGTATTGCTCAAGTTTTCACGAATTCCGACAAATCTATTAGGTTTGATGAGATCGGTTTCTCTTTTACTTCTACTGGCCTTGTATATAATGATCTAGAAATTAATTTCAGGATTTTGCGATATTCCACCCTTAAGAGGATATATACAATGATTGTGTACGTTTTTACGAATTCCGATATATCACTTATCTGATGAAATATCGAATTATTTTACTTTATTATTTTAATAATAAAGTATTGTTATCGATTTTTAAAAAAAAAAAAAATTTGCTGCCCTGAAAAATTTTTTTTCTACGTTTCATGACTGATAGACACCAAAAAAGCCAAAAAAAATGTCAGTCCGTCTGTGTGCCGTACGCCGTCCGCCGCAAAATGGTTTGAGGACTTATATCTCTCAAACTCTTTGAGCTATTAAGTTGCATTTTTTTTTTTGGTAGACTGAGCAGACCCTTTCAAGTGGCCACCTTTCGAGGGGTGGGGTGTGATGGGAGAGGTGGGGGGAGCATTTTAGACGGAAAATTTTGGTTTCTAGATCTCAGCAACCGCTTAGGCTAAGAGGCTGAAACTTAGAATTTATATAGAGGATTGATAGTGGACCCATTTGCAAAAATATTGTTGATATGGGTGAAGGGGTGTGGGAGTGGGGGGAATAATAATGCGTCCAAAACGCTCGAAAGCCGAGATCGAGACATTCTAAAATCCATATCTCCTAATCGGTTAATGTCACGAAATTAAAACTTAATGAACATCTGTGGGAATACTAGGAGAATAGATCCGAAACCAATTTTTGAGAGGGGGCAGTGACGTACGGGGGTGGGAGGTTGAAAAATTTTAGATTACTATACTTCACGAACCAATTGCACTAGAAAAATAAAATTTGGTTTCTGTATAAAGATTAACAAATAAAGTTTGCTCAAAGTAAAATTTTTTAAAAGGGCGGTGGTGCATGGAAGTGGAGGAGGTAAGAATTTTTTTAAGAAATCACGTCTCATATCTCAAGAACAGTGTAAGATAGATGCTTAAAATTTTTACCAGAAGTAGGCCTAATGGACCCCCAGCAGCAAAAAAAGGGATGAGGGTGTAGAGGGTAAGGGTGAAAAGTAAAAAGTTCCGATTTTTATATTTCGAGAACTTATAATGATATAAAGCTGAAACTTGGTATTTAGATAGAGCTACAGTAGTAGGATGTTGGAAAAATATAATTTTGTATAGCGATTGCATGGTACGGGGGTGGGGGGCGTTTTTCCTAACTATAGAACGGCTTATGCTAGAAAGTTGAAATTCGGTATGTATATATAAATCAACTAGAAAAGTAATTTTGATTAAAGCAATATTCAAATATTCATTGGGGTTCGGAAGTGGAGCGAAAAAAATTATCAGTGAAAATGGAACGCATTTATTTTCACGATTTTCGTCATATCTATTAGGTCTTTCCAAATATTGAATTCATTTTTTTTTGTACGGGTTCTTCATATAAATACCTAGAAAGTGTTTTCAGGATTTTTTGAAATTCGATCCCCAAGGTGGTGTAAAAGGGATGTATACATTTTCACGAATTCAGCCGTATCCCTCAGGTCTGGTTAGATATCGAATAACTTTTCACTTCCACTGGCTTATTTAATAATCACCTAAGACCCATTTTCAAGTTTTTTCCTTTTTCAACCCCTAAGAGTGTAAAAACGGGTTGAACACGTTTTCACGAATTCCGCCATATCTCTTAGGAGTGATAAGACATCGGATTGGTTTTTACTTCTCGGGCTTTCTTTATATATATCTACAAACCATTTCAGGATTTTTGGATATTCAACCCCGAAGTGAGTGCAAGGGGGTTGTATATGTTTTCACAAATTCTTACATATTTCTTAGTTCTTATGAGATATTGAATTCATTTTTACTTCCTAAGGCTTCTTACATAATCGTCAAAACGTTGATTTCAGGATGTTTGTTATTCAACTCCAATAGGACGTAAGGCTTTCGACATATTTCTCAGGATCGATGAGAGATTAGATTGGTTTGCACTTCCACAGACTTTTTATATAATCGCCTGCAAACGCATTTCCTATTTCATGTAATGGCCCAAAACTAAATCACGAAAAACCACTAGGACTAGACCTTGTCTCGGAGTATGACCCAATAATGTAATTCATATGTTATATGTGGCAGAGGCGTAAGTATTCTAGCGCGACCCCATTCTAACTGCTTCCCGAACTTTTTTTTAGGTTTTCAGTCACATAGTAACCTACACCGTATCTCAGAATTAAACTCGTTCCGAGCTTCTACCGAAAAAATAATAAAGTTGCGCCCAGACTGTTGGCAGATTTTTTACTTTAACTGGCTTTCTATATAATGATACAAAAAAATAATATCTATAGAATAATACAAAAATGGAAGTAGCTGTGTTTTTTCTCTCAGAATGACTTATGCCAGAAACATGGAACTTAGTTTATTTATGTACATATAAGGCAGGTGTTTTCAGTTTCACGAATTTCGTCTTATGGCTAAGGTCTGCTGAGGTATCGGACTAGTTTTACGTCTACAGAAACTTTCCATAAACCAATAAGGGAGTAACATATGTTTTCACGAATTTCGCGATATCTCTCAGGTCTAATGAGACATTGAATTCGTGTTGGGCTTTACATATAATCACCTAAGAACCAATTTAAGGATTTTTAATATTCAACTCCTTAGAGGGTGTAAAAGAATTGGATATCTTTTTATTAATTCCACCATATCTCTTAGGTCCAATAAGATATCCAATATGTTTTACCGTGTGCGTTTTCTTTATATAAGCACTTAGTAGAAATCCTTTTCGGAATTCAGAAAAAGCGTTTGAAAAGGGGTCGTTTAAGATTATATCTTCTAGGTCTGATGGACTATCCAATCGGTTTTTACTTGTCGGGCTTTTTATGTAATCGCATAAACATCAAGGGAGTGAAAATAGCTTTACACACGAATTCTTTATATTTTTAGGTTTTTTATTATATACAAACACCGTAACATAAGTAAAATTAATACTTTGTTTTTGGAAAGAATCGGAACATTTTTTGGTCCGTCGAGCTGAATTCAGTGATTTATATAATCTTTTTCATGCATTTTATACCTACTTTTTTGCAAAGTAGGTAATGGTCTTACACGAGCCAATGCAAAAAACAGTAATTTTAATAAGATTATTAGGATCACTTTCTTTTTTAAAGAGATTTGTCCGGGTAATGCCCATCTAACATTGAATTAAATTTAATTATTTCCTCCATAAAATTAATAAAATATGAACTTGCCTTCAGAACAATATCGTGTAATTTAATTTCTTAATTAAACCTTTTTACTTTTCATTTAGAATACTACACGCTGATGCTGGTGTTTATACTATACAGGAACTGGCCGAATCCAAACATTCCTCATTTTTGTTACGACCCCAATTGGTAGACAACCCGCTAATTTCATCTTTCCTATAATACATAGTATTGTAAGTAATTACTATTACCTAATTATTTTCATTTTGTTTTAAATTAGATTGTAAGTTAGTTTGTAAGTTAGGTAGGATCTAACAAGCAAGGTATTTTATTTTAAAATTTTTCCTTGGATTTAAAATTAAGATAATAAAGAAAGAACTAATTTTAGTAAAAATCTAAATTGTAACTACAGATGCAAATATATAAAATCTGATCATTGAAATTCTAATTAATTGTACGAATTCTTTGTTAAAAAATTTAAATAAATTTATGTTATGTTATGTTATAATTTCTTAAAAAATAAACACTTAAGTATTCTTGTTAAATTAAAAATTGTGAAAAAATATTTAATTATTGAGAAATGTTTCCAACTGCATACCTGCGAAAATACCTGTACACGATTTTTAGTTATGTACATAAGAAACAATTTAATTGGGTAAACTTGAAAGTAGAACAGATGCAATAGTACAGGAAATTTACTTGTTACTTGTTCTTTTATTATTTCAAACCATTGTATGATTTCTATGAAATAAATTATTTATAAGTAATCAATTGCATTCCATATCACATACTGTTAGTGTATTCTTTTGTCCGTGGTTATTGATATGAACGTAATTAAATAGTAGTGAATTTAAAAAATGATACCAGTCATTTCTACATTTTACAATTTAAAAGATCAATTATACGAGTAAATTGGAACACAATACAAGCAATTCTCTTTTTATGATAAATCAACAAGTAATCATGACCAAATAAAAAAATTTATAAATATTTCATCGAAAAGAATCATCAAACATGCGAATGATGTAAGTTATAGAAAGATAGTAGATACCTACATATATTTTGTGATTGCCTTTTAATTGTCCATTTCACTTATTTTTCACTTTCTTTCGGCAGATACTTGAACTTATAAAATCATTTTTGGGAAACTTTTCAATTTCGGTACACTTCACCGTGTAATTATTTAGGTGGTCAAACTAATCCATCAATTTGCCCCTTGGATAATAAATTGATTGCTCCATCCAAAGGAAGCCTGCTTTTTTCCGTCGCAAGTAGCTCATCCATCCATTGATGAAATCATGCAATAGCCCAACAATCCCATCATCCAAATTTGAGTGTATGACACAAAACCGAAGCACTGCCTGCAGCTATTATTAATCTCGTCTCAAGAAGGAAGATGAGAGTATTTGCCATTGCATAAATCCGAAATTTATAGTATACCTGTTCATATTTATCTGACTATAGCGCTTATGTCGCTAAAAACAACCACAACCAGGTAAGTGGCAAGTACGCACTTTCTATGCGGTTTAATCGGCACTACAGGCAAAGTACAGAGGGTTAAGTTGTTAGCATCGCGTTAACACTTTTTATTACTACCGCAAATTATTCCTAATTCCATTTGATCTTATGATTGTGAGGTAAGATGAGCTGAGCCCCTTTCCGTCAGCATGTTATGATCTTCCGCAAGCAAACCTCGTCTTCGATTTGTGCAATCTTCACAATTAGACAGGGAAAAACTGAGGGAATTGTCTGTGAATTGAGCTAACCGCACTTTATTTAAGGTGTTTTTAATTAATTCGATTAATGGTACATCAATTGTTGAAATCCTCACATGATTCGCCACTATAAATTCAATAAATTTAATTTGTATACTGATTCGAAATGTGAAAATTATGTACTTAAATTGAAAACAAATTACTGCTTGTTCGCCACGATGTAAATATCAAGATCATGAATCCGCTCAAGATGTGTACTGCAAAGCAATTTGCAGTTAAAATTGTTTAGTTAGTGGCTACAAGCTGGCTGTTTCCTTTTGCATTATTCAATTTCAATATTTTGTTTGCTAAAACTTTCTCTGCACTAGAGTTCACCTCGCCTAAATGGCAAATTTTATGCAAAATGTCTTTAAATAATAGGAGCTTAATCGCCTAAGATACCAATAAGTGCCTTTATATTTACTGTAAGATGTTAAGAATAAAATAACGCCTACATACATTCCTGCATAGCTAAAGAAAAAGCACTGATCATTAGTGAAATTACGGGGCATATGAGCAATATGGTCTGGGTGAAACTTTATTATTTTCGGGTCAAAGTTCGGGTGCGGTCAAAGTCGGAGTATATCATCAGTTGTTTCGAAATTATGAGGTTTCTTGGAAAGTTAGTTTTGTTCTTTAAAAAAAATATTTAAAATAGAGATTTTTAGCCGATTAAACATTGGAAAACTAACTACTACTACATTGGACTATGAATTGAATATGAATTTCGAAATATTATGCACACTAAAATCCCATAGAAGTAAAAACGAATATGCTGCGTTATCAGAATTAAGAGATATAACGAATTGTTAAAACGTATATAAAGCCATTAATTCCACTTGGGGTTTGAATTTCGAAAAAATTGTGAAACAGTTTTTTAGACGATATCATAAGAAGCAACTTAATATCTCATGAAACACGAGGGATTTTGAAAAAATTATGAAAACGTAAGCAAACCCTTCACACCCCCTTGATTTTTGAAATTCGAAAAATCCTGAAATTCGTGTTTAGGTCATCAAGTGCCGTAATAATCAATTTTATATCTTATCAGAACTAAGGGATGGCAAAAATGTGAAAACATATGCCAACCCTGGCAATGGCGGATCCAGACTTTGCTGTTGGGGGGGGCGGACATTTTTTTGATTTGGCTATTTTGTTTGATCAAGTTCTGTGTGAATTTAGCTACATAGACTGCACTGCAAAAACGGGATGATATTGTTTTCATCTTATTATGGGTCATTCCATCAAGAATCGCCAAAATTGTGACTTTACCATTTCCGAATCCTTTGAAAATTTTTGTACTTGAAGAACTAGTGAATAAAATAATTGAAATCCAAGTTTTTGTTTCTATCTCATTTTTTAACTAACAAAAACAACAACAATCTTTAAAATAAGCCCTACTTTATTATTTAAGGATAAAAATTACCAGAGATATGAAATTTCAAAGAGGACTCGGACATCTTTTTTGGGAAATCTTTAACATACTATAACTAACAAAAAAAATGAGATAGAAACAAAAACTTGAAATCATATTTTGTTTTCACTAATTCTTCGAGTACACAAATTTTCAAAAGAATCGGCGAGGATAAGGTCACACTTTTGGCGATTCTTGATTAAATAACCCTTTTTCTATAAAATAATTGAGAACCACTATAATGTTCTTCGATTTTTTTGACCCCGATCCCATTGAGATCCCAAGTTAATTTTTTGGTATGTTTTGGAAAACAGTATAGCTTAAAAAATAAAACTTCAACATACTATAACTACCAAAAAAAAGAGATAGAAACAAAAAATTGAATTTCAATTATTTTTTTCACTAGTTCTTAAAGTACAAACTTTTTAAAAAAAAAACGGAGATGGTAAGATCACAAATTTCGTCATTCTTGGCGGTTCTTGATGGAATGACCCTATTACATGTTGTCTTGTAGTTTTTTTTATCATGTTGGGTTTACACTCACCCTTGAGGGTCGCCTCGAGCCGAGCCTCTACCCCTATTAGGCCATTGCAAACCGGTTTTTGTCGGCTGTGTTCTTTGCTGTGTTGAAAGCAATTTACACTCAACATGCCTTTGCGGCGCAACTTGCCTATAAGTGCGAAACGACAGAAGTACGATGAGCTGCGAATTGTGTGGTACCACAGTTCATTGTATGTGTGTACACATATGGAAGCGTGCGTCGGAGAAAAAGTTGAAGAATGTTAGACTCTTGCGACTGCACGAGCCATCTGATTGGTTGATTTTATGGTGGGGATAGAGGCGCGCCTCAAACGTTGAGTGTATGGTAAATCTACCATCATGGTTCTGTTCTGTGCTTTGCATTGCATCGCAGAACTACAGTAAATGCTAATTACAGTCCACATTGCAGTGGAGTAAAAAAAATCGGAGAACGGTTGAAGTAGGTATGTATGTTTAGAAAATTCGGAGTTGCTCTTGGGGAGGGCGGCCGCCTCCTCCGCCCCCCCCCCCTGTATCCGCCAATGAACCCTGGGGGGTTAAATATCCAAAAATTGAGAAATGGGTCTGTAGGCGATTATATAAAAAGTCTGTGGAAGTGAAAAGCGATCTAATATCTCATCAAACCTAAGAAATATGTCGAGGCTTTGAAAAGCATACAACCCCTTACACCCCTTAGGATTGAATATCTAAAAATACTGAAATTAAATTTTTGGCGCTTATATAGGAAACCTTAGGAAGTAAAAATGAATTCGATATATCATCAGATATGCAACCTCCTTACACCCACTTGGGGGTTAAATATCCAAAAATCCTGAAAGGAGTTAATAGATAAATATAAAGACAACACGAGAAAGTAAAAACCAATTCAATTTGTTATCACTTCTAAAAGATATGACGGAATTCGTGAAAACTTGTTCAACCCGTGTATACCGTGTTAGGGGCTGAAAAGGGAAAAAACTTAAAAATGGGTTTTAGGCGATTATTAAAGTGAAAGATATTCGATATCTGATCAGACCTTGGGGATATGGCAGAATTCGTGAAAAAGTATACAACCCTCTTTCCACCCCTTTGGGGTCGAATTTCAAAAAATCAAAGTCGTGAAATAAAAATTAATTGAATATTTGGGAAGACCTAATAGATATGACGAAAACCGTGAAAATAAATCCATTCCATTTTCACTGATCATTTTTTTAGCCCTCCTTCCGAACGCCAATGGAAATTTGAAATTTTTAAATACTTTTCTAGTTGATTTACATATACATACAGAGTTTCAACGTTGTATCATAAGCCGTTCTATAGATAGGAAAAACACCCGCACCCCCGTATCATACTACAACTATACAAAATCATATTTTTCTAATATGCTACTACTAGGGATGGGAATCGATCGCTCAACAATCGATTGTTGCAATATCGATTATTTTAAAATGTTCGATTAAGATCAATCGATTAATTGATGCCTTCTAATCAATTAATTGATTAATCGCGTAATTCGCAAGTCCCAGGGTGTCGTATATGTACGTATACGTAGACTGTATTATAGGTATCTTTGACTTGAAATATCTAGATTCATTATACTCGTACGTTTAACATTAGGATTGTCATACATATTGTATATTGTCGTACATATAGCGGTAAATGTACATAGAAAAGATATTAATATATATAAGCATATTAATATATACGAGTATATGAAGAATTTTCCTATCTTCTGTGAAGCTAAATGTCCGTCAAATTTCCAAATAAGTTCATGGCTTTGGTTATGAAATAACACGTTCCACATTTGCGGATGAATGTGGAAAGGTCAAGATTTTAATTAATTAATTAACTAACATAATATTACAAAAGCCTTCTGATCACCTATCTGGACACAGGAAAGATCTTGCCAAAACACTTCTATATCTTCTTCTACATTAGAACTATTGTTTGCATATAATTGTTATATTTAACAGTCTAAATTTATCATCGAGGTTGTGTAATTTATAGTCTTCAACAATAATGTCCTTTCAATGAAAAGTTCTCACTAAAATATAATAGGAAATCGGCAAACAGTCTGGGTACAACTTTATTATTTTATGGGTAGAAGTCCGAAATATGGTTAATGCTGAGATGCGGTGTAGGTTACTATGCGACTGACAACCTAAAAAACAACGTTCGAAATCGCCTCCTGGTTATTCCTTAGGTTGTAAGTCCCATAGTCACCTACACCGCATCTCAGCATTAAACACCTTTCGAACTTCAACCCATAAAATAATATGGTTGCGCCCAGACTATTGGCCGATTTTTTTAAAGTTTTAATTACTCTAGTAGCACATCTACATATAGGTACTAAGTTTTAACTTTCTAGCATAAGCCGTTTCTGAGACATGCAAAAACCACTTACCACTAGGATGTCTCCATAGTAGCTCTAAAAAGTTTTCAATTCTTAGCTTTCTATCCTTTGCGGCTTTTGAAAAATTAAAATCAGAATTCTTTCATTTCCACCCCCTCCCACCATCACTCCCTACACCCATACCCTCAACAATTTTTTTTTGCTAGAGGTCTACTGGTTCTAACTCCCGTAAAATTTTGAAGATCATATCTGATACGGTTTTTGAGATACAAAAATTTAATTATTAAGGGTTTTAGAATTTTGTTATAAAGTAAGTATGTATAATAGAAAGAGCTGTCCAGTTAGTAAGTAAGGAGATAAGCATAAAAGTAAGTAGATGTAGGTACTTACTTTTAGCTAGAGTTGACTATTCAGTTCCGAATTTGAGACCGGAAGACACAGCAAGAGTAAAATAATACCTATAATTTAATATAGGAAGCAATATTCTCAACGAAGTTTTGCTTGCTGGGCTGTTATTACCAAACGTGTGTTGCTGGATCTCTTCATGAATGCACAATTTTTTTCTATTGCAGCTAATTTCTTAGTAAGATATTGCCAAATCTGTCGTACATCGAATCTTTTTACTGTTGAAATTTGTTCGATTAATTAACGTTAACTAATCGATTATGTCGATTAATCAACATCACTCATATCGATTGATAAAATTGATTTTTTTAGAAAAAATAATCGATTAGTCGATTAATCGAATCGAAATCGAACAACCCTAGCTACTACTAAAGCTCCAAGATTCAGCTTCATATCATTATCGGTTCTCGAGATATAAAAATCGAAACCTTTTCCCGTTCACCCTCTCCCACCCTCACCCTCTACACCATCACCTTTTTCTGCTAGGTGTCTATTAGGCCTATTTCTGGTAAAAAATTTAAGCATCTATCTTACACCGTTCTTGAGATATGAGACGTGATTTTTTAGAAAAATTCGTATCCCCTCCACTTTCATGCTACACCGCCCCTTTAATTTTACTTTCAGCAAACTTTGTTTGTCAACCTTTATACATAAACCGAATTATATTTATCTAGTGCAATTGGTTCGTGAGATATCGTAATCTAAAGTTTTTCACCCCCCACCCCCGTAAGCCACTGCCACCACTCAAAAATTTGTTTCCGATCTATTCTACTAGTATACCTACAGATATTTATTAAGTTTCAATTTTGTAATGTTAACCGTTTAGGATATATAATTTTTCGAATGTGTCGATCTCGGCTCTTTTGCGTTTCGGACGCATTATTTTTCCCCCGCCATATTGACAATTTTTATGCAAATATATCCACTATCAAAGCTCTATATAAATTCCAAGTTTCAGCCTCCTGGCATAAGGGGTTGCTGAGATCTAGAAACCGTCTAAAATGCACCCCCTCCTCCTCCCTCACACCCCCACCACTCAGAATGTAGTCACTTCAAGAGGCTTACCCAGTCTACTAATAAAAAAATTTAATTTAATATCTCAAACCGTTTGGGAGCTACGAGCCTTTAAACGATTTTGCGTACGGTGGACGGCGTACGGCGGACAAACGGACTAAATTTTGTTTTGCTTTTTTCGTGTCTACTAGTCATGAAACGTGAAATTTCTAAGGGTAGCAAATTTTTTTTTTTAAAAATCGATTACAATACTGTATTATTAGAAAATAATAAAGTAATGGTATAAACACAATTGCGACGAAATTCGCCAGCGGCGGCGAAGTTCGCTGTCAAAATTTTAAAATTGTACCGCAACACACGTACTGACGCAGAATTACGACGGCGAGCGGTTGGGCGAACTTTTCGTTGCCGCTGGATTAAATGTAATCTCTAATTTTGCCGTCGCCGTCCCAGTTGGCAGTGTTTTTTATTTCAGTTGACAGTGAAAATTAGACACAACAACTTCTTGCGACACATATTTTGGCGAAAAGTGTATTTTGTGTGTTTTTTTAATCTATTGGTAAGTAAAAAGCATAAAATTATAAATAAAGAAGCATAAAACCGTCGGCGAAATTCGCTCGCATTGTGTTTCTCCATTAACGAAGGCGAACTTTTTCGACGAATTTCGCTCGCCGCTTGCGAAGTTCGTCACAATTCTGTTTATACCATAAAAAGAGTAGTACTTTTTTTTGCATTGATATTTATTTCGAAATGGGAAAATATACAGAATAATAATACTGTTCACATGTACACTCTACCAACCCGAACAACACATTATCAATGACAGCAGGGAAAAACAACTATGCACACCTCTACATACTTCTCGACACACATCACGAACACTCTTCTTATTTCCCAAACATTCCACACAGTCAACTGAATATGCTAGAAATCTCTCGTCTCAACACATGCAGTATATAAGCGCCGCCGAGTTTATACGGAATCAGTTTTTCTACTGTAAACTCGAGACGACGATCAGTTCTACGCGAAAGTTTTTGTGAAGCGATTTTAATTGGCAGTAGCGAACAAGTAATAAATGAAATCGGCAAGCGTTGACAGTAGTGTATTTATTATTAAAGGCTTTGTTATTTTTATTATCTTACTTACAATACATTAGACCACAAATAAAAACAAATATTAACGAAAATTAAATGAATTTAGAAGAGTGAAAGTAAATCAAAATAAAATCATTCTGAATAGATACAAAAACTCTTAAGATTTTACTTTATTATTTTTTAATGATAAAAAATTGTGATCGACGTGACTATTCCTTGAAATTTTAAATTTTCATATTTCAATGCTAGTAGACCCCAAAGAGGTGAAAAAAGTCCGTCTTTCTACCGTATACGCCGTACTCAAGCGCGTTTCAAGGCTCGTATCTTCACAAACCTTTTGCAACATTAAGTTAAAATGTTTTTGGTGGGTAAGCTATTCACGTGGTCACTAATGGGTGGTGGGTGTGAGGGGCAGGTAGGGGAGTGTTTTAGACGAAAACTTGTTGGAATCGCTTATGGTAGAAAATTGAATCTTGGAATTTATGTAGAGCTATAATAGTGGAGTCATTTGTCAGGAGGTAGGGTAGTACGGGGAAGGTGGG
Source organism: Beris morrisii (assembly GCA_951812415.1). Classification (NCBI taxonomy): domain Eukaryota; kingdom Metazoa; phylum Arthropoda; class Insecta; order Diptera; family Stratiomyidae; genus Beris; species Beris morrisii. The sequence goes on along the minus strand of OX638310.1, from coordinate 55,446,274 downwards.
TACAAAATACTGGATTCGAAATGTTCGAAAGGAAACCGAGACATTCTAAAGTTCTCATCTCCTGAACGTTTCATGGTACCAGGTTGAAAATAGCACAGTGGTATATTAGAAATAAAATTTTTGAGAGGCGTAGTGGAGCACAGAAGTGGGGGCTGAAAAATTTTGTTGGAAACCGAGTCTCGAGCACGATACGGAGTAAAGATTATTTTTTCTATCTCAGAAACAGAAGCAGCGTATATTAAAAAACTGAAATTTGCTAAGGGCATGTAGATTTTCTACAAGAGACCGATGTACGAGTATGTACATAGATTTTAAAAAAGCCGTATAGAAGTGTGGCATAGAAAGTGTTCGATGAAAAGTGTGTCCATATATTGGGTCTGGGAAAAAGTTAGTGTCGTTTTTCCCAATAGATGGCGTCAATTGCAAATAACTCAAAAAACACAGGTCGCAGCGGCACCGTATCGCTCCGTATGGAAAGGTGATAGTGTGTTGGCGTCTTTAAATTGTCGTTGTTTTCTTTTTAACTAAGTTAGTTTTTCGCCACTGTCGATTCATCAATTTTTAAGTCAACTTCGATTATTATTTTTATCAATCGAAGTTGGCACGTTTTTGTATTTTTTAAATTAGTTTTTGATTTGTCATCAGTCCATATCTAACAGTTCTCTGAATCACAAGTCAATATTAAAGTTTTGTTTTAATAAAAATAAATTTTTCAAAGGATGAATTATAGTTCAGCTTTTAATTTTTACTTTATTATTTTAATAATAAAGTATTGTTATCGATTTTTAAAAAAAAAAAATTTGCTACCCTGAAAATTTTTTTTTCTACGTTTCATGACTAATAGACACCAAAAAAGCAAAAAAAACTTTCAGTCCGTCTGTGCGCCGTACGCCGTACGCTAAACGTTTGAAAGCTTATAGCTCTCAAACTCTTTGAGCTAATAAGTTGAATTTTTTTTGTTGGTAGACTGAGCAGACCCCTTCAAGTGCCCACCTTTTGAGTGGTGGGGGTGTGAGGGGGGAGGTGGGGGAAGCGTTTTAGACGTAAAATTTTGGTTTCTAGATCTCAGTAACCGCTTACGCTAGGAAGCTCAAACTTGGAATTTATATAGAGCATCAATAGTGGACCCATTTGCAAAAAAAGGGAGGATATGGGTAAAGGGGTGTTGGAGTGGGGGCAATAATAATGCGTCCGAAACGCAAAAAAGCCGAGATCAACACATTCTAAAATCGATATCTCCTAATTGGTTTATGTCACGAAATTAAAAATTGATGAACATCTGTAGGCATACTAGGAGAATAGATCGGAAACAAATTTTTGAGTGGGGGAAGTCGCGTACGGAGGTGGGGGGTGAAAAACTTTAGATTACGATATCTCACGAACCAATTACACTAGAAAAATAAAATTTGGTTTCTATATTAAGGTTGACAAATAAAGTTTGCTGAAAGTAAAATTTTTTAAGGGGGTGGTGGAGTATGGAAGTGGAGGGGATAAGAATTTTTCTAAAAAATCACGTCTCATATCTCAAGGACAGTGTATGATAGATGCTTAAAATTTTTACCGGAAGTAGGCCAAATAAACCCCTAGCAGGGAAAAGGTGGTGAGCGGGTAGGGGGTGAGTGTGGGGGAGGGTGCAAAGGAAAAAGTTTCGATTTTTATATCTCGCGAACCTATAAAGATATAAAGCTGAAACTTGGTACTTGGATAGAACTATAGTAGTAGCATGTTGAAAAAATATAATATTTTATAGGGGTAGTATGGTACGGAGGTGGGGGGTGTTTTTCCTAACTATAGAACGGCTTACGCTAGAAAGTTGAAACTTGGTATGTATATGTAAGTCAACTAGAAAAGTCATTTAGATTGAAAAAAAATTCAAATATCCATTGGCATACAGAGGGGGAGCAAAAAAAATTATCAGTGAAAATGGAATACATATATTTTTACGATTTTCATAATATCTATTAGGTCTTTCCAAATATTGAATCCATTTTTATTCCACAGCTTCTTCATATAAATACCTAGAAAGTGTTTTCAGGATTTTTTGAAATTCGACCCTCACGATGGTGTAAAGGGGCTGTATACATTTTCACGAACTCAGCCATATCCCTCAGCTCTGATTAGATATAGAATAACTTTTTACTTTCACGGACTTGTTTAATAATCACCTAAAACTTGTTTTCAAATGTTTTCCTTTTTCAACCCCTAAGAGGGTATAAACGGGTTGAACACGTTTTCACGAATTCCGTCATATCTCTTAGGAGAGATAAGACATCGGATTGGTTTTCACTTCCTCGGGCTTTTTTTATATTTATCTAAAAACCCTTTTCAGGATTTTTGGATATTCAACCCCAAAGTGGGTTTAAGGGGGTTGCATATATTTTCACAAATTTCCACATATTTCTTAGTTCTAATGAGATGTTGAATTCATTTTTACTTCTTATGGCTTCCTACATAATCGTCAAAAAGTTAATTTCAGGATTTTTAGATATTCAAGATATTCTTAGGATTGATGAGATATTAGATTGGTTTTCACTTCCACAGACTATTTATATAATCGCCTACAAACGCATTTCCGATTTCATGTAATGGCCCAAAACCAAATCACGAAAAACCTCCTGATCACGTAATAACTACGTATTATTATATTACTACTTAAACTGCGTCCCAGAGTATGACCCAATTATGTAATTCATATTTTATATGTGGCAGCGGCGTAAGTATTCTAGCGCGACCCCATTCTACCCATTTGTTTAGGTTTTCAGTCACATAGTAACCTACACCGCATCAATCTTAAACGCGTTCCGAACTTCTACCCGAAAAATAATAAAGTTGCGCCCAGACTGTTGGCAGATTTTTTAGTTTGATATTCAAACGATTTAAAAGTGCATTTTAAACATCGATTATTAATAGATTTAATTGAGACAGCAGATTTATTTATCTATTAATTTAATTTAGAAATCTTGTTTTAATTAATTAAACGTTCGCTTTTTTAATCATCAAGAAATGGATTAATGTTTTAAATTTGATTATTAAATTTAAACTTTATAAAGATATAAATACAATATTTAAAAAGAGCTTTGCTGAAGAGTTTTCAACAAACTGATTCTACAGCAGCAGCCCACCATCAAGATTGTTACGATAAAGATCTTCTGCGTCAACTATTACATCGGCAGATCTCAGCTTTAATAATAAGGATCTCCGGCTCCAACGAGCTACGTTGAAGTTCCCCACAATAGTTCGAGTGTTACTGTGTGTGTAATAAACATCGATCGAATTGGTGCAGTGGTTGGAAAGTTGTTTGTGTTTGAAAATGGAGAAAAGCAATGAAAAATTGTGCTATATTTTGCAATATTATTACGACAAAGAGAAGAACGCTGCGCAGGCTTGTGAAAAAATTTGTGCTGTGTACGGTGAAGGAACTTTATCAAAATCTGCTGCGCGGAAATGGTTCGCTTGCTTTCGTTCTCGTAATTTTGATGTGAAAGATAAGTCACGCTCTGTTCGCCCAATCACTGAAAAAGCTGATGAAATTCTTGAAAAAGTCCAGCAAGATAAGCATATCGTCAGTATCGATATTGCTATGGAGCTAGGCATTGACCACAAAACTGTTTTGAACCATTTATACAAAGCTGGCTACAAAAAGAAGCTCGATGTATGGGTTCCTCATGCGTTGAGCGCGAAAAACATGATAGACCGAATTAACATCAGCGATGCGCTGCTGAAACGCCATGAAATCGAACCATATCTGAAACGTGTCCTAACCGGTGATGAAAAATGGATCACGTACGACAATCGGAAGCGTCAAAGATCGTGAATAAGGGATGGTGAGCCTTTACAAGCGTTCGCGAAGCCAGGATTGACGCAGAAAAAGGTGATGCTGTGTGTATGGCGGGACTGGAAAGGAATCGTCCACCATGAGCTACTTCCAACTGGTCAGACGATTGATTCTCAAGTCTACTGTGAACAGTTAGAGAGATTATGCCAGGCAAATCTTCCATCATGTCTTCCATCATGACAACGCCCGACCACACACTTCTTTGATGATCCGTCAAAAATTACGAGAGCTTGGTTGGGAAGTTTTAATGAATCCACCGTATGGTCCAGACATAGCACACTCTGATTATTACTTGTTCCGATCTCTGCAGAATTGTCTGAATGGAATGAAGCTGCTTCCAAAAAAAGCCTTTGAAAACAACTTGATTCAGTTTTTCAACCAAAAATCACAGAAGTTCTTCTTCGATGGCATCATGGCTCTACAAGAAAAATGGCGAAACATTGTCGATAATAATGGAGCATATTTGGTTTAAATAAATTCATTTTCACACTATAAGAAAACGAGTTGAATTTTACTAAAAAAAACGCCACGAACTTTTTTTCCCAGACCACATATTTTTACGAATTTCATCTTTCAGGTGTTCTGATACATTGAATTAATTTCACCTATGATGTGTATAAAAAATTTCTACGAATTCTGACATATCTTTTAGGTTTGATGAGATATCGAATTGGTTTTTACTTCCACATGCGTTTTATGTAAAAACCTAAAAATTCATTTCAGGACAGAGTGTAAGAGGACTCTACATTTTTCGAAATACAACTGTTAAAAGGGAGCTATTCTTCCGACATATATAAATTAATTTTCCAAATAACATCTTTGTATCGAAACAACCAGTGCTATATTTCGACTTTGATCGCATTCTGGGACTATGTCCCAAAATTCTAATTGGTGTTTTAAGGATGTCAGCGTCGGCAGTTCTGTTGCACCTCGTCTTTAACCGCTTTCCGGACTTTGTCCTGAAAAATAATAAAGTTCTGGCCAGAAAGTTGGCAAATTTTACTTTATTAATTTAATAATACAGTATTGTTTTCGATTTTTAAAAAAAAAAAATTTGCTACCCTGAAAATTTTTTTTTTCACGTTTCATGACTAGTAGACACGAAAAAAGCAAAAAAAATTTTCAGTCCGTCTGTCCGCCGTACGCCGTACGTCGACCGCTGTACGCAAAATCGTTAGACTGCTCGTAGCTCCCAAACCCTTTGAGCTATTAAATTGAAATTTTTTTGATGAATAGACTGGGTAGGCCTCTTGAAGTGGCCAAGTTTGTAGGGGTGGGGGTGTGATGGGGGAGGAGGGGGAAGTGTTTCAGACGAAAAATTTTGGTTTCTAGATCTCAGCAACCGCTTATGCTAGGAGGCTGAAATTTGGAATTTATATAGATCTTCAGTAGTGGACCCATTTGCAAAAAAATTGCTGATATACGTGAAGGGGTTTGGGAGTGGGGGGAAAAATAATGCGTCCGAAACGCAAAAAAGGTGAGATCGACACTTTCTAAAATCCATATCTCCTAAACGGTTAATGTCACAAAATTGAAACTTAATGAATATCTGTAGGTATACTAGGAGAATGGGTCGAAAACAAAAATTTGAGTGGGGGCAGTGGCGTACGGGAGTGGGGGGTAAAAAACTTTAGATTACGATATCTTACGAACCAATTGCACTAGACAAATAAAATTTGGTTTGCATATAAAGGTTGACAAATGAAGTTTGCTGAAAGCAAAATTTTTTAAGGGGGGGGGGGAAGTGGAGAGGATAAGAATTTTTCTAAAAAATCACGTCTTATATCTCAAGAACAGTGTAAGATAAAAGCTTAAAATTTTTACCAGAAGTAGGCCTAATAGACCCCTAGCAGAAAACAAAATTTTGGAAGTGAGGGTGTAGTGGGTGAGGGTGGGGGAGGGTGAAAAGGAAAAAGTTCCGATTTTAATATCTCGACAACCTATTATGATATGGAGCTGAAACTTGGTATTTAGATAGAACTATATTAGTAGCATTTTGGAAAAATATAATTTTTTATAGGGGTAGTATGGTACGGGGGTGGGGGGTGTTTTTCCTATCTATAGAACGGCTTATGCTACAAAGTTGAAACTCGGTACGTTTATGTAAATCAACTAGAAAATTAATTTAGATAAAAAAAAATTTTAAATATCCATTGGCGTTCGGAGGGGGGGCAAAAAAAATGATCAGTGAAAATGAAATGCATATATTTTCACGGTTTTCGTCATATCTATAAGGTCTTTCCAAATATTGAGTTCATTTTTATTCTACGGCTTCTTCATGTAAATACCTAGAAAGCGTTTTCAGGATTTTTTAAAATTCGACCCCTAAGAGGGTGCAAAGGGGGTTGTAAACTTTTTCACGAATTCTACTATATCCCCACGTCTTATCAGATATCGAATATCTTTTTACTTTCACGTGCTTGCATAATAATCGCCTAAAACTTGTTTTTAAGTTTTTTCCTTTTTCAGCCCCTAAGAGGATGTAAAAGGGTTGAACAAGTTTTCACAAATTCCGTCATATCCTATTGAAGTGATAAGTAATTCAATTGTTTTTACTTTCTCGTGCTGTTTTCATATTTATCTATTAACTCCTTTCAGGATTTTTGGATATTCAACCCCCAAGTGGGTGTAAGGAGGTTGCATATGTTTTCACAGATTCCTACATATTGCTTAGATCTGATGATATATCGAATTCATTTTTACTTCCTAAGATTTCCCATATAAGAACCAAAAAGTCAATTTCAGTATTTTCAGATTTTTAATCCTAAGGGGTGTAAGGGGGTTGTATGCTTTTCAAAATTTCGACATATTTCTTAGGTTCAATGAGATATTAGATCGCTTTTCATTTCCACAGACTTTTTATATAATCGCCTACAAACCCATTTCTCAATTTTTTTATATTCAACCCCCAAATGATTGTACATGGTTTCACAATTTTTGCCATTCCTTAGTTCTGATGAGATATAAAATTGATTATTACGGCCAACCAATTCACGATTTTTCGAATTTCCAGAACCAAGGAGGTGTAAAGGGTTTGTGAAATCTAATAATCTCGAAGCAACTCATGATACACTCCGACTTTGACCGCTCCCGAACTTTGACCCGAAAAATAATAAAGTTTCGCCCAGACCATTGGCAGATTTTTTTTTAATAATAAAGTATTGTGATCGAGTTAATTTTACTAAAAAAATACCTATCCTAAAGAAGTCCGACTGACCACCGTTTACGCCGCATACATGCACTTTACACTGTACACAAACGTTTTAGACGCGTTATAATTGAGGAACCATCGGAGGTATTATATAAGCTTAAAATGGACTGGATTAATAGGAAAATGGGATTAGAGATATCTTAGAAATTTTTTTTTATGAGGTGATTGTTTACAGGGGTAAGGGTTTATTTCTTTATTTCATCATTTAAAAAACAGAACGGATACATTAAATACGGAAAAGCAGCTGTTTCTTACTGGTGTCAATATTGAAACAGAAATCAAACATGTTTAATGAAGCACCTAGAAAGCGAAGGATATGCGCCAAGAAGCCCAGTGGGTGCAAACTGGACGGAATCTAGTGTGGAAACTGGAAAGTCTGGATCTGCTGATAGAGTCGCACTTCCCGAAATACAGAACTTGTGAATATCTCCCTGCGATGGACGCGATACTTGTTAACCGGACAATTTCTCTAGATCAGATAAGGTGTGGTGTAGTCATATCCTTTTCTCCCTTTAAGTACATAATACCGTGCCACTTTCATCCTTCCTTGGTGTGGGTCTTGAGAAGTTACCTAACTCGCGTGTACGTTACGAAGTTGTAACGTGAGAGTAATTTTTATTTCGAAGGCCAGCAAGTCAATTCACACCCTGGCCAAGAACTATGGATCTCTATATGGAAACGTCCTTGCATGAGGTCGTTTCCACGGTGGAAAAAATCTCTGAATGCTCTAGCGACTTTTCAAGATATTGAGAGAATCTTCAATAATCTAGAAACTGATCCGATCAAGAGGGCATTGCATACAATAGGGTTTGACTTATTTATCTGTTTATCACCCGCTGTATCCTACTACCAATGTTGGGGAGGGAAGGATTCTTAACTCCTCGTTAAGTGATGTTACTAGTAGAATGAAAGCAAACCGAGGAACTCATCAAGGTGGTGTGTTATCTCCCTGCTATGGGTCATAGATGGTGGATGGAATTCTTCAGGCACTATCTTTGACCAGCGTCAGAGTTGCATACACAGATGCTATTATTTTGATGGGGAGAGGTAACTTCCTGAACACCCTAAGCGACATACAGTCTATAAGACTTACGCCCCTAAGCGATTGGGCGAGTAACTGCGGTCGAAACGTCTGTCCTAAAAAACCCCAAAAGTTGCAATCCTGCCGTGAAATTCTTAGAAATGCACCCCCATCCAAGGTTGAACTGGAATCTCACGATTAAGGACAAGATCAAGATGGTATCGAATGCTTCCTGCGCCTGCCAGAAAATGATATGAAAAACCAGGGGTCTATCTGTGCGCAACTTTAACATTTTTTTGGATAAAATTTCGGATTTCGATTGAGGTTGGTTGTCACGTGGATGTAACAAAATTTTATTTGTTAGTTCTGCCCGTGTTCTCACGGGCAGCCCACGCGTACCTACCTACCTAGTCCTGCCACTACTTTGTGCATATAATTCTACATAAAGTTTCACCTTTCTAGTGTGAGTCGTTCTTTAGATATAAAAATATTCAGAAAATAATTTTTTCATATATTTAAAGGAAATAGCGAAACTGTTAACACTTTCGAGCCTATACCATTTCACGCTAGATCGTTGCTTACACTTTTATTAAGCAAATAGACTCCGGTCTAGCTGTTATATAATAGTAGCAAAACAAACTAAATGTCATCAACACCAGATGAATAACCTGTTTATCGTTCACCAAACAAATGTCTGTACTACTGCTAAGTCATTAACGTCTTCAAAAACAATCAAATTAATAGGTAACGTATTGGATCCAACAGCAACACCAGAGTTTCGTAAAATCAAGATCACCATCTCTATATTGACATAGTGCATTTTTCGTTGATCATCAAAAGTTGATCTTTATAATTCAACTTAATGATCACTTTATTCGATCAAATATATCGATATTTGTTACGATCATTTTCAGATCTTATGATCTGATCGCGATCACACTATCAAAAAACTGAATATGATCAGTTGTGATCTTCAATTTGAGTAGTGTGACCGGATATTTTTAGGCGCGTCTCAATCTTGTTTGGATGGGTTCTTTTGATTGATACACGTGATTTGTTATAGATCCGCCTCAGGGACGTCATTTGTGGGGGGGCAGGGGGGCATTTGCCTCCCCCCTGAATTATTTATTTGTATAGATTATATATAAGATATGTATATTTATATATAAAAATATATACAAACATAACATCTTGACCCCCCTAGAAAAAATTGAAATGACGTCCCTGCTTTGCGCTCATACCCATTAGAGGGTACGTAAGGGGTACGATCGTACTCCATGCGTACCCCTTACGTACTCCACGCCCCCAAAATGAACTTCCGCTCTCCTGGGCTCAAATTTTTGTTTTTTTAAATCTGTTTGCGGATTTGAATTTAATTTGAATTTTAATTTAAGTGGTCACTTGTAAAAATCTCAGCCTTTGCGCTCATACCCATTAGAGGGTACGTAAGGGGTACGATCGTACCCCATACGTACCCCTTACGTACTCCACGCCCCCAAAATGAACTTCCGCTCTCCTGGGCTCAAATTTTTGTTTTTTTAAATCTGTTTGCGGATTTGAATTTAATTTTAATTTTAATTTAAGTGGTCACTTGTAAAAATCTCAGCCTTTGCGCTCATACCCATTAGAGGGTACGTAAGGGGTACGATCGTACCCCATACGTACCCCTTACGTACTCCACGCCCCCAAAATGAACTTCCGCTCTCCTGGGCTCAAATTTTTGTTTTTTTAAATCTGTTTGCGGATTTGAATTTAATTTGAATTTTAATTTAAGTGGTCACTTGTAAAAATCTCAGCCTTTGCGCTCATACCCGTTAGAGGGTACGTAAGGGGTACGATCGTACCCCATACGTAACCCTTACGTACTCCACGCCCCCAAAATGAACTTCCGCTCTCCTGGGCTCAAATTTTTGTTTTTTTAAATCTGTTTGCGGATTTGAATTTAATTTGAATTTTAATTTAAGTGGTCACTTGTAAAAATCTCAGCCTTTGCGCTCATACCCATTAGAGGGTACGTAAGGGGTACGATCGTACCCCATACGTACCCCTTACGTACTCCACGCCCCCAAAATGAACTTCCGCTCTCCTGGGCTCAAATTTTTGTTTTTTTAAATCTGTTTGCGGATTTGAATTTAATTTGAATTTTAATTTAAGTGGTCACTTGTAAAAATCTCAGCCTTTGCGCTCATACCCATTAGAGGGTACGTAAGGGGTACGATCGTACCCCATACGTACCCCTTACGTACTCCACGCCCCCAAAATGAACTTCCGCTCTCATGGGCTCAAATTTTTGTTTTTTATAATCTGTTTGCGGATTTGAATTTAATTTGAATTTTAATTTAAGTGGTCACTTGTAAAAATCTCAGCCTTTGCGCTCATACCCATTACAGGGTACGTAAGGGGTACGATCGTACCCCATGCGTACCCCTTACGTACTCCACGCCCCCAAAATGAACTTCCGCTCTCCTGGGCTCAAATTTTTGTTTTTTTAAATCTGTTTGCGGATTTGAATTTAATTTGAATTTTAATTTAAGTGGTCACTTGTAAAAATCTCAGCCTTTGCGCTCATACCCGTTAGAGGGTACGTAAGGGGTACGATCGTACCCCATACGTAACCCTTACGTACTCCACGCCCCCAAAATGAACTTCCGCTCTCCTGGGCTCAAATTTTTGTTTTTTTAAATCTGTTTGCGGATTTGAATTTAATTTGAATTTTAATTTAAGTGGTCACTTGTAAAAATCTCAGCCTTTGCGCTCATACCCATTAGAGGGTACGTAAGGGGTACGATCGTACCCCATACGTACCCCTTACGTACTCCACGCCCCCAAAATGAACTTCCGCTCTCCTGGGCTCAAATTTTTGTTTTTTTAAATCTGTTTGCGGATTTGAATTTAATTTGAATTTTAATTTAAGTGGTCACTTGTAAAAATCTCAGCCTTTGCGCTCATACCCATTAGAGGGTACGTAAGGGGTACGATCGTACCCCATGCGTACCCCTTACGTACTCCACGCCCCCAAAATGAACTTCCGCTCTCATGGGCTCAAATTTTTGTTTTTTATAATCTGTTTGCGGATTTGAATTTAATTTGAATTTTATTTTAAGTGGTCACTTGTAAAAATCTCAGCCTTTGCTCTCATACCCATTAGAGGGTACGTAAGGGGTACGATCGTACCCCATACGTACCCCTTACGTACTCCACGCCCCCAAAATGAACTTCCGCTCTCCTGGGCTCAAATTTTTGTTTTTTTAAATCTGTTTGCGGATTTGAATTTAATTTGAATTTTAATTTAAGTGGTCACTTGTAAAAATCTCAGCCTTTGCGCTCATACCCATTAGAGGGTACGTAAGGGGTACGATCGTACCCCATACGTAACCCTTACGTACTCCACGCCCCCAAAATGAACTTCCGCTCTCCTGGGCTCAAATTTTTGTTTTTTTAAATCTGTTTGCGGATTTGAATTTAATTTGAATTTTAATTTAAGTGGTCACTTGTAAAAATCTCAGCCTTTGCGCTCATACCCATTACAGGGTACGTAAGGGGTACGATCGTACCCCATGCGTACCCCTTACGTACTCCACGCCCCCAAAATGAACTTCCGCTCTCCTGGGCTCAAATTTTTGTTTTTTTAAATCTGTTTGCGGATTTGAATTTAATTTGAATTTTAATGTAAGTGGTCACTTGTAAAAATCTCAGCCTTTGCGCTCATACCCATTAGAGGGTACGTAAGGGGTACGATCGTACCCCATACGTACCCCTTACGTACTCCACGCCCCCAAAATGAACTTCCGCTCTCCTGGGCTCAAATTTTTGTTTTTTTAAATCTGTTTGCGGATTTGAATTTAATTTGAATTTTAATTTAAGTGGTCACTTGTAAAACTCTCAGCCTTTGCGCCAGGGACGTCATTTGTGGGGGGCAGGGGGGCATTTGCCCCCTCCCCTGAATTATTTATTTGTATAGATTATATATAAGATATGTATATTTATATATAAAAATATATACAAACATAACATCTTGCCCCCCCCTAGAAAAAATTGAAATGACGTCCCTGATCCGCCTAATTCCAATAAAACGACTCAACAATAATTAAAACGATCGTAATAATAATCGAGTATGCTAAATAGGAAATTATCGTAGAGATTACGATCGAAGAACTGTAAGCCGCCGACAAACGTCCTTCAAACGAAATGTTTGCAAACCGTCTTTTGATCTTTAGCAGCTGTTTTGTGAATATTCACGCAAAACGATACAGGAGCAACAAAGCTTCTTATAATCGATGCCAAAAACTGGAAAATATGATGGCAATTTTAACGACTTTAACAAGTTTGCTTTATTATTTATTTCGATTTTCGTGTTTCTATTTTTGTTCACTTTCATCTAGTTTAGTTAGAAAAAAAATCTTTTAAAATACATGTAGCTTAAAACTAAAGCTCAGATCAAACAACAAAGTGAAATCAACGTAGGTATAAGCTTAACAGAAACATATCGGGACTAACGAAAGCATCAGAATATTAATTGATCGCGATACGATTTTCTTCTAGTCGAATTTTAACATAATTTTGATTCAAACAACGTACCACGGTTGTATGTAATTTATATTTACCTTGTTTTTATTTAATTTCACTTGAAGTCTTGTGTTTCTGCCTGTTTTTATGATCGCAACTCTTTTTTTTTATCTGCAAAAATTTACTATACTATAACGGCAAATCTCGTGAGATGAATTAATTTCTTGGGGTTTTTTCTCGACTTTTATTTTACTGGACGAGCTATTAATCACCCTCGTTGACTTCTCTGTTCCACTTCCAAATGTCTTTAACCGTTTTCTCGACTTTTTTGTTTCATTGAAGTTTGGTAGTTTTATTCGATATAAATTGGCGCTAATAAGACCGAGCAAATCAAAGATGTCCTAGAATTGCCCAGATTTGACGAACTCATCCAAAATTTTTTGGGATTTTTTTACTTCTTCGCGCACCTGGTGATCAGAAGTAGTTAATACGCTTATGGGTAAATTGAAACAATACAGGAACGAAGTTTTGTGTTCAAAAGTATTTGTGGTAGTAATGTTGGTGTTCATCAGAGGGAGCTTTGCTGTGGGCTATATCCCAAGTACGTGGAGACAAGCAAAGGTGGTCTTCATACCAAAGATAGGCAAAAGATCGCGCTCTGATCCAAAGCCATTCAGACCCATCTGCTTAACATCTTTCCTTTTGAAAACCATGAAAAAGATAATAGACCACTGCCTGAGACACGAAGCACTTAGCAAGAAACCTACCAAACCGGCAAATCGACAGAATCAGCACTCCTCCAAATTACAACGGAAATTGAGAAGGCAATTTCCGACAAAGAAATTGCGCTATGTGCATTTCTAGGCATAGAAGGAGCATTCGACAACACATTCTACGACTGTATAAATAAGGCAATTGTCGACATAGGAGTAGACTCTACCACAGCAAGGTGGATCGACCAAATGCTAAGTACACGGGAGATTTACACCTCCCTGGGAACGGATACCACAAGGGTCAAAGCAGGCAAAGCATGCCCGCAGGGAGGAGTACTATCGCCCCTTCTATGGTGTCTTGTGGTAGATGACCTACTGAGCTTGCTCAGTCACAGCGGCCTTACAGTCCAAGGATATGCTGACGACTTAGTAATCATGATTAAGGGCAAGTTTGAGGAAACTCTCTGCGACTTTATGCAGCAAGCACTAAGTAAAACAGAAACATGGTGCCATGAAAAAGGCCTACAGGTCAATCCGGGCAAAACCACGATTGTGCTTTTTTCACGAAAGAGAGACCTGAGCAAAATAAGATCGCTCATGATGTACGAGACGGAAATCAAACTCGCGACAGAAGTGAAATATCTAGGAGTAATTCTAGATCAGAAACTCCTATGGAACAAGCATCTAAAAAAAGTATCAGAGAAAGCCACCATTGCTCTACTCTTATCTAGACAAGTCGTAGGCAAAACCTGGGGCTTGAAATCCAAAATAGCCTAATGGACCTATACAGCTATTGTAAGGCCTATGATAGCATACGGAGGATCAGTATGGTGGCACAGAACAAAACTAGTAAGCGCCAGCAGGAAACTGGATAAGCTCCAAAGGTTGGCATGTATCAACTCGACAGGAGCAATGAGAACCTGCCCACGGCAGCTATGGAGATTCTTTTAGATCTGACTCTACTGCACATCTATATCGAATCGCAGGCAAGATTAGCCGCGATGAGAAACGAATTAAACGGCAGCCCAGCCAGAGTAAAAAGTGGACCTAATAATCTATCCAGACTTAGAAGTAGCATTCAAATGCTAGACATGCCTATGGACCATATGATAAAGAGATATCGCTTCGAAATCCCTTTCAATTCCATAGTCTGCGACAGAGAGAACTGGACAATGGACCCACCGCAGTTCGGACCGGATAGCATTGTATGGTATACCGATGGATCTAAGACGACTGAAGGCACCGGAGCTGGCATAAGCGGATCCCGCGTCAGAATAACGGAATCTCTCGGTGAATATCCCACCGTTTTCCAGACGGAGGTCCATGCTATATCTACGTCCATAGAAATAAACCTTGAAAGAGTTTACTGAAATAAGAACATAGTCATTCTCACAGATAGTTAGGCAGGGATAAAAGACTTAGCTGCACACACAGTAAACTCAAAACTGGTGTGGGAATACCAAGAAAAATGATGTATCCTTAGTACCAACAACAGAGTCCTCTTGCACTGGGTGCCCGGTCATGAGGGCATAGAGAGCAACGAAATAGCAGACCAACTTGCAAGAGACGGAGCAGCGGTCCGCCCTACTGGACCAGAGCCGTTCTGTGGAATCCCAACCTGCACCATTAAGAGGAGCATAAGGGTATGGGTGGAATACAAGAAATGCCAACACTGTGTCACACTGTCCAGACTTAGACAGGCCAAAAGATTCATACCGAACCACTCGACTAAAAGAAGCAAACAGCTTCTACAGTTTGATAGAAACAAAGTACGGGTGTAATAACCGAAATACTCACGGGATTCGAGTATAATGGGCCATGTTGGCCTGAATGCTCAAGATGCGCTGTTTTGCTGCGTGTCTTCCCCCACACCAAACAACAACAACAACAAACAGCAACCACAGATATTGAAAAAGTATTGGGATATACACAGATACACTACTCAGCCAAAAACAATTCAAAAACTAGAAGGATGGACCTTTACAAAAAGGAATATCGTCCCGCTAACTCTCGATATTTCCACATCTCCAAATCTGAATATAAAAATTCACTCCACATACTTTGCCGCCATCGAAATTGTTGAATGCATAAACCCCGAAAAAACAGGGTACTTTATTTTGTGATTTCTAAAATCGAATCGATTTGCATGGGTAGTCGATAGCAATATTTAATTATTTCATCACTTACATTAGTTCTTTTAGCCTGCAATAAAATCTATACAAAACAATGCAGTCTAATTATTTTCCTTTAATATTATATAACTCTCACAATAGTTTAAAACAAAATAATGCCTTTTTGTAATTTTTATCCTTTTTATATATATTCTGTATTTTTATTACAAGTAACATCAAAATACACATTTATTTATTAATATACAATTAATTATATATCCATATACTTATTTTCTTAAACTTTCACATTATATTAACTAAAAAAAACCTGGAAATATTTTGTTCATTTTTAGATTTATTTTTATTACCGATATCTTTCTTAAAAATTGTCATAAAAAATTTTCACTGCTTACGACCCCTCTGTATTTGCTTAAACTGTCTGAATACTTTAGATTTTTATTAAACGAATGTATTTTAGTTTAGTCGGTAAAAAGAAATTCTTTATAAATCTATTCAGTTTGAATTCTTTTTTTTTTTTTGCATTGTTCTTGTTTTTATTCAACATTAGTAAGTTAATATTCTAGAACTAGATTTTGCATTTTATATTTGCTATAAATTTTAATCGCAATTTAACAAAAGATTCGAAACACAAGTTCAAATAAATTCAGCATTTGCATTAACAAAAATATAATTATATTCGAAAAATCCCATTTATTTAAATGCAATTTTTTATAATCACTACAGTTTTATATAATTTTTTTTATAATATAATAGTTATTTCTACTTTCTACAAAAATATAACATAAAAATACCAATAAATAAAAACAACAACAATTAGTATAAGTAAATAATATTTCGATTTGTTTTTATTTTGTTTAGAATTGTTTATCTTTTACTAAATAATTATTTTCCTCTTTTGCCGTTGAAAATTCTATAGAATGTTGCCGAATGATGGAGCTTATTTATTTTACAATATAAATTCAAAGAACTGAAATTTAAAGCAATTAACTCGACTTTTAATAGAACAATTAAACTTGTAATACTCTCAGACAAAATATAAAAATGTGTAAAAGGAAAAATGAAGCTCGGGCAAAATGTACATAATTAAAAATTTGTTCCTCAATGCCATCACTATAAGCCGAAGCCGAACAGGTGTAATCGTTGAGCCAACTGTTTAGTACTTAAATAATTACCAGATGGGACGTGGTCGCTGTGGCAATATTGGGGAATTTTAGTTAGAGTAAAGTATCCGAATGTGGAATACCATTTTAATTTTTTTATCTCTAGACTATAATTTAGCATTAAGAACTGCGAACAATATACAAATCGAGAGGATATCTTAGTACCATTCAATAATAAAAAAGATAATGTTGTTTTGAGATACAGTAATTTATAAAAAAATAAAAATTTCCAAAAATCTTAATGTGGAATAGTGTAAAATTACTCCGAAAAGAAAGGATCGTCGCATTTTGGACACAGAAATGCTTCATTATTTTTTTCAATAGGGCACTTTTTATGAGCCCAAATATCGCACGAAAGACATTCTATCCAGAGTAAAGGATTTAATTCATTTAACCATGTCTTCTCGCAAAACTGGCAAACAGTTTCAACTACTTTTCACTTATATGACATTTGAATAAAACAGATGAAGAATCCCCCATGTATGAGTATAAATTCTCTAAATGTGTACAAGAAAAGATGATTTCAATATGAAATTACGGATGTCACGTGAAGCAATTCAAAGTTAGGGGGGTATTCCACATTGCGACCATATACCACATTCAGGTACTTTACTCTATTTATTTTCTAAACCGAATCCTTACAATCGGTGGGAAGTCTCGATAACGCACTGGCAAGTGCATCAGTCTAACAATCCGAAGGTCGTGGAATCAACCCAAGTCAGGTGTGGTCTAAGAAAAAATTATACAGGAATCAGCGACATCTACTTTGAGCATAATTAAAATTTCTATCTGGCTACATAAGGATAAAATGGGAGCAAACCCTGTAAGCCGAAAACGAAAAATGCATGGGTTCTTATGTACAAACTACTGTGTTAGCTTGCGCGTTTATGTTCGTGGGGAAAAACGAAATGCAAATATTTCCCCATCTTCTCCTCAAAAATGTAAACATGCCGACCTGTTCCGCCTTTTGCGAGAGAAAAAGACTAAACGTTCTACACGTCTTATCATCAAGTGCGTACCGAGCAGCAAATGCCATTGAAAACTTTGATATTCAAGTGCGCAGAGCGCTATAGTTTTCTTTGCTAACATGATTCCGGAACCCATAACTCTGACGACTAGTGCTATGAAATTCATCTTTCAATTACATTAGTCGATTGAAAGTTGTCTTTTGATTGCACTAGTCGACGACCACTGGAATTCTATGCCAATATGACCGGACGCCGTCCATCGGTGCAGTGCCAACCGGTAAGGCATAATTCGTCTGTAAGTCAGGCCTACCTTTCATCGATGATTGGTAAGGTCTACTTCATACTCCCTTCATACATACTCTTCAGTGAGTGCACGTATTGCCATCTCGTTCTTGCTCATTCCAATTTCAAATACAATGCGCGATAGGAGATCTCTCATGTCAAAGAGTGCGGATGAGATTGGCGGATGCATTTCAGTACGAGCAAGACAGAAATTCGAATACCTCACACGTATTCACAGATAGCAAGTACATAGCAGAACTTGATCCAAAGTGATAATCTTTTTTCGGCGAAAAGTTTCGAAAGTGTTCGCTGCCTCTTCATCGATGTTTGGTTTATAGTGAATGTGTTGTTTGTTTGTTTACATCAGCACAACGAGCACCACAAGCACTTTCGATAAAAGTCAAGCTCAACTTAAATTTAAATTGCCCACCAAGTAACGCGAATAATCCACTATATTCCCAGCAGACCAATAAAGCGGAATGTTCTGATGTTCTCAGAAAGTTCCGAGCTATTTCTGATATAGGGGAATGGGAGGAAGAAGTTTCCGCTGGATTTCAGTCGGAAAATTTAAAGATAATTCCATAAGGAAAAGCAATAAGAATTTCATGGAATTATCAGGCAGAATTCCAAAACAACTTGCCGATATCCGGACGTATCGTGGAAAACTCTGTGCAAATTCTAAAATCCTTGTGCTGAGAAGTACATAATTAAAAATTATTCTGAAATGAAAAGTAATTCGCTGTCTCGTCCGGTCTGACCCAAAAAATGATCAGTAGGATCTGTAGAATTTTCGCAAAATCGGTTATGATTGCAGAAAATTCTAGACTCTATGTTCCTTTGCGCCAAACCTGATAAAAATGATCAAAATTAAGGCAATTAACGCAAAATACATATCCAACCGTAAAACGCTGGTAGACTTGGAAATCAAAACTTATGATAGGTTTATTTCAAATTTTAAAAGCTAGCTATCAAAAATGGGAGCACTTTTAACACCACGGGAGAGATGTAAGCGAAATAGACCCGGTGCTAGGATTATGAAGAGGATTAACTCCAGTGTGCCAATTTTGCAATTAAGCATGGCAACCACATACTGAGGAGAGATGGCTCTACGACACGAATTTACGGAAACTTGGTTCAAAATTGAAGATTTGTTACGCAATATCATCGTTAACCCAAAATCAAGAGGTTAAAGGTACGTTATTGTAGCTGTTCTGTTTTAGATATCCTCCTGGCTTTAAAGCGGAATAGTTCTTAATGTGATTGAACAAAAGCGGCGAGAATGTAATAAATGCTTCTGAAACGTATCTCAAATTTTGGTTTCGTATGCAGTATCTCTTATAGTAGACGATCCCCTGCTAGGAATTAAAATTTGACGCCATCCGGTCAATAGTAGGATAACAGTTAGCTGATATTGTCTACCAATTTTTCACCGAAGTGTGGAAACAGAATAATGATTGTACCTAATTGCAGGAGTGCATAATTGAAAAGATTACAAAAACTTTTATCTCGATTTAAGTGCACACTAAAAGTATTATGAAGCTGGATTCCGCTAAGGCGTCATACAAATATTCCACCGATAATACAGGAACTATCATACTTGTATACTTTGAAAAGGACATACTTTTTATATTATAATTCAGTTCCAATATGATCGTTGGGGAGGGAAATCGTTGGCCTACCTCCCCCGTCGCTGTAAAAATTATTTTTCTTAGCACAGATAATAATAATAAATAAATAAATGTTAAAACCGACCGGGAAACGAATTTTTAACAAATGTTAAGAAGCGAATTAGCCCATAATTTGCATGTTGTAATTCTTAAAGCCGCCAAAGTTCTTATAACTCCAGCTAAGAACTAGTAGCTAGTATAAAATGGAGTTTGATTCCATTATCCTCCTCCTCCCAAAAATATGGGGTTGGTTGCACCCATAAAATTCTTGAGACTGCGTAAAAGCGTGTCCGATAGACTTAACAAGAACTTACACATACAGTTGGGATATAAGGAGACGTTGTATCTTTGTAGGATGGTCCAATATGTTTCTAGGAATAGAGATTCAGAGATGCGGTCGATCGGAACTTTAGGTAATCTAGAGCAAAATAATTTCAAACTGGTTCTAGAAAAGTAGTAATCGCTTTCCACTCGTGTAAAAAGGCCATCAATGGGGTATGCAACCTCGAGTAGTTCACTTGCTTTACGTGTCCGTTATCAGGTCGGTACATATATGGCATGTATATGTATAAGCAAATGACAAATAGTGCAGATAATGCCAAATAAACGGGATGTGGGTATTTCTCTCACTCAAGTTGAACACAACTAAGAAATTCGATTTGTCACATTGCGAGGCAGATTTCGCCCAAGCAGAATCTGAAACGCTCTAATTGGCTCATTTCGCTCAAAGGGGTGAATATCTGCACCACAGGACGTGTTCTAACTGGACACTTTCTTACAGGCCGCCGTGATAAAAGGCCATACTCCCTTTGAATGACTTCTGTAGAAGCCGCTTTTTCTCAGCTCTATCCACGAGTGGGAAATCCATCTAGGAACTTGTTTCTTCAACAGTCTTTGTAGCTTTGCCGAAACGCAATTTACAAAATTCCAAGGCTTCATTGAAAGCTGCAAATGGTTTCAAGTAGGACTCTGTTCTAAGATCCTATGGTATCACAACACAACGGGAACAAAACCTAAGGCGTTGATTCGGCTTAGTGCGGTAAATAATAAATAAAAATAAATGATCCGTAGCCAACTAAACGCCGTTGCATATAAATCAAACAAATTGAGCATTGTTGCTGGTCCTGTGCCCTTTATCAAATCACGTCTTGAGTACAATGCACAAATCTCAATTAGCTGTACCTGGACGGTATTAAACAAAAATTTAGTCCCTGTGTGATCTCTGAAGAGGACACTATTTTGGGCAATAGCCTTTGTCTGTAGTTGTTAGCCAAAAGTCGTTGGCGTTAAATATATTCATATTCGAGGCAATATTTTTGTTCCAAGTATGGCACACATAGTCTAGTTGTAACTTTTAAAACAAGCAGGAGTGGCTTTGACTGAATTTGTCAGGCTCCATTCCAAGGTTTCAAAAATATGCTACTCGATTAATTGGCATTGAAGACATCTCAACGTCTAAAGAATTCTTCGCGCATTGACGAAATGTGGAGTATATCAGCATTTACGATCGACATTTCGCTAATATAAATCTAACAAAAAAATACCAAGTTTAAAACCACTCCTCTTAATTGTTGCTGCAATAAACGTGTGTTGCCCACCACTTCTCGAGGAGTATAATCAAATTTAGGCAAGCTTTCCATCGATTACAGTGAGGTCTTTGATTATTTTTAACAGAAAAGAACTCTTACTTTTTATGTGAATCACATGTAGAATAATGAAAATTTTTAACTTCAGAAAGAAACCAAAAAAATTTGTTCTAGTCTGAAGTTTTTTCCGATCGAGTGTTTCTTGAAAATACAAGTTTTCCGTGTTCAATACTGTTATTATTATATTTGCGTGGCGTTTCGGATTCGACTGTGTCCTTAATTATTTTGATAAAGAGCTCAATCGAGTCCGAAACGTCAAGCAAAAATAAATAATAACAGTATTGAACCCGGAAAACTTGTATTTTGAATTCAAAATGTACTGTGAAAACATTCACCAAAAAAACGAGTGTTTCTTGTTGTCGAACATTTTTAATTCATTCCGATCTCGTGGCTCTGATCCCTGAAGGTGGACATTCGACATGTTAAGTGCTTTTAACTTTCTCCTTAAAAAACAAATTTAGATCTTTTCTAAATGATGTTAACAAGCCATGCTGCCCGTATAGGTTTTTTCTCATAGAACGTCCACACACAACTGCCTAAGTAAATAACTCAAAAATTCAGATGCTACCCAAGGCCCAAGAAGATTTCACCATACACATTGGGTTACAAGTAAAATTCAAACTTCCTTGGTAGACGTGGATAAGGGAGAAAATACGAGTGTTGCGCAAACAAATTTTTCTTAACTAATTCACTGAGAATCAATTCTATAAATCCAATTTTAAATTATTGCACTTTTATAGTATAATCAAATGATAATGGCACAAAATTTAAAATTTAGAAACAATTAACCACTTAAATCTAATTAAAAATTACACAAATAATTTTTTAGTTTACAGTATGACATTCAATGATCAATTTACATAATTAGCTAAAGTTCACAAAAATATAACAAAATGAATGGAAAGCAAAATACTGATTACAATACATCTCAGCAATTTTTTTATGTAGAAAATACTGCAATAGAAAAATCATCTAAATGAAATGTGTAAATTCGTTTTCTTGTTTTTCTTTGACTTATGTTTTATATTGTTCATATTCAACCTATAGAATATTTAAAGATAACATGAAATTTATGGTGCACATTATGTGTAATGTCTAGTGAATAGTGCAAGACTATTGAATTAATTCTATCAATTCATCGATAATCCTAAATATAAATTTTTATTTAGTGTAGGTACGAGTATATAGAGAAATGTGTATGTGAATGCACAACATTTAATGGAGTAGTATTGAAAAAAATCAAATAAAATAATAAAAACAAAAAAATAGTAATAATATGCCGATCATAAAATAATTTGATCAATATCTTTTACCGTATATAATTCTAACAATCTAAAACACGTTTACGAATAGACTAGATTTATCGTTGAAGTAAATAGATTGCTACAAATCAATAATTTATTTTCTTTTGTAGCAATCGATTTATTCCCACCATATCTACTGACTTTTGGATTTTCTTATCAGATCAATAATATTCCCAACTACTTTTCGTGTTAAATAACTTCATAAGAATTTGGCCAAAATGCGAAAAACAAACGCGCAAATACTAAATTTTACTGAAACTACATGAAAATCAAAAACTCATCTTAATCCGAAAAGGATCAGCAAACTTTATGATTGAGATATAAAATAGAAAATGTAACAGCGAGTGTTTTAGAGATTGAGAAATTTTATTTTATTTTTTGTTGTTTATTTTTTCGAGTCGATAAAAATATTATGATCTATTTTTGTTTTAAGCAAAATTAGGTACACAAAACAGACAATATAAATATTTTGTTTAAATTTTCTACCTGTCACACTAGTCACGGGAATTCCGTCGTTCAATTTCTGCCAATTTCGATAAATTATTTATTTTTCCTTCGTATTAATTAAATTAAACATAATAATAACATTATTATTCTTTGACTAAAAAAAAGTTATAATTATTTATGTAAATAATAATGGAAACTATTTTTTTTTTAAATTGTAGAAAATTTGGCATTTCTTTAGTCTAAATTCAATACCTGTCGTGTCTCGAGAGCTTCTCGTAGTGATACGAAAATTTGAAGTTGTTGCTCTGGTTTCAGATTGTAGATCTGCAAAATTAATTGAGAATTTAGAATGTGTTTTTTTTTTTGTTTTAACGAGAATGCAATTTTTCATGGCAAGGCTACGAAAGAAACAAACTATAAGAATTTTGGGGTTGCCTTTTGGCGTCTGACCAGCACACAAACCTCCCAACTGAAATCAATCGATGAAAGTTCATATGCTGATCTTAACAAACTTCTCTGACGCCAAAAACCAACCAAACAAAATTTCTAACATTAGTATTTTCGCGGTAGCGATAAACTTACCTGAGATAGGAGCTTCGATGGTGATGGAGTTCTAATAAAGCTAGAAATGTAAACGTTAACGAACGTTGCCATGAGAAACTGGCAGTCAAAACGATCCATTATTCCGCCGTGTCCAGGAATCATGTCACCAAAGTCCTGAAAAATATTTAAAATTAAATAAGTTAACTGTTGTTGTGAATATTTTTTTTTCTCGAGCGTATTGCAATGTATTGCAAACAAACCGAGCAAATTTATTTCATTGTATTGCTACATTGCAAACACCCTGGCAATCCGAATCATTTATCAATGACATCGAAGGCTCCAGAGAAAACTACAACCTTCTAATATACAATTAGAATAGCGTAGAAAGCTCTATACACTTCTCGTATGTTCTATACTCTTCCCGGATATTCCACACACACCAGAGAATACACTAGAAAAATACCTCGACTAACTACATGCAATACATAAACGCAACAAGGCTTGTACATGAGTGATAGTGCTAGGCATATAACTAAGAAAATGTTTCTCCTTATAGACAAAATAGTCTAACTTACTTCTTTCCTAACCTCTTCATCGACCTATCCATTCCCTTTGTAATACGTAATAAAATGCTGGGAGCTTAAAATCAATGTATCAGATTATTCATTTCGCAAGCGAAGAGTGCTACGTCAAAGTTTGGTGCCAATAAAGGAAGGATCAGAAAACAAGAGCACCAATACAATATTTTGCAGAGGCAAACCTAAGGCTTAGAGGGATTATGTGGCTTTTATTGAAACGGAATTTAATCTAGATAATTTTTTGTTCAATCATGAGTCAGTGCCTTTTTCGTCACGCCACCGAAAACAATAAACAATCCTTAATTAAGGTACAAAAATGAGAATTGTTGAAATAGCGCTGTAGTCATTGATTCTATAAAAATGTTCGAGGCATTGCATTAAATTTATTTTTTTCTCGGATGATTGCCCAAGAGTCTGAGCTCCATTTTTCGCGAAAGTTTATGGGTTCCCATTTGTTGTTAAATTACACTCAAACCCTCTTGGTAAGATTTTAATTACAAATATGTTTTCATTTTTCCCAACAAATTGATATTGCTATTACGATTTATCGATTAAAAAAATTGCTTCCCTGATATATTCTATTTTCACGTTTTAGAACTAGTAGACCGCAAAAAAGCACAAACAATTTTTTGTCAGTCTGTCCGTCGTTCGCAAACAACGTTTCGATGGACCCCATTAAGTGGTAACTTTTTGGGTTGTGGTGTGTGATAGGGTTTTAGACAAAAAATATTGGGTTCTATGTCGCCCGGTCCCTGCTACTAGGACGCTCTACTAGGACATCAAAACTTCGAACTTATATAGAGATATGATAGTGGAGCCATTCGACCCAGGTGGCGGGATATGGGAATTGGGGATAAAACAATCAGTGAGAAGATCTCGAAAGTAGGATGGAGACATTTCAAAACCCATATCTCCTGGACGTTTGATGCCATGTTTACGTATGACTTACTTTTGATTTTAGGCATATTGGGGAGGATAATGCCGATACAAATTTTAAAAAGTGGTGCACGGAACTGGGGTAATGGATAACAATTTATTGAAAAATAAACAAAAATGTAAAATTCAGCAAAATTTTAAGAATTTATCCAGTTCTGAGTTCGAATTTGAAAATTACACCCGAAGCACAGGTTTCATGAAATCGTTCGTTTTACTTTAGAATTGATATGATAGAATGAAGACCATGGGATCAAATCTCCAATGCCGATGAAAGTAGATTTGAACTGGCGCATTTTCCGGATAAAATATTAAACTCGTGCCTCGTTTTGTCACACAGCACACGACAAATTTTAGTTGTTTTTTATACCAGTTATAAAATTCTCATCATCATCAATAGTGCGACAACCCAAATGGAGCCTTGGCCTCAAAAATTATAAACACAGGCGATTTTCCTATTCCTTCAGGCAATAGGGAACTCATCCAATAAATGCCCTGCAGTCAAAACTCTGCGTAACATGCTCTATGCGACCGATAGTACCTTCCTTGCATGGGTACCAGGCCACGTTGGTATTAGGGGTAATGAAGCTGCGGATACAGCAGCCAAAGCGGCACATGCCCTTCCATTGGTAGTTGAAACTCGGAACCTACATCTCACCATATGGAATCCGTTCATTTCTTTGAGGCGAATCCCAAACTATAGCCTGGAATAGTAGTGATTCATTCCTATCATCACATAATGCAACCACTTCAAGATTACCATACAACAGCCAGCTGACTAGAGCAGAATGCATATCTATCCTCTTAAACTCTTTTCGCTATATTACACTTTTCTGAACAGGGACAACCAGTAGATTGCTCAACATGCAGAGTACAGCTCACAGTAAAACATATTCTGGTAGAATGTCCAATGTCTAAGCTGGTCCAATTGGGATCAACGGAAGATCCATCGACAACACTGCGTGATATCCTGGATCCCACATACCGAGCATCACTGAATAAGCTTCATGCGGCCTTTCTGGCTCACAGAATATGGGATAAAATCTAGCTACTAAACATAAGTTAGTTTTCGACCAATACATATAAAAAGACGGCATCACATAGCCCAGTAGCTAAGATGCCTTCAGACTTGTTACCTGCGAAATTTGTTTCCAGGCAACAATAACAATAATAATAATAAATCACTCTTGTTTATAGAGACAACAAAAATGTATGTTTCAATTAGAATATGTCTTTGACATGTAACATTTTACCGGCATTTCAACTTCACATATGACGTTTAAAGCAAAGTGAATTAGCTTAGTATACCCTCAATCGATATAAACGGCAATCGTATTAACTTAATACCTAGAACAGTTTAATCGTACGTATTAACAAATGCGATATATTTCTTATATGTGGGGATTTCAATATGCCTTATGTAACGTGGAGTAATGAAGCATCCTCTTGTTTGCCCGCCTTCTCCCAGCATTACTTTTATTTGCAATCTTTTATGGAATTCTGTGACCTTTGCCAATTTAACCTAATGCCGAATAAAAACAATAGAATACTTGACCTGATTTTCTCTAACATTAACGCTAATGGGATAACTATTATTTCTTCTCCTCTTGGACTTGTACCACTCACATCACCCCGCAATTGAACTTTCGCTTAACTTATATCTTCTCACCTGCTCGCTGCCTATTAGACGTCCTAGACGCAATTTCTATAAATGCAACTATGAGGAACTATCTGTTTTATTAGGAAACATCAACTGGCAGACAACTCTGAGTGCAGAATCTACTAATATTGCTGTTAAAGAGTTCTACGGAATCTTAAACGCAATTATTGCCGAAAATATCCCATTGTCCTCAAAGAAAGGGAGCTGTTATCCTCAATTGTTTCATGCTAAGATCTTACACCTACTACACGAAAAAAATCGTGCTAGGCGCCGTTATCTAAGAGAAAGCAACCATAAAGGCAGGCGTCCACTAGAGGCGGGCCGCATCGCAACTGTGCGGCAAGCATTTTTTTTTTCTACGTACTTCGTTCCGTCGCGAGTGTCGTTCAGTGGACGCACTTCCATAACAATGTATGGCAGGCGGATTTTTGCGATGCGGCCCGTCCGCCCTAGTGGACGCCTGCCTTAATAATTGCATCGAGTTATGGCAACTTTAGGAAACAGCTAAAGAAGGAAATAAAGATAGGTTTTCGGCATTATATGGACACCCTTGATTCATCTCTTCTAATGGGTAATGATAAACCCTTCTGGAAATATATTAATTCCTTTCGTGCTACAAGGACAACTCCTCAATACATAGCGTACTTGGGGGCAACTGCGTACACTCCTAGTGATATTGTAAAGCTATTTTCTCAATACTTTCAATCTGTTTTTTTCGTCTTCATCAACTCCTTGCGTTCCTAGCACAATATCTGATCGGAATAATGTGATGCCAGTATTTAGCGTGAATAATCTCCTCATTGCCATTAATTCTCTAAACAGTAATGGTAGCGCTGGTCCTGATAATATTCCTAATATCTTTGTGAAAATGTTAGGCCATGTTCTTGCTGAACCATTGACAAATCTTTACACGTCTTCCATTCGTGAGGGCATTTTTTCCCAGTGTTTCGAAGAGTTCCCATGTCATTCCGATTTTTAAAAATGGAGAGAATCATAAAGCCGAAAGCTATCGACCAATATGTATTATTAACTGTTTTGCAAAAATTTTTGAGAAGCTTATTCACGAACATATCTTTTCGCAAGTACGTGACTGTGTTTCAATTAACCAGCATGGATTTTTTAAAGGCCGTTCCACTGAAACAATTTTGGTGTAGCTCATTCCCTGGAGAACCGTTATGATGTTCACACGATTTATACAGATTTCATAAAGGCATTTGATACTGTTGATCACTCCATTCTCCTACGGAAACTGAATTCTTTTGGCTTAAGTACTGGGTTCCAGTCATATTTAAATGATCGTCAGCAAATGGTCCTCTTCAATGGATCTATATCAGCACCCTACCTGGCTCCATCTGGTGTTCCTCAGGATTCTACTTTGGGCCCATTTTTGTTTCTACTATTTGTAAACGATCTTCGTTCCGAATTCTAATCAACGCATTTAATGTATGCCGATTACTTAAAGGTTTTTCGGGAAATAAAATCACAATCTGATTGCCTTCTCCTACAAAATGACCTCAAGAAACTCTTATCCTGATGTACTATGGATAAACTGTCATTGAATACGCAAAATTGCTTTTTGATGATCTACACCAACAAAAATTCATACATTCAGTTTGACTATTACATCGGCAATTATCTTCTATTGCAAGTCTTCAGCATCAAAGATTTAGGTGTAATTTTCGACGCTAAATTAAAATTCGATTTGCACATAACTGAAGTTTGTAAACGTGCATACAGGCTATGCGGTTTTATATTACGTTCAACGCATCGTTTTTGTAATGTAACACTATATTTAAATCTCTTCAATAGTCTGGTCCGATGTCACCTTGAATATTGTTCAGTAGTATTGAATAGTTATCTTACATACTTCGTAACTGCCTTGGAAACGGTTCAACGTCGTTTTACTAAATCTCTTTTACGTAAATTTCGCTTTCCTGATATATCTTATGAAACCCGTCTTGAATCACTTGGCTTATCTTATATGGAGGACAGAAGATTATACAATAGATGCCGCTTATTGTAATCACTTTGGGACCAGCCAAAAACAATAACATTAACCGGGTGATAGCAATAAACGAGGAAAAAAATAAGCGATGAATTCTGTTTGTGGAAAATGGAACCCAACTGTTTTGATAACAAAATGCGGCTTATAACATTATCCGCGATTACAATAAGCGGCATTCACTGTACTTGGATATGGTATTTTTATATAAAGTTGTTTTTGTTTTTAGCACAAATCTTAGTGATACGCTCAGACTTCGAAATGTTGGCTACAGTACTTGATCTCACGAAACCTTTAAAGTACCCTAAGCAAATATTAATTGCTTCTACAACTCTCCTCTAATCAGATTACCTCACACCTTTAATTTGTATTGCCTTAGTTTTCATAGCCCTAGCTTAAACTCAATCAAAGTATACTTAAAGGTCAGTTCTCCTTCTTCTGCTACATAACCTATTCTTAATTTTTAATTTCTTACATTTGTGAAGCTTACTTCGGGGAAAGTGATGAGAGTACGTGACCGTTAAAAAATGACAAGGACAAAGTAAGTACCATTACTTCTGGAAAAATTACTTTACTTTAAAATTTATTAAATAATCAACTTACCTTAATTTTAAATGCCCTCTTGAATCCTGATGCAAAGAATCCTCCAAACGGTCCAATAACCGAACTGAATATGCTCAACGATAGCGAATGAAATACGAACGGATAGACCATGAACGATTGACGGCCATTAAGCTGAAAGCCAAACAAAGACTCCATCTAATTTTCATCAACAATAAAAATAATTCTATTCCAAATACATACCAAATGTAAACTGTACTCCTGTTTCGTGAATAAATAATTTGGTTCACATTCCATTGTCATACGTCCCAACGTTTCAGAATATTCAATTGGACACACGAAATACTGGAACTGACATAAAAAGTATGAAAGCAAACAACCGAAAACAACAGTTGCCAATCCACCGCCGATAAATCCTTCCCATGTTTTTTTCGGACTCAATTTAATCAGTGGCGTTTTACCGAAAAAGAATCCAAACATGTAGGCCATCACATCATTGCAAATAATCATAGAGACGGGAACAATAAACCAAATAAGACCTGAAAATTTCATTTTGTGTATTTAGAAAGGAGTGTGCACATGTAACGGAAACGATTCGACTATACCTTCAAATATATTCTGAATAATGAAATAGCTTTGTGTGACGACAATCAGTAAGGAAACGTGCGTCCACGCAAATAAACTGAATTGTTTCATGTAGTATTTCTTAACTAGTGATAAAACGAACCACACGAAACCGATACAGTACAAGCAGAATGATAAGAAACGATGATATGTGACAAGAAACTTGAGACATTCCTGCAAATAGATACACGAAATTTAGATGAGATATTCATTTAATTAACAAAAAATTCAAGATATTTTCTTACCACTCGATTTATAACCACACCAAAGTAATCAACTAAATTTTCGCCATAGAAAAAGTAGTTTGAAGTCAATAGGAAATACCAGGATAAGCTTCTGAACCATGGCAGACCGTGGATCCTGTAAACTTGATAGCCAATTGAAATGATCTCTTCGAAGCATTTCACTTGAACCAAGAGAGTCTGAAAGAGATGAAAGAATTATCAAATTAATATATTTAATACTACTGATTAGAAAAGAATTTCACGATGGATATTTCGTTTCCCTATGAGTGACAAACGCTTGGCAAAATAGCTGCTTGATTTAATTCTACAATTTCTCAGAAAAATCAAAATAACCGAAGAAAACGGAAAGTTAATGGACTTAATGGTCCAGTTTCTCACACGTCCCATCTGGTGGCTGATACTTGAGCTTGAGCGCCGTGCTTGCTGGCGTCCGAACGAGCTGCGGAATTGTACGGAGAATCAGACCCGGGTATGGTAAATTTTGGGATGTTTCCCAGGCCCACTTTGCCGGGTGCTTGATATTAAGCGTCCTCCTCAGCCAACCATACTATAGCTACGACAAATTCCACTAAATATTACGTGATCTCTTTATTACCGAGCATTTAGGTATATTTTCTGCATTCGGTTGCTTGTCATAAACAGGAAGGTTAAACTGTCAGCGAAGGATAAATTGCTAATACAAATAATGAAGTAATGAAGGTGGTCTATTAAACAGACTTTCAACAAGGGCAACATAAACGCTTATCAACTCATCTTTGCCCTGCGTGTGCTTTATTTCCTTCGTAATCATCGACCATCGTAATTAGAAGGTCGAAATTATGCACGATATTCCTCTACAAATTCTTCGCAGTCCCGACATTTCGATTTATAAGCGAAATAACGTTGCTTTTGTCAACCTCCGAGCCGTTATAAACTCCCCATCCTTTGAGGAAGGACCACAACAAATTTTTCCCTCAAAAATTTGAACCTCCTTTTCGCCACTGCCAAAAATGACTCTTTTGACAGTGATGCAAAACTCTCGTCCAAAATCTTCCTGAAGGCTACTCATCTGATTTTTCGTAAAGATTATCCATTTTGAACAAAAACTTTGTTTTTAATGAGCTCGTGGCAGACCCCTTTGCTCTCCGGTTCGATTTGAAAAGACGCCTTGCTATGACCCAAAACCTTTTTCAAAAGCTTAAACAATAAAGGTTAAAAATGTCTATTGCTCCATAAAAATGAATTGGTACGAAGCAATCATCAGTAGGGGCCTCATTATGTGATACCGCACGCAATGGCTTCCTCGTACTGTTCACTCCAAATTTCGAGTCTAAGCTTTGCGCGGTCGATGCACGCCAAATAATTTAAAATCCCAACTACGATGATCAGCAGATACTGTGAATTTCGTCACGCAAATCTAAAGATTGTCACGGGATCTGGTCCATACTCTAGAGGCAATTGATAGCTAGAAATTGTTCAAGCACATAGTAGGCAGATTAATCAGGCAACGAGATCTGTGTTAACAGATAAATCACTAACTTCACCACCTTAACGGATGTAAAAAAATGCATGCTACAGTTACCAACCAGCACAACGATTAAGGGACTTTGTCCTGTGTCCAAGGTGTCAAGAAATTTTCCGCTCGACAACATATCAATGTTAACTCCATAGGCAACCACTTTCACTACAGTCAAAGGTCCATAATAGCGGAGACAGTAACCTTGGTTATTTTCAAGGGTTTATAATTGTTTGACCCAGCAATGATGCAGCAATCCAGCACGTTATTATTGAGACAACGCTTATTCTATCCAAGATCCCTTCGATTGTTTCCGTCTTCACATTATTGAAGGCATCTTCCATATCTAGAAACGCGGCCAGGATGTAATCTTTAATTTCAGATTTTTTTCGACCTCGTGCAACGCCTTTTACACATATTTTATCCTTAATGTAGGCGTGCCGAGGTGCAGGTAAACCTCTCATGTGGCGGGAACATCTGAGATTATAGTCCAGTGGTCTCTCTGTTTTTATTTTCAATAAATCCTTGCGGCCTGTACACTGCACCGAACTGCACGATGATAGTAGCTATGCCATCTCCTCTGGTCACAGCTCTCTTCTGAGGTACTGTTCTGTCTTAGACTAGACCAATGTGAAAATAAACCCATGACTAAGTTTGAATGGAAACCACGACGTCAATAGTAAACTACCAGGTTTAGCTACAGCAAATTTACAGGAGGTATATCAAAGCCGAAGACAAATAAAAGTGAGTTAAAAGGACTCTAAATTTCTTTCTCTACAAAAATACAAGAACGATTATTGCAAAGCAAACGTTACGATATACCGACGTGAAATTCGACTTTATATTTCCTGGTCGTCAGGAGTTTTAGGAAACTTTGAGCTCAACAAGGCTGGGGACGATTATCTCCATGAAGAAAACCGATTGGAATCCGAAAAAAACGAATCTTCTTCGGTATGATAGTGAGCACTTACGCGCTTGTTATTTATTATACATAAAGGTCTCAGACATACTTGCGATAACATGAAATGTATGATCCATCAAAAATATCTACCACATGATGCAGAGCATAAAAATAAATATTCGGTATAATTCCAGCTTTTGTTCGTACGCCAATGCACAATTCACAAGAAATTTTTAGAATATCAAAAATGAGCCAAGCTGCTAAACAATAACTTAACGCGTCCCATATGCAAGATATCAACACAACCATAATCGAATTAAACAACTAAAATCTTATTAAAAGTTATTTTTGGCTTCCGTCCACGGATAGAAGTTGGGAAAAAAATTACAAGTCTAATATTGGAAACTCAATACGACAACACACACCTAGCAGTCTTCAAGTTTCCTTCTGTGACACTCTAAGGCCGTATTATGTCGCATTTTCCATCAATTCCATTTTTCTCGTTAAATAATATTTATTTTACTTTAGCTTCTAACGGCGCCGTCGGGACTTGAAAATGATTTCAATTTCACGATATTTTCGTTACAATGACTAACAGGAAACAAATTTTATGTTTCTTTTTCGCAAAGGCACTTTACATTCTGGTATACCGTTCAACTAGCAATAAATAAAATCTTTGATTCTAAGAATAAATCTATCTTTTAGTTATTTAGATTTCTCAATATAATCGATCAGATCGATAGTTTTTTTTCATCCAAGAAAAATGTTGCAATACGTTTTAAACTTGGCACAGGACACATCTTTTTAATAGTCACTCCCTTTGCAATTCACACAATGTTATCTTTATCTCAATCCGACATTTAAGTAAACTAAAAAAATTAAATTTTTTATTAAAAAAAAAAATTCTTAAATTATAAAATTCTATGGCGAGTTTCTTGTCTAATCTTGGAGAATATTTTTTTTTTGTAATGAATAACAACAAGATTTTAACAAGCTCACAACGCTTAGAGTCTAATCAACTTACTGTAATCATTAGAGCCAGTGGTCCGCCATAAATGATTAGAGCAAATGCAATGATCATGATCCAAGTAAAAATTCCGCGAATAATCCAATTTTTCCATCTGTAAAGAAAGAGGAAAGTTTTATTTTTTAATAAAGAAAATCGTAAAATTTGACGGAAAATTGAGAAGCTTAACACAAAATTTTCTTAATTATAAATCCCAGTAAATTTTTCGCTTCTAGCGTAGAACCTCAAGGTAAAAAGTGTATTTTTCTTTTAATTAAACATACAGTGGCGAGACATGAAATGTTTCCAGGTAAAAAAAATCATTTTTAAGTGCTCCTTTCTAGGAAATTTTGCGAAAAGTGGTAAACACGTATTTTTTTTGTTTAGAGGTAAACCTTATCCCTAAAATTAGGTCAGTTAAAATTTGTACATTAAAGCTATCGGTCGACAATAATGAGAAAACAGAAAAATGGTGAAAAAAGGCAAAATGGATGAATTAGTGAAATCCCGAATAATCGCATTCTCCGATGATAATTTAAGCACTCGTGAGATAGCAGCTAAGGTAGGGTTCAGTCACACCGCTGTAGGTAGATTTCTGCTGAGTTTAAAGAAAACTGTTTGTTTGAAGCGTAAGAAAGGTAGTGGAAGGAAAAAAATTACGACTGCCGCAGAAGATCGGGCTATAGAGCGCGCCAGTCTTCGGGATCGTTTTAAAATTGCTGTGGATATTCGAGGGGAGCACGTGAGAGTCTGAGGAACTGTCATCGGTGTTCATACTGTCCGAAATCGCCTGAGGGAGGCTGGTTTGAAAGCGGCTAAGCCTGCAAAAAAAACCATTTTTAACACCGAAAATGCGGAAAAGTAGACTGCAATAGGCCAAAAAATACGAAAACTAGACAGAAATGAATTGGAGAAGTGTTATTTTCTCTGACGAGAGCAAATTCAACTTGTTCGGATCAGACGGATTGCAGTACGTAAGACGAAGACCTGGAGAGCGATACAACGATGAGTGCATTAGACCAATACAAACATCCGGCTGGAAATATGGTGTGGGGATGCTCTTCCTTTTATGGAGTGGGATAGCTGGCCTTTCTTCAAGGCCCAGTGAACGCTGTAGCCTATAAAAATATTTGGTAAAGATTCTCTATAATGCACAAGCGAAAAAGTAATGTAAGAGATTTTTCATATTTTACATTAACGTTCCAAATGAAACTTTGGTATGTTTTAGGATGTGGTCAATAAAAATTTTTGGCATCCGGGACGTAAAACTATATAAAAAACCGATTTCAAATTTTTAATTTTGCTCACCCAGTACATTTTATTCGAACCACCATGACGGTTCCGTTTGACGTTTCTCGTCACACATAGACGCGAAAAAGGGAGTTTAAATCCCTTTAGCCCCGCAGGGCTGCACGAAAGGTAGTTGGAGCGTAGCGCGCGTCAGCCAAACATGCCATAATGGCGTCTCGAACTGTACTGGCTGGATGAAATCAAAAATTTTAAAACGTTTTTATTCATTGTTTTACGTCCCGGATGTGAAAAATTTTTATTGACCACATCCTAAAACATACCAAAGTTTCATTTGGAACGTTAATGTAAAATATGAAAAATCTCTTACATTACTTTTTCGCTTGTGCGTGAAAAAAAAGCTTTTCCAAATATTTTGATCAACAATTTATTTCCTTCGATTGAAAATCATTGACCGTTTACCGATGAGTGCATATTTCAAGATGATTCTGCACCATGCCATCGCGCCAAATTGGTAAGTTTCTATATTTTACTAATGCTGGCAATGTTCTGAATTGGTTTCATACGAAAAGGCATAATTTTTTTATCTCCTTCCTTCGTAGATTAAGGATTTTATTTCCGAAGCTGCACTTTTAACACTCGACTGGACCGGTAATAGCACCGATCTCAACTGCATCCAGAATCTATGGTCCATTATGAAGGTCAGAATATCAAAAACAAAACCGACTTCAAAGAAAGAGCTCATGAAATTGCTCGAAAAAGTTTGGTATGAGGAGATAACCGTTGAAACACTCCAGGATCTGGAGAACTCTATGACTAGAAGGATAAAGGCGGTCATAAAAAGTAAAGGAAGCACCACAAAATATTAAAGTCAACTTATTTCACATTATTATACTACATATCCTATGAAAAATAAAAAATATATTCAGAAAAATTAAATATTGAGAAGTTATTTTCAGTATTTCATGTTACACGATTTCGATAAAATTTGAGTAGAAAGTGAACAATTCATATATCTGGCCAATACTTCCATAAACAAAACTCAAACTATATATTTTATATAGTTAATATTATTATTTAATATTTCAAAAAAACGTATTTTATCTACCGATCAAAATTTTTATAATAATTTCGCACTTATAGATAATTTTTTGGGTGGAAACATTGTGATGGGTGGAAACATTGTGGCCACTGTATTTTTCAGGCCTCATAGACCTGTGATACGGAAATTAACAGTGCTCCACTATTGAAAGTGCACGAAGGGGCGCAGCGCTAGGAATCGCCAGGCTCACTAGGCACCATACGGGACCATTGTGATTCCTTCAAAACCTGGCGGACCGCTCATACCCCACAAAAACACTCTAAATCCCTGCAGAACCTGACCAGTTTGTCATGCCCTATCGACCTTAAATCCTCAATGTTGTCGAAGAAAATACTACCTAACCAACTCATTCGCCTTCTGGCGATCCCTGGGCATTCACACAAGATGTGAGTATTTATTTTATTAATTTATTTATTGACGTCTACCATATATATAAATATTTACAGACTACGAAAATAAAATAGTAAAATTAAGAAAAATAATTATTGGTAATTGGACAAAGCAGTAACTAATGTTTTCATTTTCAATATAAGTTAAACCAACAACGTTAATTAACTCTCCAGACATTGATTAAAATAGACTTAAAAGCAAATCTACCCGAACTTAGATCAACAAGAGAACAAGCTTCATTGAACCGCGTAGCACATCGCTCATTCATGCCATAGTTTACTTTATGTGGATTGATTTGAAGAAAGGCACGAAGACGTAGTGGTCGTTCAGGCGCATAAATGTGGAAAGAAGCGAGAAGTACCGGCGAGATTATTCTATAGCACAATACGTCACGAACAAACATTACAGGGTGGGCCATCTAGTGGTTTCTTTTTAAGTCATAGGTTATTTTGACACTGAAAGCTGTTTCCCGCTCGAAATCTTGACAGAAAGTCAGTATCATACCTCCGCGGAACGAAATGAGTCGCTTTACGCTTGAACAACGTTGCGAAATATTGAAAACTTATTTCCAAAGTGAGTGCTGTGTAGCCCAAACAGTGCGTTTTTTGAAAAGAAGTTTTGGCCGAAATGAAGCACCCACCGCGCCTGCTGTACGCAAGTTTGTGCAAAAAGTTCGTGAGACAGGCATGCTAGTGGACAACACTCATGGCCCCCGTCGTCGTACGGTGTGCACAGATGAGAATGTGGCTGCTGTAGCCGAGAGTGTGAGACTCACTCCACGAACATCAACTCGCCGTCGATCTCAACAGCTCAACATTTCACGCACTAGCCTGAGGAGAATTCTGCACAAAGATCTCGGATTATTCGCTTACAAAGTCCAATTGACTCAGCAATTGAAGGCGCACGACCATCCGCTTCGTTATCGCTTCGCAAGTTGGGCCTTAGAGCAGCTTGAATTGGACAACGATTTTGGGCGAAAAATCATCTTTTCTGACGAGGCGCATTTTCATCTCGGCGGCTACGTTAACAAACAAAATTGCCGCATCTGGGGCTCGGAAAACCCGCACGTTATTGTCGAGAAACCAATGCATCCACAGAGAGTGACAGTTTGGTGCGGATTGTGGCGTGGTGGCATCATTGGACCATTTTTCTTCGAAAATGAGGCTGGGAACAACGTTTCGGTCAACGGTGAACGTTACAGAGCCATGTTATCCGACTTTTTTTTTACTGAAATTGAAGACATGGATTTGGACGACCTCTGGTTCATGCAGGATGGCGCGCCATGCCACAATCGATCTTTTACGCACCAAATTCCCAAATCGTGTTATCAGCCGTCTTGGCGATGTCAATTGGCCGCCTCGGAGCTGCGATTTGACCCCTTTGGATTTTTTTTGGTGGGGAACCGTGAAGGACCGATGTTATGCCAACAATCCAGAAACGATTCAAGCACTTAAGGCCAGTATCATCCAAGAAATCCGTGAGCTACAGCCCGAAACCATCAACAAGATTTTGGAAAATTGGAGTGACAGAATGCGCTACTGCGCAGCCAGCCGAGGCAGCCACTTGAACGAAGTTGTGTTCCATCATTAATGGGAATGTTTACTCTTACTAATAAAGCCATAATACATGGAAAAAAATTTAATTTTGTTCATTTTATTGCATTTTTAAAAAGAAACTTGTATTTGGCCCACCCTATATATCGCGAACATGTCTACGACTCTGCAAGGATAGCAAATCAATTAGTTTGCACCTACTTATATAAGAAGGTAATCCATCGGACCAATGTAATCTTCTAACAGCAAACCTCGTAAACCTTTTTTGAACACATTCTAGTCTTTTGATATGTCATAAAAAGGATTTCAAACGACTGAGCAATATTCCAAAGTAGATCTCACAAGAGAGCAAAACAGAGTTTTTAAAATATATGGATCGTTAAATTCCACAGAGTTTCTCATCACAAATCCCAATTTAGAATTTGCTTTAGATATCATTCGATCAACGTGCATATTAAAAGTAAGTTTGCTATCCATTAACACGCCAAGGTCCACTACTACCTCAGATCGAGTCAGAGTGATATAAGGAAAATTATACGTAAAATGAACTGGAGAAATACACCGACATATAGTAAAGATTTTACATTTATTAGGATTCAATAATAATGAATTAAAATCGCACCACTCTCAAAATAGAGTAATCTCAGTTTGAAACCTAAAGGAATCGATTTGACTATTCAAACGAGTATAAATCTTCAGATCATCGGCGAATATTGAAACAGATCAAAAACATCATTAATAAAAATGAGAAAAAGAAGAGGACCGAGGTGACTACCCTGCGGAACACCCGAAGGAACTGAAATGCATCGTGATAAGAATGAAGATAAACGAACATATTGTTTCCTATTATCCAAAAAAGACCCAATCCACAGTAAGAGGTTAGAATGGAAACCAAGGGCACACAATTTAGAAAGCAACAGATTTATGTGTATTCTACAGCGTACAGATCATGACAGTACTTGCACACATCCTTCTCGACTACCCCTAATCGCATGGCATGTTTCCTCAGCATACAATGACCAGTCAGTGTTCCGACGAGCAGCCGTAATTTTCCTCTATCCCAAGTTAATATATTCCTAGTTTTTTGACTATTCAGCTCGGGCCACAAAGCCCTAGAAATCCTGCAGCTTATCTGCTCTGCCCACCAAGATTTGGATGCCTGTTTAAAACGCTCACCGATTAGCGCTTTGATGCCGCATATCGGGCTAACCTCCTCCTCAACCCTGCCATTTAATACCGATCCCGCTCTCGCCAGCTCATCCGCCCTTTCGTTCACTATTATATTACTATGTCCCGTCAAGCAGCAAATCAGAACTCTGTTCTGACTACAAAGTACCTCCAGCATTTCTCGACAGCGCTTTACTAGCTGTGATTTAATAGTGACCGAATCCAGCGCCTTGATGGCCGCCAGGCTGTCAGTGTAGAGTGAGATATCCTGATTGCCCACATTAACAGGATGGTTACTGCCTGCAACACAGCCAAAATCTCCGCTTGGAAGACACACTGCATGCATCTGGCAGCTTGAACGACTTCCCTGCACTTAGCTGCTCAGAAAAGACGCCTGCGCCAGTACCGCATTCCATTTTCGATCCATCCGTGTATACGGAGATTTCTCCCTCACATATTAACATATGTTCTCCCAGTCCACTCTACTTGGATACACAATTTCGTAGGGTATAACAAAATCTATCCCTAGGATCAAGTAGTCTGTAGTCGGACTGGACTTAATAGAAATTCACCGAGAATAGAACCATGCCATTTAGAGCTCTGCCTGAAGAGAGTACAGCTCGTTAGCCTAACCGCGGTGTTTGCCGCAACGTGTTTCACTTAGATATCCAATGGCAATAGATGCATTAAAACCTTCAACGCGGCAATAGACGTTGTGCGAAGGGCTCCCGTGAGCATTACACAGACAGTTCGTTGCACTCCACCTTAGTTCCCCAGATGAGAATGGGTTTCAATCCGTTCAAGACTTCCTCCTTTCTATGCCTTCTCGCTTTCTTAACAGTATTTCGTAGGTGACACCATTGGTCAGTGAATTCATCTTTCGCCAAGTTAAATCCACCTTTTTATACTCTAGATGAAATCATATAGAGTATTATAAGTTTAATCCAGCCCAAAAGTTTGTAACGCATAGAACCAAGCCTCGGACGAAAAAAAGTTATATATTATTTTTTGTTTATTTGTGGCCAAAAACCTCAAATCCGCCTGACGTCCGTCCGTCCGTCTGTCCGTTAGCACGATAACTCAAGAACGCCTTCACCTAGGATCTTGAAATTTTGAATCTGGATGTTTGGTTGAATTTGTAAGGCTAAGTTCGTTAATGGGCAAAATCGTCCTACTCCTTCCGGTGGCTGCCATACAAAATGTCCTTAAAACACGTCTTTATGAATATTGGCCAATAACTTCAGAAGGGTTTAAGCTACGTCTTTGAAATTTTGTATGTGTTATTTTTCCAATAGTTGGAGCTAAACATATGAATATGAAGAAAATCCTGTTAGTCCTTCGTGTATCTGCCATACAAATATCCTGTCAAAATGTATTCACTTAATTTACAAAACTCACTATAACTCAAGTAATCTTTTAGCTACGAATTCGGAATTTTGTACAAATTAGTTTAGAGTGAAAAGAAAGTTTGAGTTTACTAGTGAGCGAAATCCTTTTACTCCTTCTGGTAGCTCCCATACAAAATATCCTTAAAACACGTGTTCATGAATATTGGCCGATAACTTCAAAAGGGTTTAAGCTACATCTTTGAAATTTTGTATGTGTTATTTTTCCAATAGTTGGAGCTAAATGTATGATTATGAAGAAAATCCTATTAGTCCTTCATGTAGCTGCCATACAAATATCCTGTCAAAACGTCTTCAATTAATTTACGGAACTTAATATAACTCAAGTAATCTTTTAGCTATGAATTGGAAATTTTGTACCAATTAGTTTTGAGTAAAAACAAAGTTCGAGTTTACTAATCAGCGACATCCTTTTACTCCTTCTGGTAGCTGCTATGCAAAATGTCCTTAAGACACGTGTTCAAATATATTTTTCGATAACTTTTGAACGCTTCAAGCTACGAATTTGAAATTTTGTACACTTTGTGTCATTTTGAAATGATTCCAAGGAAAAAGATAAATATGTAAGAAATCGAGTGAGTCCTTCCTGCACCTCCCATGTGAAAGTCCTTCAAAAATGACATTTTTTTTCGGTAACTTACCCAGATATGAAATTAAACACTGAATATTGTCTTTTAGTTTTGAGTAGCAATCTAATGGCAGTCCTTAATAAAGGACATACAACATGCACACACGTAATTCTACTTTATCCCCAACTACAATATAAATCGGAGTTCAGTATTCATCTAGAGTATTATACGATTCGCTTGCAGCCGATCGTGACTGCAGTATGTTTATAGGCCTATGTTCAGGACGATTTTTTCAAGGCCTGAGATAGCATTTTAAATACACACTGACGTGCGATTGTTGGGAAATTAAACTGTCTAAGAAAACGCATTGTTTCTATCAAAATTTGAGACCGCTCTTAAAACTCTTTCACCATCTCTTAGCCAGAAGTTCCGCACCTGTTTATCACAACTATACTCCACTTCGCCTCGTATTGCTTTCCTGTATTTGATGTTACTCCGTGTTCTTTGAACTGTTACTCTCAGCAACTCTTCTGTATTCAATCCTTTATGGAATTTTGTGCTCTAAAGCAACATAATGTTGTCTTAAACCAAAACAATAGAATTCTCGACCTAATATTTTTCAATTCCAGTTCTGAAAATGTTGTTCTTACATTATCTCTTCCTGGGCTAGTATCACCTGATACCCACCATCCTCCGATTGAGATTGAATTAAATCTCAAGCCACTAAAAAACCCCGCATTAAATCACTCCTGTAAGCGCAACTTCTTCAACTGTAATTATGATTTAATTTCTTCTGTTCTTGCTGGTGTAAACTGGCAGTCACTTCATGCTTCATCGGTGAACATTCCCCTCGATGAATTTTATTCCACTGTTAATTCGGTAATAATCGAACATGTCCCATTCTCTATCACCCAGCGGCGGTCCCATCCTCAATGGCTTAACACTTCTATCATTAAACTTTTGAAAGATAAAGATCAGGCAAGACGTCTCTATAAGAAATTCCCTACTCTGTTTAATGAAGCTCAGTACACCGATCTCCGTAAAGTTGTTAAGAGAGAAACTAAGAAAGCCTTTAGACTGTATGTATATAGCCTGAATGCATAACTTGCTTTGGGCAATGACAAACCTTTCTGGAATTATGTCAATTCTTCACGGAAGACTACTACCATAACTTACCAAAGCGATACTGCTTCTACTCCCCGATCTATAGCAAATCTATTTTCCTTATATTTTAGCTCCGTGTATTCTTCTTCTACGTCTCAGTCAATGCAGGATATCGATGATATGGACTGTGACTCAATACCTGTTTTCACTCCTACGGAGGTTCTCGCTGTTATTAATTCCCTTGATTGTCATGGTGGCGCTGGTCCCGATAACATTCCCAATGTATTTGTTAAGAGGTTGGGCCATATTCTGGCGGAACCACTTGCAACATTATTTAACATGTCACTGAATCAAATAATATTTCCTGCAGTATGGAAGATCTCCCATGTTTTATCTATATTTAAGAAGGGTGATAAGCACAACGTTGAAAACTTCCGCCCGATTTCTATTCTGTCGTGTTTCTCTAAAATATTTGAAAAACTACTGCATGAAGTCATCTTTCTACAAGTCTGCAGCTCTGTTTCTCCTAATCAGCACGGATTTTTCAAGGGTCGTTCCACTGAGACGAATTTAGTTTCATTTACAAATTCAGTATCAAGGACCCTTGAAAACCGACTTGATCTTCACAGGGTGTATACTGACTTCTCGAAAGCTTTTGATAGAGTTGACCACTATACACTTGTTCAGAAATTGAACTCTTTTCGTCTAAGTAGTTCTCTAGTAGGCTGGATCTCATCTTATCTTAATAATCGTAAGCAAATGGTTATCTTCCAAGGATGCCTATCGGTTCCTTATCTTGCGACATCCGGTGTTCCTCAAGGTTCAACCTTGGGTCCACTGCTTTTCATTTTATTCGTGAATGATCTTCTCTCAGAATTTCATTCCGATTATTTAATGTATGCTGACGATCTGAAGTTATTTAGACCAGTAAAATCTTTGGCTGACTGTCTCATTCTTCAAAATGACCTCAATAAATTATCCTCCTGGTGCTCCGCAAATATGCTATCCCTTAATAAGCTAAAATGTTTCAAGATGTGTTATACAAATAAATCCTCTTATCTTCAGTTTAATTACCACATTGATGACTCCCTTCTCCTTGAAGTCTTCAACTTCAAGGATTTAGGTGTTATATTTGACACTCGATTAAAATTTGATGTACATATTATGGAAATCGGCAAGCGTGCTTACAGGTAATGTGGTTTTATTTTGAGAGCTGCATATCCGTTCTGTAACTTGGCTCTTTATATTAACTTGTACAATAGTCTTGTCAAATGTCACCTTGAATACTGCTCAGTTGTGTGGAACCCATACTATATGTATCTCATAACCGCATTGGAATCGGTGCAAAGACATTTTACTAGATCTCTCTATCGTAGACTCAATTTTGTAGATGCTCCGTATGACATGAGGTTGCACCTGCTTGGTCTTTCACCTCTTAAGGACAGAAGATCTTATTTAGACATGTTGTTTTTGTATAAAGTCATATTTGTTTTCAACTCCAATCTCTATGCTAAGCTTAGATTTAGCGATAATAATCTCCGTTCCAGATCTCAAAATACCTTCATTGTACCATACGCGTCACTAAATTCATATTTTAATTCACCGTTTCTTCGTTTGCCTCGTGCGTATAACCATGATTGTCTTAGTTTTCATACTAATTCTTTGCGCTCCTTTAAAATTTACTTAAAATCTATATTTTTAATTTGTTAAATTTTTGCTATCCACTATTACTTTGTATTTCGTATATTCATTTCATCTTTCATTAGTTACATTCATATTCATTCTCAATTTGTTTGTTCTCGGCTAAATGTGTTATTGGAGTATTTCTATTCTGTACATTTTCGTTTTCAAATAAATAAATAAATAAATTATAGAAGGGATCAGATCTTTGGTTCAATCCAATCGCAATTGACTCGCTCGAAAATATCT
The DNA here is from genome assembly GCA_951812415.1 of Beris morrisii. Classification (NCBI taxonomy): domain Eukaryota; kingdom Metazoa; phylum Arthropoda; class Insecta; order Diptera; family Stratiomyidae; genus Beris; species Beris morrisii. Next base: position 55,402,366 of record OX638310.1, on the reverse strand, counting down.
TATGTAATAAAATTGAAAAAAGTGTGAATATTAATGAAAAGTCGAAGTTCACGTCCTGTCTATAGCTCCAATCACTGATCGTTCAACTCCATATGCAAATAATCTTAGCATAATTTGAAGGCAATGCCTCGAAGAGACCAATTAAGAACTATTACAGAACTGAAATTCAGTCAAGCCAATCACAAGATTTCTCCAGAACATACGAGCCATTTTATAAATTGATTCAATAAATTTGTGATTGGAACAAATCATTTTGACAGCACAATAAGGAAGCTTGAAAGTAGTCGACCGATAGCGTGAGACGAGACTCGACAAGTCAAAGACCTTTTCGAATCAATAATAAACTCTTGATAGAATCTAATTGGTAAATGGAGTGTACGGGAATCAAATACTTGGAAAGTTTACACTTTCTAGCTCCGTATCGCAACGATATATGACCTAATTTGTCTCGTCTCACTATAGTTGGCATCGGATGGCTTTAAGTTGCAATTCTGTGATATGGAAGAATTACATTTTACGCATGGAGGATTTTTGTTTGGGTTTCCCGCTCTGTAACTTAGATGCCATAATAGAACTTATGAGTATTATAACGTAACAAGAACATAGGAAGTTATACAAAGCCTTGCTGGAGGTTTCATTTTAAGTCGGTTCAGACTGAATGTCAAAGAAAACCGACAAGTGCATTTGATTTCTACGTGTGGTTGTGAAATTTTTTACATTTGACCGTGAACGGGCTTTTCAATTTGTAGCACTCTTAACGGATTCTTTTTATTTTTAATGAAATATATTTGGTTAATGAGCTTCGGTAGCCTAGTCACAAGCGCACTACCAATCCTACGGTCATAGGTCAATCGCGCTCAAGGTATGGCATATCGTTCGTGTTCTCGATTAGGTAAGGACAGTGGAAGATCTACTCGAAAATTAGCTAGAATTGTGACCACTCTGATTTCATATTACCATGGCAAGCTGAGCCTTTTGCACACGGATTTTCAGTTCCTACCATATACTGCTCCTTCTAAAGGTACAATCTGGCTGATACTGCCGACCGTCGCGGTCAGCAGTAACTGACAACCTCAACCGCTCACCGCGACTGCTTTGCACTTACAACCGTCAACTGCCGAGCAGTCGCAAACAGAAACGACAGCTTGTTTTTGCCTGAAGCAGTAGTCTACTGTCGGCAGTCACTGCTGACGGTCGGCAGTACCAGCCAGATTGTACCTTAAGGCAGATCAATAAGAAGAACTGTTCTAATTTCAAACAATGCTCTAAGATCACGCACGGATTGATGTTCCCAAAATTCTGGAATTTTGTGTATTGACCAAGCCAAATAGGAGCTGTATCGCTAAAGATCATTTTTTATTCAAAAAGCGGGATCAGACGTCAGGCGTATGCGTATCAAATTGTCGTTCGGCTTAAGCCCCAGCGGCAACTGGATGGGACCCTAATCTTTCGCATATAATTCTTGGAGGTCTTTCAAAAATCCAGTTCTTGGAAACGCCCAATAGCTTTACGTTCTTACGCAGTTTTCCGAATGGTGCTGATCTTGTGTTTGACAGAGCGCAGGGTGCATCCACTAAACGATCAACCACATACCGAGTTGGTTCGAACTTTTCGACAATACGGCAGATAGTAAATTCAGTGAACACCGAAAACGAATTTTGCTGGTAAAGTCTAATAATCCCTACGCTTAGTGCGATTGTGTACCATTCCATTGTAATGTGCTAAAGTTTACTGATAACGTGTGTCAAGAAATGATAGCATAATGCGTGCACACTTTTCTGGTAGGGGCTCCATTTGGTAGTAGACGTTATTGCTTCCAAGGTTGTTTCTTTCAAAGTTCCGTAATGAGTATCTTTATTCTTCTGGGGACAGATTAATATTTAATAACCTACCTACGATCGCCTGTGCAAGGGCTTAGTCAGCGTTTCGGTTAGTAGGAAAATGGAAAAGATCATATCACGAGTCAGTTCGCAAGCTACTGAATGGATTTTACAGAAGTAGAGTTGGCCACAAAAGGAAGTGAAGATTAATAAACAAGTTCGATCCCATAATAAGGTCACCAGCATTCAATTTATAAAGAACACCGTTTATCTGGTACTTGAAAGATCCATAATGGAGACAGACCTGCATCTTCTCTCGCTCCTGGTCAGCGCGCCTAATCCAAAACCGCAAGCAGTGAAGCCCAAAAAAATCTTGGAGTAACTGTCTCATCGCGCTTTACAATGAGCACTTCATCAACAATCCTACGTATCAACTGCCACCACTAAATGTTTTTTATTAGCTATATCATCAGTATAATAAACCCAAAATGGTTCCTGTTCTTTCTACTGAGATTCCTTGCACAAACTTTTCCCCAAGATACCCGACCACTTTCAGCCTATTAAAGGTGTAAGATTAATAGTTTCCCTTTTCATTAGTTGGAAATTGAAGAATCTTAAAATTTATTAAATAAAAAGGACCACAATGGATCCACAGTGATCTCTCGTGATGGACTGAGGCACATTGCTTTAGTCCACCCTTCTCAACCTATTAAATAAAAGATTTGGAGATGTGACGGAGTTTTATGTCTCCATCTATAATGGGCCCAGATATAATTATGTTTTAAAACGCAAGAGATATCCGGTCAATCAGTAAAGGGTTAAGGACTTTTGTATGAAATCTAATCGAAGGAGTCAAGGAATATCCTTCAATAACAAATTTGCTTTTAATTCAAAACTGTTAATTGCTGTAAGATTTCGACTTCCTGGCTCAACGATCTCTTAAGTTGTAGTGGATTGCGAAAGATGAATACACGGAGGACTTGCTTAATTTTCATTATTTGTGCCACAAACATTGAAATATTTATTTAAACAAAATTTAAACTTCCTGGCTTGAAGCGTTCTAAAGTTTCGTGGAAACCTGTTTTAAGGTCTTCAATATTGAAGCTACTCAAAAGATTGCAGAAATTTTTCATACTAGCCAGCTATGGATTTGGAGCCACTCAACAAAAATAACCTCTACAAAATTTTTTTTCGACGGATGCTCCGTTCTAAGCATTACAAACTTTTCGGGATGAATTAAACTTCTAATACTCAATGATTTCATCTAGAGAACAAACGGATCTGATATGCGAGAAGAGTGAAGGGCCGCACTTGCCACAGCTTAATAATTAGACTCTCCAGTTTATGCATCAGCTTTCGCATGTGACAACTATGCTGGGCAACATTTACATGTGAACTCTATGATACCTACTGAGTCACATAGGAATTATGTTATACCGGTCGGCGACCGGTCATGGTTAAAACGAATTCTAGTGGTCGTCGACTAGTGCAATCCAACGACTCTCTAGTCATCAGAGCTATGAGTTCCGGGATGGTTTCTGGTCATATCATACTTTTCGTGGTAAGCGCAGTGAAGAACGTACCAAAAATTGTATCGTTCTGCATATTTGACCATCAATGTTTGTTACGGCATTTACAGGCTGGTACGCTGGACCCATAATCATTTTGCGATGATACCATTAACTTTTTCACTGACTAAAGGCGGAAAAGGTCGGCATGTTTACCATTCTTGGAAAAAGGAAAAGATTAGAAAAGATTTGCTCTTCACTTTAACTCCCAATATTGTCACCAATATAAGCGTGTGAGCTAGCATGGTAGTAGTTTGTTCATAAGGAGCCATGGGTTTTACAGGGATACTCTTATTAATTAGTTGTTGTTCAGACTGTTCCTCATTGCTGCTCCACTTTCAATACATAAGGTCCAATAGAAACTCTATTGTTGCCATGGTACAGACTCTCATAACTTACGTTAGGTTGATACTTGTTCAATGTGCAGCTTATTTATGCTGGCGCTCACTATTAAAATCATAAAGCGAAAGTCAAACTTATGTCCTTTAAAAAATGTCTGTTAATGGAAAAACAAAATAAAAAACACATCCCAACTTCAAACATCCTTACCTATCAGGCAATCCTTTTAGAGCTGAATCCAACATTTCCGGTGTCTTATCAGTACCCTGTGGTAGATTTTTGGCCAGTTCATCGACATATTTTTCCTCTGGTAACTTCTCTTCTTCCGAATCAACCTGAAACAATATCAGAAAACAACATTAATGATATAATTTAAAAATAGCCCGCAAAATAATTGAGCTTATCTACAGCAAATTGCATTGTTTTGTACACAAGTGGCACAGAATGTTTACAATTGTGATTAACATTAACGAAAATAAAATTTTGTCTGTTCAATGTGCATTAATGCGCCCAGTCAAGTTCAGTTGATAGCGACAGTCATACTTTGACCAATGGCACCGATAACGATTGCAACGCTCCATAGTCAGTCTGTTCTCTGACTCACCCAGCTACTTTAGATCCGCCACTGTGGTCTCCGGAAAGGCACGTTTATTGGTCTTAGCCAGTAGAAGTATTATGAGATAGAGGGAATACTACTCACTACTTTAAGAAATCCATAGATTAAGCCCGTGCTCAAATGAGTAAAATGAAACAGATTTCATTAAGTGCAGATAACGTTTGAACTACGGACTAAACATGTTATGTACCAGATTGAACAAAATTGTAGTCTGTATTTGTTTTTTTTTTAAAGTGCAATGAATGAAGTTTAGAGGTTGCCCGAGGTTAGCGACTATGACCGTCAGTTTGAGTGAAATACATTACATATCCAATTAAATGCTAAGTACGTACTTGTAGCAGGCTGGCTTGCTGTCGTCCACGAAGCTATAAATTAAATTACGAATTGACTACTTCAGGTCGTTCACTGATGTTTGAATTACGTAACTGAAAAATGAACAACTAATAGAAGTGTTTGAATCGAAAGCAAGAAATTCTTGCACAAAACATAACTGTCTTTGGCGATTGACTCTTTTAAGTCTTCTTTGTTAGGATGTCAGAGAAGCATCTAAAAACTGAGCTCATGATTTTTTTGTGATTTACATTTTTGTCACCCCGTTTTGTTCAAGACCTCACTTAATGGGGGGTGATGCTGAAACTTAGTTGACTTGCTTACACTGGCTAGGAATAGGACAACAAGAAAGAATTTGGTTCTATTTACACGCAGGATTCACTAGAGCTGCCTCACAACAAAGCTCGATGTTAGGACTGACCATCTTTTCTTAGCCCGCGATGGCTACTTGTGGTAGAGATGGGTAGCTCATATCTGAGCCGGCTCAATGAACCGGCTCAAGCAGAAGATCCAACTGAGCCAGACCTTGACGGCTCAACAGATCTTTACGGATCTTTGTAGTTTGCAGATCTTTGCGGTTGGCAGATCTACACGGCACACAGAACTTTACGGATCTTTGCGGTTCGCGGATCATCACGGCTCGTGGATCTTTAAGGTTCGCGGACAGAAGCAGCAGATCTTTACAAATCTCGGATCTTTGAGGTGATGATGATGGAGGATAGAAGATGGAAAATGGAAGATGGTGGATGGAGGATTGAAGGGTGGAGGATGGAGCATGGAAGATGGAGGATTCAGGATGGAGGATTCAGGATGGAGGATTCAGGTTTGAGGATGGAGGATGGAGGATGGATGATGGAGAATGGAGGATGGAGGATGGTGGATGGAGGATGGTGGATGGAGGATGGAGGATTGAGGATGGAGGATTGAGGATGGAGGATTGAGGATGGATGATGGAGGATGGATGATGGAGGATGTAGCATGAAAAATGGAGGTTTGAGGATTGAGGATGGAGGAAAGATGAAAAATGAAAGATGAAGATGGAAGATGTAGGATGGAAGATGGAGGACGAAGTATGGAGGATGAAAGATGGAATATGGAGGATGGAAAATGGAGGATAGAGGATAGAAGATGGAGGATAGAGGATAGGATGGTGGATGGCAGACGGTGGGTGGAAGATTAAAGATTACGGATTAAAGGCCGTGACACATTAAAAGCAGAAAGCAGCGGCTGAAACAGCAGCATCGTCAGTGCTGCTTTTTGCTCTGCTTTATGAATTTAAATAAAAGCAGAAGCAGAGAAGAATGTTTCCATGCTAACTACCACCGAAGGTAGAAGCACGGAATAATATGTCCATGCTAACTTTCAACAGTCACAAGTATCTTAGTCTCTTGTTTGAGCGGCCGAAAATATATTGTTTCCGTTGACTTTTCTGAGCTTTTCGCTTAAAATGATCATGAAATACGAGTATATGGAAACAATTTTGACACATTTAACATTTCCATTGCTGACAACATTCCCAATTCTTAAGAGATTTACGTTGGCAGTACTGAAGCAGAAACAGAATTTTAGAACTTAGTACGAAAAAGCAGCACTGTTTTCGTCTCTGCTTCTGCCGCTGCTTTCGTTTAAGCAGGCGCCATATGATCCTGTGCTTTCTGAACCAATTCTGCTTCTGCCGCTGCTTTCTGTTTTTAATGTGTCACGGCCTTAAATATTAAAGATAAAAGATTGAATATTAAAGATTAAAGATTAAATATAAAAGATGAAAGATAAAAGATTAAGGATTGAAGCTTGAAGATTGAAATTTGAAGATGATAGAATCGCAAATTTTTACTGACCGTGAATCTTTATGAATCGCAGATCTTTGATAAGAAGACTTTGCAAACTATGAGGTAGTACATTATACCTATACTATACATGCCACTTATGAAGCATCCGCGAAGAATAGACCAAAGTACATCGTAATGGAAAGTTGCTCTATTGTTCTGGGATCTATTCCCTAGCCAGTGATCTAGTTAACCCAGTGCTAATACCAGATGCAATAATCATTATTTTTACATGTGGAATTGTGTCGATTTGTTCCCTTTATCTAACGAGGAGCTAATTAATTTATTTAACGGAACTATTTCGTCATGTGTGCTGCGTCCTGCACGAAAACCGAAATGATTTTCGTTTAATATTTCATGTGTTTCAAAGTAAAACATTAATTTCTACTTTGCCACCATTTCCATTATTTTTCTAACAATAGATATTAAGGAAATAAGTCACTCTTCAAAAGGTTAAGATTAATTAGGTTTATAACAGTCTTCGAGAAAAAGTCTTTTAACCCAATTGTGAAGTCGTCAAATCCGAGACTAGAGCCACAATTTTTTCAAACTAGTTTCCCATTATTTCCCGCATTACCCCACTATTTACTTGCCTTAAAATAATCAACTCTGACATTGTTCATTAAAGTAACATATGTAGTTTATTTTAAATGTTTAATGTTTAAATGTTTTCGGTTTGTCGTAAACAGTTATTCAATAGGTACATAACAATTTTATATTTTATTCAATGCCAAAACGTCAGCCAAGGTTTATATTTTTATCATGGTGAAGTTCATGAATGAGCAACGTTTGGAAATTATCTCAATTTTTCTGTGTTTTATTTAAATACAAAATTGTTGTGTCCCTATTGAAATTTTCTATGTAAATAGCTAAGGGCTATTCAATAGGGACATAACAAATCCGTATATAAATTAAACACAGAAAGAAAAAATTAAAATTTTGAATATTTCCAGACATTGCTCGTTCGTTAACTTCACCATGATAAAAATGTAAACGTTGACTGACGTTTTGACATTGACAAACTAGCTAAAAAGTTTAAAGGTGCGTTTGTATTAAAATACAAAATTGTTATGTACTTACCTATTAAATAACCCTTTAGCACGGCAGTGCAAAAGATCCACCTGGATCTTTTGAACCGGCTCAAAGAGCCGGATCTTTGAAAAGAGCGACATCCGGTGAGCCGGTTCACTGAAAAGATCTGATTTTCCCATCTCTAATGGAAATCAGATATTGAACTTGAGTTCAAACCAAAAGTTTACCCAATGCTCTCTACTCGTCAAAAACTGTGGTCAGGGCGACGAAGCCTACTGAATAAGTACATGAGCGAAACTTGAAAACTTGATGCATTTTTTAAACACTACATACGATTCTCAGGTCATTCAGAGAAATTACCATAGATTAGATGTCATCAAGGATGGAACGAACGATTGTATGTTAAGTTCAAAACTAGAGACACCCGTCCAATTTAATTTTTTCCAAGTCAGGGAGGTTTGGTTTAAACACGGCCACACAGTTTCGAAATGAAAAATTTATGAAATGTTTTCTTGCCATATTTCCAGCAGAAGAAGTTCATTTGCCAAGAGATTCGTTTTCATACACTCATATCGTTTTGACAGCATAATTTAAGATTTAAATTATTTGTTTGGTGAGTATTCTTCTTTACGGTACGTGTTAAAACTTTCCATGAAATGTGAACTTAGGTCTTAATGTCCAATCCAAACTGATGAGACCAATTTGATTAGTGTTTGGACATTTGAAGGACATTATGATAAATGTTCATATGACACACAGTATCTAAATGGGCATTAAGAGAGCGCCGTGTTTCAAAGCTATACCAGCGAGTTGGTTTAATTATAGGATCATGTTTTACCCTGCGTCTACACTGGCAATTTATCTGGCAATGGTAATGACAACGGCAATGTTGCCATACACAAATTGACAGTGTAGAGGCATCAAACGCAGATGGCAATATTGCTCTCAACATTGCCTTGTCAATTTTCAGAGCAATATTGCCAGAAAACGAATCGTTTGACATAAGTGAGCGTCGCTTGTCAACAGGTATCAATAGATTTTTTTTGATGCAATGTCCGGCATTTTGCTTTGCTTCAAAACTTGACACTTTGAATTTTTTTTTTTTTTTTTAAATTCAGTTATTCCATACAAATGGTAAATATTTCGTGGTTATATTATTCTTCTGAACTTCCCAGGCAGCAAAAGCTGGTATAATGGAAGTAGTAGTAATAAATCCAAAGTAAGATAAAATTCACTCGCTCAACTGAAAATTACCTGGCAATCAAATGCCCACTCATTACGATTTGACATTTAACGCAATGGAAATATTGCCATTCCCATTGCCAGATAAATTTCCAGTGTAGACGCAGGGTTAGCTGTGAAGAGTTCTGAGTCACCAATCGTTGAATGAAGGGAGTAAGACTGCCGATATTTATCTAAAACAACCGAAAGTCAATGACTTGGAAAAAAAATGTAAGCGCCATAAACAGCTGTTAGAAATATTATCAAACGCCAGATAATAGATAGAAGATCTCCTGTAAGAATTCGGTTATTCGGGTATCACCTGATATTCATATTGCGCCTGATAACGGACAAGTGGGCTCCAAGATAAGAAATAAATTTTTTTTAAGATCATACGTCTATGAAATCATATATACATGTACTTTGTTGCTTTTTTTTATTGTACTCTTGTACAAGTAAACATATTGATAGTGCAAGTCCGTTGTGTAGATCAAGACTTGAAGTGATTCAGCACAATTGCATTAACAATGTAATGAAAACACCTTATTGGGGAACCTTATACTTTCATAAAGGCTTTTGTAATTTTTTACACATGTTAAGAAACGCTTTATACGAACAATCTGCTCAAGTTCTGGAACATGTTTAAATGTAGCTTATTAAAACTAAGCGGACTACTAACTATGAATAGGTACTTCAGTATTTTAAATTAAAGGTTGGTTGTTATTATATAAGAGGAATGAAAAAATATGAACTATACTTTACGTTGGCGTGATCATAGTCAGTTAGAATAGGGAGAGTATCGGGTATGCAGCAACGCGAAACAGTAAATATTACTTATTTCTTAGAGTCCATACTGATGTTTATTTATTTAATTAGTAGTTGTGGCTTCAGGGACATGATATTGCATTTCAGTTATATTTTGATCCGATTGCATTAAAATCAATTTTATAAGTGAGGGAATTAGTACTGAAAAAATTGACGAAAAGTAATAAAATGACCTACCCTGGGGCTTACAATATACCAGAAAATATGGAGACAGACGCGCTGAAGTGATCATTGTCAGCCCTAAATATTTTGTATCGTGTGATCTTATTAGGTGGATTCCATCTATTTTTACCTTCAAATCCATGTCCAGTTTGTAAACTTATCTGAAGAGCGATTTTCTAAGTATTCAATGTTAGCATTTTGTATAAGAGCCCGTAATTGAACAGTTTTAGATCAGAGTTGATCAAGAACTCCTGTTGTGTTCTAGACTTTTACCTTTGTACGGAAGTAAATTAATAATAATAATAATCAATGGCACAACAGCCCAAATTGGGCCTAGGCCTTGAAGTAGTGCTAGAGTTACTTCATTACTAGACCAACGGAACACTAGGAGGTGAAGTGGTCAGCCACACGCTAGTCTGTGATTATTACCCCGATTTTAACTCAGGTACTCATTAACAGCTGAGTGAACTGGTAGTCCCGCACCCAATCCCATTCTCGAAAATTACTTGTCGCCAAGCAGTTTCGAACCTGGTACCAGGTGCACCGAAGGCAAGTGCTCTAACCACTAAGCCACCCAGATTAACTACAGAAGTAAATTGCTGCGATTTTATGTATGTCTAAGAATTGAATTATAGATGGGCAAAGCAGTTCCTTTCAGTGAAGTACTTCACTCCGAGTCACTCATTTTAAGGAACGAGTTCAGTGAAGCACTTTCATTGAACTCTCACTTCAATTGAAGTGTTCACTCACTCAATGGAACTCTTCGTTCCTTCGTTCCGGACTTCAATTGAAGTGTTCGCTCACTCTATCTCTTCTAACAGCCGTTTAGTAGCGACCGGTGGGCTGCTATGTGTGAGTTTTCTTCTCTAAACAGCCGCTCACTTAATCACACTTCAGACAGAATTTCGTAGGGCCGGTGTGTGTGGATTTTATCCAGCCGGTCTATATAGTCAGACAGGCAGTAGTTGTGCTTGTGGATTGGGAAATAGGAAAAAGACCGGTGTATCATGACATTTACTTTCTTTTTTTATATGAGGGAAAATAGAATGTCGTGGTATTCTTCGCACCGCGTCGCGTATTCCATACATAATTACATTGAAGACAATAGCACTGTTTATAAACAGTGATGCTGTCAGCGTTAAATTTGGTACTCAAAATTTCGTCTCAGCGGACAAAAATTAGTTTTACCTCTTGCACAATATTTGAATATTCCTGCGATTGATATAAGTATATCGTTTTTTATTTTTTGGTCACGTGTCGAAAGGAACTGCAGTTCACCAAAATGAGTGAGTTACTTCACTCACTCGCACCTCAATGAAGTGTTCTTCTGGAATTTACTACGTTTACATGGAGGATCGAAAGATTGAAAGATCCAAATTTGAATCGCGTACATGACTACACTGGATCGAAAGATCGAAACATTGGAAGATCGAAATGAGATCGAAATGACAAGTAACCTAACCTGAAATCTTTCTTTAATCGTACCTTAGATTATATACCTAAAAGGATAGGACACCCCGGTGTAAAAGCACGAAAAAAATAGAGACCAAAACTATTTTGACAGCACCATGGGATCCAAGGATGCCAAGGGATCTTGCTTGTCAAAAACACACGTAAAATAATTATGAAGGAATATTTTGTTGTTTGTTTTTATTGGTTGTCATGGTAACCTGAACGGCTTGAATCTTGGATCCAATGGCGTAGCAAAATAACGTTATATTTGGGGCCATCCAAAAGCATTACAAAGGTGAACATTCCGAACATGCAACTGTACTTAGAAAAGAAATATTTATTAAAATATCCATTTCTATACAAATGCTTTGTATCGAAAGAAATCTTTTCGATGACTAGTCTCCCTTGAGTTCACAACAATGTAGCCTTCTCATTAAATTAGTAATAGAAATTGCATTATTGTTAAAAATAAGTCTGACGAAATATCGTAATTTGGTGTTTATCAAAAAAGTACGCATTTGAAAAAGCTACTCGTTTCTGGTATTTCGCCGAGATTTCAGTTACAGAATCGTACCAGATCATAAGTGAATATGTACGTATATAATAAAATATACATCTGTAAAGCATACATACATAGATTACAAAGAGATAGATAGTTTTATACTCTACATGAAATCTGAGAGTATTATAAGTTTAATCCAGCCCAAAAGTTTGTATCGCTTAGAACGAAGCCTCAGACCAAAAAAAGTTAAATATTATTTTGTGCTTATTTGCGGACAAAACCTCTAAATCCGCTTGACGTCCGTCCGCCCGTCCTTTTATCCGTTAGCATGATAACTCAAGAACGCCTTGACCTATGATGTTGAAATTTTGAATCTGGATGTTTCGTCGAATTTGTAAGGCTAAGTTCGTTAACGGGCAAAATCGTCCTCATCTAGAGTATTATACGATTGGCTTGCAGCTGATTGTGACTGCAGTATGTTTATGCAATATATTTAATATATGCAAAAAAAACTTTTAAAATGCGCGCCAAAATTTTTGCCCCTAAAATAATCAGTCTTGTACGCTCATGCAGCTTTTACTTTGACATGCGCATAAAACATCTTGGCTCTTTTTTATTGTAGCATGTCCAATCCTTTTAGGTATATAATCTAAGAATCGTACAAGTTCGAAGTGCAGTGCATGAAAATTTCAAATTTAGCAGTTCTGTGTGCTAATACTATGAAAATGATAGAAAATCAATATTTATTGTTAATGAATTTGCGACGATCGAACTTTCGATCCGCGTTTACATGAGAAGTTCGATCCGATTTCGACTCGATCCAGGTCGAGAAGTTCGTTCGGATCGAGTTAGAGCATCTAACAAAGATGACGTCGTTGCTGCCTTCTTGAAATCCGTATTGATCAAAACCAGAAAGGCGTTTTTTTAAATTTTAAGTCTCCAGTTGATAACTTTTTTCAACGAATTTACTAACCGCGTAGATTGAAGCTCTTAGGTTTATTTGGATCTTTGTTTGAACCACAGTGCTGTTTTCAAGCAAGGTGGAAAAGTTCCTTTGTTCAAATGGTTATTTAAGGCAATTATAAGGGGAGCTGGGATGAGTGTTTTTAGTGTTTTCAGATCATTTGTTGTTATACCATCGAACGCTGAGTTACATATGAGTTCAATTCTAACGATTTCGATTTCATTAGAATCTGTTGAAAAAAGAAACATTGCATTCGATACCATAGGACAGAAGATCCTTTTAAATTTCCCCGGATTAATAAAATTTTTAGAGTTGGGCCAATCGTGCTGAAGTGTTCATTGCACACATTTCCGATTAAAGCATGACCTCTAATTGGTCCGCTGACGAATCTAACTCCTTCATTCCCTTTTTCTTGTCGTTGTATCTGTCACATTGGCCGATTGATTCTCTAATTACCGTTCACAGCTTCCTTGGGTTCCCATCCGTCGTTGCAAATCATAGTACTGCTCTTTAGCCATTCTTATCATTTTTGCTGTATGGGTTTCTATCCGTTTGTTCGCATCGCGTAGTTTCTGATCATTGGAATCTACCAATATTTTTGTAGCACTTTTTAATATGTCAAATGAGATCCAGGTATCATTTCTTAATCGTCTTATTTTTGTTGTGAACGGAGATCTGGGTTCATTTTAGGAAGACTGTGGACGCACATGAACCTCCGGTAAGGTCGTCGAGTGCACTGGAGGTGGATGATTTGGTGCGGCTAATTCGTACGGTCCTTCGGAAGGAATTAGCACAAAACGAGCAACATACCCCCCTACCGCCGCAGCTAGTTCGGACGCCGGCAAGCGCGTCGCTCCAGCTTCAGCCAACTTCAGCCACCGATTCGAATGTAGATGGAATTGGGCCATTGTTTCCTCGTACCTTACGTTTCCTTCGAATATTTCGAATATATTTTGACTTTTCAAGTTTTCATAGGAATCAGATAATAAATCTTTAATATTTAAGTTGCGCATTTCTCGAAATTCTGAATCGAGTTTTTGTACATCTGTTGTGCGAACCAAATTGGGAAATAAATTATACAATACAAAAAACTAACTTCTTTGTTAATAATTGCTCTTGGAGAAATTAGTGCCATATGTTTCAAGACATTGTTTTCGAAATCAAATCTTTTCACAACTTGCTCGCATATAAAATAAAGTACAGTTTTTCTTGGACGTTTTCAATTCTTTTGGGCTTATGTTAATAGATAGTAATTGCAAGCTTACTTCTGTTCGTAAATATAATTTATTATCTTCAAAGATGTGTTGGGGATGTTTGATATCAAAATTGTGTATGTCCATGTTATCCATGTATTCCCATTTTATAAAATTATCCATTATACTTGTAATTAGGCGTTTTATTTCGTTATACATGTTATGAACTTGGGGTTTTTCGCTCTGAAAGAATTTATTTAATTTGTTTATGATAGGAAGTATGTAATTTAAGAATTTTAAATAAAGTTCATTAATCGGATCTTTCAAATTATTGAGGATTATTTGCGCATTGTCAATATGATCGATATTGACTGCAAATGAAAAGCAAATTTTTAACGGCTCATACAAGTGTAAAATTCGTTTAACAACGCTTTCCAATGAAAGCCAACGCGTTTGGCTACGGTGCAAAATTTTCTTTGGCGTCTTTTCTAATAATCACACAATTTCATTAAATTGAGCGATGCGTTTAGGCCTATTTTGAATATCGTTATCTAGTTTTCGTCCGGTTATGCATGAAGTGTTTAAACAAAAAAATGAGTTCTAACTTAAATTCGAAAGCCATAGGAAATACAAGCATCCAGATATGGAAAAAATATGATTACATATTATAAATTTAAAATCGTAGTACTTAGGTATTTGTTCTAGCCAATTGTCAAAAATCGTAAAATCGTGTTACAAGCTAAAAAATCTGCCAATGGTCTGGGCGAAACTTTATTATTTTTCGGGTCAAAGTTCGGGAGCGGTCAAAGTCGGAGTGTATCATGAGTTGCTTCAACATTATTAGATTTCTTGGAAAATTATTTTTGATCTTAATATAAAAATATTTAAAATAGAGATTTTTAGCCGATTAAACATTGAAAAAGTCCGTGTAGACTATTCGAATTTCAGTATATTATGTACACTAAAAGCCCATAGAAGCAAAAACGAATTTGTTGCCTTATCAGAATTAAGAGATATGACGAATTGTTAAAACGTATACCAACCCATTACTTCCACTTGGGGTTTGAATTTCGAAAAAATTGTGAATCAGGTTTTTAGACGATTTCATAAGAAGCAACTTGATATCTCATGAGACTAGACGGATTTTGAAAAATTTGTGAAAACGTAAGCAAACCCTTCACGCCTCATTGGTTCTGGAAATTCGAAAAATCGTGAATTGGTTGGCCGTAATAATCAATTTTATATCTCATCATAACTAAGGAATGGCAAAAATTGTGAAAACATATACAAATCCTTGGGGTTGAATATCGAAAAATTGAGAAATGGCGATTATATAAAAAGTCTGTGGAAATGAAAAGCGAGAAATATGTCAAAACTTTGAAAAGCATACAACCCCCTTACCCCCTTAGGATTGAATATCTAAAATACTGAAATTGACTTTTTGCCTTTTTTATATAGGAAACCTTAGGAAGTAAAAATGAATTCGATATATCACCAGATATGCAACCTCCTTACACCCACTTGGGGGTTCAATATCCAAAAATCCTGAAAGGAGTTAATAGATAAATATAAAGACAACACGAGAAAGTAGGAACCAATTCAATTTCTTATCACTTCTAAAAGAAATGACGGAACTCGTGAAAACGTGTTCAACCCGTTTATATCCTGTTAAGGGTTGAAAAAGGAAAAAACTTAAAAACAAGTTTTAGGCGATTATTATGCAAGCACGTGAAAGTGAAAAGATATTCGATATCTGATAAGACGTGGGGATATAGTAGAATTCGTGAAAAAGTTTACAACCCTCTTTGCACCCACTTAGGGGTCGAATTTTAAAAAATCCTGAAAACACTTTCTAGGTATTTATATGAAGAAGCCGTAGAATAAAAATGAATTCAATATTTGGGAAGACCTAATAGATATGACGAAAACCGTGAAAATATATGCATTCCATTTTCACTGATAATTTTTTTTGCCCCCCCCTCCGAACGCCAATGGATATTTGAAATTTTTTTTTATCCTAATTAGTTTTCTAGTTGATTTACATAAACGTACCGAGTTTCAACTTTGTAGCATAAGCCGTTCTATAGATGGGAAAAACACCCCCCACCCCCGTACCATACTACCCTTATAAAAAATTATATTTTTCCAACATGCTACTAATATAGCTCTATCTAAATACCAAGTTTCAGCTTTATATTATTATAGGTTCTCGAGATATAAAAATCAGAACTTTTTCCTTTTCAACCACCCCACCCTCACCCTCAACACCCACACCCTCAAAACTTATTTTTCAGCTAGGAGTCTATTAGGCCTACTTCTGTTCAAAATTTGAAGCATCTATCTTACACCGTTCTCGAGATATGAGACGTGATTTTTTAGAAAAATTCTTATCCCCTCCACTTTCATGCTCTACCGCCCCCTTAAAAAATTTTGATTTCAGCAAACTTCGTTTGTCAACCTTTATACACAAACCGAATTTTATTTGTCTAGTGCAATTGGTTCGTGAGACATCGTAATCTAAAGTTTTTCACCGCCCACCCTCGTACGCCACTGCTCCAACTCAAATTTTTGATTGCGATCTATTCTCCTAGTATACCTACAGATATTCATTAAGTTTCAATTTTGTAACTTTAACCGTTTAGGAGATATGGATTTTAGAGTGTGTCGATCTCGGCTTTTTTGCGTTTCGGACGCACTATTTTTCCCCCCACTCCCACACCCCTTCACCCATGTTGACAATTTTTATGCAAATGGGTCCATTACCAAAGTTCTACATAAATTCCAAATTTCAGCCTCCTAGCATAAGCCGTTGCTTCCAGATCTCAGGAAACCAAAATTTTCCGTCTAAAACGCTTCCCCCTCCTCCCCCCTCACACTCCCACCCCTCAGAATTTGGTCACTTCAAGGGGCCTACCCACTCTATTCATAAAAATTCAATTTAATATCTCAAACCGTTTGGGAGCTACGAGCCTTCAAACGATTTTGCGTACGGCGGACGGCGGACAGACGGACTGGCTTTTTTCGTGTCTACGAGTCATGAAACGCGAAAAAAAAAATTTTCAGGGTAGCAAATTTTTTTTTTTAAAAATCGATAACAATACTGTATTATTAGAAAATAATAAAGTAAAATCGTGAAAAATACGATATATCGTAGAATCTGGCATCACTGGCCGTCGATATCGACGCATAGCCGAGCCTGGTTGGTTTACGTGATGGCCCGTCTGCCGTAAACAGGGCCCAATTAGCACAGGAAGCGCCGTTTTGATACCACAACTCGTTTAACCTGGTCGTTGAGGGCTGATGAAGTGGATATATAGTTTTGCAGAGACCTAGGGCTTGAATTGATTACCATATCCATCCAGAGCTGTTCAAGAAGGCAACCAATTCTTCAATCTTGTTTTTGAGATCCCATCAAGGTTATTAAAGAAGGTTTTGCCTAGTGCGCGAAGTCTGACTCTAGCTAGGGATGGACACTCGCAAAGCAGGTGGACAACAGTTTCCTTCTTGTTTGTATCCCCACAGCTGCGGCAATTGACGTTTAAGGGAATACCCAGTCTGGCCGCGTGGTCGCCAATCGGTCAGTGTCCCGTGCTGACTGCCGTGACTCTGGAGACGTCTACATGGCTCCTACGCAAGAGTTCCTCTGTTCTGCTCCGGGAGTAGGATGGCAATATCTTCCTAGATATGACGCAGTTGGCCAGTCCTCTCCATCTGGAGTTCGCGTTGGGAGAAAGTGGGTGGATATTTGGCGTTTAACAGTCCCTAGTGGGATCTGAACTGATTCAACCAGAGAGCCCTAAAGAGCAGAGCCTTGCCTAGCTATATCCTGTGATCCAAAGCAGAGTAACTTTGAATTGGCTTCCTAAGTAGGCTAGCTCCTCCTGGCATTATTCGACGAGTTTAGAGGATGTGGTAGCCGAGTCTAAGGCCTTGATAGCGGTTTGGCTGTCAGTGAGGATTACAACATTACGCTTTGGTGTAGCGTCTTGCTGCAAAGTCTGACAGGCTTCCCGGATGCCCAGTATCTCCGCCTGGAAAACGCTGGCATAGTCCGGTAAATGGTAAGACTTTGCGACATGGTGTGTGTCTGAGAAAACTTCCGTTCCAACTCCGCAGTTCATTTTTGAACCGTTAGTGTATATGACTGTGTCGAATTTGTGTGTAACTGAACCATTCTTCCATTCCGCCCTGGTTGGAAAACCCACAGCGAAATTCTTCTTGAAGGTCAGTCTCGGGATAATGTAGTCGGTCGGTGATTTAACTATTTCCGCTTGTAGAGATTTTAGAATGTTACTGTTACCGTAAGGTTTGGCATACCAGCATCCAGATTCCTTGAGTCCGATAGCGCTACACGACGCAGTACTTCTGATATGTAGATCGATAGGTAATAGATGCAACAATGCGTTGAAAGCGTCAGTCGGACAAGACCTCATTGCACCTGTAGTTCCGACAGCTGCAGTTCTTTTAACTTTGCTGAGTTTGTTTATGTTATAACTCTTACCCAACGCAGGCCACCAGGCTAGCGATCCGTAGGTAAGGATTGGACGTATTACGGCTGTGAACAACCACAGAACCATTCTTGGTTTAAGTCCCCACGTTTGCAGGCGTAAAAGGCGATACGTGCTTTCTCCGCCCGTTGTTCTATACTATATCCGAGCCTACTCCACGATTTTCTAGACTTCAGGTTGATGCAGCTGTTCACACGTAAAAGAACGCCTCTCTATCGGCTTTAATTCGTACGGCACCCAATTTCCTTGCTTTTGAGCCATTCCCAATGCGCTTAAACGTTTGGCAACTGTTCTGTGATGAACTCCTAATGGCTTTACAAGTTCATTTTGCGTCTGACATGGGACTTCATCACCGCCGAGATATCTCTATCGAGAAATTGAATCATTTTTGTCATCTTGGCTTTGGCATTATCAATTGACGGGCTTAAAACCAGAGGGGTACAAGTGCAATTCAAGTAGTTTCGAGTAAAATCATATCAAAGTCTTTTAAGTGTCAATAATTATGGCTAAGACCTACCGACCGGGTTGATCGGTTTTCCTCTTAGGGACTTAGTATTCTAAATTCCACAGCGGCGCCAAAAAGAAATATATATAATTTCCCGACATATACTGTTTAACGTGGTCTGAACTCGGGAAACATTGCACTTGTACCCCTCTGGCACTGAACTTTGACGTATTTCCATATATTTTACTTTATTATTTTTGAAATTTTATAGGTAGATTGGGTAAACTCCTACGAGTGGTACCCTTGGGGAAGAGTGTTAGGGGGAGATGGGGGAGACGTTTTCTAAGAAAAAGTTTTGCCTCGTAAAAAACTTTGGATTATGATATCTCGCGTACCAATTATGCAGTAAAGATTAAACTTCGTTCGTGTATATACTTGGCACATTTTTACATTATTACTTTTTAATAATAAAGTTGTGTGATCGACATGAAATTTAAAAAAAATTGTATTTTCACGTTTTAGGACTAGTAAACTCAAAAAAACAAAATGTCTGTCTGCCGTCCGCAAAACCGTTTGAAGGTGCGTAGCTCACAAACCCGTTGAGATATTAAGTTGAAATTTGTATGGTGGGTATATTTAGTAAACCCCTGCAAGTGGTATCTTTTTTGGGGGGTTGAGGTGTGAGGAAGCGGGGGAGGAAGTGTGCGTTTTAAATGAAAAATTTTCTAGATCTCAGGAACCGCTTATGCTAGGAGGCTGAAACTTGGAAAATAATAAAGTTGTGCCCAGACTGATGGCAGAATTTTTGTCTCTACAAGCACTTCTTCGCCGCAATATAACGAGATGATGAAGTGTTCTTTAAGGTTTTAAGGAAATACAACTTTTGTAACACAGTATGTTAGTTACCTATAATAATTTATTCAGTCTTTATTAATAAGCAAAAAAAATCTAACTAATATATTGAACATAAGGGCTGAATAATGAAACTAAGTACGGTTACTCGTAGTCCGACTCGTACCCGGTCGGCTCATCTGTCTGAAATGTAAAAAACGGAGAGTACTTTGATTTGCGCTCGTTAAAAAGGAGTGCTAGTCGTACTTGTACCCCTCTGGCTCGTATCATTGGTGCTTTTCCGTTTAGTATTGGATTTATTTCCTAACATATAGCAGCCTTAAGCTACTCTTGCCCCTGTGTATCACTGGTAATAGACAGCAGACACTCTAAAGAGACATTTCTTGCTATTAACTTAATTTTCGCGAAATTGTCACTTGTACCCCTCTGGTTCTAAGCCCGTCAATTGTAAACGGTACTACTTTATGGTCCAGGTCTGCCCATTCATCCAATTCAATTCTAACCGCTTTCTTGTACAAATGTATGTTTGTTTTAAGGTGATCTATTAAATATTTGAACACACAACCTCAACGTTTGTAGACTAGCATCCCCGTAAAAAAACCACCAGGTGTGGCGATCGATAAATCAACCTTTCGGGCGTGTGAAAAGAAAAACCAATAAAATGTCGCCTTGACCAAGGAGTTCGGTCTCTACAACTTTGTTACCCTTTTGAATAAATAAAAATCGCTAAGACTAGCACCCGCTCTGTCCGTTGCCCTTCAAGCAATAAAACGAAAAAAAACCCCTTGGCAAAAAGCATCTACCCAAAACGATCGACAATCAGCTGTTCTATGACCCCCGTGCTGACCGCATTCTAGCCACACGCTATCAACGCCCGATTGTCGAGGATTGCGTGATTCTATCATGTGAACAGAATGGGGATTGGCATACCGAATAAATTGGCAAGTGGTTGCGGCTGCCAAAGTGTTTCTGTTGCCATTGTTTTTATGTGCCGGCCCGGCGGACACTTGCTGCCATCGCAGCTGATCAGCAGTTTCCACTGGCGTCGAGAGACGACCTTGCTCTTTGTCGACTTCCAATCTGTTCGTAGCAGGCACAATTTTAGCAATTCACGCTCGACGACAGGTTGACATCGAAGAAAATGAAAGCTGGCGGAGCTGGGAGGCGGTTTTTGTTGGGACCGACCGCTAAAAATAGGATGCGTGCAGGTAAAGAAAAACTTAGGATTTGACCGAGCGCAGTAATTAGAAAATTAAGTGAAAAGAAAGTTTGCAGCTGATGCTGACGTAGACGTACATGATCTGAGGATTCGGCGGTCAGCGAGTTGTTCCGTTCTTGGAGCTTGTGTAAGTCGTCGGGCGGCTGAGCGCTCTCCTCGCCAGCGGAGTCTCCTTCGCCTCGTCTGCGACGTACTTCGGCCTGACCTTCCATAGCTCAATTAAATTTTGAAAGCGACTTCACTCGAAACGACAGGCAACACGGCGGCCTTGGTATGTGTTTTAGCTTAGCGCTCCGCACTCGCTCGTACCGGACACGCAAACTGTCCACAGGCACTTTTAATCACGTCACTTGAAACGGAAACCGCACGATTTTCCCGATATTTTTTTTTTTATCACCAACGAATTTCGTTTCACAATTGCTTGGCGATTTTAGCTTGACCTTTTTGCAAAAACGTATTTCACTTGGTGCGTAGTGTCACGGGAACAGCAGCTAAGGGGATTTGCACCTGACGGGATTCGCGCGGCGCACTTGTTCCCTTATCGTGCGGACGACAGACGAGCTTCTTTTTCGTGAATTTTCTAAAGCAACACGGTACCGGACCGATTTAATTTCAATCGCAAACACCTAAAGACGACCGACTGACAGCAAAGCTGCGATTTATTCGAACGAAAAAAGCTACAGCGGACTGGAAAATTGCGCAAACGTTGACAACGACGACACTTTTCTCGCGCACTGTCTTCAAGTTTTTGTTGTCTTCGCTTGTCAAACGCTCGCCAAAGAATCGATAGCAGTTCGGTGCGCGGCGAAATACTTCTTTTTCGCTTCGTTCGATTTCGCCGATGTTGGTTTTGTGATAAGAAATTCGTTTTCCTATGGTTTGAACATGGACTAAAAACAGTAGGCAAAATTAATTTTTTAAATTTTTCGAAATTAATTAACTCTAATAAACTGCACCTGTAGCGTAATTTTCCAATTACACATTTACCTTATTTTCGCTCAAAATATTCATTTCAACACCACCAAGCCCCAAACAAGGCAAACTATCACTTGCATTCGCCACGTTTCCCAACCTTTTCGATTCGATCGCAGCCAACTTCACGCTATTGCATTTTCAGGCACTTTTGGCAATCGAACGTGTGTTGAGTTTCTCTTCACCTTTTTAGAAGAATATTTCGAGAAGAAAAGTTTTTTTTCCGACCCCCGGTGAAGTAAAAAACATCGTGTATCGTATATTTTAAGAACGCAAAGGTTTCCGCAACGTGATTTTACCATGGTATTATCAGCTCCGGCGCCAGAAGTTGAGGTAATTTTTGGGTTTTTGTTTGACGAGTGAGGCGCAAAGTCGAATGGAATGGGTGCGGGTGAATGCAATTTGCGGTGCGTGTGTGGCAGCCGATTTGTTTCGATTTTCAGGTGTTTACCGATATTTTTGCAGTTGCTCGATTTACCGCTTTTTTTACAGTTAATTTTTCCTTTTGTTTTAAGTATCGTATGAAGCGAGGCTTTCGGACGCCAGTGGTTTCGCCCTCTTGCCTTTTTAGGTTAATGGAGGATTTGGTCTGAATTTTTTTTTGGATTGTTTCTTTTTGGTCGGCTATTTTAGTCGCAAATGGCAGACGACTTTGGAATTTAAATTGACTTGAATGAAATAGTCTTGTTTTATATCTTTTTCAGCTGCAGTGCCCCGCGATGGGACACAGGGCAGCGTACCTTTGCGGTATACTTTCCTGCAGCAAGGACTTGAATTTTTGCCTCAATGTCTTTCTTGGACGACCCACTCCACGTCTTTCTTGCGGATTTCAATCCGAAGCCTCCTTGGAGGTGGTTTGCTCTGACTGATTCATTTCCGCTTGTTTTATATGCAGCAAGGGTTTTTAGGGGAAAAGGGCGTCAAGTCCGTTCCCGCTTTAAAAGAGTGGTAGACTCTAAATTGACGGGCCTAAAACCAGAGGGGTACAAGTGCAATTCAAGTAGTATCGAGTAAAATCATATCAAAGTCTTTTAAGTGTCAATAATTATGGCTAAGACCTACAAACCGGGTTCATCGGTTTTCCTCTTAGGAACTTAGTATTCTAAATCCCACAGCGGCGTCAAAAATAAATATATATAATTTCCCGACATTAGCATCCATGACTGCCTTCAGACGACGCGGCATTGACTGTATAAGGCCATTTAAGTCGTAATATTCAGGAATTTTTTGCCATTCTTCTTGAATTGCTTTGATTAAAGCATTTTTATTGGTAGGTCTGCGTTTAGCCACTTTCTTCTTCAGCAAATTCTCGATAGGATTGAGGTCCGGACTCTGGGCAGGTGCATCGAAAACTTTACTGCAAGAGTACAGCAGCCAGGTCCTGCACAGCAACGATTTATGTTTGGAGTCATTATCCTGGTACAGCTTGTACTTTAGTTTATTTGTGTTGCGAGGATCAACAAACCCAAAATTCATCGCGCTCCGTGACAATTCATTTTTCAGAATGTCCAAGTAGTACTCCTTCGTCATAATGTCATTGAAAATCCGCAGCTCACCAATGCCTTCGGATGGGATACAACCCCACACCATTACAGAAAGCTTGCCAAACTTTACTGTTGGTATGATGTTCTTCTGCAGCAAGGCTGTATTAGGCTGTCTCCAAACTGTGCTGGGTCCATCATGAGAATATAACATTATTTTAGTCTCATCACAAAAAATAACTTCGTTCCAGTACTCTGCGGGCTTGTTTACGTGAGCAATAGCAAAGTTCAGCCGCCTTTCAATGTTAATAGCAGAAAGCAATGGCTTCTTTCTGGCTACATGTGCTGAGTAATTGTGCATTTTAAGAACTTTTCTTACCGTCTCATGGCTCACTTCCTTACAGCAATCCTTTTTCATGTCCAATGCTAACTGCCTCAGTGTTGTGTGCGAATTATCGCTAAATGTTTTTAATATTTTAGAATGATCGCATCTTGTTAGCTTTGGTGGTTTGTCTCCAGAATTGTTTAGGTGCAGACGATTTTCTTTCTCGGCACGCTTAATGATATTATATACGGTCCTTAATTTAATACCAAACATTTCCACCAATTCTGTAGCCGTTTTTCCTTTATAATGGTTGTAATAAACTAACTGAATTAAATTTTCATCAACTCGTTTGCCGGGCATTGTTGAAAACTTCGAGGCATAAATTACAATGAAAGCAATAAAGGAAGGCTAAAGCAGCACGAGTTAATTTTTCTCAAATTTGATCTACCGTTAGTTAGTTTCGTGTCTCTTTTCCACGTACATGTTGCATTTTGCAAACAACTAATTGACAGTTCAATATTGGAGGCTTTTTGGTTTTGTTTGTTTTTTTGTATGTTTCATTTCGAAATTTCTAATTTTTGTTAATCATATTAATAGCTTATGCTTACTGCTATATTATTGTGAAAGAAAAAATTAGAACAAGCAAGTTTTGGTGCAAAAGAACTCAAATTGAACAAAAATTGTGGTCATTATTTCATTTTGCAAAGAATTAGTTGACAAACTGTATACTGTTTAACGTGGTCTGAACTCGGGAAACATTGCACTTGTACCCCTCTGGCACTGAACTTTGACGTATTTCCATATATTTTACTTTATTATTTTTGAAATTTTATAGGTAGATTGGGTAAACTCCTACGGGTGGTACCCTTGGGGAAGAGTGTTAGGGGGAAATGGGGGAGATGTTTTCTAAGAAAAAGTTTTGCCTCGTAAAAAACTTTGGATTATGATATCTCGCGTACCAATTATGCAGTAAAGATTAAACTTCGTTCGTGTATATACTTGGCACATTTTTACATTATTATTTTTTAATAATAAAGTAGTGTGATCGACATGAAATTTAAAAAAAATTTTATTTTCACGTTTTAGGACTAGTAAACTCAAAAAAAACAAAATGTCTGTCTGCCGTCCGCAAAACCGTTTGAAGGTGCGTAGCTCACAAACCCGTTGAGATATTAAGTTGAAATTTGTATGGTGGGTATATTTAGTAAACCCCTGCAAGTGGTATCTTTTTTGGGGGGTTGAGGTGTGAGCAAGCGGGGGAGGAAGTGTGCGTTTTAGATGAAAAATTTTGGTTTCTAGATCTCCGGAACCGCTTACGCTAGGAGGCTAAAACTTGGAAAATAATAAAGTTGTGCCCAGACTGATGGCAGAATTTTTGTCACTACAAGCACTTCTTCGCCGCAATATAACTAGATGATGAAGTGTTCTTTAAGGTTTCAAGGAAAGACAACTTTTGTAACACAGTATGTTAGTTACCTATAATTAGGGTCACTAGATACACAACACTCTCTACCTAGGGTTTGGCAGATACGTCTAATTCGGTCGTTTCTGTACTAGAAATTGTAATTTAACCTCACAAAAATCGCCTGTTTATGTACTAGTTCGCCTGTTTTTGTACTACTGAACATTGCTATCAAATTGCGTTTTTGAAGTGTGTTAGTGCAAATATGTGAAGAGTCGGAAAAAAGCTGTCGGTTCCCTTCCACAATTCTAGTACTTGTTTTTCTTTGGTATGGAAGTGTGAGTGCGCGAAATTGTGGTTTTCAATGGAAAATTTCCGTATCTCTTTCATTTCTTTTATGGAAATTTATAATTGTCTAGCGAAAAGTCAATCATTTCGAATGTTTATAAATCGAAATCCCATAAACACGAAAAAAAATTAAATTTACTGGTTTTTCACCTTGGTACGCATCTGCCAAACCCCTCTTAGAGACTGTTTTGGTGTGAGTGCGTATACAGTAACCCTACCTATAATAATTTATTCAGTCTTTATTAATAAAAAACTACGCAAAAAAAATCTAACAAATATATTGAACATAAGGGCTGAATAATGAAACTAAGTACGGTTACTCGTAGTCCGACTCGTACCCGGTCGGCTCATCTGTCTGAAATGTAAAAAAACGGAGAGTATTTTGATTTGCGCTCGTTAAAAAGGAGTGCTAGTCATACTTGTACCCCTCTGGCTCATATCATTCGAGCTTTTCCATTTAGTATTGGATTTATTTCCTAACATATAGCAGCCTTAAGCTACTTTTGCACCTGTGCGCCACTGGTAATAGACAGCAGACACTCTAAAGAGACATTTCTTGCTATTAACTTAATTTTCGCGAAATTGTCACTTGTACCCCTCTGGTTCTAAGCCCGTCAATTAAAAAAAAAGATTACTAATGCGGAGCGTGACGGCGGTTTTCTTTAAAATTTTTCAAAAAGAACTTAATTCTTTTTTGCCTCCCATCAGAGACAATGATTCTCGTCTGGAAGATCTAGGGATTGCGGTTTTGTCATGCGTCGATATACAAACTCCGTTACCGATAAATCAATATTGCGAATGTAGTTAAATTCTTTACAACGACAGTCCAAACCCTTCTTTTTGCCGATTCAACTGAAGGCAGAATAGGCCCCATACCACATGTATCGCAATCCCTTCTGCTCACAATTGACTACCTGAACAGGTGAAAAGATAAAAAAAAGTGTTTATGCTTCTCCCATGCAGTAACAAATTACAGGTTCATGCAGGGTGATTTTACCAACCGTGTCTAGGCGGAAATTGGAAGGATCTTGATTCGTTCTTGCCAAAACGTCGACAGTGCGCCAATTCATGAAATGAATAGTTGAGATGGATCTTTTCGCTTATTTGAATCCTTCTTACTCACCCCCACTCCTCCCCCCCCCCCTCCGCCAGCTAGTCGGAAGAAACAAAGCTCATCGCTCCAGTTCGCATTTCAGTTATCATTTCGGACGTAGATGGAATTGGCCCACTGTTTCTTTTAGTTTCCTTTACCCACGGTCCTATATACAGGTCTGGAAACTACCGTGGTGGGGGTAAACACCTTTTGTAATGAAAATAAATTACTACAGGTAGCAATTGGTTTTGCACAAGCGTTACAATGTCGAGTATTCAGCCGTGACAAGAACAAATATCCGCGGCAGGCGTCCACTAGAGTGCGGCGAGCATTTTTTTTCTACGTACTTCGTTCCGTCGCGAGTCTCGTTCAGTGGACGCACTTCCATAAAAATGTATGGCAAGCGAATTTTTGCGATGCTGCTCGGCCCGGCCCGGCCCATCCGCCCTAGTGGACGCTTGCCTTAATACGACAAAAACCAAATTTGTCTACTCACTCCACAAAAAATTGCATTGAGTTTCCAGACTTGGTATGTACGACCGTGCCTTTATCTAACAAGTTACGGCGGATTTGCATCAATAACTTTCATCTTGAAATCGATTTTTAGCCGATCACAAATTTTGAAATTTCTTCGTGAAAACGTATGCGACCCCGTTACACACCCTTGGGCGTTGAATATCATCCAATCCTGAAAGTAAAAATTAAATAAATCAATTTTTTAGGTGATTGCATGCGCCCGTAGAAGTAACAACTAATTTGCTACCTCATCAGCCCTAAATAAGTTCGAAATTTGTGAAGTTCTTAAGGCCGGTATACATGGTGATTGCAAATAATTTTTACTGAGATTGTGAGGGAGAAGGAAAATCTCTAATGAGGAACTGATCAGGAGTGAAACGAACAGATACATATGCAGCAAAAAATATTGACGATATTTCTGTGAATGTGTTTGTGCCAACATTTTTTTGCAGTGGTTGCTTCTACTCCATTGAAATTCGATAAGCTAGCTCCCTCACAATCTCAGTAAAAATTGTTTGCAACCGCTATGTAAACCGGCTTTTAGTCGATTACAATAAAGCGCGAAAAACAACCAATTTGATATCTCACCAGACTTTAGAAATACTACAAAATTTGTATATGGAACCACTTTACTTTCGAAAAAATCATGAAATCTGTTTTTAGACGATTACATAAAATGCCCGTAGAAGTAAGAACATATGAGGCGGTTAGAACCACAGTGGGCCATCCCCATCAGAAGCTCAACCGAAATAATGGCAAGTGAATATTTGGTGAAGTCAAAAAGTTCATATCGTCATCCTAATTCTAAAACCTCGTAACTCCAATTTTTAAAATTTTTTTTTTATTGTTGAATCTGAAAGGTAAACATATGGCACACGTGCTGATAAAACCTTGTAACTAAAAAAAATGCTATAGTAATAAAAAAGAATATTTTTTAAAACTCGGTAACTCCACTGTAAATAAAATAAAAATATAAATAAAATTCCCTACCTTTGATTATGAAAACGAATTATTAAGAACCGATTTAAGATGCTGCTGTAAAAAATTTAAGTAAAAATAGAAGTAAAACAGTTTTTTGTCTCTCCTGTAAAATTTGTTGATTTGGAGTTACGAGGTTTTAGAATTAGGGTGACGATATATAATTTAGAAATTGAGCAACTCAATTAATTTTTTGTACTTGGTGAATTGATTGGATGCTGTTTTGACCACTCTGGTCGTTTGGCCAGGTGGTTGACAAGTTGATTTTTGTACTGAACTCAGTTTCTTAAAAAATGAGGGTTGGCCCACTCTGGCTGTAACCGCCTCATATCTTACCAGATCTAAGAGAAATCGCATGCCACCACTTGGGTGTTGAATATCCACAAATCCTGAAATTAATTTTTAGGCGATTATATAGACAGTCTGAGGAAGTAAAAACCATTTCGAGGTCTTTTCAGGCTTAAAGGACGTGACGAAATTCGTGAAAACGTGTTCAACTCTTTTACAACCTCTTAGGTGTTGAAAACCAAAGAATCCTGAAAATCATTTTTAAACAATTATATAAAAAGTCCATGAAAGTAAAAACTTATTCACCCCCAAGGGATATGGTGGAATTCGTTGCAATTTATACACCCTCTTTACACCTCCTTAGGAGTTGAATTAAAAAAAAACTTACGAGCATTTTCTAGGCATTTATCTGAAGAACCCGTAAATGTAAAGTTAATTCAATATTTCAGAAGACCACAGAAATATGACTAAATTCGTGAAACTTTATGTACCCCAATTTCCCTAACCTTTTCTTTCGACCCACCACTGTGCGCAAATGCATAGATAACATTTTGTTTAATCTTAATTATTTTTCTAGCATAAGCTGTCCCAGATATATGAAAAATATCCTCCACCCCCGTATCATACCGCTATTCAAATTTATATTTATACTCTAGATGAAATCATATAGAGTATTATAAGTTTAATCCAGCCGAAAAGTTTGTAACGCATAGAACCAAGCCTCGGACGAAAAAAAGTTATATATTATTTTTTCTTTATTTGTGCCCAAAAACCTCAAATCCGTCTGACGTCCGTCCGTCCGTCCGTCCGTCCGTCCGTCCGTCCGTCCGTCCGTCCGTCCGTCCGTCTGTCCGTGAACACGATAACTCAAGAACGCCTTCACCTAGGATCTTGAAATTTTGAATCTAAGTGTTTGGTTGAATTTGTAAGGCTAAGTTCGTTAACGGGCAAAATCGTCCTACTCCTTCGGGTAGCTGCCATACAAAATGTCCTTAAAACATGTGTGCGAGAATATTAGCAAATAACTTCGGAAGGGTTTAAGCTACCACTTTGAAATTTTGTGTGTGTTACTTTTTTAATAGTTGGAGCTAAATATATGATTATGAAGAAAATCCTGTTAGTCCTTCGTGTAGCTGCCATACAAATATCCTGTCAAAATGTATTCACTTAATTTACGAAACTCACTATAACTCAAGTAATCTTTTAGCTACGAAATCGAAATTTTGTACAAATTAGTTTTGAGTAAAAACGAAGTTCGAGTTTACTAGTCAGCGAAATCCTTTAACTCCTTCTGGTAGCTGCCATACAAAATATCCTTAAAACGGGTGTTCAAGAATATTGGTCAATAACTTCAAAAGGGTTTAAACTACGACTTTGAAATTTTGTCTGTGTTATTTTTCCAATAGTTGGAGCTAAATAAATAATTATAAAGAATATCCTGTTAGTCCTTCGTGTAGCTGCCATACAAATATCCTGTCAAAATGTCTTCACTTAATTTACGAAACTCACTATAACTCAAGTAATATTTTAGCTACGAATTCGGAATTTTGTACAACTTAGTTTTGAGTAAAAACAAAGCTTGGGTTTACTTGTTAGCGAAATCCTTTTACTCCTTCTGGTAGGTGCCATACAAAATGTCCTTAAAATACGTGTTCAAGAGTATTGGCCGATAACTTCAGAAGGGTTTAAGCTACGACTTTGACATTTTGTACGTATTATTTTTCCAATATTTGGAGCTAAATACATAATTATGAAGAAAATCCTGTTAGTCCTTCGTGTAGCTGCCATACAAATATCCTGTCAAAATGTCTTCACTTAATTTACGAAACTCACCATAACTCAAGTAATCTTTTAGCTACGAATTCGGAATTTTGTACAAATTAGTTTTGAGTGAAAACGAAGCTTGGGTTTACTTGTCAGCGAAATCCTTTTACTCCTTCTGGTACCTGCCACACAAAATGTTCTTAAGACACGTGTTCAACAATATTTTTCGATAACTTTTGAACGCTTCATGCTACGAATTTGGAATTTTGTACACGTTCATTTTTAAATGGTTCCAAGGAAAAGGATAAATATGTAAGAAATCGAGTGAGTCCTTTCTGCACCTCCCATGTGAAAGTCCTTCAAAAAGGACATTTTTTTTCGATGACTTACCCAGTTCAAGATATGAAATTAAACACTGAATATTGTCTTTTAGTTTTGAGTAGCAATCTAATGGGAGTCCTTAATAAAGGACATACAACATGCACACACGTAATTCTACTTTATTCCCAACTACAATATAAATCGGAGTTCAGTATTCATCTAGAGTATTATACGATTGGCTTGCAGCCGATCGTGACTGCAGTATGTTTTTAGAACGTCTCTGAAACAACCTGAAAATATCCTAGAGGAAGCGAAAAATTGGTAACTTGAATTAATTTCATCAAATTAATTGCTCAGGAAGAATGGAATACCGTGAAAATTACCAAAATTCGTCACCCGATAGAACATATGCCCCGAAGGTACCTAAAGCACTCATCGATTAATTAAAAAAAAATTGTTTACGATTCCTAAATTGCGCGTTTTAGACGAAAAATTTGGTTTCTAGATCTCAGGAACTGCTTATAGTAGGAGGCTGAAACTTGGAACCTATGTAGTACTATGATAGTAGACCCATTTGCAAAAAAATTGGCGATAAGGGTTGAGGGGTGTGGGAGTGGGGGGAATAACAATGTGTCCGAAACGTTTGAGGGCTGGGATTGAAGCATTCTAAAATCCATATCTCCTGAACCGTTATTTCAGAAGGGATACTAGGAGAGTAGACAAGGGCTACAATTTTTAAGAGGTGAAGTGGAGTGTAGGGATGGGGAGTGAAAAACTTTAGATTACAATATCTTCCGAACCAATTGTACCAGGAATATGAAATTTGGTTTCTGTATATAAGATCACAAGTGGAGTCTACTGAATGTAAACATTTTGAGAGGGGAGGTGGAGTTCAAAGGGGAGGATAACCATTTTTCAAAAAATTTAATTTTTATATCTCAAGAACCGTACAAAATATGATCTTAGAAATTTTACAGGAGTTAGGCCCAGTAGACTTCTAGCAGGAAAAAACATTTTGGTGGTGCTGGCGAAAGATGTGACGGTGGGAGGGGTTGCAACGAAAAGAATTCTGATTTTTATTTCTCGAAAACCGCAAACCATAGAAAGCTAAAAATTGATATAGAACTATAGAAGTATCCTAGAAGAATAAAATTTTTGATAGTGGTAGCAAGGTATGGGGGTGGGGGGTGGTTTTTCGTATCTCAGAAACAGCTTATGCTAGAAAGTTGACACTTAGTATGTATGTATATGTAGAAGTACTACAGGAGTAATTAAAGCAAAAAAAAAGTTCAAAATTTAATTGATGTACAGAGCTGGAGTAAAAAAAATGTCCGTGAAAAGGGGTTTTTACAACATTTTCATGAATTTCGTTATATCTTTTAGACATGTCGAGTTATCAAATTAATTTTACTTCTTTGGGCTTTTTATATAAGCACCTAGAAACGTTTTTTCAACTTTTTCGATATCCAACCACTATGGAGGTGTAATGTAGTTGTGTAAATTTTCACAAATTGCGATATATTTCTTAAGTCTCATTAGGTGAAAGGTTTTAAATATAAAGATGAAAGCCCGATTTCTTCGATATTAAACCACCTGGGGGTGTAAGGTATTTTGCAAGTTTTCACGAATTTCGAAAGTCTTTTACGTTTAATGAGATCGTATTCGCTTTTACTTCTATTGAATCTTCATTGGAAAAAATACGTAAATAAATAAAAAAAAAGTTGCCAACAGTGTGAGCGCAACTTTATTATTTTTTGGGTAGAAGTCCGAAACGTGTTTAATACTGAGATGCGGTGTAGGTCACTGTGCGACTGATAACCTAAAGAATAACCAGAAGGCTATTTGGAACGTTATTTTTTAGGTTATCAGTCGCATAGTAACCTACATCGTATCTCAGTATTAAACACGTTTCGGACTTCTACCCAAAAATTAATAAAGTTCCGCCCAGACTGTTGGCAGATTTTTTTATCAATCACCAGTCGGGAATTTCGTGTACGGATTTCACACCAGAGAACTCCTCTGACGTCGGAAAACAACAAAAACCTTCTTAAAATTTGCTTCTATGGTAGCATCTCACCATGAAAAAATTCCATTCTCATTAAAAAGTTCTGATGAGTTATCAGAACTGCCCAATTTCGTCAGATCGATTTTTATAAAGCAATCGAAGTGGAAAACATTTTTCAAATCTTTTAGTGTCTGCAAGACATCAAATAAATCGCAGTTCGTATTTTAGTTACAGGCGTGTTTTTTGCTCCCTTATCCAGTAGAGAGTAGGTTAGCGACGTGCGCAAACAACAACAAAGCAAAGCAAGTAAACTGCATCCAGTGGTGTAGAAAAGAGAGAAATTCTAAGCTCAAAGTTCTTACTTTGCACTGGATAAAGTCGCAAAAGAACATGTCTAATATTTATTTCTATTAAAGCGGCAGATACACAATACAACCAGTGTTGCATAGTATTTTTCTTGGCTGAGCACTAAAATATGAAATTTTGAACGTTAATTTCAACTTAAAGGCACTAAAAATGTACTTTTTCATATCAATCGCAGATATATTCAAATAACGCGCAAGCGGTAAAACTAATTTTTGTCCGCTAAGACGAAATTTTGGGCACCAAATTTAACGCTGAAAGCACTAAATTGGCATCACTTGTACCGACGTGTGTTGTTGCGATATCTGTCCAACGGTTGTATGCACGATACACACGATACGATTTGTTTACAATTTTCTTGAAATATGCATGCGTCAGCAGGTTTTCGGTTGAGAGCGTACAGCCGTGCGATATTGGTCCAACCGTCGTTCATAAGTGCATACACTTTACAATCGTCGCATACAACGACAAATCGGGCCAACAATTGGTACAACCTTTGTATTGTCGTATATTTGCCGCTTAACCGGTACAATATTTTCATCTTTTTTCTTGTTACCTTTTTGACTATGATAAAAAAACACGCGCACATTGAAAAATTTCCAGTTTTCACTATATTTAATCCTTTGTGTCATAAATCATATCAACGACTTGGTCGATTTTAAATGATTTTGTGATACCCACTATATCAAAGAGCTATGGCTCAATTCCGTTCCAGCTTCACTTCTCGTGACCCATTCCTATGTCTTAAGTTGCACGATACGCACTTCACAGCTGGGATCGAACGCTGTCTTTGACTATTACCATTTTGAGGGCATAACCTATATGTTCATGTTGATTATTGTAACTTGAAATCATTTTCAATGAAATAAGACAATTATTTTAAAGGTAAAAATTACATTTTACATTACTTGTGGCATAGAAGCAACATCTACTTCACCTGAATAGCCGCCACTGCAGTGAATTGGTGTAATTATTTATTTGTTGGTTTAAGCCTGTAAAAGCCTTACTGCTTCTCCAACCACGACCTGAGTGGTCTTTTGTTCTTGGCACTTAACCACACCCTATGCAATATCTATGATTTTCCTCAGGGTAATCTTCTACTGGTAAATCCACTGAAAAACTGTCTTCTAGATCTGGCTAAGAATGTGTGCAGTGCTTTCACAGAATCGACATGCGTGATATTTTGCCGATGATTTTAAGGTGATAATTGAGGTTAGGTTGTAATGATGTGCCAGCTCTTTTAGAAGAGAATGACAAGCCTAGAGCTGTAACAATATGATTTCAGCGCTAGCAGTGCTGCTTGGCTGCCAGATAAGATAATAACTGCGGCGCCCTTAGGTTTATGCGAAAGAAGGTTACCTGCGCAGTTCTAGTTTAGTGTACTTCTTGCCACTACTTTACTTACAAAAGCAATGCACATAAATCTTCACGAGCCACAGATAAAATCTGAAGATCATATTCGGATCATAACTAACATAGAAGAAAGCAAAACATCGAGTGCTAAAAGTAAACAAACAAGTCACTCAATGTTATGCAATGTTATCATGACCACACAAAGATAAGCATAGAGACATCACTATGGGAATTCCCTATGCTTGCCTTTTTGTATTACTTCATAAATTTCATACACGAAATCGGTTCTCCGATTTCAATTGCTTGTGCATAGGAAATGCATACAATATTATATGGGACGATGATCTCTATGTGCCTTGCATTTCCTATGCACTTGAATATAGTGACTATGGCTCGTGCAGATTTTAATGCAATGTAATAGGAGCAACAATTTTTTATGCATAAGATTTATATAGGTCGCATGCAATGACCAAAATATAGAAATAATATAGAGATACCTTTTTTATAAATAAGTTAGAATAAGAACATTTTTTATAAGTAGAGTCACATAGGGACATTTTTTATACGTAGTCTAGTATAGGAATTTACTCATTAAGAAATAATTTTTTAGTTTTAGAGCACAAATGCATAAAAGGAAAGTGTTGGCCCGGACTCTGGGTCATTCGATCAATAAAGTTACGCCCGACTACACGCCTTTACACAACTTAAAATTGTTCTTTTGGTTCTCCACTTATCCGGCAATAATGCCTTATCCATCTGCGGCTCAAATCCGCTTCGCTTAGAAAATTTGAGTATCTGTCAAAAGTGCCTAAGCCACTCGCTGGAACAGCCGCTTCATAAAATGGTAAGTACTATCTCTTCGGTTTTCCACTGTTCGGACCCCGAACACAACATGGCGATCCTGCAATTCACAAACTTGGATCTAATCCTATCACAGAAATATACACCATCAACGAAAAGTGGACTCTACAGCTATATGGATGGAAGCGTTCAAAAAATGTAAAATCACCGACCGTCAGCCGACAGCAAGAGAGTGCAAAGCAAATTATTACAAAGCACTGAGGAAGATACCTTACGAAGGAAGGAAGATCGCAGAATACGAGCCACAACTGCTCCCAGCCAACGTCGAAAAATACATCCCAACACAACTACCCAGTCGACTCGGACCACGACCCATAACAATAGTGCCTTTAGCATCTGCGGCTCAAATCCGCTTCGTTTAGAAAATTTGAGTATCTGGCAAAAGTGCCTAAGCCACTCGCGGGGCCAGCTGCTTCATAACATGGCAACATTAGCATGTACCTCAGTCTGAAACGCAGTTGATGTACGAGTATATCCCATTGCCTGGTACTGGTGTTAGATAGAATTATGTTGTCGACGAAAAAAAAGAAATTTAATTATTTAAAAATAAAGAAAATGTTACAAAAATGTCAGATTTTTTTTTTTTTAATTGCGATCGTGGGTTAGTTGATTTTCAAGAATTACCTCACATCTCTTTGGTCTGGTGAGATATGGAATTGATTTATTACTTCCACGGGCCTTTTATGTAATCACCTAAAAATAAATTTCGTTTTTTAATATTATATTATAGTGTTAAGCGCTGTAATTACGAATTCCACCATATCTCTTGGGTTTAATGAGATACACAATTATTTTCTATTCCTGCGGACTATTGAAAGAAACACCTGGAAATAATTTTTACACAATTGATACGCTTCAGAAGCAGATGTAGCAGAGATAGTATGCTTGTTGCACATGCATGAAGGGCGTGAACTCATGTGGCTCACTTTCATTTTCAGAATTTATGTTATTATTTCTGTGGTCACAGTGAATAACTTGGTAAGTCGAAAAATATTAAAATGGGATAAGTGTACTGTGGTCATCTCCCAAGGCTTACACGCACTGTGAAAAAGTTATTGTTATATGTTATTTGATTACTGAGATGTGACACAAATTTAATTTTTTCACAAAAACTGGATTTACAGGAATAGTTCAATTGTAAAAATAGCAAAAAAGTGCTGCTCTGAATAGTTCCGTTTTTAGACTTACCAAGTTATTCACTGTGACCACAGATTTATTCGATGAAACTTTATACCAGGTGTACTCGTATAAGCTTAAAACGATCGTTTGTTAGTCAGAAAAACACATGTTTTTTTCAAAGAAAACAAAAACAAATTTATTCGAAGTACTCACTCTCGCTAGCTACACATTTCTCCCATCTCTCGGGCAATTTGTGGATACCACGCCAAAAAAATTCCTTCTCTTTCGAAGCAAACCACTCATCAAGCCATTTTCGGACGTCTTCGTAAGAACCGAAGTGCTGCTCAGCGAGCGCGTGGCCCATCGACGAAAACAAGTGGTAGTCAGAAGGGGCGAGGTCTGGTGAATAAGCGGGGTGGGATAGTTGAGTGCGTCCAAGTAGTTGCGGACCAGTTTTGACGTGTGCGATGGTGCTTTGTCGTGGTGGAAAATCAACTTGTCATGTCTTTGTTGATATTCCGGCGTTTCTTCACGCAGAGCACGGTGCAATTTCATCAATTGTTGGTGGTAGCGGTGGGCATCGACAGTTTCACCAGGTTTTAAGAGCTCATAGTAGACAATACCCTGCTGATCCCACCAAACGCACAACATTGTCTTCCGTCCGAAGCGATTTGGTCTTGCGGTAGATGTTGATGGTTGACCGGGATCAACCCCCGATTTTCTGCGCTTTGGATTATCGAAATAAATCCACTTTTCATCGGCAGTCACAATCCGATGCAGAAACGACTTTTTTCTGTGTCTGGCGAGCAACATTTCGCATGTGTTCTGGCGTCGCTTCATCTGCCTATCGTTCAATTCATGCGGCACCCATTTTCCGATCTTTTGAAACCTTTCCCATGGCACGTAGACGTTTGGAAATGGCTGCTTGAGTAACATCCAATTGCTCGGCAAGCGTTTTTTGCGATTTGGTATCGTCCTCGTCCAAAAGAGCCTGTAATTGGTCGTCCTCAACCTTCCTGGGCCGATTTTCGAGCTTCTTGTCGCGCAGGTCAAAATCGCCGTCTTTGAATCGACGAAACCAAGCCCTGCACGTTGATTCCGCGAAAAAATTATTACCATAGGCAGCCGTTTTCTTCAAATGAAAGCAAAAAAGCAGAGCTTCCCGCATATGCTCTTTTTCTGGCAAAAAACTAGACGTGATCAGCACAGGACAAACGTATGTTGTTGAATGAAATTTGTGACGAGAACCATCCCATTTGATTCCGATAGCTTTCTGAGTCTGTGCCACCGCGTAATTGGATTTTACAGTGCGTACAACAGTCGATTGAAGACTTCTATTTCCCAAATCCTTGGAGCTATTAAATTTAAATTTATTTGTTGGATAGATTGAGTTGACCCCTTCAAGTGATGACTTTTTGTTGGGTGGAAGTGTGAGGGGGCCACCTACCGGTAAAAAACTTTGTATTGCGATGTCTCACGAACCAATTACACCAGAAAAAAATAAAAATTGGCTTATGTTTAAAGATGAAGGAATTTGCTGAATATAATTTTATTAGGGAGGCGGTGGATCTTGCAAGGTATAAGAATTTTTATAAAAAATCAAATCTCAAGAACTGTATAAGATAGGATCTTAGAATTCATACGCAAGTTAGGCCTGATACACCCCTAGCTGCGGGAGGGGGGGGGGGGAAGGGAAGGAAAACATTATGTTGGCTTTGTCAATCGAAATCGGCAGAAAAACTTTTTGTCGTCCGACGCTCCACTCGTCTTCTTCGTCAGAATCACTTCAATTATCCCACAAATGAGCTCTTGCCATGACTTCAATCATGAATAATTCAAAATTTGTCAAATCCCCGGTTAAGTCCCTGGGTATCGTACTACACCGGAACTTTTTCACCGGTTAAATTTTTCTCTGGGTAACGTTACAAATCCAACGAATCACCGGTTAAAAACAATAACCGGAAATGAATAATACCAAATCTCTAGGAAAACTGGAATTAACCAAAGGCTATAAAAAACCCAAAGTGCCCTAAATTTCCGCTCAGAACTATCCGTTGCCCATCAATCCAAGTAGGCTTTGTATCTCTTTGACGTAATGTTTTGAAATAAATGAAAATTCAGATCGTTTTAACAAATTTATCATTTTGGACGCCGAAATATTAAAACTCTGTCATTTGGTTCTCTATACGACCTTGTAACAAGTTTAATAATGAACAAAAATTTTTTTGTATAATTTATTAAACGAATCTTAATGGTGTCATTTTGTTCATTTTTTTCTAATAACAAAATTTTTGATGTGAACATTGTTGTGAATGCCCTACCTACCGCACATAACCTATCATCAACAACCAACATCATCAACAATTATTTATTCCGAACTGTTGAAAAATAAAAATATCGACGACGAAATCATCATTAACATCATTGGTGCATTTAAAGTAATTTTTATGATTCATCAGTCACGCATAAGTTATTACAATAATCGAAAGCACATGTCACATCAACAATAACAACTGAAGATTCGACAAAAGTTTTGAAGGGATTTTAGCCAAAGAAAATAAAAGTCAAGATAAAATAGCCGAACAGGAAATTGCAATAACAGAGGATCCAATATTATAATTATTATTATTTTTGTCCAATTTTTGTTTTGTTTTCTGAGCGAGTGAGAGTAAAAGTATGTTGAAGCAAATGTTCAAGAAAAGAAGACAATTTTACTATGTAATTATTATTGTTTTTTTTTGTCGAAACAACTTACAAATTATATTTTCTAATTTTCGAAAATCACAACCTCAGAATGCCGAAAAAAAGGCGTCAGGCAGGGATTTAAAGGACGACGCAAAAGACCAACAGCAAACAGCAGTTAATGAAATACCGGCGGAATGTTTAATCAAACACCCTCTTCAGAACGTATGGACTCTTTGGTATCTTGAAAGTGACCGTACAAAGTCGTGGGAAGAATTACAAAACGAAATTACAAGTTTCGATACTGTTGAGGATTTTTGGAGGTGAGTGGCTTAGTGTTCAGATTCAGTATGTAGGTCGCATTCTATTAGAATTTCAATTTCAGTTTGTATAATCACATTAAGCTTGCATCTGAGATTAAATCTGGCAGCGATTATTCACTTTTCAAAAAGGGAATTCGGTAGGGATTTATTTTGTTTAAAAACAGCCAACCGATGACGTGATTAATTAATTTATTTGTTTAATTCAGGCCGATGTGGGAGGATGAAGCTAATAAGAAAGGAGGACGTTGGGTTATTACGTTGAATAAGCAGCAACGCAGAACTGATTTAGACAATTTATGGCTCGATGTAGTAAGTTGAACATGGTCCAAAAGAACCAATTGTTATTATATTTGCGTTTTGTTTTTTATTTGTAGATCCTTTGTCTTATTGGAGAGTCCTTTGAACATTCTGATCAAATTTGTGGAGCAGTAGTAAATATTCGTAATAAAGTTGATAAGATATGTAAGTATTGAAATTTGGATTACAGTAATTTAATAGAAATGACAAATGGGAATTCGATCAGAGTTTGGTTAAATTTTTTCAGCACAAAATCCAGAATATAAATCTAAACTTCTTTAGGAAAATCAAACGAAGTAATAAAAATGCTGAGTTTAACGGTCCTATTATGAAACTCGACTCGACCAAAAAACTCACATTCTGCAATTATGAAACTCGACGAGTACCTACTTGTCGAGTTCCACTCGACTTTGAGTCGAAAAAAAAGCGTGAGTAAAGAGAACTGCGTATTATGACAGCCGATCGAGCTATTATTTACTTGAAAGAAATGTCAAATTCACTCGACTGCTGGAAATGAAGAGACTTTCCAATTGTCGAGTTTCATAATACCAACTTAAAGGTAGAATCTGGCTGGTACTGCCGACCGTCGTGGTCAGCAGTAACTGCCCACCTCAACTGCTTACCGCGGTTGCTTTGCACTCACAACCGTCAACTGCCGAGCAATCGCAACAGACATGATATCTTGTTTTTGCCTGAAGCAGTAGTCTACTGCCGGCAGTTACTGCTGACCGCGACGGTCGGCCGTACCAACCAGATTGTACCTTTAGCTCGAGTCGAGTTACTCACTCGACTCGAGTTTCGTAATAGGTCCGTATGTTAGACAAAGGGAGCTGTGTTCTTCACA
Source organism: Beris morrisii (assembly GCA_951812415.1). Classification (NCBI taxonomy): domain Eukaryota; kingdom Metazoa; phylum Arthropoda; class Insecta; order Diptera; family Stratiomyidae; genus Beris; species Beris morrisii. The sequence continues at coordinate 55,362,157 of OX638310.1, read as the reverse complement.
GCAATAGTGCATTCATTTAGACGGCCACTGGTAGCGTTCAATTTCTAACTACAATCCAATATTTATTAAAGAATGTCCCAACTGTAATAACCATTTAACAAATCATATGTTCATCCTAATCCGCATAACATTCTTCGGTCAACTGTGTCAAATTCGGACTTCGGCAAATCAGTACTGAAACCCATCGGAAAAATCTAAATTTATTTTTTATCCTTTTCTGTAGAGTAATTATTTTTTATTAATACTGTATCGGTATCAATTCAGTGCTTACAAGGTATTTCTGAACAATTCTGTGTTTTAGTACTGAAGTAGACCTGTAACGAGTAATACGTAAACGAGTAACGAACAGTAGTTACCTAAGATTTGTTTTTTGTCGCACCAATCACGAAAAAAATATTTGACATAATAATTCCGTGGCCAATGGGCTCAGATTATTCTGGAAAACTAGCCAAACAGACGCCGTGGGCAAAAAACCGTGGCCAGTAAGGTCTTGCCATGGTGCAGTGGGATCACAACGGACCCAGATAGTGGTCGATGTGCTAGCTAACTTTGCACAATAGCTACCCGCCTATCCTAACCTGCCTAAGAACTTAATACTGCGACAGAACTGAATTCGTAGCATTTTGGAGTGGACTGTATTTATTGATTAGTCGGATGTTGCTTGTGCTTGATTTAAAAGACACATTTGTAAAGAAGCTAGAAAACAATCTCTCGTATTTCAGATTTCCTAAAATATTTTCTGAACTATCAACAAATGGGTCAATTTTTGAGTATAGAATTTTTTTTTCACAAATCCGGGCTTTGCATGTTTAGTTATTGAAAGAGGAAAAGAGTTGCGCGCAAATTACGCTACAGTGCAGATGTTTTATGCGGGATGTATTGTTCAGTTGTTGGAGTTTTACGGTCTTCGGCGCTGCCCTGGTTAATTCCCTGGCAACTGGCGATTTTTAGGAGATGCCTTGCTCTCGGTCACATTCCCTGCAAATGGAGGGAGGCACGCGTCATCTTCATACCCAAAGCGGGAAAACCGAGCCACATTTTAGCGAAGGACTTCAGACCCATAAGTTTGACCTCCTTCTTCAGTCTTAAAACCCTCGAAAGGTTGCTGGAGATATACATCCGCGGCAAAGCGGGGGCTATTGCCCTGTCGGGCTCACAACATGCCTATACCAAAGGTAGATCGACCGAAACGGCGCTACACCAGGTAGTTTTGGAGATTGGGAAGTCTCTGTCTTTTAAAGAATTTACTTTCGCGGCCTTCCTAGATGTCGAGGGTGCCTTTAACTACGTAAAAGTTGGGGCGATCAGCGATGCACTGAGGGATGCGGGGGTGGAAATGGGGCTCTGCAACTGGATAACCGCAATGCTGAGCAGCCGTGCCATTGAATCGACACTGGGCAGTAGCACGGTACGCAGGTACACAGCCCGGGGTACGCCACAGGGAGGTGTGATTTCACCATTACTGTGGCTCTTGGTAGTCAACACGATTTTAACTTCGCTAACCCGCCCGGGTGCGAAGTTCGTCGCATACGCGGACGAGTTAGCAATTCTGATATCAGGTAGGTTCCTGCCCACTATAAGTGACCTGCTCGAAAGAGCACTCACACTAGTGAGCGCGTGGGCGGACAGCTGTGGACTGGGGGTCAATGCCTCAAAGACAGAGTTAGTTCTCTTCACGCGCAGAACAAAAATTCCAGAGTTCACACTCCCTAAACTGGCGGTCTCACCCTACAGCTTAGAGATAGTGCTAGGTACTTGGGTATAATCTTGGATCGGAAACTAACCTGGAGTAAGAACATCGACGAACGACTAAGGAAGGCTCGGGGCTCTCTACGCTTGCAAAAAGATGTTCGGGAAAAAAGATTCAGCCAGGGATGGCTCTCTGGATGTACACGGCCAAAGTCAAGCCTATCCTAACCTACGGAATTTTAGTGTGGTGGGTAGCGCTGGAGAAATCCACCTACATCAATAAACGCACCAAGGTTCAACGTCTAGCTTCCACAGGAGCAACGGACGTACTTAGCACCACACCTACACTAGAGATAATCCTTCATCTTCTTCCGCTGGATATTTATGGGAAGAGTGTAGCAGCAAAAAGTGCCGTGCGCCTAAGACAGTCAGGCAGCTGGGTATCTAGACCTGGGGGGCACAGCAGCATACTCGGACGGTTTAGTGAATGTAACCCACTAGAGGATTTAGACTACTTGATTCCGCAGCTCGAATTCTCTAGAAGATTCTCAACGAGGATCCCTAGCAGAGAGGAGTGGAATGTGGATCAGCCCCACGAAGGGGTCTTTCATATCTACACGGACGGTTCGAAGACAGACGCAGGTACAGGTGTAAAGGTATTCTCCGCCGACTTGAACGAACCATAGCGAGGCATTCAGAATACCGAACTGCTGTAGCGTATTTGAGGCAGAGATGATGGGACTCGTTCAGGCTTGAAATCTGCTAGAGGCTTGTGCAATGCGAAACAAATCCGTCGTCATCCTAACAGATAGTCAGGCGACGATCAAGGCGCTTGACTCACACTTGATCAAATCCCGCCTCGTGAGGCTATACAGGGATAAGATTAGTGCTTTATGCATCCTTTTGAACGTTACAATTTGTTGGGTTCCGGGTCACAGCCGGATTCCGGGCAACGAGGCTGCGGATGAACTCGCAAGGAGAGGTTGAATCAAGCGCTAGCTCTTCCAGTGAGGAGGCACATAGAGGACATTAAACATGCTGTCGACGTGACGGCCATATCAGAGGCTAACACAAGATGGTCGGGCCTCACATCGTGTCTCGTCGCCAGACAGCTCTGGCCGACTCTAAATGCGAGCAGGACAAAGTTAATCCTACTCGGAGATAGGAATACTCTTCGTATCCTAATTGGTGTACTGACGGGCCATTGCCTGAATGGCCGGCACGCCAGAAGACTAGGTGTTGCGGACGTTACAGATCTGTGCCGCAGCTGTAGTGAACCCGATGCCGAGGAAAGCATTTTCCTCTTGCTTTGCGAATGCCCGGGTCTGGCTTGGAGGCGCAAACGTACTTTAGGTACGCGCTTCGCCATAGACTTGGGCGAATTCGCAAGCTGATGCAGTTTTGTCAGGCTGGTGGGGTGGTTTACCTAAGATGTTGTCTTGGGCACACGGGTACCTTTCGCCAAGATTAATTTAAATCACTTCTTGAATTTTCTTCTCGATTATTTGTCTCCATGTATTTCTTCTTCTGAATCCCAACAACTATCTTGGACTGTTCAGTTGTCCTATCCAGACTATCCCCAAGATGTGCCGAATACATTGGTCAAAGATTATTGAATTTTTAAATTAATTTTCTGTGGCCACCTCCTGTTTAAGTAAAAGACATTGATTCAAAACTGCAGCTTTTGCAATCTCAAGTTGCTTTTCCTTGTAGGATATCCGATGTTCCATTAAGTACTAGGGTAGTCCGATAAGTACTCGACCTAACAAAGAAAACAGAAAAAATTTGAGAAACACACGTCTCAACATACATAGTCTCCTTTTAGGTCGATACCAAGCGCGTAGCGTGAAACTTCGTTGGGGTAGCGCAATAACACGATCATCAAATTCTATGAATTTTATTAACATAAACACGTAATTTTCATTCAGAAATAAGATTTCGATTGCTCAATTCCAGGAAGTAATCAAAAAATTCCGCAAATTTTAGCGATCGTATCGTTGCGCTAGCCCTACGAAGATTCACGCTACGCGCCTGGTCAATACACTTTTCCAAGCGATGTTGGATAGCTTAACTACCCTCTTTACAGTGTGAGCTCTGGAGCTCATAATACCGCTGATTCTACCTCTTCACTGTTGGCAAATCTTTTACCACCGAGCCATTTTTTTAAGTTTGGAAAGAGAAAATAATCCGAGGTGGCTAGCTACATCTGGTGAATGGGGTGCGTGAAGAATCAATTTGAACTCTTAACTCATTGATTTTGGACACCGCGATAACGGATGCGTGAACTGGTGCATTGTCTTGATAAAACAAAACTTTCTTTTTCGCCAAATGCGCCCATTTTTCATGATTTCATCGCTCAAACGCTCCATTCAGTTCGCATAATACTCGCCGTTAATTTTTTTCCTTTTTGAAGATAATCAATGAAAATTATCTCACGCGCATCCCAAAAAACTGACGCCATGACCTTGCCTGGATCGCCTTCTCCTTCTTTGGAGCCGATTCTCCCCTGTTAGTCCATTGCTTAGACTGTTCCTTCGTCTCAGGTATGTAGCGATGAACCCATGCTTCGTCCATGGCTATGAGTCGACGCAAAAACTCGGCTTCCTTGCTGTAAAACATCGCCAAACACTCGTTTGAAACATCCTCACAACGCTGTTTCTGTTCCATTATGAGTAAACGCGGCAGCGCACAGATTTCTCATGGCCAATATGCGATGTACAGTACTTTTTCAAATGCCTACCGTATCTGCTAGCTCGCAATACGTACCCACCACGTCCCCCCCAATGAACTTCCGCTCTCCTGGGCTCAAATTTCTTTTTTAAAATCTGTTTGCGGATTTGAATTTAATTTTAACTTTAATTTAAGTGGTCACTTGTAAAAATCTCAGCCTATGTGCTCATACCCATTGGGGGGTACGTGGTGGGTACGTTTCGTACCCACCACGTACCCCCACGCCCCCCCCCCCCCCCCCCAATGAACTTCCGCTCTCCTGGGCTCAAATTTCTTTTTTAAAATCTGTTTGCGGATTTGAATTTAATTTTAACTTTAATTTAAGTGGTCACTTGTAAAAATCTCAGCCTATGTGCTCATACCCATTGGGGGGTACGTTTTGTACCCACCAGGAACCCCCACGTCCCCCCCCAATGAACTTCCGCTCTCCTGGGCTCAAATTTCTTTTTTAAAATCTGTTTGCGGATTTGAATTTAATTTTAACTTTAATTTAAGTGGTCACTTGTAAAAATCTCAGCCTATGTGCTAATACCCATTGGGGGGTACGTGGTGGGTACGTTTCTGAACACCGCTGACTGCCCTCTGTGTGCATTCCATCCATTCACATTTTATGACCATTTACAGTGCAGCGCAAAAATTTAGGACGTTCGCATAAATTCATTCAATAATTGCACTGAGGTTATGTCGAAAACTGAAAAAATATACGCAAATATTTCCGACCGTGGCTGAAGTGATAACTGAACTGACTACCACGGGCGAATTATATGTTGCATATGCAGAATGGTTTTCCACAAAAAAGATCGGTTCATTCATTAGATTTCTGCGTATGCCGCCTACCTGCCAGTACTGTATATGCAATTTGAACCCAAAGGGATGGAAATAAGACATACTCTATTGTTTTTATTTAGGTATTTTCCAAATTTCGTTCGACCGCAATAAAACTGTGACCCTTTTATCTCTTATCGTCTCATACGTAAGGAATATAATGCACCCGATTCTGGCAAAAAAATAAATAAGATGAGTTAGGAGCCTGCTATCGACTTAATTTTTTTTTTAAATTTTTGTTGAGCGGCGTGAATTGGAATGCCGCTCCCGAGCGTATGAAGAAGAAACCCCCCAACCAGCGTAGCCACATTGCTACTTTTATAGCAAAAATGCTACTTTGCATTTGTCATCCAATATCATTTTGTGAATTTTCTTCACCATTTCTGGCGTGATAATCTCATTTGGTCGACCACTGCTTTGTTCGTCCTGACAGCTCGTATGGCCTCGCTTAAACTCTGTCATCTAATTTTTTATTCATGTAAGCGAAGGAGCAGACTTCTCCAGTATAGAATCTAGTTCAGCTTTGATATTGGTTGGACTGATACATTTCAAACGAAAGTGCATATTGTATCACATAACGCTGACCAATTTTTCCATGTTTAACAATTCACTGAGAGCGTTCTCAAAGCTCGCACTTTGAAGTTCAATAATACACGTAGCTAGAAAATCATATGAGTTTGCTTCTTCGGAAAAACTTGGGGGTAAACAAGAAAACTTTAACTTTCATTTATCGCTTGCCAATGGCAGTTCTCTGCTTCACTCAGTGCAAATATTTTCAGAAAATTGAAATAAAAACCGTTCGGACTTCAACTATTCTTTTCTTTTTCAGCAATTTGGACTGCTGACGGACAAAATGATAAGGCTGCCTTAGAGATTGGACACAAGCTTAAAGACTCTCTACGCTTAGACCCAGACAAGATAACGCTTGTATATCAACTACATAAAGACACAATGGTAAAGCAAGGATCAGGAGTTAAAACAACTTATACACTTTAAAACAAAAAAGAAATAATAATTGCAACTATTACAACAACAGCAACAATAATAAGTATTTATGATCATCGATTTCTCCCACATATTTATGTTCACTTCCGTAAAACCAAAAGAATGCAAATACGAAACAGCTGCAAACACAAACAATTCTAAAGCCAGAACTTTGATCAAATTTACTATGTCGTTACGAAAGGCGAAACAGAAATTACAATTAAAAACAATGAAAAAATATTAGCTATGAAATAATAAAAGGAAGCTGCCTGCTACTGTTGAAATTGATTAAATTTTGAAATTATTATGCAGATATACTTCCTAATTTTTGCTCCTCCGTTTTATAATTTCATTGAAACGAACGAATTTTCCGATATCCGAATTTAAAATAAACGGGGAAAAAGCAAGCCATAGAAAAAAAAGCCCCCAACAAAAATATAAAAATTTTTATTTATGATTTATTCTTCCGGCAGCCGACCGACTATAGTATTTCCGTGCGCATATGCCATTTCGTTTCCAAACGGAAATTTTTTATAGAATTTTTTTCTTTCGTTTAATTTTGGAAAACACTTTTTGGTGAAAACAAAAAAAAATTATAATGACTACATCCGCACGTGCGAATTTATAAATTATGAAAATCAAACAAATATAGAGAAAAAACGCATGGGTGGGGGGAAAAGACAATGTTGTGATTTGCCGCTGGGCGGAAATTCAAATTCAATAAATACTAAAAATATTAATTATATAATTAGGACGCAAGTTAAGGTACAGTTCAATTCTGAAGGAGTTTATTAATTCGTTTTCTGTTCAACATACATACACACGTTTTTTTCATCATTTCCCACACTTTGTTTTCTCGGTTTCGACGCCGCAGTCGCCATATCGGTTTTGACACAATTTTTTTGTATAAGTTATCATATTTGCTGATTTTCCTTTTACGGTTGAATTTGTTATAATCAAATGATATGTCACTGTAATAATTATTGTAACAAATAAATAATGGATATAATATTTTAAAAACACTATTTCAATCGAGTTTTTTCTTATTGGTGTACAAATAAGTTCTCGTCGTTTTTTTTTCTTCAAAATTTGAGCCTTTATTGTGGGAAATTGGTGACATAATTATGTTTTAAAATATTGTCCATTGCTAGCCACAATCTTTGCCCATCTTTCTGGCAGCATACGAATTCCGCGTTGAAAAAACTTTACGTCCTTTGAGGTGATCCACGAATCGACCCAATTTTGGACATCTTCATAAGAACGGAAGTGCTGCTCAGCCAGGCCATGCGTCATCGATCGGAATAGGTGGTAGTCGAAAGGGACGATGTCTGGCGAATACGGTGGGTGGGGTAGGACGTCCCATTTCAGTGTTTCCAGGTAGGTTTTCACAACCTGAGCAATGAGCAACATGTGGCCGAGCGTTGTCGTGTAGCAAAATCACTTTGTCGTGTCTGCTCATTTTGCCGCCGTTTTTCTTTCAATGCTCGGCTCAAACGCATTAGTTGTCTTCGATAAAGAGGTCCTGTGATGGTTTCACTCGGTTTCAGCAGCTCATACACCACGCCGAGCTGGTCCCACCAAATACATAGCATTACGAAGGCGGTTTGATAATGACGTGCAAAAATCGAGAAAACATAATTTTTTCGGGAAAAATTTATTTTATTTTTCAACGTAGTCTCCTTTTAGCTCGATACACTTAGTCCAGCGATTTTCCAATTTTTTGATCCCTTCCAAATAATATGATTTGTCAAACTCTTCAAAATAGGCGTTGGTTTCACTTATGATGTCAGTATTCGTGGTAATTCTCTTTGCAGCAAGCCATTTTTTCAAGTCTGGAAATAATAAAAAGTTGCAGGGTGCCAAATCTGAAGAATACGGTGGGTGAGGGAGCACTTCGTACCGTAATTCAAACAGTTTTGCCGTTGCAACAGCGGACTTGTGAGCCGGAGCGTTGTCGTGATGAAACAGCACTTTTTCTTCGCCAAATGAGGCCGTTTTTCCTTGATTTCAGCATCCAATCGAACCAATAACTCAGAATAATATGCTCCTGTTATTGTTTTTCCTTTCTCCAAGTAGTCTATGAATATTATTCCATTGGAATCCCAAAAAACTGTCGCCATAACCTTCCCAGCCGATGTAACGGTTTTTGCCTTCTTCGGTGCGCTTGAACCGGCTTCCATATATTGTTTTGACTGTTCTTTGGTTTCTGGAGTGTAGTGATGAATGCATGTTTCATCAACAGTTACGAATCGACGAAGAAATTCATTCGGATTACGTTGAAACAGTTGCAAACTGTGCTGTGAAGTCACATGATTACGTTTTTGGTCGATTGTGAGCAAACGCGGCACCCATCTTGCGGATAGCTTTCTCATGTCCAAATAGTTTTTCAAAATATTCCAAACACGTTCAGATGAGATGCTTACTACGTTAGCTATCTCACGCACTTTTACTCGACGATCTTCTATCACGATATCATGGATTTTATCTTTCATTTCTGGCGTGGTGGCCTCATTTGGACGACCTGGACTTGGTATGGTTTGTGTGCTCGTACGACCACACTTGAATTCAGAAAACCATTAGTAAATCATTCGGATCGATGGTGAAGAGTCCCCATAACGCTTATCTAATTTTTCTTTGATTACTTTAGCTGTTTTCCCTTTTAAAAAATTGTGTTTAATCAACACACGAAATTCATTTTTATCCGTTTTTAAAAATTTTTATAAGTCGACTTGCTTAGACGGCTGTTTCTCGAAAACTAAACGAGGTATCAGGCTTAAACTTAGCAGGTAATCTATTTAAGGATGGTCCAGGTCAAAAAAAATAACGAATTCCTTACCTGCCCCCTCCTTGATTTTTGCACGTCATTATCAAACCGCCCTCGTACCTTGTACCTTGTACTATGAATATTCGGCTTTGCCGTCGATGTTGATGCATGGCACGACTTTTGGCGCTTCGGGTTGTCGTAAAGTATCCACTTTTCATCGCCAGTCACGATACGATGCAAAAAAACCTTTGCTGTTCTGCCGTTGGAGCAGCTGTTCGCACGTGAAAAAACCCCGTTCAACGTCTCTTGTCTTCAATTCGTACGGCACCCAATTTCCTTGTTTTTCCACCATTCCCAGAGCTTTCAGACGAACTGCAATGGCTTGTTGAGTCACGTCCAATGAATTCGCAAGACTTTGTCGCGATTGGCATGAATCTTCGTCCAGCAATGCCTCCAATTCTGCGTCTTTGAAATTTTTTTGCCGGCCAGAACGCTTCTTGTCTTCCACGCCAAAATCACCCATTTTGTAGCGACGAAACCATTCGCGACACATTGATTCACTAATAAAAGACTCACCATAAGTTTCTGTAATTATTCGACGCGCCTCAGTCGCAGATTTTTTAGAATTGTAAAAGAAAAGCAAAACTTCCCGCAAATGACGCTTAATTTGGCTCAAACTCCGACATTTTCACGGACAAAAAAACAAATGACGCCGATACAACTTGACAAATGTAATGATGGGGAGTTGTTGCGATGTGTGGAGCTGATATGTTGCTTTGCAGATTTCTCTAGTCATTTTGTCTTAAATTAGACGCTTAAAGTCTAGATTCCTACTCGTCGCTGGAAACGAGCAGTCAAGAAAAGGCTGTTCGCTTGTTTTTTCACGAAACCTTCATCGGCTGCAAGTGGTCGCACTTGGCTATTATTTTATCTTAAAGCGACATGAAGTTATGCCAATAATGGAAGTGGAGAAATTGGAATGGTAGGTAATAAATCGCAGACAAGAGGAAGCCCACGTTCGGAGGAGGAGCAGAGTAAACTGCTGCATGGGGTACCGAATCTTTTGAGACCCTAAACAAAACGTGGTATATTTGAAGTACAACATTTTTTTTACCCTTTACTGCAGTCTTGCGAGTACGATTTGGCCGATCTTGGCTGAAGTTGTAGGGAGGTGTAGCGGTTCAGCAAAATGTTTGCTCTTCAAATGGTTTTTAGCTATGTGATGACAAAAGAGAAAGCAAACAAATTTGACTACATCTGGGCACAACTTTATTATTTTTTGGGTCAACGTTGGTGGTTTAAGTCGAGATGAGATTGCCCGCTGCAAAATAACTTCTTAATATTTGTTCTAATGCAGGATATAGTTTATGAAGTTCGTTCACAAGGAAATGGTTGTGACGGAAATGATCTCGTCACCGACGCCTGAAAAGTTCTTACAAGATCAATTTGCTATTTCCTGATACCACGAGAGTTGGAGAAACCCATAAACGTTATTCTTGAAATTGAAGAGTCGTCAAACAACGTGAAATTGTGGTTCTCAAATGGTTGCGGATTTGGGGCATTGATAACGGAACAAAGCTGACAAATTGTTCTTTGTTTTTATATGTTATACAGTTCAGTTAACAATTCATAAAAAAATATGTCAGCAATACAGTTGCAGTTGCTAAGAATCCAGAAAGCAAAATGTTTTACGAGAATATTAACGAATTATAATCAATATGCTGGCAGAAATAGACCCTACCAAGCATTTCGCAACTATTTGAATCAAAGTCGAAAGAGTTTTGGTTAATTTTGTCAAAAATAGCGCAAATATTTATAACATTACTTAACAGATTTCATCTAGAGTACATAAATGTGTGATACGACATGTAAATATGATAAATACAATTTTTAAAATCCTTATCATTCGTACAAAAGCGACAGTCACAACATTTAAAGATATCAACAGTCTTTTATCGTGCCAGGTTCTCGTTAATTTTTCGAGTTAAGTCCTTTCGACGGCACTGATCTAAAGCTGCACAAATCAATATGACATAGCGTCTGGGATCTTCACGTTCGTCCTCTTCAAATAACGTAAACATTGCATAGACTCTGGATTGCAGGTCTCTGGGAAATCGATTTTCAATCGAATCCATTTCGCCTTGTTTGATCCCCAAATGACGTCCGAATTCACGCCATTTTCTCCCGATCTCGGTAGAAATCAGTTTATAAATGGCATCACGTTTAATGCCAGTAAATTTCATAATGTCCGCAGTATCGGACTGGATATTGATGTGGTTAATTCGATTATTATTCGAGGAAATATTTTCACGAATCCGTTCGGCAGCATAGCAATTATCTCCGTCGATATTCTCTGCGAAAATTTTAGGATAGTTTTCGAGCTGATCCGATAGATTTTTATCGTTATAAGTTTTGCTAATTTCTTTTAACGGTTCTATATTTTCATTGTCTAACACATTTCGCTTTTCCAGAACGTTTAGCAATTCGGGTATCGTTCGGATACGCGAACTGACCCGTGTTGAATTTATTTCGTCCTCGAACATATCTCTTATTTCGTCGAATTCGTCCAATGATAATTGCTTATTGGATATGATATCCTTAAGGATATCGTAGGACCAGTGATGGCTATCCATTTCGATGAGAGTCTACAGCTACGATCTGAAATAAAAGAAAAAAGAACAAATATTAAAATTAATGCTCCGGTGTCACTTTACGTTACTCGGCGTAAAAATCAACAACATAAATTGGAGCCACCAAATGTATGATGGCGCAAACTGATCAAGAAATTCTTTTCCAGATCGCGTCTTGAGTACAATTCGCATATCGGGCTGATAATCAAAAACATGCGTTCCGACTAATTGCAGATGAAGCCACTTCAGCTTCCATGGTACTAATAAGACTTATACCATTTCATCCCCTACCTATGATGTTTCACCTGTGGAACTGCATTAAAGGTTCACCCCGTAAATTTATTTTGGCGATCGTAAATAAAATTGCACTAGAAAAAATTTGTCGCTCTGACTTTCTTAAGGAATTGCTACTTTTGTCTTCAACTCTGTTGTTTTTCGGTGTAAGAGAATTCTTTAAGAACGACCAGTGCAACAATTCTACAGCTCGACATCCCAAATCGAGCCTTGGGCTCTTCGATAATATTTCACTTATCGAGTTACGGTCATTTCTTCGTCCGATCTAAGACTTTTCTTCGGTGCTCCTCAACAGACTTTTTTCGAGGATAGGTCGTTAGTTTACCGCCTAAACCTCCTACGATGTCCCGACTGAAAAAACGCCGGTAGAATATATTAAGGGATGAAAAACTGGTGAGGTATCAGCCCCCACTGATACAGCTGTTGCGGCGTTTCGTGTATGACACGGTTTCTGATGAGGCGATGCTACTCGGTTATGAAATGGCTCTTTTGATCCAAGCCCGAAACTATTTTAAACCGTTTTGTCTTAAAACCAAAACTATTACCCAAATAGAAATAATAAAACAGCTTCTGTACTCTAAACACGATCTTCAGCTCCTATATGAACAATTCTGGGCCATAAGGCAGTAACAGCGGTGATCTGAGTCTTCTTCTCAAATATATTTTTTTTTTACTTAGACCACGGTTTTCGAACCCACACGACTCGTGTACTTGTAGACCTCTGCAGACTGACTTTGATATAAGACACTAATCCTGCTCTGTTGTATTAAATCAAGCCAACTGCAAATCTCAGTTTCCACTTCTATTGATTGCAGTGCGCTTTTGATAGTCGTAAGTCGAGCGTTATTAAGGGCACCCACTATGTCAAGGAAAGCGGCGGTGTAACTATGACTTTACTTTATTATTTCAATAATACAGTATTGTGATCGATTTTTAAAAAAAAAATTGTTTCCCTCAAAATTTTTTTTTAAAATAGAAAAAAAAATTTCAGTCCGTCTGTCCGCCGTACGTCGACCGCTGTACGCAAAATCGTTTGAAGACTCGTAGCTCCCAAACACTGAGGTATTAAATTGAAATTTTTTTATGAATAGACTGGGAAGACCGCTTGAAGTGACCATAATTTGAAGGGTTGGGGTGTGAGGGGGGAAGTGGAGGAAGCGTTTTAGACGGAAAATTTTAGTTTCTAGATCTTACCGCTTACGCTAGGAAGCTGAAACTTAGAACTTATATAGAGCTTCGATAGTGGACCCATTTACAAAAAAAATTGCAGATATGGGTGAAGGGGTGTGGGAGTGTGGGGGGGAAAATAATGCATCCGAAACGCACGAAAGCCGAGATAGACACATTCTAAAATCCATATCTCCTAAACGGTTAATGTCACGAAATTAAAACTTAATGAATATCTGTAGGTATACTAGGACAATAGATCGGAAACAAAATTTTGAGTTGGGGCAGTGGCGTATGGGGGTGGGCGGTGAAAAACTTAAGATTACGATATCTCACGAACCAATTGCACTAGACAAATAAAATTCGGTTTGTGTATAAAGGTTGACAAATGAAGTTTGCTGAAAGTAAAATTTTTTAAGGGGGCGGTGGAGCGTAAAAGTGGAGGAGATAAGGATTTTTCTACAAAATCACGTCTAGTATCTCAAGAACAGCATTAGATAGATACTTAAAATTTTTACCAGAAGTAGGCCTAAAAAAAATTTGGAGGTGAGGGTGAGAGTGGGGGATGGTGAAAAGGAAAAGATTCCGATTTTTATATCTCGAGAACCTATAATGATAGTAATCTGAAACTTGGTATTTAGATAGAGCTATAGTAGTAGCATGTCGGAAAAATATAATTTTTTGTAGCGGTAGTATGGTACGGGGGTGGGGAGGTGTTTTTCCTATCTGTAGAACGGCTCATGCTACAATGTTGAAACTCGATATGTATATATGTAAATAAACTAGAAAAGTAATTCAGATAAAAAAAAATTTCAAATATCCATTGGTGTTCGGAAGAGGGGCGAAAAAAATTATCAGTGAAAATGGAATGCATATATTTTCACGATTTTCGTCATATCCCAAATATTCAATTCATTTTTATTCTACGGCTTCTTCATATAAATACCTAGAAAGTGTTTTCAGGATTTTTTGAAATTCTACCCATAAGGGGGTGTAAAGGGGTTGTATACTTTTTCACGAATTCTGCCATATCCCCCAGGTCTAATTAGATTTCGACTAACTTTCCACTTTCACGGGCTTGTGTAATAATCGCCTAAAACTCGTTTTTAAGTTTTTTCCTTTTTCAGCCCCTAAGAGGGTATAAAAGGGTTGAACACGTTTTCACGAATTCCGTCATTTCTTTTAGAAGTGATAATAAATTGAATTGTTTTTACTTTCTCGTTCTGTCTTCATATTTATATATTAATTCCTTTCAGGATTTTTGGATATTCAACCTCCAAGTGGGTGTAAGGAGGTTGCATATGTTTTCACATATTCCTACATATTATATTGCTTAGATCTGATGATATATCGAAGCCATTTTTAATTCCTAAGGTTTCCTATATAAGCGCCAAAAAGTCAATTTCAGGATTTTTAGATATTCAATCCTAAGGGGTGTAAGGGGGTTGTATGCTTTTCAAAGCATCGACATATTTCTTAGGATTGATGAGACATTAGATCGCTTTGCACTTCCAAAGACTTTTTATATAATCACCTACAAACCCATTTCTCAATTTTTGGATATTCAACCCCCAAGGGTTTGATATGTTTTCACAATTTTTGCCATCCCTTTTTTTTTTTTTAAATTCAATTTATTTAAATAGTTCTTTCTATTTACAATACAAATAGTAATAGTTCGTTGTTGCATTATTCTTCTGTACCTTCCAGACAGCAAAGACTCTGGTATAATGGAAGTAGTGGTAATAAATCCAAAGTAGATAATTATGTTTACAAAAGTGAGTCGTAAATATAAATTAGAGTACATAGTATAATAGTAGTAATTATATTAATTTTGTTAGGCATAAATAATTCATAAATGGATGCCAAAATAGAAGAAATAATCCAAATGATTAATAAAAGAAGATATAAGAATAATCTAAATATAAACAAATTAAAATAACATAATACAGTAAAAAATGAAAAATAAAAAAAGAGGTTAAGAATAAAAAAGTAGCTAACAAGTTAAGTGAATGAAGAAACAAGGAAGAAAAGAAATTATATATATATGATTACTCCTTTTCAGTTAACCATGTCCAGATTCAGCCTCATGTTGGTCCTACCTGTCCAGTTAGCATTCATCCAGCTTGTGTCGCTGGAGTTCACCCGGCTATGCTGTGTGTCCAACATACTCTACTGAATGTCAGCCACGTCAGGATTACACTTTAAGTAGCTTTTCAGCATCTTAGTAAACTTCGTGATAGTTTCCGCAGTTTTAATTAAATCCGGAAGTGCATTATAAATAAAACTGTTCCATATATTGGGTCTTCACGTACTCGGTTTGTTCTTGAGCAGTGGACGTTTCTCAGGTTCCCGGCATTTCTAGTCGGATAGTGATGTATTTCACTATTAAGCCTTATCGTAAGTGATGTTTTTGTATTGCAGTGTAGGGAGTTATAGATAAATTTGGCTCTTTTAATGGCTAATTGCTTGATATTATGCAACACCGTAAGTTCATATAGCTCTACTGACGGAGTCAGGTGAGGTAAATCG
Source organism: Beris morrisii (assembly GCA_951812415.1). Classification (NCBI taxonomy): domain Eukaryota; kingdom Metazoa; phylum Arthropoda; class Insecta; order Diptera; family Stratiomyidae; genus Beris; species Beris morrisii. The sequence goes on along the minus strand of OX638310.1, from coordinate 55,346,545 downwards.
AAGACATCTTTAATGTTCTTATTGAGTAGCCTGGCGATAATGTGAATCTTACTCAATGAAGCTTGAGACCACACAATTAAACCATATGTTAGTACTGACATTATGTATGCATTGAATATCTTTTTTTTAGCGTTAATTCGCAAGCCTTTCAGCCTTCGTAGTATGCCAATTATAGGAGCAATCTTTTTTCTTACTTGACGAATGTGCGCACTCCAGTTCAATTTTCCATCAATAGTAATTCCCAGATATTTAGCTTCAGTCACTCTGGATAAAGTATGCCCATAAAGTTTTAAATTTAGTTTTAAGTCAGGTTTATTTTTTTGTTTGAATAGCATATAATTTGTCTTTTTAATGGTTATTGTTAGTTTGTTGCCATATATCCAGGTCATGTAGTTGTCTAGATCAATATTTATCGTATTTTCAAGCTATTCAAGGGTCTTGCCGCTATATAGTAACACTGTGTCATCCACGAATATCACGTACCTTCCCGTTAGTCCAGCAAATTGCAAATTATGAACGTATAACAAGTAGTGTTTGAATGTCAAACATATCTTTACTCACCACAGTCTACTTTTATGGACCGGACTGTGAAGCAACCTAGACAGCGTTGACTGTGTTGCTGGAATAAGCAACGGTAGCTAAAGCTACACGGCCCTATAAAAGGTCCGTCTGCCTATCAGTCGGTTTCTATTATTTTACCAACTCTTGGGACCCCACTCTGGACTGCGAAACGCATCAGGCTGTATTCAGCGAGTAGGACCTGACAGCAAAGGTAAACTATCACCAACACCAAAACGGCAATCTTTGAGTTTCGCCTGTACGCTGCATCAGCTGGGGGCTCTTCTCAAAGATAATACGTTATCGCGGCAACAATTACGCACACACAAAACTATTCGCCCTGGTTCTTACCATACACCACATCAACGGCAAGCAAGCTCCATCTCTTCTTCGGCAAACTCGTCAACCAAAATACCTACACAAACGATCACACCTGATCGTACTCAAGTAGAGTGTTGGTCCTAGGATCGAGCCTTGCAGAATTCCAGTATTGACTGTCAGTTTGTTACTAAGGAGCTTGTTATTTTTAGTTATATATATTCTGTCTTTGAGATAACTTAAAATTATTGAGTTGGCTGTACCTCTTATACCTAACTCCTCCAAGCCCTGGAGTAACACTTCGTGGTCAATTGTGTCAAAAGCTTTCCTCAAGTCAATAAAACTGCATCAGCATAATTAGGTTCATCCAGTTCCTTATTAATATACTGCATTACGTCAATGATTGCCCCTGTTGTATTGCTTTTTTGGTGAAAGCCGTATTGGTGCTTGTCAAATCCTCCTATTGATTTCACGAATTTAACAATCATCGTATTCAGTACTTTCTCAAAAATTTTGCTTAACGAATTTATGACCCCGATTGGTCTGTAATTATATGGGTTTTTGGTGTTACCACTTTTAAAAAATGGAATTAGTACTGTCGTTTTTAGTATATCTGGAAAGGTACCAAGTGATAGGTGTGAGTTTATAGCTTCAGCAAGGGGACCAGATATAATATTGCTTAGTATTTTTAGGTCATTTGGTGTTATATCGTCAAGTCCTGGTGATGTGTTCGACTTTAATGTTGTGATAATACTGCTGACTTCCACTTCGTCAGTTGGATATAAATACATAGTCTTAAGTTAATCGGTTGTTCATTTGTCGTTTTATGTTATGATCCGGTAATTCATTAGCTAAGTTTTTACCTACATTTGCAAAGTGGGAATTCATGTGGTTTACTATTTGACCCTCGTTCGTTATTATAGTGAGAGGGGTGTCTTTTTGTGTAATTCCAGCAGATGATGGCGAGGTAATGTTTTTACCCATTGCTTTTCCGATCACTTTCTCCGACCACTTTCACTTGTGTTTCCATCAGCGTCTGTTAGTCGTTTATTGAAATACATGTCCCTTGTCAATCTGATTACTTTGTTTGCTTGTTTTTAATTATCTTATATTCTCAACCTGCAAGGCGCCATTTGTGCTATCTTTTCGTAAGAAAAGGAAAGATATCCCAAATTTTAATGCCCAGGGTAAATCGTCGCGACTCATTTTTATTGTACAGGCTGTGGCGTAGTTACACATCACATTTCATTTCAACATTACATTTTACTTTACATAAAACACCTAACACTGATACATAAACAAAGTACACACAAAATAAAAATTAAAAAAATAAAAATTAAAAAATGACAGTTGTAGAGTTTTTAAAAAAGTTGTATAAAAAAAAAGTTTTTATGTTTTTAATATTACTAAACTAAAAAATAAATATTAATCTAATATATAAAAGACTGATATGTTTTACTAAAATATAATTTGCTTAAAAAAATTGTAAAAATTTATTTAATAAAATCTTAAAAAGATTTAGTGAAGCTAAAGATTTACAAATAGCTTTACAAGGCCTTGGGTTTATGGTCTGATTTTTCGAGCAACGTAAACCACCCCCCCTCCCCCTCCACAGCCACAGCTACCCCGGACGACAGCAAACGCGTCGCTCCAGCTCGATCTTCAGCCACCGATTCAGACGTAGGTGTTTTCCCGCACCTTACCTTTCCTTCGAATATTTCGACTTTTTCAAGTCAAACTATTCACTCCAAGGCCTACGTTCACAACATTAGGTAGGAAGAACTGAAAGGAGTGCCACCAAGTGTCCTGGCAAGCCGTGAAGTCTTCATCGTCTGGGAAATACTCCTGAACTTCTACATTAAAGTTAGGTCGGCGTGTAAAATTTTTTGATCATTTGATTATCGAGCGATGTCCCTTCAATCCTCCGCAGCTAGCTGGTCGCCAGCGAGCAAGATGTTACTGCTCGATGGTCGAGATACCAGTTCGATCGTAGAAGTGTCTCCCAACAGACAACATCGTATTAATCTCCTCGGCGTCCAAACCCAAAAAAGCAGTAGTCGATACAAGAAACCGAGCCACAGTTGAGGTGAATCCCCGGTGACGCATCAGAGATAAGGGCATAACACCTAAAATGTCAGAAGTTCCTACGAAGTTTTGTGGAAAAGCCGAGCTACTGTGCTTCCAGACAAGCGTAATATTTTTTTAATCGACCAAGTCTCGATATTTTACATAAAGAAATCAAACGTAATAGCAAATGTCCGATAGTGGGATCTGGAGTTTAATTTATTTACATAAAATGCTAAAGCGAAAACATACCTAGTTCATGCAGGAGTGTATCCGGATATTTTCCGCAGCGAACACCTTAAATTAAAACAAATTGGAGCCAAATTTCCGAAGAAATTTCTAGATGGTGTTTCTGCATAAAAACTACTTTGTTTTTGACAGTTCTTCAGTATTTACTTCAAGGTAGTGCAATTCTAGTGCAGTACGACAATTCGAATTTACAATGGATTACTTTTAACTAGGCAATTTAAATTGAATTGTTTATAACAAAGTGCGGGGCAGTTATATTCCATTGCTTACGTAATATAGAGCTATAATTTCTATTATTAATAGTATAAACAAACACTATAAATTTACAAAAAAAAATAATTTCAATTGAAGAACAGAACTACATCGTCTACCATTGTGAATTATATTTGCCCGATTTGTTATGACACTGCTGCCAACCCAAGAAATATTTGACATCGCACACACAAAAGGAAAAAATATTCAGCGCCGCTGTCACATTTCGTCTTTTCGTTGTGTTCCGTTCGGTTGTCGTCTCGATCAACAGAGAGAAGCGGCCGTAGCCTGCGACAGTGCGAACGATCTCTGCGTTTATTTTTTTGACGTTTTCCTCGGGCCGGACCTAGACTTTTCTCCGTTTTCGTGGAAAACCACAACGCGATAAAACATTTTCGCGTAAAAAATCGAACGGCATGTGCTTGACGGCATTGTTTCTCGTCTAATTTGCTACGTCTGAGTGCCGCGTTCCCGTTTAAAATTACATAACTTCGGGAAAAGCGAAAACAAAAGGCCCGCAAATTTGCTCTGGCAGCGGTCGCAGTCAAAGTATACGGGGAAAATTTTGCATTCCGGAGGAAAGCGGCTCGTCGACGGCGGAACCACAACCGCCCGAATTTTATCCCGTGTGTCGTACGGGTAAAAAATGTCACAACGAAAATATCCTCGGTGCTGAGGTTCTTTCGTTGTGCGGTGTCCCGAGTAAAGTCGGGAATTTGATTTAAAAAAAAAGAGAAAAGTGAAAGATTTCTTGGCGTTTCCTTGGTCACTGTGTGTGCGGGTGCGGTGCGGGAAAAAAATTGTTTTCGTCCCGCGACTGTTGTAGATTTTCCCTAATAAAATTGAAAAAAAAGAAATGATGCCCAGCGAGATTGTGACGGGCAAGGCGTCCTCGGACATTGAAAATGTCGACTGGAGCACCGGGACAATTGGAGGCACCGCTGGCACCCAGTATCCGAATGTTGTACGGTAAGTTTTTTGTCCATGGCTTCACTCGTATTCTTGTTTTGATAAAAGTAGCGTAAGAGTCGCGAACATCTGCAAAATTCGCTGGCAAATGGACGTGCCGCGCAGTGTTGCTCCGCTATCCTCACCTTCACCTCGTCGGTCGTCTTGTTGTTTCCCAAGTTGTCCCCGAGACCCAGCTGCGACTTTCTAGCAAGCCGCACAGCGCTCATGGTACAGTAGTCCCGACCCGTGTCCCATTCAATCCAATATCAAATCGAAGACAACGAGAATAGCAAATTTTCTTGGCTTCACGTTGCCCTCATCTTGGTTCTCGCGACTCGCACAGATTGCGGATGAAATTGGCCCGTTTTTTGTCTTCGTCTTGGCCTAACTACTTTTCTGTTTTATCGCAGACCGGTTCTAAAACTAGGGGACTTTATGTCAATAACAAAAAAGAAAAGACCCAAGTGTTCGGGAGAGTGTTCAATAAATCGATAATTTGCGACACTGATGACTTTGATTCGAACTTTTCTTTGACGATTTGCCAACAAATCGATGTTTTATTATCAAATACGTACACAAGGTGATTTCCCTTGCTATGACGTAGCGTAGTACTTGCAACTGCAGGTGTAAAAAGAACGGCAACATGAAAAATACCCGTTTATCGTCTGATGCAGAAAAGATGAATTTGTTCGATAATTTGTTGGCGGTCTCCTGCGTGAACTAAAAACGGTGCTCCAAGTGGGGACTTGGTCTACTCGATGATTTTTTTAATTGTTTTTCTTTAAGGACGTCATCGATCGTTTCCTCATCCCACCTGAGATCTTCTATCAAGGCTCCGATGTCCCGTTTTTTTCAGTGATAGATTCCAGCCCCGCGGAGACAGTTCTCAGCATGATTCCCGCCCCGAGGAGACAGTTCTCAGCATGATTCCCCCAACGTTATGCTGAATGATGACTTCAGCTCAACAATCTTCGTTGGTTTTAAAATCATGTTCTTCCAGTGAATTTCTGCAGTCCAAATGAACTGGTGCTGTTCTTCAGAGCTAGAAATTAAGTTTGTCTTTTCTTCTTTAATCAGAACTTCTTCGTCTTCGAATTACTGCGAAAAACTTGTGGGACTTGGGACAGGCTGTTAGTTTAACCTTCTCAAAACACATCTAGAGCTAATTGGGCTCTTTCCTTTTTATGGTGCAAACTTATTACCGAATTTATGTTGTACTTAAAAAAATCGTGATTCATCCAAAACTGTTTCGACACTATTCAGGCGAAAAATTTCACTTTTAGTAAATTTATGGCACAACCCACTCAAAACAACCAGAACTCGCTTGCGCTGCTACTTCGACGTTGTATCGGTTTTTTGAAATTTGACGATCGTATTATTGCGCTAGCCCTTAGATTAGATTAAGAGGGGAGAACTATAGCAATGTTGCACAGCCCGTCACGACAGATCACTATGGTCCGCTCGTATTACCCGGATCCTACGGTATTAGTTCCAAATATTGCACTTCTTTATGAAAAGAATAGTTCTCCATAAAGGTGTCGTCGCAAGTTCCGATGGGTCGATCAAGAAGAATCCCAAGTACTGATATCTGGAACGAGCTAGACTTTCGCATTCGGTTCTACATTCTCGTAACGACAGCGACACAAGTCAGCCGTGGGTATTCCCAGTCTTTCTCCATGTCTCCCAACAGGATAATGAACCGTTAAGAGTTTTTTAAATGTGTTCCTGTCCACAGACAGAATGAAGCTAGAGTTCTTATCAAGTTTCGGCGTGCACATTCTTACTTGCCGGCAATCCGAGAGATTCACCCAAGTCCACTCAGACTGCCTGAATTAAAGATGGGCAAAGCAGTTCCTTTCAGTGAAATAGTTTACACCGAGTCACTCACTTTAAAGCCAGATCGAGTGAAATTTCGCTTACCTCTCACTGCGCTCATTCCGCTGTGAAATTAGTTCGTGAACGTTACCGAAAGATGTCGTGTGATAATTGTTAAAAATCAAACTGACAAAACACAGAAAAAACAAACAATTTAAAATCAATTTATTTTAAATAAGAAATAATCAATATTTGCTTTCGGTATAATGTGTTCCTAATGACAATACGTGAAAAGGACAATGTTTTGTGGACCCCAGACAGGGCACAAAAAATTGTTGCTGCGTGCTGTTTTTTCCATAATTTTTTGAATGTCGGAAAATTATATCGAGTATTTCCCACCGAATTATGCTGATGAATTGGATGAAGAAGGTAACGTTATCGAGAGTGAATGGAGAAAAAGGCTTTCGAACGACAGTATGGTTAATTCGTCATTGGAAAACAACACTGAATGTCCATCAAAATAAAAAAATCTGTAAAGGATTTCCTAATGCAGTAGGCCATGTAATAATATTTTCCATTGTCATTTGCACTTCAAAAAGAGACAAAACGTCACAATTTCACTGTGAAACTACGATGCACGCTCATTTCCCTGCGGAATCTTTGCTCAGCGCCATCTGCTTGATAAACTCCAAACAAAGGAAATTTCTCTTGAACTGGATACTAGCTAGCGAAATGAAAACGAAAAAATTGTTCACTAGCATTTCGCTCGTTTTTTTTTATGTGTTTTGTATGCGAAACGAAATTTCACTCGATTTGGATGCTAGCCTTAAGGAACGAGTTCAGTGAAGTACTTCCATCGTTCTGTAGTCTAGAGATAGGTCGTTCACGAGTGAACTGTTCCAAAAGAACACTTCATTGAAGTGAGTGAGTGAAGTAACTCACTCCTTTTGGTGAACTGCAGTTCCATTGGACACGTGACAAAAAAATTAAAAACGATATACCTACTTATGAAAAATAGAGAGTAACAGAGCAAACTGTAGGAACCTTTTTTTTTTGCTCATCTAGATCTACTGACCTTTTTTTGCTCTACTGTATTCCGACAACGACTGCTCATCACTGAACTCCCCTCAAGTAAACGATGGAAGGAAAATGAAGGAACGATGGAACGAACAGTTCCATGGAAGTACTTCAGTGAACTCGTTCCTTAAAGTGAAGGAAGTACTTCACTGAAAGGAACTGCTTTGCCCATCTCTACTGTAGTCACTAGTCATTTCAATTGAAGTGTTCACTCACTCAATGGAACTTTTCGCTCCTTCGTTCCGGACTCACTACCACTAGTGACTTCAATTGAAGTGTTCACTAACTCAATGGAATTCTTCGCTCCTTCGTTCCGGACTCACTACCACTAGTCACTTCAATTGAAATGTTCACTCACTCTATCTCTTCTAACAGCCGTTTAGTAGCCACCGGTGGGCTGGTGTGTGTGAGTTTTCTTCTCTAAGCCATAGAGCTGGTGTGTGTGGATTTTCTCCAACCGGTCTATAGGCAGGCAGGCAGTAGTTTGCTTGTGGGTTGGGAAATAGGAAGAAGAGCGGTGTATGCATGAATATTTACATTTACTTTCTTATGATGGAAAATAGAATGTGCACCGCGTCGCGTATGCCATACCTAATTACATTGAAGACAACAGCACTTGTTTATAATCAGTGATGCCAATTTAGTGCTGTCAGCGTTAAATTTGGTGCTCAAAATTTCGTCTCAGCGGACAAAAATTAGTTTTACCTCTTGCGCATTATTTGAATATTCCTGCGATTGATATATATCGTTTTTAATTTTTTTGTCACGTGTTGAATGGAACTGCAGTTCACCAAAAGGTGTGAGTTACTTCACTCACTCACTTCAATGAAGTATTCTTTTGGAACAGTTCACTCGTGAACGACCCATCTCTAGCCTGAATGCTTCTCTGTCGATAGTTTCCTTTACGCCTTCGATGGGGCCTAAAACCAACTCATCAGCTAACTCTATGCTCATCTCTGACCTCCTTCTGGCGAGCTCGTCTGCCTTTACAATTCCAGGGAAGGCACAGTGAACAGGTATCCAACGGATTTTCAGGGAATTATTCAAACCATCTGCAAAATTATTTTATTAAATTATTATTTATTTGATTTAGTTAAATGCGTATCAAGAGCCTTTATAGCAGCTTGGCTGTTAACATTTATAGTTATTGCTGTATTCACACAGCTAATCCGGTAGCCTGAAAGATTTCATGATGTCGAGGTCGCGAGAGTACACTCCTGCGCCCGTTTATTTTTTCCATCTTAAGGTACAATCTGGCTGGTACTACCGACCGTCGCGGTCAGCAGTAGCCTACTGCTTCAGGCAAAAACAAGCTGTCATGTCTGTTTGCGACTGCTCGGCAGTTGACGGTTGTGAGTGCAAAGCAGCCGCGGTAAGCAGTTGAGGTTGGCAGTTACTGCTGATCGCGACGGTCGGCAGTACCAGCCGATTGTATCTTTAGAGCCATCAATGTAGGTGGGAAAAATGGCATGATGCTCATTCTACTCTAATGGGAATGTCCAAAACTACAAGACGATGTCCTGTAGTTAGTGCACGTCGGAATACCGGAACACAAGGAAATTGACAATATCCTGGTCCATACTACATTCCTTCCAGCCGGCCTCCTGAAGACGCAAAGCAGTCTTTGGCGCTATTGATTTTATCGCTAAGTCTAATGGGATTATGTGAAGCATGACCTCCAGAGCCCGGGAGGCTGTGGTACGTAGAGCCCTAGTATTCCCAATGCACGCGATTCGCTGAATTCTGCTCATGGCGACCCTGACCAGTGACTCGTACGTAAGAACATGTCTTACTACCGCGATATACAATTGATGGACAGCCCTCGAGCTAAGACCCCAGGTTGTTCCTACCAGTTCCTGACAAGTGTAGTAAGAATCAGATGCCTTCTTAATCCTGTCATCAATCGTTTCCAGTTCAACCTAGTACAAAGTTAAATTCCTAAGTACTTCACACTAAGGGATAGTAACGCCGTTCAGACATTGGTGCCAGAATTCTCGGTCTTTTTTAATGTAGATTTTATCCATTTTGACGTCAGTCAAAGATAGAGCATGTTAAATGTCATCAACAACCATGACCCAAAACAGGGGAGATAGCACACCACCCTGCGGGGTTCCTCGGGTTACTTATATTCTACTATATCCATTCCCAATGAGGAGTTGATAATTCTCTCTCGATACGATCCAGCGCATGATAAATGAGTTGACACCCATTCGATCCAATGCCCTCTCGATCGTATTCGTCTCCACATTATTGAAGGCCTCCTCAATAGCTACAAACGCGGCCAGAGAATGTTCTTTAGCATTTAAAGATTTTTCTACCGTGGAGACGACTTCATGTAAGTCCGCTTCAACAGATTTTCCCTTCATGTAGTCATGCTGAGAAGCCCCTCATGTCCAGGACGAATCTGATGTAGTAGTCCATCAGTCTCGCCATCGTTTTCAAAAAAAACGATGAGAGACTTACGGGTCTAAAATCCTTGGCTAAGGTGTGGCTACCTCAACCTGAAAAGATGCCTGTCTTCTTTGACTAAACACCTTCGCAATTTTTTTTATCTTCTCTATTCTTCTGAAAAATGTGCTTGTGCGTAGAATAAGTTTACGAATGTTCGACCAAGTTTTGAGATTGGATACAAAACGAAGCCCTCGAAGTTAATGAGCAAAAAAACTTGATTGGAGCTCCCACATATTCACTTATGCCCCATCGTAAAATATCGCTATTTTGAACATGGATCGTTTTACTTTAACATTAAAAGATTGTTTGATATTGAAAAATATATTTTAATGAATACTTGTATCAATACATTTTTTAATTGTGGCACGACCAATAATAGACAACGTCAGGGAAATGAAAGGTGCTTAAGACAACGTACGACGAATGAAAAGTAGATCCAAGACAACATAGTGTCTTCGAAATCGAACACAGCCCCGATGATCGACATTATTAAAACGAATGTGGAGAAAATAAACACACATATCCTCGGTCCCTGTCTCTGTTGGTCGATTTTTAGCTTTTGACACGACCTACCTTAACATTTTTGAGGATTGCGAAAAAAATTTGGAATAAGTGGAAAAGTAGATTTATTATTGAGGAGCTACTTATCTTAAAAAATCTGCCAACAGTCTGGGCGTAACTTGGGTAGAAGTCCGAAACGTGTTTAATGCTAAGATGCGTAGGTTACTATGCTGACTGACAACCTAAAAAATAACGTTCCAAATAGCCTCCTGGTTATTCCTTAGGTTGTCAGTCAGCATTGTAACCTACACCGCATCTCAGCATTAAACACGTTTCGGACTTCTACCCATAAAATAATAAAGTTGCGCCCAGGCTGTTGGCAGATTTTTTTATTTATTTACGTATTTGTTTTTTCAATTGATGATTCAATAGAAGTAAAAGTGAATTCGATCTCATTAAACCTAAAAAAAATCGGAATTCGTCAAAACTAGAACAATGTTTTACTCCACAGGGGGTTTAATATCAAAAAATGCTTAAATCGGTTTATTCCCCGACTATATTCAAAGCGAATTGAAAAAGTGAATTCCATATCTCATTAGACCTAAGAAATATATCGGAATTCGTGAAAAAGTACATAACCGCCTTACACCCCCTTAGGGGTTAGATACCGAAAAATTTGGAAAAAAAATTCTAGGCGCTTATATTAAGAGGCCGCAGAAGCAAAATTGATTTGATAGCTCGAGATGTCTAAAACGAAACGAAATTCGTGAAAATGTGGGGAAAAAACCCTTTTCACGGACATTTTTCTTACTCCATGTTTGTACACAAATGAAAATTTTGTTTAGTTTTAATTGCTCTAGAAGCACATCTACATATACTAAGTTTCAATTTTCTAGCATAAGCCGTTTCTGAGATATAAAAAACCACCCTTGTACCTTGCTACCCCTATCAAAAATTTTATTTTTCTAGAGTGTCTCTATAGTAGTTTTATATAGTCGTAAATTTTTAGTTTTCCATTCATTACGGTTTTCGAGAAAAACCACCATCACCCCCAACACCCCCAAAAATTGTTTTCCCTACTAGAGGTCTACTGACTCTAACTCCTGTAAAAATTTCAAGATCATATCTGATACGGTTTTTGAGATATACCAATTAAATTTTTTGAAAAATTGCTCCACCTCCCCCCTCAAAAAGTTTTCATTCAGTAGACTCCACTTGTGATCCCATATACAGAAACCAAATTTTATCTTCCTGGTGTAATTGGTTTACACCCCACTCGGACACCCCACTACCCCCTTTAAAAGTGTTAACCCTTGTCTAATCTTCAAGTATCCCTAAAGAGAACCAAAAAGTTTCAACCTTCTGACATGAATCGTTCAGAAAATATGGATTTTACAATGTTTCAATACCGGATTTCAAGCGTTTCGGACTCATTGTTTTCCCCCACTCCCACACCCCTCCACCTCTATTGACCATTTTTTTGCAAATGGGTCCACTATCATAGTTTTACATAAGTTCCAAGTTACAGCCTCCTGGCATAAGTGCTTCCTGAGATCTGGAAACCAAAATTTTTCGTCTAAAACGCTCCCCCCTTACACCCCCACCTCCTTAAAAGATACCATTCGTAGGGGTTCACCCAATCTACCCACCATAAAAATTTCAACTTAATACCTCAACGGGTTTGGGAGCTACGCGCCTTCAAACGATTTTGCGTACGGCGTATACGACGGACAGACGGACATTTTTTTTTTTTTGCTTTTTTGGTGTTTACTAGTCCTAAAACATGTAAATACAAAATTTCAGGGTAGCAAATTTTTTTTGAAATTTCAGGTAGATCAGAATACTTTATTATTAAAAAATAATAAAGTAAAATAATAAAGAAAAATGAAAAATATGTAACCAAAGACGAGGGAGTTCTTAGAGAACAACATGACTTTAACTTTGGAATCCCACAAGAATATGTATTAGGTCTAACGCTGTATCTTCTGTACATGCACAACCTTCAATACGCGAGTCTGTCTGGAAGATGTGGAATTTTGCGAAGATGATACGATAATATGGTACAAATTAAAAAAGCAGACGTTAAACAGACATATGTGTAGATCTTGGAAAGTTTATTAAGTGGCTCCTTGGCAGTAACTTAACTATAAACATATCTAAAACAAACTATATGATCTTCAATTAAGAGAATAAGCCCACTATTGACTTTTTTACAGATCGAGGGAAACATTATCAAGAGTCAACGAAGTAAAATATCTTGGCATAATCAAGAATGAGGATTTAACGTATAAATTACATATTGAACTTTTGAAGAAAAAAATTACCTCAATAATTGGGATATTAAGAAGACGAAAATATTTTAATGTTGGTGTCAAAAACAAAATTTTCAGTTGAACGTACTCCGAAATTGGAGCCATATGAAGGTATATGCACCTTTGCCATTCTGCGGATTAAATTTTATCTTTAATATGAACCGTAGTATGATGAAGACCTCAGTAAAGATAACCGTAAATAATGTCGTGGCCTAGTTAGGGAAGCCGCGCAAAAATAACGCTTCTCGGTCTCTCATGGCCTATTGGGTAAAATATCCCAAATTTCTTATCCCAAGGTAAGTCAGCGCGAAATAATTTTTTGTTGTACAGCCCTGGGGTATAGGGCCTGATCTTCGAGCCACATACCCCACTCTCCACAGCTAGGCACTGCGAACGTATGAGGTTTTGGCAACTTATTCCCATTACCTTACATTTCCTTCATTTTTTTTGATTTTTTTCAAGTCAAAATAATCATTCCTTGGTCTACAATCACAACAATAATAAACCAAGTAAACACTTTTATTGGAAAATGATTTGATAGTAAATCACGAAAGCGAATATTCCTGCGACTCGAAATCGACTGAATCTGAATCTTTATTGCAATTAAAATTTGATTCACTTAATCTTCTCAAAAGCAAATGCATGGGCACATAAGGCGCGTGTACTCATTTTAGTGAACGTTAAGCAAATCGTTTTAAAATCATGTTAAAGATTCCTAAATGAATTTTTGCTGGGGAGACATATCAAGGCCATTTCTGGGTATAGCCAAGTCAGACGAACTTCTATACAGGATCCGGGCAGACGTGTCCAGAATCACGGCGATCAGTACAGGTCACTGGCCAATTGGGGATCATGCAGCCAAAATGGGCATTCCGTTCAATGTACACTGCCGCAGCTGCCAGGACACTAATGAGCGAGAGGCGCTCGTTCATTTCCTTTGCGAATGTCCGGCTTTAGCTAGAGCCCGAGAGCGAGCGCTAGGCAAACCTTCACGTGATGGAGATTTCGAGGAAGAAAATTTGAGAGTTATTAACTCTTCTTAAAGAGTACAGGATGGTTATAACGATCAATTTTCCTCACACTCATCTTTTAAAATTCCCTAGTCACAACAACCCCTAACGTCTGGGTTTAAAACGAGTTTGTGGTTCCAAAACGGCCATTGAGCTAATTGTGCTCTGTCTAGAGAACAGGGCTGCCACTTAAACGAACCAACCAACGCTTCCAAAGGCCAATTGCGCTCTGAAGTAATCGTGGATTATTTCGGACATAACGATACAGTTTTAGATCCAATTCCTGGTACCAGTAAGGCTGCACTTCAACCAAGTTTTGACGCCAACCCTCCTACAAAGCGTAGGAGCGTTTAAGAAGAAAATGTGGAAACAGTACAAGTACAAAAGAGAAAAACAAGGAAGAAGCCAACTTCCAGAATACATGACTGGACTCAAAACGAACTATGCCTGATGGAGATTTCAGGGAAGAAAATTGGAGAGTTATTACTTTTCCTGAACAGCACAGGGTGGTTATAGCGATTCAATTCAATCAATTTTTCTCATATTCATCACAACAACCCTTAACATCCGAGTTTAACACCAGTTTGTGGTTCCAAAACGGCCTCTGAGCTAATTGAGCTCTGTCTGGGTGACAGGGCTGCCACTTAAACCAACCAACCAACCATGAAGCAGTTCGTTGAGCTGAAAAACTGTACTGTCTCCAGTTCTTCAGGTGTTCGCGAGGAAGGCATCAAAAAAACATTCATTAGAAAAAACCTGTAGTACACTTGAGTTCACAAATTCGCAGTAAATGAAATGGAAACCCGAAAGAGAATACGTGCAAGTGGCATATCAGTTGCAGTATCGCAAGAAAATTGGAAGTAGGCACGTTCTTAATGAAGAAAAAGTGTTCGAGGCTGTTACCGAATTTTATTTTAGGCGTTTCATTTAGTTAGCTATGACAGTCTTATCTAAGAGGACTATATTGGGCCCTGCTTGGTTCTAGGAATGTGTCATCATATCCCGAGTCATATAAAAGGCACAAGGAGTGGAACGCGCATATAGCAAGTTTTTGACAAATCTCTAAAAGTCAAATTTTTACCTCAGAGTTTTACCCTGCGTCTATACTGGCAATAACATTGGCAATATTGCCATTAAGTTAAATGTCAGATAGCAATGTGTGGGCATTTGATTTCCAGGCAATTTTCATTTGAGCGAGTGAATTCGAATTGTCAAGTTGTGAAGCAAAGCAATCATAACTTCGAAAACAACTTATTTTCACTCATTTTGCGATCAAACCAAAAAAACGTAAGTCTACCTGTTGACAAGCGACGCTAACTTCTGTCAAACAAATCGTTTTCTGGCAATATTATCCTCAAAATTGCCATGGCAATGCTGAGAGCAATATTGCCATATGCGTTTGGTGCGTCTACACTGTCAATTTGTGTATGGCAATAATGCCGTTGCCATTGCCATTGCCAGATAAATTGTCAGTGTAGACGCAGGGTTAATTTATAAGAAAATGGCATGGAGCCGGGATAAAGGTGATTGGCGTTAGCTAAAAACTTACGTAGTCTTTACAGATTGTCCCGACACCGAAAAACATACAGAATCTAGCTGTTTAGATTTTACTGTTCGAAACAAAAAAGCTTCAAACATCAAACTCTTCAAATACTGTCATCATCAACATTTGCTTCGACAGAAGAACCCCTTACTGGAACTAGAGAATGTTTTATCCTGATACTTTGAGCATTGAATGTGATCAACTTTAAGAATCTGTAGTGGAACGCGATATCCTTGTCTTCCTTTGCGAGAATACTGCCCTCATTTACTGTTTCTTTTATGCGTTGGAATTTATTGACGCAGAGGACCTACGAGTACATCGTTCATATTGTTGCTATTTTCTTTACCATTTGTTCCATTTTTCTCCAAGTTGAAGGAGTGCTACTTGCAGGATTCGTTGTGGTTTCAGTTTCATTAAAGTCCTGCAGCACTATACCGATGATTTATCATAAATTCATTTTAAAGCATGTTTTTAACTGCGGTAAAGCAGATCAAGTGCTTCCACAGGGACTTGAACGTTCTCTCGTAATTAAATTTCAATTTAGTTGCTCTGAATGGGTCTGTTCGTGTTTGCAATAAATTAAAGTCGTATTCGTTGTGTACGTGGTTTGAAATTATGAACACGTTTTCTTCAAGTGGTACTGATTTTCAGTAACTGCTCAAGACTTTCCAGAGTGTCTGTCTAGTGCAAGTTTTCCTCATGTTTAGGAGTTAACAGATTGGATTCTGTTGTAATGTAATAAAGTAAACCCCTGCAAATTGTCGTAGTTTTCAGCTAGGACCGCTCCTGTACTACCTTGATCCAATTAGACAGAAGTGTGGACGGCTGAGAGTGGTATCACAATTATAAGCTCACTTGCTATAAATTTAGTCATAATATGGTAGGTATTTATACACATTACTCAGATACGATTGCAACGTATAATCTTATCTAATGGCATTGTAAAAGCCCAATAAGTAAGCTATTAGCATTTGTTAAAAAAAATCCACTTAATGAGTATCTTTTCGTATTTTTTCAGCTATGAGCCACAATAGGCCTGCAGCAAAAATGAAAAATAGGTCACTCGAGAAAATGTGTTTGAAAATCCATAAAAATTTGTCGGCCAGCCTGATTACATAACGATTCTTTCAATGCACATTTCTAATGAATGGGTGCAGTAGCAGTGCATTACACCACATGCCTTTAGTTACGGTAGCTTAAATTAAAAGATACTTTTGCGGCTGTTTTAGCACTTCTTCACCGAGAGGGAGAGGGTTTCCGTAATTTAACACTTCTTGTAAAGTACATCCACCGTGCTTCGTAATGTGTAGCATGTAGGCTTATGGAATAACAACCGACTGATATGAATACGGAGCATATTTAGTGCGTAATCTCTTGTCATGTATGTACGGGGCGTTCGAATGCAGTTTGGGATGTTTCGGACAAATTAAGTAATTAGTGCGGAGGAGCCTATTGCAAATTAGTGTCGTATTGTCTGTGATGGATGGTCAAAAAGTTCTGGAAACTCTCGTGCACTAAGCAACTTTCCCATTGGCCAACTCGATACACCCTTTGGGTATGGTATGGTATGATATATGGGGTGGTGATGCCATCATCCTCCTTCACTTAGACTTTATTGCTCGTCCATTGTGGTCCCCGTTTGAGTATGAAAACTCCTGGAACGTAAAACCATTTAATAGATTTTATAAAGTTTGCTATATTACATAGCTTTCCCTTATCGATATCACCAAAGTCATCGAGGAAATAAGCGCCGAGGTTCCGTCTTCTCGTTCCCGATAGGGCCGGACTCTTCCACTTCTGGGTCACCGCAGCTACGACAGAGATCATTTGCCTCGGCATCCAGTCGTCTAGCGTCCGAGTAGTGTGCTAGCATCTTTTCGGCTCAGGCTCAGGATATATTTGCTTTTCCCGTGATCATATTCAGGCCAAAGAGTTCTTGATATTGAGCATGTATTTAGGCTTGACCATCTATTGCCTGCCCACTGCACGCATAGTGAGTCGATAGACTGTTTTATGGATCCGATGGGAATAGCAATGTGCTGGTCCTCCACTAGTGAGCTTAGGCTGTTCGAGCGAGTTCATCAGCTTGCTCATTCCCCTGGATTCCACAGTGGCCTGGCACCCAGCAGAGGGTAATTTTGTGCCGTGTGCCGATAGTGTTAAGAACACCACGACATTGTCTAGCTAGTTTTGATCGTGTTGTTTTCGAGCTAAGGGCCATAATGGCTGCTTGGCTATCAATGCAAATAGTGATGTCTTCTGTTCCATACACCTTTGCCTCAATAATTTTGCAAGCCTGAAGTATTGCAAAGATTTCCGCTTGAAATACACTGGCATGGTCCGGTAGCCTGTAGGCCTCGTGAATCTCGAGTTCCCGTGAGAATACCCCCGCACCCGTGCCAGAAATCATATTCGAACCCTTCGGTAAAAATCATTGTGGTTCTATTGTCTAGGTAGCGTTCTTCATTCCAGTCGTCTCTGGGATTTTGATAGAAAATTCCCAACCGAAATCTATTTCTGGCATAGTGAAGTCCGTTTCCCTATCGATATTACACTCCAAGAAGTCGTTGAGTATGGTACTGTGACCAGCAGGTCTAGTTCTCCAGTAACCCGACTCTTTGAGTCTGAGAGCATCTTTTGCAGCTATGCCTTTGATGTATATGTCCATAGGCAGCAGATGGAGGATAGTTTCCAATGCCGCCGTGGGAGTGGTTCTTAGTGCGCTAGTGACCCCAATGCATGCTAAGCGCTGTACTTTTGTCAGCTTGCTTAGATACGTGGACTTTCAAGTCGCCTCCCACCACACTATCGCGCCATAGCTTAAGATTGGTCTTATTATGGCTGTGTACATCCAGTGTACTAGTTTTGGTTGAAGACCCCACCTGTTTCCGAACATCTTTCCGCATGCGTAAAATGCGTTATACGCTTTTTTAACGCGTTCTTCCAGATTCAGTTTCCAGCTGAGTTTCTTGTCTAGGACAACCACCAGATATTTAGCGCTATCGGAAAGTTGAAGCTCGTCGCTTCCCATCTTTGGTAACGCAAAGCCTGGAATTTCAGGGGTACCACGCCTCAAAAATCTATCAGCTTCTAAGCCCTTGCCGGATAGTGCCTCCGACTGTTTTAATCGCAGGTTTCAGATTTGATTCAAAGGTAAGCTTCGGCCGTATTGTCTGCGATGGGTGGCCAAAAAGTTCTGGAAACTCTCGTGCACTAAGCAACCTTCCCATTGACCAACTCTATACACCCTTTTCGTATTCAGCCCCAAGAATCTATCAGCTTCTAAGCCCTTGCCGGAAAGTGCCTACGACTGTTTTAATCGCAGGTTCTAGATGTGATTTAAAGGTAAGCTTCGGGTCTAAGACCACATGCAGATATTTCACATCGTTTCGTAGAAGGCTGGCTCCCTTATTTCAGGTATTCTTTGCTTTCTGGTGATTAAGTAGTACAAATCAGGCAGCTAGGATTAATTGTAAGGTTTTGGACCTTATATCAGCTCTGTACAATACATTCTTCACTTGCAGTGTGACCCCCAATGGGACCAGAAGGCAGCAACTGAGCTCCTCCACCCAGCGCAATCATGTACAATAGCCTTCCTTCTCGACTGTTCGTCTTCATTCTTTCTTGGACGAGTTCTTCAGCTCACATATTGTTGGGTTCTCTAAATTAGGGTTTAAATTTCCATTTTTCGCGTAGTCCAGGATAGGGAACAGTTTTGACAGTAAGGTATTTACGAAAACAATGCTGAGGAAAGAATCACTGAATAAAATTCCCTACAGTGATGGCTTCGCAGAGTGTATCTTCTCTTGATTCGAATGTTTCCATTGATTGATTCCTTTGGTATGTGGGAATCGTCAGCTATTCCACCTTCAGGCTATTTCGCAAATCATCAGGCGATTAAGTTTAGTTACTCAAAATCGAACAAAATTTGAACTCATTGTGCATTCGAGTTCGAGGAGCTACACGAGGTAGAGGTTCGTCCCTGTAAAGATCTACAGCGAACCAGCTGTAAGACAGCTGTTCAAACGTTCTCATTAAAATACACATGGCAGCGTGATGGGGTTTTCTATTCTTCAAGTTAAAATCGAATCGTATTGGAGCAGGTCTTGGTTAATTATTAAGAAAAATTCATATTTACGGTGGCTTTCAATTTCGATTGATCACTTCAGTAGCGAACAGTAAACGGACCGGTTTCTTTAATTCGTGTTCTTGGTAAGCTTTAATTCTAGTACCTATCTACTTTGAATTTATAATGAACCGTCCAAAAATAAATTAATTTCCTTAATCATTGAAAATCGGAACAAAAAACTGAAGGTTTATTATTAGAAACGTGCGGAGGCATCATAGACTTTGAGAACCGGAATTGCAAGTTAGACTGGGCGGAGAATAGTTGATTTTTGCTTTGTAATCATAACAAAACGAGTTCAATTTGAGGTGGAAAAATACTGCCATAGTCCAACCTCAACATAACAAGTGCGAAATCGATGGACCCACTCTCTTGGGCAGCAAACATGCTTCTGTTAATATACGGCTTCTAATGTTTCGAAAGCATATTAAGCCTAGATCTCAACATCATCATCAAAGGCGCGACAGCCCAAATCGGGCCCTGGCCTCCTGAAGTCGTCGCCTCCAATCGTCTCGATCCAAAGACTGCGTCCTCCAGCTGCTAATTTTTAAGATGGCTTTGCTATCTTCATCAACCGAATCTTCCCATCGTTTGTGTGGTTTGTCTACTGGTCTGTTACCACTCGCTTTGACTTTAAGAGCACGTTTAGATATTCTTCTATCTTCCATTGGCTCTACATGGCCAGCACACTGCAGTTTACATAGCTTGATGAACGTTAAGTTTTCTGGCTCCTCTAGCCTAGATCTATTTCTCTAGGGTCGGCCTTTCGTTCGATTTGAATTAATCTCTCTCGAAACTTCGCAATGTTGTTTCTTTTTCGGGAATAAGTTGTTAGCTCGTCTCCCAACCCGAAATTGGTTTAGAAAATGGATAAATAAAAAGCATAGAAAACAGAGTACAGTGAAACCTCCAATAGCCGGACACCCATGGTGCCAGTCTTTTTGTCCGGCTATGGGAGGTGTCCGCTTGTAGGAGGCATCAAACAAAATACAACATTTTATAAATGTGTAATGAAAATATGATTATAAAAAAGCATTTTAATAATAATTTCTTCATATTTATTATTTAAAAAGGAACTTATATATTGTTACATGTAAACCTGGCAACCGCGCAACCGTGCAACTCGATCGTTTCACATAATGAAAACAACAACAACAACCGAATACCTAGTTGCAAAATAACCCAATCAGAAACCTAGCTGAAGATAAGGCGAAACAACACGATTGTATCTCCCTTCTTATCGAATGCTCTTCAATATACTAGAACCCTTTGCATACACCACGGAACGAAGATCGAAATCGAAAGCTCTAAAGCTTTCGAGAAGATTCCACACTGAGCGAACATTCAAGTACATCCTAGACTGCAACCGAATAGTATAAAAGCAGGTGAAGCTTTCAGCGAGGGAGATAGTAATTTTTATTACGTCGACTGTGACAGCCAGCGTGTATACGCGACCGTGTTGGTAGAGAGCGAAAGTGATCGAGTCAAGCGATAAAAATAAGCGGGCAGTGCTGCCATACAGTGCGAATTATTGTGCGAATATAATTCTATGAATTAAAGTGCGGATTAATAAATTATCACTTATTTTTATTTTAACCGAATTATATTTTAATTGAAATCCCGGCGAACCCCTAGCTCGCAACAATATGTATTATATACGATATTTCTTGGAGTTATAGTGGTATGTTTACATTATACGAGGGCGGATTGATAATGACGTGCAAAAATCAAGAAGGAGTGGGCAGGTAAGGAATTCGTTATTTTTTTTTACCTGGACCATCCTTAAATAGATTAAATGCAAAGTTTAAGCCTGATACCTCGTTTAGTTTTCGAGAAGCAGCCGTCTAAGCAAGTCGACTTGAAATGAATTTCGTGTGTTGATTAAACACAATTTTTTAAAAGGGAAAACAGCTAAAGTAACCAAAGAAAAATTAGGTAAGCATTATGGGGACTCTGCACCATCGATCCGAATGATTTACAAATGGTTTTCTGAATTCAAGTGTAGTCGTACGAGCACATAAACCATACCAAGTGCAGGTCGTCCAAATGAGGTCACCACGTCAGAAATGATCGATAAAATCCATGATATCGTGATAGAAGATCGTCGAGTAAAAGTGCGTGAGATAGTTAACGTAGTAAGCATCTCATTTGAACGTGTTTGAAATATTTTGAAAAACAATTTGGACATGAGAAAGCTATCCGCAAGATGGCTGCCGCGTTTGCTCACAATCGACTAAAAACGCAATCGTGTGACAACTTCGCAGCACGGTTTGCAACTGTTTTAACGTAATACAAATGAATTTTTTCGTTGATTCGTAACTGTTGATGAAGCATGGATTCACCACTACACTCCAGAAACCAAACAACAGTCAAAACAATGGAAGGATGTCGGTTCAAGGAGGCAAAACCGTTCTATCGGCTGGAAAGGTTATGGCGACAGTTTTTTGGGATTCCAATGGAATGATATTCACCGACTACTTGGAGAAAGAAAAAACAATGACGGGAGCATATTATTCTGAGGTATTGGTTTCATTGGATGTTGAAATCAAGGCAAAACGGCTTCATTTCGCGAAGAAAAAAGTGTTGTTTCACACGTCCGTTGTTGCAACGGCAAAACTGTTTGAATTACGGTACGAATTGCTCCCTCACCCACCGTATTCTGCAGATTTGGCACCCTGCGACTTTTTATTATTTCCAGACTTGAAAAAATGGCTTGCTGGAAAGAGATTTACCACGAATACTGACGTCATAAGTGAAACCAACGCCTATTTTGAAGGGTTGGACAAATCATATTATTTGGAAGGGATCAAAAAATTGGAAAAACGCTGGACTAAGTGTATCGAGCTAAAAGGAGACTACGTTGAAAAATAAAATAAATTTTTCCGGATAAAATTATGTTTTCTCAATTTTTGCACGTCATTATCAATCCGCCCTCGTACATAAAAAAGAAATCGACTTAGAATAGAAAAATTGATCAATTTTCGATTGTTGAAGCTTGGTTTGTTTCCATATAAATTGCTGATTCTCAATGTGACTTTCTACAGTTTTTAAATGTTGAAAAGCTACATAGTCATCTTTTACAAATTCCTTTAGACGAACAATTTCCTTCAGGGCCTCAGCATATGACTTTATTGGATCGGCATCTTGAATGTCCTCGCTACTGGAGTCACTTTCTTCCATAGTGTCAACTGGGTTTTCAAATCGAATTATAATGTTGTCTTCTTCAGTGTGTACCGTCCTGTCGATGTTCAAAAATTCTTCCAAATTTTGATCCTTTAAATTGACGAACACATTTGGTAAGCTGAATAACGTTGATAAAGGTAGATCATCTTCGGCGTCAAATTCCAAAAGGGCCTGGTTTGTTTGTATGAATTCTGCTTTCCTAAAACAGTTTTTGATGGTTGCTGCGTTAACTTTGTCCCACGAAGCTTTGATAAAATATAAAGCGTCAAGAACATTGATAGTTTTGGCGAGCTCTGATGCTGACTTCGTTGTGTCAATTTTCGAGATGATATGTTGAAGGATTAATCTTCTGTAGTGTACCTTAAAATTTTGAATTATCCCTTGATCTAAGGGTTGACAGACTGATGTAGTATTAGCCGGTAAGAAAATTATTGTAACGTTTGTCAAATTTAAATCTTTCGAATGGGACGGCTTTTTTGAATTTGCATTTTACGGTCAAATTGTTGTAACAATTCAGACATTATATCTCGCGTCATCCACGCTTTTTGATTCGACTTCCAATTGGCTGGTAAGTCTTGGAAGCGAAGATTTTTGAATGCACGAGGGCGGGCTGCTTTGCCGATAACTAGAAGCATCTCTTTTTCCCCTGCCATGTTAACACAAAATAAAACTGTCAGCCTTTCTTTCGACAGTTTACCTCCAACACATTTTTCCGATTTTAGGGCGAAAGTTTGACACTCTCATCGGCATTATAAATATTTTCGGGCTTGTACCCAAGTAACATAGAGGGTATTTTTGCCCTAAACTGGTCGACGTCTACTGGATTCAAATCTGAAGCCTCGCCAGTTATGCACTTGAATGTTACGTTGTGCCTTTTACTCCATTTTTCTAGCCATCCATTCGACGCAAAAAATCCACAGTATCCCAATTGGTCGGCAATTTGTTTTACAAATGACAACAAAATCGGAGCACGACTCTCATACAAAAAAGAATTATGTTCTAAAACGGGGAATCACCCTGCCACTTGCTTGCAATCAACGACTGCTCAAAGCTTCAATACTTCTAATAAGGGGAATCCCCAATTTAATTTCAATTTCTGTATGAATATTTTTGTGATCAAGTAAGCTTTGTGTCCGCTTGTGAGAGGTTTTCTGAGTCAAACGTACAGAAATATGGTGTCCGCGTCCGTCCATTGGAGGGTCCGCTTGTCGGAGGTCAATTTATTCCTAAAGCGAGTTCTAAAGCGCGCGTAGAAGAAATTTGTCCGGATATAGGAGGTGTCCGCGAGTGGAGGTTTCACTGTATACGCAAATCCGAGGGGGATTCGTATCCACGACTTCTTGGATTTTGTCACGTTGTTTCCAATGTGGTCTTTTAAAACACGAGAAAAAATTCTATGACGTTAGTGCAACCCATGGCAACAGGTTTGTGTCATCGCTATCCAAGAAAGTAAAATTTTTTTATGCGGATACCTATCAACCCCCACAGAATGAAGCATATCAAATTAGGGAATTAAATACAAAAAGGATATCTTTGAATTGTGTAAAGGATATAGGTCCGAATATTCATTATTTTATTAAGTTAGGCCATCCGAGAATAATTGCCAATTGAGTTCGAATACATTCAATTAGATCTGATTATCATGGGGGATGTCACGTTCTTTGTATCATTGTGTAAGTTTCTTGTTCTCAAATTCTAAATATAGTCTTAACTGTGCTCAGTTAGCTATTTCGACGGCAATAAATCCAAAGTCAATAAAAAATCGAAAATATAATAAAATCTAAAAATATCTTGGGAGAAACGTGAATCGAAATGTGTGTTAAATCTAAACAAGTCCGGTTTGCCGCTTAAGTGCAATGTCTTCTGAAAAGAGTCTAAGAATTATGAACGTATGGTTAATACAAAAAGTAATATTAAATCAACTTTGCTGTCAAAGATATATGGAAGAAAAAATGGAGAAAGGAGTCGATCGGTGGCTGCTAAAATGCTAATACTAATTTTATGGAAATAGTTCGAAAGATTGTATTGCAACTTGAATATTAATTAAGTATGTAGATTGATGTTTGAAATATGGGCATTGTAACTGACTTTTGCAGTGAACTTTTTCACTTCGTAAGCTTCAATTGCTTGCGATTGCATTGAGACCAGCCGAGTCGTGCCTCTACCACTCGATGAGTTTGAGTAAAGACTGCTATTTTTAGTTGATGTTTTTCAGTTCGTTTGAAACTAGACGATTTTAACTATGCTATACTACCCTGATACCGAAAAACAAAAACCCTTCTGTGGGAACTGTTCTATACAAAATATACTGGGTGGTATGTAAACATGAGGTAGGAACGCGTGGCTGTCTGTAAGAACACCAGATACACTAAGACCTAAAAGGTCCGTTGTATGTTCCACAGGATCAATCCGGTCTTACTCGCTAAACCGTTTAGAGCTTATAAGGAAGCGTTGGATTCTCGCAACTTCCGTTGCGGCAAGGTCATTGAGACTGTTGAAGAAGTAGGCTCCTAGGTGAGCTTTCTTCCTTTGTCGATAGAGCTGGACAGATGTAGGAAAGATGCAGGACTGTCTTCTCCTCTATTTCATCCAAGCAGCTTCTACAGAAGTCGGTTAAAAAGAGAACGAGTCTTTAAGCATGCCGGCCTATAAAACAGTATTCGCTCAGGACATCAACTGTGGTGCTGATATTCGCCCTTTTGAGTGAAATCAACCTTTTAGAGCGTTTCAGATCCTGCTTGGTCTAGGTCTGTTTCGCAGTGTGACATGTAATGCCCTATGTCCATCTTGAGATGTTTTTCTCATCTGAGTCCAATTCAAGTAGTAGGTTACATGTAGAAAAAGGTACACTCAGATTCTGCTATTCCGGCATTATCTGAAGGGTAGTACTGCGCCGAGCGAGTTGTAGAGGGCGATTCTAAGGCGCTTGGCTGTAAAAATGCTAATATCAAGCAGTATAATGCCTGTTTTCTTGAAGAAGAAACTATGGTTAATCATAAACTACCTGGAAGAAAAGAAGAAGAACAGGATACTCCAAAAGCCAAGGCTATGTAAACGAAATTGTTGAAAAGGAGCCCTGCACAATTAAACATGCATACAATCTTGAAAAAGTATTTGCTTTATTTTGCGTACAACATTCAATTCGGTCAACAATCGATACCGCTGTTGCTGCACTTTGAGTCGCCGCCTTTATCGGGGTCACCATTTTATATTGCATTATATTATCAATATTCTTATATAATTTTTTAGGAGTCTTGGAAATGAGGTGCGTGCTGTCAAATGACTGCCTTTCACCATCGAGGCTGCAGTAAGAACTCTGCATTGGCACTAGCTAGTTCACAAACATCTCCACACACTACTGCAAGTAGCTCGTAGAAGTAAAAACCAACTCAATAGCTCAATGAGAAATTCCTGAAAATACATTTAACCCGCCTACAAGAAAGTGATGTGGATTTAATAACGAAAAGTCTTTAAAAAACATTTTACGCGTTTGTTGCAGAAGTAAAACTCAATTCGATATTGGACTTTGTAGAATGAAAAACAAAACATTTTTATTTTGTTTTATATTCTTTTGGACGTAATTTAAAAAAAACGCTTCCAAAACCGTCCCTACGTCAAATATCGAATATTTTGTCAAAATATAATGCTTCTGGGTGCAGTGATTTTATCTGTGCGCAAAATTTGCTAAGCCCCTCTTTCAACATATTGTTAAATGTTTGCTTTAGTCTCTCCTCTTATACTCTGTGGGGTGATGTTTTGCGGCCAAACAACTCAGGCCGAAAACACTCTCCACAAATTGGATCACAGATCCAAGGACACTGGCTGTCATTTCGATTCCTATATAAGGACGAGAAATCGAATTGGCAGCCAGTCGTTCGCCAACTGGCGGGCGACTCACTACACTACACAGCTGCACTACCGCAGCAAACTCGCGGCAGAAACAGAGGCTGAAACCAGCCGGAGCCACGGCGATTGCACCTTCCGCTGCAGCACAGACACGACAGGTGCGAAAGACGTCGACAGCGACATTGCCGACGCAGCGAACGCCACACCCCCAGACGCACGACGGCACCGAATACTGCCATCGCGTCACGACCTTATTAAAGTTAGACTCTCGGCATAGCCGGGAGAACTCCCAACACATAAGGTCGTGACGAATGTTCTTAACAACTCCTCTTACTCGAAAGTCTACTTAGGTCGTGGTTCGAGAAGCAATAAGACTTCTTCAGGCTCTATCAACAAATAATAGGTAGGTAGGTACGCGTGGCTGCCCGTTAGAATACGGACACACTTGACCTAAAAGGTCCGTTGTGTTACCACAGGATCATCGAAGCCGGTCCTACTCGTCGAACCATTTAGATCTTGCAATGAAGCGTTGGATTCTCGCGACCTCCATTGCTGCAAGATCACCAAGTCAGTTGAAGAAGTAAGCTCCAAGATGAACTTTCCTTCTAGCGTATAGAGCTGGACAGGTACAGAGAAGTTGAAGGACTGTCTGCTCCTCCTCCTCATCCAGGCAGCTTCTACAGAAGTCGTTTAAGAAGAGGCCGAGTCTTTTAGTCTGTCGACCTATAAGACAGTGTCCGATCAGGACACCGACTGTGGTGCTGGTATTCGCCCTTTTGAGCAAAGTCAGCCTTTTAGAGCGTTTTAGATCCAGCTTCGGCCAGATCTGTCTCGCAGTGTGACATGTAATACCGTCTGGCCATCTTGAGTTGGTTTTCTCAACTGAGTCCAATCCCAGTAGCAGTTTACATGTAGAGAGAGGCACACCCAGATTCCGATGTTCCGGCATAATCTGAAGGGTAGTACCGCGACGAGCGGTCGTTCGTCAGCCATGCAGTTCCCTGGAATATCCCTGTGTCCTGGCACCCTGCACAGAGGAATATTGAACTGTTCAGCCGTCTCCTTAAGAGATGATCGACATTCTGCGGCGACCTTTGATGTTGTCGAGGCCGATTCCAAGGATTTTATTGCCTCTTGGCTGTCTGTGAAAATGCTAATATTCCTAGTAGATATTGCATTACACCTCAGCCAGGACAAGGCCTCTTTGATCGCCATAAGCTCCGTCTGAGACACTACAGTGGTCCGGAAGGCGGAAGGAGCTGCTAATGTTAAGCATGTCAGAGTTTCTTCAGTTTTGGAGCCGTCCGTATATATGTGGGCGGACTCTTCCGTCCGTACCGAATCTCTTTCCCATTCTGGACGGGTTGGGATAACAAATAATACTTAATAAATACTAGAAATTTCGTCCCGAAAAGCGGGCCAATTAACACACGCGCTGTACAAATTTGAAGCTCATTTTTCTAGGAGTTCTTGAGCTATCACTCATCAAAATACGTACCGTGCGGCGTTTACGCCGGACTTTTGTTATTGCCTTTTTGTGTTCTAATGCCCCAAAAACATTAACATAGTACAACAGACCTGAGATTTTTTATCGCACTATAGTTTAGTTGAATGGCTAAACTATAGCGTTTTAAATTTTTTAAGTTTTTAATAGTGTCCCCTTTTTTGGCCTCAACTGTATATGTATCGTATCAAGTTTCAACTGTCTAGCCTAAACCATTACGAAGATAGAACTCTGCATAATTGAACTTAATATCTTAAAAGGTTTTCGTAGACGAACAAACTTTTTTTTTTTCGTTTTTTGGGTTTACTAGTCTTTAACCATAAACAATTTTTTTTTCTTTGTAGATAATAATTTAATAATTATACTGCATCTTTAAAATAAAGTAATTTTTATAATTGAGTACCGTACTTAATTTTTGAAACAATAAAATGAAATGTGCATAATATCTGTCTAATCTTCAATGGCGCTGCAACAATTTTTTCTGAGATTCCTCTACCAGCTGCATAATATTTTTGGTGTTTCTCCAGAACAAATGACTAGCCCCTAAAAGTGTTTCAGGGCACACAAAATAAAAGCAATTAATACTAAAAAAATTTTGACCAAAAAAATGTTAGTTCCGCTTGACTCATTGTATAAAGAAGTTGTTTCATCAAAATTCCATAAACCCTATTTAATATTTTTAAAATACTGAAGCTAAGTCAAGAACATATTTAATTTGTCATCCAGTTTATTGCCTCTAAGATTGTCTAGCAAAAAAAATGTTTTTTTTTGCCATAAATTAAAGCCCCCGTGTTTTTATTTATAATTTTCAGTATATTCACGCCGACTGAGTCGCTAGCATTCTGTCATTCGTTGCGCGATAGTAACTCTATCGTTCTAAAGCCAATGATTTCATTATAAAACTCGATTTATTCCACCCCTGTTTATAAATGAATCACACTAATTACGATCGTGCGAAATTGCACGACTGTTAAGTAAAATTCTGCAAACAATTCTGAATGGTTCGAAATGCTAATATACGATTCGTTTGTAAATAAAAAACAAACGTTCTGAATTAATTTTCCAGAAATGTAAACATTATTTTTTCTTTTAGTAAAATTTAAAAATATCTTAAGGTGAATATTTTCAAAAATACCTGTCCATTATTGTCACAAAACTTGCATCGAAGTTTGTTTACGAAAT
The DNA here is from genome assembly GCA_951812415.1 of Beris morrisii. Lineage (NCBI taxonomy): Eukaryota > Metazoa > Arthropoda > Insecta > Diptera > Stratiomyidae > Beris > Beris morrisii. Next base: position 55,317,603 of record OX638310.1, on the reverse strand, counting down.
AAGTTAGTTTATTGTCGAGTTCATGGAAATCACGTTCATGCGTTTTTTTTTCAATGCTTAAATTAAAACTTGTTTTAAGTCGATGCCGGTAAACTGATTCGAAGTCATCTAAATAAAATGCAAAGGAATTTATGCTTAATTTCTTTCATCTTCAAAATATAAACAGTCACGCACAAACAGTTCACTCGTGTAAGCAATATCAATATTATGTATTTGCCTTGAATAGATATGTGCAGTGAGTTTTCAATGTTTTGATCAGTTATGGCTATAACATGGCCTTAATGTTTATTTTGTAATTTGACATTGAATCTTCCGACTGTGGCAGGTGATTTGTAGGCAATGATGAAAAATCTGCCAGCAGTCTAGGAGCAACTAAATTATTTTTGCAGTAAAATTCAGAAGTTGTTGATTAGCTCAAAACTTTCAAAATACTTTTGACGTGACTACTTCTGTTTCGAAATTGAGCAGCTATATTTACAAACCAAGATTCAACTTTATAGCATTAGCCGTTCTTTCGATAAAAAAAACGCCAAAAAATTCATTTTACAAACTTTTTGCCAAAAATTTTGACAATGCTATTTAAAGGGGTTAAAATTTTCGTTGGGCGCATAGCCGTAGCGCTGGATTTGAACGTGTTTTTAATCGCTGATGAGGCTGCAATCGAGCTACGTATCGAAAATATTAATTAATCAAATCTGGATGTATGAGCCGTTAAACACGTTGTTTGCATACGATGGACGAATAATTTTTGGTTTGAATTTTAAAATGAAAATTTATTTGGTTTTAAATAGCGCGCGTAGCCGTCACTGATTCTAAATTCAAAAAAATATGGCCATACTATGAAAGCATACCGCAGTTTTGACGAAAATTTACGATTTTCGAAGCCGCTGATTACGAATCTCAAGTTCAAATTGCGAAAAACCAGAAGATGGAAATGTATGCTGCCATATGTGGACACGGTAGTAACTTTCTCTCTCTCTTTCTCTCCGATTACGAGAGAAAGTAAGAAAATCATTGAATAAATTTATTTTCAAAAAATTCCTTCTTTGTAAGCTTGGGGAGTTTCCACTGTACCAGCGTTTGTGATTACAAATTCCACGAAATTTCGAAAATAAAATGATGGACCTATTGGTTAAAAAGTTTAGACAGTCCATAATATTTTAGACATCGTTTATTACCAGGCTGGATTCAATTTTGCCCAAAATAAGATTCTAGATAAAACGTAGCTAACAATTATATTGTTACATGCATACCCTGAAAGCCCTAATCAGGAAAACAATGTTCAGTCGATGATTCCGGCGAGATTCCAATAAGAACACTGTAAAAAGTTCTACACTCTTTACGTATATTCTACACAGACCACTACACAATGCTCTCAAAATGTCGCGATGGATCCCAAATGTGTATAAAATAGGCTTGCGCATTTTAGTTCACCATAGTGAGCGATTATTTCCGATCCCTCGCGAACTAGTTCGTTCTTTTAGTTCATAGTTCATTACTTCAGGGGAGTTCATTGATGAGTAGTCGCAGCTCGAAGACAGTAGATCTAGTAGAAGATGATGAGCAAAAAAAAGACATAGTATATTGTCTCACAGACTTCCGAACGGCAATGAAAATCGAACTAGGAGCGAGACTAACTGCGAACTAGTTCGTTCATTTCAGTTATGGGAAACCTTCTTCTGAACTAGTTCGTTCGCGAACTACACAAGCCTAGTATAAAAGCGCAGACAAGATGAGTTTTTGATAAAACGACATCCTGCTCAATTGCATTCATAAGACCGATCTTTGTAACGTGTGAGTACAGAGCGAACGCATAAACTCAGAACTGCGACAGTGCAGCATTGCCATGTGTAACAATGGAACTCCTATTTGAATAACATGATTTGTTTTTTTTAGAAATCAAAGCGAACCCCTCTTTTATTTGCTGTTTTTTTTTATTGTTAAAAAATTATAGTGCCCGACCTGAAATTAAAAACAAAAACTTCCTTCTCTCATATTTTGTTATTTTACGTTTTCGGGGAACAACCCAAAATAATGTCTGTTCATACGGCGGATGGGCGCCGTAAACGCCGCATACGTTATATACGCGTTATGCAAACGTTTTTGACGTCAGAAATATGAGTTTGAAATTTTGACCGGTGGAGGTCACCTATTGGGGATAAACTTAGGGATTTGGATGTAACGAGGAAACTTCCCTTACCGGAAAAGTGGAGGTGGTTTAAAGAGGAAAACAGGGTGGCTTGATTAAGATTCTGATTTTTATTTCTCACAAACGGCTTATGTTACAAGTTGGCTATGAAATTTTTTCGGTCAAAAATTTGACGGCAGCAAAAATATGTTCGTGGAAACTATGTACTACTTATAGATTAAGTTCATGAACTTCTACAAAGCTATCCATTATTTTCCAATGTACTAAAAGTAAATTTGTGCACACTTTCCAACTTTGACCTTTTTCATAAACTCTTGTACTTATTCATAAAGGTCGATGAAATCATTTTCCAGAGGTTGAGTTGAAACATAAATTTCATTGATTGCACTGTCTCATAAAATCTATAGATAGAAAAATAGCACAATTTATTTTAGATTGCGCTTATCTTGATAATAACCTGATAAGACTATCGTCTGTAGGCTCTGAAGCCCTATTTCGTATAAATCGATTAGATGCCATCGATCGATTTCTTAATTGAGTTTTCAACGTGCTTCCATAAATAAAGGAGACCTGATAAACAAGTTAACAAGATACGCTAATAATTACAAACTATTGATTGTTCATAATCGTTTTTTCACCCCTTAATGGCAGTCGTAATTTCTGCTACATTAACGAATTCCATTTAAGAAAAAATTAAAAATGGCAATTAAGCGACTCAAGTATTGTGATTGAGCTTGAAAATAAACGAAGTGATTGCGGACAGTTTTGCGGTTAGAAGATTATTCCACTACATAACTGCATATTAAATACCACCAAATTTGTGCGGGTTTATTAGAACCGTGGTGGAATTAAAGTGATGAGTTAATACAAATAATCGCAATGGGAATAGCAACAATGATTAAATCGGTGTTCAAGAATACACTCATCAGAGATTGATTTTACGATTTTTTACCTTATTATTTTCTAATAAAACAGTATTGTGATCGATTTTTAAAAAAAAAAAATTGCTACCCTGAACATTTTTTTCACGATTCATGACTAGTAGACACGATAAAAGCAAAAATAATGTCAGTCCGTCTGTCCGCCGTACGCAAAATCGTTTGAAGGCTCGTAGTTCCCAAACGCTTTAAGATATTAAATTGCAATTTTTTTTATGAATAGACTGGGTAGGCCCCTTGAAGTGACCGAATTCTGAGTGGTGAGGGTGTGAGGGGAAAGGAGGGGAATGCGTTTAGACGGAAAATTTTGGTTTCTAGATCTCAGCAACCGCTTACGCTAGGAGGCTGAAACTTGGAATTTATATAGAGATTCGATAGTGGACCCACTTGCATAAAAATTGTCAATATTGGTGAAGGGGTGTTGGAGTGGGGGGGGGAATAATGCATCCGAAACGCAAAAAAAGTCGAGATCGACACATTCTAAAATCCATATTTCCTAAACCGTTAACGTCACAAAATTGAAACCTAATGAATATCTGTAGGTATACTAGGAGAATAGATTGGAAACAAATTTTTGAGTGTGGGGGTAGTGGCGTACTGGGATGGGGGGTAAAAAACTTTAGATTACGATATCTCACGAACTAATTGTACTAGACAAATAAAATTCGGTTTGTGTATAAAGATTGACAAACAAAGTTTGATGAAAGTAACATTTTTTAAGAGGTCGATGGATCATGAAATTGGAGGGGATATGAATTTTTCTAAAAAATTACGTCTCATATCTCAAGAATAGTGTAAGATAGATGCTTAAAATTTTTTACCAGAAGTAGGCCTAATAGACCCCGAGCTAAAAAAAAGTGAGGGTGGGGGAGGGTGAAAAGGAAAAAGTTCAGATTTTTATATCTCGAGAACCTATAATGATATAAAGCTGAAACTTGGTATTTAGATAGAGCTATAGTAGTTGCATATTGAAAAAATATAATTTTTTATAGGGGTAGTATGGTACGGGGGTGGGGGATATTTTTCCTATCTATAGAAAGGCTTATGCTACAAAGTTGAAATTTGGTGTGTATATGTTAATCAAATGCTAATATCCATTGGCGTTCGGAAGAGCGGGGGGGGGGCGAAAAAAATTATTAGTGAAAATGGAATGCATATATTTTCACGATTTTCGTCATATCTATTAGGTCTTCCCAAATATTTAATTCATTTTTATTCTACGGCTTCTTCATATAAATACCTAGAAAGTGTTTTCAGGATTTTTTTTAAATACGACCCCTAAGGGGGTGTAAAGGGGTTGTATAATTTTTCACGAATTCTGCCATATCCCCCAGGTCTGATCAGATATCGAATATCTTTTCACTTTAATGGGCTTGTGTAATAATCGCCTAAAACTGGTTTTTAAGTTTTTTCCTTTTTCAGCCCCTAAGAGGATATAAAAGGGTTGAACACGTTTTCACGAATTCCTTCATATCCTTTAGAAGTGATAAGTAATTGATTTGGTTTTTACTTTCTCGTGCTGTCTTCATATTTATCTATTAACTCCTTTCAGGCTTTTTGGATATTCAACCCCCAAGTGGGTGTAAGGAGGTTGCATATGTTTTCACAGATTCCTACATATTGCTTAGATCTGATGATATATCGAATTCATTTTTACTTACTAAGTTTTCCCATGTAACCGCCAAAAAGTCAATTTCAGTATTTTTAGATATTCAATCCTAAGGGTGATAAGGGAGTTGTATTTTTTTCAAAGCTTCGACATATTTCTCAGGTTTGATGAGATATTAGCTTTTCACTTCCACAGACTTTTTATGTAATCGCTTACAAACCCATTTCTCAATTTTTGGATATTCAACCCACAAGGGTTTGCATATGTTTTCACAAATTTTGCCATCCCTTAGTTCTGATGAGATATAAAATTGGTTATTAAGTACGGCATTTGATGTAATGACTTAAAAACCAATTTAAAGATTTTTCGAATTTCAAGAACCAAGGGGGGTGTGCAGAGTTTGCTTGCATTTTCACAAATTTTTTAAATTCCCTCGTGTCTCATGAGATATCAAGTTGCTTCTTATGAAAGTGTTTAAAAACCTGTTTCACAATTTTTTCGAAATTCAAACCCCAAGTGGAAGTAATGGGTTTGTATACGTCTTAACAATTCGTCATAGTTCTTAAGTCTGATAAGGCAACAAATTCGTTTTTACTTCTATGGGCTTTTAGTGTAATTTTAGTTGTAGTGAATAAACCGAAATTCGAATAGTCTACACGGCCTTTTGACTGAGCGGATACCATGAGATTATTTGGAATTCACTATTTCGCATTGCTTATTACTGCAATTTGACCACTTGGTCAAACAGTGTAATACTAGCTTAACTCTTTTTTTATAAAGGGAAACGCTAGGTATTGCCAGTATGTCAATTCCTTAGTTACTTCAAATATATTAAAATGTCGACAGAAGGCTGTTGACTGGTATAGCAATTAATCGATTTTAAACAAAAATCCAAAATATCGGTAGAAAGAAGGTAATTTGAATGTGTTTTGTTTGTTCAAACTGAAAATACCTTCAAAAGAATGAAATATAGCGCAATGCACCTCTTGTCATTGTTGCCATTCGGAGCACTTCCTAAATCAAGCTTTATTTTTTATTATGTAGTATACGTTTGGGTCAACATAGAAAAAATTGGTGCACGTTGATGTTAAAATCCCAGGATTTTGTCCTGGCACTATATTTAGAAAAAAGGGTAGTTCGGCCGATTATGAACTGTTTCGACTTGCTACTCTGCTATGCTTTTGACCATATACGGTTTTATTCGTCGTTCGATTTATTTTTGTCAATATTTTATAGAGTTTTTTTTATTAGTCAGGGCTTAATCTTTATTGAAAGAAGCAAAAAAAATTTTTTTTTCGTACGTTATCAGTTGCGAAAAAACAGTTTTTGTCGTAATGAGCGATAAGGAGGAGAATAAAATACAGAAATGTTTAGCGTTTTAATAAATTCATTCACTACTAGATTATGAAAGGGAAATGAATAATGGATTTAAAAACTTTATTTTACTAAAGAATTTTATTAATTCAACATTATCCACAGGAGAAACCTCAATATCTTTAATACGTAATACAGCATTGTTAGTTATCTACTGCTCCTTATCTCAAAGTATAATTTTCTTTTTTTATTACTTTATTGGCTCGTATTTCAAGCTCTAAAAAATTGAAAAGTTTGTTAATCATCGAAATAAAAAAGAATATTGCCAATGATCAGTAATGGAGAGATAATAAATGATTATGCGGAGTAAACAAACATGACCTCTTAATATTTAGTCTATGATTATATTATTAACGAGAATATAAGCTAAATTTCTAGGAATTTTTGGTTATTTTTTGGCGTCAGAGATGAATCTTGTGTGAAACACCACACAAAATATCTGGGATTGATCGCTGCCTTGGCTATCGATGTGACAGTTGAAAAACCTTCGTTGGAAAGGTCAGTTTTGAAAACTGTGTTCGAGTAAGTCTGAAGGAGTTGTTTCATCATCGGAGTGTGCGATGCAACTATCCGAAACACCCTTACAGCTGGTTTTGACGAGGATTCCTACATATATGCGTTCCTGAACCGAATTTTGCGAATTACTGCGAATTATAACAAACTTAAATTTGCCGTAGTACTTTATGATTGAGGCTTTTAAGCAGACTTATCAAATCAAGTAGGGGGTCGAACCTAGTAGTGTCACGCACTTAGCCCCAGAATTATAAATGCTCCTTTGAGTCAATTCGAATTCCGAAATTGACTAAGGATCTGGGGCTATAGTTTGGTTCATCGACGTCTATCTTGATGTCACGTAGGTTTTTTGTTATACCAGTTTTGAAAAACAATAAGTTAACACGTCTAAGAAGTCAGCTTGGTACTTCATGAATTAAGATTATTATAATGCAAATTTTAACTAGTTTTTAGCTACTTTAATGCAAGTTTGCATGGAAAACCTAACCCTAAAAAATGTTGTTCGTCCATAAGCAGAAATATAAAAATATTGTGTTTTTTTTTATCCAATAAAAATGCTTAAGAGTCTACCCTCTCGTTGAATTAATTAGCTGTTTTAAAACAAGTCAAACTAAGCCAAGACACCAACCAAAATTTAATTGAGACAACAATTTCCTGTGCGTGTCGTCATAAACTGCTATAATAAACGTTCAAAAGACGCTGCTGTACCAACACCGTCAAAACTTTAAGCGTAACGTTGAAACTCTGTGTTTTCTTTTAAATGCACAAAAAGGGTGTTGGAAACGTTCTTAGAAAGCGAAATCAAATAATTAAAAAAAAATTTTATGGGCACAAACTTTAGATATTAATATTTAGGGGTAGTAGACTCTAAAAAACATCATTTCTATGATCTGTCCGTCCGTCCGCCGTATACGCCGTACGCAAACGTGTTTGACTGGTCATAACTCAGAAATGCAAAGAGGTATGAGTTTCATATTTTTACAGTGTATGAAAGTATTTGGGATGAATTTTTTTTCTGGGTCAGGTGAATGGGAGCAGGTGAAGAAAGAACCGAAAAATAATTTTGTTGAAGAGGTCCGACTAGAGATGGTTCGTTCACGAGTGAACTGTTCCATAAGAACACTTCACTAAACTGAGTGAGTGAAGTAACTCACTCATTTCGGTGAACTGCAGTTCCATTAGACACGTGACAAAAAAATTAAAAACGATATATATCAATCGCAGGAATATTCAAATAATGCGCAAGTGGTAAAACTAATTTGTCCACTGAGACGAAATTTTGAGTACCAAATCTAACGCTGAAAGCACTAAATTGGCATCACTGATTATAAACAGTGCTGTTGTCTTCAATGTAATTATGTATGGCATCCCTGCAAGAAAACGCTACCCGAAAGTACGCATACATACAGAAAATTCAATACTGTGATTGCAAATTTTTTCTGGTGTTGGAAGTTTCTTCCAGTGGATGTAACTCGTCTTTATATACTCGAAAAACTGTCATAACATGTTTGAAAAGACCAATGACTGCGACCTGCGACATTCATATTTGAACCTTCAATCCTGGGATATGCTTCTTTATAATTTTTTTTTTAATGATGTGATTATCACATTAGGCCGACATGCAACTCGGGTAGCGCTTTCTTGCAGAGATGGCGCGTGCTGCTAGTGTTTATTGCATATGTACACATATGTAATAAACATTAGCAGCACGCGCCATCCGACTTCCCAAAACTTCTAGTTGTTTTTCTACGTCGCAAGAATTTCGGTATCGGTTTACGTATTTTACCGGTTAACTACCGGTTATCGTTAACCAGGAGTAAAGAAGACGGCAATAGTAAAAGAAAGCGGTAGAGAATTACACGCATGTATACCGATACGAAGTATATAAGTTAATTTTTGTCACGAGGCCTATACGTTTTAACTGAAAGATTACCGGTTAATGCTACGGAGGAGCTCCGGGGGACTTTACCGGTAAATTTCTTGCATTGAATTTTCTGTATGTATGCGTACTATCGGGTAGCGCTTTCTTGCAGGGGTGGCTACTAAACGGCTGTTAGAAGAGATAAAGTGAGCGAACACTTCAATTGAAGTGCGGAACGAAGAGTTCCAGTGAGTGAGTGAAGACTTCAATTGAAGTGACTAGTGACTACGGAATGAAGGAACGAAGAGTTCCATTGAGAAGGTGAACACTTCAATTGAAGTGACTAGTGACTACTGAACGATGGAACGAAGAGTTCAATGGAAGTACTTCACTGAACTCGTTCCTTACAGTGAGTGACTCGGAGTGAAGTACTTCACTGAAAGGAACTGCTTTGCCCATCTCTAGGTCCCACCTTATAAAATGTACCACGAGCACAATAGGTTAAAGAAGTGCGTTCTGAAAATACGTCTGTGATTGCTCACACCCGTGCTAGAATATAAAAAAACACGTCGTATGACCTTAGGACTAAAGGAAAAAATACATTTTCCTGGAGACTATTTGACGCAACAAAGTTGCGCCCAGACTGTTTTTAAACATTAACCGCCTCACTTATAGAGTTTCGGTTAGTTCTCCCAAAAATATACCACCGAATCAACTAGGGCCAGTAAGCAAATATTTGACTATTTCCCCCCGACAAATTCTGCCAGATAGTGTAATCGTGAAATTTTTTTTTTGGCACATTATGTTATATGTTCTACACAAGGTCTTTGTTGACGGAAAAAAATTTGACTAAACTTTTGGTCAATTTTTTTTAGTCAAATTTTGACAGCATTGCATACAGAGTAATACTAGCTTAGATAAGAACCTCCCTATCAGTACTAGGTTAATGAAGTCAACTAAGCGGTGTAATATGAAATAATAATTGAAAGCAATCAATAAACTTCTCACATCGACTTCATTATTCTACATACCATATTTATTGCATAAATTTACCCCCCTTCCCCTCCGTTGGAATAGTTTAAATAGCAAAATTTTCATAAAGTTCACGAAAAGTCATGTCGGTTTACATTCTATACGATTAACCCAGCGACAAATTATATTTGAGTCGCGCAAGATACCCATTCGGTATTAATAACTTTGAAAGATAAGAACTTAAAGTTCAATATGTAATAACAATTATTATTAAGTGTAGTGAATACATTAATGAACTAGAATTCGAAATTAATTGAATCTTTTCAGAATAATGTCACGATCGAACAAAAGGTTTTTTGTGTAGTAATTACTCCCATGCGTAAATTAATCGATAAAAACTGAATCACCGGACTGTGTGTGATTAAACGCAATTAAGCGTTGTGAACTTGAAAGAAAAAAAGGCATTAAAAGAAAAGATAAAAAAAGATTGAAAGGTGAAAATGTTCTTGTATGTCAAAATATTGGTTACGGGTATAATGAAAGTGTCGAAGCAAAAGTGTTGTTATCAAAAGATAAAAATTGTTAGATTACGTAGTTGGGGTTAATAAAATTATTCACTACTCATGGGCAGGGCTCAACCGTTCCTTATAACGTATTAGATTTAATTTTGGTCGTTCATCATACCTCAGGCAGTTGAAACATTTTTTATAGCAATCAAAAACTTTCTACAAAATCAGTTTTATCGATGCATTTCTTAAATAAATGATTCTTTCGGGTGTTCTTTGGTATTTTTAATAGAAATTCTTGGTCGAAGCTAAATTTGACGTACAGGGTGGGCCAAATACAAGTTTCTTTTTAACAATGCAATAAAATGAACAAAATTAAATTTTTTTCCATGTATTATGGCTTTATTAGTAAGAGTAAACATTCCCATTAATGATGGAACACAACTTCGTTCAAGTGGCTGCCTCGGCTGGCTGCGCAGTAGCGCATTCTGTCACTCCAATTTTCCAAGACCTTGTTGATGGTTTCGGGCTGTAGCTCCCGGATTGCTTGGATGATATTGGCCTTAAGTGCTTGAATCGTTTCTGGATTGTTGGCATAACATCGGTCCTTCACGGTTCCCCACAAAACAATCCAAAGGGGTCAAATCGCTGCTCCGAGGCTGCCAATTGACATCGCCAAGACGGCTGATAACACGATTTGGGAATTTGGTGCGTAAAAGATCGATTGTGGCATGGGTTGTGTGGCATGGCGCGCCATCCTGCATGAACCAGAGGTCATCCAAATCCATGTCTTTAATTTCAGTAAAAAAAAAGTCGGATAACATGGCTCTGTAACGTTCACCGTTGACCGAAACGTTGTTCCCAGCCTCATTTTCGAAGAAAAATGGTCCAATGATGCCACCACTCCACAATCCGTGCGGGTTTTTCGAGCCCCAGATGCGGCAATTTTGTTTGTTAACGTAGCCGCCGAGATAAAAATGCGCCTCGTCAGAAAAGATGATTTTTCGTTACGACGACGGGGGCCATGAGTGTTGTCCACTAGCATGCCAGTCTCACGAACTTTTTGCACAAACTTGCGTACAGCAGGCGCGGTGGGTGCTTCATTTCGGCCAAAACTTCTTTTCAAAAAACGCACTGTTTGGGCTACAGAGCACTCACTTTGGAAATAAGTTTTCAATATTTCCCAACGTTGTTCAAGCTTAAAGCGATTCATTTCGTTCCGCGGAGGTATGATACTGACTTTCTATCAAGATTTCAAACGGGAAACAGCTTTCAGTGTCAAAATAACCTATGATTTAAAAAGAAACCACTAGATGGCCCACCCTGTATTCCAAAAAAATAATTATTTCAGTTTCACACTACTTTCCACCTTTCTCAATCGTTATAATTTAACTTTATTATTTTTTAATAGTGAAGGTTTGTGCTTGATGGGGAATTGCTTTATCCAATTTTATATTTTCCCGTTAGATTAGCAGTAGACCCTAAAAAGGTAAACAAAAAATTGTCTGTCTGTCCGCCGTAAGCAACGTTCAATCACAGCAGGTGATGATCCCTATCAGGCGTTCATTTGTTGAGGTGGTCTTACGAGGAAAGTGGGCCAAAGTTGAATGTCAAAAATTTGACTAAGATTTGACCGAGAAATACTATCATTCAGTTAATTAGAAAATGATTTTTCAACGTTTCGTTTTATTTTTTGATGGCAAATAGTTTTACTTTAAGTAAGTCTTTGAATTTCAAAACAATCCGGAATCACGATCGGTTGTAAGCCAATCTTTTGATACTAAATGAAATTCGTAACTCCGATTTATATTGTAGTTGGGGATAAAGCATCATATGGAGTTCGGAAGTATTTTGCTCTTTGTTAAGGAATCTCGTTTGGTTAATCCTTAAAAATTAAACACTATCTTCCGTTTTCAAAGTGATATTTTCTTTTATCATGGACTTGCACATGGGCCTGCAGGAAGAGTTCACTCAATTTCTTGTATAGTTATCACTTTAACTGGAACCATTTAAAACATCGGCCAATAGTCTGGGCGCAACTTTATTATTTTATGGGTAGAAGTCCGAAACGTATTTAATGCTGAGATGCAGTGTCGGTTACTATGCGACTGACAATCTAAAAAATAACGTTCCAAATAGCCTCCTGGTTGTCTCCTGAGGTTGTCAGTCCCATAGTCACCTACACCGCATCTCAGCATTAAACACGTTTCGGACTTCTACCCATAAAATAATAAAGTTGCGCCCAAAACTGTTGGCCAATTTTTTTTTTTAATTTTAATTACTCTATTACCACATCTACATATAGGTACTAAGTTTCAACTTTCTAGCATAATGCGTTTCTGAGATATGAAAAACCACCCCGTACCTTGCTACCCCTATCAAACATTTATTTTTCTGTGATGTCTCTATAGTAGCTCTATACAGTTTTCAATTTTTAGCTTTCTATCCTTTGCGGCTTTCGAGAAAATAAAATCAGAATTTTTTCATTTCACAAGCAGTTCCTGAGATCTAGAAACCAAAATTTTTCATCTAAAACGCTCCTCCCCCTCACACCCCACCCATCTGAAAGAGACCACTCGTAGGGGTTATCCATTCTACCTACCATAAAAATTTCCACTTAATATCTCAAGAGGTTTGTGAGCTACGCACCTTCAAACGGTTTTGCGTACGGCGGACAGACGGGCATTTTTTTTTTTGCTTTTTTTGGGGTTTACTAGTCCTAAAACGTGAAAATGCAAAATTTCAGGGTAGCAAATTTTTTTGAAACTTCAGGTCGATAACAATACTTTATTATTAAAAAATAATAGAGTAAAATTAATGTATACAAAATTTCAGACTCCTAACTTGAAGCATTCAAAAGGTCAGCACTCGTGCACACGTATTTTAAGGACTTTTGTATTGGAGCTATTAGAAGAAATGAGGAGATTTCGCCCAATAGCAGAACTGATCCTACTTTTAGCTCAAAACTAATTCGTATAAAATTTTGACTTTCTAGCTCAACGATTTCTGGGGTTGTAGTAGGTTTCGAAATAGGAATGAACATATTTCCCAAATTTCTTTGTATAGCAGCTATAGAGTGATTCTCAAACTTTTTTTTTTTTAACACGACACACTTTTGATAATTAAAAAATTTTGGCGGCATATAAGTACATACAATAATTTTTATTGTATGCATTCCTAAAATATGACGACGGCACCGTGGTTGAGAATCACTGATGCTACACGAAGGACTCACACGATTATAAATTCCTTTATATGCCAGCATTGAAATATCACACTGGAAAAAATTTCAAATTTCTATTTTGAAGCGCTCTGAAGTTTTCGCCCAATATTTTTGAACACCTGTATCGGAATTTTGTACAGGGCGAGTCGCCCAAAATATCGTCCAAAAACCGAAATTGACAGCTTAGCGATTTTGTGCACAGGCGTCTATTAATTTGCCGCCTACTGCCATTCTCCAACAAAATTGAGTAACTGGCGAGATAAAAGCGATTTCGTGAAATCACTTCTCGCCTGTCACGCATAGAGAGGGGTCGTTCACGAGTGAACTGTTCCAAAAGAACACTTCATTGAAATGAGTGAGTGAAGTAACTCACTCCTTTTGGTGAACTGCAGTTCCATTGGACACATAACAAAAAAATTAAAAACGATATACCTACGCAAGAGAAGTAGAGAATAACAGAGTGAACTATACGAACATATGATATCGGAACTGTGTGAGACAATATACTGTACTAGATGTAGTTTTTTTTCCTCATCATCTTCTAATCTTCTAGACCTACTGACCTTTTTTTTTGCTCATCATCTTCTAATTTTCTAGATGTATTTTTCTTTTTTTTGCTCCCCTCAAGTAATGAACTATGAACTAAAAGAACGAACTAGTTCACGAAGGAACGAACAGTTCCATGGAAGTACTTCACTGAACTCGTTCCTTAAAGTGAGTGACTCGGAGTGAAGTACTTCACTGAAAGGAACTGCTTTGCCCATCTCTAGTCACGCATATTCTTTTCTCTTATTTTTCTCGCCTAGTCCTAGTGGAGCCGAGTTGTCTGTTTACATTATTTTTCAATGTTATGCAATAAATTGTAATTAAAAAACATAATGCAGTCACGATCGGCTGCAAGCAAATCGTATGGTAGGTACTCTAGATGAAATACTGAGCTCTGACTTTAATCGCAGTTGGGGATAAAGTACAATAAAGAGAGGCATGTGGTTTGTCCTTCAATAAGGACTCTCAATTGGGTGCTACTCGCTACTACTCGTAAGTAAAAGACAATACCTTCATTATTCAATTTCAAATCTGAAACATGGAAAATCACCGAAAGTGAATTTTTCCTTTTTCAAGAACTCTTAAATGGCCGGTGCATGAAGGAATCACTTGATTTCTAGCATATTTATCCTTTTACCTAGAACCATTTAAAAATAAATGTATACGCAATTTAAATAACCTACACTGAAACGTTCAAAAGATATCGGGAAATGTTCTTAAGGAGTTTTTGTATGTCAGCAACGATTTCGTTTCGATTGGAACGATTTCGCCGACAAGTACGCTAAAACTTTATTTTCGCTCAAAACTAATTTGTACAAAATGTTGACTGCGTGGCTAAACGATTACTTGAGTTATGGTGAGATCTGTAAATTAAGTTAGGTAATTTTAACAGTATTTTTGTATGACAGCTACACGAAGGACTCATGGGATTTTGTTAATTAAAAAATCAACGTATACAAAATTCCAAAGTCGTAGCTTAAAGCGTTCTGATGTTATCGTTCAATATTGGTTAACACGTATTAAGACTTTTGTATGACAACTACCCGAAGGAGTTGACGGATGTTACTAATTAATGAAAGACTTGCTTTTGACATGAAACTAATTCCTGTAAACTTTTTACTTCCAACTCTAACGTGTTCTTGAGTTATAGTAAATTTTGCAACTTGCATATGTTTTCGAAGAACTTTGGTTGGCTGCTACACGAAGGACTCATTCGATTTGCATTATATTCGGAATTTTAGCATCAAATATTTGAAAGTTCTTGTGTGTCTTAAAGTATTCGAATAAGCATGAATATGTGGTTAAGGACTCTTGTATGGGAGATAACCCCAAATGAGTGGAAAGATATCTCCCATTGACGAACTTAGTCTTAGTTTTTTCATTTTACAGGTTGTGACGAAATTTCAACTTCCTAGGTGAACACGTTCTTGAGTTATCGTGCAATCGAACGAACGGACACCAAACGGGTTTGGAGTTTTTGGCCACAACTGAACATAAAATGATATATAACTTTTTTTTTGTCCGGGACTCGGTTAAATTTTGGTCGGTGGCTTGGCTTAATTTGACTTGTTTTAAAACAGCCGACGAAATCAAGGAGAGGTTGAATGAAAAGGACATGATATTAATTTTTCTGCTGTAAATATTTATAATGAAATAACTTTTCGTAGGAGATTTCCATGAAATTTACCCAAATCTATCGAAAGTTTTCATTATTACATATCCACTTTAACTTTGACGTCTTGAGCGGACCATTAGGATATGGCATGCATCTACGTGACGTCAATAAGTCTCAGTTATTTTAAAATACAGCATTTCCGTTTAAATGTGATTACGATTATAACTACACTTTTAATTTGAATCTGAGAAATTCCAACGTAATATTTTATCACGTATTGTTTATATAAAGTTTATCAGCTAAGAGTTTAACACGATAAATAATATAAATGTCAGCAACAACGTTCTGTTTAAATATAAACGTTTTGCAAATAATATAAATTTGATCACGCACAAACAAAAATATGTAAAAGAATAATTTTTTTCTTTTTAATACTGAATGGCAATAATTCTTTTCGATTTCTTAACAATAGTGATAATCATTGAGTAAATCATTTCACATTATTCATCAATGCCAGCCATTGCCATTTAGTTGCTTAAAATTTTTAAAATAATTTACTACCAGGAGACGAATTTTATTTATATTTAATTTAACCGAACTGCCGTCTTGTTTATTGAAATAAATTAAATTTAACATTAAATAAATATTACTATTTAATTTATTTCGAAATGTAATTATTTTGCAGACTGTCAACCGAGCGATAAATTTTATTTATTTTTGTTATTTTTTGAGTGTGATCACATTTTTAAGTTCGTTTTAAACTATATTCTGTGCTGTCAAATATTTGATCACTTAAGCTTGGGGAAAACAATTTCATTATGTGTTCAGGAGGTAAAACCGGCTTTGTCAAATAAAGTTTCAAACGGAGAAATAAAACAATAATTTACTACGTTTACAGTGCAAACAGACACTATTTTCGAACAGGTCTAATTTTATGTCAAAATTTTGATAACCCTCGATTCCGTCTGTCTTTCCTCATTTACAATTTAGTAAATAGAAGTACTTGCTTTATAGTATTTAGTTTTAGAATAACGTTTTGTTTCAAATTCTCCTTAAAACGTTTCCAATATTAAGTAAAGAATAATAAATGTATAACTTTTTTTCGGTTGAGCACCAAATCAATATTAACAATTGTAATAAATAATAAGTGAATGAAAAAATGATAAAAAGTGATACATACAAGATTTCCATCTCGAAAATTGTATACAATCGTGTACAAAAAAAAATGTGGGTCGGCCTTTATGTATGAATAAAAGTATTGTTCGACAAAACACTCTTGAATGTCGTAAGTTGCGACCTCTGTTGTGAAGTACCCTCATACAATATCTACAATATTAATTTAAAGAAGGTTTTGTTTTTTCTGTGGCTTTCGAGAACCGCTAGTCAACAGTTAAGCTAGTATTAAATTGTATGCTATGCTGTCAAATATTTGACTAAAAATAAAAAATTCTGTCAAATTTTTTCCTTCAAAATAGACGTTGTGCAGAGCAAATGCAATAATGTGACAAAAAAAATTTGGCGATTACACAATCTGGCAGCATTTTCCAGGAAAAATAGTCAAATATTTGACAGCGTGGCATACAGTGTAATACTAGCTTGAGTCTGAAATGTTGTATTCAAAAAAATAGGTGCATTTGACATTCTTTGATTATTTTGTTTGATAGCAGTTCGAACCATTTTTTAATAATATTTGATAAAAAAAATTATATGATCACCCTTTTTCTGTAACGTAAGCGTTACAGTGAACTGAGATTCACCCATTTTTAAATTATTGAAAACGCGTGTACGATTCACTTTCTCGAAAATTTGACAGTTGAAATCCGCAATGAAATAGTAGCGTTTTTAAACTTTTTTCAGAAAGTAATTGACAATGAATAAAGATAAATTTGGGATGGTCTATCTCTCACATTTACAGTATTAGAATTTTGGACATTTTTCTGCCCTAAAATATGGTTTCAAATACACGGAAAAGACGTTTTTAAAGTATGTCGATAAAGCAGTTTCCGAACGTTTTCAATAATCGCATGTACCGTGAATGGGAATCGAATGTGAACCGCATTGTCGGCAGGAATAAAAAATCCGCCGTTTTCCAGAATAACCGTGGATATTTAATAAAACAATATATTTATTCAGACAAAAAATGGGTCGCGCAAAAATAAAAAACTGTACTATGAGTGCCGAAAAAAGACGTTGGACTGATCACAGAACATGATCAATAAAACCTTGAAATGGTGACCCCGTTGAAAAACTTGGTAGGCCTCGTAAAACAACAAAAATGACTGATCATCGAATTAAATATATGGTTAATATCAACAGTTTCACAACTTCTACTGAGGTGTAAAGGGGACCAGCACCATTCGGTGAAGATTAATTAATCTCGATTTGAAGATAAAGAAACCAAGGAGAGTTCCTTTACTATCTGCGAAAAATATCAAAATCAGGTTAGAATTTCCAAAAAAGCCTATCGATTAGCCTGGTTCAAAATTGCGAAATGTATTGTGGTCCGATGGGACCAAAATTTGTATTATCTTTATCGTATTGCGGAATGAAACCAATGACCAGTATACAAGTGTTCTTTTATTTTATCGTAAGGTTTAACATCGTCATTTGTGTGTGTGGAGTATTACCAGCTCTTCATTATAACAATATTGCTACATCTCTTCTTTTAGTTATCATTTATACAATTCAATAATTATTTATATAATTCAATTTATTAATTATGTAATTCAATTTGTTTTTCTAAAGATAACTCTATAAATTATTTGACTAGTAATATATTTTAATTTGTTTAATTGAGTAATTCAATTTTGTTTTTCTTAAAATTACAACTTTATGCATTGTTTGAATAGTAAAATATTTTAATTTGTTTAATTGAGTAATTCAATTTTGTATTTCTTAAAATTACAACTTTATAAATAGTTTGAATAGTAAAATATTTTAATTTATTTAATTGCCAACAGAATCTCATCAAAATGAAAGTGTTGGATCGTATTCGAATTTTGTTTCAAACTCAGACAAGCCGCTTACGTATGAACTTTGAATTCCGTCGAACAATAGCATTATTCTTAAGCTTTATCCAGTATGATCTTGGGGTTGTGTCTTTTCTTAAAATCTGTGACTCTATCCACGTCTTTCCTTCCTTATACCAAATTAAATTACCTTCGCTAAAACCCGTTACTGATTTGCTGTGCTTATCATAATAACTTTTATTTTGAAGTCTGTTCTTCATTAGGACTGGCTTTATGCCATCAAACTTCGTTTGTTTGAATAAACCATTTCTTATCGGTAAAACGGATCTTGTTCTTCTACCGAAAATAAGTTCGGCAGGTGACACTGTAAATCCTTTGATTGGTGTATTACGATACTCTAAAAGAATTTTCCACAACTCAGTTTTACTATCAATAGACTTATTTAACGCAGTTTTTGCAATATTCACATATCTTTCAGCAAACCCATTTGATTGTGCGTAATGTGGGCTTGATGTTACTATTTCAATATCTAAGTCATTTCCAAATTCGCGAAATGCGTGCGAGCCAAATGGCATATTATCTGCCACTATAACCCTTGGTATCCCATGAATAGCAAAATTTAATTTTAATGTTTCTATTATTTCATGTGCATTTTTCTTTTTTAACAAGTGTATCTCAAAATATTGTGAAAAATAGTCTGCTACTACTAAATTAATCCTGGCCAAAATATACTATTTCGAGCCCTTTTTTGGGTCCTCTCTATACCCATGCGCGATTGATGAGCTAATTGCAACATATCGGTCCTAAGTACCCTATCATTTAGGAAAATTAGCTCATCTTCAAGATATAAGTCATTCTTAAAGAGAAGTAGGCCAACCTTTTATCAAAATTGTTTTAAGTTCATTTAATATGAGATCACTACTAGTTTCCATCTGAAATTCTGTTTTCTTCCCATCACTCATATTTATACTATGTATTACCTCATTTAGGTCTCCCATTTCTGGCTCATAATTGCCTGACAATAAGTTAGCAATAAACATTTCTTTACCTGGTTAGTACCTCACATCCAGCCGATATTTCAATAATTTCAACTTCATTCTCTGTAGTTTAGGTGACGGTATTTGGCCAATTTCTTTTTCCATAATACCTAATAACGGTTTGTGGTCCGTCACAATAATAACTTTTTTTCCATAAATGAACTTATGATACTTCACACAAGCAAAAACAATCCCTAATAATTCTTTTTCAATTTGTGCGTAATTGACCTCTACAGGAGTTAAACTTCGTGAGGCAAAACTGACTGGTTTTTCTTCTTGAATAAGTCCACAACCAAGTCCATGTTTTGATGCGTCTGTTTCAATAACTATTTGCTTTTTAGTGTCAAACGGCGTTAATGCTGGTGCTGTAACGATCTTCTGTTTGATCGCGGCTAAGCATTTGTCGTGAGCGGGTAGCCACTCAAATTAAAGATGGGTCGTTCAGGAGTGAACTGTTCCAAAAGAACACTTCATTGAAGTGAGTGAGTGAAGTAACTCACTCCTTTTGGTGAACTGTAGTTCCATTGGACACGTGACAAAAAACTTGACCGACCTTTTTGTTTTCATCATCTTTTAGATGTACTGACCTTTTTTTTGGTCCTCATCTTCTAGATCTACTGACGAAACGAAGGAACGATGGAACGAAGAGTTCCGGAACTACTTCACTGAACTCTACTGACCTTTTTTATTTTTTTGGTCTTCATCTTCTAGATCTACTGACGAAACGAAGGAACGAAGAGTTCCGGAACTACTTCACTGAACTCTACTGACCTTTTTTCTTTTTTCTTTTTTGGTCTTCATCTTCTAGATCTACTGACGAAACGAAGGAACGAAGAGTTCCGGAACTACTTCACTGAACTCTACTGACCTTTTTTCTTTTTTTTTGGTCCTCATCTTCTACATCTACTGACGAAACGAAGGAACGATGGAACGAAGAGTTCCAGAACTACTTCACTGAACTCTACTGACCTTTTTTCTTTTTTTTTGGTCCTCATCTTCTAGATCTACTGACGAAACGAAGAGTTCCGGAACTACTTCACTGAACTTGTTCCTTAAAGTGAGTGACTCGGAGTGAAGTACTTCACTGAAAGGAACTGCTTTGCCCATCTCTAACTCAAATATATTATTTTTCTTTAATAAGAGCCTCAATGGCTGAGATAACTCAGATAACTCCGGTATAAACTCCCTCATGTAGTTGATCATCCCTAACATACATTGCAAATCCTTTTTATTTATAGGAGTTTTAAGTTCTTCAATAGCTTTCATGCGGCTTGGATCAATTTTTATCCCTTCTGATGAAATAATATGTGCTAAGTACTTTACTTTACTAACTCTAAACTGCATTTTGTCCCGATTAAACTTTATATTTTTTTTTCTTAGCACGTTCCATAACCATTCTAACATTCTCATCGTGTTCTTCTAGCGTTTCCCCACCGATTAACACATCATCAATGTAGACAACTGTACCAGGAATGTTTGCAAAATTTTCTTCATTTAATTTTTGAAACACTTCCGGTGCAGTTTTAATCCCAAATGGAAGTCGCTTAAATTTATAACAACCAAACGGTGTTGAGAATGTGCAAAGTTTACTAGATTCGTCATCTAGCTCAACTTGCCAATATCCTTCTTTCAGATCTAAATCTGTAAAAAATTGCATACCTGAAAGACTAGCCGCAATTTCTTCAAAAGTGGGTATAGGATGAGTGTCATCTATCAAAGGACTACCAAGGTTCCTGGAACGAAACAGCTAAGTTCAGCAACATCACATCAGTTTTCAGATGAATAATTTTGGTTTCAGGAACTGCTTATGATAGGAAGTTGAAACTTGGAAGTTATATAGATCTATGATAGTGTAGCTACTTGCAATTTTCGACATGTGTTGAGGGGTACAGGGGTGCCTCTAAACGCTCATAATGCTGGAATCGAGACATTTTAAAATCCATATCTTCTATACGGGTCATACCACAAGGTTGAAACTTGGCGATTGTTTGAAGGTTACCAGGAGCATATAATACTTGCGGGGTGGTGCAAGTGAAAATTTTAGATTACGATATCTCACTAACCAATTACACCAAACGGAGTTTGCTAAATATAAAATTTTGGCGGGGGTGGTGGGGATTTAGAATTTCTACGGGAGGTCGATTTTGTGGTTGACAGTGGGAAAGGACGATAAAGAAAAAATGTCGATCTTAATCTATCTATATCTTGAGAACAGCTTATGATGGATAGCGGACATAAACTTGGAATTTAGGTACAGCTACAGTAGTGGCACGTTCTAAAACTCTAATTTTTAATAGGGGTAGTGTGGTACTGGGATGGAGATGGTGGTGGTTCTCCTTTCTCTGGAACAGCTTATGATAGAAAATTTAAACTTGGTGTACAAGAAAAGTAATTTAGGTAAAAAAAACGGCCAAAAGTCTGGGCGCAACTTTTTTATTTTATGGGTTGAAGTCCGAAACGTGCTTAATGCTGAGATGCGGTGCAGGTTACTATGCGACTGACAACCTAAAAAATAATGTTCCAAATAGCTTCCTAGTTATTCCATACAAATAAAAAAGTTGCGCCCAGACTGTTGGCCGATTTTTTTTAGCTTTAATTACTCTAGTGGCACATCTACATATAGGTACTAAGTTTCAACTTTCTAGCATAAACCGTTTGTGAGGTATGAAAAACCACCCCCACCCCGTACCTTGCTACCACTATGAAACAATTCTTTTTCTGGGATGTCTCTATAGTAGCTCTATAGAGTTTTTAATTTTCAGCTTTCTGTCCTTTGCGGCTTTCGAGAAACTAAAATCCCATTTTTTTTTATTTCCACCTCCTTCTATCATTCCTCCCTACACCTACACCCTCAAAATTTTTTCTCCGCTAGAGGTCTACCGGTCCTAACTCCTGTAAAATTTTCAAGATCATATCCGATACAGTTCTCGAGATATTAAAATTTAATTTTTTGAAAAATGACTGTCCCCCCCACAAAAATTTTACATTGTGTAGAATCCACTAGTAATTCGATATACAGAAACCAAATTTTATCTTCCAGACACAATTGAGTCGGAAGATAATATAATTCAAAGTTTTTCATCCCCCACCCACATACCTCACCATCCCCCTTAAAAATTCGAATCTTCAAGTATCTCTTAAGACAACTACAAAATTTCAGCCGTCTGACATCACTCGTTCAGGAGATATGGATTTTAGAATGTTTCAATCCCAGCTCTCAAGCGTTTTGGACACATTGTTTCCCCCCCCCCCCCACTCGCACATCCCTCAACCCCTATCGACGATTTTGAGGGATATCATTTGCAAATGGGTCCACTATCATAGTACTACATAAGTTCCAACTTTCAGCCTCCTAACATTAGCGGTTCCTGAGATCTAGAAACCAAAATTTTTCATCTAAGACGCTCCCTCCTCCTTCTCCTCCCCCTCACACCCCCACCCCTTTGAAAGATACCACTCGTAGTGGTTCACCCATTCTACCTACCATACAAATTTGAACTTAATATCTCAAGGCCTTTGAGAGTTACGCACCTTAAAACGGTTTTGCGTACGGCATACGGCGTCTACGGCGGACAGACGGACATTTTTGCTTTTTTGGGGCTTACTAGTCCTAAAACGTGAAAATACAAAATTTCAGGGTATCAAATTTTTTTAAATTTCAGGTCGATCACAATACTTTATTATTAAAAAATAATAAAGTAAAAAGAGTTGAAGCAAGAAAATGGGGTCCATATATTTTCACGGATTTCCTCATATCTCTTAGGTCTTCTCAGATTTAGAATTAAGTTTACTTCTACTGGTTATTTAGATAGATGCCTAAAAACAGTTTTCAGATTTTTTTTAAGATTCAACTCCTAAGTGGGTGTATACGGGTTGTATACATTTTCACGAATTTTGCCATATCTCTTAGGTCTCATAAAATATCAAATACATTTTTATTTCTACTGGCTTTTTATATAATCACCTAAAACCAAGTTCGAGATTTTTTTGGGTTTTCAATCCCTAAGGGGCTATTAAAGGGTTGTGACTGTTTTCATGTTTTCCGTCATTAAGTTTTGGTTTTTACTTCCACAATATTTTGTATAAACACCAACAAACTAATTTCAGAATTTTTTTTAAAATTAAACCCCTAAGAGGTGTAAAGGAGTTTTTCCGAATTCAACATACCTCTTAGATCCAATGAAATATCGACCTGGTTTTTACTTCCCCGGACTTTTAATGTAATCGCTTAAAACTTATTTTAAACAATTTTCGAAATTCAACTCCTAAGGGATAAAACCCCTTACATTTTCACATATTCTGCAATATCTCTAAGGTCTGATGAGATATCAAATGGGTTTATATAGAGATGGGTCGTTCACGAGTGAACTGTTCCAAAAGAGCACGTCATTGAAGTGAGTGAGTGAAGTAACTCACTCCTTTTGGTGAACTGCAGTTCCATTGAACACGTGACAAAAAAAATAAAAACGATATACCTACTGATGAAAAAAAAATAGAGACTAACAAGCTAGGCAAACGACCAACAAAATCTTCTCGTTTTACCCCTCTCAGACCTGTTTTTTTGCTCATCTTCTACTAGATCTACTCTCCTTTTTTTTTGCTCATCATCTTCTGCTAGATCTACTGTCTTCCAACTACGACTAGTGACCACTGAACGATGGAACGAAGAGTTCCATGGAAGTACTTCAGACGAATCAAACTATTATAGATATGTACGATCCAGAATAGAGTCCCGAACTCAGAAATGGGTAGCTTTATCCTGGCTTCTTTCTGTAACACTAATAGTTTCAAATTTGGGGCTGCTTCCTTATTCTACTTACCTCGCTAGAAGGAGTAGTAGTCTTTTCGTTATATTCAGTTCTTGCTGAGCTTCTTGCTGGGGTTTTATGTCATAAAATGTTGCATAATTTTATTATATGCCCTAGAGACAAGAGATGGGTCATTCATGATTGAACTGTTCCAAACGAACACTTCATTGAAATGAGTTAGTTAAATAACTCACTACTTTTAGAGAACTGCTGTTCCATTGGACACGTGACAAAAAAAATAAAAACGATATACCTACTCATGAAAGAAAAATAGAGACTAACAAGCTAGGCAGACGACCAACAAAATCTTCTTGTTTTGCCCCCCTCAGACCTTTTTTTTGCTCATCTTCTACTAGATCTACTGACCTTTTGTTTCAGCTCATCTTCTACTAGATCTGCCGATCTTTTTTTTTTTTGCTCATCATCTTCTGCTAGATCTACTGTCTTCCAACTACGACTAGTGACCACTGAACGATGGAACGAAAACGAAGGAACGATGGAACGAAGAGTTCCATGGAAGTACTTCACTGAACTCGTTCCTTAAAGTGAGTGACTCGGAGTGAAGTACTTCACTGAAAGGAACTGCTTTGCCCATCTCTAGGTTTATATTTATATTATCTTTTATTATGCAGTAACAAAAACTGAAATTTAATTTCACGATTTTTTTGTTTTTAAGAATACTCGTATTTTGTTGTTTTTCGGCGTCAGAGAAGTTTCTGGTGCGAAACACCAATGCCGACTGAGACTGATCGCTCCCCTGGCTACTACCATTAAGGGACAGTTGAAAAAGCTTCACTGGAAAGCCAGTTTAAAACTGTACGACTAGGTCCGAACCTCCGAAGGTTGAACCGAAAAATATTAAAGTTTCGCTCAGAGTATTGGCAGATAGTTAGATATACTGCATATGCTCACCTCTGTAAAACCGCTACTCCTATAATATGTCCGTGACTTCTGTTGGGGGTTTCTAGACGGAAGCATATAATTACGATAATATTAAAATCAAATTTACGTGGTTAGAAATAACATATAAATTTTAAATAAACAATAACAAACTAATAACCAT
This sequence comes from Beris morrisii, assembly GCA_951812415.1. NCBI lineage: Eukaryota > Metazoa > Arthropoda > Insecta > Diptera > Stratiomyidae > Beris > Beris morrisii. The sequence continues at coordinate 55,292,420 of OX638310.1, read as the reverse complement.
CACGTCTCTAACACTAACCTCCAATAAACTAGGAAAATATTGAAATGTGTTATGAATTGTGTGACCTTAGCAATGAAATTTCAGTACAATAAACATTACATGTGGTGCCTATCGTAGCTTATTACCAGCTGTACTAATGGCATAGTACGAAACGATTTTTGCAATACCGCATGCATATATTGTTTATTTTTAAATTTGAATATTTTCCATTATGAGTCACGGGAAATCTAAATGAAAAGTGCATACAAGTTATGCAATTTTTTAAAATTTTCCTGTATGTCGAAATCGATTATTGTAAGATGTAAAAAAGGCTGTAATGAACTCGCTATGATTAGAGTATGTAAAGTAAAGGTCGATAGAAGTTATGGACTTGTCTGTACTACGGCATGCGTGACTTTAATAACCGTATCATGTGAAATGTTACAATCAGTATGTCATCGACTCTTTTGACTAATTTCAAATAAATTATGAAGAACAGGTGGATATTAGGTAATGTATGTTTTTTGTATTGCTTTTATCATAGTATTATACTTATTTGGGATCGTTAAAAAAAATATTTCTTTATATTTCTCATGTTTTTGGTAGTACATTGAAAAATACATATATATACTGAAACAGAGTTAATATCTTGCTTGAATATGTAATTGACCTTCATTACTAGAAAAAATCGGCAGTCTGGGCGCAACTTTATTATTTTATGGGTAGGAGTCCGAAACGTGTTTAATGCTGAGATGCGGTGTAGGTTACTATGTGATTGATAACCTAAAAAATAACGTTCCAAATTGCCTCCTGGTTATTCTTTAGGTTGTCAGTCGCATAGTAACCTACAGCGCATCTCAGCATTAAACACGTTTCGGACTCCTACCCATAAAATAATAAAGTTGCGCCCAGACTACTGTTAGTAGATTTTCTTTCTTTATTTACGTATTTGTTTTTTCAATAGATGATTCAATAGAAGTGAAAGTGAATTTGATATCATTAAACCTAAAAAAAATTTGGAACTCGTCAAAACTTGAACAATGTCTTACTCCCCAAGGGGTTTACTATCAAAAAATACTTAAATCGGTTTATTCCCCGAATATATTGAAAGCATTTTTAAATGAAAGTGAATTCTATGTTTCATTAGATCTAAGAAATACATATATCGGAATTCGTGAAAAAGTATGAGACATAATCTCCTTAGGGGTTAGATATCTAAAAATTTGGAAGAACCTTTCTATGCGCTTATATTAAGAGCCCGCGGAAGTAAATTTGATTTGATAGCTCGAGAAGTCTAAAACATTTAACGAAATTCGTGAAAATGGGCGAAAAAACCCTTTTTACGAAAATTGTTTTTACTCCATCTTTGTACACAAATGAAAATCGAATTTTTTTTAATGTCTTAATTACTCTAGTAACACATTTACATATACGTACTAAGTTTCAACTTTCTAGCATAAGCCGTTTCTGAGATATAAAAAACCATCCCTTACCCTTGTACCTTTTGCTACCCCTATCAAAATTTTTTGTGTTTTTCTAGGGTGTCTCTATAGTAGTTCTATATAGTCGTAAATTTTTAGTTTTCCATTCATTACGGTTTTCGAGAAATAAAAATCAAAATGTTTTCCTTTCTACCCCCTTTCACCATCACCCCTAATACCCACACCCCCAAAATTTTTCCCTACTAGAGGTCTACTGACTCCAACTCGTGTAAAATTTTCAAGATCATATTTGGTACGGTTAAAATTGTTAAAAAACATTTGACAAAAAAACAATTGACAAGTAAAGTGTTTGCGGTAGGATAGGAAGGAATTATTTTTCTGGAAGGGGCCAGAATTATTTTTCTGGGAGGATCCAAGCCGGGATCTGGGGGTCCCGGCCACTCCTGGCCCCCCTCACGGCGCGCCTATGGACTAGTAAACCCCAAAAAGAATACGCCGTACACAAAACCGTTTGAAGATGCGCAGCTCACAAACCCCTGGAGGTATTAAATTGAAATTTTTATGGTAGGTAGAATGGATGAACCCCTACGAGTGGTATCTTTTGGAGGGGTGGGGGGTAGCGTTTTAGATGAAAAATTTTGGTTTCCAGATCTCAGGAACCGTTTATGCTAGGAGGATGAAAGTTGGAACTTATGTAGTACTATGATAGTGGACCCATTTGCAAAAAAAAATTTCTATAGGGGTCGAGGGGTGTGCGAGTGGGGGGAAAAACAATGCGTCCAAAACGCTTGAAAGCTGGGATTGAAACATTCTAAAATCCATATCTCCTGAACGATTGATGTCAGATGGCTGAAACTCTGTAGTTGTCTTAAGAGATACTAGGAGGTTAAAAAAGGAAGAAGGTTAAAAATGTTGAGGGGGATGCTGAGGTATGGTAGTGGGGGGTGAAAAACTTTGAAATACAATATCTTTCGACTCAATTGTGCTAGGAAGATACAATTTGGTTCCTGTGTATAGAATTACCAGTAGAGTCTACTGAATGTAAAATTTTTGAGGGGGGAGGTGAAGCGCGAAAGTGGAGGAACAGTAATTTTTAAAAAAATTAAATTTTTATATTTCAAAAACCGTATCAGATATGATCTTGAAAATTTTACGGGAGTTAGGACCGGTAGACCTCTATGTGTTGAGGGTATGGGTGTAGGGAGTAATGGTGGGAGGGGGTGGAAATAAAACAAATTCTGTTTTTAATTTCTCGAAAGCCGCAAATGATAGAAAGCTAAAAATTAAAAACTGTATAGAGCTACTATGGAGACATCCCAGAAAAATAAATTTTTGATAGTGGTAGCTAGGTACGGGGCTGGGGGTGGTTGTGACTTTTCATATCTCAGAAACGGCTTATGCTGGAAAGTTGAAACTACCTATATGTAGATGTGGTACTAGAGTAATTAAAACTTTAAAAATGGCCAACAGCACAACTTTATTGTTTTATGGGTAGAAGTCCGAAACGTGTTTAATGATGAGATGCGGTGTGGGTGACTATGGGACTGACAACCTAAGGAATAACCAGGAAGCTGTTTGGAACGTTATTTTTTAGGTTGTCAGACGCATAGTAACCTACATCGCATCTCAGCATTAAACACGTTTCGGACTGTACCCATAAAATAATAAAGTTGCGCCCAGACTGTTGGCCGATTTTTTACTCTTGTAGATACCATGAAGATGACAAATGTTTAATTCAGTAGTATGAATTAGCATGCCTTGTATACTCTTACCTTCATCTAATACAGAGTAGTTTCGCCCGAGATACTCTGACCCTTTTGTGCAACACTGTGCTTGCTAGTTGCTGTTATCTTAGACAAAAGTAGAGTATAGGAATGAATACTTACATGTAAAACAAGGCTCGTTAAAAAAAAAACCGGCACTTAGTTAAAAGCAATTGAGAAACATTGCTCTACTCTTTTTCACGCATCGGACATGGTATGCAGGTACGCATCCGTCTCGAAAGGTGAAGCCAATTCTCTTCGGTGAAACCGCTGCATGTACTTGTCTTGTTTTGCATATTTTATCTAGTGCTAGGTGCTATTTGAGAAATGTCAAGAATCAGAACAAAAGATGAAGTTAAAGGAATGTAAAGCAGTGAAATAAAGGTAAGGTAATGATCTCATGATCACACAAAACGATTCCCATTAAATGTGAAATGAATTAAATGTAAAATGTGAAAATTGAAAAGTGCTCTGATGCAGCATACTATCTGCTGGAAAAAGTCATAAAAACTTACAGAAACTGCCGTGTTTTTGTTGTTTTATATGGAATTTGTTTTACCCTACTTAGCTCTGGATAAATGGGTCAAAAACACGCCCATTGATGACGATCCTACCACTACAACCCTTGAAACATTATTTCGAAAAAAAAAATAAAAGAATCCTGAATTATGTTATCATTTTACTGCCATTTATGTCAACAGTTCGCATTTATATAATCAACAATGGCTCTGAATAGTATTCGGCCACTTAATGTCAGGTTTGTTTGTCAACTATGGTTAAACGCGAATTAAGGGGCCCATAGACGGACATTCTTGCATGCGTGCCATGCATGAATATTGATTTCCCATACACGTTCATGCCAACCAGATCCACTTCAAAGCTCAAATTGTAATGGTCGACGTAGTGGCTTGTGCTCTCCTAATCGACAGTGTTTTGGACGATGATGATCAGAATAAAAGGGGAAGAAAAAGGAAGAGAAATAAAAATATAAATAAAAACAATTAAATAAAGAATAAACAATAGTAAGTGACTACGACAAAGCGCAAAAAAAAAAGAAATTATTGTACCACAAGAATTGTCGGGGCTTGTCCTAAGCACAACTCAAGAGTTTTACGACTATCCTTATATCTTTGTAGCCTTCCGATAAAGAGATTTGTTCTAGATCGGATTAAAGATTAATTATTGTATTTAATATTTAATTTGGCAAATCATGGCTGGTAGTTAGTCGAAGAGAAACTTTTATTTAGTTTCCTCTTATGATTTATGAAAAATAAAAAATATTTAGGTTATAAAAGAATTTGGATAATACAAGGATGTGGATAATAAAAAAATTTGGGTAATAAGAAGTAGGAACACAAAAATCCTAAAAGCCGGACATCAAAGGGTTTTTTGTCCGCGTCGATCCACCCATACCTGAGTAGGTGTCGACATGGCGTGGTTTTATGACAAGTTATAAGCAGGCGCTTGGCGTAAAACTTCGTAAGGCTAGTACAATAACACGATCATAAAATTCAAAGAATTCTATAACCATAAAATTGCAGGTTTCATTCAGAAATAAAATTTTGATTGCTAAATTCCAGGAAGAAATCAAAAAATTGTGCGGTATTTAGCGATCATATCATTGCGCTAGCCCTACGAAGATTCACGCAACGCACCTGGTAATAAGATGTTTCTTTTCCGTCAGGATACGGAACAAGAATCAAAGAAAATATTCTCTTTCACCTTCAATGATCCGTCATCTGCATTCGAAAACTGTAAAATTGAAATGACGATCGCCATAGACCCACATGCATGTTGTCATGCGCGTTGGTTCCGCCCACAAAATTCAAAATGATTTGATTTCACGAAATGCAGCCCCATTCACGATAGATTTTCGAGAGAAAAATACCAATTTTCATGCAAGAATGACACGTAAGAATGTTCGTCTATGGGCCCGTTTAAGGACGATGTAAAGGGCCCCATAGACGATCCGTCTTGCGTGTCATGCATGAATTTTGATGCATGAAATGCCATCATGCAGTCCCATACACGATAGATTTTCGAGAAAAATACCAATTTTTATGCAAGAGTGACACGCAAGACGGATCGTGTATGGGGCTCTTAAAGTACGATATACTTTAAGTTTTATGTATGACTCTATGTTTACAAAATTTAATCAAAAATGGGTTGACCAATTTTCCCACCAACTTGGAATAAATATCCAACCAAATAGAAAATTTTTTCAATTTTTTGTATAAGATAAGAAGAAAATCTTCGTTAAAGTCCAAGTAGTCTGTAGCTCTGCAAACCGAGAATTAATCTGGCATTAAATATTTAAACAAAATTCATTTCATGTTTTACTAGTTCCGGTAAAAAGTGCCTATCATCAGTGTCCTAGTTGTTCGATTTTTGAATCAAATTAACTCAGACTTGGACAACATAACACGACTTATACTAAATACACTAAAAATTTTTATAATGCATTAGAAGTTTGTTATCTCACTGATAAATCCAACAGGCTATTCTATCGGCGACCATGAAACATGCTCTAACTAAGTGTATTGTCATTCGACTACGACCATGTACACAAAGCTGAATAAAATTGAAGGCATTCAGTCACGAACATTGAGCCCAAAGGACGATTTCCTTCATAATGCCCACCTTAATGACTACACTATCGCACCATAAAATAGAGACGTTGACGTCGTGTTCATAAAAACTAGCACTGACGATAAAATCGTTTGTAATTAGGAACAGAGGATTGATATTTCACTCTTCACTGCCCAATGTCCACCTGTAATCCTTGAGTGTGGTATTTGACATTTAATCCATGTGGGTCAGTGTCTTCTCATTTATATATTTTAGTTCTATAGAAATCGATTTTCTTTCATTGGTTCATTTCCTATTTTATTTTTTCTCGGGGATTTTCCTTAATAAGTTTCCCAGAAAATGGTTAAAGACCCTCTACCCGAAAGGGCTCTAATTTTGTTTGGTCGCCCATTACAAGCTTAGGCAAAACAGAGTATTATTCCAGTCCTTTTATGATATTCACCTTCATTACGATGTCACTATCTTTGCATACTGTGTTCGGGAATAGGTAGCACAGTGTAATTGAAATCACACCTTGTGTAATGTAATTTTATGGCTAGATGAAAGTCCTGTCTATCGGACTACGACAAAAAAATGGTCATTAGTATGGTGTAATTTAACATTTTTTAGGTCATGTACTTTTCACTCGTGACCTACAGACGAAACACAAATAGATACGTATGGAATGGACTTAATGGTAATGATTTTATCGATAACGGACCAAAAAACTGGCTATTGGAACGGTTTGATTGATATCAGTTGGATCCGAAAAAATTTCGTCCATACCGAACTAATAAGTCAACGAACATGAAGTGGAGCACTGAAGAATCGATATCTTGAATTTAAGTGAAATCGGGTTTTGATGAATCAGAAATCGGTCATTGTTGACCCAGACTTTTGTCAAATTTTGCCAAGCTTAGGTCAATATTGGTATTTCGCAAAATAATCGGTAGTGCCGGAAGACAATATGATCCAATCCAATCAATTTCGGATGTCCACCGGTGTTTTGTTGGTATATCTGGCTGAACGTTTGAACGCATGTATCCATAAATTCGGTGAGGGTCAAGCACTTGCACTTGACATACCGAAAGCATTTGACAGAGTTTGGCACAAAGCCCCACTTTCTTTCATTTGGTGTTAATACTCCTTGTATTCGATGGATTGGGAGCTTTCTTTCGGAACGTACAATACAGGTTGTATTAGATGGCATTTCATCATCTCCATTCCCTATCAACTCCGGGATCCCTCAAGGCCCAGTTTTATCACCTACAGAGGGCGGTTGATAAGTCGGCGGCCTAAGACATTAAATGAAAGAAAAGTAAGTGTATTTAATTTTTATTTTTCAACATAGTCTCCCTCAAGTAAAATACATTTTTCACATCTGGCGTATAACGCTTTTAAACCGCCCGAAATATATTCTGTTTCTTTGCCCTCAAAATGGTCTTCTACAGCCGCTTTCATTTCATTGTCATCGGCAAATCTACGACCTTGTAGGATCCTTTTTTAAATTGGAAATAGTCGCTGGGAGTCAGATCTGGACTGTAGGGTGGATGGTCAATTTCCGTGAAGCCTGTGTCCTTCAGTGCCTGCTTCGAAACTTGCGCCTTGTGAACCGGCGCATTGTCTTGCAAAAACAGCACTCCGCGCGCTAGTTTCGTCGCCTCTATACGACTGCCTTTCGTGCCTGAGCCAATAAAATTGCGTAATATTGACCATTTATTGCAGTTCCCTTTGGCAGGTAATCAATCAGCAAAACACCTTCGCTATCCCAGAAAACAGTCGCCATAAGCTTGGATGCCGACCTTTCAACTTTGAATTTCTTCGGCGGCCTTTCTCATTTCTTCATCCATTGCATGGACTCCTGTTTCGATGCCGCATCATATTGGCGAATCCAGGTTAATCCACGGTTACGATTCGGTCACAAATTTCGTCTAGATTGTCCCCGGATAACTCCAAAAAATACTTACTGGTCTCGCCGCTTTTTGTCGAACGGCGTCAGCATTTTTGGTACCCCACGCACTAATTTTTCTCATATTCAAATGTTTGTGCATAATTTCTACAACCCGTTCTTTACTAATCTGCAACTCTTCTGCTACCCGCCACAATTTTATTCTTCGATCGGCCAGTACTAATTTCTTAACTTTTTTGACATTTTCCTCGGTCACTACCGTTACAGGACGCCCTGGGCGGGGATCATCTTCACAGTGCTCTCGTCCTAGTCCAAATAAGCGAACCCATTTTTTGACCATGGTATACGAAGGCGCAGATTCCTTAAGAACTGATGACATCTCTTCAAAAATTTCTTTCGGTGTATTTCCTTTTTTTACGAAGTACTTTATCACGGCGCGGTGTTCATAATTGGTGGAATGCGACGAATCGGCTGACATGATCATATTTGTCCTTCAACAGCTAATTTGGTACTGACCTTATTTTCGAAATAGGGTTATATTAATACTACCAAGGGGTGTCACAATTAGTACTAACGTAAGTGGAATAATGAGTCATCGATAAGTACCTCAGGCCGCGGACTTATTAACCGCCCCTCGTACCTTATTCCTAGTTTTTATCTACAGACTTCTGTCGTCAACAACACCTACAGCTTCAACTCGATTAAAAGGCACAACAGTCTTCGGTACCCTTTCAACGTAATCAGTTATTTGGTTCTTTAAACTCCGACCTCATCTTAATCCTGGAATGGGGCAGGGTAAATCGAGTAGAGCTTGTCTTCGGTCGGTGTATTTTTAATGGTGTCACATTGGACACTTCGGGGCAATTCCACCTTCTAGGAATGACGATTAGTAAAAAACTTGATTAGATTCAACACATTTATGATGTAGCTCTTGACGCCTTCAAGTGCCTATGTTTTCTCCGGAGGTGCAAACATTTTTTCACACCATTAGATCTTGCAAAAATTTACAAGGTCCATATCACGCCCCGACTTGAAGACAATTCACATATTTGAGCTGAAACACCCAGAACTTGTGTCTCTTTGCTCGACCGTATTCAGAGATTTGCGTTTCCGACTTATTGGAGACGATGGCATTACGGTATCTACAGACTCCCTTGAACATAGTCGAAATGTGGGAGTACTCAGCATCTGCTGCAGATATTTCCACGGTCATCCTAAACTGACTGGACTGTACATGACTGTATAAAGATTGACCCGTAAGTCGAGTTCGGTGCTATATAAAAAAAGAATCTAACACCAGAACGGTATCAGGCCAATCATGCTACAAAGAGCCTCTGTGGCAATTAGAAATTGGCTAAGCACTATTTATAGGAGCTGCCTGTTGTGGTACGTGCCATATGCCTGGCGGGAGGCGCGTTTCGTCTTTATCCCGAAAGCCGGCAGACCCAGCCACACAACAACAAATGATTTTCGACCCACCAGTCTATCGTCCTTTGTTCTCAACGTACTTGAGAGGCTTTTGGAAACGTACATTCGGAATCTATGTGGAAACAGGATGCTGTCAGGTGCACAGCATGCCTACATGAGAGGGAGATCTGTAGACACAGCCCTATACAAGGTAGTGGGGTCTATAGAATCTAGTTTGGAATATAAGGAATTTGCTTTAACGGCCTTCCTGGACAAAGGGGGCTTTCAACAACGTGACAGTGGAAGCAATTAGGGCAGCGCTGTATAGCATAGGATTGGAGGAGGTATTGACAGGCTGGCTAACGACTCTTCTGCATACCAGAATCGTGAGTGCTTATATGGGGCAGGGCAAGGTTATAAGACAGGCCTCGAGGGGAACGCCTCAGGGTGTGGTGATATCGCCCCTTCTTTGGCTCCTCGTTGTGAACGAAGTTCTCCTGAAAATTGAAAAACAGGGAATAAAGGTCGTGGCATATGCAAACGACATTGTGGTAATCGCCAAGGGCAAGTTTTTGGATACGCTTTCGAGCATTTTGGAATCTGCACTCCGCACACTCAGTCAGTGGGTTTGGGGGTGAACGCTTCTAAAACTGAATTGGTGCTATTCACTAGGAAGCATAGAATTCCGGCATTTAGACTGCCGAAGCTCGAAGGCGTGGAGCTTAACCTATCGGAACAAGCTAAATAGCTGGGTCTAATTCTGGATAGGAAGCTTAGCTGGAAATTGAATATTCAGGAGCGCATTAAGAAGGCTAATAACGCGCTTTTCGCGTGCAAGCGAATCGTGGGCAAAAGCTGGGATCTCAAACCAAATATAGTACACTAGTTGTACACGGCGGTTGTGAGACCTATTCTGACCTATGGGGCAATGGTGTGGTGGAAAGCCATGGTTGAAAATTATAATCTTAGGGAACTAGGAGGAGTGCAACGGACTGCCCTTCGCATAACACCTACTGCCGCGTTGGAGGTGTTTATGCATCTATTGCCAGTGGATATATATGTGAAACAGATAGTGGCAAATACAGCAGTTAGGCTATCGAGCTGTACCCTCTTTAGGCCGAGCTCTAAAGGGCATAGCTCCATTCTCAACGAATTTCTGGGAAACCTGGCAGATATTAGTACGGACTACTTAATCCCAGTGGTGGATTTTGCGACGCCATACGAAATTGTATATCCTAGTAGAGTGGAGTGGGAGAACAATAGGGTACTACGCGAGGGAGAAATCTCCGTATATACGAACGGATCGAAAATGGAATGCGGCACTGGCGCTGGCGTCTTCTCTGAGCAGCTGAGTGTAGGGGAGTCGTTCAAACTGCCAGATGTATGCAGTGTTTTCCAAGCGGAAATTCTGGCTGTGTTGCAGGCAGCAAACATCCTGTTAATGGGGGAGATATGTGATCAGAATATCTCACTCTGCATTGACAGCCTGGCGGCCATAAAGGCGCTGGAAACGGTCACCATTAAATCCCAGTTAGTAAAGCGCTGTCGAGAAGTGCTAAAGGTACTTTGTAGTCAGAACAGGGTACTGATTTGCTGGGTGCCAGGGCATAGTAGTATACTAGAGAACGAAAGAGCGGACGAGCTTGCGAGATCGGGAGCGGCATCGAATGGTAGGGTTGAGGAGGAGGTTAGCCCACCGATATGCGGCATCAAAGCGCTAATCGGTGAGCGTTCTAAACAGGCATCCAACTCTAGGTGGGCAGGGCTGACAAGCTGCAGAATTTCTAGAGCCCTGTGGCTCGAGCTGGATAGTCAAAAAACTAGGAATATATTAACTTGGGATAGAGGAAGGCTGCGACTGCTCGTCGGAGCACTGACGGGTCACTGTATGCTGGGGAAACACGCTATGCGGCTAGGGCTAGCGGAGACGGACATGTGCAGGTTCTGCCATGATCTGTACGCTGTGGAGGATATCACTCACATCTTGTGTGAATGCCTAGGAATCGCTAGAAGGCGGCTGAGATGGCTTTTCTTCGATAACATCGAGGATTTGAGGTCATTAGGGGTTGACAAACTGGTCAGGTTCTGCAGGGAATTGCAGTATTTTTGAGGCTATGGAACAGCCCACGAGAATCTGAAGGGATCGCAATGGGCCCGTATGGCGCCTAGTGAGCGCGGTGGTTTTAGCACTGCGCCCCGAAAAACGAAAAACCAAGTCCCGCCCCATGTTAAGAACGGAAGTTACTTAAGCTTTTATTTTAGCCTTATTTGATGCAACATTTAAATTTTCACCCGTGAAACCAAAACGAACAAGTCATGAAACCCGCTAAGCCATTTCCTCCACCTTTTCGATAATGTCATCGGTTGTCCAAGTCCAAAAATTTCGTTGTTTTTTTATCATACCTCGTAGGTATATTGAAAACCAAGAATAGCAAAATCGGCTTAATAAAAGTTTAATTGATTTTAAAACTACGTCCTTTACTGAATCCCCAAGGTATTCAAGAAATTTTGTTCTAAACCCAACAAGTTTAAATAGAATCGGGCAGGACTATGTTCAGGAAACACGTTACTACATTTTTCACTAAGGGTTAAACGAACAATGGATGGCGGATAGATGAACGTTTCTCTTTACTTAGCAGTTTTAATTTGAACAGACGTTATATGTGCTTATTCGCACTGTATTACAAAAACAAACGGTCTGGCTTACTAGCTAAAATTTGTTTCTCCATTGCTCTTTTTTTGTTTCATTTTATATGGCAGTGCATTGCCCGAAGGATAGCGAGTGTACCGCAAAAACTATTCTATCTCTTGAGCTCGTAAATTTCCAGTCATTTTTAGCTCCCTATCAGTAATTTTACCAGGACAATTGTGAAGTCTGCAAATATTTCTAATAAATGTTATGCCTTTGTTTAAAATATGTAATATACTCTGACAAGTATATTAAGGATACGATGTGCCCAGCATGCAAATTAAGTTAAGTCGAAATATTTGCTGTAGGTCCTAGTAAAAAGCGAATTTAAATTCCCAAGAATCACAGTTTTATTGTACATGTTTGAGGCGCAAACATCTTTACAAAAGTGAATTGCAGTTTATATTTGAAATAAAACTTTGTCTGCACGAGTATCCTTGAGCAAAGTACACATTGAACATTAAGCTACTTGCCTTATAAATAGTCGAATAGGTTCTTTAGAGATATTTTGAGATTATCTTGTAAAGAATCTGATCAATAAAATTTGTATGTTTGTTAATTTACTCTGAGTAAATGTCCTGCAGGAGATCACAACAAGTGACCCCCTAGATTAAATTAGATTGGTAAAAGGGGTAGGTCTGATTAGAAGCCACAGTTAGGCCTATTGTGACGTCCCCTGGATTAACTATGATTCCTCTTCAATCACTGCGCTTTCAATGAAGCTTAGTATTTTACGAAGAGGAGTGGTCAGGAATTCCGATGGTTCCATGAAACCCTGACCGAAGTGACGAAGTCTTTTGTGAACTAAACCCTTACATTCGCAGAGGATATGCTCTGGTGTTTCGTCTTCGTCATCGCAAATTTTGCAAGTTTTAGTCTCAGAGAAACCAATCCTATGGAGATGCTTCCTCATGTAACAATATCCAGTCAGAGCTCCCACTAGAGTACGGGTCTGGTGTCTGCTTAATTTCAGATACTCAGATGTTCTTTTCTCCGATTGCTTTGGCATAAAAAGCTTTGAGTGTCTATTGCCCGGTGTCGAGTCCCAGTAAATGACACTTTGCGATTTTTGCCACATTCGGATGTTCATTTTGGCTGTTCTTAACGGTACCGCACATAATGGATATGGTCCCACGAAGTCAGCTTCTGAACCTTTTCTAGCCATTAAGTCGGCCATTTCATTACCTTCATAGCCGCTGTGTCCCGGAATTCAAATGAGGTTAACTCTATTCTTATTTCCGAACTCAATCAGGCATTGAAGGCAATTTCAAACAAGTTTGGAGTAGATTTGAACTGACTGAAGGGTCATTATTGCTGCCTTGCTGTCCGAGAGAATATATATTTGTTGGCTTTTGTAGCCCAGTCTGATACTTTCTGTAATTCATAGTTCAATAGCATGTGTCTCCGCCTGAAAAACAGTGGATGTTATAGGCATGCTACAGTAGAATTTAACATTTGGGCGAACACCTTAAACTCCTGCTCCTACACGTGATCTGTTTTAGATCCGTCTGTATACCAGATTATAGATCTCGGTTTTGGAGTGGGTTCGTTTGTAGCCCAATCCTCCCTTTCAGGTAGGACAACTTTGAATGGCCTTGTAAAATTGAATTGACCCCCTAAGATCAACAAAAACTCCTTTCTGGATTTTTGACACCATATCTTTAGGTAGAATAGTGTTCAACATTCAACACTGGAAAGTTGAGAGAGTGGTCCGCATCAAATTGCCCTTTATTTAGTTGAACAAAATTTTAAAAACATGACTATGTCATTGCGGAGTTTAACTGTTAAACTTTGTAGGCATTGGAGCGGTCACACGTTTTCAAAACATAAAAATCGTGCAAGTCTCAGGCCATTTTTCAGTCGGCGAGTTCCAGAATAAGGGTGAATATTCCATCTAATGAATCAGCAATGTACAACTAGTTCTTGATGAAACAGCTAATTTTCAACCAAGCCAAATAGTTTTTAGCTTAGTTTTTCGGCTCGTTATATTCTCATTGGCTTAGGTTTTCTTTGACACACCAGCCGAATGGAATCTTCTTCAGTCGGGGATGTTGTACTTTAGAAAATAGTCTGACACGGGAGAACACCTAAAAGAGATATTCTCATTAATAATTAAGCAACTCATCATCATCAATGGCCCTCCTGAAGTCGTCGCCTCCAATCGTCTCGAACCAAAGACCGCGTCCTCCAGCTGCTAATTTTTAAGATGGCTTTGCTATCTTCATCAACCGAGTCTTCCCATCGATTGCGTGGTTTGCCTACTGGCCTGTTACCATTCATTTTGCCTTTAAGAGGACGGTTCGGGATTCTTCTGTCTTCCATCCGGTCTACTTGGCCAGCCCACTGCAGTTTACGTAGTTTGATGAACTTTGAAGCTTCTGGCTCCCTGAAGAGTTGATGCAGCTCATGGTTGTATCTTATTCGCCAGTCCGTTCCTTCCTTCACAGGTCCTTAAATTCTTCGGAGGACCTTTCTTTCGAACTGCTTTTTCAGAAGTTAATTTAGCAACTCACCCCTCCCTAACATTTTCAAATAAATTTCTATCAATAAAACTATTTCTAATTTTCTTTTCATTCTTCAACAGATTTGGATCCAGCAGCAGTCAAGCATCACAGAGTAGTGGTGATATATGCAGAATATGTCATTGTGAAAGTGATTCACAGAATCCTCTTTTGACGCCTTGCTATTGCTCGGGGAGTCTTAAGTATGTTCATCAATCATGTCTTCAACAATGGCTTACAGCATCCGAGACAAATTCCTGCGAACTATGCAAATTTCCATTCATAATGCACACAAAAATTAAACCATTCAATGAGGTATGGTTTTTTTTGATAGTTTCAATCAATAATTTTCATTTCATATTTTTTTCTTGCATAATTTTTATTAAATTTAAAAGTGGAGAAGTCTTGACATGTCCGGAATAGAACGAAGACGACTATGCTGTGCCGTATTATTTCATTGTGCAGCAGCTCTCTGTGTCATATGGTCTCTCTGTGTTCTTATTGAACGAGCCGCCGAAGAAGTAAAACGTGGCCTAATTGGTCTGTTTTGTGTATTTGTTTTAAAGGAAATTTTTAATTTGATTTTATATCTTACAGGTTGGCCATTTTGGACGAAATTAGCTGTAGTAACTGTAGGACTAACGGGTGGCGTTGTTTTTATGTATATCCAGTGTAGACAATATCTACACTTGTGCCATAGATGGCGAGCACGTAATAGGTATCTATTTTGAATTCATAATAGAATTGTTTAATTTGAATTATATCACTGATTAGATTGATCGATCGGTCTAAAACTTAAACTTTCATTCCACTACTTCTACCTCCTTATGGGATTTTAATGGTTTAATGTATACGCCATTCCATTTACTGAGTTGCAGCCAGCATATTTAATTTCATATCAAAAACGCAATCCATTGCAATCGTCGAAACTCCTAGGGAATAGGCACTTTCATTCCTTTGACATTTTGATTATACCTTTCAAAACGCGTCTAGGAATTAAATCTGAACCCCTCGGTGATCATTGGTCCCCTGCCAGGGAATAATTCGTGAAAGGCGTACAGCCAGTCATTTGTAACGTTGTAAGTGGCTACATCTTGATGGCAAAATTTATTACGATGATAGACATTTTGATTTTAAATTTGTGGAGTCAAAAACGTCCAGATAATGTGCTATCTGAATTAATTGTCTTGAGCTCGACCACAATTATTATCAAAAGAGTAGTAACATGGCCTTTGATGTGAAAATTCAATTCATCGGAGAACAATATGTTGTCGAAGCACCTAAAGCTATCTATCATTGTCGTACAGAACTCAAGAGTCCTTTACGCAATCATCATGCATCATCTTTTGTTAGTTATTGTGTCTTGTACTAGTGAAAATTTAAATCATTGCGACCGTGGATTTGTTAATAACTGTCTGCACTAACTAAGCTCAGATCTCAAACAAGAAAGCCAATAGGGCTCTAACAGAATACAACCATGAAATTGGATGTGCGAAGAGAAATTCGTGGAAATTGTTCTGCCAGGGTATGAACGATTTACCCAGCAGCGCAAGAGTTCACAAAATACTATCTAAAGCACACACTAACAAAATGGGCTTATTAGAGAAACCCGATGGCTCGATTACCGAAAATGGGAAACAGACGTTAGAATTTCTAGCTCAAACTCATTTCCCAAGATCCTCAACCACAGAACCAAGCAATGAAGAACGGTACACCGTCCCAAAGCTGAGTAGACCAACCATACTGGACTGGAAAAACTCAGATAAGATCTTCACTGCTATCAAAGTTAAATGGTCTGTCTATACGTAGTTTTAAACCACTTAAATCTCCTGGAGAAGACATGATATTTCCCGCTTTACTGCAAAGAGGAATGGACCATCTTCTACCAACACTATTAGCCATATTTAGAGCAAGCCACGCATGGGGTTACATACCTATATCTTGGCGTAACGTTAAGGTGATATACATACCAAAAACAGGGCGCCGTCCGAGCAACAATCCTAAGTCGTATCGTCCTATCAGCTTAACGTCATTTCTCTTGAAAACTATGGAAAAGATTATTGATAGGCATATCAGAGATGTGGCTTTGAGATCTCAACCCTTACACTCCAATCAATATGCATATCAACCAGGGAAGTCTACAACTCACGCCTTACAAAACCTAGTCACGAAAATCGAGAAATCGATTACGGACAAGGAAATAGCTGTGGGTTGCTTCTTAGATATCGAAGGGGCTTTTGACAACACTGCCTACGAAAGTATCTACGTTGCTGCACAGAAGCGTGGTGTTGATCCAAAAACCTGCAGTTAGATCAAAGCCATGCTAGAACGCAGGAAAATAACTTCGAAACTAGCCGACTCAACAGTCACAGCTGCAAAAGGCTGTCCACATAGCGGGATACTATAACCCATCCTCTAGTGCTTAGTAGTGGACGACCTTCTTCAAGACCTAACAAAATTCGGTGTCTCGGTACAGGGTTACGCTGACGACCTTGCCGTCCTTGTTAGAGGTAAATTTGAAGAGACGGTGACAGATCTAGTTCAGAATACCCTAAACCAGGTGCACCAAAGCAGGATTGGGTATCAACCCAAAGAAAAGTACAATTGTTGCATTCACCAAAAGGAGGTGTAAGGACAAGTTATCTAAGCCTACTCTTTTTGGAGAATCCATAGAGTATGCTAGTGAGGCAAAATTCCTGGGAATCATCCTGGATGAAAAGCTCACTTGGAATGCTCATTTGGACAAAGTTCTTGAAAGGGCCAGAATCTCTCTCTGGACCTGCAGGAGCCTTCTCGGCAAAAACTGGGGACTGAGTCTAAAACTAACCTACTGGATGTATACCGTCATTGCTAGGCCCATTATAACTTACGCGGCATCCGTCTGGTGGAAGAAAACAAAGCAGAAAACTTCCCAGCTTAAGCTGACTACAAAGACTGGCCTGCCTGGGTATTACTGGGGCGATGCGCACCACTCCCATAGCCGCTTAGAGGTTCAGAAGCTGACTTCATGGGACCATATCCATTCTGTGGGATACCGTTAAGTACAGCCAGAATGAACATTCGAATGTGGCAAAAATCGCAAAATGCCATTCACTGGGACTTGGCACCGGGCAACAGGCACTCCAAGCTTTTTATGCCAAAGCATTCGGAAAAAAAAGAACATCAGAGTATCTGAAATTAAGCAGATATCAGACCCGAACCCTAGTGGGACCTCTGACTGGACATTCTCACATGAGGAAGAATCTCAATAGGATTGGTCTCTCTGAGACTAAAATTTGCAGAATATGCAATGACGAAGACGAAACACCAGAGCATATCCTCTGTGAATGTAAGGGTTTAGTTCACAAAAGACTTCGTCACTTCGGGTTTCATGGACCCATCGGAATTCCTGACCATTCCTCTTCGGAAAGCTTCATTGAAAGCGCAGTGATTGAAGAGGAATCATGAGTCAATCCGGGGGACGTCACAATATGCCCAGCTGTGGCTGCAGTAACAGAGGTTAACCATACCAACCCCTATTTCCAATCTATCTATCTAATAACAGTCTTAGATCGTTCATAACAAATTGACTCACGCTATTAACATTCCCGCTCGTTCTTGTTGTACTTTTGCTTCCAATCAGTTTAGTCGGCATACTGTATCCAGTCCCTTTGGACTGAATTAAATTGGCATGAAATACACGCAATAGATAGGCTAAATGGACATCTGGTAGTAGTGGAAGTGTGAGGGGGAAGCCGGGGAGCGTTTAAAATGAAAACTTCAAAATTGCATACCTTAAGAATCGCTTACACTAGGAAGATGAAACTTGGAACTTATGTAAAGATTTGCAAGGAAAGTAAATTTGTTAAGGGAAGCAGAAGGGTACACATGGTGCAATATAAAATTACTGAATAATTTTGGTCCAGGAATCGAGATCTTTACACGCTTAAAGCTAGAAGGGTATAACATGCAGACTTACTAGGAGAGTGTGAAAACGGCGCCTCGATTAATACGATAAAATGCAACAATGGCAAAATGGTAATTAATGCTAAGGCAGAAACTGATCAAGTGAGCGTCTGTTACACCATTTAGCTATTTCAGACATTTTCAGAGTGGCCTTAACTTAAGGGACAAAAACACTTTCTTCGCATCCAAACTATGGCTTTGCTTTGTTAAAATACAGCTTCGTTAGAGACTTGCTTTTTGGTGCTTAAAGGATTACAACCTGCCTTTTGCGTTCAAGTTTTGACTTCAAACGCCAGATCGGAAGCTCGCCTGATCAGATGCAGCGTCTGAATGAATTTTATTAATTAAAAAAATTATTTTTAATAGGTAAGCAACATTTTCATTTCGCTGTGGCTTGGAATAAATTGCTGATCGCGAAAATAATCCTGCAAAATATGAAGCTCATATTTTCTCAGTCAGTACTCTGGTTACCGACAATCGTTTTTAGATCACTACCAGCGTAACAGCTGCTTTTGCATCCTGTTTTTAACTGCATTCTTGTCCCGAAAAATATGGTTTTATGGTTGTTACGGGTCAATTCGGGACGTCACCCTGCAACAAAAGAAGAGAATTGTTTAGTGCAATAAAATATCGCGTTTTTTAAATTTACCAACTTACCAAGAACTTATTTGTTGAGCTCCCTGCAAAATCACCACTCAAACCATCCACATCCGAGCCAACCAAAAATAGCGAATTAGTAGAAGTCAAGTAAAGATTTAACAAAACGAAAATACATGGAAGAAGAGCTGGATGCGAAGTTTGAATTTGTAGGATTAGTAGGTTAAATGTACTTAGGATAAGGACCAGGAATTTTATTAATACGGCTAGAATTAATTAGGTTTAGGACTACGAGTTAGTGGAGGTAGTTAGGTTTAGAACGTCGTACGTCGTCAAGCATCAACGCGAGGCTCCACCCCAACACCGAATCTCGGCTTCGCCCTGTCGGCGCACACATACACCCACTTATCAAGCTGACCAATAGCAATTGTCGCTGAATACTGCGCGGAGCGAAATTAGCCGCTAGAAGACGCAATCGGGTCAACAATGTTGGGTTCGAATCCTGGATGGTCCGATCAATAAACTATGAATCGATGAAAGTCGTCGAATCCGAGGAGAAATTTATCCGTGGATGTAACTTTGGAAGTCGGGATTAACGACCGAGTGCGAGCGATCGTTAAACTGAAACTGTCTTTTAAGTCCAGGTAACCGTCCCGAAAGCTGAGCGAAGTTTTCGCGGTAAGTGACGGACCCAAAAACGGTCTCTTTTTTCACGAGTGGTCACGAGTGCGAACGCCGGTTGGGTCTTTGCTTTGAAATTAAAACGAACGATTGAAAAAATTGTGAGAAGTACGTGCAGCGAGCGTCACGAGTCGGTGACGGCACGAGTGTTAAAATTCGAGCTCGGGAAGTTACGGAACGTGTTCACATCCGCGAAGAAAACCTGCGGACAAGACATACGAGTACCAAAGGCGAAGGAAACCTGCGGATATTAAGAAAAGGAGGTGAACGCGACAACGAACACCGGTCAACGAGTAAGAAGTCTTCGAGGGACTACGCACCAGAGGCGCCCTAGTTTGTATGATTTTAGCCAGGTTAAACGTAACTGTTATTATTAGTTAGAAATCGCAAGTAAGTTAACTATCTTTCTTTTGAGACGACTACGTCGTCAGTTATTCATATTAAAGTAGAATTGTTTTCTTTATTCATGGCAGTTCCTTTACTTGGTGTAATATTTGTGTGAAGTGTTACAGCTCGCCTTCCATAGTGCAATTTTGTGTTTACGCGTACGCGAAACTTTACCCCGAACTTGTGATTCGGTCGGGGAAAAGTCCAGAACGGGACCCTTAAAAAAATGATCACTGGCGCCCACGACCCTTCTCTGGTTTGGCCGGACAAGGCCCGTTCGCCCCCTTTGTGCTGGGGTTGTAAAACGGTTTTTCCGCCGGGAAAAACGGTAATGATTGGCGCCCAACGTAATTCGTTTACGTTTTATCCACCAGGTCGGAATTGTTCTAATGTTTCCTTATTAAACCATCTTTCGATTATTTAGACTAATTTCAGTTCAGTTTTTAAGTCTGTTGTAAATGAAGATTCACAACAACGTCGATTTTAAATTCCTATTATATTTAAAGCACATGCTTCACAGATAATATTCTGATCGTCCGCTTTTAAATCCATTCTTGACATTATCCGATGAAATTTTATACGGTTTCGGTCTCCGTTCGGTTTTTGTCACTACAGCCGGATTTATACTAATGAAGTTTATCGTTTTTCTAAAGTAGTCCTCACAAAACGCGTATAACTGCAAATAAATATTCTGCTGTGATATTATTAACATTATGTTGCGACGCACTAAGAACAAAATTGTTCAGTAGTGAAAATTCTGTTGTAGCGTTTCTGAAAAAAGTTGTGAATCATTATTCAGTCCACGATAAGACCGAATTTAAACAACAAAATTAAATAATTATGTAGCCAAGTATTCAAATCAAAATTTCGTCAACTAATGTAATTTATTTTTTTCTTCTCAATTTTAGAATACTCCTAATTCAAAATGCTCCCGAAAAGATTCATCCACCATCACCCCCAATGACTATTCGTAATATTCCGCGAAATAATAGTGCAACAGCTGCATCAGCGACTGCACCGAACAGTTACAACAATAGTACCTACGGCTATACATCAGCCTCATCAAATCGTCCAAGTTACAAATATAATCCGAGTTGTTCGCAACACGGTCAAATAGTTGCCAACATTGAGAACAGTTCACAAAATTACGAACGTGATTGGACGCTCGATGATGTCAGTCAAATATCATCATTTCGTCCATGTCCACAAGGATCCGGTAGCATGACACCATTTCACGATTCTGTCCATAATATTTTGGAGAATTCGCAAAGTAGCGGTAATTCGTTGAACGGTTCGCATCAGGATCTAAACAATGGAGCATTGCCAAATTCAAGTAATAGTAGTAATCGAGCAAATAATGACGTAGATCCGTTTAAAATTTTACCGACTACCGTGGCTTTGAATTCAATTAACTCAGCACAAAGCACTTCAAATAAATATCCAAACTCTTCAGTATTTTTAGAAAATCGTGACATTCTAAATGATATCAGCTATCCGAAAATTAATTATCGACATTCTAGTGTACTTATGTCGCCCGATATTAGCGACAATTTAGATAAGTTTTTAGGTAAGGATTTACGACGATATTCCGATACAAAACTTCTTCAGCAAGACACCGATGTACTTAGTCCAATTTTTAATGTTGCTCTTAATCCCGAATCCGAAGGCTTCCAGCAACAACATCGACAACAAATGATATTGCAACAATTATCACAACAACAACAACAGCATGAACAACTATTACAAAAATCGTCGAATATTTGCGATGAAAGTTTATTGGGTGCAGCACAAGAAACCACTGACATAATATTCGATAGTACGAATCAATTCGATCCGCTTGAATTCAATATTCAGGAAATGCTTGAAATGGATCTCAAACAATTTAGTAATAATAATAATAACAATTACAAAAACAGTAGTAATAAGAAGTCAAGACATTCACTGAATACCGTCGAGAGAACTGATACTAAAGCTGACGATGGTTTCGATCGATCGAGACTATTTTTTAAGTCATTGCCAAATTTAAGTAGTAGCTGTGAGAGTTTGATTAAGAAATGAACGATGTTTTTTTGTTTGGTTTTTTTTGATAAGTTAAATATTTCCCTTTGTGATTAATTACATTACTTAATTTTTTTGTTCTTATTTACTAAAAACAAATTCCTTCGATCTGAACAAATATAAAAATCCAAGAAGCAATTATAAACTTCAATTATTACCGAGTAGAATATTATGCTGCAATAGTTTACAGTAACGAAAATGTTTATCTTCGAAAACTTCCTGTCTACGTTTTAATACTTAACCTTCTTGTGAATGTTGCCTCCTCTTTTATCACACATGCATTTTATTAAAACAAATCCGCGCATTGAATTTGACAAAGAAAGAATTTTTCAACAAATTTCTCACTTAGCTTAAGTTTACAGACTAATTTTTCCATCGCACTATTAGTAACAATTTCAAATGGAAAATGTTTTTCATGTTTTTTGATTAAGTCGAAGCAGGTCGCATGAAGTGGCGTCACTAGGGTAGTACGAACCGCTCCGGTTGTCACTCATTGGGGATGACACGCTGTTGCCAATATAGTGGATTTCATTTATTGTTTTCCAAAATAATTTGCATACTAAACTAAATAATGAAGATAAAATCTGTTCAGCACAGCTAGAAGGCTCATTAATTTTTCCACTAAGAAAAATTCCATTTTTCATGGTATAGGACAATGGCGTAACTAGAGCTGGCATAGAGGGCAGTTACCACCGGACCCAATCGTAACTTGGAGTTGATTGAGTGGGCAGTCTTAGTACTATGTACATCTATTGCAACCCAGAGGCCAAAAAATACGCACTATATGTATAATACAATTTTTTAAAACTGAAAGACAAGAAGACAATTTTAAGCTGCTCTAATCTTCATTATACATTTTTGCGAATTATGTCTTAATTTGTTATTGATTTATTTAAAGAGAATTGATTATGTCCATGCTCCATTGGTTGCGTTTCGTTAATGGCTTTGATTGATGATGTTTTTTTATGTGTAGCTCACAATTAGATTAGATTAGATTTCATCGGAGACGGAGACATTCCTCCAATCACCACTCCAGTTTCAACGTAAAGGTCCTTGTTCAACTTTATTGCTCTCTCAATCTTTGGTGTAGGTCTATTTTTGAAGTGGCACTATAGACCACAAAGTGTTTTCCAAATCATCGGTGGCACTGAATTGCAATTGCCTCACCACAGCACAGAATGTGTCCAGAGGTGTCTGCCTTCAATTGGCAGAGCCTGCACAGGTTATTATATCACATTAGTATAAAAAACAAGCAAAGTCGTGGGTGAACAACGAAGAGTTATCCCACCGGGTGACACCAAGCCTAGTGACGCTACTGGTCGCAGTAGGTGAAAATACATAATAAACAGTGATTAGTGCACTAGAAGCGCATCATGAAATAGAATAAACGATAGTTTTGTGAATAGCCTGCGTAAATATCAATAAAACACAGCCGTCCCATTAGTTAGTCCGCATAAATAAATTTTACTGTTCTGATATTTTGGAGTTTATACGGCACGCCTCTTAAACTCGAATAGCATTCTATAAGCACACGCAGATTAGCGACTTGTAGTCGGGCAACAGTGGAAGCGCGCACTTCAACCGACTTGAATTCGGCTCGACTAAATAGTCAAAGTACTCGACGATTGCGTTTTGATTAAGTAGTTGCCCAACTATCGGGCGAGAGCTCTATAAGCACACAAATTTAATTAATTTAATTAAATCTGCCTGGTGTATTTTATGATTTTGTCGTAATAATACGTCGCCAGTGTAATCCGCATCTGTATTGTCTAGTTCACTTCTTGGATGCGCTCGTTAGCTCAGTCATCGAATTTAAATTTTTTCTCTAACCCTATTCGCCAACTTGCTGAACATTCAGGATCAAATGTTTGTCCGTAAAAGTATTGTTCAGTTTCACGTAAATGGGGAAACCCTGAAATATACCAGTGAAGTTTTTTCAGTTCTTACCTACCATTCACATGACAATACCAGAACGACACGATGACCAAAGTCGGAAGCGAAACAAGGAAATTTCTAAATTCTGTTATTTAGCAAGGAAGTGCCATTTGCGTTTAGTCAAATTCCACGTCTAGCGAGCGAGATAAGTAACTCTGGGTCTTCCTTACCATATTAAATGACAATTATAGGACCAATGGAACAGATGCTGATGAAATTCACTTTACAAGAATATGTACTCAGTCTTCCACGGAAGGGATGGTCCGGAATAAAACCAAGTTTAATTCAGTTTTATAGGAAATTTAAAAAGACAAAAATTGTAATGCTGGTTTCACATGACAAGGCAATATCGACAGGGCTTTCTCGGTAAATTCTTCTTCAGTGTGTGATCTCCACAGCCATGCTCCGCAAGACGCAAAATCCTAGGCAGCAGCCTTTATTTTTGGGCAGGATTTACTCCTTAAATTTCCTTTTCTACTCTGAATCTTAAGGATTTTCTGTACGGCTCATTCGTCTTCCACAGGCCGTCATTGCAAATACCGCCTTACTAAAATATCTCACAAGATGCGTCGAAAAGGTTAGTCAAACTTCAATTCACTCTCCTGTAGAGTCGAGATTTTTTCATTTTTGCAGGCTTCGATACACAATTAATCAATTTTGAAATATCCTGGAAAAATGTTAAGCTAATCTGGAAAACCTGGAATTAAGAGGGATTCTTGAAATTTGTTCCCTGTGGCAATCCTGTTATTTTTTCTTTTCACCATGATATGCTCCTATCTCAAAGCACTGTCTGCTGCTAGGATATTGCTTAAAGAGGTTACCCGATCTTGGGGAAAACAGCTCACAAAATTTCCTTTTGTAAAGTTAAATCTCTTCGAAATCTACCAAACTAATGTTATTCCACTAATAGAGAATTAGAGGTGTTTGCTTATGCTCTTTTGAAAATTTGTTAAAGAATTTAGTACATTTTTAATTTAAGGCCATTCATCTCGAAAGCGAATTAAATTCTACTTCTACATAACACGAAATATAATTTGTTACAAAACTGCCAGCTTATTACCATCTACTTCTACTCTTTACTTAAATTAAACTGCAGCATACAAATCTTAAAACGAAATATTCAATTCCAACTTGTTCAATAAAACCGAACTAAACAAAAATAAACGAAAAAAAAAACAATCTACAACTTAACTTTAATATTAAGCAAAATTTTAAATAAATTAGTTTGTATAGAATTTTATGAGACTGCAAATATTTAAACGATAATAAAATCATTGAAATAAACTAATGTTATTCTGTAAATTTTAATAAAAAAAAAAAGTTGATAAAACAGGACGAACAAACTGCATAAAATAGCTTAGACATAATACAGCTTATTTTTGTTAATCAGTTCAAGATGCCGATATTCTTGTTATGAAATATTACGCCAAAATGTTGTTAAAAAAACGCATGCACATAATTTACTACTTAAAATTATTTTGCTCACATTATTAGGCAAAAAAGGAAAAACAACAAAACTATACTCCCAACTTTGTTTTATTTATTTCATGACGAAATTATAGTGTACATCTCAAATGCCTTCATATTATATTTTTTAGATGCCGGTGTAATTTTTAAAATAATTAAAAAACAAATAAATGTAAATACTAAAGAAGATTACTCCAGGATTTTTAAACATTGTACTTATATTTTTTTACGTCTTTTTTTTAATATTGTTATATAAACGTGCAAGAACAAGCAATTGTGTTTTTTTTCGGTTTTTTTTGCTCTCACAAGATCAATGCGTTAAATTACGTTAAATTTCCTATTCTCCTCAACTTAAAATTGTATAGACTCGATAATGACTATAATCGGTCCTTAGTTAGCTAAGGGAAAATTCTATTTTTAAATCTTAACCAATTATACATATATATATATATATTATCTGTGATTGTTCTGTCCCCAATTATGTTTCTTTGTGTATATGTTAAATATAATATTAATGATAATTTAGATTTCTAAACCTCTAAAATTTAAATGATATGAGCTATTTATTATTAACAGAAAAATTTTAATTGCGATATGAAAAATAAACGAACAAAAAAGTAATGATAAAAAGGCGATTGTTTTTCTTTAAATTGATGTTTAGGTAACCTTTTACACTGGTCTTATATACAGGCCTCGGCAGATTTAATTTTAGCTATACTTTTTAAAAATCCTTTAAGATTTCAATATTTCGGCAAGACACCAATCAAAATAAACACTATCCTTTGCACTGTGTTCAATAAGGCCAAAAATATTTGAGAGGCTCCCAAATATGTGTGTTATATGCATATAAAGAACCGCCTTTCGATAAGTTAAAAATATGTCCATTCCAGTGTCTCTGGACTTCGAAAAAGTGAGCTTACAATTTTAAAGTTCAAAGACTACTGTGCGTTTTTCATACATTCAATTCGGCTCTATTCATTCCGCCCCATTCAAGAACTTTAACAATATTAGACTTCAAGGAGTCTTTCATGTTTTGACTACAGTGTGTTAAGAAACTTCGGCGTCTTTCAGTGATGGTACTGTGATCGGCAAAGGTATGGGTAGATTTCAATTGAGCCTATTGTGACATCCGCTTCAGTTATCTGTAATTCTTGTTCAATGCCGACCCTGCCATTGAATCCCAGTATTTCTAAAAGATGAATGGTTAGGAATTCCAATGGGGAAACACGCTATGCTGCTAGGGCTAGCGGAGACGGACATGTGCAGGTTCTGCCGTGATCTGTACGCTGTGGAGGACATCATTCACATTATGTGAATGCCCAGGGATCGCTAGAAGGCGGCTGAGATGGCTGGGTAGTATTTTCTTCGATAACATCAAGGATTTGAGGTCATTAGAGGTTGACAAACTGGTCAGGTTCTGCAGGGAATTGTAGTGTAGTGTAGTGAGGGGATGGAACAGCCCACGAGAATCTGAAGGGATCGCAATGGGCCCGTATGGCGCCTAGTGAGCGCGGTGGTTCTAGCACTGCGCCCCTTCTTAAACCTAAACCTAGTAATTCCAATGGTTCCATGAAATCCTGGCCGAAGTGAAGAAGCGTTTTATGTGCAAGTTCCTCACATGCACAGAGAATGTGATCTGGTGTTTCATCTTCGTCATCGGAAATTCAGCACGTTTCGCGCTAAGAGGCAGCAATCCGATAGAAGCTTTCTCATGTGACAGTGTCCAGTCAGAGCATCCACTGAGGTGTCGGTCTAATTCTCTGGCATAAATAGCTTTGAGTGCCTGTTGCCTGGTGTCATGTCCCGGTGAATGGTATCTTACAATTAAATGTCGTTCGGACGTTCATTTTCGCTGTGTCGCTGTGCTTAAAAGTGCTCCACAAATCGTATGTGGTCCCATGAAGTTAGCTCATCATCTTCAATGGCGCGACAGCCCAAATCAGACCCTGGCCTTCTGAAGTCGTTGCCTTCAATCGTCTCGATTCAAAGACCGCGTCCTCCAGGCTTTGCTATCTTCATCAACCGAGTCTTCCCATCGTTTGCGTGGTTTGCCTACTGGCCTGTTACCACTCGTTTTGCCTTTAAGAGCACGTTTGGGTATTCTTCTATCTTCCGTTCGCTCTACATGGCCAGTGCCCACTGCAGTTTAAGTAGCTTGATGAATGTGAAGTTAGCTTCTGAATCTATTTTACCAATGAGTCCATTTTGTTGCCTTCGTAGCCCGGGGTCCAAATGAGGCTAACTGTGTTTTAGATTCCGAGTACAATCAAGCAATTACTAACAAGTTTGGAGTAAATTTGAAATCCAGAGCCTAGAGCACGTGTTTTAAAGCCTTTGTATGGCAGCTACCCAATGGAGCTGGATGATTTTGCCCGCTAACGAACTTAGCCTTACAAATTCGCCTTACAAACATCCAGATTCAAAATTTCAAGATCACAGGTCAAGGCGTTCTTAACCGTTCAAACCGGAACTAGATTTCGGGTTTTCCACCACATAAAAAAAATTAATTATTCTCTTTCGGGTGGTCGGATTTTCATTTAAAGCACCAGCTCATTTCCCTACAAAACCACGTCTCATCGATTCCGCCCGTGTCTACAAACGATTTTAATTTTCCTAGTTACATAAAAAAAAATGCTGCAACTTCTCCTATTTTCCTTATGAAATTCGCATTTTCCAAAAAATGTTTTCCCTCTTAAAAAAAAAACATCCAATCAGTGAAAACTTTTCTTCAACCCTTGAATGCAAAAAGTTGCTGAAACATTACAAAAACTGCTAACAACATTTCCTTATACGCGCAATAAAGTGTCCTGCACCGTTCGCGCAACAAGTGATCGAGTCAGTAGTCAGCACGCGTCGTGCCGCCCGTTAGACTGACGCGACACGGTGCGACCGAATTAAAAGTCAAGTTTTTTCGGTGGTGTGAAGTTCCGTTGCACATTTTTTCGGATTTTCCGGGAAAACGGCGATAGTTTTGCCGGAAAATTGTGAAAAACGATGGTTTGCGAGGTATGTGCGTGTTTTTAAAGCGTCTGAAATCGATGCGACTCGGGTTTTCCTGAAAAATTCCGAATTTCGCGAAGCTTGTTTTTTCATGGTTGGGGTGGCTGGGGTGACATTTTATTTAATGGCCACGTTTTTATTCTGTAGCGGGCGACTTACGCCTGCGAATTGGTTGCCAATTTTCGTATTCTCATTTGTGTTAATGTTTTTTTTTTAATTTCATTCGCGTTTTTTTCGATTCGAGTGATTTTTCGATGTGCTTTTGCTACGGGGCAAGTTTTTTAAGGTCCGTCCGGCGCCCGCTTTCCGGTTGCTGGTGCCTTGCGTTTTGTTCGTTTCGAGTGTTAAGTGATTTTTCATGGAAGTTTTGTTACGGGGTAAGTCGATTTCTTTGTCCAAAATTTTTGATTTTTTTCAGGAAAAGTCGGGAAAAGACATCCTTCATAAAGTTTCTCGATAGTTGCCATCGTTACCTGGTCAAGTTCGATGCTTCCGCTCCAACTATAGATTTCGATTGGAGTCAAGGGCGCCCATAGAGGGGCGCAAAAGGGGGCACTTGCCCCCACCTGTATTCTACCTTCCAGTATTATAATCAGACTATTTCGTCACTTGAATTATTCTTTTCATTTAATATAGTGTAATTAAGCCCTTTTAATTGTTAAATTATACATAATTTTTTAAACTACTAGTAAATAGTTACGAAATCAACACTGTTTACTGTTTTCACTGAAACATAAAAGCAAAACATCTTTTTATTTGCATATTTGCATTTGTATTTAAAGAAATTTCACTTGTTAAAAATTAAGGATTTCTTACTAACTGCAGAAAAATTGGATTGTAATTCAAACTTAAATATAATAATTATTAAGATTACTACGGAATTTCACACTCAGAATTTTTTTCTTCATAGGAATACACTAAGGTTGATATGACTTATGAAAAATACAGGAAACCCCAAAGGTCTTAATGGTTTCCTGAGATAAAGTACCCATCTGCTCATAAATATTTTTTTAAAACATCCTTTCGACTTTGTGCTGGGAAAGAGGGTGTTTTCAAATACAGTACAATCCCGATAATTCGTAATGCCAAGGGACCAATAGTTTATTACGAATTTCGAGATTTTCGAAAGAGCGGGATTACGAATTATTGATTGTTAAAAAATGGAAAAATTCAGATTAACGGGACTATCGGTTTTTATTGAAATTACAAAACAAAATACACACGTTCAATGAAAAATTAAAAATGAAAAACATAAACTAAAATATGTACATATGTACTTTGTTATCCTTGATAAAAAAAAACTTCAAGTTTAAAAGAAATCAGTTATTTTTTTCTGACGGAAGGATTGTTGACACGCTCGATCAATTGCATTGTCTAGGGTTACAATAGCAGAGAAAACATCGTCATTTACATCTTTTGCCGTCATAAAATGACGCAAACTATTGATGTTATCTTTCGCCTGCTTAAAAGACACAATCGGGAAGTCCTCTTCGGCATCATCGCTGTTTTCAGCATCGTCTTCGGTCACCGTCAAAATGTTATCGTCCAGCCACGTCATCGTCAAAGTGAACAAAATCATCAAACGTGATTTCATCACTTCGGGGCAGGCGATCCATTCCAAAGGGTCTATAACAACTGATATATGTTCATCATAAGCCGATGAACGTACTCCTTTCTCGAAACCACAAGCACGGAAACAATTTTGAATACAAGATTGACTTACATTTCTCCACGCTTTATCAGCAAAGTTCATAGCTGAAAGTATTGAGATATTGTGCTCAATTCTGTCCTTAATGCTATTTAAAAGCAATTGCACCACTTCGTTGCGGTGGAGGGTCTTAAAGTTTTTGATGATGCCCTGATCAAGGGGCTGCAATTTAGAGGTCGTGTTAGCCGGCAGAAACACAACTTTCACGTTGCTAAGATCCGAAATGCCATTGTGGGCCGTGTGCAATTATCGACGAATAACAAGATTTTACGCTGTTGTCTTTCCATGTCACTACTATTCAACAATTTCAGCCATTCATTAAATAAATCAGTCATCATCCACGCCTTCTTGTTGGAACGATAAATCATTGGGAACGATTTTATGTGTTTGAAAGATCTGGGTTTCGCTGACTTACCGATCATCAAAGGTTTTAACTTTTCAGTCCCATCTATATTTGCTGTCAATAATATAGTATCCCTATCTTTACTATTTTTGCCACCATGACATTTTTCGTCTTTAATATATATTGAACGATCTGCGAGGCACTTAAAAAATAACCCTGTTTTGTCAGCGTTAAATATGTTCTTCGGTTCATAATTTTCAGTTCACTTAACTTTTCTTTCCATTATAAACAAATATTATCACTCACACTCGCACTTTCATCACATAATTTGCGCAAAGTAATGTTGTTTTTTTTTTTAAAACGGCCAAACCATTCATTACTCACTCGGAAATTTTGAATACCCAATCTCTCCGCAAAATATTTGGCCTTTTCCCTCATTATCCCCCATGGGTACATTTGATTGTCGGCACTGTGAAAACCAAGTGACAAGTGAACGCTCAAGTTCAGGGAAGTCCCCGCTTTTTGCCGTTTGATTTTACTGCTTGAAGGTAGTCCAGCGATGATCTCCTTCTTTTGTAAAATTGACGTAAGTGTAGACGGAGGAATATTAAATCGTTTGTCCACATCAACTTTTTTTTGCCTTCGGCAACTGCTTTTACAATTTCCTTTTTTTGGCAAACGGAAAGACACTTATGCTTCCTTTTTGTACTCATGATGAACCCATACAGAACTGAATAACTGAAGGCGAAATTTTTTTTCCGAATAAACGGGATTGTTAACAGCGACTTACGAATTATAAGACGTTTAATTGGCCTCGGGTACGAAAATCATTACGAATTACCGAGGGGACCAAAATGCATTGTATTTTTACGAATAACCGCGATTTTTCCAAGGGAACAGCAGTTTATTTCAAATTAGCGGGATTTACGAATTAACGGGGCACGAATTATCGAGATTATACTGTATTCAAAATTTTAAGGTAGATTGATTAAAGTAGCAGGGTCAGAAGGATATTAGTAACATTAATACGTAACGTTTTATTAAACCACGGTTATCACTTTTTAGTTGCACTTTATTAAAAAAAAGAATTGCTCAATTACGAAATGGTTAAGATTAAATGTGAATAACTTCGAAAGTTTTTGAGCTAGAGCGATAAATTTACCCTACTAACTCCGCTTCTTCTTAGCTTGAACACGGTTACAACTAATTCCAAGTCTTTAAGTTGACTCACCAGAAACGTAAGCACTAATTTTTTTTAAAGACTTCTATATGGCAACCTAAAACATTATCTTCATTTCATTCTGTTTTCCAGATTGGATACTTTGAAATAAGTGTAACTACGTAACCCCCTTCCCCGAAAATGTTGTCTTAAATTAATCACAAAATAAGCTTTTATGCCCAATACGTTCCGTTCCGTAGTTATCGCTCCTTCGAGAAAAAATAGGAATCGTTTTTATTAAGAACTTTTGTATGGTAGATAATTGAAAGAGTACCTTCAATATTGTCAGTTCATTTTTCCTACAATATTTAATTAAAAAAAGTTATATCGTGAGAAATTTTGAAATTCCAGAACATAACTGTCATCACTTGTTTTAAGGAATTTTATTTGCGATGTACCCGAAGAAGTTGGGCGATTTTACTTACTAACGGATTCTAAGTAAAATTTCAACTTTTCTCTATTTTTCCCGGCGCTCTAATATTGTATTGGAGTGGTAGAAGAGGTTCAATTACTACGTTTACATGGAGAATCCAAAGATCGAAATTTGGATCGCGTTTATGACAACACCGGATCAAAAGATCGAAACATGGGCAAATCGAAGAAATGACGAACGACATAACCGGTTTCGATTCGATCCAGGTCGAGAAGTTGGTTCGGATCGAGTCGATCTCATTTCAATCCGATCTGCGTCTACATGCGATTTTAGAGGATTGAATCCGGATTCAATCCTCCATGTAAACGTAGTAAATGATTCAAAACTGAGTGAAATCCACATTCATTCTATTCGTCACAAGATGTAGCTCCCGAAATTGCAAACTCCTTTTATAAGCCATAGTTTTGCCCCTCCCTATGAAATGTTGTATGGGCGCCCATGATTGGAGTCAAGACGCGATTGTTAGCCACCTTTTCTGAAGGGTTAAATGTGTCTAATTTTCTCGGTATCGTTCCTGGGCGAATGGCATCTTCAACGGCAGATCAAATCAATCCTGAAGACGTTTGTTTTTGGCTGACAATAACAACGTAGTATTTAAGGATCTATTGGGGGCTATTTAAGAAAGTCGTGCAAATTTGAGGAAGTTATAATCTTTGACGAAATACCAGTTAGAGGATAGACATTTTTTCAAAAAAGTCCATTTTTATATCTCAAGAACCGTGCCAGATATGTTCTTACAAAATTTATAGGAATTAGTCCGGCATCCCGGCTTATCAACACAAAGCTGGGCGAGTTCTCTGCTCGAAGGTTTGTCAGTAGAGGTCAGCGTTGCCAACTCTAGCTAAAAGTAAGTAGATCTACTTACTTTTATGCTTATCTCCTTACCTACTTACTGAACATCTCTTTCTACTTACTTTACAACAAAATTCTAAAACCTTTTTCCAGTAAAAACGGAATCTACTGTACATAGGTAGCTACCAAAATCAACAAGAAAAGCATTTTTGTTAGATCTATACATTGAAAGGACATTACATATTGTTAAAGACCATAAATTATAAAAACTGGATGATGAATTTAGACTGTTAAATAATTATTTGAAAGAAAATAATTCTAATGTAGAAGAAGATATAGAAGTGTTTTGGCAAGATCTTTCCTCTGTCCAGATAGGTGATAAGAAGGCTTTTGCAACCTTATGTAATTTTAATATTTAATATCTTGACCTTTCCTCATTCATCCGCAAATATCGAACGTGTTTTTTACCCAAAGCCAGGAACTTAATTGGAAATATATCAATCAAAGAATGTTTACAAGCCAAGGCTTTTCTTAAAATTTCAGAGTCAAACTGTTTTGATTTGAAAATATTACACGAAATGTTGAACAAATTCAAGCAAAATATGTATAGTTTCAAATGAAACGACCAACAATAACTTATATTCTTAAACATCCATAGATTTTTATATTCACACGTAAGGTATAATATAATGTTACATTTGTTTAAAAATAACTATCTAAAGTGCCACCAATGTAACAATATCTTTTTCATAAAAGTAGCTTTTACCCGTAAGACATTTTGTGTATATCTTAAGGGATTTCGCTGAACATTTTAGTTTACTTGTAATATGTTAAAACAAAATTTTATACTTTTCGTGTACAATATAAATAATGTGAATTTTATTTTTCTGCTATACATTTATTAGTATCAAAATTCAATTAATAAAAAGTACTTATTACTTTATCTACTTACCTATTTTGCTTTCTACTTACTTTGCTGCAAAAAATCTACTTACTTAACAATAAATCAGTTAGCAACACTGTAGAGGTACACAACAAAGTGGCGTACTCTCCTCTCTTCTTTTGAATTTAGTGGTCAACAAAATGCAATTGGACCTGGAAGGGGCGGGCTGTAGAGTGACTCCTTAAGCAGACGATGTTGTAATTGCTGTCTCGGAAAGCACATCAACACGCTGAGTGAGTTATTACAGAATGCTCTTTTTTTTGTATTCTCTCTAAATGGGGAGCTGAATGCGGGTTGGGTGATTCCATGCAAAACAGAATTAGTCTTCTTTACCAGGAAATACAAAATTCATCACGTTGACCCTTTTCTCTGGATGGTACTAGTGTAGTTTCCACCGATCATGCAAAATATCTGAGTCTTATTTTGGACAGGAGGCTACACTGGATAACTATCATCCAGGAAAGAGTAAGAAAAGCAACAGTTGCGCTTTACTTGTGCGAGAAGGCCATTGGCAAAAAATGAGGTATGCAACCCCGAATTGTTCATTTGATCTACGTGTCCGTCATCAGACCGATACTTATGTATGCTGTTATTGTCTAGTGGACGGCCTTAGACAAAGCGCTTAACCGCACCACCCTAGGGAAGGTACAGAGGTCAGCATGCACATTCATAAGGGGAGCTCTAAGAACAACTCCCTCTGTAGCACTGGACATGCTATTCAATCTTTTACCCCTAGACATTTTTGGCAAGCAAATGGCAGCCATTCGACTTAAGGCCTCTACACAGTGGACTAGCTTATGTGCAGGTCACTCAACAATTTTGAATCACTTCAATAATATTCTCGAAAACACTGACTACACCGCTCCTAGTTTTGTTTTTGATAACAAATTTCCTAAAAGCTTTGCCATCCCAACCCGTCTAGTAGGTGATTCAGTACGGTGGATTAGTCCATCAGTTTTGGAGCCATCCGTATAGGCTCCAAAACTGAAGCCGAGGTGGGTGGAGGTGTTTTCTCTGATATGCTTCACATTAGCATATGTTTTTGCCTTCCGGACCACTGTAGTGTCTATCGGGCAAAGCTTATGGCGATCAAGGAGGCCTTGTCGTGGTAGATCTGCCCCAAGCAGAATCTGAAACGCTCTAACAGGTTGATTTCACTCAAAATGGCGAATATCAGCACCACAGTTGGTGTCCTGATCGCATCCTTTCTTATAGTCCGGCCTTCATCTTCTCTGCACCTGTTCAGCTCTATCCGCTAGAAGGAAAGCTCACCTAGGAGCCTACTTCTTCAACAGTCTCAGTGATCTTGCTGGAGGTTACGAAAATGCAACGCTTTGTTACAAGCTCTAAATGGTTTAGCGAGTAGGACCGACTTCAATGATCCTGTGGTAACACAACGGACCTTTTAAGTCTAAGTGGTTCCGGTGTTCAAATAGGCAGCCACGCTTACCGATCTACCTAGGCCCAGTAGACCTCTAGCAGATAAACCAATTTTGTGGTTGGGGGTGGAAAGGAAAAACTTGTATTTTTTTTTCTCGAAAACCGCAAAGGGCACCATAGAGGCATCCTATAAAAATAATATTGTGGGGTGGCAAATACGAGGGTGCGGGTGCTTTTTGTCTCACAAATTTCGCCAATCTTTTAGGCGTGTCAAGGTTTCTAATTAAGTTTACTTCTGCGTGCTCTTAGCATAGGCGCCTAAAAACGTTTTTCCAAGTTTTCTTGAAATTGAAAGAAATAAATAAATAAAATGTCTGCTAACAGTCTGGGCACAACTTTATGCTGAGATGCGGTGTACGTTACTAGGCGACTGACAACCTAAAGAATAATCAGAATGGTATTTGAAACGTTATTTCCCATCAAATCGGTAAAAGTGGACAACTAACAATGGTTGTTTCGGGGCAAATACCCTAAAAAAATTAAGCTGGAAACTATTTGAAAAGTTTTGACCGCATCGTAACAAAAGTGGTATTTTATGGATGGCTGTGGCTTTATAAGTTCTGTTGCAAGGGTAAGTTTGTTAACGGGCAAAACTGTCCTACTCGTTCGAGTAGCTGCCATGCAGAAATTCCTTAAAACACGCATTCAAAAATATTGGCCGGTAACTTCAGAACGTCTTAAGCTACGACTTTAAAATTTTGTATACGTTGGTTTTCTAGCAGTTTCAGTTAGAGGTAAGAATATCAAAAGTTCTCATGAGTCCTTCGTGTAGCTGTCATACAAAATTCTGTAGAAATGTCCCCATTAAATTTACGGAACTTCCTATAACTGAAGAAATGGTTAACCACAAGGTGGAATTTTGTACACATTAGTTTTGAGTGAAAATTAAGTTCAGGTTTATTAGTCCGTAGAAGAAATTCTTCTACTCCTTCCCGTAGCTCCCAAAAAAGACCTTAAGACACGCGTTCAAGAATATTGATCGATAACTTTAGAACGCTTCAATCTAGGAATTTGAAATTGTTACACATTAATTTTTAAGGGAAAAATGTGCTGAGAATTCAGTGAGTCCTTCCTTCTTCTTCTTTCGAGTAGCAACCAAACGAGAGTCTTTAAGAAGGGCAAACTTCATACGCACTCCTTATTCTGCTTATCCCCAACTACAATAGAAATCGAAGTACAGTATTTCATCTAGAGTATAATACGGTTTGATTGCAGCCTATCGTGACTGCTGTATAGTGCGACAAATAAGTTTCGAGACTAGTCATGGAAAACATCATTAAAACCCAAAAAATCTGGATATTTTTAATTTTTTTTTATTCAAAATATTCTCCTCCGGTTTCAATACACTTGTTACAGCGATTCAACAGTTATTCAAATACGTGTTCTAGCTCATTTTGTGAAACTGCCTCTAGTGCTCGTGTTGTAGCTGTTTTGATGGTCGAAATGTCAAAAAAAACCATCCTTTCAACTTCAATTTCAATTTTAGGAATAGAGAGAAATCGCATGGGGCCATATCAGGTGAATATAGCGGATGATTCAACACACAGACTTGATACCGAGCCAAAAATTGACGAACAATGAGTGAGGTGTGACTCGGTGCATTATCGTGCAAAAACAACAGTTCTGTGGATCCTGATATTCGGGTACGACGGATTCTGGCCATCACACGCTTGAAAACTTCGAGATAAAATGCGCCAGTAATTGTTTGGCCAGTTGAAATGAATTCCCTGTGGACAACTCCTTTGCTATCGAAGAATGTAATGAGCATAGTTTTGATTTTTGATGGAACTTTTCAACATCGACAAACAAGTTGTTTTGGGAGAACTGTCATAACTTTGCTATCTATCGACCGATTTAAATAGAATTGATATTACCGGGAAGAGGAGTGCCACAGCTTTCAAACACCGGTTTGTACACATAGATGGTCCTACCAGTTACTCAGAAATGGTTCGAGTCTCGGAACTTATTGTTGCACTGTGTATTTCAATTTCATGTCGATTGCTGTGATAAGAAGTACTTGGTGTTGCACTTGGAGTTGCTTTAATATTTGATCTTATATTTTTGCTTGAGCGCTGAAATGTCTGCTTCTGTTGTATACTTTCTGTTTCAAATTGTGCATAGTTATAGCTTATGGAACTTTTATTTTGATCTTTGTACGTAAGAGCTTGATTATATTTATTGTCAACTCTAAGCAGACTGAAGATCCTTAATAAACAATTCTTATCCAAAAGCAGGTGCTTAGCCTGGTTGCCTTCTTTGATTTTTACGTTCAAGATGTTACACCAGCAGGGAGATGTAGAGTTTCGGAGTTTCCCAACGGTATTTCTCCTTAGTCGATGCTCATCACCATCAATGGCGCGACAGTCTAAACCGGGCCCTGGCCTTCAGAATACAGTCTCCAGTCATCTCGATTCAGCGACCGCAGTTTAAAATCATAGAAGCGATCAGCTATCAGCGTCTATTGAGTCCTCACACTGTTTACGTGTGCTTCGACTGCTTTTCAAAATAAGTCTAGAAATTCTTCTGTGCGGGTTGCTTTCCCTAACTAACTCTTTTTAGCGCTTTCAACGCTGAATGTCCAATAGTTTGTTAGAGTCAAGTGCGGCGATGATATTGTATTATTGTAATATAATAAAACGAATAATTTCATAGACACCAATGAAGGGTAGTTTGTTTAAATAAAAAGAAAAAAAGCTATAATTAAAACCTATTCAATTAAGTAAAATTGACTTATATAAATCCAAGGAATCTTTTAAATCGATTCTGGCTACGATATCTATCAAATTTTCTCGTTTTTGTATCGAAGTTGCTACTCAACGCCTTCCCTTGCTGGTCCCAGGATTCGTCGTAGGATCGTTCACTCAAATGCGTCGAACGCTTGATACATTGTCCACGTTGCTGATACATTTAGAAACACAAATCTAATTATTGTCCTGTAGATGGAGAATTCATTCTTTCTGTGGACTTTCTCTGATTTAAATATCGGGAGGATTGTTAGCCATTCACTGAATTTCATCCTTTTTGATGCCGTTTGTACTTAGCTGTATTCATAAGTAAATGAACGCATTCGCATTCTCTAAGTTATATTCGCCTGTCGCCATATTTTACGAGATCGGCGCCCTCTATCTCGTTTGGGTCAAAAGTTTAATATTTTGCACATTGATCCGTAGCCCGAGTTTCTTAGCAAATGGCTTAAGGTTCATGAACGTCTCCTTTGTGTTGGCTATCGATCGTGCCATTTTGAAAGTGGCATAAGTCACTTTGTTTTTAAATCGAGATATTAAAGGGTTTGCGTTTTAACATGTTAAAAAATATTGATACCAACTTTCGAGAAGATTTACTTGTATTTGTTAAAAGTGAGATGAAACATCAAGAGGTTCACAGGAAGTTGCTTCGTGTTGGATACAACATCTTTAGAATGTCACAACAATTTTTTTTTTGAAAAAGTGACTTTCAAAATCAACGGCTCACATTAATGTCGTCATCCTATAGTACTTGTTGTGGTGGATTTAAATAGCAGTTCCCCCGTGGGGTCTATTTGGTTTTTTGACGGCATTTTCCATCGCAGGGTTGAAGAAGATGATCGTTTGGTCGGTGCTCATGTTCTTGTAATTTTTGATTTCATTCTCTTTTCCATACTTGTAGATCATTGTAAATATTTTTTTTTAATTTTAATTTTAAGAAGGAGCGACGCGCTAAGCCAGTGCGCACACTTAGCACCAAATTAGGGCCCATAGCGATCTCTTCAGAACCTCGTAGGTCACTAAACATCCCCTAAACAACCCAGATCCAGCTTGTGAGCTCAGGTCCCCCAAATTGTCAAAGGAAAGACTGCCCAGCCACCTCAGTCGTCTCCTTGCAACCGCCTGACACTCACACAAAATGTGGGTGATGTCCTCCTCAGCATATAGGTCAAGGCAGTACCTGCACACGTCAGAGTCAGCGATTCCCATACACATAGCATGCTTCACTAGCAAGCAGCGCCCTGTCAGTATTCCGACTAGTAACCGCATACTTTCCACACTCCATGGCAATATCTCCCTAGTCTTCCGTCTGTCCAACCTTGTCCAGAGTGCCCTAAAAGTCCTACAGCTCATTAGCGCCTCCCATCTAGAGTTCGCTGCGTCCGTGCCACAATCTCTGATACGTGCTTTGAATCCGTTCAATGGTGGACTAACCACCTCCTCTACCATCACGGCTGCCGCCGATCCTAGTCTCATCGGCCAGTTCGTTCCCTGGTATGTTACTATGGCCTGGTACACAGCATAGTCGTACTCTATTCTGACTACAAAGTACCTTAAGCACTTCTCGACAGCGCTTTACTAGCTGAGATTTGATAGTCCCCGATTCCAATGCATTCAATTCATAGATCACTGTAATTAAACAATTCTTTTAGTTTCGCATAATATATTCTCCCATGTTTAGACCACGTTAGAGACCACCATATTAGACTTAGACCACCATATTAGACTTAGACCACCATATTAGACTTTTCTTAATAGCTTCCAGCTCTAGAGCTACAGGACCAGACTCTAGGTTAAATACGTCCAAGTAAAGAAGTACGGCCATACCCGTAACGTGTATTGTTATATGTTAAGGTTGTTCCAAGGTTGTTACATCCCTATGGTCACCGCCTTTTTCCTTCTGAGACTGATTTCTTTCATTATTCTACAATTTCTTGTGGACATTCAGTCACCACTAACTCAAATTTGTCATCGGTGCTCCAATCCAAAACTGGTGTGAAGTACGTTTATAGCTACAAATTTCTCAAAACGGATAACCGGCGAGCTAGTTCGTGCCAATCAAAATGTAATCTTACACTATTTGGAAAGTATTTAACAAAGAAATAAAACAAAAACTTTCGAGTACATAGCAATTTCTATATTTAAAATTAATAAAAGATTATAATTATTAAACAAATCGTGTTCGTAATAATATTTAATAAAAATGAAATTTTTTTTATTTTCTTGAAGAGATTAACAAGGTTAAAAAGTATATCTCCCTTTCGTCTCAACTTGCCATAATAACATTGGGGATTAGAAAATTTTACGGATTAGAAACTAAAATAATCGAACAAATAATTATTTACTATGTTTATTTAATAAAAAAAAAAATGTATAATAATAATAATAATAATAAAAAAAATTAAACATTAAACAAGAGAAATATAGAAATACCTAATTACACAGAAAAATACCAACAAGCACATTAAAAAGGATCAAGACTGCATGTCTACAGAATCGAACAAAAAAAAATTAAATTAAATAAAAATTATAGTTCTTGAAATATCAACCTCGCTATTATTATTATTTTTTTTTTTATTAATTAACATTTACGTTTTACGAAGTAATATTCAAAGATAAAAATAAAGAGTTGAATAAAATAGAATATTAACAAGAAACGTAGGATTTACATACATAATTTATATAAATATTTATATAGTGAACAGGCATTTGTTCGTCTATGTTACATACGACTCATTTAAATTGCTCCATTTTTCAATTATCGTATTTTTTTATAGCTTTTTTTTATATTTATATGATTTTTTTTTTGTTTTATATTTTTTTGAAGTAGCACTTTTTCCAGTGTATACAATAATTTGATTTTTTATGTATAAAGTATTAAAATATTTATCTACTCTGTGATTTTTTTTATATATTATATAATTTTCTGATAGAACTTTTCTTATAGACTTAGCGAATTTTGATTAATTTTTTGACAAAGTTGTTTCCGAATCGTAAAGAAAGGTTTTTTTTGTTGAAAAAGATACTTTTATGCTAATAAAATTAAGTTTAATCGATTTTCTCGTCTTGAAATTTTGTTAGTTTTTATCTTTCTTTTATAGTGAGTGTATTGTGTGTGTTTATTTTTCACTAATTTTCTATTTTTCGTTTTGTGTTTACATTTTATAACATTTAGAAAGTGGATGAAGAGTGCGAATGGATTTTCATGTCCATCGAAGAAGTTTTCGTCGCCAGGACGTATGGTATAGCTCTTCGTGTATTACATCAATTTTTGTTTGGCACATTCCGGGCAAATAATATCGGCCGCGTCTGTTATGAAGCCACGTCCAACCAGTGAGGTCTTGCAGCTGGCACAAATGAAGCAGTCATGATGCCAGTGACGATCTTCGAATGAGATGAAACGAGTGCCACCAATACCTGAAAAATTAAAAAAAAATTATTATAATAAATGACAACGTTGTCCGTAATTTTTGAAAATTCAAAATTAGTATCGAAGCAAAACACTGGTCTATCAAATTATGAGCTTCTCGCTCGACGACTAAAAAAAAATTTGGGTGCAGAGTCTGGGTGTCTAGTCGTTTAAAGAATGTTGAGGGAACGGTCGCAGGCATGACTGTCTTCGATTAGGTTTTGTTGGCATAAAAACCTAACAAACCCTATTTCATTTGAGTGCAAAAAATGACCAAAATAGTATAGGCTTTGCTGAAGGAAGCCCGCCAACTTACAAACTCCAATCGAATAGTCACAGACGACGTCACGAATCCCCCCCAATCGAATAGAGACTCAGACAACGTGTGTAAGTTCCGTTTTGATGATGTTTTGATTAAAACCCTATACCACTTGAGTCGCAGACATGACTCTTTTCGATTAGGTTTGGTTTGCAAGACACCGAAATAAAGGGTGTTACAATAACTCGTTCCGAAGTTTATTGTGAACCACGCTTAAACGTCAAATAATTTTGACCTCTGTTTTG
The DNA here is from genome assembly GCA_951812415.1 of Beris morrisii. Lineage (NCBI taxonomy): Eukaryota > Metazoa > Arthropoda > Insecta > Diptera > Stratiomyidae > Beris > Beris morrisii. The sequence goes on along the minus strand of OX638310.1, from coordinate 55,250,497 downwards.
ACATTTTGGTAGTTCAATCTTTGGGAAATTGTTGGTACTGGCCATTTGAAGCGCCTTACGTACGCCAATTGGTTGCATGAGCAAAACCAAGTTGACAATGGATTTGCGACCAAAATCTTCTTTTCTGATGAGGCTCATTTCCATCTCAGTGGCTACGTCAACAAGCAGAATTTCAGAATATGGGCTGATAAAAATCGAAGGGCACTCTTTGAAAAGCCAATGCATTCACAAGAAGTCAAGATGGAGTGATTGGCCCGTCTAGACATGTGGTTTCAGCAAGATGGTGCGACGTGCCACACAGCCAACGCAACAATAGAATTATTGCAGCAGAAGTTCCCCGGTCGCATAATCTCCAGAAACAGCGAAATCAATTGGCCACCGAGATCGTGCTGTTTGACTTCGTTGGATTTCTTCTTTGGGGTTACCTCAAAAGCAATGTTTACCACTAACAAAACCACCACCATTCAACAACTGAAGGGCGAGATAACAAACCATATTGATCTAATTTAGGAGCAATTATGCCGGGATTCTATCCAAAATCTGGACAAATGGGTCGAGGTGTGCCGTAGGAGCCGTGGCGAGCATTTGAGTGATATTCTTTTCCATACTTAATTGCCATGGACCAAATAACATATTTTAATAAAAATTTCATTAACTCCCATCATCCACTTGTTTTTAATTTTGACTTAATTTCGGAACGAGTTATTGTAACACCCTTTAATATAGGCTTTTGTGAAGAGCTGAACCATACCCGCGAACTTTTACTAATGGAATGAGCTCAAAGATCATAGTCACAGATTAAACAATGATATGCGATTAGGTGACTGCCATCAACTAGTTTTTATATCCTTGATTGTCAAAAACCCCAAATCTACTTGCAGTTCGTTCGAACGCACGTCGCCGTCGATATTGTTGACCTAGAAACCTGAAATTTGGTCTCCATTCATTAAATAGAATTTGTAAGGCTGAGTTCGTTGACGAGCGAAATTCTGCTCTATTGGGTAGCTTCCGTACAAAAATGCTTCAATCACAGTTTCTTGAATATTCGGCGATATCTTAAAAACGCTTTAAGCTAGGAATTTAAAATTTGGAAGCTTCAGGTGAGGTAATGAACACAAAGAAAATCGTGTTATTCCTTCATATAGCTGCCATATAAGAGTCCTGATTTATCCATTCATTTTACGAAACCCACTATAATTCGAGAAATCCTTCAGCGATGAAGTTGAAATTTGACAGGTGAATTAGTTTGAGCTATAAAAAAGATTGAGATCGTTAGTGAGCAGAATTCCTCGACTTCTTTGGATAGCTCACATACACAACTCCTCAAATCACGTAGTTTTACTTACAGCACGATTAAAAGGGATCCTGTACTAGGAATTTTAGATTTTTCATGCTTTAATGTTTTACCATTTGAAATATGGTTGTTGTTGTTGTTATTGTTTGGTATGGGGGAAGACACGCAGCGAAGAAGCGCATCTTGAGCAGTCAGGCCAACTTGACCTATTGTACTCGAATCCCCCAGTCTCTACCCGAACTTTTTCGTTCTTCTTACGAATTGCAAGAGCTCAGGTAGGGAGCGAGAGCGGAGTTTCTCCATCATCATTACATCTACCCGTATACGTGCATTCTAGCAAAAAAGTAAGCTGGACACTCTCGAAGGAAATGTTCCGTTCTGTCGTCGCTCGCAGTGCACATGGGGTCGCCATTGATTCGCATTCTGACCAAGTGTAGGCCACAAGAGTTATGCCCTGTGAGAACACTAAACATACTACCACATTCTTTTCTACTTAATTTGAGAAGAAAAGCAGCGGTTCATCCAATTGGTCCCTCAACAGGGTTTGTGGTCTGTCGCATTCTAGGAAGAAGCCGCCATCTCTCAATGTATGATGTACTCATCCACCCAATGGCAGCCTTAACAGAGGCAACAGGCACACCGAAAATTGGTTCTGGTCCGACCATGGCTGACTCCGATCCAGCCTTTGCTAATGCATCAGCTATTTCATTGCCATTTATACCCTGGTGGCCTGGAAGCCATATGAGCTTTAAGTCATTGAATGAAATATGGTAATAAGAACATCTAAAATCAAGGTAAACTCAAGTACCTACCACAGAAATTCAAACTCGCGCGAACTTGCAAAACCTCACCGAATAGAGTTACACACAATATTGCGTGTGGGCTAACTGACTTCGATAGTATTTTGTGGGCATGTGAACGTGAAGACCACTAGCTCAGGAACTGTTTCATTTCTACATTTCAAGAACGGTTTATGCTAGGGAGGTGGAACTTGGCAATTTTGCGTTCCTACATTGTTAATTTCCATAAAACTGGTGACAATATGAGAAGCCTGAGCATTCATCAAACTACGTAAACTGCAGTGGGCTGGCCATGTAGGAAGATAGAAGAATCCCCAAACGTGCTCTTAAAGGCAAAGCGAGTGGTAACAGGCCAGTAGGCAAACCACGCAAGCGATGGGAAGACTCGGTTGATGAAGATAGCAAAGCCATCTTAAAAATTAGCAGCTGGAGGACGCGGTCTTTGGATCAAGACGATTGGAGGCGACGACTTCAGGAGGTCAGGGCCCGATTTGGGCTGTCGCGCTTTGATGATGATAATAGGTAGCCTTGCTCTACACCAGTTCTCACGTAGAAACACTCCGATAGATCTCCTCTATGTAAAACCAGATAGCTGGTAGTATAGGATTCCTTAATAATGACGATGATGTGATCAGGAATGTTAGTCCTGTGTAAGACATTCATTTTCTTTATCTCTACGTTGTCGAAAGCCTTCTCGGAGTTCACAAACATGAGGTAATTGTCATTCAGTGAACGGCTTCAAGATTACCTGTAAAGTGTTTGAGTGGTCAGCGCAAGACGATTCTTTGAGGAATCCATCTTGAAAGACTTAGAAAGTGTTCACCATGTTAGCCAGGATTTTGGATACGGCTACAATTAGACATTTACCAAGCCCATTGTTGCAACTCTTACGGTCTCCTTTCTTAGCGATCTTAAAAATGGCGGCATCGTTATGTTCGAAAGGATCGTAGGTAGGTACCCAGCAGACCAATAAAGCGGAATGTTCTGATGTTCTCGGAAAGTTCCGAGCTATTTCTGATATAGGGGAATGGGATTTCAGGCAGAATTCCAAAAGAACTTGCCGACATCCGGACATATCGTGGAAAACTCTGTGCAAAATTCCAAAATTCTTGTGCTGAGAAGTATATTATTAAAAATTATTCTGAAATGAAAAATAATTCGCTGTCTTGTCCGGTCTGACCCAAAAAATGATCAGTAGGATCAGTAGAATTTTTGCACAATCGGTTATGATTGCAGAAAATTCTACAGACTTTATGTTCCTTTCCTGATAAAAATAATCAAAATTAATTTTTAGTAAGCATTCGGAAGGGGAAAAAAGCTTTGGGAAATACTCCGGACATTTCTCAAAGATTTCGGTAAGAAAAATTCCACGGAACAGCGTCAACCTCGCCATATGGAAATCTGTCGGAAATCGCATGGGTTTCTAGCCAGAAATTCCGACTATATAAAGAACTTTCCATCGGAATTCTGACGGATTTCTGTGTTTTTGGTCTGCTGGGTAGGTACGCATGGATGGCCGTGAGAACAGGGACACACTTAGACCTAAAAAGGTCCGCTGAATGAGAATACCAGATACTCAGTTCTTTGTCCGCTTTGAGCGGTAATCCCTTTTTAATCCATCACGGAGATCCTCCCTAGTAGGGAATTTCTGAAGTTACGTAGTATAAATAGCAGGCTCTGTACGTGAAATACCCTCTTTCGATATGATGTAAATTAGAAACACATACTTAGATCAGATCAACTGCGATTCATGGGTCACGCTCACATTCTGTTATTCTGAAAACAGACGCATTACATAGAATCGTATAAAGGGGACTTGTCTTCTTAAAGAAAATTATGCACAGGAAAATATTAACAGCTTCCCAGCTTCAAGTTCTTTACAGAAAAGGGGACTTTGGAGGCGCAGTAGTTAAGCGAGTTTCGAATCCCATCTAGTTCTGGCCTATCATTTGCATCGCTGTCAAGACCAGAGGTTTTTACTAGATAAAAAATTTACCCCACGGTTGGGCGCCATTGTAACGGTTTCTGAACATCCTACCAATTAAAAAGATTTTTGGAGAGAAATAAAGTTGGACGAAGATCTCTAGGTTGAAACTGGAGAAACACAATAGACCACTTGGTCACGGTGCTTGGAGGAATCTCTCCGCCTTCGATGAAATTTAATCATCCGCCCCAAAATTTCTTAAATGTGTTGAGAAATATAATTTACAGATTGGATTGGGTTAATGTTCTGATTTCTCCGCAGTGCCGGTTTAAGTGCAACTGAAACTCTAAACACCGTCTAACTTGGTGCCTCAAATATGAACTTTATGGATCAACGTGCTCTCGATTTATAAGCAAGCAACATTTTTTTAAGGATCATCTATACGGTGACCTCTTCATTCATGCGTTAACACTCTGATTGTCCGTCTCTCTTTTTGTTCCTTTTTTAATGGTGAATGCAACTCCCGCAGTGGCGAAGCTGGGAATTCGCAGCCTATCTCATTTGACAATTTTCAACTATAACTCCACTTGATTCCCGCTTCTTCATAGAACATTGTGATTTCAGCAAGTAATCCTGTTAAAAAGATACGAAGTAGCGGGTTGGAGCATTGTTTATAGCACTGAATATCCGTAGTTACACAGATAGAAGATAGAACACTGCCGAATGATAGCAACACACGACAAATCTAAGCAGTCACCAGATGTCTCCTCAGTTTCTAAATGACCTCTTCTGGGCACAGTAACTGCGTTTTTACAGGTAAAAAACCTATGGTGAGATTCATACACCCAACCTCAGTTATAAAATCCGGCGGTCCCAGTCACTATATTTGTTGCTTCCTAAATAATTCTGATAACCGCAAAGGGAATGCAATCCCTATAAATCCTTCAAATGTTGAACTAGAAAAAAAAACTAGCCAAAGATCAAACCCGCTAATATTCGTGACAATATTTGGAGATAGAGGACCGGCCCTAGATATTTTTGTGCACTTCAAAAATTGGCGACCCATCGTGGAGAACCCATTCCCCATGAATAATTCTGAATCCTTTACTTAAAATTGATCATTTGCTATCTTTTTAAAACATTTTCGATTGACTTTCGGCGTCGAAGATGTCTGAGAACATCCGAAGGGTTTCAGAACCATTCATAACATTTTTCACCGTCTTTCATCTATTTATCGTTTTGACTAAACCACTTAACCAGAAATTTACCACTGCTTCCCGATAAGTGCTATTACGTTCCATCGGTCTCATACCACATGGAGAGAGCTTTCGTTTAGAACGGAGTTTCATTCGCAACAAAAGCTTTATCGCTTCAATTGGATTTAAAATTTGTTTAGAAAACGCGCAAATTAAAGTTGGAACGGGGTTGCATTTAATACAGAGAATTTCAGTAGTAAGAAAAAGTCGACAAGTTCGACCCCCCCCCCTCCCCCCATCCGATCTCCTGCACCCCTTTCTCCTGTCTTATAATTATAATTTTCTTAAAAATTACCTGTAATCGGTTTAGCACACGCTGTGCATCTCTTAGCGAAGAGTTCGCCAAAACATTCGGCACAGTACGGCTTATCGTCGCGACTGGTAAAACGTTGTCCAGCTAAAGTGCATTCACAATTGGTGCAAGTGAAACACTCACGATGCCATGGTTCATTTTTATAGGTGACGCCACCAGCGGTGATGATCTGTAATTAAAGGTAATGAAGAGAAATGATATGGTTTCTAATTAAGCGCGGGAGGATCCTTACCTTATCGCATTTAATGCATCGCGTTGCAAACTTCTCCTCGTAGCATCCGGCACAGTAGATCTCCTGTTCCCGTGGGATGAACGACTTGGTGCCGATTGGAGTTTTGCAGACACAGCAACAGAAGCATTTCTCATGCCACTGCCTTGTCTTGTACTCCATTTTCTTTGTGCCTGAAAAAAATAAATAAGAAAACTCATCAGAAACTGTCAGTTTTTAAGAACTGGGTCAATATACTAAAAGTCTATTAAAAATCCGATAGAACAACAAAAATTGTGTTCTGATATTCAAAACCACTTTCTTCTGCTTCAATTGGTTTCCTACGATTGGATTAACAAAAAAACAACAACAGGGAATAAGATGGGGATTTCTGGGGTTGGTATTATTTAAATTAAGCGAACATCAAATCTAACAACTGCGATAGCATGCCACGGACGGTGTAGTCAATTTCCAATGTTCGAAACGTAGATTTGTTTAAGCTTTTAGTTAAATGACGTGAAAACATGCAAACTTAACCTTCCTAGTGGGTCGGGGAATCCCCCAGCTTCACCCAGTACACGATGATGAGAATTGAATGGATCGACGTCTGTAAGTTGTACGATTTTCGGCAAACTACGTGAATGACATTGCGCCAGTAACATACTTAAATATCGGGTATCGATTGTGAATCGGGATTATGTGAGGTTGCTACGTCCAATTCGGATTTTATTGAAACTTGTGGGCTTATCGGGCTTCCTTTCTCGCTAATGAAAAAAAGAAGTTAGACAGTATTCAATAGGTAGGTTTAGTAGTTCCCTTACTGTCGAGCCCCGTCTACAGTCTGTGGAATTGATGATGTGACTGGCAGTCTATTATTAAGGCACTTATGACTATGATTTGCTTCTAGGGAGCACTAATTTTGGCTGTTGATATGGAGGGTCGATTGATTTCGAGGGTTATTGCTTTTTGTCATTACTAGAGTTGGAACGAGTGCCGAAATTTGGGTATCACTGTTTTCGATCGTTCGCTTTGTATTCATGTCGGTAGAGTGCCACACATTTGATAAGACACTATAAGGTGTAATTCGATTTGGTTATATATTGATTATGGAAATTCATTTCAGAAGTAGTCTTGAATTTCACCGGCAAACAGTTGAATTTAAATTCGAATTCGAGTAGGAAAAAAGTAGGTCAATGCAAAGAATATATCGATTTTCCTTGTTCTATCGACACTAGAGTGTTGCATTCAAGAAAGTAGTTTGAATATCGAACCCCGCTGATTGGGCATAGCAATTCCACAGCTAAGTAAGAAGGATGGTTCCTTCAGCAAATTTACTTAGGGAAAGTATAAATATCTTTCCTAATTCATGTGTGAACCGTGATAGAGGAGAGGTCAAATGAAGCTCAGGATCGCGTCATGCATAGCAGCTTGAAATTCCTTCTCAAATTTTGTTTGCATATATGATCCGGAATATATCTCTAGGGCGTATTCAAGACCGCCTGTTTCGTGATAAATTTAATTTTGAATTAATTGCTAGCCGGAAAGTAATCATGGAATTTACCGCCTTGGTCAATCCAAATTACTCGTAACCACCTCGAATATGAACAGAGATTGTATTCGAGCATCACGTTAAACTAGTTACTCCATGTTGGTAATTCCGTGCTGGTATTTCGCCCTGCATATTGTTACGCTTACAGTTGTATTGATTGTCAGGGCGAAGTTATTGTTGTAGAGAAAATTAGTACTGTTGTAGAGTAGGATAATGTTATTCAATAAGCAACGCGGTTACAGTAGTTTGACCGGACCATAAGACGATTGATTATTGTGTGAGTATTTCCGTTTAGCAGGGCGTTTCATCATCCGAATGAATGTCAAAGCGTATTTTGTACAAGTTTTCTTCAATATTAGACGATATATTTGCAATTTCAAATATTATTGTCGATTTGACGGCTGCGATTCCCGAATCACTAGATAAAATTCAGTGCGTTGTTGTTTTTCTTTTAATTCTTGCGTCAAATCAGTTAAGGTAGAACAGAAAAGATTGTGACGTGTGGATTTTATTCTACTCTAGCGTCAAACAGATTAAAATAAAAATATAGCGGGCTCTAGAGATCACAACTGATTAGCTAAGCAGTTACTGGCATGTATAGTATAGTCAAGTAAATCTAAAATGGCTGTAACCAGCTATTTGTTTAGGGGCAGAACCAACATAGATTGCGTCATTAAAATTTTAATTTGATAATCTGAGAAGCCAATTATATTCAGAAAAAGATCCATCTGAGCTCCTGAATCAATTAAACTATGGTCACTGGTGCTCTGTAGAGTTAGTGTACCATATACGCACTAACACCAACTTTCACTAGGTAAATTTTGTTGAATAAATCAAATTCGATAGGTTTTTATAAAAACTGGAAGAAAACCTAAAATAATCGCCTATAGTAAGTCAAAATCGCCTTTTCTTTGGACGTCGTAGTCAAGTTCACGTTTTCTAAGTGTTTGGATGCGATGTCTGGAAACAGTCTTTTGACATTTCTTGAAATGTCATAATAAATGTACAACAACAATAACAAGATAGACGTTACGCAGCTTTAAGGTGGAACTATAGTGAACGCGACGCGCGCTCGTTGAGCGATGCGATACGATGAGAGCTGATTAGAAAGCATGTTAGTGGGTGCAACCAGTGATATCGCATCGATCTAATCGCGTCGCTTTGATAGTCTATTTTCTAGTTTCGTCGCGCGTGTTAACACGATTTTGACACTTGCATCGATTGTATTTGAAATTTTTTACAACATTAGATGACAAGGCTTGATAAATAAAGAAAGTCACTGGGGCCTAGGTCTGGGCTGTAGGGTGGATGGCAAATATCTTGGAATCTACATTCCGCCAGAGCGCACATTGCTCTCTGAATACTTTTTTGAATTGCAGAAAGGTTTCGGACTCATCTTGCGCTAACTTTTGACATGCCCAAATGTTCATCTAAATTTTTTTTAACAATTTCTGGCGAAATAGCTTTGGTCTTCCACTCCGCGGATCGTCCTCCAACGAACCTCTGCCCCATTTAAAAAGTTTTGACCAAAATTATTCACGATGGGGGCAAAATTGGTAGGTACTGTGAATTCTTTTATACTGATAGTAGGCCTACCTAAAGATAATTAACCCTTATCTCCACAATGTGTTCTTCATTATCAGAATAAGAACTTTGGACCTCCTCTCGTACAAGAAAGTACCTATTTGGCCGGTTTCACGCACATAAACCGCTGCTGGTACTAGGGCCGGCAAAACCGAGTCTTGGACCAGCGGTCTCGGTTTTCCGGCTTCACCCGCCGTCTTGGCGATTGCCATATTTTGTTTGTGTTCCGGTCCGGTAAAAAAGACGTTCTTTGCTACTACCAAACGTGTGGTTCTAGTGCTAATATACCTTAGGCGGAAGTACAGATTCCGAAAAAAACCAAAAAATGTAAAAAAAAATACTGAAAGCGAGAATTGTGCGATCGCCCGGCTTCCGATATGTCGAGAATAACGCCGGTTACAATAACCGGAGCCGGAACTTCTGCCGGTCCGCACAAAAGTGCAAGTGTACATTAAATGACATTGAATCTGGCACCAGACCCGGTTCCGGCGCCGGTTATGCCGGCAACAAAATGGATGGAAACGGGCAGACGATCGTATAAAAAGGCTCAACGAGCGAGTATTCCTCCAGTGGTGTAATCTGGGTTAAATATCAAACGCTGCGTTCTAGACAAAGTACTAAAAAATAGATAAATTTATATTCGAATTAGAAAACAAACCGCATCTCAAAATATCCAAAAAAAAAGGTTTAATAATAATTTTTTTTTTTTTTTTGCTTATTTTAATTTGACGTCATTTTGAGGGATTTCAAGTTTCGTCATACTTCGATGATTTCAGTTAGGGCTCTGTTGTTTTGTTATTTGTTTTTCGAGATTTTGTGTTTTTCGAAATTTTGTGTTTCGATATTTTTCAATTTGTGATTTTTAGTTTTGTCAATTGACTTGATATTTTGTTTTTTTGTCAATTTTTGGACAACTTTCAGCCGTATTGAGAAATCCTGCCAATTAGCTTCTACGCAGAAACTCTTGCTTTTTTACCTCCCTCGTTCCCAACTTATTTTTTGTGAATTACAACTTAAATTTAATTTTTTTCTTTTTTCTTATTTGATCATAAATCGTACTCTAATCTCCAGCACTACTGTTTTCTTGGAGATGTTAATACGCTTAGACGCAAAGAAAATCACTTAACTTTTGGTCGATTCTATCGTTCCGTAAATATTCCTCCATAGGGTTAATAACCACCATAGACTCTTCTTTTTTCTTCTTCCATAATTGCTTCTCTAATTTCACATAAGTAGGTGCTAACAAAGGCCCTCATGTGGTTAACAAAAACCAATAGGTCTGATCAAATCCTCATAAGAACATAACTAGCTCGCAATTAGCCAAGCCTAAGCAATGAGAAAAGAAATTGCTTTTGATGTATGGAGTTGGACTATTCGTAAAATTCGTGCCTAATCAAATGATGACTTCATATGGAACCTTCTAATGACGATTTAAATGGCTCTGTAAGCCAAGATTTGATCGGAACACTGGGAAAACCCGTGCAAGATTATAAAAAAAAGTCCTCTTCTTTCCACCTTGGTGTCTTTCTACGTCGTATTGATAAAACCATTATTAATTTATTGTTAACTGTCGCACATGGTCATCTTTGCTTGTAACAAATGACAATAATTAGTTTGCAATGTCAACGGTAACGATGCACACAATTCTACTCCCATTTTAATAAGGCCTCATTTCGATTGCGAGTGGGTGTCCTGATGCCAGAATCTCGTTACGCGAGATTGTTTTTGTTCAAAATATTTAGCGTAGGATTTACACAAGATTCGAACAACGGAAACAGAAGTTTTTTTTGATATTGTTTAATAGCAGTGATGTCATTTTTAATTGATACGTTAAGATGTTATAACATTGTTTCGTTTATTAGATTGTTTATAGAAGATCGCTGCTGTTTATTGTTTTTTTGTTGGAAGATACAAACGCGAGTAGGATAAGTGCCTACAGATTAATTTAAATTAGTGGGCACACTTGTAAATGAAGATCGAAAGCTAGGTATGATAATTCCGATTAGTAGAATGAATCTTATGAAAATACTTCCCTATCTCTCAACCGAAGCAACCAATTCATACGCTTTATGGTAAATTTCAACTTCCTTAACATAGTCCTTAAGAATCCAAGGCCTTTTTCACCTGATCTTACAGGCTTTCTATGGTGCGTTGTAATTTGGAAATATTAGCTCATGGAGGTCAGCAAACGATCATCCAACACGTGTTACAATCGACTATCGGCAGTTACACTACATAATTCAAGTTCATACTAAGAGTGGTGTCGTTTTTCTTGTAGAAAATATGAAGTACAACTCTGTTCCGCGGCCCGTACAAAGCTATTCAGTTAACAAAATTCGTTTAACTGTATCCGGCGTTTAGAACTTCTTGTTCTCCCTTAAGCCTAGTACTAACTAGAAGCGAAAACGAAATTTTCTGCCAAATCACATACAAAATCCACTAACAATTTTCGCTGGAACGGAAAATTTGTATGGGAAATTTCGTTTCGCTTCTAGTTAGTACTAGGCTTTACCCAAAAACGTTGCATATTTTAACAGCACAGAACACATGTGTTGAAATAGAACAAGTTGCACGTGCTCCTGTAAGTACGTGCGACATGTTCCACGTCAAGAGTGACATCTACAATTAGTATTCTTTAGTATGAAACGAATCGATGGCAGCTTTCTTCGATCAAACATTATGAGGCACTAAAACAATATTGGAATTGGTATTCGGTCGAACCCCTTATAGGGCAAAGGAGCAATGCCTTTACAAGGCTTTGATCGGAATATGTGCAATTATGCCACTTAAATAAACAAAAAAATGTTTTTTTTTCTAAAAAATTTATAGATATTATTTGCCTATTCAATCCATCGGACTTTCGATATTGTTTTCAACATTTTTAAGAATTTGTTGGCAGTACAAAGCAGTGCAAAGCAACAAATAGCTTCAGTGTACTAACAATTGATGAATGAGGTTCTGTGCGCCAAACTACTGAACTTCTTTAATGGACTTACCACAAAAATAACATCACACGGAACGACTACGTAAGCAACCAAGTCTGACAATTTAATATACATACATGTCGTAATAGCAGTTGTCATGATTTGCATAACTAACGCATGATATGTCTATTAGCCTAAATAATTAATTTGATTTGTCACATAGCAGTAACCTATAAAGTAAAGGGTACCGCTCACAAGTTGGTGCCCTTTTATTGATACAAAAAATTTGCTCCATGATTTCGGGCAGTTAAATAAACATGTGTACACTTTTTATAGCAGTGATACATTTGTGATGTTATCAATTTCTGGCTCATTATATTTTCTATTTTTACCGACAATTGGGATCTAGGCTAGAATTTTTTATTTATGAGAAAGACATGTTTTTTGTGTAGATAAAATACTAAAGGTTCATTAAGCCGAAAAAGTTTGTAATGCATGTAACAATGGCTCGTATGAAAAAAGTTATACACGTTGATGGCTTAAAAATTGCTTATTCGTCATCTATCCATCTGTCTGCATGCATAATTACTCGTAAATGTTTTGAGCCTGGTAGAACCGTACAAATATTTTAGAAGAATTCAAGTTCAACGGGCTTTAAGCTATATATATTTAATCCGATAATTATACAAACATTTTGGTGACATCAGCACTTACAAGTATAGGTGTTCTACACATTCCATTGAATGTACCAGGGATTTTGCGACGCACCACATGTATAAAAACGCACGTACATCAGATCAGTTTTTGATATACTGGTGTAGGCTTTCATTTGCAATAGATGTGAGTGCGTCTTTAGAGCGAACGTGTACAGTACACTGAGAGAAATAATTTGTTGGCAAGAGATTGCTTCAATAAAATTTTCATTGCAGTAATCGAAGTTCATTTAAAGGTGCTCTTACACGAGCAATTTTTAAAGCAATTGATTGCCCGAAGACTATTGCCGAAACTAGTGGAGCGACTAATGGAGCAATACAGGTCAATATCATGCTAGTTGCAGCAATATTTCGGCAATGTGGCAATGTTTTCACAGATTACTGGTATTGCTTAACCTATAGTTGCTTTACTGTATTATAGCAATTGTTCTCGTTCGGTGATTCAATTGTCAAGTTTTGTTTTGAGTTTTACATTTATTTGTCAAGTTTCGTATTATAATGGCTTGGGATATAAATATTTCAAATTTTTTTTTAAGTTTTAGATTTGTTTGTCAAGTTTGCTTTCGTGTTGTTCATAGACTGAATTGGTCGTGTAAGCCCTTATTGTCGAATTGCTAGATATTGGTCAATATCGCTCATCACAATTCAGCAGCGAGTTGATGAAAAGTTGATCCACATCGCCTGTTGCTATTGTTGCCGTGTGTTGCTTCATATTTTCGTGACGTCAAAATTGACGAATGTTGATACAAATTGAGCGATTTTAATCCTTTACGCTAATAAGATTATTCGGTTGTACAAAAAATATTCGTTTAAGGGAATAAACACGCAATACGTGCAATAGAACCATTCTGTCAAGACAATCAACTTATGTTGTTTGCGCGATTCTGTTGAAAGAACCGAACAAAAAAATGTCTAGCAACTCAATTTTGATTGCCGCAATATAATGTTGGTTGTTACAATAGAATATTGTTCGTCACAAGCGATTTTCGGCATCATTCTGCTGTGGTAACTAGAGATGGGTCGTTCAGGAGTAAACTGTTCCAAAAGAACACTTCAATGAAGTGAGTGAGTGAACTAACTCACTCCTTTTAGTGAACTGCAGTTCCATTGGACACGTGACAAAAAACTTAACCGAACTTTTTGTTTTCATCATATTTTAGATGTACTGACCTTTTTTACTGACGAAACGAAGGAACGATGGAACGAAGAGTTCCGGAACTACTTCACTGAACTCTACTGACTTCTTTTGTTGGTCCTCATCTTCTAGATCTACTGACGAAACGAAGGAACGATGGAACGAAGAGTTCCGGAACTACTTCACTGAACTCGTTCCTTAAAGTGAGTGACTCGGAGTGAAGTACTTCACTGAAAGGAACTGATTGGCCCATCTCTAGTGGTAAGCGAGTGTGTGTTCCGCCAACTGAATGTACATATGTGTGGTAAGTTAGTTAATCCACACTAAGTTAAGTTGCACAATGGGAAATGAAAATAAAAAGTATTCGATGGCGCAGTGGTTATGCGCGCCAATCCAAAAACTTTCAACACGGGTTCGATTCCTACCTACAGCCATGGGTTTTATTAAGTCAGTAAGTAAGAAATAATATTTGAAGTAGGAAAATAGTGTCTTAGAGGAGTTCTCTACCTCCTCCTAGGTAGCAAAAAATTCAGTGTAGGATTTAACACAAATGACTCAATTTTTTTTAGAGTTTACCAGCCACCCGCGCATTTGTGGCATATAATTTTAAGAGATTCTAGTTGGCTAGACAAATAATTCAGTTGTCGGAAAATATATTCGATACCTATAAACGAAAATTAGGTTCGGCCAACCCAGAATTTCGGTTCCAACAATGGGATACGAACTTTTCCTGCAACCGTTGTAATTCTTTTGGCATATATTTCTGTTGCAACAATAAATCTCTCAGTGTAGCTCGAAAGTGTCAAGTGTAATAATAATTAACAATTTAAATGTGATTTTAATATTACTACTCATTTGGTTTCAAATTCGAATTTCATTAATTGAAATCGCAACAAACTCCAAACTAGCAACAATATTTATCACGGCAGTTAATTTTACTTTATTATTTGTACAGCAAACGTATTTTACTTTACTATGTGTTCATTTATTAAATCGACAAAAATATTTCTTGGACGATAAAGACGAATTCAAATGTCGTTATTGCTGATTTTGCTAAGTAATTGTACTTTTTTTACAATTGTGAAATAAAATCTTAGGATAAGAATGGAATTTTTTCATGGTAAGCTACCATAGAAGCAAATTTGATTAAATGTTGGTTGTTTTCCGGCATCAGTTGGGTTTCTGGTGTGAAACCCCAACACGAAATCTCCGACTGTTGATTAATCGCTGTCCTTGAGGACATGACAGTTGGAAAACACTTCACTGGATACGCCAGTTTCATAAGATTGTGTTGAACTAGGTCCGAAGGAGCTGTTTCGTCATCGGAGGGCATAGACTCGTCAGAGGGTGTATCATGCCTACTATCCGAAACACCCTTACAGCTGATGGAATTGCTGAGCATAATTTCTATATATTTTTCTGTGTGGCAGACTCTATGTCATTTCTCTATTATTTGGTAACAAAAGTAAACTTTTTCATTGTATTGCAGTAAAACAGATTTTTTTTTGTATTTTGGAGAACAAACACAACGTTAATGCACCCAAAAAAATTTCCGTTGTTAATTTAACAGTCGAGACTAGTTGAAATAACAATATTCTGTAAAATGCTAGAAATTACAGATAATGCTGTTAATTTTATCATATACTGTGTTTATCACGAATTTAACAAGCATGTTAATTGCTAAATATGTAAATATTGCGTATTTCTTCTAAATCTTTAACAGTAGATTTTACAGGTACTTGTAAATATTTTTTGTTAAATTTGTACCGAAATGTTGTAAATTTGACAGTAAAATCCATACATTTGGCAGCATTAACATGCAATACTGCATAGTAGATCAAATTGTTGCATCAAGCCTTTATGGATAGCTCGCATGATTTCACAACTACCGGCATTTTTCACATAGTAAAGTCGACAATTAATAGGAACGAAAGAAGATTTTTAAAAAAAAATAATATTTTTTTCCGAAAAGAAGGCGAAAGATTTTGTATGTACAAAGTATGAAATTTCTTTTTTTCATTTCAATTATAGTTCTTATGTGATTAATATAAACAAAATTATTGAAACTAATTTAATTGTGATCATATTTGATATATCAAGTCCAATAATACATCTTAAAACTTTGACAACTGATAATAAATTATTCAGAAACAAGTTTTTATAATGTAGTGAAAGATCATTACTTTTTAGTTCTTAGTCAACGAACTTGTGATTTATTTCATTTTATATATCAATAAAATATGTGTATGTTTCTTAAAAATTGTGTTTTGCGTGCTGTGCATCGGCATTTTAAAGTTAAACTCTTCTTATATTTCTTCTTATATTCGAAAAATCTTATAGTCTCTGCGCCGATTGACGAATAGAGCCGATTTTGAGTTACACGATTGATGTAATTCACTATTAAAGCCTAGTACTAATAAGAAATGAAAACGAAATTTTCTGTCAAATCACAAACAAAATCCTCTAACAATTTTCAGTCGAAGGAAAAATTTGTATGGGAAATTTCGTTTCGCTTCTACTAGTACTAGGCCCCTTAAGCCCCTACATACACTAGGACGGCTAAAACTACGGCTATGTTTAAAAAATTTTTTCGTGCATAAAACTGCATTTTATTGAACAACCATTATATATATTTTAAAGCATTATATTTTGTCTATATTATGTGAAAATTTGGTTGGAAAATTTCATATGGTAAAAAAGTTACAGTCGTTTTTCTAGGACACGTTTTTGTTGATAGTGATTTCGGTACCAGACTTTCCTCCGCTATTTTTTATCGAAAAATAAAAGGGCGCCTACACCTACGCGCCAACCATTAGTCGTTACTCACCAGGTCGGTTACAAAACGCTATAGAACTTCATCATAATGCAAATTTCTTAATGAAATTTTCAGGGTAGAAACTCAAAGGATAGTGTAGGCACCTTTTTAAAAAAGAGATTTTTTTAACTACACACCCTTAATGTCACAGAGAGGTAAGTTTAAAAATACAGCTACAGAAAGCGTAATAGTTTTCTTCTCAACATTTCTGCGAAAATAAAAAGAACTATTTTCACGGGTTGTTTAATTAACAGAAAAAATAATTGTGAAAAATGCAGCTAAACATATGAATTTAACTTCAACACTTCGGCATTGCAACAGCAAATTTACGTAAATACCACAGTAAATTCTTGCGTTTTTCACTGCTAATGTTGTGTTTTTAAGAGTAAAAATTATTGTGCATTATACTGCTAAATATGTAAATTTTATTTGTAGACTTCAAAACTACAACCACAAAACTGTAAAAGTAACAAGTGTGGCTGCAGGGTCGATTTTAACTGCATTGTGAGTACAAATTAACAGCGATTATGTACATATTTACAGCATATTTTTTTGGGTGTGCTAATATTAAATTAACCAAAAATATTGTTTTATCTGTACTCAAATGATAAAGTTCTGTTTTACTTCTATGTGCCAAAATAGCGCTCAAATAAATTCGAAATTGACTTTACACCTGCTTGCACGTTGTAATCTTCGGCATCAATCACCAATCGACACATTACCACACTGTAAAACTTTAAGATGTTATAATAAAAAAAGAGTGGAATATTTTTGCAACTTATGCTCCCAACTACCCTTTGTACTTTTTCTACAATTCAATCGACTTAAATGTATTTTCGCAATTTAAACTTGAGTGGTCAGCCATTACGTTTTAGATGCATTGAATTTGTTGACCCAATTCACCAAGGAACATCAACTAACGCATACTGCATTTTTATACTCTAGATGAAATCATATAGAGTATTATAAGTTTAATCCAGCCCAAAAGTTTGTAATGCATAGAACTAAGCCTCGGACGAAAAAAAGTTATATATTATTTTTTGTTTATTTGTGCCCAAAAACCTCAAATCCGTCTGACGTCCGTCCGTCCGTCTGTCCGTTAGCACGATAACTCAAGAACGCCTTCACCTAGGATCTTGAAATTTTGAATCTGGATGTTTGGTTGAATTTGTAAGGCTAAGTTCGTTAACGGGCAAAATCGTCCTACTCCTTCGGGTAGCTGCCATACAAAATGTTCTTAAAACACGTGTTCATGAATATTGGTCGATAACTTCAGAAGGGTTTCAGCCACGACATTGAAATTTTGTATGTGTTATTTTTCCAATAGTTGGAGCTAAATATATGATTATGAAGAAAATCCTGTTAGTCCTTCGTGTAGCTGCCATACAAATATCCTGTCAAAATGTATTCACTTAATTAACGAAACTCACTATAACTCAAGTAATCTTTTAGCTACGAATTCGAAATTTTTTACAAGTTAGTTTTGAGTGAAAAGAAAGTTCGACTTTACTAGTCAGCGAAATCCTATTACTCCTTCGGGTAGCTGCCATACAAAATGTCTTTAAAACACGTCTTTAAGAATATTGGCCGATAACTTCAGAAGGGTTTAAGCTACGTCTTTGAAATTTTGTATGTGTTATTTTTTCAATAGTTGGAGCTAAATGTATGATTATGAAGAAAATCCTATTAGTCCTTCATGTAGCTGCCATACAAATATCCTGTCAAAACGTCTTCACTTAATTTACGGAACTCACTATAACTCAAGTAATCTTTTAGCTATGAATTGAAAATTTTGTACAAATTAGTTTTGAGTAAAAACAAAGTTCAAGTTTACTAATCAGCAAAATCCTTTTACTCCTTCTGGTAGCTGCCATACAAAATGTCCTTAAGACACGTGTTCAACAATATTTTCCGATAACTTATGAACGCTTCAAGCTACGAATTTGAAATTTTGTACACGTTCATTTTTAAATGGTTCCAAGGAAAAGGATAAATATGTAAGAAATCGTGTGAGTCCTTCCTGCACCTCCCATGTGAAAGTCCTTCAAAAAGGACATTTTTGTTCGATGACTTACCCAGTTGAAGATATGAAATTAAACACTGAATATTGTCTTTTAGGTTTGAGTAGCAATCTAATGGCAGTCCTTAATAAAGTACATACAACATGCACACACGTAATTCTACTTTATCCCCAACTACAATATAAATCGGAGTTCAGTATTCATCTAGAGTATTATACGATTGGCTTGCAGCCGATCGTGACTGCAGTATGTTTTTTAATGCAACTCCGAATTGATTCCAAATTATTAACATTGGTAGCAATTGAAAGTTGCGGAATAATTAATATCATGACCTAACATAAATTAGTTCATGCCATTTCCATTAATAGAGTTACAAATATTAAATATGCCTTATTCAGACAGTCCTCAATTTACTTTCAAAAATTTTAAAATTGATTTGATTTGAAGAAAAAAAATGTAAAGACAAACTACATTTCGATATATCTGCTGAAAATTTTCCAAATATTCATTACAAATCAAACATAGACAGTTGACAGTCAATTTTGAACAATTTGGTCAGGAAAACCAGACTTACAAAACAAATCCGAAAATTAGCATTTTCGTCTTGACCCAACTTTATTAATTGAAATGGAAATTTTCGAAATCAAAACGATCTTTTGAAAATCAAATATTGAACATTAATCGGACGGATTTGATTACCAAATGGTAAAACAACTAAACAATTCGCCATATAGACAAGCTGTATGAATAATGTGTCATCGTTTTGTAATTATTTATTCTTTACTCTAAAAATACACCATACCACCGTCAAATTAAGACGTCCGAAATGTTCAATTAATGTACAAACTCAAGCGTAATTTTTATTCGATTTTCACATTCGAAGTTAAGACAGGTATGCCAAATTGACCTTATGTTCATACAAAACCGTTTGACTATTGAGCTGTCCCGAGTAGGTTGTAGTTTTTGCGTTATTATCGGCAATAGTGACCCCACGTGAAAAACACGATCAGGAAATCAACTACTGACTACCCAGTTACAACTTTCACGATCGATCGATAGTTGACCAATCGCTGAAAATATTCTTAATGCAAAAGGCCATTGTCCAAATTTATGAAATGATCTCAGAATTTTATTTCCGAAAAAAAACATACGATACTCACGGTTATTTTGGTATATTGGTTGATCTATGAAGTGATCTTCAAAAATAGAAAAAAAAAGTAGGAGAAAAATATTAAAGATCATTAAAAAGAATGTACAAGTCTTGTCTTTGATGATCAATTGATGACGATCGCAAGAATCAAGTTCTCACTGACTTTTACCTTATTTGAATCAAGTGAACGGAGGTCAGAAAAATGTTCATCGCTTTCAGGGTTGTCCCTGACTTTGTGTTTTTTTTCCTCTATTTGTTAGGTAGCTGTAGCTTTAATAAAAACCAATATGGTGTTTATTGACAATTTTATTGATTATTTATTGGTAAAATTAGAGCTTCTACGGGGACAATAAAAACTAAATAATTAATATAGATTTTTCTTTTCAAGTTCATTGATCTGGGTGATGTAGTGCAGTTGTTTTCTTAAGTGATCGCTTTTTTTTTCTTCGCCTTTACGTAGGATTGGTAGGTTGTAAAAGAATACAACTCTGGTGGGTAGTCATAAAAGGTGGACGTCCAGACGATCTACATTCCATCCAAGTCGGTATTGCTCATAAGGTAAGACACTTGATACGGGTCGGGCTAGGTGGGACTAATTTAAAAAAAGGATCGTTCTCTCTTAATCCAACTTTTGATTGCACTGCTTCTTAATGTAACAGGTTTGACAAACATAGTTGAAACTTTGCGACAAAAAATCGAATCCTTCCTAAGTTCTAGGAATAAGTTACACTTTTCAGACGAATTAGCAACGCCTTCCGAGACGGTTGCACACCTCCATAGTAACACGAAGGAAAAAACCAGAGCAGGTCAATGTTTCCCCTTACCAGAAAATAATCCAGGTATCAGGGCTAAAAGATATAAAGAATGAAACGGGCAACAATAAATAAGCAATCAAAATTATTTGTACATTTTATAAAAAAAACTTCAAAGTTTATCATTTTCTAAAAAACATTGTAGTAGTTTTTAAATTTTTTTTTATTTGTTACATCACCACAGAGATACTGGAGACGACAAGCCACCGGTTTCGTATAAAGCGCTTTGAAGCCAGAGAAGTGAAACAAAACAGGGTCGTTATATCAAATTGTTGTTGTTTAGCGTGTTTCAAGAGCAGGACATAATATACACAGTGCGACAAATAAGTTCCGAGACTCGAACCATATCTGAGTAACTAGTAGGGCCATCTATGTCTACAGACCGGCGTTTGAAAGCTGTGACACTCGTCTTCCCGGTAGTACTAATTTTGTTTAAATCGGTTGATAGATAGCAAAGTTATGACAGTTCTCCCAAAACAACTTTTTTGTCGATGTTGAAATATTAAAATGTTGCTCAAACAATGCTCATTACATTCTTCGATAGCAAAGGAATTGTCCACAGGGAATTCGTTCCAACTGGCCAAACAATTACTGGCGCATTTTATTTCGAAGTTTTGAAGCGTGTGATGGCCAGAATCCGTCGTATTCGACCCGAATATCTTGATCCAGAGAACTGGATAATGCACCGAATCACACCTCACTCATTGTTCGTAAATTTTTGGCTCAGAATTAAGTCTGTGTGTTGAATCATCCACCGTATTCACCTGGTTTGGCCACATGTGATTTCTCTCTATTCCCGAAATTGAAATTGAAGTTGAAACGATGTTTTTTTAATGACATTTCGACCATCAAAACAGCTTCAACATGAGCACTGGAAGCAATTCCACAAAATGAGCTAGAACACGCATTTGAATCACTGTTGAATCGCTGTAACAAGTGTATTGAAACTGGAGGAGAATATTTTGAATAAAAAAGAGAGATTTTTTCTTTTAATGATGTTTTCATGACCAGTCTCGAAACTTATTTGTCGTACTGTGTAAATGTGAGTGAGAAAAAACAGGAATGCGACGACGTCCGCCTTCAACTCAATCGCTGCTTGTCATCTCTAGTATATACTTATATCTCTATGCATCACCAGCACTGGGAGAATATAACTTTAAAATTCAAGACGTAATATTTGAATGAATGGAGCGATTTTGTAGACATATAGCCACCGAGATTATAGAAGAAACAAATTTAAAATGGATTGTAGATTATCCCGCTTTTAGGTCTCTATAACCAAAACCCTAAGTTTTACCAGGTATGCCACTTTATTTGGATGTGGTAAATGACAATAAAACGTAACCAATGTGCGACGTTTCACAACCATTTTGTAGAAGTGTCATTTCAAAAACGGTTGAAGGTGTGTGTATCTGTCTACATATTATTGGTTCTTCTTGTCGTCCGATGCGTGCTTGCATTGCAGTTACAGTAGACTTCCAGTTATTTGATCGGGCACTTTATTTTCTAATATTTCGCTTCAGAAAAGTCGTTTAAAAAAAAGGAGATCATTGATCTGTTAAAGACTTGTCTTCTGAAGCATCTAAATGCCACAATTTGCTCTAGAATGGTTTCATTTATTTAGTTTCACATTTGATAATTGAGAAAAGAATGACCTGAAAAATAACTTTTTGTACACAATTTCAATTCTTTGGGCCGCTTGGCTTAGATCAATGCACCGATAAATTTCGCATCTCTGATCTCGTTGTTTACAGAAGTAAAATGTATACACCGAAAATTTGATGTACATGTGCATCAACAAATTTCGCATCAACAATCCGGTAGGTGGTGAGATTGATGCGATGTTGTCCATCCATATTAAACCTGGAGGAAATTCGGTCGAAAGTAGAGCATTCCACATTTTTATTGCATATTAAAGTATCGCTAGACAAAAAGCATACAGTGCCTGCAATGTGGTGCGAAATTTGTTGGTGCAGGAGGTGTTATGTGTCTCATTTCGTAGGGTTCGACTGATGTTTTTTTTTAATCTTAACGCATGCAAATCGAACCTTCGTACCTGAACACATGGTTTCTGTGTCTTTAAATACATTAAATTCTATCAAGATCATTGGTGCGAAATTTCTCTCTACAATTGGTAGGCATAGCTTAGAATTCAAAACAAAAAAATCAGATTTTTAGAATTATGTTGTGAATATTTTTATTTAATTACACTAGCATACAATTGTTTTGTGCTGGTTTAGTAACTTTGATCGATTTACCGAAAACTAACGATCACTTTTTGAACCAAAATTTAATACAAACACACCTTCTCGATCCCATTTAATCAAAGCAAAATTGTCGTTTTAATTAACAAAAATTTACCTGCAGTGGTTTTTGTCGAATCACCCATCATACAATACGGCCCCAATGCACATCGAAAATTTCGATTTTCTTCAACGGCAGAAGCATTTGGCAGGAACATACTGAGTACAGCGACATCTTCGTTATTTTCGCGGGCTTTTCGAATACGATCGGCCCCGACTGTTTTTGCGGATAAATGTAAACGTGACTTCATTTCGGAGGACAGAATATCAGCTGCCATCGCTTGATCACCGAACACAACCTGTCTAACAAGCCCCTTCTTCACAATCACTAAAACTTTTCACTTTTTTTTTAAAGAATATTTTCACTTAAAGGATCGGTTCGATTCCTTGAAGGAACGACACGTATTCCGTTTAAATTATAACACCTGTGTGGAATGCGTCGATCGACGATTTTCTTGGACGAATTCACACTGAAAAATGACACAAGATTGCTGTAAAATCACAAGTTTCATAGAGTTGTCCAACCTACACCCGATCGCCAAAATAAAACCACACTCCAGACAGACGGAAAAATAAATTTAAGTTCTAAGACGCGCAAGATCTCACACGGAAATCATTTTAACATGTTTTTGGCGGGGTTGAGTTGGAAAAAAAAAGAACTGATCGAGAAGTGGGGCTCTTAGCAATCAGTGGATTGATAGACAATTTTCGAGTGGTTGATGCAAGGAAGATGCATTTCTCAAGATATCACGAGTTTAGTTTAAAGAGTTAACGATGAAGGGCTGCACTTACAATCGATCGGAAAACTCGAAAAGGTAAAGTGGTCTGAAAGGTGAAGCTACACTTGAAAGAGAACGGGTTCGTTGACTCAATCGCTGGCTCAATGGAACAACTGTATAGCCGCGAAAATAATGAGCTCATTATTGCAAAATGAACACGATCATTTCGGGTAAGATCGCCTACCCCAAAGGTCATCATATCTAAATTGCATCCAACTAACTTGAGTAGCAGTGAAAGGATGCGCGATAAGATCATCGCCGGTCTGTAGTACGATCGTTCTTATACCAAACATGGAAGATCGTACAAAAACACCCAGGTATCGTCATTCTTCACCATATAGGAAACGATCTTCGCTGGCAGATCTTACTGCAAACTACCGTCTCGAGATCGGAGTCATTCATGTGATCTTGCCAATGGATCAGTTCGCCCTGTCGGATTCGTAGCGTAATCGAGCGATCTCCGCTGACATAAATCAATTAACCTCAACTTGTGATCAATGACGAATATCGCATTTCTAAAATACAATTAATACGATCGGGAGCATAGAAAATATCATTAATCGGATTGCTGGGAATATAATTAATGAAAATTGAAAGAAAACCGATCGCGGACGGCTTAAATGTCGCCCGATCCACCGCCATCGGGAGGCTTATATTTTTGTGGTCATAGAATAGCAAAGCGGTAGCACGGTAAGTGTAGGTTGTGCCCAAGTGCCCTATTTCTTTGCACCGATCGAGTACTGATCATGCCCACATACGCTATGCTTTTTTTGTCCCAATAACACATTAATCGCTAATTACATTTCATTTTGGGGCCATAATATTTTCATTGTGGTAAAGCTTTGACTGCTTTATGTTTCAAGTTTATACCGCGAGGGAAATAATAAGTCGATCTATTGTTGAAGTGTTGATTTTATTTATTAGTCTGAAGAATGGCTGCGTTCGACAAGATCAAGACTTAATAATTTGTATATGGTCTTGCAGTTTAAGTACGCTTAATTCGGGGCTTTGGTTAATTCAATTCGGCGTAGTTGGGAGAAAGCAATTTATTCATATGAAGTAAACTTTAAATGGGTGTACGGTGATTAAATTAATAAATTGAGTGAAATCAGTGCACGATCAATAGTCAAGTTGATCTGCAATTGGTAGGTGATTTTTTTTTTGGAGAAAACATAAAAAATTATTAATTTGTGGTTTGATTAGAGTAAGATAAATGTTTTCGAAGCAATCGAAACTGATAAAGCAGCATAGCTTTCGAAGTTCAATGCTTTTAAATTATCTAATTTACATGTAGATGGAAAGTATGTAGATAACATAGTTAGATTAGTTAAGAAATTGGTAGTTGTCTACATAAGAAATCACTCTTCAAGTCCGTGAAAGAGTTCTAAGGCTACGCATGTTTTCCACTGTCATACGCAGTTGGGAAGTTTGAGTGGTAGTCGTCACAGACTCCTTCGATGCCGAAAAATAACCCAAAAATTCTTAAAGTTTGATGTCTAGGATAGCTGGCAATTAGCTAGGCGAGGTTCTGCTCTTCAGGGCTCTCTCGTAGAAACCGTTCAAGTCCCACTGTTAAGCGCCAAATATCCTCCAACTTTCTTACAAACACAAACTCCAGATGGAGATGACCGACCAACTGCGTCATATCCAGGAAGATATGGCCATCCTACTGGCTTTTCCAAAGGTGTTAGTGTTATACCTTCAAACCTATGAGATCACTCACATCAAGTGAACCGGTAAAATTCACGCCATCTAGCAGTCAACGACATCATTTCTTATGCCGCATTCCCAATATAGCGAGAACCTATTCAGTCGATGGCGGTTTTTGGACGCGAATCAAAAGAATTCGCATTGAACACGAATGTAGTGTTAACACATTCGCCTATGCATTCGTGGGCAATGTACATGTAAACGATACGCGAATACTATAGTGCAAACGCGACATTACAATCCTATATGAGATTCGAACCGGCAACCTCTGGATTGGTAGACTACCTGTTATTCAACACATTCGGCACAGTCATATAATATACACCGACAGTTCCAAGATGAACTGCGGAGTCGGAGCTGGTGTTTTCGCAGACACACACTATGTCGCAAAGTCTTACCACCTACCGGACTACGCCAGCGTTTTCCAGGCGGAGATACTGGAGGTCCGGGAGGCCTGTCGGACTTTGAAGCAAGACTTCACCACGCCAAAGCGAAATTTTGTAATCCTCACTGACAGCCAAGCCGCAATCAAAGCCTTCGATTCCGCTACCACTTCCTCTAAACTCGTCGAACAGTGCCGAGGGGAGCTAGCCTACTTAGGAAGTCAGGTCAAAGTAACTCTGCTTTGGGTCCCAGGCCACAGCAAGATAGAGGATAACGAGCGGGCAGACGAATTAGCTAGGCAAGGTTCTGCTCTTCAGGGCTCTCTCATGGAATCCGTTCTAGTCCCACTAGGGACTGTTAAGCTCCAAATATCCTCCAACTTTCTTACAAACTCAAACTCCAGATGGAAAGGACTGACCAACTGCGTCATATCTAGGAAGATATGGCGATCATAATGCCGGAGCAGAACAGACGAACTCTTGAGCAGGAGCCGTGTAGACGTCTCCAGAGTCACGGCGGTCAGTACGGGTCACTGGCCAATCGGCGACCACGCGGCCGGACTGAGCACTCCCTTTAACGTCAATTGCCGCAATTGTGCGGATGCAAATGAGAGTGAAACTGTTATCCACCTTCTTTGCGAGTGTCCGGCCCTAGCTAGAGCCAGACTTCGTTTATTAGACAAACCTTTCTTTGATAACCTTGATGAGATCTCAAAAAATCAGATCGGAGCACTGATTATCTGTTTAAACAGCTCCGGATGGATATGATAATCCATTATAGCCCCAGGTCTCTGTAAATTTTGTATCTATTTCATCAGCCATCTACGTCCAGGTTAAGCGAGTTGTGGTATCAAAACGGCGCTTTCTGTGCTAATTGGGCCCTGTCTCGACTAATCAGGTATACCATGAAAAATTTCATTCTTGTTCTTAACTTCTTCGAAAATTGAACATTCATCCACAACCAATGAAACATAGACCCTTCATAGAGATGTCTTTCGTGGGTATGTACTTGTTCTTCTTCGTCTTCTATCTAACGCACGTAAATCCTGATAATATCTACACGGCCTACATATGACCATTACCGGAGACAATTGCCCGAACATCTTCACGATTACCTACTGAAGTCTGCCGATAACACTGACGGTTTAATACTCCTGTCATTTTGAAGTAATGTTTTATTATAGTCTTCACAACTAAGTCTGCTGTATTTTTATGGAAGAGGCCAGTGCCCGACTTGAACAATAGCGTCGTAGATGCTACAAAAATTTCACGGGCGTAAAGGTTGGTATTAAAAAATGTCTCGTCAGATCAGTTCTCCAGGTCTATCTAAGGCTCAAACCATATTTGAGCATGGAACTGATTAACTGCCTTACATAAGAACAAAAAAATGAAAGGAAGACTCCTAATAGCCGAGGGTTCGACATGACCCATTAAAAAAGTATTTACAAGTCACATGTTTTTAGCTCCTTCATGCCAGCAAATTCCATTAGTTATCAAATTTAGTGGCGAAAAATTCAGCACACATTTAAAATTGTCGATTTATTCAAAATACCTGACACAAAAAATTAAATTCCATCTTCAACTGAACACACAGCCGCAGAACTTTGCACTCAATTCTCACAATTATTTAATTTCACAAATACCCCTTGACCACTTCGTACCAAACCCATTAATGTTTAATTTCATAGTTTATGAAGCTATTAACGAAATGGCAAACAGAACGTTTCGATATTATTTATTGTATTTACAATAGTAATTTTATGATACGATCGAAATGAATTTCACAGAATGTTTACCATAATCGCTGGAATGTGTTAAAATTGGAATCAATAATGCATGTGCACACGTATATTATTTGAATTTAAACTTTTAGCGTTTCGGTCAAGTTCAGGGCAGTTCTCGGTTACGTCTTGTTGACATTTTAATTGCCAAGGAGAGATTTTGAAGATCTATGATCAATTCAAGATCAAATAAAAAATGAATTGGTAATTAAATAAATCAAATGTGGCCAATTTAAATTTTAATAATGTATAACACTAATTTTCTTCTTCGAAAAAAAAATTAAAAATACAGTTCATTTAATTTGACACATAGATGGAGCTTACAATATTAAAAGTCTATGATAACGTGAGGTTTGAGTCTATACTAATTAAGGAACCTATAAATTTCCAACAAATAAAATTGAAATGTTTGTAAGATTATTACATGGCACCAAGACACTGTTGGTGTTGAATGCGATTCGGATCCATGGTCTCTAAATTGACCGTCCCACTAGGCATATTTTCTGTCCGCACAACTATTTCAAGTGTTTCATAATTTGGTACATATTTTGCTTTACTTTGTTCACTATGGCTACAAACTATGTAACGTATGACGTCTCCTAATGAAAAAGCAAATAGGTGTAGGTGATTTCAATGTCAATTAGGCGCTTCAGTGCTGGCGTGAAAATGTTAAATTATTTGAACAGTTCGGGAATAGTACGTTTGACACTATGGAGAATGGAAAATGAGTAGTTGGGCTAATCATCATTCAACCCTTGATGAAATGTTTTCGGTTTGATGTTTGGAAAACTTTTTTTTGGCATCAGGGAAGTATTTACTAGGGAAATTGATGCAGCTATCGAACTTATAATAGGAGAAAGCCCCTAAGAGATGCCAAAATTCTCATTATTTCGTTATACAAGTAGTTAAAAACGCAATTTTTATATTATACTCGTATATGAAAAAAAATGGAGAACGAAAGTGCGATATCAATTATGAGGTGGGAATAGAGCTTAATTTATTAGATTAAGGTACATAAACATTTAAATTGCTAATAATAGAATAACAATCATATACTTTTGAAATTAATTCATTTTTTTAACAAACATTCTGCGTGGAGCTTAGATTTGATAGGACAATCTTAAACAGCAAGTAGCAAGTAAGTCAAATAACAAAGAAAATTGTTCTAAAGGCACTGTTACCCCCGATAAACCAGTTGAATTTTTTTCAATACAAAAATCTTTCACAAAACTTTGTTCTGAGCTCTTAGGCTTATTCGAAAGATATTCAATCGTTCTTCTTAAATCAGCAGTTTTGTTGTTGTTTTCCATTAAAATTTTCTACCCTAATCTGTTCTGGATGAATGCGCCAAAAACCACGACAAGTGTAACCTCGCAAATCTGTCACCATGACTATCAAGCACCCGGCGGATTAGTGGAAGCGCCGGATTATTGTATATACGTGCCATAACAGAAAGAGTGATCCGTTCTAGGAACATGTTATTGACAGTTGACAAGCGGATTTGGAGGGATTACGAAGACTTGTATTGTGCTTTCAACTTGCCAGAAAAACAGCGATTTATAGTGTATGTCGGATTATCGAGCAGTGGACTATCGAGATTATACTGTAATTATATTATGTATATTACCGTAATACAAAATCCCGAAAGCAAATTCTCGAAAACAAAAATGGGAAAAAAAACCCCTAGAAAAATCTTGAGATCCCGAAAATACTCACCATTCATTTTCGGGGTTTAAAGGAAGATTAAAATTTAAAAAAATACTTTGTCTTAAGATTTTCAAATTCAATGATTTTAAAAGTAACTCATCTGTATGCCATCGCGATACAACGGTGTCCGGTCGTTTTGCACACCATGGCCTATCCAGGCTCGCTTTGTTGATCCTACATTCAACTCCCCAAACTCAAAAAACGAGGGGATTGAAATTTTATTCAACCCGATTTAAAGTTTGAATGAGAGCAAACGAAGCTAGATGAAATGTAGCCTATGCTGTGACTAGTGGAACCCCATAAAAGAGATTAAGATTTTATTGAAATAGGTTTAGAATAGGGTTTAGAAGTTAAGACGTTACTTTAACCCAATCGAAAAACTGTAATTTGTATGAGAGTTGTACTTTAACCCTTGCAAACCTGGATGAATTGTAGCTTATTCTTTGCTCGGTGGTCTCTATATAAGTACACAAAATTTCATTGAAATTGGTTGAGCGGCTTAGGAGTTGTGGCGTAACTGACAGACCATAGAGATATAAATATTATGGAGACGACAAGACACCGTTTTTCTACGAAGCACTTTGAAGCATTTTGAAGCCAAATTGAACGTTTTTGTATGGAGCTTTTGATGCCAAGTGGGCGTGAAATGCAAATAGTAGCCTAGTATTCAAATGTTTGGTGTTTTTCGTGTTCATTACCGGAGTATAATATAAATGTGAGTAAGATGCTAATAGTAAGTAGCATAGTGTTTATTGCCGGTCCTTTGCGTGGAATCGTCCGGCTTCAAAACATTCGCTGCTCGTCATCTCCAGTACTTATATCTCTATGTGCCAGACTCACAGAATTATAATTAGGGTTTTATTTTTGGTACTGATATACGCGTTTAACTTAATTAATTCACAATAATTTACCAGTAGTAATTTATTTTTACTTTTTTCTACTTTTTCTGATTAAAAAAATTAATTTTGAATTGGATCGAAAAAAAACTAATAAGAAACAAATATTAAAAGAATTTTTATCTTGCTGTATACAATTTTTCGGCATTTTTTCGATATTTTCTTTTCTATCGAGATTTGAATTTTTTTTCAAGACTTATTCTTTTTTGAGAATTTGTGTTTAGAGATTTTCTGGTGACCGGAAATATAACAAGCACAATCACAATTAAAATAAAAAAAATATGATTCGGGGTTCTTTGGGGTCAAAAAAGTATTCTAAACATAGCCCCATAGCACTCTTGCTCCATTAAGGACTTACAGCGATTTTAAAGACGAAGAATTTTCATTGTACTTTACATCACTTTTTTAAGTTTTAAGGTAATATTTTATGACTTGTTTTAAAAGATATAAGTTCCCTTGTCTAACAGCCATTTGCTTGCTGAGATAAAATCGCTCAAGTTCAAAAAATATCTTATTAATGCCATTTTGTTATTACAGTTTTATAAAGTTTACATATTTGCCTTACAGTTTGTCATACCAAATTTTAGCTGCATTCTTGCACGAGCATTTTTTCAAGCAATTAATTGCCCAACGACTATTGCTAAAACTAGTGGAGCAATTAATGGAGCAATACAGGGCAATATCATTTAGTTGCGGCAATGTGACATTGTTTTCACAGATTGCTGGTATTGCTCGCCCTATAGTTGCTGTATTTTCACTAACTTGGAAAATTCCGAGCAATTGTACTCGTTCGATGATTCATAATTGTCAAGTTTTGTTTTGAGTTTTGCATTTATTTGTCAAGTTTCGTATTATAATGGCTTGGAATTCAAATATTTTAAAGTTTTATTTGAAATTTTAGATTTGTTTGTAAAGGTGCTCTTACACGAGCGATTAAAATTGCTCAATTTGCAACAATATTCGTCAATTTTGACACGAAACTTGACAAATAAATGTAGAAATCAAAACAAAACTTGACAATTGAAATATTGCCGCAACTAGCATGATATTGCCTTGTATTGCTCCATTAACCGCTTCACTAGTTTTGGCAATAGTCGTTGGGCAATCAATTGCGTGACAAATTGTTTGTGTAAGATCACCTTAAAGTTTGCTTTCATGCTGTTTATAGACTGAGTTGGTCATGTAAGCCCTTATTGCCCAATCGCTAGATATTGGTCGATATCGGTCATCACAATTCAGAGCAGACTAATTCGACATTTTAGCAATTTAGCCAGTTCAGTCTAAAATGAGTTTTGAGTTTTTTATTCAGATTTATATTGCCTCTAACTCACTAATAAATGCAGATATGAAAAAAAGGATTATGACAAACTTTAAGGCAAATATTATGGGCTTTCCAAAGTTGTACTAAAAAAAATTGTATTAATGGGGTCCTCTCTGGAACAAAGAAGGTAATTTTTCTGATTTGATTTTTGACCTAAGTTATCTTATGTCCGGAAGCTTAAATTATATCTTTACGATAAGTGGGCCTAGAGATACAGGTAAATCAGTGACGCAACGACTAGGACTTAAGTCCCATATCGCTATGAAACTCCCAATGACTCGTATGTTTTGTACTTAGCATTATGAAACACCTTGTAGGTTTATATTTTTATTGAATTTGGGAAGAAGTTTACAAAACACAAGAACCCAAATTTACATTTATTAATAAATTATAATTTAGCTGCAACACAGAATACCTGATTGATTTCGACCTAGTTTAAGGCCTGCCATAATTTTACCCTAAAGGAGGTGTCATAAGTGTGTGCTTCTGAAAAATAATCTGCATGATCCAAAATTGGTGGTTGAAAAAAATAATAAATGGCAAAAAAAAACCTCGGGGACAACCACATCACTTAGTGGTTATTATTGCACACCGGCTATGAATAATTAAGGTCTGCAATAGCCCATGCATGATTTTGCAGTCAATCCCACATACGTCCGATTAAAAAACAAACAGATTCATGGTCAAGATACAACATTTCGAACGGATAATAAAATAGCACACAATTATTTATGCTCAATCCATTTTACTCGAAGAAAGTCAAAATATCTTCCGGCACTGCGCAAATAAGTCGTGAAATGAAGAAAGTTAAGAAGTAATATTCACATATGACTGCCCCTCTTCCTCCACCCGCATGTTGAACGACTTAAACATTCGAAATTAACTTGACTAAACGTTCTAATTTCATTAAAGTGACATAATAACTAAAACTACAGACGTTCAACCGAACTAATGTGCCCGAGAAATTGTTATGTTCTTGTAATTGGAGCCCATCAATCATCCCATTAGCTTTGATCTTATCAAACCAAGACAATAAAAAAATTATGTCATCAAGAAGTTCACCGTGTGGGCACGATAGAAAATTTCCTCGCACCGGTTATTACCTGCATAATTGCACTTTGATTAACCGTATAAACGATGGTACGACAGGTGAGTCTTCCGGCTCGTTTAAGGTGTCTTGGCTAAACTGTCTGCCTTGCGCGATATACCTGCATGACTTTAACTATGAATATTAATTTTACACCACACTTTTCAGACTAATCAGACTGAGCTCTCGGCTCATATGTGCAATCCGAATGTCGCCCAGGTAATCAGTCCATCGACATTATTATGAAAACATTTTTTTTTTATCACCACTTTATATCGTATCCGAACGTATGATTAAAGGTAGGTGCACATCAGTTGGGCGACAAAATCTTCGTATGGCGGTGAGATTGCCATAAATTATGTGAAGGTTGTCTAATAAATAAATCGGCAATAAATAGTTGGGATGATTTTAGTGTGATGTGTGTGTGGGAAAGGAAATCCTGACGTGAAAAACAACAGCCAGGTAGGGCAAAAGGTGAAAATGTAAGTCGTGACGGTCGTGAAATGCATCTTCCTTTCGAAAAATTCCCAAACTAACGTTAAGACACTATTTGATCGCTGATCGCTTCTAAACGAAATTTGTTTATAGCAGACGGAAAATTATTAACAAATTCAAAACTCGGATTTCGATCGCGACCGCGGGAATTAAGAAGCGTATTTACGGCGGAGCTTAGCGCGATGAGACCCGTTCGCGGCAACAGTCAATTCATAACTGAGACTCCACTAAATGGGGCTCACTTTAATTCGATTGCTGCAGCTACGGTCCGCCCAAGTATTCGCTACAGTACAGTACCCATAGTAACTAAATAGTCGTGGTATGGAGATGTCAACAAAAACCGCTGAGTACTAGCGTTTTTGAAGATTGGGGCAGTTTGGTGATTAGTTTCTGTGGCTATAAGAGTTAGTAAGACGGGACAAACTACGCCAAGGAGGAGACAAGAGGTTCACATTCGCTTGTATCCACCTCGTGTAGGTATCACTCTGTAATGTACCGCGAAAAAAATTGGTAACACCAACTACAATCTTTGTATCGCCAGGCGTTGGCGGTGACGTTGTCAGAACAGGTAGGTAGTGTTGGCAGTGGAGAGAAGCTTAAGGCCAATCAATTGTCGCCTGGTCATGAAAATTATTTCAAGAAGTCTGCATAGCATTACAGAAGGCCCGCCATCACACTCTTCTAGAATACAATCTTTAAGAATGCGATATTTTAATTTCTGTAGAGAGGATAGCGTAGGCTGATGACGTGCTGCAGGCCTTCATTTCGACGCAAATTTTCACTCGTTTCTCAATGGAAAAGTGCACGATGTAAGTAAAGTGCGACACAGAGAGTAGAATTTCCATTTATGACACAACGATATTGAGACGATTTACGCGCGTATTACACACCGGTGCAAAAATCGATCAAATATGGTCATGGATTTTTCGCGCAACAGATGGCAATTGAACTCATACCTACCTGGCGGTGCTTCATAACTAGATTTTATTCATTTTGCTTGTGGTCTATTTGCGATTGAAAGATAGCAAAATGGGTGGTAGGTGGCTGCAAGGAATTTTAATGGGATTTCATATAGGATGAAAAACCCCGGATTTTATCCAACTGATTGGAAGCTTTTCGATGTAAGACACAGAAGCAATTTAAAGTTCGGCATTGGCAAGCTGAAGGAGTCACAGTATTCTTTAGATTTACATCATTCATCAGGTAACTGGACACCGCCCGGGAATACACTTAATCACACAGCGATGATTTGTACAAGTTGTACGAGTACTGAATGTACGCTACTGGAACAAAACAAGAAAGTTGCCAGCAAAAATTTTGCTGAAAGTTTACCAATTATGAAGAAAAATCGAATAACACTGAGAGCATTTTGGTGAGGGTTCACCAAAGGTGAAGAAAAATCGAATGACTCGAAAAAATGAATGATTCAAAAGCAAGGAAATTGGCTGTAATTTTAACATGCTGCTCCAACGGACGAAAAAAAAAGGGTTTTTGTATCTGGTGATAAAAAGTCGATACTCTACGACAACCCGAAGCGTAGGAAATCGTGGGTAAGCCCGACCTTGCATAAACATCGACGGCGAAGCCGAATATCCATCTTATGAACATGCCAAAAAATGGCTCGATTCGTGGACAACCTCAAAAGATGAGTCGTTCTATCGACATGGTATTCGTATGCTCCCAGAAAGATAGGAGAAAGTAGTCGCTAGCGGTGGACAAAACTTTCAGTGTCATGTTCTTTACTAATAGCATTCATTTTCACGAAAAAACAGCGAGAAGTTATTCAAATCGCTAATAATAAATAGATTTTTATTGCTTATTGCTTGATTACATTACTCAAACAATGCTACATCTAGAGTGTCCCAGGATTCAGTACGAAAAAGATTCTCTAATATAATTCATATAATACTTCAAATTCACATGAAACTCAAAAACGATTCTCTAGGTCTACGTAATGAAGATTCATTTACGAATCATTAACATGACTTAGAAATGTTTCGCTTAACGTTCACCAAAGTGAGCACTATATTATTTAAATATGGTGATCTCGCTGGTCGAAGCGATATGAACGACTCCATTATCCTGTTGCCAAATAAAATCCAATCATGCTTCAGTTCGTGGTGTTCTTTTAATTTTTACACCCGTTTAAGATACACGCACTGTAATTAAGTTTTAGTTTTAATAAGCGATGCAGAACTCGACAAATTTGATTCTTCTCGAAGAACAACTCTCACTTCGCGTACTCTAAGTACTTTTGGTCGGCAGGACTAGTCTTTATTCTATAATTTTACGGAAAAAATTTTTGAGTGTGAGCACATATAGCGCCTGGTAAAGATTCGATTTTGTGAAGAATAATTTTTTAATCGTAATAAAAATTCGTAAGTGGTTGTACATTATGTAGGGGAGAGCGGGGCAAAGTGGGCTAGTAAGGTAAAGTGGGCCCCTTTAAAATGTCTATTGTGCAATAGCGCCATCTCTTAGCAAAATAAATTATAGATAAAGCTTCATAAATTGACCACAATGCACTATAAACGAAATCCACTTTAATTACAGTTCCTTCAGTTTTTCTCATATTACGATTTTGGTACCGTCTGATGTAAATATCAGTGTTTAATAATTGCATTAAAAAGGATTGTTAGCGAGTGATAATTGTTTGAAACAGTATCCTTGAGATCGGTGTACGGATTGTGAAACTTGAAAAGTAAGCTTTGATGATTATTTAAAAAATATGTAAATTTTAGCAGATGCTTGCTGTTTAGAGTTCATTCAGGGGAAAGTGAGCCCGGGCACATTTAAAACCATGCCAATATGATTTTATTTGACAATTAAAAATAATAATTTAAGCATGGCTAAAACATACAACAAAAAATCAATGCATCAATCGTAGACTGATACAAAACAATTATAAGACCTGTGCTATGCTATGGCAGCGAAACGTTGACATTGACTTAGGCGTCCGAAAAATTAGTTAACGCATTTGAAAGAAAAGTCCTCAGAGGAATCCTCGGACCTGTGAGGGAAGAATCGATCTGGAGAATACGATACAATAGAGAATTGTGCCATCTTTGATAATCCGGAAGTTTCGATCCTCATAAAATTCAAAAAGCTACAATGGGCTGGTCATGTGGAGCCCAAACGCACACTAAAGGGAAAAGTTAATGGACAAAGACCAGTTGGAAAACTACGAAAGCGCTGGGAGGACTCTTTTGACGCAGACAGCAAATCACTGCTAAGATTCACAAACTGGAGGACGCAGTTACTGAACCGAGTAAGCTGGAGGCAGCACATTCAGGAGGCCAAGGTCCGATTTCGACTGTAGCGCCATCGTAAGTGAGTAAGTAAGTAATCGTAGACTGAAATTGCGATGAAAAATACAATAGCTTCTATTGCTGAAAAAATTGACCTAAAGAAAGCCAGTAAATATTTTGGTGTTCCCAGGACTACTCTTCAAAGCAGAGTATGCTCTCAACACACTTAATTTCGTTTGAATTTATTAAAATCATATTGTTTGCCTTAATTGATCCATTGCCGTATTCTATCGCTCCAGTTTTGGGTGAAATTACTATACCCCTTTGAAGGGCTCACTTTACCCCAGTAGTGGGGCAAAGTGGGCACTTTGAAGTATGTCTAGAAAGGAGTAGATATCTTTTTTATCAGCAGCAATAATTTAACATCACAAATATATGACTAAGCTAACATCCTAAGCTATCGATTTTGCGAGAAAAGAATTTTATAACTATTTATTACCCATTTTACAGAATCTCGCTACAAACTTTAGGGGGCTTACTTTGCCCCACTTTCCCCTACAGCTAGAGAGTGAATTATGAGTCGCAGGTGAATACACTTTCAAAAGGTGGAATTACAGTGAAAGCGATGCGCAAGACGCGGGTGATGACCGAAACGCACCGCGCGCGCTATATTGCAACAAAAGTTGCAGTGACAGCGCTGAATAATATTATTATATTAAATACTAATATATCAAATACTAAAATATTTTGATTATTCTGCAATAGGCTTGCGCGTTTTAGTTCACCGAAAGGAGTAATCATTTCTAGTACGCGAACCCTCGCAAACTAGTTCGTTCTTTTAGTTCAATAATTCGCGGAAGCTCATCCGCGAACTAGAAAAAACGAAGTAGTTCGCGAACTTTTTGAACTAAAAGAAAGAACTTCAAGTTCAGTGATGAGAGTGATGAGGTCCTTATGTACAATTTGATGACCTAAAAAGAAAAAGGTGCACAGGTACGATGTGATGACCAAAAAAAAAAATTCGTCACCACTGTACAAGTAGAAATGGTCGTCTGATAGAATGTGTGATGAGTAAAAAAAAGGGTCATCTGCGTACAAATCTGACTTACAAACGGCAATGAATGAATACAAACGAATTAGTAGCGGGACCGACTGCGAACTAGTTCATTCATTTCTCTTCTGGGAACTCTCTTCTGAACTAGTTCGTTCGCGAACTACACAAGCCTATTTTGCAAACATTTTTATTCCACATTAAAAGATTATTCGATGATGATTATTGATGATTTACTTTCGACTCATTTACGAATAAAAAAAATGTTTGCTGGGTAGCTTTTATTATCACTAGAAACTATTTGGATAGTTGACAAAAGTATCAGAAATGCAAGACGAACAATTCGAAAACTCGTAGTCGAAGTACAAAAGTGTTCTTTCAAGCAGTAACGGGGCGGGAATGTAACACGCTCCGCACAGTGATTCGGCCAAACCTTAAGTATCACAAATGGATTGCATTTTTTCCCACCTATATCAAACAATTCCAGGTGATTGCAAAACTATAAAAATGTGTCATTTGGATTTGTTAGTTCAGATCTTCTTGCATCCTTGAACTTTTTTGCCAAAGACGAAAGAATATCATTTAGGGTTGTTACTTTTCAGTTTTTTTTTAAATATCTGAAGTTTTATTATTATTTTTTTAGTCAAATATATGGACACATATGATGCAGTGTAATACTAGCTTCAGAAATAAATCTCAATCATCAAGACAGCATTGATGTATAGATGTTGCTCTTCTCCACGTACATCTTTCACGACACCTGATGTGTGGTCGAAACTTTTTTCAGGTAATAATACCTACTGTCCGGATACTCAATACTTGAGTCTTAAATTTCCTGTTTACATACAATTACCCTATTTGCGAGTGCAAAAAACCAATTTTCTGTTTCCCTTCGGGTTAAACGTTTTTCTTGCATGCATAGGTGGTCATTAAACGGCCGCTCTGAATGTAAGGTAATAGTTAACGTACTGGGTTCTGGGTTCTGGGTTATCCTATCTAATTACAAGAAAAACTCTCTTTTGTTCTGAATCATCGAACTCGAAAGAAGTCATAGAACCGAAGGTAAGGTGACGGTAGTTTGCTACTGCCTCGTGGTCAAATTAAACGTGTGCAAACGTAATTTTCTGCGGTCATTGCGATCGACAGTACTTAAAGCTGGACAGAAACACCCAATTAAGTTGTTGTTATTATACTTTAAAAAAAAAAAAGTTTTTCCATCGTCATAGTGTGTCCAGGTAATCACTTTTACGGTCGTTCACACTTTATGTTGCCGATTTAAATTCTATTAACCTGATGGTAATTTCAATTCTTTTTCTGGCAATGTTTGCTTACTGCCTGAAAATAGCCGGGTATTACGAGGCAAGTGGATGTCATTATTGAAATTTATCATTGTAAGTTACTTCGAGGTTGGGTGATGTAATTTCAGCTACGCTGCGATGGGGAAGAAAACCCTAAAGGACAAAATATCCAGCCGGTCTCTCATATTTCATATCATGACTGGTACGTCCACTTTCACAGGAAATTAATCGGCAGAAATTTAACTCCTGAATAATTTTAGGTCTCTAAAAAGGACGAAAATTTAAATGCCCCGTTTAAATTTAGCTTATAACTGAGGTGGTAGGCCGCAAAAAAAATCCATATTTATTTCTCATAGTCAGACACAGCTCGCAATTGTCACTAAATAGGTATACGTTACTTTTGTACAATTTTTTTTACTCGGCGTTTTGTTGATTTTACTTACAATTTACCTTGATGCCGTCAAGGTGATGTGAGGAAATTACCGTGGAAATAATAACAAACAAAAAAATAACATTACAGAAATCAGACGTTCCTACCGTTGGATATCATAAAACTTCGCATTTCCATTCCAAGTTACACATCGATTTATTAATTTGTTTAATAAATATTGTGTATACCATTCGAGCCTAAAGACGATATTTTTATTGCTCGCGGTTAACACATCTCAAGATTTATCTAATTTTTTACGACAACTGTAAGTGAGTCGTTGTAAAGAGGAACCTGCTCTGTAAAGGCACTGAACCAGTTCATTTTATATGTGAAACATCCAAATAAAACATTTTCTGTGATGTATTACTTAATAAAAGGTTTGATTTGGAAGATGTAATTTAATTTGAATTGGGCAATTATTTATGATTGAGTTAGTGAAGGGCGATGCATTTTATATCTTTTCTGTAGAAATTAGGCAGTAAAAACAAAATTAACTCCTACACGAATGGAAAACGTGTAGGGCCAGGTTTTTCTAAAAATTCAAGTTAAAACCAAGTAAAATAGATCGCGATCTTTCACCTCCAAATCTACTCCATATTTGTCACCAAACTTTGAAGTAATACAGATTTAAAGCAAACCCGAATTAAATCTGATGGAAAATAAGAACCTGCAGTTCCTAAAATTATAAAAATAAATAAATAAACTGATTAACGTCGATAAAGCTAGTCAGCCTTTTTTTGTATTATTTTATAACTAGTAGTGAGTGGTCGGTCGCGAACGATTCGGTCGAAATGACCGAATTAACTCGAGTCATACGAAATAGAACAAGTCGTTCAGTCGGTCACTAGAAAAAATAGTCTATTAACTCGAAAAGTCCAATAGCATGTTTGTGCGTGGTTCAACTATCAACACCAGTCAGGCACGATACGAGACGATTTACCATTAAGCACAGCCAGAATGAACATCCGAATGTGGCAAAAATCTCAAAATGCCATTCACTGGGACTTGGCACCGGGCAACAGGCACTCAAAGCTTTTTATGCCAAAACATTCGGAAAGAAGAACATCTGATTATCTAAAATTAAGCAGATATCAGACCCGAACCCTAGTGGGAGCTCTGACTGGACATTGTCACATGAGGAACCATCTCAATAGGATTGGTCTCTCTGAGACTAAAAATTGCAGAATATGCAATGACGAAGACGAAACACCAAAGCATATCCTCTGTGAATGTGAGGGTTTAGCTCACAAAAGACTTCGTCACTTCGGTCAGGGTTTCATGGGACCATCGGAATTCCTGACCATTCCTCTTCGCAAAATACTAGGCTTCATTGAAAGCGCTGGCATTGAAGAGGAATCATAGTCAATCCGGGGAGACATCACAATAGGCCCAACTGTGGCTGCAGTGACAGAGGTTAACCATACCAACCCCTATTTCCAACTAGCCGTCTAAATAGTTCTCTCTACAAAAATTATAATTATTGTGGATCCGTTCTAAATGTTGATGGTACAGGAAGCGCCTTTCAATTTCATGTAAGGCTCGCACTAGAAAGTTGAAACTTCGTTCACATATTGTTCCATGCATATCCTGCACACACACGAATCGTGGACATGTATTAATCCAAATCTTCGCTAGATTTTGGGAAATTTCATTCAAATCTCAAAGAAAAAAGTATTTTCGTCATATTTGCAGCATATAATTAAAATCTTGTTCTTTATTCAATAAAAAATGTTATGTCTATCCTCTCCTTGACTTCGTTAGCTGCTTTTAAAGAAGTCTATCTAAGCCAAGACACCTACCAAAACTTAATTGGGACAGGGCTGTCCTATGCCTGACTTCATTAACTGTACGTATACGCGCTTAAAACATAAAATAATACAACGAAAATTAAAAATTTGTATACCATAGTCAGCGGATAAATTTTTAACAAATATCGGAATCAGTAGAAAAGCTCGCGGACTTAAATCCCATTCTTCAAAATTTCGTTTTCAAAAAAATCGTCTTTTTAAATTTCGTGTTTCAAAATCTAATCTATAAATGCACACAAGACTTTGAGTTGAATATGGGTCCTTAAATTTTTGGTGAAAACTTTAAAGAACTTCCAAAGCAACTAAATGGGGAGGTGGCGGTGAACTCAAGACCTGTTGATATTAGACCCGTTCTTTCGCAGTTTAGAAAAGGCTACAAAAAGATTTCAAAAATAGGAAACCTTTTATGACAAAGGACTCGCTAAACTTTCTTCATACTCATATTTTTTTCTACAGCAGTGCAAAATTTTACACTACTAGCTTTAAGCATTCTAAAGTTATCAGCCGAAGGAATGTAAGGATACTTGATCTTATTATTTCCTCAAAACAAATTCATGTAAAAAAATTTACTATTTGCACTGCCACTTCAAGGGCTCACTCAATTTCACCAGTTGCACAAACTACTGCAAAATAAACGATTGCTAAATTTTGAAATGCTAGCTTGAAGCGTACAAAAGGTTTTAGTCAATTTACGTGCACACGTGTCTTAAGGACTTTTGTATGGCATAGCTACCTGAAGGCATTGGTATAACTACAAATTCCAGCAATCATCGGAATTCCAAAGAACAACTTCCTGCACTGAACTAAACAGGTACATCTAACCAATTAAAAACTACATCATCATAATGAAAAAATCATTGTTTTTGAGCCGATGGCATTATTCATTAATATAATGCGAAACCGTTCGTCATTTTTCGGTCTGCTTTGGACACTCTCACAATAACAGAAATTATGTAAAAATTCATTATTACAATGAACGAGTTCATAATATTAATGAAATCAGTAATTCGTATTAAAGTACTGATTCATTATTACTATTAACTGTGTCACTCTCAGTATAATATGATGAACGAATTCATAATATTGATGGAAAGAGTAATTAATGTTGTTCCTCATATTAAAGTATAAATTTGTAATTACGATTAATCCTGTCACTGTAATCAATACTGCGTTCATAATATTAATGCACATATTGATATCAACATGATGAATTTGAACATTAATATTATGAACGTGGAACTGGATATAATTTCGGCTGTTTATGCCATATGAAAACGAATAAAGTTTCCCAGACACTTGTGAAAAATGTGTGCTGCTGCTGCGACTGTTTCTCAGCGGAACAATTGACACCATTTGATTACGTGCCAACGATTATGTGCTCGTGTGTGGGAAATGAATGTGTTCATTATTACTATAAATATAATCAATATGTTTTACGAATACCAAGCAAAGATGTCTTGTTTATAAGATCTTAATTAATCAATATGATGAAGGCGTGCATCAAAATTTCTATGTGTTGATTTCTGAGAGTATATGTGCCCTTTCCATATATACAAATTGATCAAAATATTTTTAATGAAATGAGATTCATAGTATTAATGTACGGTTCATATATCATGAAAAATATTTGATGATTTTCTACATTGTTGTAACGATTTTTTCATTAATCCGATGAATTTTGGTTAAATAAAGGCATTCATTAATATTAAGAACAGTATTTTTTTCAGTATAGTCAAATTATGGAATATAATTATAAGATAATAGTTGAACAGGAATGATAGATCAGTGCCGTATACGTGTGTGTAGTGAAAAAATGTGCCACGCATCAAAAAATGTGCATACTAAAATACATTGAGTGAAACGAAATATCTCGCCAAAAATAACGTGTATTTTTGAAGTATGCCGTTTGCTTTTCGCTTTGACGGTCGCAACAGGAACTGGACAAATTAAGCTTCACAAAAGTCTAGTCCACTTCCGAACCTTTGTATACGGCCAGGCATTCGAGTTGATATAGCCTCTTTCACGACATTGTCTTTATGGTTTGAGCCTTAGGTATCATATTGCTCTTCCTTCTGTCTTGTTAGATAGAAGAGATAGTAATAGGAACATACGCTACTATGGTTAGATGGTTAGATACCGTGATATATTCGAAGTGCAAAAGACGACCGCATGAAATCGAATACCTCAAATGTCATCTGCCATTTAGACAAATCCTGAAAAATGCTGTGAATCCTTATAAACTATTGGCAAGTTTGAAAAAGTACACGTTTATATTAATCATATGTGTACTGCTACATGCGTACCCTCGCAACCGGAACCACTTATCAATTTCATCGAAGTTTCCAGAGAAAACTACAACCTTCTTGGTATGGTATGGTATGTGGGGTGGTAATGCCATCATCCTCCTTCACTTAGACGTTAGTGTTCGTCCGTTGTGCTCCCCGTTTGAGTGCGATTAGTCCTGGAACCTAAAACCATTTTGTGAATTTTTTATACTTCGCTATGTTCCACAGCTTTCCCTTATCGATATCAGCAAGTCATCGATGAAATATGCGCTGAGGTTCCGTCTTTTCGTTCCCGATAGGGCCGGACACTCGCATAGGATGTGGAAGATTGACTCCTCCACTTCTGGGTCACCACAGCTATGACAAAGATCATCTGCTTTGGCACCCATTCGTCCAGCGTGTCTACCGATTAGGCAGTGCCCTGTGAGCACTCTGATTATTGTGCTAGCTTCTTTCCTGCTCAGGTCCAAGACAAAATTTCCTTTTCCCGTAATCATATTCAGGCCAAAGAGTTCTTGATATTGAGCGTGCAGTTGGGTTTGACCTTCTTACATTGAATTAGTATAGCGTAGAAAGCTCTACGCACTTTTCGCATGTTCTACACACTTCCTGCATGCACACTATAGACTATGCTGGAACTTTTCGAGTCAACAGTATGCACATCATATATGCATAACTGTTGTTTTCAGCGTATATTTTTTTTTTGTTTTTTTAATGAAATATCTAGGAGCACAAAAATCAAATCTGGATTTATCTATTAACAGATGGCGTTGTATCAAAATTTATTGTATTATCGCGACATTCGTGGACTTGTGTTCGAGATTCGGGGCGCATTTGCGGATTTTGGCCATATCGTGTCTCGAAGAATCGTCAAGAAAAAACGACATGCCTTCCAGATATCTGCGAGCTTCTTGCAGATTTGATCAACTGGGGTTTTTGCCACAAATGCTTTACATACAGCCAGGTGTGAAATTCCAAATTAATTATCAAGTGCACAAAAGTGCGCAATTTTGGTTGCTTTTTGTTGGATGGAGGATGCAAAACAGCAATGCATTTTATACGGTCCCAAAACATTTGTGCGAATTTAAATTTGTAACGCTGCTAATTTTTTTTTTTTAACATTTTCTTTGATCCCGAGTGGATAGTATAAAAAGTATTCTTCACTATAAAATGAAGATATAAAAATTGCGATTGTAATCTAATCATCAAAAACCGATCGTAAACCCACTCGAAATCACTGCGACAGTTAAATTAACACCTGCCATTGATTTATGATTATTTCTTTCATAATAAAGTGTTTTTAAATTCGCCATAAAAACGTAATAGTTTTACACCAATTTCGGAAAATCTATCAGAAACGACGGCATGAGGCAAAACAAATCGCACATAGAAAAGTTAGTAA
Source organism: Beris morrisii (assembly GCA_951812415.1). Taxonomy (NCBI): domain Eukaryota; kingdom Metazoa; phylum Arthropoda; class Insecta; order Diptera; family Stratiomyidae; genus Beris; species Beris morrisii. The sequence continues at coordinate 55,206,015 of OX638310.1, read as the reverse complement.
ATTAGAATTTTACGTGTAGGCGACACTACCAACTTTTTTCTGCTCATACGATTCTTTTGGCACCTTTACGACACCGTTTTTACGTTGTAGAAAATTCTAAGTCACGAATGTACTGAATACGAGAAGTTCTGCTCTGTCTAGTGGAAAACCTGACTCATGTATAAAAGCCTGAATTGTATTATGAAATGCGATAAAAGTTGGATATCATTGATATTAAGTAAGCAAAACGCATAGCTACAGGTGAACTGATACCCCTACGCTTTGTATTATTAAAGAAATAACTTCTTTTTGTTTGCTGTGAACTTGAGATGTAACTTTTGTTTGATGGAGATATCTGGGTGCTGAAGGTGCCCTGGTCTTGTTCGCAATATTATAGCCTTAGTTGGCGAGCGATTAAAAAATTTAATGCAAATTTGATTTTGTCGTTTTTGGAAAAGATTAAAATGCGAAAATAATTTCAAATTTGAATAGAATTTTTTTTTTTAAGTGGCATTGCGAAGAAAGTTTTGCGACAATTGCGAACAAACTTCGCGGCTTTATGAAAGGGGGTGTGATTTTTGGCTGCTGAAAGTCAATAGCAGAAAAATAAAACAGTTAATAAGATAAGCCTATTTGCGCAAAAGCCTTTATTATTGAGGTCAGTTTGCAGTTCTGGCTCTGCTATGTGACAGTAAAAAGCAGTTTGCATATAAAATAACTAGTACAGATTACTAGTTAGTCTTTAGCTGCTCACCAAAGTTGAGCGGTGGCGTAATCCTTTTTTTTACGGAGTAGATTAAATCTGTTAAATATTTCTCTCGTCTCGTTGACAATTTCAATTGGCAATAGGAACCGGTAGTTGATTTTAATGTCCATTTGTCAATAGGTTTTCCAAAATGGATGAAGATCATAAAGATCAACCTTTCATTCTAAAAGAATGAAAAAATTCGAACTGTATCTTTACTCTAAAGCTTGTATTACACTGTATGACACGCGGTCAAATAATTGACCATACAAATTTGACCGAATTTGATGTTAAATATCCATTTGACACGCTGCCCGATTGCGATATTACACTATCTGACACATTTGACACCATCGTCAAATTTTCTGCTCGTGTCAAACGGTCAAATGCCATCAGGTCAGATCTACTGTAAATGTTGGTGTATATATTACACTGTATGCCACTCCGAACAACGAATTCTCGAGTTTATAACTCCGTTCAGCCGTCAGTGGATTCAACAAAAAATAGGAATGTAATAAGAAAAGTTATTGTTTTAATGTTTGTCGTTGTTGGTGTTAAAAATGAAGTGCTATGCAGTAATTATGATGTCGTATATACTGGAGGAAAGAGGAGGAAGAAGTAGTTTAAACTAATTATTTATTTCACCGATCGCCACAAAAAATTAAATATTCATGAATGACACTTCCTATTTGACCCATATGACAGAATTGCTTTTTTAAAAATCGCAAACGTTCAAATGTGGTCAGATTGATTGTCAAATTGTGTCAGACGGCTAAGTGACACATTTTGTCAAACAGCATTACACTATATGACAGCATTTGACAGTGAAAAATGGTCAAATATTTGACCGCGTGGCATATAGGGCAATACTCACTTAAATGCTTTGTACTTGGACGATTGCCCATAAGTGCGAAATTTGACCATATCAAAAATGATATCATCCGATCACACCATAAAATAAATTTGGAAAATACAAACTGAGCTTTAATGACCGACAAATCAATTAAAAACGAATTAAAAACTTCGGTTGTTTGTAGTCAATCAGCAATTAAATATAAATAAAACCCCGGAATTGGCAATAGCATCAAAATGAACTCGTAACTGCCCACACTTTTTCACTGATTTTTCGATTGTTTCATTGATTAGCGTGTTTTTTTCTGCTAATTTCGAATGATTGTCGTTTCGCCTGTTTTGCATGTCGGCTTGCTATTTGATGCTCAAATTGTTTTCACGCGGTACAAAATTTTAAGATGTTTTGTTATAGCAGATCCCGAAAAAAATTCTGAAAATATTCGTAACTATGGAGGAAGTTCTAAATAAGTAAACCGACAATTTAAAGGAAGTTTATATAAAAGTATCTTGAAACTAATTAAGAAGATTTTATTTTAAAAATAGCTGTTACCTACGTAACGTGTGGATTGTATAACCCGAAATTTTATAACAATTTTAATATTAATAGACAATTTACACTTCTATTGAGGAATCTCCATTTATTGGTAAACACAATGAACAGATAAAAAAAATAGTAATTTATGTTCCATGGAAGGTGTTGTTTATTTCGGTTTCCCAAAATAATTTATTTTGAGCAATAGCAATTCATTAAAATCAAATTTTCTATAAATATACGGATAGGAAAAAATAGACCTTGAAAGCCGCCTGTCTAATTCTTTGTTTTTTATAAGAAATAATGACTTCATGTTCATTCAAAAAATAATTATATGAAAATATCGTAATGATAGCAAGGAATGTATTTGGAATTTACTAAATAATTAACACTTCAACGGACGTACGTGAAATTGTATTTGTACAATGTCGGCGCGGATTTGTGAACAATTACATGTTGTTCAAATGAGGGAGCGTACTTAGAAGTCCAGCACGATATCCGGACGATATTCTTAATAAGTTGATATTTTTGACAAGTTTTCGAAAATTTCGTAATGGGAAATATTGTCATATGAGCTATAAAAAAATCCACTGCTATTATTAAAAAAGTGACTCAATTAATAAAAAACAGAAAAAAGGCAGAATCTGTTCGTTTATTTGTCTGAAACTTGAAATTAGCACAGCTTATTCTGTCCGGAAATTCCAGGTGGGTTAGTTGATTCCGAATTATTAGCACAAATCAAATCGAAGAAATACTTCCACTCTGAAATTCTCCATCAAAGGTTCCAGCTTTCCAACTCTCCTAACAAAATCCGGAGTTACGGAACAGGGCTACGCTGACGACCTTAGTCTTTGTTAAAATATTACAACATTGACGTTGACTAAGTTGACTATTAGAGCAACCCGTTAAGGGTATGTGTTGATTTGAGGCTACATTCAATTTAATGACAAAAATTGGCAAAACTCTGCTTTTTACTTTATTATTTTAATAATAAAGTATTTTATTTGGAATACCTTCCGCGAAATGGACAATATTTTAGCTTATGTGGAAAAATTCTTTAAAGCTTTCCAATTTTGTGCACTCAATGGAATTTGGAATCAATACACGCCTTAAGACCTAGAAAAAGCAAAATTCTAAAATTTCGTGTGAAAAGTTAGCTTCTTTTTTTCAAATAGGATTTAAAGATAGAAAAGATTGACTGAAAGAAATGTACTTAATGGTATAAGAGATAACACGGATAGCTGCAATTAAATCGATTGAAAGGTTTTTGGTGAATAGACGACATATTGCGATTCGATATTAAACTGAAATCATACAAATATTAAAACGGATCTAAGGATGTATCATGGTGGGGGAAGTTGAAATTTCGGGAAGTATCTCCCAAACTTAAAATAAAATGCGAAGATGTGCATATCTGTGGTAAAAAGCGATAACAGCTTATGTCGAGATAAGAAAAAATCATTTTTCAAGTTTTCAATTGCATTTTTTAAAAGAATTGCCATTGTAATTACGTATATATAAATATACGTAATATATTATTATTGTGTTGTATTATTAAATTCAATAAAATAAGATCTCCTAATATATTTTTTAGTAGGCTGGGTGGCTTAGTGGCTAGAGCATTTGCCTTCGGTGCACCTGGTACCAGGTTCGAATCTGCTTGGCGACAAGTAATTTTCGAGAATGGGATTGGATGCCGGACTACCAGTTCACTCAGCTGTAAATGAGTACCTGAGTTAAAATTGGCGTAATTAATTACAGACGAGCGTGTGGCTGACTACTTCAACTCCTAGTGCTCCGTAGGTCTAGTAATGAAGTAACTCTAGCAATACTTCAAGGCCTAGGCCGAATTTGGGCTGTTGTGCCATTGATTATTAATATATTTTTTATTAGTTTATTTATCAATTTTGATACACGTAACCGCCTAATTATTTTCTCGACTTAAGCTGTTATCGCTTTTTACCATTGGTTTAACTCCTACAGTGAAAATGATTTAAGACAAGATGCTACTAAAGAAATTACAACCACCTTCTCCTCTCCCTCCCCATCCGTCACTGACCCTGCCCAAATACACTTTCGCACATTCTTCAAAATTGGAATTTTACATATGCTTATTTTTTAAATACTGCTTTACATGTTTCAAGTAAAATGTCTATTCAATTTTGCTTCGTCTTCATCTGACCCTAATTATAATAGTTTAGCAGGTTCGTGTCTCGATGTAGTATTGGTTAGTGTCTACGCTTAGCTTGACGTGTTTCAAAACATTTTTTATTGAATAAAAAGGATATAATCTTAATTTTTCTGATGTAAATATTTCGAAATAATTTTTCCAGGGGATTTTCGCTTTGCCTTTGTCGTCTAAATCGGGTAGTAAGGTCGTTTTCGAATACTTTGCTTCGTCTACGTCTACGTCTAGTTATAACAGTTTATGACGTCAGACATAGCAAAGCTGTGCCTCAATTCCTTTTCAGTTCGTGTTTTGACTACTTTTACGACAGCTGAGCTATCAGTCAATCTTAGCAAACGGAAAAAAATTCATATTTTTCTATTGAATTTAATTTTATTTTTGATTTATGAAGTGTCAAATAAACAGCTGAACCATTTTGACGGTTTAGCTAAGCTTTGTCCTAAACCTTTATAATAGCAATGCTATGCTGTGACTTCAACATCGATGTAGACGAAGCAAAGTATTCGAATACGACCTAAGAAGCTTACAATTTGGATGGATTACTTAGCTCAGCTTTTTCTAAACATCAACGTGACGTCAATATGGACGTAGATGGAGCAAACTGTTCGAATACGTCTTTTATATTTGTTTTCTTAAGCAAACACAGAAACGCTACTAACTTGCGGTCTACCCTAACTTCTTACTATCGTGTCTAAATCAAAGGTCAATTATAACTCATGTTTGTGGACCTCGATAAGGTGTGTGAGAGCATTAAGAGTTTGTTTACTTATAGCTGAATTACATCGCAAGATTTCGAACTGGATTTTGCGAAATCTTGAGATTTCGACAAAATTCTATAAAAATTTCCCATACATTTGAGAGATTTTAAAATCTCCTTGAGGTGAGAAATTTTGCAAAAATCCTGCCTACTGACCTAGTGATACCGGCCTGAAATTTTTGTTTCACCACAATATTCACTGTCACATATTTGAAATAAATTTTTCAAATTAAAAATTGTAAAATCTTACAAAATAAATTACAAATTTTAACACATCAGTCAGCTGCTAAATTATCGGCAAAGAAATCTGTTCAGGGCGATGTAAACGGTTTTTGAGATTTTGAAATCTAGTTGAAAAAATATGCCGATGTAATTCAGCTATTACGCAGCTATAAAATGCTAGTTTGTCAAATTATTATTTGTCAAATTGTTTTATTTGCCATACACAATGCCTGTATCACCTGAAAAATTAAACAAAATTTTGTGTAAAATTTGGTTATCAATTTTTTAAACATTATCGCCATTGATCAAAAAAGTTCGCCAGACAATCCTTACCATTCCTCTCAACTCTGTGTGTTTGAGTCTTGCGTCAAACGTTGCGTGTGCGATTGTAGAATAAGCAACCTTCTCTGATCGATGAACTTGTCGAAATATTGCAGACTTTTGTGAACCAATGTCTTCGCAGTAGGGGAATATTCTGGTCACACTTTAAAAACAGAGTCGTCAATGTCTTCTTCTAATTCGAGAATTTAAGTTAACTATGATCTTCTTATTTCTTCTAGAAAGGCTAAAGAGTCTAAAAAATTAATGTGTTCCTTGAACTTTCCCAGCGCAGGCAGATTGGTCATACCTTGAATAAACCATGCCAAAACATTGCCAAAAGAGATTCTGGATTGAAATCCCCAAGCAAGACGTCCGGAAATGAACAATCGCAAAGGATATCGAAGAGTGAATAAGTCCTGGCGATAAGTAAGAGGTAAGGCCTATTGGTTCTCATCTTTGGGAGGAACCCTGTTTCGATGACAGAGGTCACACAGGAATTGAACAATGTTGACGTAGTGACAATAATGTACACAATATTATAAACCTTAAAAAAACGTGTAAATAATTCTAAAATTCGAATAGGCAATTCCGTTTCAAAATAAGTACTCGAGAGTATGACGAGACAATTGATCAATCTTCTACATGGTTAATAATAACAGCAATATCATTGATAATTATTAATTTAATGAATGAGGTCAAAGTTGCGTACTAAATGCATCAAAACAGCTCACATAAACCGACTTATTAAATACGAATTAAGTGATTCAATACATTACAAACAGAACGTCTTCTTAAATGAAGATTGCTCAAAATCAATTATTTCATAAAAGATGCAACTGCGTGCAAGCCTACAATCACTCGAGGGAGTGTCGCATTTCGTCTGGTAATTTTTATAATAGCCGTACAAATTCGAGATCTTCTATACACACTCTCATTTTACATCCAACCTTGCCTTACATGAAGAAAAGACCCACTCTCAACAATTTATCAGCAATTAGTTTACTTAACCGCAAGGTCTTTTAATATAAAATAACATAAACACTTTGACGGATTTTAATTATTAATGGAAATCTAAGCTTAAGAGAAATTTATTGGCTAGACATTAAAATGCCAGAATTTCTATTTTCTTGAAAGTGGCAGATTTGCCCACTTTGTTTTCATCGGTGTCAACAGTTTCCATCGCTCATCTTTATGAGATGACTAAGAAATAATTAGTTAAATACTTAAGCATTGAACCGGTGCCAGTTCGATCTCATTTCGAGATTGAAATAATTGCAAACGAGTATCACATTTAATTGTAACAGAAGAATTACAACAACGAACTACTTTACATTGTTGTAAAGCCTGTTTTACACCGTATGCCACTTTGCCAAATCTTTGACTATTCTCACTGGCAAATGCAGTGTAAACGTCAAATTTTTGTTTGTCATATTATTATAAGTTATATTTTGCCGGAAAAAGTTTGACTAAACTTTTTGTCAAATTTTTTTGAGTCAAATATTTGACAACATGGCATACAGTGTATTATAAGCTTAAAAACGAAAAAATATTGATCTTATGATCGAGAAATAGAGCGTAGGAAAGCTAGGGGTTACATTTACAAGAAAAAAAGAATTGCTATTTTCACTTACCTCCTGAATGATGTTATTTTAATTTATGGTTTATTAATTTGCAGTTTTAATATTTATTTGAATTTTGATTTTATTTGGTGAAGAAGTACAAAATTTTGATACACGGTGATTTAGTGAAAGCGGTAAAAGAAAAGAGAAAAAACAACAAGTAGAAATAAAGTAGTAACTTTTCTTGAAAATTGAGATAAAAGTGCACATTTAAGTAACTGTGATGAAGGATGTGTTTTGTTGTGTTGTGTTTTTTTGTTATTATTTACACATGTTAGCTACAATTAATGGACAACATGAATCTCTTGTGGAGTTTATCGTTTCAGTGTGATTTTCATGACTTAGCCAGTATAGAGCTTGTAAATTGCTTGTTTGGGTCCGGAACTAATTCTAACAAATTAACTTTATAACAAAAAATTGAAAACTTACCAGCACGAAAGATTTCACCGCATCCATCGCAACGCGATGCAAATTGCGAATCGTAACAATTGCCGCAGTAGATTTTCTCGGCCTTGGCACCGAATTGCTTATCAACTAATGATATGCGACACTTGTTACAAAGGAAACAGGCTTCATGCCAATGCTTATCCTTGTAGGAAAGATCCTGTGAAAAAAAATCTCTAATATAAAATCTATTTTTGTAAAACAATGCATCTTAAATTCACATACCTTCGAATCAATTCCAATAATTTTACTGCATTCTTCGCATGAATTCGCAAAAACATTTTCGTAGCACTTAATACAGTAGGGGTGGTCATCTCGAATGACGTACCGCTGACCGGTCAAGCTTTCGTCACATTGCCAACAACAAAAGTGGCCCGAATGCCAATCCTTGGACATTGCCTTTGTGTACTCGCCACTGAAAATTAGCTGAAATTTGCCAAAAAAAAAACATTAGAAATAAGATTTTCGCCAAAAATTTGAAATTTTTTTGAATTGTATAAATTTTTTGTTGATTTTGAATATTTTATACCTTTGTTTTAGTTGGGGTACGTGTCGTTTATTGTTTTACAAATATGCGATTTATTTTGAAAAGTTTTCAGGTTTTCTTGTGACTGTTAATGACGACTTTCGTTTCATTTTGAAAATTGTACGTTTAAAATTTTAAATTATTTAGTCATTTGTAGCATGTCCTTTTCAACGGTTTTTATGTCTTGTTGTTGTTTTTGAATAGTTTTTATTAAATTATTTTAAATTCGTTTTTATATCTTACCAGTTACTGTCAAGTTACAGCTTTACGATTTAATTTTGAATTGGTGAAAATATCTTTCACTTTTTCTACTTTTTATTCTAAACAATAGTATTTTGAAATTTAATAATATTGAAAATTTATTAATACGCATCGTTATTCAAAAATTGAATTGTCATACAAGATTCGTAACAAATATTGACGTCCATGTTTATTAACAAGAATGCATTTTCCATTGAAGCGCTACAATAGAAACTAACTTTTAAAAGTTTCATTTGAAAGTTAGCTTCTATCGTAGACCTACTATGAACCCCTCACCCCGGTATTGAAACGTCCAGATCTCTTCGGTGGAACATTTCGAGTACTGACTGAATTCTGCTGCAATACTGAACAGGAATACCGGTTCAGTATTCAAAATTCCGTACTGAAATCTTAGACTAATGAAAAAACAATTCTTAATAGGGTTGTCTATATATAACAGGTCGCGGTGCTCCGCCTCCGATGAAATCTAATCTAATCTATAATAATATAGCAGGCTATTTTCCTTTTCTACTTTTTGAGTTTTCCCCATTTATAGCGATGTATGCCAACAAATCTATGTATATGTCATATGTATTCCAGGATTTGAACCAGGAATGTACACATTACATATTAGTAGGAAATAGTGTACAGAGGTTTCGATCTTTTTCTGCCGTAAGTGTTGATACAGTACTTTTAAAGTACTAATTAGTAGGTACTAAGAAATTTGAAAACGTCAATAAATAGACGAAGAAAATGCTAGGGATCCAAAAGTTTTTCCGGACCAAATAGCAGGACTGATTTCGCAAGAAATTGATATCACTTTCTACAGTTCTGCTTCGGGTTTGCGAAACAAAATCGGTTCAGAACTAGGTAGTAGATGCTACGGAATAAAAAAAATTGCTCAATGGAAAAAGAAAGAAAAAATTAATTCGGAAATTTAGAATTATTTCTGATGGTATTCAGTACTGAAAACTTATACATATTTTTTTTAAGGATATCGAACTGTCTTTAGGGAGTTAGCCTTTAATACACAGTAGTGTACTGTCAAACCAGTTTTTAAGGATAGGATGTTTGGAAATTTGGCAGGATTTGACAGTGTTGTAGCAGGTCTTATAATTTTTTTGTACTATTGTCTGTAATATGATGTACCAGAACAGCAAGCTTGCTAATAAAAAATCTATTATTATCTGGTTAATGGTATTTGTGAAGCCGGGAGAATGTAAACAGAAATTACATATCTGCTCATTGTTAAATCGTTCAGTGGTAACCCTATCAAATATTTCACACTGTTCATTATTTACGTAGCATATAGCAACTGAAGAATGAATTTTGTGTGGAATCGGAATTGAATCCACGACAACACCGAAGCAATGTTTTCAAGATTTAGTACACTATTACTGAACTATACCCGACCAAAGTCCGAATTTAGTTTAACGGTATTCATTCCGGCATTTTTCAAAACTTAATTCATGAACAATTACAAATATCGGTACTGCACGGCCAGTACCCAAAAACGTAATGCGGGTTAGGGCGAATGGTAAATACGAAACAGAAACATTTTTAAAAAAATTCTAACATAGTTTTGAAACTGGGTTTTTCATCAGGTATGTTCTCAATACCGCCATTTCCCATTGATAATAAGTAAAGGAAGCGTTCTCTTCCAGTTACGCTACCTGGCGTATAAATCACACGTGGTCTAACCTTTTCCATGAGAACTTCAAAACACGTTAAAACAACATTTGAAATTTTAGATACTTTGTTTTCCAAAATTTTGCAAAGAATTTAAAATTAGTGAAAAACCTTTTAATGGTTTGCTTTGCTTTGCCAACTGAAACTTATGAGAGAAATAACCTACAAAACTGAAACTTTTCCTTTGTATTTTTTGTTTTATTAATTTATCGGAGCTAAAGGGATTTTTTACCTTTATGTGCAAGAGCAGGTGAGAAGATAAATAATTATAGGAAACAAATTCGTTCTTGACCGAGGTTCCATACGAATGTCCTTTAATCGTTTAATAGGTTGAGTACACGCTACCTGGAAATGCGTTTATCGGGGTTGATGAAAATTTTACGGAACGGACCCCTTCAACTACCCCAGAAATAAGTGTCTCAGATAAATGGATTTTTCGAGTTTTATTTATTTATTTATTAGATGTGGCATCAATCATGAATGAAGGAGCCCATCGCATTTACGGTCAAGCCCGGAGGGCACATGACACGTCGAGTTATAATAATTTTACATTTATCTTGTAAAAAGTAAAAGGAAATTATTCATTAGTAAAATTGAAAGTAATTCAAAGCAATAGCAAAAAAGTTGAAGAAATTTCGAGTTTTAATATCTCATCTTATGCAAATTAATCACATGTCAACTTCTCCTAAATTAAAATACAATTTTATTATTTCATCTAGAGTATCAGAGGATTATCTAATAATCGATGCAGTTTCCCGAAGGGTCGTGCGTTTGTGACCCACGTTGGGCGCCTTTTTTACATAAACAGGTTAAACTTTATAGTGGTTATTTTGTCTTTCATCATCATCACATCAATGGCGTGACAGCCCAAATCGGGCCCTGGCCTCCTGACTCCCTTATTTTGTCTTTATATGTCAATATAACAATACCATGGCCACTAAAACAGTAACAGTAGAGCATCTTTAATAAATATACCCTTGGGTTTCTTTTGATAAATTAAATAATTTGAATTTGAATGTATTTATATTCCTGCAAATTAAAGTAAAGTGAGTGAAGTAAACTGGCCTTTTTACAAAGAAAGTTTGTCACTTGTCTTGCTTTTAAATGCCTAGTTTCGCTGTGGATGACATTAGCCAGGTCGTCGTTCTTTTCAGTTAGGAAGTTCATGCGGTGCTTTTTGCAGACTACTCGGTCACCGAAAAACACATCAATTCCATTAAGTAAATTAAGTTTAGAAAAAATTCTTAAAATTGATGAAGATTGCTTTCTCATGAAGGTAGTTCATGAAATGCATAATTTTTCCCCATAGACACAATAATATTTATCAATTCCCGACGAATATGATTTCGAAAATATTCTAAATTTTTAACAGATCAGAGCAGGTCAAAAAATTGATTTAAGTTATAAGTTTTATAAGATGAGGTACGAGTTTAAGTAGACATTTTTGATACAGCAGTAGTGAGGCGGGATTGAATAGTACAGAATATTCCGTTCTAATAACTTTTAAGAATCCATAACAAACCTGGAGAGAAATATTATTTTTTTTTTGTTATTTGCAAGATATTTAAACTATGGTATTTAAGTTTGAATACCAATTGCATGATTCTCTTACTACGATAACAAAATCTTAAATAAGGAAATATATTTCTATTGTTTTTTTTTATGAGACATTAACTCTCCGAAGTAAACTATCAGAATACGCTCATAAGAATACTTTTATGAGAGGTTCAGGGTTACTATATATAACATAAATACTAATTTTTCAAGAGGAATATTGCTCTCATAAAAATTACATTCATTCATCTAAAATCCAATAAATTGGAATCAAGAATTAACTTCTTAAATTCTTCTTAAATGTAATACAGGATTTTTTTAAACGTTTAAGACATTTCTTTAAGCCCAGCACCATTGGAACGGTCTATGTAAATATTTAGTTCTTTGAAGCTACACAGACAACATTGTTAATATATTTACGAGTATTTAAGAATCATTAGCAGTCGTGATGATTGCTTGCTTCAGCTTGGGCTCCGAATGGAAAAAGATAGTAAAAGCGGTTCTATGATGTGATCATAGTGGTCATCCCTTATCTGCATTCATTCCTTTTTTTACTCTAATAAATTTATTATTTCGAGTCAATTGTGGAAAGTGGTATTTCTAATAAATTCTTGGAACATCTTTCCAAACTTTTCACAGATCTCACGGGTAGTCTTTCCACCTCAAAACGAAACTTTGTACAAGCATCTGGCCACCAAATTTTAAGATTCCCATACACAATACACCACAGACATTAGCGATTTGTTTTTTTTTCGATTTTTTTAAGTTGCCGTGAACTACAAAAACGTAAACGTAGGATGGGGTTCAATAAATTCTAGCCACAACTGGAAACACACAATACAAATTTATCTAGTTTTAAAATAAATATTCTTTTGTACAATATGAGGTCTGAACAATAAATACAGATTTCAGCGGAAATTCGAAAAGTTAAATTTAAGTTTTTCGTTTATTTTTGTATATGATAACAGTGATGCCTCGTAATTAACGAAATACGTAAACTGTTTAACCTCAAAGTTTGTGCTATGTATGATAGTTTTCAGGGGGTACCTGACTTCAAATACTGAACTTCGATTTATATTGTAGGTGCGGACAAAACATAACGAGAAGTACATCAACAAAAACTTGGGTTGCAACGGGTTCTGGAGAAGTTAAATTCACATATTATTCAATAACTTTTGTATGGCCGCTAGAAAAGAATTGCTTGATTTTCTTCATACTAAACCTGCAACCATAGAACAATTCTGTGGTCACAGAGAATAAGTTGGTAGGTCTAAAAACGAAGCTATTCAGGGCAGCACTTTTTGCTATTTTTACTATTAACCTATTCCTGCAAATCCAGTTTTTGTGAAAAAATTAATTTTGTTGACATCAATGTGATCAAATAACAATAACTTCTTCACAGTGCGTATAAGTCTTGGGAGATGACCACAGTACACTTATCCCATTTCACCATTCTTCGACTTACCAAGTTATTCCCTGTGATCAAAGAATTAAGGTGTGCAATATTTTAAATTCCTTGCTTGAAGTGTTCTAAAGTTATCGGTCTATATTCCTGAAATTTTTTTTAAAGATCTTTTGTAAGGGAGCTACACTAACGAATGGATGAACTTCCCTCCCTAACGAACTTAACAATAAGAATAGAATTTTTTCAAGGTGAAGCAACCATAGAAGCTAATTTTAAAAAGTGTTTGTTGTTTTCCGGCGTCAGAGGACATAGTCTAACACAGTTTTAAAAAACTGGCCTCTCCAGTGAAGGTTTTCCAACTGTCATGCCCTCAATGGCAGTAGCCAGGACAGCGATAAATCACCAGTCGGGATTCCGTGTTGGGGTTTCACACCAGAAAGTCCTCTGACGCCGGAAAACAACAAAAAGCTTCTTAGAAGTTAACATTAATTTGCATTCTTGCTTATAAAATTTCGTTTTTCGAGGCCACCGATTTTGAGTAGTAAAAGAATTTTTTCTACTCAAATTTTTGAGTTTTGTGTTTTGGAAAACGAACGAACATATTTTTTGAGAGCTCTTGTATGGCGGTTACAAGAAGAACTTCATATTTCTGTAAGTATTGAAATATTAAAATTTGCAAAATTTTAAATTCACAGGTTGAAGCGCTCTAAAGTTATCGACCAATAATCCTGAACACATGTCTTGAGGACTTTTAGATTCGAAATTTCAACATCTTAAATCAAGACGTTCTTGTAAAATTGTGCGTTCGGACAGACAGGCAACAGATGTGGGGTTTTTGGTCACAACTGAACAAAGAAAAATTAGGTTTTTTTTCCTCCGAAGATGAAGTTCAATACATTTCACCATACCTTTTTATATATCCGAGACTCCAACCGATGTGGTGCATGGAAGGAATTAGGAGGTATTTACTTAATCGCCATATCTCTAAAAAAATTAATAAATAACTACTCACATCTTCAATTTTTCGCATCTGAAAATGATTTTGAAGAATTATAAAATTTGGGAACTAAATTCTGAATAAGTGCGTCGACTAAACGATAAATTACAATATGAAATCAAACCCCGTCTTTCTTTCAATAGGCATATCCTACTAACAATGTTGCTTTCATAAGACCTTATGAGAGTTTTTTGAGAGCATAAGGATTTAGTTTATGAAGAGATTGAGAGTTATTTTTAACCTTTTAAGAATTAAAGTGCTTAGTTTATGAGAGTTATTTTCATGTGGCTGTATTGTAAAAAAAATCATTTGAATTTAATATCATAATACAGTCTACTGTTTAGAGCTGTACTTTTCTTATTAATGTTGTCAGAAAGAGAATGAACATAGATAAAATATATCTCACAATTATATATACCATGGAAATTTCAATGTTGAAATGTTGTCCTCTTATAATAAATTCAAGTGTGAAAACATCAGCTTTCTCTTCTCTTCTCTATAATTAAGATGAAAAATGCAATTATCCCACCACTGCTTTCATGTTATCGCAATTAGTGGATATATTTGAATATTTGTTTTAAATTTTCTATCAATATATCACAACATTGTTCTTATAAGAATTTTATCTCTTGACTTTTGGCATAATGGAGCTTGTTTTAGATCCTAACTCTTTAAGAGTTCGAGTCTTATAAAGAGAACTAATTAAGAATACTATTCTTGTGCACTAAAAAAACCTTATAAAGAAGTGAAAGTTTAAATTTCTGTAGTAGACTTCTTGTCGCATAACAGAGAATATATGAGATTAAATTTAAGTAATATTACATGATATAAGTTATAAGAGTACGGAAGAGCATTATCACAGTCATTTGTTGTAATTTTAGCAATTTAGAAATGTTTTACACGGGGTCATATTCTAACATACTGATCGAGCTTGATTATTTATTTATTTGCAGTTGCGGAAGAATAAAAGTGAAAAGAGACATGAATTACATACGAATATATTTAATGACGGTGAAATAATCACTTCAAAGTTGATCAATAAAAACATGTCTTCAACTTAGCTGTCAGTACGAAATAGGTGAACACCTTCAGGTTTGATATATTCCGGTCGATATTTAAAGGACCAAATAGTAAAATGGACTTGAATGCTACCAAAGGCTGAGGTGCCTATGCGAGTTAGGGACATACAGTACAAAAATTAATAATAAGGCTGGTGAAGAGAGTGAGCCTTGAGGAATACCGGAATTTCTAGAGAATGCTAAAAGGCTAAACCGTGGGATAACAGTAGCATATAAAATGCACTGAGCTTCGAAAATAGGTTTTTTCCTAGATTTGTTGAAAGACCAACCGATCACCTGTGTATCCTTGCAGTCCTATTATTGAGTAGAGCAAAAGTTTGGAAGGAAAAATACCGGTAAAATAGTGTCTTAGAGTGTACTTTGTCATATTGTCAATATTCTTGGGGAAATGTGCATTCACCAATGAATTACCCACTACCAGCTTTCAATTTGTGATACTTGATATATTGCCCTATAGTGAAAAAGATCTAATCGTCGACTTCTATATAAAAACCTGCGGGAATACAAGTAATGCATTACCTGGATTATGTCTCTATTAGGAACGTACTGGTAATGCATTAGGAAGTCGGAGTTAAAGCATTATGGAAAAGAGAAGCATAAATAATATTAGATACGGAGGAAAATGTTTCTTCTTCTTAGTGCAGTAAGAACACTCTTCTGAGGAACGTTGTTGCTTCTAATATCATTTTTGTACTAATACATTACACCAAGGGTTATAAGCTCATAATTCGAACCCAAGGCTTAAATAATAGTAGTTTAGCACGCTTAACCACTGTGCCACCGGGGCGCAACACTTATAATAATCCCTTTATACATATTTCTTTTAGTACTCTTGGAATGCTTCCGTAAGCCTTACGGGTAATGCAGGAAGAGCAAAAACATTCTCGAAAATTTTTCAAAAACCTATGATTTTATATAATATATTCAATTACATGTAGACAATAAAGCCGTGGCTACCCTTGTGTTTTTTATGCTTGCAACCCTAACATGAATAAATTACAAATATGAGCCAGGGGCCAATCTTCGTTTATTTATTTTGTAACTCTGTATGAAGTAAAGGGTGTTACAATTACTCGTTCCGAAGTTTATTGTGAATGACGTTTAAACGTCAAATAATTTTTGACATCTGTTTCGACATTTTGGTAGTTATGTCTTTGGCAAATTGTTGGTAAGGTGCATCATGAATAGATTATCAATCGTAGAACATGTGAAAATACTGTATTATTGAAATAATAAAGTAATTGTTGAGGCCAATTACGAAAAAGGGCGCTCAAACAAAAATGCATTCCGTGCTCTTCGTGATTTTTTCGGTCAGCATAATCGTCTGCGTCAGTGGCGGACATGGAAAAACCATTGCGTTCTCGTGCCGGTCGTTCATAGGAAAACATTGCTGCAGTAGGTGAGAGCGTGGCAGAAAGACCAAACACCTCCATTCGCCGTCGTGCACAACAATTGCACTTGTCCTCGGCCACTTTGCATCGGATTTGTCGAAAGATTTGTCCCTGCACGCCTACAAAATCCAACTGACGCAAGAACTGAAACCTACTGACCATTTGAAGAGCATTAGTTCCCTGGGCGAATAATCTTCAGAAACAGCGAAAGCAATTGTCCACCGAGATGGTGCGATTTGACTCCGTTGGATTTCTTTCATTTGGAGTTATCTAAACAGTAAGGCTTACGCCAATAAACCCACCACCGTTCAACAACTGAAGGGCGAGATAACAAACCATATTGATCTAATTAACAATTTGGACAAACGGGTCGAGGTGTGCCGTAGGAGCCGTGGCGAGCATTTGAACGATATTCTTTTCCATACTTAATTGCCATGGACCAAACAATATTTTTTAATAAAAATTTCATAAACTCCATCATTCACTTGTTATACTCTAGATGAAATCATATAGAGTATTATAAGTTTAATCCAGCCCAAAAGTTTGTAACGCATAGAACTAAGCCTCGGACGAAAAAAAGTTATATATTATTTTTTGTTTATTTGTGCCCAAAAAGCTCAAATCCGCCTGACGTCCGTCCGTCCGTCCGTCCGTCCGTCTGTCCGTTAGCACGATAACTCAAGAACGCTTTCACCTAGGATCTTGAAATTTTGAATCTGGGTGTTTGGTTGAATTTGTAAGGCTAAGTTCGTTAACGGGCAAAATCGTCCTACTCCTTCGGGTAGCTGCCATACAAAATGTCCTTAAAACACGTGCTCATGAATATTGGTCGATAACTTCAGAAGGGTTTCAGCTACGACATTGAAATTTTGTATGTGTTATTTTTCCAATAGTTGGAGCTAAATATATGAATATGAAGCAAATCCTGTTAGTCCTTCGTGTAGCTGCCATACAAATATCCTGTCAAAATGTGTTCACTTAATTTACGAAACTCACTATAACTCAAGTAATCTTTTAGCTACGAATTCAAAATTTTGTACAAATTAGTTTTGAGTGAAATGGAAGTTCGAGTTTACTAGTGAGCGAAATCCTTTTACTCCTTCTGGTAGCTCCCATACAAAATATACTTAAAACACGTGTTCATGAATATTGGTCGATAACTTCAGAAGGATTCAAGCTACGACATTGAAATTTTGTATGTGTTATTTTTCCAATAGTTGGAGCTAAATATATGATTATGAAGAAAATCCTGTTAGTCCTTCGTGTAGCTGCCATACAAATATCCTGTCAAAATGTATTCACTTAATTTACGAAACTCACTATAACTCAAGTAATCTTTTAGCTACGAATTCGAAATTTTTTACAAGTTAGTTTTGAGTGAAAAGAAAGTTTGACTTTACTAGTCAGCGAAATCCTTTTACTCGTTCAGGTAGCTGCCATACAAAATGTCCTTAAAACACGTGTTTAAGAATATTGGCCGATAACTTCAGAAGGGTTTAAGCTACGACTTTGAAATTTTGTATGTATTATTTTGATAATAGTTGGAGCTAAATGTATGATTATGAAGAAAATCCTATTAGTCCTTCGTGTAGCTGCCATACAAATATCCTGTCAAAACGTCTTCAATTAATTTACGGAACTTTCAATAACTCAAGTAATCTTTTAGCTATGAATTGGAAATTTTGTAGAAATTAGTTTTGAGTAAAAACGAAGTTTGAGTTTACTAATCAGCGAAATCCTTTTTCTCCTTCTGGTAGCTGCCATACAAAATGTCCATAAGACACGTGTTCAACAATATTTTCCGATAACTTTTGAACGCTTCAAGCTACGAATTTGAAATTTTGTACTCGTTCATTTTTAAATGGTTCTAAGGAAAAGGATAAATATGTAAGAAATCGAGTGAGTCCTCCCTGTACCTCCCATGTGAAAGTCCTTCAAAAAGGACATTTTTTTTCGATGTATTACCCAGTTAAAGATGTGAAATTAAACAATGAATATTGTCTTTTAGTTTTGAGTAGCAATCTAATGGCAGTCCTTAATAAAGGACATACAACATGCACACACGTAATTCTACTTTATCCCCAACTACAATATAAATCGGAGTTCAGTATTCATCAAGAGTATTATACGATTGGCTTGCAGCCGATCGTGACTGCAGTATGTTTTTTAATTTTGATTTAACTTCGGATCGAGTTAGTTAATTTCTAAGTCCTATTCATTTAGAAATACATTGGCTTCCGAAAGTATTTGGACACTAAAAAATTATATATCCTAAAAAACTCCAATCAAAAGATGTAATATTAATTTTTTTTAATGAAGTAGATAAAACTTGGGATGTCCATACAATCCGTTCAACATTTTAAATTGAATATTCGTTTAACGAAAACAGAAACATCGACGGATACTATGTGTGAAATGCTACAAGTCAAGGGGTTTAATTTTATTGCATATCGTAATTCGAGAAAGGAATGGTAATTTATTGCATATGGCGAAGTTGACTCAGTGTTTTGGAATTTGCTTTTTCGCTAAGAATTCAGAACACCTTTTCATATGGTAAATTTTTTTTCATGGCTTGTAAACTTGCCCTCATGCAAGACTTGATCAATTTTACAAGTCGATTTGATATAAAGTCTATATTTAAATTGTCGCGATTGTGATAGAAGAAAGTAAAGAAATGTAGGAAAAAATGAGGTAGGTAAGTACTAGCAAATTTCTGAAAAGAATCATTTCTTTAAAAAGCTACTCCGAATTAATAAAATCGCTAGGCTCATAAACATCGGCGCTGATTTCATAATTAAAACGATATTTTAAACCCACACATTTCATCACAGTAATTTCGTCTTTTATTCGTTTCGATTTTCAGAAATTTCCATTTTCACTTTCATTTTTCAATTACCGATCGCGATGATCGTCATCAAAAGCCACAATTTTCATGAAAAACCTCGCTTATTGATTTATCGGTCAATTTGATCGTAATTGTAACCACAATAATTGATCGATGACGACACGTACCCCTTGTCCGGATCATCGACGTTCTGATCGACTTCCGTAATTGTAAGATCGTTCGATTCGCGACGTTTTGACGACTTTTTCACTTTGCGCGTTTTCTTAATTTCGCTTACTGAATGCATTACTTCAACATCGGCCATTTTTCGTAGTTTTTATTTTACTTCTTTTTAATTACTAAAGTCGAGTCTATTATCAATCGTTGGAAATTGCCGAATAAACCAAAATGGGCACTAAAACTGAATTTCGTAGTTGGGTAGAAAAATCAACCAAAAAAAAAATATGTAAATAATAAATTTGGAATTTTGAGAATTTTCTTTTGTTTTTACACTTTCTCAACTACGGGAAAGTCCAATTTCTTCGAGAAAAACGAAAAACAGTGCAAACATTCGCGAGTCAAAATTTCAACTGTGGCCCCCCATTTCGGAGTTTCCTCAAGTGCATTTTCACTCGGGGCAAAAAATCTTAAAAGCCGGATCGGAAAAGAGAGAAAACCGCGCCAGATCACATATGTAGGTACCGTACGCTGTACGCATATATTAAAAAAAAAACCCGTATCCAAGTAGAGAATTGGAGACATGAAAATTCTTACACAGGCTTTTCAAATATTGCCGCCGTACCCCACATAAGCAGAAAGTCGAAATGAATTTTCTCACCAATTCTTAAGAAGCATACACATACGAGTTACGTGTTGGCGTGTCGATCAAAATCATTGCGATCACTGGCCCCAAGAGATCACGATCTACTCTAAAAAGAATTGTGTCTGCGCATGAGTAGTTTTTTCCCGAAAAGAAAATTACGCCCTAAGTACTCCAGAACAAATTCGAGATATACGACTGTCTAGACAAGTAAGTGATCACATCCAATTTGTGCGACCATCGCAACAGAAATTTGATCAACGATCGCCTTAGATTTTCACCTTTGATTGAGAAAATTTAGTGGACTGATATACCTACACCATTCTAAAGGTACATACATGCTATATCCTACGATTCGGCGTTCTTAAGACACTAATTGTATCCGATGTAAAAACACTCGTAACGATCAGTGATCGTGCCCAGAGAAAATTCGTTCATCCCATGCCAAGTGCCATGTGTGTTTTCATTTTCTTTAAGAACAGAATTGAGACGGTTTGGTGCACACGACCCGCTTTTTGACCGAAAACTTTTCTTTTCTTTCGTGTTGGAAAATTCGACGAAAGTATTTTACCAGAACACCAAAAGAAAATACAGAGAACCGAAAAAAAAACAAGCACTAAGAAAATACTAGTACAAATTTTCACTGAGAGTTTTCTTTTCACTGGAAATTTGTCGAGGTCGTGTGAAAGTGTTTTTTCTAATTCGGTTATTTATCATCACGCTGGGTTTTTATGATTTTCAATTGGATGCCTAAAAATTTTGCTGGAAAAGCCTCGTTTATGATGATCGCGATGTTCTGGGCGAAATGAAAGTTTATTTGTCTGTTGAAATCGATGCAAGTATTCATCATTCTTAAGGACATTACCATCATTTGATTTCCCATTCTTTAAAATAACAGCCTTGGCCTTGCGTTTGGATAAATAATCCTCTGGAATCAAATCGGAATAGCATCAAAATAGAGATGAAACCTATAAAATGATAATCGGGGATTTTTCAAGATATTTTTTATATTTTTTTATTAAGGACTATTAAAGTATACAGTGTTTACGAGTAATTATAAAAACAAAATTTATCTTTTTTTTGTCCAAAATATTCCTTACCACTTGTTTCCATCAAATTACGACTTTCCCTCTTCCCATTTTAAGGTATTGTTCCTAAATCTGAGTTCCGATATCGCCAGTAGGCGAATCAATTTCCTTTCAAAAAGGCGATTTGATATCTAATCGCCTCAGTGTACTATTTTCGGATCAATATCGAAAAATTTGTTTTGACAATCCGAACTGATACCGAATTCAAATCATACCATTCATACAGTACGATTTGACAAAACATGGATTGTGGTCCGTTACGTTTTAACTAACATTGCAGAAAAATTTCGCCAAATCGATTTAAAAACAAATCGCATTTAATCCTTGAGATGATGAAGTACTGATCTGCGGGAACTAAAATCGAAACTCGTTTTAAATTCTTAGCTACGAGTCGATTGCAATGTATACTGGTGGCTTGTTTGCAATGTGCACCAGCCAACCGTTTGTAATGTGCTTTGACGAAGAGATTCGTTTTCAGTTTGCTGCTACGATTCATTAACGAGATCTAATGTTTGTAACAGACAAAACAATTTCGGAACGACGGCGATTTCGCCATCGAAGAATTTGTTCGACGTAGTAGCTCGTAGTCGATGTGCTGGCGCAGAATCGAATACTGCCTGGTGGTGTAGAATAATTTCTTCATCGTCGATTCGAAAAGGATTTGCCTAAGTAAAATATTGCACCTCGTTAGCGAATCGTAACGAAAAATTAAAAACGAATCGCTTTTCTCTATCGCAAACGAAGTTTTCTGTCGTCATTATATCGATCATGTACATTATATTTGTAAAATATACGTTGAAGTCATAGCGGGCAAGGAAAGCTAGTAAGATGATTTAATGCTATTTAGTACACAGTAAAAAATTTTGTGAAAATTACTATCCTTAAAGTAGTGAAATATTCTGCATTGATGTAGTAAATTTACGAATTTTCATTAAATTAAACAAAATTGAGAGTAATTCTTAAAACTGCGTATTTTACACATTTAATTCATACATTTACTAACTGGGTAGTAATATTGCAACATCGCATGAAATTTTCCACATTTAATGTGTAAAATTGATCATTGTGTATAAATTTACGCATTTGGCATGTAATTTTGATACTTCAAGCGTAGTAATTTGTTTTTTTTATGTAACAATTTGACCGTTTCGTTGTTTAATTCAATTGTTTCATGGTTTTGTGCAAGGTGTGATTTAAAATTCAAAAAGAAAATAATGTTTATAAAGTGGCTTTAAAACAAATAAATTAAATTTTTGTAATAAACATATATAGTGTTTTATACTTTCTACCCTTTTTTACCTATATCCTGGTTTTTTTCCCAATTATCATGTGTTGATTGATCTCATTGAATTTTCCCAATTGTCGATTGCTGTGTCCTTTGCTCTTCAAAATACCATTTTTATTTTAGTTTTTCCACACCTTATATAATTTTACGCACATGTTTAGCGATTGATTTCCACACTTGTGTGTGAATTTCCGCATTAATAGTAAAAATCACAGGAGTGCGTAATTAAGCGTAGGCACTAAATGGCCTACTCTAAAGGCCCGTGGACACTAGCAAGTAACTTGCGACATTTCTTCCTAGAGTAATTTGCTGCGATGTTTACACTAACTGCCAAATTGCAGCAATTTTACTCTAGCAAGTAGCTCGGCAAAAATCTTGCAAGCACAACTTGCTTATCCGTGTACAAACGTTTTTCGTGTGTTTACTCTCAATACAAAAATGACGCGTGGTACTTCCAATGCAACTGACTTGCAGAGAAATGTCGGAACCGATCGGAACTTTCTTGCGCAATTTCAACTCTCGCAAGTATACGTGTACATTAAGCACTTGCTTGAAAAGGCAAGCGCATTTGCTGGCTAGAGATAAAACTTGGACAATCGCGCTCTCGGATTCGTGTACACATAGAGCAATAAATGTCTGAGAGTGACTTTAGCAAGTTTTACTTGCTAGTGTTCACGAGCCTTTAAAGTAGTAAACATTTTTTACTGTGTAGTCTTGACTCACAAGCTGAATTTGTCGCATTTCGGTTAAAGAAAACATTTTACACTATTTCATTTAGATTTAATACAAAATAAAATAAAGTAAAAAAAATATGTTTTTGTTTTAATTTACTACTTTCTGTTGGAAACAGTCTATTTCCCACGTCACCTACAGGGCATTTTGGTGAAGAGATTTTTTGTTGTTGGCAAATACTATTCGAATTACTTGCGAATTGCACTGTGCGCACTGAATATTTTACGACCATTCATAAACTGGATGAAACAAATACGATTCGTTTACAGTCCGACTTGTCGTAGTTTCGCAACAAAGTTTGATCGGGAAAATGTATGCTGATTGTATTTTGTTCAAAAGTTTATATTGGAAGTTAAGCTTGGTAAAACTAGATGCTAGAATTTGATCAGACATGTACCCAGCAATGAAATTTTGCTAAATACGCTTTTAAACGGGCCACGTTTCTTTAATCATATAGTAAGTACTCGTAAAATACCAGTACTTCGCATGTGGTTCATCGCTGTGAAAAATGTCTTTGCTAAAAGAAGTCAGCTTTCTCCCAGCAAAATTTCGCCCAAGTCGGCTTGTAATCGAATCAATTTTTTTTCATCGGGATGAGGAAAAGTCGGAAAATGCCAGAACTAAATACTAAAATACTGCGATGTTTCTGTCCATATTTATGAGCGAAATTGAATCGCTATTGAGAAATGAATAAGTAAACACAGTGAATTAAGTGAAGTGAAGATTAAATATAAATAACACATTATTAAAAAAATTAAGTAAAAATATAAAAACATAGCCTAATCCACGTACAATTGTTTTTTTTTTCTCAACAAAAATTGTTTTTCAATATTTTTTTGTTATTACTTTTCCTCGTTATTTAAATTATGCATCGCATGATTTTATCGTTTAAATATCAGTGAAAAAAATGGAGTTTATAGAGTCGGAGAAATTATTCGACGTGGCGGCTCGCAATCGATGTGCTGGCGAATCGTACTGCTTGTTGAAATAGTTATAATAAAACAAAACATTTTCTGATCACACAGTACTAGTTTTCAAGGGAAAATTCTTACCGTCTAAATCAAAAGTAACCTTAGAGATGGAAAAAAATTATAAGATATAGAATGCCTTGTTCTGTACTGATTGTTAACACCCAGCTTTACGTTTTCGATGCATTGAACCCAGCTGAATTCATTCAGCGTCGTCAAAAATTCCAAAGACATCAGAGTTAATTTGTTCAATTAAAAATAAATATATAAAGAATTCATAGATATTAACGATTGGGAAAATAAGCAGAGGTCAGGATCATCGTCCATTTCTTGTAATTAAAATAAAAAACAGAATAGGAGAGAGAGCAGAGTCTTGTGGGAGACTAGTAAATAATGAAGGGGGTGAAGATACACGATCTAGACTGCTACAAGTAAATTAAATAATTAAGATTTACCGAACTCTTTTTCGACCCACATGTCAAATATTTCAAAGTTTATAGTTAAAAAAAAAATCGTACGAGGCAAGATTAAATGCCAATAAAATTAATCGTATCGTTCATAAAAATTAAAATCGATACTTTAAAACGAGCAAATTTCCCCCAATTTATCTCGAATAAACAAATCTTTTGAGCTCCAAAGAAAATAGCCACCAAGAAAAATTTTAAAAAAACATAAAAATGAAGAACGTAATTTTACACACAACCCCACAGTAATATTTCGAAAATGCGAAATGATGTCAAACTGCATGCAATAAATTTTCACCGTGCTGGTCCGCCAAAATGCAATAATATCTTCGAAATTTTGTTATATTTCGGGTGTATTACATGCCATCACCAATTAAGAATATTTTTAGATTGTTGCGTGTTATAATTGGAGTGGCGAAAAATACAATAATAAAGATTCGGCCGACTCGAAAAACAATAACAGGAGAATTCAAAAATCAAAAATATAAAATTCGATTAATTTTGGTTGTGTTCACGCGGCCGAAAATGTCAAGGTGTAATTTTGATCGAATTACAAGGTCCAATATACCAAGACGTAAATTATTGTAAACTTTCACCAGGCAACGATTAACAGTCAATTATTTACGACAATTAATTAAATCCTATTCACACCTGTAATAATCTGTTTAATTTAAAGTACAGTGCGACAGAACTGAAACCAATTGTTCGCGCGGAAAAAAATTTTGGCAAATGTTTCAGCCTTTGAAATCAGCCATCAGCCCCATTTAGGGTCCTTAATTGACTGTTGCATTGACCCATATAAAATCCATTTCTTGTTGGTGAACGAACCATCAAAATACTCTTTTCAACTTCGAGTTTCTTTTAATGGGCCAACAAATTGCTTTTAGGGACTGACATGGCAAAATATCACTAAATGTGTACATTGTCGAGGTTTTTATTATTTGATCGATAAATTGGCCATTTCAAGATATTCACTAGTTGATGATTGCCGTTGGCATTTCATTCTTAAAAAGAATTTTGTTTGTTCAGATAAGATAAGAAAAAAAAGGTTATTAGCTGAAAAGCCCAGATGGAATTAAAGTACCCGAATAACAAAAATGTATCCCGGGAATCGATTGACTTGATTTTGATTGCCTATCGGCTAGCATTGCATCAGGTCAATTGATTTAATAATTGGCTTGTAACGGTATAGAGTTGTATGTTAGATATCCATCAAATTGATTAATTTTGTCCAAAATTCTGTGTTCCCGAGCTGTAAATTGGGAAAACCGACGTGTTAAGTTGACCCAAAAAGAAGCATGCCCTGAAAATCAAAATAAAATTTTTGTCTGTCTGACTGCCGTACGCACACTCGTTTGAAGGCTCGTAGCTTCAAAATCCTTTTAGATATTGAGTTCAAGTTTTTTTTAGTGGGTAAATTTAGTGGAACCCTTTTAGTGGTCGTTGTGGTACCGATTTAGACGAAAAACTTCTATATTTCAGGAACCGCTTATGCTAGAAAGTTAAAACTTGAAATCGACGTGAATAGAGTAGTGTGGGGGTTGGTGGAAAACAATGTCTCTAAAGAGCTTGAAAGGTAAAATCGAGAACGGTTCATGCTGCAAAGTTTAAACTTAGTGATTGTTTGTAGGCACACTAGGAGTGCACCTGTGACAAATAAGCTTTGACTCAGTCCACACAAGTGGCAAGGAAATCTTCCTAAATTTTTTGGTAAGACGGTAATGCAATCGTATCAACCAACAATCTCCTCTTAATAAAACTTACCAGACCCATCCAACCAGTTGATTCGAAATCGAATCAATAGTAAAACTTTTAGGTGAACGTTTTCTTAACAAGCGAATTTGTTATACATTCAAAAGTAACTTCTCTGGTGGATCAAATATACATTCAATCGCTAATGTTTAATCGATTTACCCGAGCAGTTTAATGACAAAGACAAAGAATTGGTCTTTATACCTGCTATTTCTTCACTTAGGCGATGAGTTTACATTTTATCCACTGTGGAAGATTAAATAACGAAATAAATATTCATCTGCTAGGTAGAACACAAGTAACATTTTTTATTCAAAACCGATTCGAAAGTAAATCACCAAAATGAATTAACCTTTCAAAAGCGTATTAATCTACGATTCAAATTTGAGTCTCTAGTTGTAACATCGTCCAGTTATGAATCTATAGTACGATTGAAAAATGATTCATTTAATCTTCACGAAAGAGAATGTAGTTTAGGCGCTGTATAACACTTTGTTGAACGTTAAGTGAAATGTTTGTAAATCATATTATTGATGCCCACCGTACTATATCCACTATAGTCTGTAGTACAGACTATCGATTTGTTTGATACCAACTTTGACTCCATTTCACGTCGTAAATCCTATTTAAAATTAAAAATACAAATAGCGATTCGTAAATCAATGTGAAAAGATCGATTCCGAGTCCTAGGTGAGATTGATTTCGAAGAATTATATTAAATATATTTCCATTTAAAATCCGCTTGCACTTGCTTTTAACACAGTCATAGGCCGTCTATTTATTGATTCATTTTAATTCCCTTGCACTAGTTTTTTTTGATATTATTTTTAATGTTCGATTTTTCATTAGCTTTGCTCTAGGTGATTTTTTTATGCAACACTCGATTTGTCTTCACCTTTGGCGAACGTTCACAAAAATGTTTGTTAGGTGAGCAGTTCAATACTTTTCATTAAAAGACAAAAGATGCACTAGTTTTTTTTGTTATTATTTTCAATGTTCGATTTTTCATTAGCTTTGGTCTAAGTTTTTTTTTTTATGCAACACTCGATTTATCTTCACCTTTGGCGAACGTTCACAAAAATGTTTGCTAGGTGAGAAGTTCAATACTTTTCATTGTAAGACAAAAGATGCACTAGTTTCTTTTGTTATTATTTTCAATATTCGATTTTTCATTACCTTTGCTCTAAGTGTTTTTTTTATGCAACACTCGATTTGTCTTCACCTTTGGCGAACGTTCACAAAAATGTGTGCTAGGTGAGAAGTTCAATACTTTTCATTATAAGACAATATGTGAATATAAGCTTCCCTCTTAAGTAATACTAGAAAGTAGCATCAGAAAATACATTCGCGATTTTATTTTCGTAGAGGAATCGTTTATATTTTTTTTTTTTTCAAAATAAGTTTTACTGTGATTGAAAATTTGTGATAATAATTGACCTTTTGTTTAAAACAATAATGAGTTAAGATGGGATTATAGTTAAGGTGATGCGCACGGTTCGCGCGATTGTACAATCGCGTCGCGACTACAGCAGTTATAGTAAGCGCGTTGAATCGTTTACCACAACTGTCAAATTATAATGACGAATACCAAAACATATTGTTTGTAGCCTGTGAACGTATTGCCTCCGTTTTTTCATTGTATATTTAGTAACCGCTCATTAGTCAGTTTCGTTGTTTTAATCGTATAAACATATTCGACAAAATAAATTTTTCCAGAAAAAAAAGAATGAAGAAAAGAATTAGCCATACAAAATTATTCAAGCATGGGTTTAACGATTAAGGGCTGCTTTCTGTAGAATCGTTGGATCGAACCCTCAAAAGTGTCTTTCTCATTAAACTTTTCAATGTTTTCACTTTTAAAACTCAATTAAACGAAACGAAACAATTGAATTAAGAAATCCAGATTGCAAAGTAAATAAGCAAGACGTCATTAATTAAACAGTTTGCATAAAACTATCGGGAAGAAGAATGAATGTTGGCAAAAGAAAAGAAAACGTATCCGGACCGGACGAATATACGACAGATGATTATGTAAACATGACCTCAAATTCGAGCTAATCGCTGGATATAGCAGTTTCGGTATTTATTTTTAGGATTAACCGCATTGCAAACCTAAAGGAGAAATGATCGGTTCTCGATTTTAATGGACCTATAGACGCCGGCCGCGCTTACAATCTGTTCCAAAAATATCGACAGAGACACGTGCAAATATTATGTAACGGCTATGAAGATATTCACTTGTGAAACGAGAGACGGATAAATTTTAATTTATGGTGGAATTTATAACAATTAAATTCATTCAGTTTATCGGTTTATCTACTTTCCTTCCTAATTTACGTCTTGTAATTATAAAAATAAAGAAAGTAACGACTTATTGGACAACGACCTGATAAACTACGCGCACGATTACTCGAGTACGCATTGAGGTTGGAGTTGGAATTTTATATGAATAAGAGTGAGTGAAAAGAGAGATCTATTATTCAAATAACTCGCCTGTAAAAGTCCTTTAAGCTAAAGAGTTTGTATGATGACTTAAAAACGAGTACAAGCTGCGAAAGGACTTGAATTACACTGTATGCTATGCTGCCAAATATTTGACATAGTGGCATTTAATGTAATAAAGACTTAAAAAACCGTGGCAGTTAAGTGTTTACATTTTTTTAGGGCTATGTTTAATTTGTTTAACTTTTTTGATACAGCTTAATTATATCTTCCGCTCTAAATTTTATAAATGCCCTAATTGCTGTTCATGCAGTTTCTAGAAAAAGATAAAAAAAAATTGTTAATTTTAGGCAGATAGTGAAACCTGCTGATCGAAACACTCTCTAATTGAACCACCCGCTAATTGACCGCGTATCATGGTTTGCCTTGATTTTTGTCCCCAATATTGGGACTACCTCAAAATAGGACCATGGTCATGGACCACACTGGCCAATATAACTGCATTATACAACAAACGTTGAAAATCAATCTGAATTTCCACGGGTGACCGTTCCACCGTCGACGTTTAGTATGCTGCAATTAGTACACACACCTTCTCTCTTTTATGTAGTGTACAATATCAAATTAAACGCGATGTTATTTTTGTTTATTTTAAAATTGAGCCAGAACACTTCATATTTGTATTCGGAGCGAAAACATGGAATACTTTTTAATTAGGATTCAATTAAAAATATCCCTTAATATCTGGACCACCAGTTAATAAAACAATTTTTTCCAGTCTCAACGTGGTCCGATTAAAAAGGTTTCACTGCTTGTGAGTTTCATTTTTCAACCATCTCGTAGATGTTTTTGAATTAAATTGAAAGGCAGAAGAGCATCTACTTAAATATCTCAATCTTGGGTCTCTTCAGATATTCACAAAGTTAGTAGATAAATTTTATAGATTAATATAATAGTTTTATGAAAAAATCTGCTAAAGGATCTATTAACTAAAACTTATATTACACTGCATTCAACTCTATCAAAAATTTGACAAAATTGCAGTCAGTTTGACTCTAATGCGAACGAAATAGTTCCAATTTACTGAAAGGAGAGTACATATAGTTTAGCTATGTCCGAATCTCATATTTTTGACCTAATTGCTTTCTTAGATAAAAATTTGTCAACAGTTTGGGCGCAACTTTAGGATGTTTTGAGTATAAGTTCAGAACGCGTTTAATCTTGGAATACAATGAAGGTTACTATGGGACTGATAACCTAAAGAATAACCACCAGGAGGACATTTGAAACGTTATTTTGTTTTCTTACACCTTTCAGCCTCAATCCCTACACTCTGTCCACCGCCCCTTTAATAGGTACTCTAATATTTGCCATACTCCACTTATACACATACTAAATTCCATATTTATGGCGTAATTACTTCGGAAGATATCGTGGTCCAAAGTTTTTCACCCCGTATGATACATCCTTCCTTAAATATTTTGTAAACCATCACCCAGTTTCAACCCTCTGACTTGAATTCGCAGGAGATATGGATTTTAGAATGGCTCAATTCTAGCTCTCATGCGTATTGGACGCATTGTTGGTTCCTTATTCCCACACCACTCCACGCACATCGAACCATTTTATTGCAAGTGGTGTCATAGCTCTATATAAATCTCAAGTTTCAACTTCTTAGCAAAAGCAGTTCCTGGGGTGTATGCCTATTTGCTTTTTGCTGTTAAAAAACTTTCTAGTGTAAAAGTTTGAAGTTCATATCAAGGCTAAGATATGTTACTTCCTAAATGTATCACGATACACACCAAGAATATCACGATACTTATTCGCAGTTCGTATTATCCAGTTGTAGTAGTCTACGGATGGGGATGGGCGTCCAATATTCCTCTAACACTATAAATATTAATCTCTGTCTATGTTAACACATTTCAATTCAAGTCTCATTTACTCTACAACTTTGTCGAACAAAAACACAATTTCGTCGCATCTAAATTTAAATAATAAATGGCATGAAATTTGTTTTTATTGCCGAAATGAAAAAAAAAATTGCACGCATTTCTATTTCTTTTGAATCATTGATGCGCAACATTTCGAAATTTATTTTTCCACTTGGGACTTTGCCAATACGTTTTACTCTGACTTTAAAATATTGTTAAAGTGTTTCAGTGCGTATCAAGTAAGGGCTCATTTAGTCTGATGCATATTTCATACCTTGACTAATAGATGAACAGAGATCTTGCTATTAACGCTAAATATTTTGTAGGAATTTGATTTTTTCCTGATCCTACAGGTACCTCTTATTTTCAACCACTCGGGGACTATTCAGGAATTTTTTGATTTAAGAACATGCAATTTTTACACTAGATACGACTCCCTATCCGTAGTGATATTGTTGACGTGGGGTTTTGCGGGTAGGTTGTGGAGGAGACCGTATAGTAAAACATATTAAATTGTTTTTATCATTTAATACAAACTTATCACGATTTTTATCAGAGATGTGAATGCATTTTTCTTTTGAATACGTCCATAGTTTTTTTTCGGAAATATTCGACAAAAACGCCAAATTTTTTTTAGACATAACAACAATTTTTTGAAAATTTTTGAAAAACTTTAAAATCTTACTTAAAAATTAAAATTTTAAATTTTTTTTACTTAATTAATATTTTCAGGCATGTGAAATTTTAAAGATTGGCAATATTTTTCAAATAATTTTTTTTCATATCGTTAAAAAAAATTGTGCGAATTTATCAAATATTTCTGCGTAAAATGACGCGTCACAGTTTACACTGGGGGAACTATTCGCGATAAATTCTCGTACTTTATTATTAAAAAATAATGAAGTAAAATGAAAAGTCCTGGAAAAACACTGTAAATTAAATTCAGCCCCAAAAAATATAAGAGAAAAATGCGTTCATATCTCTGATGATGATCAGTGTTATTAAAAAAAAGGTAAAATTAAAAATCGTCGAAATTTTTCACAAATCGCATTTTTTTCTAATTATTTTTAATTTTACTTTATTATTTTTTAATAATAAAGTATTGTTATCGACCTGAAATTTCAAAAAAATTTGTTACCCTGAAATTTTGTATTTTCACGTTTTAGGACTAGTAAATCCCAAAAAAAAATGTCCGTCTGTCCGCGGACGGCGTACGGCGTCCGCCATACGCAAAACCGTTTGAAGGTGCGTAGCTCACAGACCCCTTGAGATATTAAGTTAAAATTTTTATGGTAGGTAGAATGGGTGAACCCCTACGAGTGGTATCTTTTGGAGGGGAAGGGGGGAGGAGGGGAGTTTCAGATGAAAAATTTTGGTTTCGTGATCTCAGGAACCGCTTATGCTAGGAGGCTGAAAGTTAGAACTTATGTAGAACTATAATAGTGGACCCATTTGCAAAAAAAAATATCGATAGGGTTATATGGGTGTGCGATTAAGGGGGGGGAAACAATGCATCAAAAACACTTGAAAGCTGGGATTGAAGCATTCTAAAATCCATATTTCCTAAACGATTGATGTCAGATGGCTGAAACTTTGTAGTTATCTTAAGAGATACTAGGAGATTAGAAAATGGTTAATATTTTTAAAGGGGGTGGTGAGGTATGGGGGTGGGGTGTGAAAAACTTTGAATTACAATATCTTCCGACTCAATTATGCCAGGAAGATAAAATTTGGTTTCTGTATATAGAATTACCAGTGGAGTCTGAATATTTTGAGGGCGGAGGTGAAGCGTGGAAGTGGGGGACAGTCATTTTTCAAAAAATTAAATTTTTATATCTCAAGAACCGTATCAGATATGATCTTGAAAATTTTACAGGAGTTAGGACCAGTAGACCTCTGGCAGAGAAAAACAATTTTGTGTG
Source organism: Beris morrisii (assembly GCA_951812415.1). Classification (NCBI taxonomy): domain Eukaryota; kingdom Metazoa; phylum Arthropoda; class Insecta; order Diptera; family Stratiomyidae; genus Beris; species Beris morrisii. The sequence continues at coordinate 55,173,244 of OX638310.1, read as the reverse complement.
TGTGAGTGTAGGGAGCGATGGTGGGAGGGGTGGAAATGAAAAAATCCTGATTTTAATTTCTCGAAAGCCGCAAAGGATAGAAAGCTGAAACTTGAAAACTGTATACAGCTACTATAGAGACATCCAATGAAAATTGTTGATAGGGGTAACAAGGTACGGGGTGGGGGTGGTTTTTCATATCCCAGAAACGGCTTATGCTAGAAAATTGAAACTTAATACCTATATGTAGATGTGCTACTAGAGTAATTAAAACAAAAAAAAAACAGGCCAACAGTCTGGGTGCAACTTTATTATTTTGTGGGTAGAAGTGCGGAACGTATTTAAGATGAGATGCGGTGTAGGTGACTATGGGACTGACAACCTAAGGAATAACCAGGAGGCTATTTGGAACGTTATTTTTTAGGTTGTCAGTCGCATAGTAACCTACACCGCATCTCAGCATTAAACACGTTTCGGACTTCTACCCATAAAATAATAAAGTTTCGCCCAGACTGTTGGACGATTTTTTCTACTGATATAAGAAAACCATTGATTTTATGTAGAAAAAATATTTGTTTCTGTACTACTTATACTTTTCATGTTATTTCATTTGTAATATGGAAATTTATTAATTTTTATCTACGATTATTTATTAAAGACATTGGAACTAAAATTGACGTCATGTACTGAAAATTGTTTTTTCATTTATTTTTCGCACCGAATTAATGATAATAAAACTAATTGAATGTTTTAATTGCAGCAGTTATTGTTCAGTTATAAATAAATTTTGCAGTGTACCAGATAAAATAGTTAGGATGTTTTTATAGGTAAAATAATAACAAATAAATAAAAAAAAATAATGTAAAATTATAGGCGGGAAATTGCGAATAATATTGTACTTCCATTATTAATTTATAAGCTAGCAATCATCACAGCACTAATAAATAAAATGTCTATTAAATTTGTTTAATAACTACATATTTAAGAACCGGCATTCCTTTTAAATTTTTAAAAACTTCTTTTCCCATTTTCAAAATTTCTAGTTTTCAAAAACAATTGTTTTTATAATCTCGTATTTTAAAAAAAAAATAATTATTTTCTAACAAAATTAAATTTTCAACAATATTATATATTTCGCGAAAGAATTTTTTACGTTCAAAATTTGTTTAGTATAGAGAAGACCGGGGCACATTAGGACCTTATTGTTAATTCTATGATAAATTTATCGATAATAAATAATTTTAAGAAGTTTTGGCTGCTTTTCATCGTTAGAGAAGCCTCTTGTGAGACCACCACACGAAGTATCCCGATTGGGATTGATCGCTTTCTTGGCTGTTGTCATTAAGGACATGTCCGAAAAAAACTTCGTCCTAAGGAGCTACTCTATAAAAGGGTTGCATTGGCTCATCCGAGAGTTATCTGAAACACTCTTACACCTGGTTGTATTCTCACATATGTGCGCTGTTGAAATAATATTCGTATTCGCGAATTATAACAACCGATAAGGATAATAAGAGGAGCATAGCGATAATAAGTTACCTTTTTAAAAAGCGGAGTAGTTAGTTAGTTAGAAGTTATGATTTTATTTTTTTATATATCAATCACTGGAGTCATTTTTCTAAACAGGTGTGAAGATAGACCCACACCTATACCAATTTCATATGAAACTAAACAGTAATCCTTAAATTTTTGTATTTATTTTACACATTACTAACTAAAATGTTTGAGTGCTTAACCTTTGTTACTCCAGTTTCTCCTAGGTGTGAAGTTACGTTTAAGGAAAATATTTAAAAAAAAACAAAGTGTTTAAATGGAAGAAATTCCGAAAACAAGACATATTAAAAATTAGGAATTTTTGAAAAGATCGTTCTTAATTCGATACAAATGAAATTAATTGAAAGAATATACCTTTTACTAGAATGTGGACAATACACAGAATATATTATTGAAAGTAAAAAGTGAGAGACGTATGCTGCACCCAAAAAACTTAGTAAAACTCTCATACAAAAATATGCCGATTTTCGTATCGTTTTAACAAAACTGTTACTATTAATAATTTCCGAATCATTAATGCTAGTTCAAAACCGTTAAAAGTAAAATACTTGAAGCTTTTAAAAAATAAAATTTTTCGTGCAGCATACGTCTCTCACAGTCATTTAACTGAAAAACCAGATTAATGAACTATTTTTTTTTCTTGGAATTATATAAGCCAATTTTTCCACCTTTCGTACGACGGTAAATTTATTGCTCTACCTTCAGCATTTTCGAAGTTATCTTCCTTCAATACAAACCATATCACCAATTGAGAAATTCTTTTTTTCTTAATAAAGTGCAACTAAGAAGAAAAAAGTACTTTACGCAAAACGTTCCATCCTGGTACTAATATTTTGAGCAATAGGCCTTAAAATTTGACGTTTTCGACAGGATCCTAATACAGCGTTGAAAAGGTATTTTAAAAGAATAGTAAGATCAAATGGGCCACTTCTTCAAAGAAGTCTTCCTACAGTTTTTCCGAGCTTCTACGTAAGTTATGTCAAACTCATTTCATTTCTGAGAAGAAAATATCAGGTGGGTGGTATTTAATTAGATAATTGTTTTTGGGTATTCTTACATAATAGTCTCACCTTACCTATTCGAATTTTATTCGTTTATTTATATTGAGTTGTAATGAAAGTTAATAAAAAAACACTTCAATTTTGACAAACGGAATACTTTCAATGCAGGTTTAAATATGATGCTGTTTTGGATTCAATTTTAATTGAAAATGTTGAATAGTGTCGATTGAAAAAAATTCTGTTGGTAGTTCAATAAATTAGGGGAAATAGAACCAATGAACGGTTTTCACTACACCTTATTAAAAAAAAGAGTTGCTCAAACGATGAAATGATTCCACTTACATGAAGACACATTCTGGACTAGTAAGTCCAAGATTACCTTGGGATTAAATGTCACTATATTTTATAATACCAAAAAAAGTTTTAGTCAAAGATCCTTTTGTTTTTAGATAGTGTGTTTTTTTCAATTGGATCAAATTTTATTTTGGGAGCTGGTATGGTGCCACAGAATTGATTTTGTATCCGATTGTTATTTTGTTCGTAAACGTTTGAAGCGAAACGTGCCATATTTATTAGAAATTGTTGTTTGTTAAATTTTCAGTTTCTGTGCAGTGTGTCAAACGCTTAATTTTGTGCAAGTTAGTCAGCGTCCGGTCGCGACAATTCTCTTTTCAGAAATTAGTGGTACAAGATGACTCCTCCAATATCCAATTATTTTAAGTAAAAATAGGCAAGTCATTAATAAATTGAAGCAAATATATTTTTAGACAGTAGAAAAATATTACGCAAAGTGCGAATTATTTTCGAAAACTTAACGAATCGCTCAGCTAATTAAGCCATCTCAAATCGGTTTCCACACGTCGAAGGCTGGTGTGGAACCTTTCAAATTCATCATACGGCGAATAATCTAAAATACTAGATGCCTTCAATTAGATTATTACTTGGCCGGTTACTAAGTGTTTGGGGTATTTTTCCAAACAATTTAAAATCGAGCTTGAAATAGAATAATGTGGTTTTGTGTGCCGAGTGCAATAATTTTTTTTTCTTCTTGAAAGTCGAAAAAATAAGACGGCGCGAAAAACATTCGAGAACACTAGATTCGAAGACAGGCCGGAGCTGGTTCGAATGGCTAGGGAAATCTGGCACCAAATCGCAACCCGGGGGAAATACCCTCAACCAGTTTTCCATCGGATTTTCAATTTTACAAAATATGCCTGTGCGCTCGTCCTGAAGTGAGAAGAATTTTGCCAAAACATATCGCCACGCCCCGCCCGCACAATGCGACGATGGATCAAGTTTATGGCAAATAAACAAAATCGAAGCTTAAACAAATGATCGAGCGCACAATATGCGAAATTTCAAGAAAACGGTGCCAAGAAAACGTTACGTAGACGCGTCGAAACGCATCATCACATATGATCGACATCGACGACGGTGGGTGCGAAAGATCTCGGACAGGACAGACACTCCTTGTCTTGACCGCTTCAGCAAGAAACTTTTTGATGTTCTCCGTACAACAGGCGTTTTCGGTCAGAATACTTAAGACATTTGGCAAAGAACTGAGAGTTTTCCCGAACGAGAACTGACCTAAAACTCGTATGAAATCTTGAGCAGACTCAAGTATTTCAAACAGGTGTCGTGTTTTTTGCTGTTACAAACGAATGAGCAAAGTGTTCTGTGCTATACTCCAGATTGCTTGAGTGGTTCAGTGAATCTTGAGAATGCCAGATTAGCTTTAAGAAAGTCGCGGCTATGCTAGCTAGCTGTTTGGACAGATCGGATGAAATATAGGGCAGATGCTGTCCGATTTTATTTGTCACTAATTATTCTGAATGACATTGCAAATAGGCGTCCTATTAATAATCTTTCATTCATACGTTGTAAATGGCACTTAGTGTGCTTTATGTAAGCTGCCAATCCTCTTACATGTTCGCAAATAATTGGATAATTCTTAGGCTGTAGGCCCAAGAATACATTGGGATACAAGTGCAATGTGGAAGAAAATACCGTCGTAGGGTTGTGAAACTTTTGAGGAATCCTAAAATATTGCTTAGCCAAAAGACGTTTTGTTAGGGAGTTTCAAGAAATATCTCCATCCATTATTTTCAATAAAAGTTGAAGGCTGGTCGATGGTCCAAATCTAGGAAGGGGTCCAACTCTATGAAGGGATCCACTACTCCGAAGCACTGAAACTCCAGACTTCTGATGAGGATTATTAATGAATGAGAGAACTGACCGGATTGAAAAGGAAAATAAAAAGGATAAAGGGAAGAAAAAGGATAAGGAGATGAAAAAGAAAAAGAAGAGAAAAGAAGGTAACCAGATAAAAAAGAAAAACAGGGAAGAAAAAGGATAAATTAGACATGAGTTTTCATGTGTGAAGAGGTTATATCCAAGAACCGTGTGAGTTCTTCGCAATCGCATGCATGCTCTGTAGTTTCATCTTCTTTTCACATAATCTGCAAATTTCGTCTCGAATCAGTCCAATCGCATGCATTTGCTTCTTCCGTTTAGAGTGTCATGCAAGTAGTCAGGTTATGCACCGAACCTGGCTCCAATTCACTTTGAGGAACAGTGTAGACTGTCTGTTTTTGTACAGTAGAGATCAGCTTGGGTTTTAATCCCTTCCAAGAGTGCCAACAGTCTTTCTTTTGCTGCAGTTTTTAGCATTGTACAGAATGGCTATAGTTCCGGGAATTTTAAGTCAGCTTGTTTTCTTACTAACTGGTCAGCAGACTCAATATTACTGTGCCCAGGCATCCATAGTAGTATGACTGCATTTGCGTTCACTAGATATCACTCGAAAAGTCGCTAACCTGACTAAAATACGTATGATCTTTGCGATACCGGTCGTCACTTCAAAGATATTCCATCGGAACTATTTTCTCCACACAGTTCTGAAACGTGCAGATCTCCAGCGAAATATTTGTAGTATCGATGGAATTCTGTTACACTTAATACATTCAGTACTGAACAAAGCTATCACGTCAGCATTACGAATTCAGTAATGGATGGATACCGTATTAATGGTGAAATTTCACAAAATTCTTAATGTGAGTTTCTATAGCAGTTTTTTTACATTGGTTATTTTTCTCTTCTTTTTATTGGATTTTCTCTGTGTTCGTACATATAACGATGTATGACAACAAATACCTACATAATATGAGTTAATAAATAACTTGCACCTATAACGATTTGAATTAGAGATGGGCAAAGCAGTTCCTTTCAGTGAAGTACTTCACTCCGAGTCACTCACTTTAAGGAACGAGTTCAGTGAAGTACTTCCATTGAACTCTTCGTTCCATCGTTCCTTCGTTCCATCGTTCAGTAGTCACTTCACTTCAATTGAAGTGTTCACTCACTCTATCTCGCCTAACAGCCGTTTAGTAGCCACCGGTGGGCTGGTGTGTGTGAGTTTTCTTCTCTAAACAGCCGCTCAATAAATCACACACTAGTCACAGTTAGGGTCACTAGATACACAACACTCTCTACCTAGGGTTTGGCAGATACATCTAAATCGGTCTTTTCTGTACTAGAAATTGTAATTTAACCTCACAAAAATCGCCTGTTTATGTACTAGTTCGCCTGTTTTTGTACTACTGAACATTGTATAACCCTAGTCACAGGCAGACAGAAGTTCGTAGGGTTGGTGTGTGTGGATTTCCTCCAGCCGGTCTAAAGTGAGGCAGGCAGTAGCAACGATGTTTCCCTACTACAATTGTAGTAGATCTGCTATTTTTTCCACGTAAAAAATTTTTGCTACAGAAAGGTTCAATTCTACTACCTTTTCTTGCTCTGTACCAACTCCAAAAATAATAATATAAAACACATTCAACCTTTTGTAATACCTTTGTACTCGTATATAAACGTCTGGGTGAAGCCTTACAATTTTTTGGGTCAAAGTCTACGAAATAAAAGAATGGCGCGCCAAAAGCCACTCTTATCTTACGGTTGTTTCGAAACAAGTAGGTTTTTGAGAACTTAATTTTGTGACCAGAATAGCTCCTTGTAAGAAAAAACTTTCAACATTCATCAGTGGTTCTTTACTTTCCTACATTGAAATTAATAAACTCCAAGAAAAATATCGAAAACTCCTGAAATCGATTTTTAGGCGATTGTACATATAATACAATTTCGTCATATCTTCGTGAAAATGTATAAAACCTTTTTACACTCACTTTAAGGTGGCGATTACATAAAAAGTCCGTACAAGTAAGAACCAATTTACTACCACATCATATCTTAAAAGTATCGCAAAATTTGTGAAAACATACGCAAGACCTTCAAATCACCTCGGTGGTTGAATTTTAAGAAATCTTGAAATCAGTTCTTTGCCAGATACTCATCTTTTGTAACAAGACTGGAACTAGTCGACAATCCGATAATACTATCACTCATATAACACCCTACTACATGACATGTATTGATGTCTAATTTGTTTTTCTTCAGTTAGTAATTTACCTTTTTACTATTTTTGCTTTCCTTTAATTTAAGTTAGTTTGTAAGTTAGTTTTAAACTCACTACACAAGGTTTTTTGTATAAATTTTTCCTTGAATTTATTTCACTAAAATTCTCGTAGATGCTTCGCTTTGCTGTGCTAACTAGATTTAATTTAGCTGTTAAGATATTGAATTATCTGTTCTCTAAATTATAAATTATAAGATGGTAGACATAAGTGAAACTAATAAATATTGATTGAATTGAAAAAAATCAGTTCTTTGGCGATTACATAAAAACCAATTTTACATTTCATCAGACCTATAGGATACCGAAAATTGTGAAGTCGTATGTAACCGCACTTACACCTCCTTGGCGTTAAATATACAAAAAGCCTGAAATTAATTTTTCGCCTATTATACAGCTAGTTCGTAGAAGAAAAATCCAATTTAATATCTGACCTAACAGATATAACGGAATTCGTGAGAATACTTTCTTAGGGTTTCAAAATTAAAAAAATCACACTCGTTTCTTTGGCGATTAAATAAAAATTTCGTAAAAACGTTTTTGATATCTAATCAAACTTTAGGAATATGGCGGAATTCATAACAAAGTTTACAACTGCTTTATACATCCCATTAGGCATTTTTATAAAGAGCCCCAACAAGTAGATTTAATTAATTAGTTTTTTTCTTCTTATGACTACCGTTTTATAATTTGTAATGTAGACAACAGATAACTTAATATCTTAACAACTGTATTAAAACTAGTTAGCATAGCAAAGGGATGAGTAATTTAGAGAAATAAATTCAAGGAAAAATCTAATTAATTTAATATTTTAGAAGACCTAGAGATATGATGACATTCATAAAAATATATGCCCCCCACTTTCACTCATACTTTTTTCCCCATTTCCATACGCCAATTAAAAATGTGAATTTTTATTTTACTGTGCTTAATGCTCTTCTACTACATCTACATATATTCACTAAGTTTCAAGTTTCAAGCAAAATTTTTCGTCTAAGACCCTACCAACACCACCTCCAAAAAGGGGCCACATAAAGGGGTCCACGTTGTCTATCCAATAAAATTTTTTTAACTGAATTGCTTAAAGAGTTTGGGAGCTACGAGTCTTGAAATTATTTCGCCATTTTTTTTTAAAAACGATCACAATAATTTATATTATTAAAATGATAAAGTAAAAGTTGATCGATTTTGATGGGTTGAAAATATTTTTGACTAAGCTGCGGCTAGAAAAACTTGAGAAAAAACTGACTTTTATGGATGTCGTTAGATCTGTTAGTTGATGAGTGTACGTGGTATATGCGATAATAAATAAATTTTATTTATTTATGCCTATCCGTTTATTATTCATCAAAGAAAAAACCGCGGATGAACTGAATTCATCTCTTTCAATAAACCTACAAGCGGATTATGAAAAATGTCTATTTCACTCATATTACTGAAAATTCAATCTACTACGAAACTTTCAATCCTACTACGCTTTTCGGTCCAGATCTGCTAATAAAATTTCCGAAAAGGGAACAACGCTGGGCAGTAGTTGTGCTTGTTGGGAATTAGGAAGATGAGCGGTGTATACATGAATATTTACATTCTTCGCACCGCGTCGCGTATGCCGTACATAATTACATTGAAGACAACAGCACTGTTTTATAATCAGTGATGCCAATTTAGTGCTTTCAGCGTTAGATTTGGTGCTCAAAATTTCGTCTCAGCGGACAATAATTAGTTTTAACACTTGCGCATTATTTGCATATTCCTGCGATTGATATATATCGTTTTTAATTTTATTGTCACGTGTCGAATGGAACTGCAGTTCACCAAAATGAGTGAGCTACTTCACTCACTCACTTCAATGAAGTGTTCTTTTGGAACAGTTCACTCGTGAACGACCCATCTCTAGTTTGAATTCGAATGGTTTAATGGAGTCGATCAATAGTTTGGATGGCCTAACGATTTGAATTGAGGGCCGCATTATTCTAAAGACAATACACACTTACCCACCGAGCGAATTCAGCTTAATAGAAAGTGTTATTTATGAGGTTTCAATATTTGTTTGATACAGTACTGATACAGTACTAATTTTAAGAAATCAGAAACGCCAAGATGATGATGGTGATAGAGAGAAGGAGACAAGATAAATCCAAGGTTTCTTCCACTTAATTTTCGTGTACATATAAAATATCTTATATTCCAAAACGTCACAAATTCCAAGATTCATTCAGTCCTGTTGCAGTACCGATTTTTCAAGAAATTGGAATCACTATTTACATTTCTGATCCAGTACCGCAAAACACAATTGGTTTAGAATTAGCTACTAAATGCTCTTGCAATTACGCTACAGTCTCGATAAAACAAATTTCCAGATGTTATTCAGCACTGAAAATATATACTGTTTTTGGGCATCTTACCTAAAAGAACAAAGCCGAGAGAAGTCAAAACCGAAACCACACAAAAAAAGAATACTCCTACGAACTTAATTTTTTATCTAATATTTTATTGCAATAAAACGGTACAAAATGTGTGTGTGTGCATAGATATAAGTTAAAAACAAGAGTTACTGCGTATATTTACTGAATTTCGTTCTAAAAACTTGTAACAAAATAAAAAAAGAAAAAAAAATCACACGACTATAAAATTCAAAAAAAAATTAATGTGTTTCGTCTAAAAGCAAGGATAAAAGCCAAGGAAGTAAATAGCGCGCGAAGTAACCAAACAAGCAAAATAACAACTTCATGTGATATTAAAACCAAGGATACATACTACCGTCCTTAATCAACTCATACGCTCCCGTCGACTCGTTTCGTTCGAAGGGTGGCCTTGTTCGAGCAGTGGTCGTTTCGCTTGCTGTTGTACCGCCAGGTTCGTTGCTAGGACCTGGTTTTGTTTCCGGCACAACTGATATTGGTGATGGTGACCGAACTGTTTGGTCAGCCGAAGACGTTGGAAGTGGTGAAGACTCCTTAGTTTTAGGGGTTGCTTTTTCTGGAAGCGTATTGCCATCGGTTGTGTGTTCAGATTTCGATGACGGCGATTTTGACGCAGTCTTAACCGGCGACTTTCTTTTGGGAGACTCTAGATTCAGACTGGGCGGACTATTTTCTTTACTATCAACTAATTCGGTACTATGATCTTTACTTTTCTTCTTCTTCTTTTTGGTAGTCTTCTTCTTTGGTGCGTCTTCTTCATCAATGGTCTGATTCTCATCAATACTGAGTTTTCGCGAAGCTGTTTCGCTTATATCCTCAATGCTAGCCTTGGAACCTTTTCGAGTGATTTTTTTCTTCTTTTTCTTTTTTGTTGGAGCTTCAACATTGGCTTCTTCAATTTCTTCGATTGGTGTTTTATCTCGTTGAACAATTAAATCGTCTGCCGTCTGATCGATCTTCTCTTCGTCTTCGGACGGAAAGTCTGCAAATCGATCGGGAGTTCGCGAGTATAGGGTAATACTTTCGCCGCCCAGACTCATTTTTCGTATATCTAAAAAGTCGAGATGTTGTTGTTGCTGTTGTTCGTTCATTTCGGATTCTTCGACATTAAAAGATAATTTTCGATCGTGTTTCGACGTTAGATTGGTCCCATTGGAACTCTCCTCATCTTCGTTGTCGTCATCCAATTTAAAATTCTTTCGCCAGTTATATTCCTTTTTCGGAGCGTACGTTTCAGTAGGACTGACTGATTCACCAACTTCATAGCTCGATGTATACGACAACGATGTTGTTCCAATACCGTATCGACTTCGAAGACGTGTTGAAGTGGTGCTCGATGTCGAGCCACGTTCATGATCTACAAAGGCCGCCGAACTTTTCTTAGAACGCCAATGATACTTATGATCATCCTCGTTGAGTATTTCTTCAAGAAGATCTTCAGTTTTCATCGAAATTGTGTCATCCGTTTCTCTGGGTCTTGTATTGACCGCTTCGAAAATAGTATCATAGTCTCTTTCGATACTGGACTCTTCATGGTTTTTAACCGCTTCATCGTAGATTTCTTCGATCGTCAAAGAATTCTCATGAGATTCGTGAGGTTCGTGGACCGCACCACCTACAGCTCCCTCATCTTTCCAGTCGCCTTCATTCAAGTTGCCGTTCTCATACAATCGGAATTCCTCACCGGCAACATTGTCTTCGTCCGACTGATCTTCTTGTCGATTATTTTCCCAAATATCTTCATCGATCTCGTCGGCCACCTCAACTATTGTTTGTCGTTCGTCTTCGCTACCGGTATCATCTGCCTCCGGATCTCGATCAGAATCATCCAAAGTTTCTAACGAAACCGAGGGAATCTCTTCGATGCGATCGATCTTGACACCTCCTTCGCGATCGTAGAAATCTTCTCGCGTCCAAGTTCTGGTTCCATCGATTGACCTTACTTCGATTTCTTCGATATAAATATAGTCGTTATCGCCGGGATATTCCTCCACTTGATATTCCTGGTTCAGGGAGAACCGTCTGAAATGGTGATACTCTTCAGCTTCCAGTTCGTCTTCGTCTTCTTCCACGTGACCATCTTTTCGTTCCGAGTCAATCTGAATCAAAATTTCCGGCTTAGGTATCAACGCCGAGTCTGATCCTCGACGTTCGTGATCGATGAATTTCTGATTCATGTCCCTGGAGAATTCCTGATAGTTGATTGTAGTCTTTGTAATTTCAGCTAGGATCTTGTCCTGAAGCGCTCGACGCGAGGACGATCGACTGTCTTGTTCGTCAAGCGCGTCCAATTCTTCTTCAATTAAAGATCGGCTTTTGCTACGTGATCTTTGAAAGCGTCGAGTTTGTTCGCGAAGTTCTTCAAAGTCGTCGTCAAAATCTGTCGATTCTCCAACGTAAGTTGATCGTTGGAAAGCATTCTTTTGATGCTTCTCTCGTAAGCGCTCTATTTCTCGTTGGTCGGTAGAAAAGGATCGTCTACATTCCGGGGATGGGGGAGTATTAGGGGACTGTACTATTGGACTAAAAAGGACAGTGGAGTTAACGTCTAGCAATGATTTTTTGTCGTTTTTTTTAATCGCAGTTTTCGGTTTTTCTACTTCTAAATTCTCGACAAGATAGTCAACTGAAGTTCGGTGAGCCGATCGCGATCTTTGAACAGTATGACCGTATGCGGCTCGATTTAGCATAACACTAAAATCGAAGAAGTCACTAAGGCCTTCAAGATCCTCGACCTTTTCGATTTTCTTGATCGGTGGCGATCTTTTCCCAGGATCATCATTGTGAAACGATAGTCGTGACACCGGACGAGGAGTTTTCGATTTTGACCGTTCAACAAATGGTGAGGGCGATCGTGATGGATTGATCGATGCATTGAAATCATAAAAATCACTTAGTCCTTCCAGAACAGACGGTTCGGCTGACTCCTCGATCTCAATCTCCGGCAAACTGTAGCTGCGAACTTCAAAACCTGTGGTAGTAGTTGCAATAGAAGTTTCATCAAATTCATCTACGTACGATGGTGGTGTTTGATTGTAATCAGAATCATCTTCGTCCGCGATCGATTCCTCCTCCTGTTCTGGTATGTAGTCTTGATCGATATCTTCAGGGGGCGGAAATTCTTCATCTTCCCAGTCATCTTGGAGCGAAAGATCTCGAAATGCTTTCTTACTGTGCCGTAAAAGTGGCGGGGCAGATTCGTTTTGATAATCATCAGATTCGGCAAGATCATTTTCTTGATCGTCATCTAATTCTACGGGGGCGTTGGATATGTCGCATGTATCGTTTGCATCTAATGTGGCGGGAGAAGCATTGGATTTTGCAGCCAGTGGTTCTAAATTGGTGGTGATGGTGTCATCGTCACTATTGTGATCCATACTTACGTTTTCGTGGTTCTGGCGGAAGCTATCTTTTTTGGATTCTATTTGTTCCTACAAAGAATAAAAGAGTCTAGTTCAAGCGCTAAATATTTTCAAAAGAACTAGACAGAAAACTCACTTTATCAATGGAACTTTGTTGCTTCAAGACGTTGATAGCAACTTCATGCTGAGTATCGGTAGCTTCTTCAAACGAAGATTTTTTCGGAATATTTCGGTGTTGACTTTCTGGCTGTAGGCCAGCTCGACTAGTAGTTTTTTCATCGCTATTTTTATGCCAAGAGTTCAAGTTGTTTTCGTCGTCCTCCTCTTCAATGGAAATTGTCTTTTCGCGCTGCCAGAATTCGGTGTTTTTATAGTGTTCGGGTTTGATCTCGCCCCATGGATTGCTCTCTTCCTCATCAAGCATTTCCAAGGAGCTCTTATTTTCTTCGATATCACTAGTGTGCCTGGAGTCCTTGACCGGACTTTTCTTGTGTCGCTTATGATGCTTGCCAACTTTAAGATTTGGTTCGCTCGAGTATCGTATCGGGACATAATCATTGTCGCCACGCTTCATGGCTTCGAACTCTTCCTCCTCGAGCGACGTAAACATCTTGAGCTCCTCCTCACGTGACGTCCGCGATTCACGTGACGAAGTCGAATCACCGCTGGATCGACGCTTCTTAAACGCTCGCCGTCTTCCTGTTCCATCTTCTCGGACTAGAGGTCGATGCTTGATTCCGTCCAGGGACCTTAGGTAATCATCGGAGTATTGTTTCTCGTCGGGGACATCTTCACCATCAGGAGCTTGGCGTTCGTATTCATCGAAATGGATGTCGGGCATAGATGGCATTGTCTCTATCGAGGACGATTGTTGGTTGGACAGTGACGGCTGGCTAGACATCGGCTCATTGGACGACGAATCTTCAGATTTGTGTGGCTGAACTTGAAGGCTGCTCGATTGACCAATCTGTGTCTTGATAGTTTGGATAAGATTCGTTCGTTCAGGCTCTTCTGGTTCGGCAGGCAGAACTACAGGATCAATTCGAGCAGGAGATGCGGACCTTTGTATTACTTTTTTCACACAAGGCTCTTCGTGTACTTCTTCACGACGATCCTCCAAACTGTTTCTAGAACTACCAATAAGTTCGCGTCTTGGCTGCTCTTGTTTGGCAATGGTGTCAGGGTCAACTCGAAATCCGTCTTTATAGAGCACACCATCTTTCATAGCCTTGAAATCTCCAAATTCTTTAGCCTTAGCCTCTTCAATAGCCTCCTTTATCCGATTCTGAAGTTCCTCGAGACTTTCACCATCCGGCCCGCCCGCAAGAAGTTGCTTCTGATGTTGAAATAGCCAATGGTACAGGTGTTTCATAACAAAGATAAGTTCTAGTACGCCCATGTAGCTTACTAGTACCGAAAAAACCAGTTCGTTCAGTTCGGGATACATTTTCGAAAAATTTTATTTTCAAACTGGCGGAAAAAATTGCTTGCGTAATCCAATGATTTCGTAACACACAAGGAAGAAATTTTCTATTTTCACGGAAAATATTTTCAAAGCTTCACACTTTCCCCATGTTTAAAATTCACCACACTGCGCGCACATAATTCCACCACACTTTACTTTTCCACTATAATTCGATATTTTCGGGTGAAAAGCTTGTAGAATTTCTTTTTTTTTTTAGATATAGAAACACGACAGGTATGATCGACGTGATCTTCTACAATGCTCCCGATTCAGACAGGTGTAACGTTTCTATCGATCGATTTGCGACTAATCACTGATTAAACCATCCTAAGGACACGATCGATTAGCCCGCCCGTTCATACTATCACACCCCACGATAAGATCATCGATCGCTATCTTTACACGATCGATTTGTGTGATCTTATTGTGATCGCGAATTGGAAAAAAACTCAGATGCATGCCGTAATTTAATTAAGAATAGTACAGAGACGCGGCGAAATACTTAAATTCGAGAACAAGATCGACCGGGCGACATTTAAAATGCAGGCAAGATCAACCGAAACAACAACAACAACAGCAACAAGACTATAGCGAAAAAGCCAGTATTAAAATCATTGTTGTATTCGAATTAGACACTAATTTAGGTGGCCTATTCAAGTGCACCCCACTATGTCGTTGTGTACAGTCAATCTAAATTTAATTATAATCGATCTACACCTAGGTACAAGAACAAGTGTTTGTCAACGTCAACAAAATCGTGATCTTCGGGGCGGCGAACCAACCGAAATTGCATTTTATCGAAAAGTACCTACGATAGGATAAATTAAGTTGAATTGCGAGATCGTTATTTTCGGTTCAATGATTGAGCGATCTGGTGGTTTGAATAATAAAAAAAACCGATCGATCGGTAAAGTCTATTTCGATCGTGGCGATCACATTTAAAAAAAATATATATATTCAGGTGAAAATAGAATAAATGGCGCTTGCCAAGGTCCAATGAAAGTTGCCCGCTATCGACTCTTAAAGAATGATCGCTAAGGTTAATTTCAAGTGAAGATCATCGCAAAATTGTGACTTCTCGAAACGGAACGTTGGCAATTGAATTTCGAAAAAAAGTCGATCGTGCCAGGTAAATTTTTCGTTCTAGTGATCGTTTCATGAAATTTTCTCGCCAAAAGAAGCAATAGGGCCGGCCAGGTGATCTTGCGCACTTCTCAGATCTACATAAAAGTCCAATTTACAAGATTAATGATCGGACATTGAACAAAAACAACATTAACACAAATTTACATCAATCTTCGGCACCGATTTGCAAAGAAAAAACATTGAAATCGAACTACTTGTGGCTTCCTTTCCGGACGGCACTTACAATAAATTCAAAGTCTCATTAAATCGGTTTCCATAAATCTTAAAAGTTAATTTGCCTATAAATAAATCTAGTAACCGAATGATTTGTATTAAATTAGTTTTAAGATACGAAAATTCTTCAAGTCAATTAAAATATTCCGGGAACGAGGATGGAGCCAGATCTCGAGATGCACTCGTAATCATCTTAAAGAATTTCACGTTCCATATAAAATTGCTAGAGCAAAGTGCGTGGTAGTTGGCGTTCTAAAGTACTACCTCCCCGCCCCTCCCTCTCCCCCTCATCATCCGAGAAGTGTACAGTGTCATCAGATTTGGCAAACAGATAATTATGTAAGTAAACCAGTTCCGGACGAACTAGTCTAGTTTATTGACGAGCCGTACTTATGGAAGGAATGAAACATCTGAGTAAAGACTGTACACCTACTCGTTCTACTTGAAGTGCACTTGCGCGAGTACACTTAATTAAATGGAGGAAAAAATGAAAATTTCGCGAGTGTACATGCCATTTTCCATTATCTTCTAAACGATATTTATTTTCAATTTTCATATGTTTTTTAATGGGGAGTCTTGCTACTAGAAGTTTTAATTGAAGGACATCAAATCGCGCCACCTACATGCGAAAATCTGATACTTGGGTGTGATTTCATTATTTGTGCTGTTGGCTTTTATCTTTAGATAAACCTGTCGAGGTGATGAAAATTTGCAGATGGAGCAGTAAATTTAAAGTACCTACAGTAAAAATTAAAATAAATCGGTCATGGATTTTTCTTTTTTTTATTAAATAGAGATGGTAATTATTCAGGCATTGCAACGATGAATAACTGCAAAAAAAAAAACACAAAAACTTATTCCGATTTTTAATATTTTAGATCGCATGCTCCTTGTATCAAGCAGTTACTGTGCACACCACTTTAATTGCTCGCTTCAAAAATTATATTTAAATGCTGCTCTTGAAGCACTCATCAACCACAGTGTCATCTTAACATTCTCGAGCACCGAATATTGCAGAAAAGAAGCAATGCAAATCACAGATATCGGTACCATTTCTTGCTGTTTGTTGAAATAGTAAACTCAAGAGCACGCACGTTATTTGTGGGGGCCAGCGTGACCATTTGCCCTCTCACGCCGAAAGTTGTTAATTTTGCTACTAACATTTTTAACCTTTTTTATTTTCGGTCAATCAAGGCAGGTATATAATACTGGCAATCAGGAAGTGTTATTTTTTGGTTGTATGTCAAACCAATCTAATATCTCATCAATCCTGAGGAATATGTCGAAAGCCTTACGTCCTATTGGAGTTGAATATCTAAAAATACTGAAATCAATTTTTTGACGATTATGTTGGAAGCCTTAGGAAGAAAAATGAATTCGATATCTCATTAGAACTAAGAAATATGTAGGAATTTGTGAAAACATATGCAACTTCCTTCCACCCACTTTGAGGAAGTGAAAACCAATCCGATGTCTTATCAATCTTAAGAGATATGACGGAATTCGTGAAAACGTGTTCAACCCGTTCCCGTTCCCTTAGGGGTTAAAAAAGGAAAAAAAATTGAAAACGAGTTTTAGGTGATTATTAAATAAGCCCGTGGAAGTGAAAAGTTATTCGATATCTAATCAGAACGGAGTGATACGGCTGAATTCGTGAAAATGTATACATCCCATTTACACCGCCTTGGGGGTGGAATTTAAAAAAATTCTGAAAACGCTTTCTAGGTATTTCTATGAAGAACCCGTACAAAAAAAAATTAATTCAATATTTGGAAAGACCCAATAGATATGACGAAAATAGTAAAAATTATGCATTCCATTTTCACTGATCATTTTTTTTGCCCCACTTCCGAGCGCCAATGGTTATTTGAATTTTTTTTTAATCAGAATTACTTTTCTAGTTGATTTACATATACGTACCGAATTTCAACTTTCTAGCATAAGCCGTTCTATAGTTAGGAAAAACACCCCCCACCCCCGTACCATACTACCCCTATAAAAAATTATATTTTTCCAAGATGCTACTACTATAGCTCTATCTAAATAAAGTTTCAGCTTTATATAATTATAGGTTCTCGAGATATAAACATCGGAACTTTTTCACCCTCTTCCTGAAATTTTTTTTTCTGCTGGGGGTCTATTAGGCCTACTTCTGGTAAAAATTTTAAGCATCTATCTTACACCGGTCTTGAGATATGAGACGTGATTTTTAAAAAAAAAATCTTACCCCCTCCACTTCCATGCTCCACCGCCCCTTCTCCCATATCAACAATATTCTTGCAAATGGGTCCACTATCGAAGCTCTATATAAATTCCAAGTTTCAGCTTCATAGCATAAGCGGTTGCTGAGATCTAGAAACCAAAATTGTTCGTCTAAGAGACTTTCCCAGCTCCCCCCTCACACTCCCACCCCCCAAAAAGTGGACACTTCAAGGGGCCTAGCCAGTCTATTAAAAAAAAAATTTTCAATTCAATAGCTCATGGGGTTTGGGAGTCATAAGCCCTCAAACGTTTTGCGTACGGCGGACGGCGCACAGACGGACTGAAATTGTTTTTGCTGTTTTGGTGCTTATTAGTCATGAAACGTATAAAACGTATAATTTTAGCAAATTTTTTTTTTAAAACCCGATAACAATACTTTATTATTAAAATAATAAAGTAATAAATTAGTTTTACGGCGATTATATTTAATACACTTAAAAGTAAAAGCGAATTCAATATCTCATTAGACCTAAGGAATGTGTCGGAATTCGTGAAAACGTGCACAACCACTTTACACCCGCTTAGAAGTTGAATAACAAAGAAAACAGGAAAACGATTTTTATACGTTTATACAGGGTGTTTGGTACTCCGTGCACGACCTTGTAAGGGGTTATTCCTTGATATATTTGGAGAAAAAAATTGTTCCACAGGGTGGGTCAATTTTCAATAACAGTGGAGATACAGGGTGGTTAAGAAAAGTGTTTTTGACCGGTACCCTTACTCACTTAAAACGTTATATCTTAAAAACGAATAATCACAAGGCAAAGTGTTATAACTCGTTTTTTAGGCAATCGAATTATCTTTCATTTGATGTAACAGTCTAAATTGTAACTGCACCCAATCTTGAGATATTTACTCGAAAACACCAATTTTTGCTACGTGAACCCTTAAAATTCAGTGATCAATGTAGTTTTTCTCAGAAAACCCCATTATAAACATGTCATTTTAATTTTATTTTTTTATGAGCCGTATTATTACCTACAAAAGCTGCATACATATGTATGAGTTACGATTAACATTTTGGAAGTAATAGGTAAAAATACATATCGCATAAAAATTAAATATTTCAAAAGTCAGTGCCATAAAGTGGACCTCGTTTAATTTGTCGGTAGTACTGAAGTATTTTTATTGCCCATTTATTACTATTTAAAGTATGTAGGAAAACAATGAAATGTAAGTGAGTTTCAACATAATTGATGCTTTTACCTGGATGTGGTAGGTAATACTGGGTGCGGTACTATGCCTTTTTTAATAGGGTGCCTTACAAAATAAAAAGCCTATAAAAGCAAAACTACCTTCATATTTTTATCAGTTTTAGTTACGTTGCTAAAAGAAGAAGGTGTCAGTAGAATAAAAAAAATAATTTCGAAATGTCTGAGTACTCCAATGAAGAATATGCTGACATTGTGTTAATTTATGGAGAGTGTCGCGAAAATGGACAAGCCGCGCGAAGGCTTTACCATCAGAGACATCCCCATCGGCGGACACCTGACAGGAGAGTATTTCAGGACGTTTACAGGAGAATTAGGGAAACTGGCAGCGTTAGAACAAGGAGAGCAAATGCAAATCCTGCGCCTATAATCGCTGTTCAGATTGATGAAAGAATACTGCAAGCAGTTCAAAATGATCCATCGATCAGTATCCGACGCTTGGCATTGCAGTTTAACATATCTACTTGGAAGGTTTGGAGTATTTTAAAAGTAGAACGCTTCCATGCCTACCATCACACACCAGTACAGGAGCTGCTACCCATTGATTTCCCCAAACGGATGGAGTTTTGCAATTGGCTCCTTGAACGACAAATAGATGACGACAATTTTTTCAACAATATTCTGTGGACGGATGAGTCCCAATTTACCAGAGACGGTATCACAAACTTCCACAACCTACATACGTGGGCTGAGAGCAATCCACACACAAGAAGAGCGGCATCATTTCAGCACAGATTCAGCGTCAATTTATGGGCAGGCGTGATTGGTGACGATTTACTTGGACCTATTAGGCTTCCGCGTACTCTAAATAGCTCCAATTACTTACAGTTTTTATCAAATGATCTACAGGACTTATTGGATGATATTCCACTGGTACGATTGGCTTCCATGTTTTACCAACACGATGGTGCTCCAGCTCATTACGGCCGACAGATCACAGATTGGTTAAATTCCAATTATAGCAATCGCTGGATCGGTAGAAATGGACCGATACACTGGCCTGCAAGATCTCCTGATCTTACTATTATGGATTTCTTTGTATGGGGACGGATGAAGGACCTAGTCTACGCAACGCCAGTAGAAACATTGGAAGATCTAAATATCAGGATCGATGCGGCAGCAATAGAAGTAAGGCAGCAGTTGAGGAATATGAATACCAAGAGAACACTCGCCAAACGAGCTTTAGCGTGCATTCAAAATGAAGGTGGCCATTTTGAACATGTATTATAACAAAATTTTTTTAAATAAAACATAAAAACCATTATTAAATTCTTTTAGTTCAAACAAGTAGTGTAGATCAACATGCACATGCACTGACTTCTGGAATATTTAATTTTTATGCGATATGTATTTTTACCTATTACTTCCAAAATGTTAATCGTAACTCATACATATGTATGCAGCTTTTGTAGGTAATAATACGGCACATAAAAAAATAAAATTAAAATGACATGTTTATAATGGGGTTTTCTGAGAAAAACTACATTGATCACTGAATTTTAAGGGTTCACGTAGCAAAAATTGGTGTTTTCGAGTAAATATCTCAAGATTGGGTGCAGTTACAATTTAGACTGTTACATCAAATGAAAGGTAATTTGATTCCCTAAAAAATGGGTTATAAGACTTTGCCTTGTGATTATTCGTTTTCAAGATATAACGTTTTAAGTGAGTAAGGGTACCGGTCAAAAACACTTTTCTTAACCACCCTGTATCTCCACTGTTATTGAAAATTGACCCACCCTGTGGAACAATTTTTTTCTTCAAATATATCAAGGAATAACCCCTTACAAGGTCGTGCACGGAGTACCAAACACCCTGTATAAACAGCACACAAAAGAAAAAGTAATTCAATACCTTGACAGCCCTAAGAGATATGGCGAAATTCGTAAAAATGTAGAAAACCCCCTTTTCATAGAAATTTGTTTGCCCCATCTCAGTACACCAGTGAGGTTTTTTTCCTGAAATTTTTTTTTGTGGTCCATCTACACTCTTTTAAAAAAATTGAATTTTCAAACAATTTTACTTTAAATATCCAGCATATTTAATTTTTTCAAGTAAAAGTACACATTTCAATCACTTTTACACAAAATTACTGGTATTAGTAAATTATTCATGCACTTTTCAACTGAACTGTACAATTTACATGAAAAGGCTTTTTTTAAATCTGTTTGCGGATTTGAATTTAATTTTAACTTTTATTTAAGTGGTCACTTGTAAAAATCTCATCCTATGTGCTCATACCCATTAGGGGGTACGAGGGGGGTACGTTCGTACCCCCTACGTACCTCCTACGCACCCCACGTCCCCCCCTGATCTTCCGCTCTCTTGGGCTCAAATTTTTTTTTGTAAATCTGTTTGCGGATTTGAATTTAATTTTAACTTTAATTTAAGTGGTCACTTGTAAAAATCTCAGCCTATGTGCTCATACCCATTGGGGGGTACATGGTGGGTACGTTTCGTACCCACCACGTACCCCCCACGTCCCCCCAATGAACTTCCGCTCTCCTGGGCACAAATTTTTATTTTTAAATCTGTTTGCGGATTTGAATTTAATTTTAACTTTAATTTAAGTGGTCAGTTGTAAAAATCTCAGCCTATGTGCTCATACCCATTGGGGGGTACGTGGTGAGTACGTTTCGTACCCACCACGTACCCCCCAATAAACTTCCGCTCTCCTGGGCTCAAATTACGCAATATTTCGTGTAAAATTAACTATATTTACTGCTTGCGACGAGAGCGACGACACAACGGATCATTTCCTTCTCGAGTGCCCAACTTACTCTTTTGCGAGAATGCACGTATACGGCGTTGATATTATAGGATGGAAGAACTCCGTTCTCGCTCCCTACCAGAGCTCTTGAAATTCGTGAGGAGGATGAAAAAGTTCGGATAGAGACTGGGGGATTCGAGTATAATGCGCCATGTTGGCCTGAATGCTCAAGATGCGCTGCTTTGCTGCGTGTCTTCCCCCACACCAAACAACAACAACAACTATATTTATATATGAATTGAAAATTACGTTCTTTTTCGTGTAATTCTACTTATCTATTTGAATTTTACGACGAAAAACATTTAATATATGAAACCACGAAGTTGGACGCTTCATTCGATTGTGTTTTCTACTGAAATGGAAATGAACCCCTTCGGTGCTATGCGTGCCAAGACCAGAATTGATAGCGGGTTCGATTTCTACCTACAGCCAAGGGTTTTATTGAGAGTAAGTAAGTAAGAAATAATATTAGAAGTAGAAATGAGTGTATCTTAAAGAGTGCTAATTACACACTTTTTTAGAGTGTAAATTGAAGAGAATATCCAGTGAATTTGCTGCTTTCGAAATTGAAATTTACTGATTGCAAATTGAAATTTACTGACCGAAAATTGAAAACTACATTCAAATTGATTATTACATCCCAATGTAAATTTACTTGAAAAGGTGTGGCATATTTGCCAACTATCCAAAAGATGTAAAATTCAATGGATTTTTTTTACTGTGTAGATATACATACCAAGTTCTAACTTTCTAGCTTAAGCGACTCAAACCCGCGTACCTTGCTTCTTCCATCAACATTTTAATTTTTCTAGAATGCTCCTATAGTGACTCTATACAGCCATTAATATTTAGTTTTCTATCCTTAGCCATTCTCGAGAAGAATTTTTTTCTTTTCACCCTTTCCCACCCTCTCCCTCTACACTTCCACCTCTGTTAGAGATCTACAGGGCCTAATCCTGTAAAAATGTTAAGGCCATATTTGCGGACGCTTCTTGTAGTATTGTATAAGACTTGATTTTTTTTTTAATTGCAATTCCACCACTTTGGCCCAGAAATTGATTTTAGAATATCTTAATATTTCCCATTCCCATCATAGATCTATATAGGTTCCTAGTTTCAGACCCCTAGCATAAGCGGTACCTAAGATTCTGAAAACAGAATTTTTCATCTCAAATGAAACGTTTCATCTCTCACACCTCCCTCACCTATCAAAGTCACCTCTTACAGGGTTGACCCAATCTATCCAATGAAAAATTTTATGAGCTACGCGTCTTGAAACAAGTTTGCGGCGGACAGACGGACATTTTTTTTTGCTACTAGTCCTAACACATAGCAATGTCGGATCTGAGTCGGACAGGGGTCTACTCAGAGTCGCTGCTGTGTAGGTATGCTGACGTCGAGACGACTCTAAAATCATTCTCCAAACCAGCTGTTCTGAAGTCGACTAGACGTCAGCGAGACATTGACTGGACCGACTAATGCATCAATGGCTATTTTATATGACTACACCGTTTTTTGGTTACAACAACAATTTTCAGATCTGAAGATAGAAAAAACTGGTCCTTCTCCTGAAGGAACTACATGCGACCACTTTGTTATCGGAGCGTAGGACCAAAGTAGGCGCTTTGACTTTCTTATCCCGAAGAAAGAAGATCAACTCAGGATTTCACTACTTGCCGTCGAACACGTAAACCCACAATCGGACTTCTTCGAAAATACTCCATCTTCTCAAAATCGTTGTGCAGGACCTTTGGTATTGATGTAAAAAGTGGACCTAGTGTCCATTGAACCTGCAGAAATCAGTTTGTAGGTAAACCACCCTTAATTTCGTCTACAATTTGTCGTAGAATTTAAGGTACAACCCTTCTGCCGTAAAAGCGACTAAGAGCGACATTTTGGCGAGACAATGGTTTTATGCGGGACGATGGATTGATCCGCCCCACCTTTTCTACGAGCTACTAGACAAAATGATAGCGATTTAATCATGCATGTATTCCGCCCCCAATTTCAAATCAACCGGATGATCTTACAATAAAAGTGTCTTACATAGTAACCCAAATTCGAATACGAGTCCCATAAAAAAAAGCCAAATGTATCGAATAAATCATTTTTCGTGACGTAATTTTTTATCAATAAAAGGAAGTTGTTAATTCTAGAAATAAGCAATGAAATCTGCAAGTTCCACCCAAGAACAAAATGAAATAAAAATAAGAAACCATTTGAACCGTAAACTCCTACATCCTAGTCATCCGATTGCCAAATTTGCGCTAGAATTTCACCCGAATTGGTAAGTTGAGAGTCGGTAAAATGTAATTTATTGCCCCTTGAGCGCTTCATAAGCGATTTTACTAAGAACAGAATACCACAAAGTTAATAGTGACTCATTAGAAATACCTTGATTTTACGCACAATAGCAATTTGGCGTGGTCGTCTTACCATGGACCACAAGACGCAAAAAAAACCAACAAGAAATCAAAGTAAGATTCTGTGCTGACGGAAGATGTTTGGACATACGGCTTAAGAGTATGAAGCTCTAGATGGGAGCCATATGGATGCGAACAACTGCCATACGATTTGTGTCTTGGGAGTCGTCATTCCGTCCCGAAACTAATGGGACTATTCGAAATCCTTAACTCAACATATTCGAAGGCAACGCAAAACCTATCTGAAATTTGCATCGCGACAAGCACAAAAATTCGGCTCAACATCCACGCATTTTGTTAATAACCAGACCCAAAAGCCAAGACCACGGAGCACACTAGTAGTAGAAAAATAAATAAACAAAATGTCCGAATAATAAACGGAGTAGTCGCGTGTGCACCGCGCTCACTTCTGATCTATTTTTGGAGGATCACGGCACCGTATGAGCACGCGGGTTAAGAACAATGACGGCATCTTTTGGCAAGAAGCGCGCAACTTTCAACTCAGGGCGATGTTTAAGATCGGTGACGACGATCCTGTTCCTCCAATTCGGAGCCGCAATATCGATGATCGCGCAAATGCACAAACGGACAAATTTGCAGTCGATCAGTCGCATTTTGCGGCCACCACCAGCCAGCCTCAAACGGAGAAAACAACGATCACGCAAACATATGACCGTTACGAAAATAGAATTTTCTTTTTTAAGACCACGAAAGAAATTTTGTTTTTATAAATTTCTAGAGGTTCTGTACCCCTTGCGGCGATCTTTCATAGATCGTATGCGCGCCTAGTGATGCAGATCGTGTCCGCAATCGCCGCTATGACCATACGGAAAAAGCTCGGTGCGATATTGCGAACCTTGTGGTGGTCCATGATTCACCGAAAGTGAAATTAATTGAATGCCAGAGCACAAGTGTACGGACTGTTTTATTACCGATTCTGGCTTTGTCTTAAACAAATTAAGGTGCAGATGGCCCATTTCGTTTTCTTCGTTGCGAATTGCGTAGTGTTTTAGTTTGTTTTAGTTTGTTTAGTTTGACCTATCGTCTGTCTCAAAGAAGGCTTGATCAAGTGTCAATCAACAAATTCATTAAGTAAACTTGAAGAGCTTTCTTTAGAAAATTAGTAATGTTATGTGTCTCGGCTAAATAAAAGCTTTTATATTGAAGTTTTTATCTTTTTACATTCATTTTTAAAACATTTACCGGAATAAGTTACAGTTTTAGATTTTTGAAGTACTCTTTTAACAATATTTAAAAAATTAATAATTTTGTAAAAAATTCCACTAAAATTTTTCTAACGATTATTTTGAAAGACGGCAGTCCAAATTTTTCTTGAGAAGTTTTTTTAAACTTCGTTTTTAACATGCTTAATATCGTTATATTGTTGTAAGCAATTAGTTTACCTGGATTTCCTGTATTTCGATTAAAATAAAAACACAAATTGCTTCATTCAATCGCTACTAATCTCGCAGTAGAAAAACTGATCTGGCGTACAAGACCTGCTTCGCTTATATATTGGAGTAGAAGGTGGTAATGTGGCCCCTGCTGATATATTGGCCCCTCTTTGTATTTCCCACATCACTACCCTATCTGTAGTTTTCTTTAGCAAGTTCATTAGAGCATAGATCAACTACAATTTAAATGCACTAGATGTCTCCACTTGACAATTCATCCGCCATTTCTCGCGATTCAATGGTGGGTGTAAATTCAAAACTGTTCAGATGGTCTGAAAATTTCATGACATTTGTTAAAAAACAAGTTTTAGGTAGTCCGTTTGTGTGTTCAAATAAATAAAAACTAAATCATATTTTCAATATTTGAAAGGTAAATCCGCGATATTCCGGGTTTTTTATCTGTTTTGATTTGTTCTGTAAACAACTCGTAATTTTCAATGTGGTCCCCTCTTACTACATGTATTATGGACTAGTGGGACCATATTGGATATATATGACTTGAAACGAATATTTTTATGTTTTATGTTTTTCACTTAGTACATTGTTTTGCAGATGACCCGCTGTAATATAACCTGACCTAGGGATAAAAGAAAAAAATGGGATCCAGAGCAAATGAAAAGAGCAATTGAATCGGTCAAAAGCAAAATAGTAGGTTGGAAGAAAGCTGTAAAAATGTATTCCATACCTACTTTAGACGCTTTCGTTAAAAAAATTAGTTAGGAAGCCTATAGTGCCACCAATTTTGGAAATTGGTAGAACATCTATTATTTATGGAAGCCAAATATAATGGTTTAACGCGAATAGACGTTAGACGAAAGCCTTATCACCTTGCAGTAAAAAACAGAATATCTAGCCATTTTAGAAATAAAGTAGCGGGCTGAGTTTAACTTGATGATTTTCTTAACAGACATAAGGACAAATCGTCATTAAGAAAACCGATAGGAACATCATACTCGTATGTTCCTATCCATGGGTTTAATCGCGAAGTACTTAACAAGTTTGTTGGCATCTTACTTTTATTATGGCCCGCTTGAATCTTTAAATTGTTATATTGGAGTCTTGATGAAAAATATAATTTATCTCCAAATTTTAATTCAGATTATAACAATTGAAACCAATGAAATGAACAATCTTTTGATGTATTCTAACCAGTTGCAAAGTGAATGAAGTTTTTTTATTGTAAAAAATGAAACTGGGGGCCACATTACCACCTTCTCCTCTACATATATCCACTAGCCTATATATTACATGTGTTGGTCAAGAGATTTCCAGCATATTCGTTTCTGTATGTCGAACATGCACGAAGTGTGTATAAGATGCGAGAATGTGTAGAGCTTTCTACGCTATTCTATTTGGAAGGTTGTAGTTTTCTCTGGAAACTTCAAAGTCATTGAATAGCGGTTTGATTTCTTGCTCATAAAATTGTATGTCCCTGCAGTCATAGCTAAATTCATAAGTTATAAAATACAAAAGTTAAAAATTCACTCTGTTTCCGATCGAAATACTAACAATAAAATTTGTTTTATTTTCAAACAAAATAGCGGCCAAAAAATTTTGAATGCTCAAACATCGCATTTTACTTGTTAAATTGAAAATCCAAATTTTTTATAAAGAGTAGCGCAGCTGTAGCACTAAGCCTATTTTTTTTTTTCTATACTAAATTGACATTTTCAATAACCTGCCCATTCTACGAGTATATCCAGTGATAAATTGATTGGTGATTGCAATCTACAAGTAGTGATTTGCGGCTTATAATGAAAATCATAAAGCCTAGTAGGGCATTCCTGTCAACAATGATGCATACTTAGCACGTAAAAGGGCTGCAACCAATCAGGTGTAAAAAACAGTGTAAAAAATAAGATCTTAACGATGTCGTATTTTCGAACCCAAGATTCCTTGCGAAGATGCTTGGTTGCTGATCCATGCACTCATCGAGGTCACATAGGAACTGAAGACAGGATGAATGTGACTTGGGAATGTGCTTTGCTCTTCACAGTACAATCAAGTGTGCCCTTAGAGGGTGGCAAGAAGGAGCAGTTGCACCCGTATTCCACCAATCCAAAAAAATTCTAATTTGCAATTAGTTGTTTCACAATTCAGATTCACCATAAATTTATTGCTCACTTCTTCTGGTTTTCGTAGGTCACTGGTTTAAATCCGGCTCGACGGATCAAAAAATGTTTGATTATCACCAAAAGTGCTGCCAGCTTTACATCATAAAGAGAAAAATGGAATTTAGTTGGAAGTATCTAGTTGTATATACGTAGGTTTCGAAGTTAGTACAGATACATTTGACGAAGAAGTGGAAGAAAGTTTGTGAAATTACTGCCCTCATTTTGTGTTTTGGGGCATTTTGGATCAAAATAGGATTGATAGCCATTCGCGCAAGAATGGCATCGTCTCGAGCGTCCTGACTATGCAGGAAAATAAATTTAAAATTCATTGCGATACAGTAGCGAATCGTGTAAGCACTAATAAATCAGGACCGGACCATGGTAATTAACGATTATTTCACCAGTATTATCATTACCACCTACTCGTCTATACTAAAATTCTTTTTATTCGCTATTAAACCGGCAGTTGTTTTCTGTTTCTTGGTTTTTTTTCAAATATAAGCATGGAATGCAATTTACATGAAAAACAGGACCATCAAACGGACATTATATTGCATGGGGAACTTGTTTATGCCAAAAAGCTTATTTATCACTTTTTTTTATGTCCGAATGAAAGTTGTTCCGCACTTATTAGGCTCCGTCCATAAATGTTTATTGAAATGATGATAGATTGCGGCGAATGTTATTATTCAGTTCGGTTCTGATCTGAAAATGTCGTGGTCAAATGACCTTAATGAGGAGTAGAGGAGAATACTAGCAGCTTAGAATGTGGGTAGTGTAATTTATGCTGTAAACAAGAAACGATAGAAGGCGAGCTCGGATACAAGCTAATAGTTAGCTTTGCAAACAATCCAATTGAAGATTAGACATGGTCAGGTTTCTTTAACTCCTTCGGAATACCAGAGCAAATTTCACTACAGATTTGTGTACCTCAACCCTTTTCGCTGAAGCATTTAAGCCCTGCAGTTAGTAAAAAAGAGGTGGAAGGAGTAACAACAGAGGGCAGTGATACGCGGTATTCTCAGATATAGATGGCGTTGAATCACAATTCAAATATCTTCAAAGGAATAAATCACAATTTGTTGCTATTTGAAAGTAGCGATTATATTGTTACGGATGGTATTGGAACAGCGTGGAGACCTAGTGGTGATTAAAAGGTCAATTTCCAGATTTGAGTCCATTCAGCTCTTGTGCGCCTTGATGGAAAATTCTTCAAGATGATTTGACAAAATACCAAGTTCTAGAGTAGAACTTTTTAAAAACAAAAGCGGACCAGGACTATGACACAAAAACGTAATTGTAATTTTAAGGGTGGTAATGACGTTTTCCCTTCTGATGCATCCTGACCAATCACTTCCCGGACTTTGTTCTGAAAAATAATAAAGTTGCGACAAGACTGCAGTTTTTTTTATTATTTTTCACGTAAAAATGAATGTACAAGTTGAGCGAACGAACGGCAAGTACTGTTGAACTGTGCTGTGTAAGGGGAGTACCAGGTGTATAAGCTTAAAACGATCGTTTTTTAGTCAGAAAAACACGTTTTTTTTCAAAGAAAACAAAAACAAATTTATTCGAAGTACTCACCCTCGCTAGCTACACATTTCTCCCATCTGTCGGGTAATTTGTGGATACCACGTCAAAAAAATTCCTTCTTTTTCGAAGCAAACAAACACTCATCAAGCCATTTTCGGACGTCTTCGTAAGAACCGGAGTGCTGCTCAGCGAGCGCGTGGCCCATCGACGAAAACAAGTGGTAGTCAGAATGGGCCAGGTCTGGTGAATAAGCGGGGTGGTGTAGCACCTCCCAGTTGAGTGTGTCCAAGTAGTTGCGGACCAGTTTTGACGTGTGCGATGGTGCGTTGTCGTGGAGGAAAATCACCTTGTCATGTCATTGTTGATATTCCGGCCTTTTTTCACGCAGAGCACAGTGCAATTTCATCTATTGTTGGTTGTAGCGGTGGGCATCGACAGTTTCACCAGGTGTTGAGAGCTCATAGTAGACGATATCCCACTGAGCCGATTTTCGCGCTTCTTGTCGCTCAGGTCAAAATCGCCGTCTTTGAATCGACGAAATCAAGCCCTGCACGTTGATTCCGCTAGAACATTGTTACCATAGGCCTCCACAAGCATTTGATGCGATTCAGCAGCCGTTTTCTTCAAATGGAAGCAAAAAAGCAGAGCTTCCCGCAGTTGCTCTTTTTCTGGCAAAAAACTAGACATGATCAGCATAGGACAAACGTATTTTGTTGAATGAAATTTGTGACGATGTGCACTGATTAATGTTAACAACTAACCAAACCTTTAATAAAAAAAATGGCGTCCCTAGGTTGCTTAACACGCTCACTAACGCCATCTATGTGTCAACGATCGTTTTAAGCTTATACACCTGGTAAACCCCATCTAAAACGTTCGCAGCAGTACCTACTTAAATGAATGTGATATACTGAAGTAAATTTCGGGATACTGTGCCTTTCTCTAACTCTGGAAAAAAACACATTACTGAAAATCTTCATTATTTAATCCGGAAATGCCATAATTAAAACGTGTTCCAAGTTTCAACATTGTGGCATGAACCGTTCCTAAGCTAGACAAATAAAAACACCCTTTAAGAAACATTTTGTCTTTATTTATATTATGCGCACCACTTACAAGCCAAAAACTTCTGCCGAAGGCAGCGCCATCTTCTTTTGGTCAATGCATTCCCTTAAATGAACTCCATCACAACAACCAAAAAAATTTAATTCTAATAATTAAAAGAACGGTAACCCATGCTATAGCCACCAAAAACCCACCCTTAATACGTAAGCTGACCTTTTCACATAAGACAGGATTATAGTGCCGAGTGCGTTTGAACATATCTTGCTTTTGTCTCCTTAAGGTTTGACCAATTCATGACTACTTCCGTCTGAATCTTAAAAAATTACACGAAATCGAAATAGGCTGGTGTGAGCATGCTAGTCTATCAGTCCAGATGTTGTGGGTTCGAACCCTACTCATGAGACATGGTCCTACACTTTTCTCATCTCCCCTGCCAGGGTTGGCCGATAGGCTAATAATCTATCCCCGGAAGAAATACGTTAAGAAACTGGAAGAGAAAACTCTTATCGGACTCAGGGAAGGCTGTAGTGTCTCAAATCCAACCGTGAGCGTGCTAGTCTATCAGTCCAGATGTTGTGGGTTCGAACCCTACTCATGAGACATGGTCCTACACTTTTCTCATCTCCCCTGCCAGGGTTGGCCGATAGGCTAATAATCTATCCCCGGAAGAAATACGTTAAGAAACTGGAAGAGAAAACTCTTATCGGACTCAGGGAAGGCTGTAGTGTCTCAAATCCAACCGTGAGCGTGCTAGTCTATCAGTCCAGATGTTGTGGGTTCGAACCCTACTCATGAGACATGGTCCTACACTTTTCTCATCTCCCCTGCCAGGGTTGGCCGATAGGCTAATAATCTATCCCCGGAAGAAATACGTTAAGAAACTGGAAGAGAAAACTCTTATCGGAAGGCTGTAGAGTCTCAAATCCAACCGGAGATATATTATCGAACAGGCCAAAGTCCGATTTGGTCTGTCGCGACATAGGTTAGGTTAGACCCACATATAGTTAGCCCCACATATGGCTTGGGTATATGAATGAGGCGCATCCAACGGTATTTGATTGTCTGTCAAATCATTTTGCACTATCTAAGCGTCCATATCCTTACCAATGAATTCAGTTTGTATATGACCCCTTCTGCGGCATACGATCATGACTGAGATTTGGGCACTGTTACTGCTTCAAATATAAGTTTTGTGCTTACACCTCGACCACCCATGGATTCCAACCCATGAATTCATGCTTTGAAGACTGATTAGCCTCTGCGCCACCGAGTTCTAATTACCCACAATTTGCGTACTGAATCCTTTTCTGATTTTCAGTTTCAGTATTTGTTGCTTCGCGATTTTGAAGTTGGTATTTTGAAGTATTACATAAAGCCCCACTTTTTCCGATTGTTCTCCTCATTAACTACCCTTAGACCACTAAAGTGGCGCGGCACCGTGGTTGAGAATCACTGCCTTAGACAGACACTTTCCAGTTTGCAAGGTACATTAGGTATGTTCTTTGGCAAACTTATCCAGTGCAGAGCAGGTTAGACACATGAACATTAATTAGGCGTCATTTTTTTTCTCCCTTATCCAGTGCAGAACAGCTGGGGATGGTTTCTCGGATTATATTATTAATAACTTGCTCCAATATATCCTCAACGCTATCTAGTTGTAAGAAGTAGAACCTGCTGCACTGTATCGTTCTTCTGTACTCTCTCTCTCTCTCTACTCTGTTCTGCTCTGGAGAGCAAAAGAATACATATTATAAAATTTTTATCTGGACTAGGGCCTCGGTACCCTAGTGGCTAGCTTGTTGACCGTGAGTTCAAACTACAGAAAAAGTATTTGAAGCAGTAATAGTACCTCACAAGTGCCTTATTACTTGCCTTTGAACCCAGAAGGAGTCATATTGAAACTCAAGAAGAAGATCAGGACTGGAAAGAAGCGATTGGATTTCTAAGTCAAAATTCTTTTAAAAGGATATTAGAAGTAGCAGCAGTATCACAGAAAGGAGCGCTTTCATTACTCGGAACGAGCTTCACAAGAAATTTCGTTCCAGCAATTGAGGATTCAATCCTTTACCTGGAGGAATACTTAACCAACCTATCGGCACTTCTTTTACAAATGTCCATACAATAAAATTTGGTTATGTTAAACAGAATCTAACTCAGTGGAAGTGCCTATTTTGTTCGTAAAATTTCAACACTGAAACCGAATTGCGTCTCTCCATTTCAATCCTTTTCTGCATTCGAGTGATTTTCCTAATGAATCCGAATTACAACATTCAGATTTAATGGAGTCCTTTCAATCCAATTTTCACCAGACTACTTTCATAAACTGGCAAACGCAAAAAACCGTCCCATTTCGAATAGAAGCTTCATGAGTCGCCCAATCCAAATTTAGATGTCGCTATTTACAGAAGGGACCATCTATAGATAGTCTAGCTTGTATAGTCGTTCACATTTTAGTCATGTAGCTCAGCCTCGTAGACGTTAAGGGTACAAAACAGAAACACTCGACCACAAATCTGTGATATCATCGGTCTCGTCTGTACAATGTACAGCGTACAGACTATAAGCGATTTTTGTTGGCCATACAAAACTTAAGTCGGTAATAAAAGCCGTCTGTCTTTTACGCACTACTTTCATTCCATCTGTGTTGTTAGTTTAGTGTCTTCTAGACAAAAACTACTCAACAAGATTCCGAAAAAATGGGCAAAATGACATGAAGGTCTTCGAGACGCCCGAGCATATGAATGGAAGGAACTGAACGCGTGAGCGTTTTATATCACCAATCAGATAACCAACCCATTCCTCGATCCGGCTCAATTCTCTATTTTCAGGTCAATTTCGTCTGTAATTTGCCCGTAAAGATGCCACGCGACTTTAAGTGTACCCTTCTTACTATCAGCGTTCACCACCCACACTGCCCGTCCGCCTAAGGAAGTCTATCGACCATAAAATAGTCGACTTAATTTCCAATTAAGACCTTAGTTCAATTTCGACTTACGTTCGTTTAGCCATAAATAAAACTCAAATCCACCCTAGCAAGAACTTTCCCAAGTGGAGGCAGGGTGGGCAGACGGATCGCTCCACTTCAAGCACCGCACTTAACACACTCTAAAATCACTTTTTGCTTTAATTGCACTTGTGTAATTGCACCGTTTTGCACTTGAACGCAACGGACAGTCGACACCGAGAAACCGTGGAGAAAACTCGTCCAGCGTGACGAAAATTTCTTGACCGTTTACGCACGCACTATAACCGAAAACGTGTAAGTGGCGAACCCGAAAGTACAATGCGTTCGCACGTGCAAGTCTTCGACAACGAAATGAAATGACAACAGATCACCGAGGAAAATCATCGCGGAAAAAGAAACTTTTCCGAACCAAAAGTTGCCACCGCCGCCGTCATCGTCGTCGCAATAGTGGAAAATCTCCCAACATGGAAAAACGACCGAGTCGAAGAAAACTGCCTCGACTACGTCGCCGTCGCACGACACATGCATGCCATTGTGTCCAGGATGGGGGTGGGGGATATCAAGGCATCCAGCAGCAGAAGTACCACCAGAAGACTAGGCCTCACAAATCGCAAGAAGAAAAGCCCCCCTTCAAAGGAAAACTCACCAGAGAAATCAGAAGGAAAAGCGTTTGTCGAGATACGCACACGATTCCGTTTACGCGATTCGTTGGAGTAGAAAAGGGAAAAACGCATGTTGAAGTGAGGACGTGTCAACAAAAACCTTCACAGCTCTTCACAGGTTGGAAAATCGCACCTTTCCTACAGTGGTTTGGAGCAGTCGTTGCACTTGTTGGCTCTCATTGGAAAATTACTCCTTAGTCCTTCTGTTTTTATTTCCAATATTTCATCAATGACTCTACAATTCAAGTCTTTTGTCTTTTTTTACAGATTCTGAAGTTTTCTTAGCTTCGCAACACTGTTGATTTTTGCAGGGATAGGTTAAAGCCTATCGCCCAACCATCGCGGAGGCCTTAAGAAGATTGGTTGGAAATGGAATTCTAAAAATCAGGACTACCAGTAGTTTATTAGATCAAAAATAATGATAATCACGGGGAACTATTCTATACAATTTAGGAGATATTTGGAGGGCTCCAAAAATGAGTAAAATATCGCTGACTTGTATTTTTTTCTTGGTATTATTAAATCTCAATTTCATCACCTTCAGTTTTATGGTAACTTTATCACGCTAGCTTAACTACTTTAGAAGTTATCTACATTTATGCTGTTATGACACTGGCTAGTTCTCAAGTGCAATAAAAGTGCAATAAAAGTCAATCGTGCGACAAGGCGACCAATATAGAGAGAAAGAGATTACCGATAAAAGTACCCTTGCTGATGCTACCGGCATCTAGTAGACGAAATTAACAACTGATTTGTTATAAAAAATACTGATCTTAGCGCGTTTCATAACATAACATGACACTGTCAAAAACAAGTCTGTAGCGGCTGGAAAGTCTAGCCGCCAGTGGATTTTTCTTGGATTAACTGCTATAATGTTGCGAAACACTGCTCGAATGCGCTTTGTTGCCACTTTTTTTGACAGTTATGAATTGTTTTTTGACAGTTACTCATAGTTTTGCTGTTCGAACTGTCTGTCTCACACCAATGTCTAAATTGTATGTTAAAGTCTCTATCCCTCTCCATTTGGATTTTCTAGCCGCTTTAAAGCCGCAAAAATCGCCAGTGTCATAACAGCATTAAATAGACCATTATAGCTCTTGAATAATTCCTTTTTTTTTTGAAAAGGCCGCAGGGTCTGAGCATCGCATTATTTAATATATCTTAAAATATAAAAAATGTAATATGGAATAATAAAAATCAATCTAATCTAATCTAATCTAATTCCTTTTTTTCAATGGAGTGAATTAAGATTCATCAATTCATATAACAGAAAGTTATTGATTGAATTGATATCGATTATCATAAACATTGTTTTATTTGAATTTGTATTAAAAACTTTTTTTTTTGTTAACTAAAGTTTTTTTAATCGCACAGTGTATTGGAACGCAAATTCACATCTAAAAACAATTATTTAAATAAATTTCACACCCAAGATATTTTTTTTTTGGAGAAATGAACGAGGTCGTCCACAACTTGAAAGCCAAGAAAAAGACTCGTACTCCTAACGGATTCTTGAAAGAAGGTGCCTATTTCCACATTTCCCTTCAACATCGTGCGAGGAAAGAGGGTGTTGCCAGAAACGTAAAATATTAAGATCTAGTTATCCAAGTTGCAGGGCCAGAACAACGTCTGTAGTATAAGTACGAAACATTGTTCGGAACATGGTTTTTTCTACTTACATATTTACACTTTATTAAAAAAAAGAATTGCTCAATTGCAAAAACCGTTCAGATTAAGGAGGCATAACTTCAAAACTGCTTTAGATAAAGCAATAAATTTACGTTCAAATGAATGGCGATCAAATAGGCTTCTACAGTTTCGAAAAGAGAAAATTAATTAATCGATCTTGTTATCAATTAAATGGCCGTGAACTAAAATTATTGTGATTTGATTTGAAGTTATTATTATTAAGAATATCTGCATACAACGCATGTGAAACATATTTACAACGTTTTTTGTTGACAAAGTCTCTTGACTTTGTTTCGTGAACGGTACTATTTTTGCATTTCAACTTATCGTACAGACATCTATTTTATTTTATCAGTTTATTAAGTTTGTCCTCAATTGTTCCAGATTTAACCTTTTTCGATTTCAAAAACAAGACAAGTTACTAAGAGTTCAGAATTTCATCAAAATTAGAGGTCACTTAATTTCCCCTTTTGTCGCCATTGTGTTCCGATCAACTCGCTAACCTAGTTCTTCCACGATCTTAACTACAGGTCCTCATGAGCATGTTGTAAAAACATCTTTTGGACGTAAATGGAATTGCTTTTTCATTGTCCCCCAGTCGTATTGGACTTTTGGGAGTGAATCTACTTTCTTAGTACTTCCTTAATTGGCAGCTAGTAGAACTTCGATGTGTAAAAACTGGGCTGAAAGAGAATATTAGAACTAGCGCTATAGCGTATCAGTTTGTTCAACAAGGGGAAGCAATTGGTAAATATCAAAAATTTACTATTATTATGCTTTCTACAAATTTAGTGCGTGTTAATTGAACCGCTCCCATTAGCTAATCAAATTTTATCTTCTTGGTATAATTAGTTCGTAAGATATTCTAATCCAAAGTTTTTTACCCCCACCCCTACACCCCACCACCCGATTTCAAAATTTTAGCCTTTGATTAATCTCCTATTAAGACAACTACAGAGTTTCAATCTTCTGACATCAATCGTTCAGGACATATGTATTTTAGAATGTTTCAACCCCAGTTTTGAAGCCTTTCAGACACATTGCTTTCCCCTCCACTCCCACGCCCCTTAGCCCTTCTCGCCAATTTTTTTGCAATAAGTTCCAATTTCAGCCTCCGAGCGTAAGTGGTTCCTGAGATCTAAAAGTGCTGCATTGATTGGATCATGGGCTATACCCATAACATATAAATTCAATTCCAAACTTTGTTCAGAATTCAATTCCCATCCTACTCTGGTAACTCTTATCAGATCTCGCTTCCAAATTTGCTGAAAGCTTGTCTGCTGCAGCCAAGCATTTTTTCTACTACCCGTGGAAGCAAATTCTTCATTGCTTCCAACCTACCGTGTTCGTGTATTTTTTCATGACATCACAATGGGCTTACTATGGAATTAAATGAACGCTCATAGATGCAACTTTCAAATTGCTTCCATATTTCTTCTTTTCGCTTGCCTTTTCGTGGTGTTACCAATTTGGCTGTGTGAGATATTCGCGAGTAGTTTCTTGCGAACATTTATTTAGACTGTGCCAAAGAAAATTCTTGAAACATAAATTTTTTTTCACGATTTTTCTGCGCGATTTAGAGAAAACGCATTTTAGATATTTTTCAGCAAAATGTAAGGGAAGCAATGCTTCCCTTGCTTCCATGGACGCCACGCCACAGGTTTGTTTAGTTCCTGCATGATCGCTTCTGGACAGTAACAGCGATCTTTCTATAACTACTGTCTGTTTTTTCAAATTCAAAAGCCATTTTATTTGATTCTTAGACCAGTAGTAAGCACTAAACTATGGAAGGAGGACTCACGGTCGACCTCCATGTTTGTAGGCGCGCAAATTTGTCAGGTTGTCACTATACTACGCGATATCTAAAATTACAAAACTTGGAGTAGTGATCGCATTAGTTCCTCTGTGATCGCAGCACGTTTTTTAAGACCATAGCTAAGATTCGTACCCATGGTATCAGTATTGGTAGGCTTGCGCTCCTTGGCACTAGGCTACTTAAGTCCTTCTATGGAAAATGACAATCTGAAGTAGAGATGGGCAAAACAGTTCATTGTGAAGTATTTCAATTGAACTGCTCTTTTCAACTCTTCTCTTTTAGCCGTTCAGTAGTCAATAGTCATGAAGTACTTCAATTGAGCTGTTCTTTTCATCTGTTCTCCTCTCGCCGTTCAGTAATCACTAGTCACTGTGTAGTGATGGGTAAAACAGTTCATTTCAGTGAAGTACTAGTACTAGTTCACTCATTCACTTCAAAGAGTTAGTTCAGTGAAATACTTCAACTGAGTTACTCTTTTCATCTGTTCTCTTCTCGCCGTTCAGTTCTGAAGATCACATTAATGCGAGAATGAATCAACAGAAATCTGTCCAACTTATACTCGAAATTGACTGGGCTTATTGTACGCATTCTTTCTAAGATGAAGAAAACTGCTTGACCTAATTCTATTCAAGAATCTGACTTTCTTAAAGAAGTCGAACCGGCTCGAGGAAACCTCCTTAAAGGTAACATAATCTCATGAATCTTCTGATCACTCCTCATTTCACAATTTGTACCCATAATTTTCCGTGCCACTGTACACTTCACATCGCGCTATATCTAGTAGAACTTTTCCTGATTGACAGGAAAACTACTTTTCAACCGATTTTCCTCTAGTTTTTGCTAAACTTCATTCGATTTGTCACAAGCACCGATGTGGTCTGCGAGTGGAGCCACCGCGCCAGGGGTTTGGTTCAGCCTCTCGTTTTCATTTATTTCGAAGCAACTGAATAAATTTATCACTGAAAGTCCTCGCTGATGAAGTGGTGAAATTGTTGTGGGGTTGGAGATGATTTTGTTTACGGTTCATTCGAAACTCGAAGGGATGAGAAGCTGTTTCAGAAGGCTGTTTATGACATTAGACGGGGCTGTTTGTTCTAATGGGACGGAAAATACGAGTTCATTTGCAATGCGAGAACTAGGAACGAGGAAATGAGGTTGAGGCGACTGAGTGACCTTTTGCGTTGTTCTCACCCCGGGGTGCAATAATCATGTGTTGATGGCGGTGACTTTGTCACTTTGTTGCTTCTACAGAAGTGTTCATACCACGACTTCATTACCGTTTCCCTAGCGAAGTTTAATTGCAGTCGTGGGACAAGCACGAAATAATTAGGAGAAATTTTGATATGATTTTTTACTCGGGCTGGTCGGTATATTGAAAAAAAGGTTCTTGTCATAAAATTTGAGGAATTGCTATGGAATAGGGATGGAAAAATTAGTCATAGAAGACTTCTAAACTTACCCCTTTTGATCATAATGATAACAATAACAACGATACAATAGTTTACTCCTAAATTAAATTTCTTTATTAGGAGAATGTCCATATCTTACAGAATTCGGGGTCACCAATAATTGTTTATAGTTTCTAATTTTCGCTACTTAATGGATGAACTAATGAATGAACAACACCAACACAGAGCCAATCAAAAACGTTACATATTTGAGCAAAGAGTTTCCAATTTTGAAAACAGATAAACGGAAAACTCTTTTATGGTGGAGTTTTTCGAGAAAGTTTCGGTTTATCAGGAATGACGTATGCTAAAAAGTTGTACTTGATTCACATATGCAACTGCACTAGCGACTTATTTCAAAACTTGATAATTTTTCAGGAGCACGGAATGTCGGCAGATTCTGGTCCAATAATGGTCAATGGTTCAGCTCAGTTCAGGAAGGGGTGCAGCACTTAGAGTCGCCACGCTCACTTGGCACCATACGGGCCTATATCAAAATTTCGTGAGCAACTATTCCCCCTCAAAACACTCTATATCTCTGCAGAACCACCTGACTAGTTTGTCATGCCCTAGCGGCCTCAAAGCCTCAATGTTGTCGAAGAAATGACTACCCAGCCATCTCATACTCCTTCTAGCAACCCCTGGGCATTCCCAGACGATGTGAGTGATGTTATCTACAGCGTACGTGCCAAGATCTCTTGGCAGTACCGGCACACTTTCGTCTCAGCTAACCCTAAACGCATGGCATGCTTACTTAATATAGTAGTTAATATATTCTTAGTCTTTTGACTATCCAACTCGGAACACAAAGCTCAAGAAATCCTGCAGCTTGTCAGCCCTGCCTACCTAGAGTTGGCAGCCTCTATAGAACGTTCACCAATTAGCGCGTTGATACCATGGTCACCTATCTAAAGTTAAAAGAGTTAACTTGTAAAGAGCATAGCATCTGTTCCAAAATTAGAAAAAAAATGCCAGACTTTTTGCCCAAAATTTTGATAATACTATCCAAAAGGGTCAAAAATCGTTGGCCACATGCCACCGTGTGATAAGCAGCGAAAATATTAAAAAAAATTTAAACAAAATAGTACTTATGTACGGAAAATAAAACAATTTGGCACACAATTTGAAATATTTGACAAAGTAACGTGCCGTATAATTCATGCATGAAGTCTGCTGTCAAATATTTTAAAAATTCAGGTTAATTCTTTGGGTCAAACAGGATTTGTGTAAGGCAAATAAAACAATTTGGCAAACGAAAATTGTGAAATGTTTGATAAAGTGACGTACAGTATGAAACAAACTCTCAAAGCTTGCTGTCAAATATTTGACTACCAACAATTTGACAAAAATTCAGTTAAATTAGTTAACAGGCCTTGTTTGGTGCAAACAAAAGAATGTGTCAAATAAAAAAATTCAGGATTAAACAACATAGTTGACTGCATTTGCCAACAAAAATAGTGAAATATTTGCCAAAGCGGAGATACAAGCGTAAAGATTTTTGTCAAATATTTGACCACCGAAAATTTGGCAAAGAATTCAGTTAAGCTCTTCAGATAAAAAAAACCCTGTGTAGAACAAATAAAAGAATATGACAAATAAAAATTTGACGATTACATCTGATTGCGTTTGTCAGCGAAATATTTGACAAATAATAGAACAGCAGAAAATACACGACCTTGCTAACCA
Organism: Beris morrisii; assembly: GCA_951812415.1. Taxonomy (NCBI): domain Eukaryota; kingdom Metazoa; phylum Arthropoda; class Insecta; order Diptera; family Stratiomyidae; genus Beris; species Beris morrisii. The sequence continues at coordinate 55,132,538 of OX638310.1, read as the reverse complement.
CGCCGGTATTAATTTCGACAAAATCCCTTGAAAAGTTTTGTTTCCAAAGTTCCAGGAATCCATATCCTTCGTAATCCTCCGCGTTCGCACGTTTTTCAACTAAATTTCCGCAAATTCGAATTTCCCGCCATCATCATCATCAAATTCACAGTACATTACATTGTAAGTATAGATTGCGTTTTTTTACATACTCAAAGGATTTGTCAATATAAAAATGGTTATTACGTTCACGTGGATGGCAACTTGTGGGTGTCAATCACTTCATTTCCAGCAATGCGGAATGAACGAAACGCGAAAGTAAGTAAGCGTGTACGACGACGCCAAAGAGGTTTGTAATTTTGTTCGAGTAGTCAATCCGAGGATATCTACGGCAGAGCAATTTCCCCAAAGAAAAGATAACGTTTCGTGATAAGCGCACCCTACAAGAAAATTAAACGAGAAGACGTTGTCGAACGATAAAAGAACACGACACACAGTATGGTGTATATGTGACTTTTTTCGCGAATGTCCTTCAAGAATTTTTTTTCCGTTGCCCTTTTAGTGTTTTGTGTCTTAAGCTCTTCGAAAGTTTAGCCCGGATGGCGATCTCATTCTGCCGAGTCCTTTTCATGTGGAGATTTGTTTTATATCCTGAAGCGGCTTTGCATTTCAATGATTCGCGTAGAATGCCAAAGGCTAAACTACTTTGCATTTGCCTCCTTTTTTCTTGCTATATGAGACTATCGTCCTTGGTCTCAGATATGTCAACTTGTCCAAGTGATGAATAGGATATGTGAAAATAAAACTGAAACGCTTGTAAAGACGGAATACTGGAACTATTTAGTCTAAAAAAAAAATTCTATGGATGAAGGATTCAAGCGATGACTCTCTTTTGTTTTTATAAGCGAGAACTGTGACCTTTGATAGGCTGAAGTAATAGACAACTTGCCTTGAGATGTCGTCGAAAATGTTTGTGATCACCATACAAATTTCCTGTAGAATTTGTAACTTAACTTAGAACGGAGATGTCTGTTCCTTGTTAGGTTGTCTCCAGCTTTTGTTCAACCCAAACCGTTTTTATACCTAAGACACACGACGTACTCCTAATAAACATTAATCAATAATTCCCAATTCGGTTTTTTTTTTAGACCGTGTGACAATTTAGCCTAAATATTACCTTATTTACTAGGATCTCGGCTTAATGTTCAATTTGGATTCGGGATTAGGAAAAAATGCCTAAAAACTTGCTAGAGTTTATCTATTTGGGTAAATTTTCTTGTGATTGAACAACTGTTTGTTGAACTTTCCTTTAGGACTAGAAATTCGGGAGATGTACATTTATTGCTCGATCCCTTGCCTATTAAGGTCTAACTGGGAATTAGTAAATTGCCAATTTAATAATAAACAACATTAACAGGATTGAACATAGTTTACATATTTGTGAAGCTATCGGGACAGTACCATTCAGCCAATTTTTTCTAACTGCTGAGGAAAATTAGTTTAGATTGTTAAGAGGGGTTGGTCTGGTTACCCTATGTCAATGAAGCTACAGTTGGGCCTATTGTGACGTCCCTCGGATTAACTATGATTCCTATACAATCTCTGCGCTTTCAATGTAGCTTAGTAGTTTACGAAGAGGAATGGTCAGGAATTCCGATGGTTCCATGAAACCCTGACCGAAGTGACGAAGTCTTTTTTGAGCTAAACCCTCACATTCACAGAGTATATGCTCTGGTGTTTCGTCTTTGTCATCGCAAATTCTGCAAGTTTTAGTCTCAGAGCGACCAATCCTATGGAGATGCTTCCTCATGTAACAATGTCCAGTCAGAGCTCCTACTAGGATACGGGTCTGGTGTCTGCTTAATTTCAGATACTCAGATGTTCTTTTCTCCGAATGCTTTGGCATAAAAAGTTTTGAGTGTCTATTGCCCGGTGCCGAGTCACAATGAATTGCACTTTGCGATTTTTGCCACATTTGGATGTTCATTTTGCCTGTGCTTCATGGTACCCCACAGAATGGATATGGTCGCATGAAGTCAGTTCTAGCCATTAAGTCGGCCATTTCGGTACCTTCATAGCCGCTGTGTCCCGGAATCCAAATGAGGTTAATTATGTTCTTGTTTCCGAGTTCAATCAGCCATTGGAGGCAATTCCAAACAAAAACTGCTGAGGAAGCCCTAATATTTTTACTGGAAAATAATTTCAGTAGACGTCAGTATTAAAGCTAGAGTGTAGATCCAGAAATTGATCATCCATCACTTTCTGATAATCCCAGGCTCCCCTCTTTGGGTAAAAGGTATGGTAACAGGTATCGAAGCTTAGGCTCGGGTTTACATAGTCAGTGAGTTCGTTAAGCCCACAGTCCGAAAAGAATGAATATATTGTGCTACGTCCATAATCAGTCCACCAGAATCTTTTAGTCCCAAGGCGCTCTTAGCAGCAGCATTTCTGATTTAAATGCTATTGGCAGCAGTCAGCAGAAGCAGCATAATCTTCATTACAGCTGTTGGCGCTGATTGCAAAGTACCTGTGATGCCTGGACAAGCAGTCCTCTGCACTCTCGTTAGACTATTTTTGTGTACGTTTCTGTCCAGGACTGTCAATAGAGGTGTAAGTCCAGTGAACCATTGCGGGCTTATTTCCCATTTCTTGCCAAAGGTCTTCCTGCAAGTGTAGAAGGCGATTGTTGCTTTCTTGACACGCTCATCAAGATTTCTATTCCAGTTAGGTTTTACGCTCGAGACTACTCTCTATTATCCCTTTTTGGAATTGTTAATAACAGAATTGCTATCTTTCGAGTGAAGTTAGGTTCATCTCCAAACCACAGTTTATTTCCCATTCATACAATTTCCGTAGGTTTGTTTGCACTAGTTCAGCTATTCTGGGTAGAACTTTGCCAGATACCGGAATAACTACGATATCGGCATACGGCTACCATTTTGATCCCATCCCTTTTAAGCTGGGATCGACAACTAGTATCGAAAGTACAGCTGATATGATTCCACCCTGCAGGGTAGCTCTGGACACAAATCTAGATATATTTTTACTTTTGGAGCATGCCGTCGATCCAGTTGGTAATGCCTGAATCAGCGCATGCATTTAGCAGAGCTTCTCGAATGGTATCCCTTTTAACCTTGTGAAAGGCTCTTTCAACATCTGTAAATACTCCCATTGTGTATTGGTTATGGTTCGTACTACCTCATGTTGAGCGGTTTCCACCGACTTACCTTTTGTGTGGTCGTGTTGTAGCCTTAGAGAGGGTGTTTGCTTCGTAATTACTTCAAGAGTTTCCTGAAGCATTATGACCATAATTCCGACCATACCTGGTGATTTATAAGCCGGGAAGGGTGTAATAGCCCATGCCGTTCGCCAAAATTCTTCTAGTGAAAATGCAGTTGTACGGTATATCTGGTTCCTTACTAAATGTACTAGTTTCGTATACCTCGGACCGGAAGATGCGTTTTGTTTTTAGAGGAAAATTTTTAGCCGAGCTTCATGCAACATCAGGTGTTCCTCAGGGATCTATTTGAGACCACTACTCTTCATAAATGATCTTCCACTTAACATCTCGTCTCATTGCCTTCTATATGCCGATAACCTTAAGTTATTTCGAGCAATAAGGTCCACTGAGGACTGTATACGTCTGCAATCAGATTTAAACTATCTGTCGCACTGGTGCGACCTTAATGACATGTCACTAAACATCAATAAATGTTTTTTTTATGTACTTTTCTCCGAAAATTAATCCCCTCTAAACGAATCTCCACCCTCCCTTGTCACCACTATGAAGGATCTAGGGGTAACATTTGACCCCAAATTAAAATTTGTTGACCATATCACTGATATTGTAAACAAAGCTTTCCGTCTCTCAGGCTTTGTTCTACGTGTATCGTCCTCTTTTAGACGTCTTAGTACCGCTTTGTTGTTATTTTCCTCACTTGTTCGTAGTATCTTAGAGTACTGCTCTATAGTATGGAATCCGCATCATAAACTATCTAATTAGTTTAATTGGAAGCGTTCAACGCAGATTTACGCGATCTCTTTTCTATCGTCATCACATACCATATCTTGACTACAATTCAAGGCTGTTATTACTTCACCTTCATCCTTTAACCACGCGACGCACTTACCTTGACCTATGTTTTTTATACAAGCTCGTGAATAATGTTCCCGGAGTTCTCCTAGTTGAAGATTTATCACACAGGACAAGTGCAGTTCCAACTAGAAACTGTAACATCTTTCAGCCTCTTCGCGCTTTTTTGGATGTTTACTACTTTTCACCACTAGTAAGACTTCAAAGAACACATGACACTCTACAACTCGAATCTCTGTCCGCTTCTTATACATCTTTTATTATTAAATTGAAGCATGTGCCTTTTACAAACTAGTTTTTTTCTTTTGTCATTTTTTAATTTCTAAGCTATTGTATTAGTGAAATCATTATATTTTGTCTCAATGGCTTTTAAAAAATAAAAATAAATAAATAAATTCCCTGGTTATAACTTTTGCTATGGTGGCCAGTGACGGATTTATCAACATTCCAGACTGGTTCCCTATGAGGGTCTCACCCCATTGAGATGCACAGTCTGGAAAGTGGGTCTCCTTGATAAGTTTTAAGGTTGCCCACTTGTTCCCGGTAGTAGCACTAACGACGAAAATATTTAGTTCAATAGTTAAGTGTCTAATGTTACTTTTGAGTAACAAATAAATTACCCAAAAAACAAACTTTGAATTTTGACCAAAAAATCAGGATGTCCAAACCACATTAAAAAAAATTAAATAATGTAAGTACGTCCTTTTTCTGTTTAACGGTGTGAGTCCCCTAAAAGCTTCGATAATGTGGTCAACTTTTATTCTCTATACTGTATAGCTCAGTATAAAAGTTCCAGTTCGGTTGATGTCTTCGCTATAAAAGTTGCATAATACGCGGCATTTTTTCGAAAAATTTTGTATTAATTTTCTTACTACCTTAGCACTCAGTACTTGCAGGCAGGTAAAACACGTACCCAAACTTAACAATTTTGATAATTTTATTAAATCTACTACCGACTAATCACTCACCTCATCACAAGCGTTACATCGCGGCTTCAACATCTCAGCATAGTGACGTTCGCAGTAAAGCTTCTCCTCATGAACACAATACGTTAAATCGACCAGGAGTTCATCACAGGTGGTACAGGTAAAGCACTTGGGATGCCACATCATTTGATCCCGGAATTTCGGTGCAATCACAGCCATGTCACCCTGGGCGATACGATCGTCGCATGTAACGCATTTCGTTGAGTGTGACGCATCTTTGATGTATCCTAAAAGTAAAAGGGAGTTTAAATTACAACCAATTGGAAGTTGCGCTTTTTTTTTGTGCTAACCAATGTCTAAGGCAATCTCATTGCGTGCTGCAACAAAATCTTCATATGAGGCACGATGTTGTGGTTCGACATGTTTACAGTAGTCCAGGGCTAGGTCCTGTTTCGGCAACTGATACGTTATCTGACGTTCGCGAAATCGTTCACCGCTTGTGCCCAGTTTAGGAACTTTATCCTGAGGTATTTTGTCGAAGTAACGTTGAACTTTGGCCGATGTCATGACGCCGGGCGGTACCCAGGTGTAGCCCAATTGGCGCGGATCGATTCGTGACGTTTGATTTTCGGGCTTGAAACCCAATCGTTCACGAACTGAAGTGGCCTGTTCCTGGTAGATGGCATGCGCTTCTCGTGGACACTTGCAAGATTGGCAGGTTTTTCTGAAAGAAAGGATAAAAATTGAATTAGGCCAATATCCATATCAGAAAGTATATAAAATCTGATAAAAACTTCCAACAGCTTGATTACCATCCATCGTTGCAAGTCTAATAAAATTAAAATACCTCCGACGGTATTTCCAATCCGATTTACTACAGACCATTAGTTCAGGTTACAATTTACAAATAAAAGACAAACTTTGATAGGCGCACTAATGACATGCCAATTAAACTACACCCTAAAGTTCCCTTGTGTCCTCTCCCCCAACTAGTTCCAAAGGACTAATAACAATGTTATGTGTGTGACATAAAATGGGAAATGTTGTAAAGGACATAAACGACGCTAATTTAGTTGGAAGTCTGGGCTCGACTATCAAAATTCAAGTCACAGCAGAAAGCAACGTCCTTTAAAGGGTTGCGAAAATGTCTTGCAAAATTCAAGCATAAGAGAAAGTTGCGAATGATACTGTCCATTTGGTAAACGGCGCAAAAAGAACGAACAGCAGGTGATACGAGGAAAAATTGCAATTTCTAAGAATCGCGAAGGTTGTGAGAGTCGAGGGTGTGTGACGCTATAAAAGAATTCTACCTTCTAGCTAAAGTGGAAGGAGTTAATGGAGTGCAATAAATGCCGTATGCTCTTTTTCATGTAACCGTATTCAGTTTTAAATCGATCCGTTGCCATTTCGAAAGGATAAAGAGACACACGCTTCCTAATTGAATGGGCGGTGGATGGAAGGTGTTAAATGGAAATGAACGCTAATTGCATTTTGAAAAGGTTTGCGTCTTGGGAGTGGCATTAACTGTTATACAAAATTATGATAAGTAGCAACTTTATCAAGTAAAATATTATTAATGAGACTCGCGAGCTAGGGGCTGAAGTGGGAAATGTCCCACCACAGAATAATTTGATCGAATTTACACTGAAGTCCGTTTTCTCCCTTCTTTTACAGCGCTGGCCTCCTTGATAGTTTGCCCCCAAGCAGCACCCTTTAATCGATCTTTACACAAACGAATTTTATATCGTAAAATTTAAATTTTGTTTGGTACCGTCCTGAAACCAATTTTGTATCGAAGACTGCTTTTCTTTTCACAGCCGTATGAACTAAAAATAATCAATGCTATGGAAAATTCGATCGTTTTAATGGAGATTTATGCCTTTCTTCAAAATCAGTATGTAGACCTGGACGTTTTGGTACAGACAGTTTCAACTGGTAGAATATTTCTGATTCGCTATCTTTTGTGAACTTGTGAAGATCACTTCCAATCCTTCTTTCGAAGGACCTGTTCCAATAGTAAACTTCGTCTCTTCGTCTTCGTAATTTACGACATTAAGCATATGCAATTCATGTCCAAATTAAACCTTGGTTGGTGGCTTAGCATAACTAGTTTTGCCACTGCTGCTGAAGTCCACGAGAGAGTAGACTTAAGAAGAGCAGAGCAGACAAAAATTTTAATTTAACATTTCTGCTGTAAAAATTACGAATAAGTTTTTCTAATGAATTTCCATGCAAACTTGAGTGAAGAAGTGCATTATTATATCTCCACTTTGATCTTAACGTCTGAATCATGAAGTAAGGAGCTGACTGGACAAATTAGCTCAGGATTTTCCATACTTGTATAGTAGCAATAAATTTAAGTAACGTCAAGATAGCTGAAGACAGAGCTAACTAGTTGAACAAGTCCCCAAAATTACTTCTTTTCAAAATCGGTTTAAAAATAAGCTCTGCTCTAGTTCACATTCATGGTTTTATCTTCTGCAATTTTGTTGGGATTCCACTAATCTAAACTCTTTTCTAAAAGAACCTTGCTCAAAAACCCTTTCCGGGGTTCTGCTAGAAACAAGATGTATTCATCAGGGTTTCCGTTTTTGACCTTGCGTTCATCTGTTTTGATTTTTTGGAATAATATGATTTTAAGTTAAAAGCTTTTGCATGTTGTCAATATTCACAAAAACTCATGGCTTCGCATGGAACTAGTGTTCAAAAACAAAATTATGTAGAAACAATCTTCACGCAAAAAATTGAAGTATAACAATATTTATTTACTAGTTAGCTGTTGTTCAGATTGTGTATTATCGTGATGGGCTCAGGTTCGGTTGGTGTATTCCATTCCATTCGGTCATTTTTAGGGTTTTGCCATCAACTTATGGCTTTGCATGGCAGCCTCGGAAAAACTCAAATTTTCCAAAAACAGAAGAGATTTTGAAGAAGGCAATCAGGTCCTCGGAAGACACATTCTGATTAGTACCCAGCCTCGGCTAACCTCCATAACGGCTAAGTCCCTGGATAAAGCAAAAAATTACCGATATGAAATCAAAGTCCCAGGTTTCAAATTTCCTCCTCAAACTTCGATTAATATTTTTATTAGTCTGGCATTTTTAACAAAAACCATGTTTGGGTTGGGAAAATAAACAATCGAGAAGGAAATTCAACAAATGAAAAAGTCCTGAGATCAGATAACTGGAGCAACAAACTGAAGAATTTGTTTTGAACCCATTTTGACTCCAAGTTGTAGAGTTACAGTTTTCGACATATGAATGAAATATATTCAAAAACTAAAATAAAAATGTTTTCCAGGAAACTGAATAAAGTAAAAAGCAAATGAATACAACATTTGGCAAATATTAGAGTCAAATATTTCGCTAATTAAAGGATGCAACCTGCGATTGGAAAATCCTAGTGAACAACCAAGATTGGTTTAAATATGAGGTAAACTTCAGTGTAACAATTTATGGCAAATTTTAGCTTGTTATAATTCGTGGATTTAATTTTAAACCTGACCTTTCAAGGTTTTCCACGTGTCATATCCTTTCAATGGCAACGACCAGGGCAGAGATCTACCCGGTCAGGAATTTCAGAAGGTGGTCTTGAAGTAATACCCTAGGCAAACGACATTGGGGGAATGATCATTCGCATTCAATGATCAATGAGATTTAACATTGACACACGTCTATCGGAATTACATTCAATCTGTCAAAATATTATTGTTGTGGGAATGCTTAATAAAAGTTGGCATTTTTGCATTGGCACACGGCTACGTATTATCTTTTGAAATAGAGTGATAAAAAAGTGCTAATATGTCAGCAATGGTGAACGAAACGTTAAAAAGATGGATCGTAATTAATGCACACATGAAATAAATAGAAAAATGTGGACGGTGGAACACCTGATTTTCCACATGTTCCACTAGTTGCATAGGGCGTGACGCTAGATGGCGTTGCGGGCGCTTGAATGAATTACCAACTTATCTCGGAATTACCATTTCGCAATTGTAATTAGAATGATGGAATGAATGACCAATTCAACAATTTTATTAAGACAGACGTGATGCGGAATTATTATTCGACTAGGACTGATCATTCGAATGCGTCGTCTGCCTAGGGTATAATACTCCATAGACAAAACCTAAAAAAAATTGTAACTTCACCATGAAAAAAATCCATTCTCGTCAATTTAATAAAGATTACATTGTCAAAAAAGGATCGTGCAGAAATTATAACCAATAAATATTTCGTTTATTTGAAATAAATTTTGACCTTTTTGTAGTAGATTTTTTTCTATCCAAATCTTATGGGGTTTAGTCTATTTAAATTGAAAATTGGCACATCTATGACCCTACATAGTGAATATAGTATGGACATTACTGGAAGATCTGCAAGCAACCATATTTTTCTGTAGGGTCGGGTGTAAAAAAATTTCTGGGAGTTTAGCAATAACGTGTACCAGATATTTGTAGATTTTAAACGACGCACACAAGTAATTATCAAATCAGAAGGCACTAATCTAATCTGATGGATCTAATCTAATCAGAAAGATCTTAAAATTGAAATTGTTTTTCTTTAAATGGCCGGTTCGGTTGGGACTTATGAATAGATATTGTCAAAGATGAATAGCACAAAAAAAACATATGAATGTATGCGAAAAAATATAAGAAAATGTCATACTACGAGTATAACACACACAAATTTTTTAAGTTTTATCGATAGTTGGAGTACTTATATGTATAGCGGCCAAGATAAGAGATAACTAGGAAGCACAAAATTTTCTTTTTCTTTTAAATCACACCTTACCTTACAATAATATCGTATAACTCTTCCTTATCGAAAACTTTACAGTAGGCATTTATCACTTTTAGGCAAGCGTATCGCATACCTGTCCATGGCACTTCTTGTCCGTTAAACGCTTCGTAAAGCGGACAATTGCTGTGACGATCCAAATCAATCATTTTCACCATTTTATTTTATCAAAAGTTTTTAACATATTTTTATGAAAATGGAATTTAATAAGTGTATGTTTTTTTAGTTTTATTCGTATTTATTTTATTTTTTTTTATTCGTATCACTATTTATAATATTATTTTGTCTTTTATATCTGAATGATGAAGATTTTTTATATTTTCATATTTTAAAAATTTAATAATGGCATTGATGTGTTTTTGGGTGGATTCATTTTCTTCTAGGTTTGTCAGTTTGCCGCTTTACTTTTTAATTTCATTATTTTTTTTGATGAAAATAATGTTTTCATATCTTAAAACTGCTGATTGAGAAAATTGACTGATAGCTCTTTTATCTTTACACACATTTTCAAAAAGCCAAAACCCAAAACTAAAACTTAATTTCATAAAATTGATCAAAAACCTGCTTGGATTTAGAACGACACAACCCGAACGAATTCTCGTAAGGACCTTGGAAGGATCGATTATTTTACAGGGTAGCAAAGAAGAACTTCCCTCACTAACTTCTCCGACGCTGAAAAACAAACCAAATTTCTTAAAAATTTAGCTTCTATGGTTTCAGTTATAGTTCCCCTTAAAATTTTGATTGCCACACTTCGTGCCAAAATTTGACCGTGCTATTCAAAGGGGTAAAAAGCCGTTGGTGTATCTTTTGCGCCAATAATACAGAGCCTTAGATAAAGAAACTAATACGCCAACTTTGGCCGATGTCTCCTGCGTAAAAGCGGACATTTTTAGGAGTCCAAAAATAATTTGACAGCTTTCAAGAAATTTGCTTTCCAAGGGACCTTGCTTGTCAAAAACACACGTGAAATAATTGTAAAGAAATATTTTTTTTGTTTTTATTGGTTGCCACAGTCGTCGTGAACGGCTTGAACCTTCGCTCCAGTGGCGATTTTTTTATGACTTTTTCCCTAAGAAAGTGGGCAAGTATACAGCAAGTTTTGAAAATTTTCACCCCTATAAACAGGCAGAAAAATGTTAAAAAAACTGCTCTAATGTACCCTACTATCTGTGGGAAAAAAGTCATAACAAATCACAACAACCGCAGTGTTTTTGTTGTTTTATATGGAAATTGTCTACCCTACTTAGCTTTAGATGAAGTCTTACTCAAGGCCCTATCGTTAGCAAAAAAAGGAGATTTTAAAATGAATATGGTCATAGGAACCTTTTCAGTGACGGTCATAGAGGGACCCCATGGCCCCCCCTAACAAATTTGTCAACCATGATTATTTGATCACATCTGCTTTAAAACAATTTATATGAGACTATTAGACTATCAGGCCTATTCTGTGCACAGTCACAAGTCACAATTTTAGCGGAGAGTCATAATTTTAGAAAATCTGTGACTTTTCATATTCTATATATCCAATATAAATGCGTGTGAGTGACTTGTTTATCTAATACTGCCTTCAGTGATAAAGTCGTCATAAATCCGGGCGCATCATATCTAATATTTTCTTGAAACCACGCGTTTTTGGTAGCTTCAAAAAACTTTGTGCTTGCATTAATGCAAAATGGGCAAATACACGTCCCCAGACAAGATCCAGTTGGTGGTTTTTAATCATGAGGGAGGTAAAACTGTGGCAGAAATATGTTCGGTCCTCAACATGAAACGTAGAACTGTTTACGATATTCTCCGGAGGTATAAAGAGGAAGGCAGAATGAACTTGAAACATAGTCCTGGCCGTCCAAAGGTTCTAACGACGCTAGAAGAACGCGCTATCGTCCGGAAAATCAAGAAAAACCCTAAATTGAGTGCTCCAAAAATTGTAAGTGAAGTTTTCGCAGACTTTAAAAAAAATTGGGATGCGAAACACTGCGCCGAGTTTTGATAAATGCTCAATATAATGGTCGTGTTGCACGCAAAAAGCCATTCATCAGCGAAGTGAATAGAAAAAAATCTGCCAATGGTCTGGGCGAAACTTTATTATTTTTCGGGTCAAAGCTCGGGAGCGGTCAAAGTCGGAGTGTATCATGAGTTGCTTCGAGATTATTAGATTTCTTGGAAAATTAATTTTGTTCTTAAAATAAAAATATTTAAAATAGCGATTTTTAGCCGATTAAACATTGGAAAATTTCTTTCTTCTTATCATTTATACTCTCTTAGGAGCTGAAAAAGGAAAAAAATTAAAAAGAAGTTTTAGGCGATTATTACGCAAGCACGGGAAAGTGAAAAGATATCTGATAAGACCTGGGGATATAGTAGAATTCGTGAAAAAGTTTTCAACCCCCTTTGCACCCCCTTAGGGGTCGAATTTTAAAAAATCCTGAAAACGCTTTCTAGGTATTTATATCAAGAAGATGTACAATAAAAATGAATTCAATATTTGGGAAAACCTAATAGATATGACGAAAACCGTGAAAATATATGCATTCCATTTTCACTGATAACTTTTTTTGCTCCCCTCCGAACGCCAATGAATATTTGAAATTTTTTTTTATCTAAATTAGTTTTCCAGTTGATCTACATAAACAGTCCGAGTTTCAACTTTGTAGCATAAGCCGTTCTATAGATAGGAAAAACACCCCCCACCCCCGTACCATACTGCCCTTATAAAAAATTATATTTTTCCAACATGCTACTAATATAGATCTATCTAAATACTTAGTTTCAGCTTTATATCATTATAGGTTCTCGAGATATAAAAACCGGAACTTTTTCCTTTTCACCCTCCCCCACCCTCACCCTCTACACCCTAACTTCCAAAATTTTGTTTTCTGCTAGGGGTTTATTAGGCCCACTTCAGGTAAAAATTTTAAGCATATATCTTACACCATTCTTGAGATATATGACGTGATTTTTTAAAAAAATTCTTATCCCCTCCACTTTCAAGATTCACTGCCCCCTTAAAAAATTTTACTTTCAGCAAACTTCATTTGTCAACCTTTATACAAAAACCAAATTTTATTTGTCTAGTGCAATCGGTTCGTGAGATATCGTAATCTAAAGTTTTTCACCCCCCACCCCCGTACGCCACTGCCCCCACTCAAAAATTTATTTCCGATCTATTCTCCTAGTATACCTACAAATATTCATAAAGTTTCAATTTTGTGACATTAACCGTTTAGGAGATATAGAATTTAGAATGTGTCAACCTCGCCTTTTTTGCGTTTCGGACGCATTTTTTTTCCCCCCACTCCCAAACCCCTTCACCTATATCGGCAATTTTTTTGCAAATGGGTCCACTACCAAAGCTCTATATAATTTCCAAATTTCAGTTTCCTAGCATAAGCGGTTGCTGAGATCTAGAAACCAAAATTTTTCATCTAAAACACTTCCCCCTCCTCCCCCCTAACACCAACACCCCTCCAAATTTGGTCACTAGAGGGGGCCTACCCACTCTATCCACGAAAAAAAATTCAACTAAATAGCTCAAAGGGTTTGGGTGCTACGAGCCTTCAAACAATTTTGCGTACACCGGTAGACGTACGGCGTACGGCGTACGGGGTACGGCGTACGGCGGACAGACGGACTGAAATTTTTTTTTGCTTTTTTCGTGTCTACTCGTTATGAAACGTAAAAAAAAAAATTTTGAGGGTAGCAAATTTTTTTTTTTTAAAAATCGATAACAATACTGTATTATTGAAATAATAAAGTAAAAACGATTAAATTTCGCTAATGAATATGTTTTGAAGAATGCTGATTATTGGGATGACGTTATTTTTGCCGATGAAAGCAAATTCAATGTCTTTGGCTCGGATGGACGTGTTATGGTGTGGCGCAAACCCAACGACGAATTGAGTCCGAAGAACCTCAGGCCTACAGTGAAGCACGGGGGCGGCAGTTTAATGGTTTGGGGATGCATATCTACTCGAGGTGTTGGCGAATTAGTATTTATTGATGGTATAATGGATTCCCGTCGATACTTAAACCTCTTGAAAGACAATTTGCGAAAAAGTGCCGCGAAAATGGGCATTTTAGATACATTTAAATATTACGAAGACAATGACCCCAAACATAAGGCTCGCATTGTTCAAGAATGGCAGCTGTATAATTGCCCAAAATTGGTTCATCCTCCTTCCCAATCACCAGATTGTAATCCCATTGAAAACCTCTGGGATGAATTGCACCGTAGAATTCATACCAAGCCGATTTCTTCTAAGGGGGAGCTCGAGACAAGGATTCGCGAAGAATGGGTGAAAATGGATGTAGAATACTTGCGAAAAATCATCTCCAGTATGCCAAATCGTTTAAAATGTGTTATTGAACAAAAAGGACATGCAACAAAATACTAGTTTTATATAATTTTTGTTTATTTTTACAATTTAGTCTATGTGCGGATCTTTTTGAGAGGTGAAATTTTTTGTTTCTTTTACGAAATTTCCTATTTTTTGGTATCTATAAAGTGAAAAATTTTTGTATTTATGTGATATGGAAGGCTATTATGTTCTGCTCATAATATATATTTTTTTAAATTTTTTCCCGTTTTTTATTGACTTATAAAATGAGAAAGAAGGAACATTTCTTACTTGTGCAGATCTTTTTGGGAGTCACTGTAGGTGATCACAACGGCCAGCCAGGCAAACAAATTTAACGTTTCGTGAAGTTTCAATACTTAATATGAAAAAAATGGAATGTTTGTTATATTTGCTGAGGTAATTACTGGAAGAAGCTGAACAAAAATAATTTAAAGTAAATTTGTAAATTTGTTTTACATTTTGTGTGATTTAAGGGCGTTAAGAAGAGCTTCACTCCGAAACTTGAGGAACGCAAGTGATCCGTTTTTATTAATCGACAATACATTTGAGCGGATTTCCACGTTTAGATGTTTACTAAGGCACACAACTTTCCATTATACACTTGCAAAGGTCGAATTGATCCTGATACTGACACAGCATCATCATTTTCACATGTCTCCAACTATGTGGAGAAATTAAAAACGTTTCGATCACAAGCGCAGTCACAAAATTTTAGTCACAGCAGGTTGTGACCTGTGATAGGTCACTATTTCAGAATAGGGCCGTATTTTATACACTTAATGAAGTATAATTCATCCAATGTAAGTAAATCTGATTTCACCTAATATCATTCTTCTTTTGTCTCCTGATTGAAAACATACGAATTTAAAATATTTCAATGGAAAAGTAATAAAATTTGTTTTAAGGAAATAACTTTTACTGTTTAAAGTTCTTTTTTATGTATGTTGTTTTTGGGCTTGGACAATTGAGACGTTGTTGCAGCTAACTACATTAATGTGCTTTTTAAGATGTGAATACCTAATCCTAAATTAAGACGTTAATTGTGGTGAATATAGTGAAAAATTATTTCATGGCTGTCCAGGCCATATTGAGTGGATTTCGAACTAAATTTGCACCAGAATTAGTGACTAAAGCAGATTTCAAATTCATTCAAATGTATGGATAATCTTAATAGTTTTGTTAAAATCACGAGATTTCTGCATACCTAGTTTGAAATCGTGCGTTGTATATCAGCTATAAGAACTTAATTCTGATTATTTTCAATAACTACTACTCCTCGACATATTAATAACTGTTTTACACCCAAAGATTTAAAACTTGATTTGCCGTAATCTCGAGATTTTGATAACATTCTATGATAATAGATATCCCATATTTGGATGAATTTGAAATCTACCCGTGTAAAAAGGGAAGTTCAAACCCTAATCAAAGCAGCCTGAACAGTATGTGGCTTTTATTTTAATTTTTTTTGTTGCACCCTCATAATGGTTCGAATTAGTGTAAAAAATATGTTTTAAGTTTCATCTCGATAATATAAGGGGAACACGTTCCTTTAGAACATTAAAGAAATGAAAAATTCCAAAAACTAAGCCGCAAGATATCGACATAGGACCTATATAGTATCATTCTGTGGATGATTACGTTGATACGATAAGATTTTTTCTTTTTCTATAATATTGAGCATTAGAATTAGAACCATTATGAGGCGATGCCAAGAAAGAAATCTACCCTAATCAACTGCCCTTAAATTACTTCCATAAAAATTACCTGTACAAACTATTAAAAAATTTCAAATTGCTTGAGAGTAATGCAAATTTTTATTAGTATTCTATTTAAATTTCCTCGTTTCAAAAAGCAAAATCTTACAAATTATAAATTTTAATATCATAGTCGCAGTGAAACAAATGTCTTCAGAGCGTTGTGAACGCTTTTCGAGATTTCAAAATCTACTTGCCAAAATCTTGCGATGTAAATCAGCTATAAGATTCTGCTCGTGAAGTTATTATATTATAATTACAAATAATATTAGAGAAATTCCGAGTTTTACTTCTTACATTATTAAATATGGAAAGTAGGTTAGGTTAGGTTAGGTTATTGTGTCAGTCATCTAAATTATAGATTGACTTAATAAGGATAGTATGGTAATATGTAAAAATACAAAATAAATTACATCGACATAAAATATTTCTTTCGTAGATTTTAAGTACGAGTATAAGGATAACTTAATAATTGGGGTGATCACTTCTTCTTGTTCGGCCTGAAGTACTTGGATTATAAGATACAGGCTTTGAATTTTAATGCCCAATTTTGGGTTTCATCAAATATATATGAAAGTAGAACTAATAAAATGAATTACACTACTTTTTAAGTGCTCTTAAAAAACATCTAATTTACATCCACAGATTTCAAATTGGATTTGACGAAATCTCAAAATTTTGACAAAATTACCCAAATAATGTGAGAGATTTTTAAATCTTTTTGGGCTTCTAAATTTTGTCGAAATCGAGATCGAATCCAACTGAAACCAAACAAACCTGAAATTATTTTCACCAAGCTTTGGAATTAATTAACTTTATTTTTTACTTCCTGCCCATGCTATTCAATTTTCCATTACTTGAAGACTTACAATACAGATTCAAATTTTAATGTTAATGCTTTTCAATATTTTGTAATTCTGTTTCCTAAATCTGGCGATTTAGATGCGAAAATGAAAAGTTGATATTTTTAATCGATACCAACCGCAGCGACCATAGTATTTGCAAAATTTCTATCCTCGCTGCGTTAGAGGGTAGCCACCGCACCTATTTTCTCTACAGTAGCTACTGAACCTCAGTGCCCCCCCCCCTGGAAACGCAATATGACCGCCACTGACTGTGTTACTAAAATCATTCGATTTCAGAGCCAACATTTCGAAATTCGAAAAACAAAAAAGAAGGATATGAAATAAAGTTCATTATTTTGAAATTTTGGCGCGAACGCATTTCTCCTGCCCAAAAATAGAGATATTTTTTTATGAACAATTTTACTCGAAACTCGGCAAATAACAAGCTCATTGTAGAGAAAATCATGAGCTAGATCACGTTTCAATAATTTCTAATAACATCTTTATGGTAGCGAACCACCCTGAATTTACTTGCTTTTTTTCAAACATTTAAAAACATTTCGTAGAAATTGTTACTAGAATCACTTGATCTCATTGCCAATATAACAAAATTTCTAGCATGACAAATGAATTATTTTATTCTTTTCGAAAAAATCCAATATAATTCATCGGCATACCACACATTTGATCCAAAATTCGGCATACAACAATTATTTTTAATGAATTTTGTATGGTAGATAATCACCTTGATTGTTCCTCTTTTTACCGTAATTTCAAGTGGTTCAAGCTAAAAATGGTTAAAGTGGGCAAAATTTAAAATTCCTAATTTTGAGGAACCTCTTGTAATCGTTCAAGTAGCATAAAGTGTTGCTTTAATAACTTTGATATGGAAGCTACTGCGAGGAGTAGAACGATTTTTTTCAATAAAATGTAACAAACGCTAAATTTAAGTGTCATAGCTTCTTGAGTTATTCCGAGGTTAGACAATTGTAAGCATTAACAATTTTTTCAACGGAGTTTGTTTGACAGAGTATTGCGATTTTATTAGAGCTTTTGCTCTGATAGTAGCAAATAGTGAAATATTTTAATGGGAAAAATTCTAAAGTTTAATTTTACAGCACCTAATAATTTAATAAGTGTAAGACTTTTGTATGGAAGGCAAGTGATTGTAGGATGATGGAACGTATACTTTTTTTAAGCTGAGAATAACTAGAAGGTTTGTGCTAGTAAATAATAATCCAGAGCTCATGTTCTCAAATTCGTCTCAAGACTTGAAAATGTGATTCTTTAAAATTGTTATATTCGGCACTATAGGTCCCCGATATCAAAGGTCATATAGTGATCCCAGCGGAGAAACAAGCCCATAAAACTGACTTCGACGGGTGGTACTCGAAGCAATTTTGCGGAACTAGAAACACAAACTTATTTACTATTTTCGTCACTAAGTTTAGTGATAAAAATAATATCATGAGTGTAAGTTAGCTAAACTCATCCACCACTTCGCGTAATTACCATACAAAAGTCTTAATAATTCGGGGTTTTCACGAAATATTTTTGTTGTAATTCGATTTCACAGTTGAAGGAGTTATAATATGATTCATTGCATTCTAACTGTTACCACTTTATTCGTATCTATTTAACTTCAACTGGCGTACTTCTAGAATTTAATCCGCATAAAACTTGATTGGGACTATCTGTACACAATTTTATTTAAGTTTAATCTGCCAAATGATTAAATATTAAAAAAATTCATCAATTTTAAATTGGGTTGGCCGAATACCAATTATATAACTATTTTTGGGTTTACAACAGGTGGGTATTTACCCAGTACTTGTCACCAATTTCGCGTAGCCATCGTTAAATGTTAGCGATCACTAATTTCATGAAATTAGTTGATGGAAAACTTATTTTAAATCCATTAGGAAACTGAAATTTCCAATCAAAATCATGTTGTAATATTCTGACGAAAATATACGTGACAGTTTGAAGTGTCTAATAAATTCATAACATGTCTAAAAGCAATTAAGAACATTTCCGAAATTTTCGATTCATTGTTCGCACTGCACTTCAATTTAAATTTAAACCGTTGATAATTCAAATTTAGAACTTAGTTTTATACTTTTGGCAGAACTGCAGTTGCCGCGATATTTACGAGTATTGCGGCATCGATTGGAACTGCAATAATTTTCTCAAATATAGTAAAGTGGTACTAAAAGAGTTTATTGCTCCATTTTCATAAGACGCCAAGCTCATATCGCTCTGCAATAAACTTTATATCGAAATAATACGTTAATCGTTGAATTTGTTCGATATATCGTTCGCCGTATCGTCCCAATAAAACCATCATCCCATTCGAATTAAATAAAATTTTCAACAAAACGAGAAACCGCCAAAGACACATGTCCGACTAAATGCGATTAATTTGTTAAAAATGTTTTAGAATTCAAAACGAATTTATTTTTGATGATCACCAGTTTTATCTCGACATATTCGTAAATTTCTTTTGTAATTTATTGAGCAGAAACTCGTGTTTTCTCAACACAAGAATGGAAAATGATTCATAAACAATAAACGGATCGCGGCTCAAATTCAAAGTGATGGTCATAGTGTTTATTAGTTGGTTAGAAACCAAACATTTCTTTAAGAATTTTGCGCGTATTTTTCATATCACCACCCACCTAATAGTTCATCGAAACGCGCGCAAGTCCATCGCTAATTGTAACATTTCGCGGGAATAAAAATAAAAAAATAATCGTAATTCAAATTTGTTATTTCATTGCGAACATCGACGATTTTCTCAAAATCGAACACAGTCTTTGTGGATTTAGGCTAAGGTGGAAATTGTTCATTTCGACGAATCGATCTTTTCGCTGTTTTAACAATAAAAGAAATTGAATTTAAGTTTGTTTATAATTTTTATTCGACAGTGTGCTGAAAACAGGTTTTTATATGACGCGATCTATCAAACAAATCGACATTTTGGCCAAGTATTTTTGAGTTAAAATAGATTTTTGAATTATGTTTCAAATTTTATCTTTGTACACGCTGAACGATATGATTCAGCGATTGAAAGATCGTATAACAGTTTCTTAGTACTGATTTTTCAGTACAAAAAAAAACGTAGTAAATCACGGTTTAATGAAAATTAAAATTAACAGAACAAATGCCGTAGAACTGAATTCAGTGCGAAATAATATCGAAACCAAACGAGCCTGAATTTCTAAACTATTTTTGTATTTTTATTCACTACTAACATTGCTCAAAAACAATTCTGTTTTTCAGTTCTGAATGAATGCCGAGAATCTGAATTGCACCATTCGCAAAATATTCAGTACTGTTTATTCATTACCGCTGTACAGACGGCAGCGCCGAATTAGGGATAACTGGGGTCCTAAACTGTGTAAAGACGAGATGCCTCCAACAAATAACATACCCGATACGAAATTGATTTTTGATGAATTGTTTCGCAACACCTCGCAAAGATTCGCTGCATGTATTTTCGTCAAAACAAGGACTTGATACGTTAATTTATAATCCAAAAATATTTCAAGGAGGAACAAGTCGCTGTAACTCTTCATAAGATTTGGGATTGATTGAACATATTTTAGTAATTATTACATTGTACTTAAACCTGGAGTATCTATAGTTTTTGATTTCGATCAGAACCTGTAAAAATTTCTGAATTTTCGTGACAACTTCATTTTATTCAATGCTGACAACTATACGTATGGTTAAAGTAATGGCACCTTGATAAGAAAATAAGGAAAAACTGAATTTATTTTTGGTATTCGAGGCATTTTTAATTTAATCTGAGACGTATTGCCCTGGCTGAGACTACCTATACCCAAATGAGACATCTCATGCCTTTTTTATATACCTAAATTCTTAAAATCGATATTGTATCAGTACTGCTGTAGTACTGTAGGAAAAGATTGAGAAATTACGAGTAGGTATATATAATATTCGAAAGCAAAAGATATAGCGCTGGTTATATTCAAACTGGCGCGGTTCAATTTTATATTCTGGAAGGCGTAACTTTAACATAAATATATGTACATCGCTAAAATGAAGCTAGTATAGAAATAAATAACAATTATAGAAAATCAATTAAAAACAATTAAAAACTTAAGAAGAAAAAAAGTATCTGTGTAAATCAGAGCCGCATGTACTTGGTTTACAAGGCGCCTATCTAGCTCTGTCTAATCTTTTAGGCAGTAGCTCAGAAATAAATAAATAAAAACTTAAGTTCCTTCTTATTATCCATCAGTAAATTTTACCAGTACTGAATAAGTATCGTTTATATCGTCTTCAGTACTGAGGTCGTTTTCGAATACTTTGCTTCGTCTACGTCTACGTCTATTTATAACAGCTAATGACGTCAGACATAGCAAAGCTGTGTCTCAATTCCTTTTCGGTTCGTGTCTTGACTTTTTTTACGACAGTGGAGCTATCAGTCAATCTTAGCAAACGTAAAAAAATTCAAATTTTTTTATAGAATTTAATTTAATTTTTGATTTACGAAATGTCAAATAAGCATCAGCTGAACCATTTTAACGGTTTAGCTAAGCTTTTTTTATATATATATCAATGCTATGCTGTGACGTCAACATAGGCGTAGACGAAGCAAGGTATTCGGAAACGACCTGAATAAATTAAATTTAGCAGAATTTAGTCAGTACTAGAAATGTGCATCTTTTAGTACTGGAAAGTGGAAAGAGTTCCGCTAGAATACCGATGGAGTACCGATACGCCTGTAGGGAGGGTCGATAGGAGTGCACGGTTCAAAGGAAAAAGCTCTGATTTTCATATTGTAAGAGTGCTTTATACTTTAAATTTGAAATTCAGTATATATTGATAGCTACACATATTTCGGAGGCTTTATTGTTTTCAGATTGTTTTAGTTAGAGGAAATAAGCCCCTGGTAAGGTGAAGTTCGAGCCCACGACATCTGTGTCTGTAGACAAGGAAGTTTTCTTGCTAGGCAGCCGACAAGCTCTACTAGTGGACTGTGGCTAACAATCAGGACCCAATTTAATGAATGGGATAGTGTAACACTATCTTTATTTATTTTATCTAAAAATAATACCTTATAATTTTAAAAAGTCAAGAGTAACATTGTCTGAAGTTTTTATAATATCTCCCAAAGTCTAGGCTTGCAGTATTACTTTGCGCTTCTTGTCTAATACGTCATGGCTAAAATTAGCAAAAAAGTAAATATAGCAGGTATATTAAGATTTTCGCAAAATATTTTATTACCGAAAGAAGGCAGTTTATGTAAATTAAGCTTTGTTTGTTTTTGACCTACTAAGTTTATTTAGCTTATCTAACTGAACATTTGGCGACAAGTTCATAGTTCTACATTATGTATTATAGATATAAGAGACTCAAATTTTCATTATTTAATTCTACCTTTAAAAATATTTAATTATTATTCCAGACACTTAAGACTGCTATTCTGTAGTTCGCTTGAGATCTATTTTAAGTTTAAAGATAACATATAACATAAACAAGTGCGATGTCTGCAAACATAGAGTTTGTAGACTTATTACCCATGACTTAAGCAAAAAAATATAATTCAAATTTGAAGAGATATTCACAGTACTTCGCTCTGTCCTAGAAAGCAGAAATCCCTCTAAGATATTATAACAATTTCGATTTTTTAATCAGTAAAGTACTTCATCAGTCCTGCTGCATTAAACCGTATGCTACTATGTCAAATAGGGTATTCGGTCATATTTGTGTATGACATATTTTTTTTATTTGACATACACACAGCCTATTTTCTCGAAAAATATCACTTACTTTTTTGTATTTGTATTAATATTTGACAGCATTGTGTACAGTCTAAGAAGTATGAAAATTGATCAAACCTTAATAAATGTTATAACTGATTTTGATACTTTACATCTGTCGTGCCCTCAATTATATGACTTCGTTTTGATAAGCACTATCCAAAGTAGTGTTCAAAAAATTTAAAAACAAATTTTATACTATTGTAAGGACAAATTTCAAAAATAAAGAGAAAAAAACTTAAATTCTAACTTATAGAAAATGTAGTTTGACTTGTACTTCATCAATAGGGCGGAAAAAGAAGTAGTGTTATTTAAAATGTAATCAGTGAAATGCCAATTCGGAAAAATGTTTTTTTTTTACTTACAACAATTCAAACAGTCCCTCCTCTATTAGGTGAAAATTACTGTTGTGCAGTGATCAAATAAATTTAAAAATACAAAACAATTTGCTAATTTTCTTTAGACAGTGTTGTTTATAAAGAACAATTTAACGCAATGAAAAATTCAATTATTATCGTGACAGATTCATCACTGTCAATAATTGCTAAAATTTCCTTGCTGTTTGTCTTGGCACCTTTTCACTTCTTTGCGTCAATTTTTTGATTGAAAATTCGTCATTTCAACCTACTCCATTTTTCTCGCTCACAACCGATTCGATTTATTATTGTTTTCTCGAATAACAAAATAACATATTGTCCGATTTTGATCTATTATTATAGAATCGATTCATGCTTCGACTGGAGTACATGATCCTTTGCGTCATTCCATCAACCAAATGACCACAAATTTCGGAAACGCGGAAGAACCTGTAACCCACATGTTGAACCCGATTTTTTTTCTTCTATCGCTCGATTTAGATAAATTTTCCTGGAAATTTTCCGTCATTATTTTCGAGTAAAGATTTATTTTCAATTATATTCGGACGTAAAGGAATATCGTTTCTCTTGCGATTCATCCGAAACTGTTTTATTATTTTCGATTTTCCAGCAATAACCGAAATTGCGGCAAACAACCGAAGGCTGTATTTTATTGCCGAATTTATAACTTTACAACCTTTGCCGAAATTTAAAAATATCTTTTGATGTAGGTACACATATCTGTTTTAATTTAATTTCTATATCTTTAAGATTAATTTTAGTTCGGACTGTGTGATTCCAGGAGGGGTGGCTTGTAACTGACACCTTGAGGAATGATTTGAATGAATAAAAGCAAACATATGTAGAATTAGGATTTAAAACTATTCGAATAAGTTAACTGTCAATCTAAAATCTTCCTTACCCTATAAAATTATTAATAACGTCATTTAAAAATAAAATAAATAGTATAGAACCCTGACGGTTTCCTTGAGGTACACTAGTCCGGTGTTCAGAATAACATCACAAAGGTTTCCTTGAAATACGACTAATAGGATTGCACAAATAAACTTATTGATTAGGACAATCCGGTTGCGAGGTTGGTGTGTCAAAAAATAAAAATAAAAGCAAAAACCTATAGTTAACTACTAAAGTACCAGTGAATATACTCGATAGTTATGACTACTAATTTACCGGGAATATTACCTGTGAATATACTCGATAGTTAAAAAAAAAGTACGCTGTATACCCACAGAACGAAGAACAGAAACTAAAGCTTGTCGAAACCAACAAGTAATTAATATTATTTCTGGCATTGTATGAATTGACGGGTCAGTCTTCATAGACAGCATATTGAAGGTTTGAAGGCTCCAATTTGAATGTTGCAGTCATTGATCTTTTCAAACATTATTAAACAGTAGTAAAAGAAGAGTCACATCCCCACAAAAAAAATTCTAATTCCAGAATAATTTTGAATTACAGTATTGAGTTTTTTGTTTGTATGCGTACTTTCGTTTACTTTTCTACGAATAAAGCCTGTATTGCACTGTATGCCACTCTATGTCAAATATTTGACTATTCTCGCTGGCAAATGCAGTTAGATAGTGTAAATATCGAATTTTTGTTTGCCATATTATTTTATTTGAGACAAGGTCAATTTTGCTGCGAAAAATTTGACAGTACTTTTCGTCAAATATTTGACAGCATGACATACAGTCTAGAACAAGCTTAAGCTAGTATTACACTGTTTGACCAAAGTATTGCAGTAATAAGCAATGCGCAAAATCGTTTTTGACCGGGCGGATACTGTGAGATTAATTTGTACTCGCAATTGCGCATCGCTTATTACTGCAATTTGACCAATTGGTAGCTTTAGTTGAGTGTGAGATGCCGAATATGAATCGGGAAAGGAGTATGAAGTCAGAGAGTGTACTTTGTTTGTCATTTTAGTTTATGTCCTACATAAGACCTGTTTTACATGAAAAATCCGACCGAATTGTTTGTCAAAATTTATTGTTCAAAAATTTGGCAATACTGCATAATATAAAGGGTTTTCCAATAGGGACTTGACAACTTTGAATTCAATTTGTGAACGCACCCTTTCACTAATCATCGAACTGTCACTGTCAATTTATTCAGTAAACTTAACATTTTTATCATGGTAAAGTACACGAAGGAACAACGTCTGCAAATTATAAAAATTTACTACAGAAATTCGGAGTCGGTGACCGCTACTTTAAGAGCGTTAACTCCGATTTTCGGTCGTAATTCTCGCCCTAGTAGACAGGCAGTAACAAGTTTAGTGCAAAAATTTGAGTCTACATATTCGTTGTGTGATGTTGCCGTGCCAGTGAGACAACGGGTTGGTCGAAGTGTCGAAAATATCGCTGCCGTTGAAACGTCCGTAGCAAATGATCCAAATCAGTCAATTCCACGGCGTTCTCAAGTGTTGGGCATCGCCCAGACCACGTTATGGCGAATTTTGCGTAAGGATCTTGGTTTACACCCATACAAGATCAAGCTGACTCAAGAATTGAAGCCGATGGACCATTTGAAGCGACGTACGTTCTCCGATTGGGCTCTGGAAAAGATGCGCCAAGATGATCAATTTCATCGCAAAATCATCTTCAGTGACGAAGCTCATTTTTGGCTCAGTGGGTTCGTCAATAAGCAAAATATGCGTTATTGGTCCGGTGAAAATCCACATGTGCTTCATGAAAGACCACTTCATCCACAAAAAATAACTGTTTGGTGCGGTTTGCATGCTGGCGGCGTCATAGGGCCATATTTTTTCGTCGACGATAATGATCGTCACGTTACTGTGAATGGTAATCGTTATCGCGCCATGATTACCGATTATTTTTGGCCCGAATTGGAAGATATGGACTTGGACAACATGTGGTTTCAACAGGACGGTGCCACAAGCCACACAGCACACGTTACAATCGATTTATTGAAGAGTAAGTTTGATGAGCGTGTTATCTCAAGAAATGGACCAGTCGATTGGCCGCCTCGTTCGTGCGATTTAACGCCTCTGGACTTTTTTCTTTGGGGCCACGTCAAGTCGTTGGTCTATGCCAACAAGCCGACGACGTTGGAAGAGCTCAGAGCCAACATTGAACACGAAATAGCAGCCATTTCGGCCGAAATGTGTGGCCGAGTCATCGAAAATTGGGTCCAACGAATCGACCGCTGCAAACGTGCCCGCGGTGGCCATATGAACGAAGTCGAGTTCCATTCATAAATGTTTTGATTGTACTTCAACCCGATAATAAAGTTTTTGAAATATCTCAAATGGTTTGCATTTTATTTTGAAAAAAAGTTGTCAAGTCCTTATTGGAAAACCCTTTACATATATTGTGTACATACACTTGACGCTTTGAAGAGGGCTAGAAAAGTGTATCGATGGGGGACAAAAACAAAAGGAATTTCGTGAAATATCGAAATTTTTCAAGAAGCCTTCGATATTATGGCCTCGAGATTTTGACAATAAGTAGAGGTAAAAAGAATATATCTTGAATAATAGTGAGAAATATCTTACAGAAGTACGTATGTATGCTAGAAAGTTGAAACCAAGTAGGTATGTGTTTGTAGATGATTATTCTAAGACTGGAATATTACAAAAACATAATTTTTGAAGGGATTTTGGTGTGCATATCTCAGGAAAGACTTAAGGGGGTCGTCCTATGTGACGGCCAGTTTTTTCCGCTTTTTTCGGGAATTTTTTCTCCAGATTATGAGATACCCATTCTTGAAAGTTTTACCACATATTTGTTCATATTTCAACAAACATTAGAAATTTTTTTAAGGAGAAATATTGTTTTTTTCTCTTGAAAGTGACCGCCGTAAAAAAAAGTTGTCAAATAGCTGCCATTACTCCGGCTGTCCTCATCTGAAATCAAAAAATTAAATTGATACTTAATTGATAGGCCAGTGGCTATAACTGGTATCAGAATTAAGTCAAAATTTTGAAAATTAAAATATTGGAATAACTTTGTTTTTTAAATTTTCCGTTTTTTTCGATTAATTTAGCTTCAGCTAAAAAAAACGATGACAGATATCGCTAAGATTCTGCTACCAGTTGTAACTAGGGATCCGCTGATCATGTTATTCAAATTTCAGCGCAATCGGTTCAGTAGTTTTTTCTGAATCGTGGCAGCCAATTTGAAAAACATAGTTTTGAGAAAAATGCAATTAAAGATCGGTGGTGACCCGGGCGAGCTCCGAATAGCTGCTCCATTATACGGCTATTACTTTATAACGACTTCGAATTCGGAGAAATTCTTTTACATACATATTCTAGGGATGATTTAGAAGTAATTTAGTAAAAAAAAAAAAGATTTTTCTGACCCGGCACATAGTACGACCCCCTTAAGCAGCGCACGGATACACAAATTTTTCCATAACATTTGTATGGTAGCTACTCGGCGGAGAGGCTGCGTTTTTTCCTCTCTTCATGGGAGCATAGGACATCTTTCGCTTTTTTACGGAAGATGAAGACAAACTTTTCCGTTACTGACCTAAGCAGTTATGTGATCTGATACTCTGGTGAAATGGGCACTGGTGAATCAGACACTGGTCTACTAACTCAATCTAGTCATGATCTGAAGGAGCAGCTCCTGGATCTCAACTTAAACTTCATGTGATTCTTATGACACCTTTTCTAAATCGGCTTTTATAGAATGACAGCGCGTACTCGAAATAAGCACTAGAAATTATTCAGAAGATGTAAGTGCTATTTGACCCATGAATATTCCGGCATGCGAAAAAAGGCGTTTTTCTTCCCAGACCGCAAAAGAGCGGCAGACTAAACGCCCTAATTCCCTATTTTAATTTATTCTTATGCCTCTTAATCTTCTTAGGAAAAAAGGGCAACTCTTACCCGTCATATTTTTAATGAAATTCATTACCGCATTTTTAAAGGGGTGTGAAATTCCGTGTGGGGTGGGGGGCGGAGGATTTTTAATTTAATTCATTATCCGGCTCGAATTAACTCCATAAATTTTATTTAATTAGCTTAAAGTTGTGTACGTTAAGTTGAGTGTGATTCCATCAAACAAAGAATCTCAGAGAATTCAGTGTTTACCTGCGGCTCCCAGACCAGGTGCGATAATTTCCGTACGTTGGCAATGCAGATTTCTAATTAGCTAAACGAATCAGACAAGTGGTCGTGCTTTGTACTGAAATTAATACAATTCGACTGGAACGGACATAGGGAAATTATCACCTCGCCATATGTGTAGATAGTGAAATTCACTGTATCGAAATGTTTGTCATTGATTATCGAGGGCTACCCGAATTTCTATGACTCTACTATCAGCGCTGATAACTGCCTTTAATCGGAATTAAACACGACCAACATGTGTATCAGATTTAACTCGAATTCTATGACATTCTTTTTATAAAAATATATGACTAAATCCACACAGTTATCTCTCAGGCTAGTACGGCACATGTTCTTAAATATTTTGATAAAGTTTAACACGCTGTGCGCTATGTTCATGCGAAGTTTGAAATACTGCACCTACACCAAATACATCAAATTTTTCCGCATTTCTTAAAGAGCTAGGTCATAGCAAAGCTAAAATCCTATCTCAATTTCAGGTGTAATTTTTTTTCTTTAACTTTTTTTTTTGCTTCTACATTCTCTTCAAGTAATTTTGTTTGTTGCAATAAAAACGTGCAATTAAATTTACGGCTAGTAAACAAATTCAAATCTTGTTTCTAAAAATAAACAAAACAAATAAAAATTTGAAAGGAACTGAAGAAAGTAAAAAAGAATTCGTCCGTACAGGAAGAAATTTTATTTTTAGAACATTCGATTTTTATATTCTACTCAATTTCCATGAATAGATAGAACCGAAATTATAAAAACAAAAAATTGTTTCTTTTTTGAGTGATTGGCTAATGACGCAGAAAATATACTAAAAAAGAATTTCAATTGTAAATAAGAAATAAATAAATTGTAACGAGAGATTTTAATTAATTCAGGTGGAATTTATCGTTTGGCTTTTCGGTTTAGCAGGTTTTTGTGTTTTATGTAAAAGTCTGATTTTGGCATTTATTCCTCGATTAAAATGGCAATAAATGAGTTTGGGTGTACAGCAGATGTTCTAAATAAACAGAATTACAGTCACAATTAATCCGGATTAAGTGATAACCTGCTATTCTATACGATAGAAATTTGCGATAATAATTGTCAGGCGACAGAGTTATTAGTGAGGATAAGAGTGGATGGTATTGAATTACTATTTTTAATAATAACAGTAGCAAACCAGCTATCAGTTAGCTACTGATCGAAAAAAAACCAACTTGAAATTGAATAGTTTTGGAATCTAGTCATTTTGCTGCAAACATACAAAGTTTCAAGAGAAAAATTGAGAAAAAGGACATCACCAGAGAAATTTGAAAGAAAACAACACTAATTCTTTATTCTTGACTGAGAAATTGATCAGAACTCAAATACAATTGGCTAAAAAGATCCTCTCTTAAAATTTATTAGACCAGAATTGCACCTCCTTGTTCAAACCGATTCCAAAATCGAGATGTTTTCTCTGTAGTTGATTCTATTCGCACTCACTATTTAGGCTTTCCGTACTCCGCGATAAGTGGTACTAAACAAATTCCAAGTTAATTTTTCGCAGTGACGGTAGTAATTCATAGTAGCCGGACTTTTTGTAAAGAAGCAGGAGCACGTAGTTCTTCGGAAAAATCAACAAAATCTGCATTGAGTACTGCAGAACCAAGAGCATCCTTAGAGGGGAACAAGAGTGGGCTCCAACCGCATTTCAAAATACGAGAAATCTATATATAACAATAACAATAACAATAAACTCCTAAGCCGCTCAACCGATTTTGATCAAATTTTCAAGGAAAATGTAGAATAGTCCCGGGATGGTTCCTAAGAAATTTGGTACCGATCGAATCAAAAACAATTGTTTTTTTCGACATTTTTGCAATTTTTTCGTGATTTTAACTCTAATTGTTTGTTTGTTTATACCGTATGCCTTCCCAAGGCGCTGTACACATTGCACACGACCGAACGAATTTTCCGATACGAATTTTCTTTTTACTTTATTATTTTAATAATACAGTATTGTTTTCGATTTTTAAAAAAAAAAAATTTGCTACCCTCAAAATTTTTTTTTTCACGTTTCATGACGAGTAGACACGAAAAAAGCAATAAAAAATTTCAGTCCGTCTGTCCGCCGTACGCAAAATCGTTTGAAGGCTCGTAGCTCCCAAACCCTTTGAGCTATTAAATTAAAATTTTTTTTATGAATAGACTGGGTAGGCCCCTTGAAGTGGCCAAATTTGGAGGGATGGGGGTGTGAGGGGGGAGGAGGGGGAAGTGTTTTAGACGGAAAATTTTGGTTTCTAGATCTCAGCAACCGCTTATGCTAGGAGGCTGAAATTTGGAATTTATATAGAACTTCAGTAGTGGACCCATTTGCAAAAAAATTGCCGATATAGGTGAAGGGGTTTGGGAGTGGGGGGAAAAAATAATGCGTCCGAAACGCAAAAAAGGTGAGATCGACACTTTCTAAAATCCATATCTCCTAAACGGTTAATGTCACAAAATTGAAACTTTATGAATATCTGTAGGTATACTAGGAGAATAGATCGGAAAATTTCAATTCAATTTCAATTTCAATTTTATTTCAAAAATTTGAGTGGGGGCAATGGCGTACGGTGGTGGGGGGTGAAAAACTTTAGATTGCGATATCTTACTAACCAATTGCACTAGATAAATAAAATTTGGTTTCTGTATAAAGGTTGACAAATCAAGTTTGCTGGAAGCAAAATTTTTGAAGGGGGCGGTGGAGCATGAAAGTGGAGGGGATAAGAATTTTTCTAAAAAATCACGTCTCATATCTCAAGAACGGTGTAAGATAGATGCTTCAAATTTTTACCAGAAGTAGGCCTAATAGACCTCTAGTAGAAAACAAAATTTTGGAAGTGTGGGTGTAAAGGGTGAGGGTGGGGGAGGGTGAAAAGGAAAAAGTTCCGATTTTAATATCTCGACAACCTATAATGATATAAAGCTGAAACTTCGTATTTAGATAGAGCTATATTAGTAGCATCTTGGAAAAATATAATTTTTTATAAGGGTAGTATGGTACGGGGGTGGGGGGTGTTTTTCCTATCTATAGAACGGCTTATGCTACAAAGCTGAAACTCGGTACGTTTATGTAAATCAACTAGAAAACTAATTTAGATAAAAAAAAATTTCAAATATACATTGGCGTTCGGAGGGGGGGCAAAAAAAATTATCAGTGAAAATGGAATGCATATATTTTCACGGTTTTCGTCATATCTATTAGGTCTTTCCAAATATTGAATTCATTTTTATTCTATGGATTCTTCATATAAATACCTAGATAGTGTTTTCAGGATTTTTTAAAATTCGACCCCTAAGGGGGTGCAAAGGGGGTTGTAAACTTTTTCACGAATTCTACTATATCCACGTCTTATCAGATATTGAATATCTTTTCATATTCATGGGCTTGTGTAATAATCGCCTAAAACTTGTTTTTAAGTTTTTTCCTTTTTCCACCTAGGAGGGTATAAACGGGTTGAACACGTTTTCACGAGTTCCGTCATTTATTTTAGAAGTGATAAGAAATTGAATTGGTTCCTACTTTCTCGTGCTGTCTTCATATTTATTTATTAACTCCTTTCAGGATTTTTGAACATTCAACCCCCAAGTGGGTGTAAGGAGGTTGCATATCTGGTGATATATCGAATTCATTTTTACTTCCTAAGGTTTCCTATGTAAAAAGCCAAAAAGTCAATTTCAGTATTTTAGATATTCAATCCAAAAAGGTGTAAGGAGGTTGTATGCTTTTCAAAGTTTCGACATATTTCTTAGGTTCGATGAGATATTAGATCGCTTTTTATTTCCACAGACTTTTTATATAATCGCCTACAAACCCATTTCTCAATTTTTCGATATTCAACCCCCAAGGGTTTGTATATGTTTTCACAATTTTTGCCATTCCTTAGTTCTGATGAGATGTAAAATTGATTATTACGGCCAACCAATTCACGATTTTTCGAATTTCCAGAACCAAGGAGATGTGAAGGGTTTGCTTACGTTTTCAGATTTTTTTCAAAATCCGTCTTGTCTCATGAGATTTCAGGTTGCTTCTTATGAAATCGTCTAAAAACCTGTTTCACAATTTTTTCGAAATTCAAACCCCAAGTGGAAGTAATGGGTTTGTATACGTTTTAACAATTCGTCATATCTCTTAATTCTGATAAGGCAACAAATCCGTTTTTGCTTCTATGGGCTTTTAGTGTACATAATATACTGAAATTCGAATAGTCTACACGGACTTTTTCAATGTTTAATCGTCTAAAAATCTCTATTTTAAATATTTTTATATTAAGAACAAAATTAATTTTCCATAAGAAATCTAAAAATCTCGAAGCAACTCATGATACACTCCGACTTTTACCGCTTCCCGAACTTTGACCCTAAAAATAATAAAGTTTCGCCCAGACTATTGGCAGATTTTTCTGCTTATTGTCAAATCTTCAGTTATTAGAAGATTGGTTAAAATCGTTAGTTATAGCATTTTCAAGAATATCATAAAAGAAAATTTCTAGGAATTTGGATTTTGATTGATAATATTAAACAAAATCCGTCTGTCGGTACGAACACGTCGTACGAATATTTTAGTTGTACGACGGATTCATTTTTCTTTTTATTATCAATTAAAAGTACAAATCCCTAGAGATTTTCTTTCATGATATTCTTGAAAATGTTATAATTTACGATTATAACTAATTTTTCAATAACTAAAGATTTCACAATAGGTCGAAAAAAGAAAAATCGTATTGGAAAATTCGTTTGGTCGTGTGCAATGTGTACAGCGCCTAAACTATTCATCCGATTGCGATGAAACTTTGTTGATATGTTGAGCGCACGCCCGCGAAGGTTTCTGTAACAAAATCATTTTACAATTGGTGGTACTCGAGTTATTTTAACATTTTATCCTAGAATAATAAAGTATGGCTTATTTTAAAATTGTTGTTTACAAATTGTCGCAATATAAAAAAAATACGAATAAAAATTATCATTAAAATTTTTTTTTCAAGGATAACGATTTTGTTCTTTAACCTTGAATATCTCAAAATGAATATCTTCAATATTTTGAAATTTTTTATATATTGTTATATTATACTGTTTTTCAAAACATATCAAAAAATTAACTTTGGATGTCAAAGGGATCGGGGTCAAAAAAATCGAAGAACATCAGTGGTTCTCAATTAAGGCAATTTCTCTAATAATTTAGTTCGATTTTTTTTGACCCCGAATCCCCTCGAGATTCCAAGTTCATTTTTTGATATGTTTTGAAAAACAGTATAATATACAAAATACGAAAAAATTAAAGATACACGTTTGGCCATTCTTGATAAAGTTATCTAACTCTTTTCATAAAATAATTGAGAGCCACTGATGGTCTTAGATTTTTTTGACCCCGATTCCATTGAGATCCCAAGTTAATTTTTTGGTATGTTTTGTAAAACAGTATAACCTACAAAATATAAAAAAAAAAAACCGTATTTTGAGATATTCAAGGATAAGAGACAAAATCGTTATCCTTGAAAAAAAATGTTTAAGATATTTTTTATTGGTATATTTTTTATATTGCAACAATTTTTAAACAACAATCTTTAAAATAAGCACTATTCTATTATTATAGGATAAATATTACCAGATATATGAATTTTCAAAATGGACTCGGAGACCTTTTTTGCGAAATCTGTAACCTACTATGCCTAACAAAAAAAATTAGATAGAAACAAAAAATTGAAATTATATTTTTTGTCACTAATTCTTCGAGTACATAAATTTTCAAAAGAATCGACGATGGTAAGGTCACACTTTTGGCGATTCTTGATGGAATTACCCTTTTTCTATAAAGTAATTGAGAAGCACTGAATTTCTTAGATTTTTTTGACCCCGATCCCATTCAGATCCCAAGTTAATTTTTGGGTAAGTTTTGTAAAACAGTATAACCTACAAAATATAAAAAAAGACGTATTTTGAGATATTCAAGGATAAAGGACAAAATGGTTATTCTTGAAAAAAAATTTATACTACCATACTTAACAAAAAAAAATTTGATAGAAACAAAAAATTGAATTCCAATTATTTTTTTCACTAGTTCTTGAAGTACAAAAATTTTCAAAAGAATCGGAGATGGTAAGGTCATAAATTTCATAATTTTTGGCGATTCTTGATGGAATGACCCTATAGTATTGCTTACACCACATTTATACTAGACACTAGTTTAGAAAATGCTAAGCTAACCTGTCCACATAGTCTTACTTTATGATTCCGACGACAAAATCAAAGTGTATATGTAATAATGGAAATCTTAGGTCGATTTTCGCAAATATCATTCAATTGCATGGAATCAAAAAAAAAATCTACTCTCTCCGTGACGTCGTCAGCTGTTTTAAAATAAGCCAAGTGAAGCGAAGACACGAACCAAAATTTAATTAGGACAGTAGTCTCCTATGCCTGATATCAGAAACTGTTATAACTGGACATAGACGCAGCAAAGTTTTCGTATACGCTCTCAGTATCAGCTAAATCACAGCAACAATATCTTTAGTATAATTACGTAATATTTTTGAAGAAACAACATTTTTGACAATACTATTTAAAGGAGTCAAAATTTTTGTTGGAGGCGGACGCGGAGTTAATGCCTTTTATTACAATGAATTTTGTTATATTTTTGATGTTTTCTTTTATTTAATAAAACTTTATTCGCAACGAAATTCCATATTTTGAACTCACTAAGTAAGTAATTTCGGATCTCCAAACTCTACAGTTTGGTTGAATTCATTGATATATTCTTGAAAAAAAAGATGTTGATAAGGTGATTGTTGAGAGTTTTACGTACAAATCTTTCACTAAAAGTATAACTGTCATATAGTAAATCCTAACCCTAAGGTTAAATTGGGACATCTTATTGTGAACACATTTCTATGCTTTCCAACAATATTGAAACAAAATTGACACAAAATTATTTGAAAAGAAACATTCATTTTCAATAGTGAAATAATTTTTAACCCACGTAATTTTCGATAAAAAATATTGTACGTATTCAGGAGCAGAATTTAAAAGTTCGTATCCGTTCACTGACTACTACTTTTATACACTTTAAATTTATACCATTTGATAGTACGGACTAGCTTCCATTTAAGAACACTGTTTTAAAAAAATTGTATTTTCAATCCAATTTTTACTTGAAATTTCCAGTATATTTCATTTTTTAAGTAAAAGTACACATTTCAATCACTTTTACACGAAATTACTGGTATTACTAAATTATTCATGTACTTTTCAACTGAATCGTACAATTTACATGAAAAGGCTCACAAAATTACGCAACATTTCGTGTACTGCTTGCGACGAGAGCGACGAAACAATGGAACACTTCCTTCTCGAGTGACCAGCTTACTCTTTTGCGAGAATGAACGTATACGGCGTTGATGTTATGAGGATGGAAGAACTTTGTTCTGGCTCCCTACCTGAGCGCTTGAAATTCGTGAGGAGGATGAAAAAGTTCGGGTAGAGACTGGGGGATTCGAGTATATAATGGGCCATGTTGGCCTGAATGCTCAAGATGCGCTGCTTTGCTGCGTGTCTTCCCCCATACCAAACAACAACAAGAACAACTGTATTTATATATGAATTGAAAATTACGTTCTTTTTCGTGTAATTCTACTTATCTATTTGAATTTTACGAGGAAAAACATGTAATATATGAAGCCACGAAGTTGAACGCTTCGTTCGATTTTATTTTCTACTGAAATGGCTACGCGCGCTGAACGTACGCAGCAAAACCAGAATTGATCGCGGGTTTTATTAAGAGTAAGTAAGTAAGAAATAATATTAGAAGTAGAAATAAGTGTATCTTAAAGAGTGCTAATTATACACTTATTTTAGAGTGTAAATTCAAGAGAATATCCAGTGAATTTGCTGCTTTCGAAGTTGCAATTTAATGATTGCAAATTGAAATTTGAAAATTGAAAATTACATTCAAATTGACTATTACATCCCAATGTAAATTTACTTGAAAAGGTGTGGCATATTTGCCTACTATCCAAAAAAATTCTAGTATTCACCCAAAGCTCGTGCTCATGCATTGATCTGTAGAGTCAAAATTTGATGTAGTTCAGACATTTGGGATATTTTTGAATCTTTCACATCTTTTGAAAATACTTAGGTAAAAACGTACCCCGAAACGAAATTCATGCTCCGCCGCTGGACATAGTCAAAATTTTTGACAATTTTTTGTAAATACCGGTAGGGATATGGAACATTCTTAATTTACTGGATTTAAGAATGTTCCATATCTGAAGAACCCTTCTCATATTGTCTTGGAATTTTTACAATTCATAGTCTTTGTGGACGCCTAAAAGCTGCTACATGTTTGTATCGGTGTAACGGCTCATACTAGGTGAAACTTTGAATATGTCGATGATATAATAACGCAGTACTTTTTTATTTATGAATTTCGATGGTAGGCGGTAAGAGCGTACGGTAGTAACGAGCTACACGAAAATTTTTGACAAATTCTGGTATCTCAAAATTACTGCGTGATTTTCACACATCTTTTTGTAGAATAAGTCCAGTTTTTTACGATTATATTTTGAGTCATTATTTTTAAATTCACTACATCGGTGGGAAAACTGCTGAAGTAGGTTTGCAATTTAAAATTTAGTGGAGTTTTTTTAATAAGGAATACAGGAGAAACATTTAGTTACTTACTTGCCAAGGGAGAAGGGGGGCGTCAGACCTTTGCGCATGTCCCTGGTACCCAATAAAATTTTTGTTGCAAAATATTACTTAACAAAGAAGGAAGAAAGATTCAATGAAAATCTTTTTTTTTTACCCCGAGAGCGATTAGTTCTACAAATATGAAACTTAATACTTAGATATGTGTAACAGTTGACGGGAAACATTTCCAAAACGTGTCTTCTAAAGGTGGTGAGGAAAAAGCTGAATACAACTACCTCAAAATATATAGGTACATATAAAAAGCGTTACAGCAACAATTATAACAAAACTTAACCAGGATCAAATTTGGACAGCTATTTTTTACAGATTGTCAAACCTTTGTTGCCTCTCAACTCTAACCCCGTCCTAGATCCAAAAATAATAACTTTACTTTACTATGGATTTCGAACCCTAAGTTTAATGTAATACACCCTGGGGCCTTATTACTGAATACGATACGATCAAAAATATTTACGATTTAAATTTACGATACGATTTTACTTTGGTATTACTGAATACGATCGCAAGGGACAAACAGTGCTGCCATTAAAGTGTGTGAATTTTGCTCTTAAAAGTGTATGAGACTTACGACCGGTCGACAGCGAACGTAAAATATTACGACCGAAACTTAACGATTTGTTAAAAAATCGTATTTAGGAATGCCACATCTACGATCAATTTCAATCGTATCGTACAAATTTACGATTTATTGTAAGATCGTATTCAGTAATGCCAAATTTAGAATTTACGATTGATTTTGATCGTATCGTATTCAGTAATAAGGCCCCTGGATACATACTTTGAAATATGTATTAATAGTGTTCATTAGTTATCACTAAAAATTGTCTAAGTAAGTAACCATTGAGTGTGATCAAAATCAAAAGATATTTTTCGCGTAGATCCAGAAAAGCTTTTTGTAGTACACACATAATTTTCGTGTAGACACCAAAAATCTGTGAGAACAGGATTAAAATAACAACTACAAAACGCGGAGTGTACAACACACCATTGCAGACATTGCTGCTTTAACATTCTATTGATATTTTTAATGTTCCGACGGTCTGAGTTGATCTAGCAAAGAAATATCGTTCGTGCTTATCCAGCTGAACGTATCCACGCAAAACAATCGTTAAAAAGTGAAATGTTAACTCCACACACGACACTATTTTAAAAATTTCGCCATTAGTGTTTTGTCGAGCGGTCGGTCTTTTGCAAATATTTGTTCTCACTTAAAAAGTGTAACAAACCTATGTGACGGTGTTTTTTTTTTGGCATATGTATCGTATGTGTACGTCTAGGCGGGCATTTCGGACCTTCCCCTTGCTTCACATCTCGCATGCGTCTCGAATCGGATTTATGCGAACGAAATCGTAAAACATGCTCAGATTTCAATTAAAATTTTATTTTATGACGTGCCAAAGAAGTCCAGTGGGACCTCTTTTTATGTTCGTTCTGTTGCGCGTCTGCGGCTTGAAAAGGTTTCGACGAGGCGATTTAGTGCGCGCCTATTTAAAAGTATCGTCGATTTTTTTCTGCGTCAAGCAGCAAAAGTGTAAAATTAAATAAAAATAGTGTCAACGAAGACAATGACTTCGCTGGAGCGTATGGCAGGCATCTGCTGAGCTAATCGCTTCCACACATTAAATCAGGGCGCTATGTGCTACAGCCCACAACACGCATTATAAATCTGTGACAATATCAGAACATATTCGCGCGATATCAACGCCTCGTACGACGGTCGCTGGATATATGCAAAAACACAGTCTTGGGGGATAAGAAACATGACTCGTTGTCTTTTATCACAGTCTTATCTGTCGCCCAGAAAATTGTATGACTCTCCGTTTCCGTATAAGTTACAACCCACTAAGTGCTAGTGCACACTAATGCGATGATTGCTCACCAAACTGTTTTAAGTGGAAGCAATTTTCTCAATCAGACGGACTAAGATCTAAGATACGATCCATCTTCTTATGCATTTAGCTATTAGCTATAAATTGACAATATACCAGGTACAGAATACATCAGTCCACCAGACTTAACCACTCACTAAACACACCGCAGTATAAATCACAATCTTATGATTCACCTCACGTTTTCTTAACGTTTTTATGTAAACACAATGCCGGTCGGATTATCTGATTTGTTATTATTATTCTGTACCGTCACATTGAAATCTTACTATAACAACATTATAAAAAAACGATAAGCTTTTAAAATTCACCACACTCGGTACGTAATTCACCACTTTTTTTCACCACTACTTGGTGCGTCCAGACCAAACCGTCTCGACATTCACGTTGAACTGAAATTGCGGCAAATGTTCAAACAGGGCGACCATTTTTCGTGCTTTTTTCCACAAAAGAAAGCTCCTCCAACGCTCGAGCTCCAATAGTAAATAAAGGGATGTCTTAAGTCTTATCTTGGATAAAGCTAGCCGCTATACCGCGAGAACTGAGCTAAGAACTCTTTAGTTAAGCGAAAGCTTCGAGCTACTTCCTGCTTTTTATGTCTTACGAATTAGCGAACTACCTTGACGCTTGGCTGGGCCACTGGGCGTCTTTTAACACACAGCTGAAGATGTTCAACAGTTTGATGAAGGCCCACGTGGTGGATTTACGTTATCTTGCGCTGACTCAGTTCACGATATTTCCGTAAAGTTAACAATCGAAAAGCTAAGAATTTAAAAAAACAATTTTTTTTATATCATCCGTAGTCATAAATTTTATTCACTAATTGCGGAAGAATCAGAGGGGAGTGGTAACTTCACGCTAGTCGTGGAAAATGGGCTTTAATTTTACCGCCATTATTTCAAAGATTTGCCTAAAATAAAAAAAATAAGAAGGGAACTGAAATTTTGAGTAAGCTAATGGCTTTGATAATTTTATTACAAAAGAATCGCCGGAGAAAGAATCTAATTAAATTTATGATGAGCACGAATTAAGATAAAGGTATGAAATATGACGGCAAAAGGGGTTCTAATGAAATAATTTACTCCAGTCCATTAGTCAAAGATTGCGTGGTGAATTGCTTCACGTTATGCTTTGGATTAATATTTGAAACGGAAGCATTTGACCCAACATTTGGAAGCTTGTGGCTATAAATCGTAACGATGTTAAGAAAAAAGAAATTGGAGAAATTAGAATTGGTAACGTGTATACACGAATTATAATTCGTGAATGGGAGGATTTTTGTTTGACGCGTATGACACACGGAAAAATGTACAGTTCATAATATTAAGGAATGCTTTTCCTCAAAAAAACATTTTTTTTATTAATGAAAAAATCGCTGAATCAAATTCATTGAGTGTGAATGTGTGAGCTATGAACTGTTCGTTAATAGTATGAATCTCATAACATTAAAAATATTTTGATTTGTTTATTTATTAGGGTGGGGCGAAGGAGTTTTTCTAATTCGAAATAAAATAAAAAGAAATTTATTTTTATTCACATCCATCCGGGAGTATTCCAATAAAGTTGTGGAGATAAGATTGAAATTAATTTCATTTCTTTTCGGAAATTAATTGCAATATATACATCAACTTTACAAAAAAGCGCTTTTTATTTAGAAAAAAAAGTAGTGCTGATGGGCAACCCCACGTTGGGTGCAAGATTTCAAGTTGCATAAATTTCAATACTTCTCTAAAATTTGCATTATTGGGTGAGATTTAGATACAAACATCGAAATTCATTCCGGTCCCAGAACTATCTAGATATTTTGTATTGCTCCACACTTTCGCATGTAACTTCTTCTGTAATTAGTAAAAACCAGATAAGTCAATTCGTAGGCCTTACTGTGTGCTAAAAAAACCCCTTAATCGATGAATA
Organism: Beris morrisii; assembly: GCA_951812415.1. NCBI lineage: Eukaryota > Metazoa > Arthropoda > Insecta > Diptera > Stratiomyidae > Beris > Beris morrisii. Next base: position 55,092,005 of record OX638310.1, on the reverse strand, counting down.
AGCCTTTTTGAATTCTCTGTACTCGTACAGAAATAACAAATATATCGAGTTATGTGGTTTCGTCCAAGTTTCCTAGCTCTCAAACCAGTGGCGTGGCGTCAATGAAAGCAAGGGAAGCATTGCTTCCCTCACAGTTTGCTGAAAAATATCTAAAATGCGTTTTCTAAATCTCGAAAAAAATTCTTGTTCCAAACATTTTCTTTGGCACAGTCTAAATAAAAGTTCACAGGAAACTACTCGCAAATATCTCACACAGCCGAATTGGCAACAACACGAAAAAGGCAAGCGAAAAGAAACCAAGAAGAAGATACATGGAAGCACTTTGAAAGTTGCAACTATGAGCGCTCATTTTATTCCGTAGTAAACCCACTGTGACGTCAGGAAAAAAAATTTTCGTACACGGGACGTTGGATGCAATAAGGAATTTGCTTCCACGGGTAGTAGAACACATTCTGCAGCGGTGAAGCTTTCAGCAAGCAGAGATCTGATAAGAAATAAGTGCTACCAGAGTAGGATTAGGAATTGAATTCTGAACAAAGCTTGGAATTGAATGGTGGCAAATAGTTGAATTATATTTAATTTGGTTTTTAGATCTCAGGAAGCACTTACGCTAGGAGGCTGAAACTTGGAACTTACAACTTATGTAGAACTATGATAGTGGACCTATTTGCAAAAAAATTGGCGATTAGGGCTAAGGAGTGTGGGAGTGGAGGGGAAAGCAATGTGTTCGAAGTGCTTGAAAGCTGGGGTTGTAACATTTTAAAATATATATCTCCTGAACGGTTGATGTCAGAATATTGAAACTCTGTAGTTGTCTTAAGAGATAATAGGAGATTAATCAAAAGCTAAAATTTTTGAATCGGGTGTTGGTGTGTAGAGGTGGGGGTAAAAAAAAACATTCGATTAGAATTTCTTCCGAACCAATTATACCAGGAAGGTAAAATTTGACTTGTGTATATAGGATTACAAGTGAATGTAAAATTTTTGAGGTGGGAGGTGGAGCACAAATGTGGGGCGATAACCATTTTTAAAAAAAATTCATTTTTACATCTGAAGAACCGTACCATATGTGATCTTAGAAATTTTACAGGTGTTAGGCCCAGTAGACTTCTAACAGGGAAAAAATGTTGGAGGTACTGATGAAGGGGCTGGTGGTGAGAGCGGGTGGAAAGAGAAGAACTTCGATTTTTATTTATCAAAAACCCCAAACCATAGAAAGCTAAATACTTTATTATTAAAAAATAATAAAGTAAAATTGACTATATAGAGCCAATAAGGAGGTAGCCTAGAAAAAATAAATTTTTAATATGGGTAGCAAGGCAGGGAGTGGGTGATGGTATATCATATCTCAGAAACGGCTTATGCAAGAAAGTTGGAACTTAGTACGTATATGTACGCATGCTACTGAAGTAATTAAAGGAAAATCAGATTTCTATTGGCATAGAGGTTGAGTAAAACAAATGTCCGTAAAAAGGGATTTTCCGCATTTTTACGATTTCATTATATATTTTGGACATGCCGAAATAAATTTTACTTCTGCGGGTTTTTTATATAAGCGTCTAGAAATGTTTTTTCTGAATTTTTCGATATCCAACCCCTTAGGTGGTGTAAAGTGGTTGTGTGCATTTTCACGGGTCTAATGAGATATTCAATTCACTTTTATTTCTAAAGGCTTTAAATTTAATCGGAGAAAAATCTGATGCAAGCATTTTTCGATATTAAACCCCTGGGGGTGTTAGGTATTTTTCAAGTTTTCACGAATTTCGAAAATCTTTTAGTCTGGGCGCAACTTTATGAATTTTTTTTAGTAGACGTCCGGAACGCGTTTAATGATGAGATGCGGTGCAGGTGACTGCGACTGACAACCTAAAAAATTACGTTCCAAATAGCCTCCTGGTCCCCGTTCGTGATTGCTGGGTGCTTTTATAGTAGTAATGTTAAAAGTAGCTAATGGAGTAGGTTCAATTAATACGCAGTAAATATGTAGAAAGAATAATAACAATAAATTTTTGATATTAACCAATTGCTTCCCCTTGTTGAATTATCACGCCACGCCACGCCACTGTACTCAAACCCTATGCCAATGTCTCCTGCGAAGAAAAACTTTTTTGAGGGTGGAGGTTTAGGGGGTGGGAGTAAGAAAGGGTGAAAAGCAAAAAAATCTGATTTTAATTTTTAAAGAATAGCTAAGAATAGCAAGTTCAGAGTTGACGAGAGAGTAGAGCCACTACAACAGCAAGATACGCGGGTGGGGGTGTTTTTTATATCTCATGAATGACTTATGCTAGAAAGTTGAAAGTACGCGAATTTCGTCATATCATTACGATCTTTAAGCGCATAAAAATTGTTTTTCCTGATTTTTCGGTATTCAACCGTTAAATGGATGTGTTTTTCACGAATTCACGACACATTTCTTAGGTCTAATGAGATATCGAATTCACTTTTATTTCTAAGGCTGGCCGCACACTGAAAGAGCAAAAACAGTTTTAGTCAAAAACGTTTTTGACTAAATATGACTATGTCGCTGTTTCAATAGCAATTCAATGATCAGAGCACACTGATTCGTCGCGTGCCTTGGAGCTCGTTTAGATGCGTTTAGTCGCAATTAGGCTGCTCGACGTCAATAGCTCCATCGTCGTTTTGTGTCGAAACATTTATGGGTTCATGCTACTTTGGACGTTAAAAAGTGCTATATCTAGGAAAATTTTTTGAGTTTGTTAGAATAAATATTGATGTAATTCTTTTTGGGCTTAATAAATATACTCTGAAAGTAACTGCATTTTTTTTAAATTACTTTCTACAGTTTTGTTGTTAAAAAGTAAAAAGTAGTGTTAAAAGTAACTGCCCGAAAAATAGGTAGGTGACTGAGAGGATAGATTTCGTTCAGCAGATTCTTCTTAAACAAAAAAATCAAAAAGTTTTGGATTCAGTACAGCTGTGATTATGTCCGGAAATTTAAATATTCATGCATAAATAACAAAATTGCGGACTTTTTTCCAAAAGACTCCAGAAATGGTATTTTTTTCACTGTTTTTTGCAACAAATTAAACAATAAAAATGAAAATTTTGACTTGGTTCTAGTTCCGGACGTATAATTATACATTTCAGAAATATGTTGTTCAAAATTTCATCCAAATTGGTTGAGTATACCGGTCTGAAAACTACCGTGGTATGGTAGACACCTCTTGTGAAGAAAATTAATTACTGCAGCTTCTCGTTATTTTCGTTAGGGTCGCTACTAGCGATTGGTTGCACAAGCGCAAAAATGCCAAGTATGCAGCCGTGACAAGAAGAAATGTCAACCGTAAATTTATTTTGTGTGTAGTTGACGTAGTTTTGAAATATTTTTATTTGTTTACATTTTTTTATCCATCTGACAGAAAATCACGAGAGCATAACGAACCTGATGGTTAATACAACAACAACCAAATTTTTCTTCACAAAAAATTGCATTGAGTTTCCAGACATTTAACTAAAATTTGTGTACACTTTGAAAGAACAGAAAAGAGTTATTCCGATACAAAACATGGAAAAGTAGAAAATTTTACAAAAATGGAGCTCAATTTCGTTCAAAAGTCCCAACAGAATCACCGACAAATGAAATTTCGCGTCAGGTCTGTTACAATAAAAAGTCGAAGTGATATTTTATCAAAAAACTAAACTTTCAGCTTCAAGTCACGCGAATAATCAGTGTGCGTCTGAAAATTAAATTTCCATTTAAACAGAAACGAAAAAGATATTTAGTCAAAAACGTTTTTGACTAAAACAGTTTTGCTCTTTCAGTGTGCGGCCAGCCTAAGAGTTTTCAATATTGTATAATCGCCTAAAAACTAATTTCAGTATTTTTTGATATTCAAACCCCACAGCCCTGTAGAGGTGGTTGTGTAAGTTTCCACAAATTCCGACAATTCTTTTAGGACTAATGAGATATCAAATTCACTTTTACTTTCTTGGGCTTTATACATAATTGCTATATTTAAACCCTAAGAGGGTGTAAAATGATTGTGCACATTTTTACGAATTCTGACATATTTCTTAGGGTTGATGAGATGGCATTCGTTTTTTACTTTAACAGGGTTTCTATACAATCGCCTAAAAATCGGTTGCAGAATATTCTTATATTCATCCCTTAAAGTGTTATCTCCTACTTTATTGAAATTGAAAAAAATAAATAAATAAATAAAAACACCTGCCAATAGTTCTAGTCGCAACTTTTATATTTTTTTGGATAGAGGTCTGTAACGTATTTAATGCTGAAATGCGATGCAGGTTTCAATGCGACTGACAACCTAAAGAATGGGCTTCTTGGAAAGTATTTTTAGGTTGTCAGTCACATAGTAACCCACACTGTGTTTCACTTCTACCAAAAAATAATCAAATTGTGCCCAGACTATTGATGGTTATTGTTTTTCAAAACATAGCAAAAAAGCAACTTGGGATCTTAAAGAGAACGGGGTCAACAAATATTTTTGTTATAAAAAAAAATTACAATTATTTCAATTACTTACTCGTGGGTCACGTTGGGTTTAATTTAATATGCCACATATATGGGTAGTTCTTAGGCTTTATGAAGACTTCATCAAATATTTAACATTCTAGTACTATCAAAAAAATTACATAGAAAAAAATTAAAATTGCTATTTTATTTTCATTGATTTTCCGAGTGTAAAAAATTTCAAAAGAATCGGCGATTGTATAAACATTTTGGAAAATTTGGCGATTATTCATGGAATGACCCAACCGCTCCGTAGGTTAGGTTACAGTGGCGGCCAAAGCATCACATAGACCCACGAGGGTCCATAGTGATACCACTAAAAAACAGGAGACCCAATGTAACCGCTCCGTAGCACATCTTCCAAAAAGTTTCAACTTTCTAGTGTGAGCCGATCTGATATATGAAATTTTACAGATTTCACTCCCCACTCCAACTCTCAAAAAGCAACAATAAAAATTCATTGTGCCTAATGCATAAATTTGATCATAACACTTTTACGGGATCTTGAGATATCACATTACCAGGAATCAGAAAACACGGCGTACGGACGAACAAATTTTATGAAAGAACATTTTCTTATGAAATTTTCTATCAATCACAACATTATGAGAATAAGAAAGTTTCTAGTTTTCGAAAATATCGTTGATATCATGGTTTTATATCTTACAGGGTTTTACCGCTTTAACTGGAACAATTCCTTTGAATTCGGAACTATTTGAGAAATGAATTTATCATTCAGACTAATTCTTGATTCTCTGTGAGTAAGTCTTTTGGGGGGTGTATAAAAAATTTAAATTTGGACCATGCAGAGCCCAAAAAAAGAAGCAGACCTCAACCTATTCCACTCCCAAATTAACAGCTTTATTTCAACACGCTCTCGAAAAGTATCGGCGTTGAACTTGAACTGTGAAGGTACTGATTTTGTGAGTTCATCAGAACAATCTGCATGACAATGTAAGACAAAATAAGATTTCATTTGGAAGAATAGGACCATCGACAAATTTTCTATATACAATAAAAATGACCGACTGTATTCTTGTCAGAGAACCTCGCAAAATGGCATTTTATGAAGCTGACAATATTTCTTTTGCTTGATTTCAGAATATCCACATATAGTTATAAGCGCTTGTAATCCAGCACCAGCCGCAAACGATAAAGTCCACCAATAAATAAATTTAGAGCAGACACTAGTTTATTTACGAAAATTCACCACCGTGCATTAATGTTAGCTCATAAAATAACTCATAACTTTAACGTGTGTACCAATTGAATCCGATCGGTTTTATTGTGTAATGTGTTTATCATTGGTTTAGCCAAAAAGTATAAACAATCACGGCTAAGCTATCCCATGTCTTTTCCGAACTAGTTAATCCGCAAGACTATAAACTCGATTTCAAATTTTATTCAGTTCATTTTCCAAAAAAAAATTTTGCAATTTCGACTCTAAAAAATACAGCTAAAACCTTTAATGTTCTTCAGTGGTATCTTTATCATAAAAAATCAGTAATTGTTAACAAATATGGATAAAAGATAAAATTGAAGAGGTTCTCCGGATAATTTTGAACGTTCTACGAGTATAGCAAACTTCGAATCATTAACCATCAATTTTACACTCCACTTAATGATCTAAAGTGCGATTTACGTCCTAAGTAGCCATCGCACATGGTCAATAAATCACCTGCTATTAAATTGCTCTGCATATTACTAAAGCACCTAAAATATATCACGATCGTGGTCCTTAGAGAGTATGTGGAAAGCAGAAATAGCCACTTGAAAGTCGCACGCCACATGCCCAGATGGAACCCATGATTTCATGACTGTACGTTGAACACATACCGTGCACAAATTTCAATTCCAAGTGCGCGCGGTACCCGTAATTTCGCTATAAAATACCGTGAGTGCATATGCAACTAATTACATGAGCGATTATTGCAACGATTATTGCATCAATTAAACCCATTATCATTGAAGTCAGTCGAATGTCGGCGAATAAATAAGCCAAATGCAAGCGAAATTGTGCCCAAGATGCCGAACAGAAACAATTCTATGATCTCGTTTGCATGGTGGGTGGGTGGCAGGAGGCTGGATTGAGCTTTCGATAAATAATACGACATTGAGGTAGCAACATATGATTAGACCGAATTTTCAGATTCCAGACACAGCAGGTAATTAGCGAACGAAATAGGAACAACACTGAAGTTAATAAGCTGCGGCCAGTCGGAATGGCTTCGTATGATAAATCAATTCGACTGAGAGCTAGTAGGTGACTACTTATAAGTACCACCTTGGACTACGTTAAGCTCAGAACAGGTGAGTAGAGACCTAATTGGATAGAAATGGAGACCTTATTCGAGACACTTCAGTTCAGACAACCGTAAAGACCGTCTTAACCGATAAAACTAAAGCAGCTTTCATATGGTTATTGCGGGTACTAAGGTGTTCCTTGTTAAAAATAATGAACTCAGCTTGCAATCAGCTCACGCTTCCTTGGATCGAAAGTTGAATCCTTCTTGCGAAATAGAAGCAATATAAAAATGTATTTGCAAATGTTTTCTTAAAATAGCCAAACAAAAGCAAATTAAAAACTTCTTCGCTATAGTATCAATAAACTAGGTATTATATAAAATACACAGTTTTCACCTTCAATCAGCAAAAAAAAAAAATGTTCGAATTAGAGAGAATTTATGTAGTAATGCTTAACATTAATGCAATATTTAACACATAGACATAGGCAAAGAGTGTGACAAAAGGACCACCTGCCTCCATCTATATTTCACCTATCAGACTAATAGTAAATATTTTTAAATTAAGTTCCCTTTAAATTTATCGTTCACTTCTGGCTTTTATAGTTCGAATCCGGCTCGACCGACCAAAAAATATTCGTCCTTTAAAAAAAAATAAAACTAGGCTCCTTTGTTTATAGCACACACCACCAGGTGGGAAATGGGTTGAATAGGAAGGACAATTATGGCTTATAGTCTGTCTTCGGAAATAATTGTTCCGGAATTTTAAAACTTTATTGAAAAGAAAGATGACAATAATCTGAAATCGTTGTAGTAATATCCCCGAACGGATCAGTGCTTACTTGGTCTGTAACGTATTTAACGACTTTTTACGAAATATATGAAAAATTAGTTAAAAAATCTGCCAATGGTCTGTTGTTAAAACGTATACAAACCCATTACTTCTACTTCTCGAAGCTTTGAAAAGCATAAAACCACCTTACATACAAGCCTCAACATTAAAAAGCATACAACCCCCTTGAATATCTAAAAATACTGAAATTGACCTTTTGGTGCTTATATAGGAAACCTTACGAAGTAAAAATAGATTCGATATATCATCAGATCTAAGCAATATGTAGCAATCTGTGAAAACATATGCAATCTCCATACACCCACTTGGTGGTTGAATATCCAAAAATCCTGAAAGAAGTTAATAGATAAATATAAAGACAGAACGAGAAAGTAAAAACCAATTCAATTTCTTATCACTTATAAAGGATATGACGGAATTCGTGAAAACTGGTTCAACCCTTTTATACCCTCTTAGGGGCTGAAAAATGAAAAAACTTAAAAACGAGTTTTAGGCGATTATTACGCAAGCCCGTGAAAGTGAAAAGATATTCGATATTTGATCAGACCTGGGGATATGGCAGAATTTGTGAAAAAGTATACAAGGGGTCGAATTTCAAAAAATCCTGAAAACACTTTCTAGGTATTTATATGAAGAAGGCCTTATAATAAAAATTAATTCAATATTTCGGAAGAGCCAATAGATATGACGAAAATCGTGAAAATTATATGCATTCCATTTTCACTGATAATTTTTTTCGCACCCGTTCCAAACGCCAATGGATATTTGAAATTTTTTTTTTTATCTAAATTACTTTTCTAGTTAATTTACATATACATACCGAGTTTTAATTTTGTACCATAAGCCGTTTTATAGATAGGAAAAACACCCCCACCCCCGCACCATACCACCACTATAAAAAACAATACTTTTTCCAATATGCTACTACTATAGCTCTATCTAAATACCAAGTTTCAGATTTCTATCGTTATAGGTTCTCGAGATATAAAAATCGGAATGCTTTCCTTTTCACCCTCCCCCACCCACACCCTCTACACCCTCACCCATAAAATTTTTTTTTCTGCTAGGGGTCTATTAGGCCTACTTCTGATAAAATTTTAAGTATCTACTAGTATCTTACATCGTTATTGAGATATGAGACGTGACTTTTTAGAAAAATTCTTATTCCCTCCAATTTCATGCTCCACCGCCTCCTTAAAAAATGTTACTTTCAGCAAACTTCATTTGTCAACCTTTATACACAAACCGAATTTTATTTGTCTAGTCCAATTGGTTCGTGAGATATCGTAATGTAAAGTTTTTCACCCCCCACTCCCGTACGCCACTGCCCACACTCAAAAATTTGTTTCCGATCTATTCTCCTAGTTTTACCTACAGATGCTCATTACGTTTTAATTTCGTGACATTAACTGACATGTGACATCTCGGCTTTTTTGCTTTTCGGACTCATTATTTTTCCCCCCACTTCCACACCCCTTCACCCATATTGACAATTTTTTTGCAAATGGGTCCACTATCAAAGCTCTATGTAAATTCCAAGTTTCAGCCTCCTAGCGTAAGCGGTTGATGAGATCTAGAAACCAAAATTTTCCGTCCAAAACGCTTCCCCCACCTCCCCCCTCACATCCCAGCCCTTTAAAATATGGTCACTTCAAGGGGCCTACCCAGTCTATTCACAGAAAAAATATCTCAAAGGGTTTGGGAGCTACGAGCCTTCAAACGATTTTGCGTACAGCGGTCGACGTACGGCGGACAGACGGACTGAACATTTTTTTTGCTTTTTTCGCGTCATGAAACGTGAAAAAAAAATTTTGAGGGTAGCAGGTTTTTTTTTTAAAAATTGATCAAAATACTGTATTATTGAAATAATAAAGTAAAATTTCCGACAGGTTGGGCAAAACAAGAACCACTTGGTTCATGGCTGTATTTAGAAAAACAGTTAAATTAGTGTTTAGGTAATAACACAATTAGCATGTAGAAGTAAAAATCATTTTGAAATTTCATCAGAGCAATTTTTTCAAAGCTCTCCGATTTCGACAAACAAATTTAAAAAGTTCTTAAATTTTCGGCCAGGAGAGGCAAAAGAAGAATCACAAATTTTGAATTTTTTTCTACATTTTTGGCCATTTTACAGAACTCTCCGATTTTTACAAGTGACCCCTTAAATGAAAGGTGCTGGCGCCTCCTTTTCAAATCCGCAAGTAGATTAAAAAATTCTTAAATTTGCGGCCAGGAGAGGCAAAAGAAGAGTCGCAAATTTTAAAATTTTTTCAACATTTTTGGCCACTATTCCCCCGTTTTTGATTCGATTTTAATTTTGTTAGGATTTTTGAGCAGCTGTTGAGGTCCCCTTTCGCCTTTGGGGTTGAATATCCAAAAATCCAGAAATATTTTTTAGGCGATTATATACATAGAAAGCCGTAGGAAGTAAAAACCAAAAAATCTTGTAGTCCATTATATAAAAGCTCCTTGGTAATAAACAAGTAATTAAATATCTTAACAAACCTAAGAATGCGTGATAACGTATACAACCGTTTTAAACCCCCTTAGGGGTGGAAAACCAAAAAAAAATTCTGAAAACAGTTAGGCGATTATATAAAAAGCTCGCGGAAATGAAAACTTATTCGTTATCTAATCAGACTTGAATTCGTGACAACGTATTCACAACCCCTTTACACCTCCTTAGAGGTTGAATTTCAAAAATCCTGAAAAGAATTTTTAGGCATTAATCTGAAAAACTCGCTGACGCAAAATTAATTCAATATTTCAGAAGACCTACGAGATATGACGATATTTGTGAAAACATATGCACTCATTTTTACTCAACATTTTTTGACACACTTCGCTAATGCATAGATGAATTGAAGCCCTTGAAACGACAAGAGGTCAACTAATTTTTCCAACAACAGATAAAACTTGTCTTTTCTGGCCTTTTATTGCATTAAAATTATTTTTTTTAAATTATTAAGGATATTATTAAATCATAAGGAGTTAACTGCATTAGCAGAATTTCATCCGAATGCAATATGAAATCAGTACGAACAAGCCCTCTCATGCTATTAAAAAAACATACTGCAGTCACGATCGGCTGCAAGCCAATCGTATAATACTCCAGATGAATACTGAACTCCGATTTATATTGTAGTTGGGGATAAAGTAGAATTACGTGTGTGCATGTTGTATGTCTTTTATTAAGGACTGCCATTAGATTGCTACTCAAAACTAAAAGACAATTTTCAGTGTTTAGTTTCATATCTTGAACTGGGTAAGTCATCGAAAAAAAATGTCCTTTTTGAAGGACTTTCACATGGGAGGCTTTCACATGGCCGGAAGGACTCACTTGATTTCTTACATATTTATCCTTTTCCTTCGAACCATTTAAAAATGAACTTGTACAAAATTTGAAATTCGTAGCTTGAAGCGTTCAAAAGTTATCGAAAAATATTGTTGAACACGTGTCTTAAGGACATTTTGTATGGCAGCTACCAGAAGGAGTAAAAGGATTTCGCTGATTAGTAAACTCGAACTTCGTTATTACTCAAAACTAATTTGTACAAAATTTCCAATTTATAGCTAAAAGATTACTTGAGTTATAGTAAGCTCCGTAAATTAAAAGAAGACGTTTTGACAGGATATTTGTATGGCAGCTACACGAAGGACTAATAGGATTTCCTTCATAATCATATATTTAGCTGCAACTATTGGAAAAATAACACATACAAAATTTCAATGCCGTAGCTTAAACCCTTCTGAAGTTATCGACCAATATTCTTGAACACCTGTTTTAAGGATATTTTGTATGGCAGCTACCAGAAGGAGTGAAAGGATTTCGCTGACTAGTAAACTCGAACTTTGTTTTGACTCAAAACTAATTTGTAAAAAATTCTGAATTCATAGCTAAAAGATTACTTGAGTTATAGCGAGTTTCGTAAATTAATTGAATACATTTTGACAGGATATTTGTATGGCAGCTACATGAAGGACTAACAGGATTTTCTTCATATTCATATATTTAACTTCAACTATTGGAAAAATAACAAATACAAAATTTCAAAGTCGTAGCTTAAACCCTTCTGAAGTTATCGACCAATATTCTTGAACACGTGTTTTAAGGACATTTTGTATGGCAGCTACCCGAAGGAGTAGGACGATTTTGCCCGTTAACGAACTTAGCCTTACAAATTCAACCAGACATCCAGATTCAAAATTTCAAGATCCTAGGTGAAGGCGTTCTTGAGTTATCGTGCTAACGGACAGACGGACGGACGGACGGACGGACGTCAAGCGGATTTGAGGTTTTTGGGCACAAATAAACAAAAAATAATATATAACTTTTTTTCGTCCGAGGCTTGGTTCTATGCGTTACAAACTTTTCGGCTGGATTAAACTTATAATACTCTATATGATTTCATCTAGAGTATAAAAAGAGTTGACACCTTAGTACACCAAGGGCTTCAATTATTTTTACCTGAACTACTTTTCTAGTGTATCTATAATACATATCACCACTAAGTTTGAAGTGTCTGGTATAAGCCATTAGAGAGATAGGAAAACCCAAACTCGGATTTTTTTTTCATATCACTCCTTACACCTTTAGCACCACAATTTTTTTTCTGATATGGTTTTTGAGTAATTTTATAGAACATTTTTTATCCCCCTACTTCCATGCTGCACAACCCCCTAAAAAGTTTTAAACTCAGCGAACCTAATACCATGGATACAAAGCTAATATACAAACCATGGTATTGAAATCGTATTATTGAAACTAGCAGCATATGATAAACTACACATATGGTATGATTTGACAGTATCTGAATAAGAAAGCAACGACATTTAGTTGCGATACTCGCCACACAATTGGGGAATAACACTACTAGTACTAAAATGCATAGTATACTAGGTAAAATTATCGAATTTGTATACCATGAAACATTTTCAATACTAGATATATGCCAGTTCGTTTATCTCGTATATGCTTAGTATTAGGTGATACACTGCTGGTATTGACGATATTAGGATATCAATACCAGCAGTGTATCCATGGTATAACTTGTCCACCTATATACAGAAATCACATTTCATATTTCTGGGGTAATTGGTTTGTAAGATATCGGCATCTAAAGTTTTTCACCCCTGCTCATCACTGCCAGGGTCAAACTTTATTTCCGATATATAGTCCTAGTATACATACAAATAATTACCAAGTTTCAACTTTGTGGTATGAACCGTTTAGGAGGTATAAATTTTAGAATGTCTGGCCCACATACTGTCGTACCCCTCCATCCAAGTTGACATTTTGTTTTAAATGGCTTCACTATCATAGATCTATAAAAGTTGTAACTGGCAGTCTCCTATCGTAAGCGATTTCTGCCACATAAAAACCTTCCCCTCCTCCTCACACCACGACGCTTCTAATTTACTACTTGAGGGGGTCCACCCAGTCTACCCGCCAAAAGAATCTAATAGCTCAAAGGGTTTGGTAGATGCGAGCCTTCAAACGAGCTTGCGTACGGCGGACAGACGGACTGAAATTCTCGTTTGCAGGTTCTAAAACGTGAAAATACAAAATATCAGGGTACCAAATTTTTTTGAAAGTCGACAAAACTGTTTTATTGAAATAATAATGTAAAAGGCTACTGGGTCCCAGGGGTCTACCCCGGCAAAGAAATTGGCGTACTGTGCTGGTACTGTCAATTCCGTTTTATTAACATCGTGACCCATAGACAGAGGTCTGCAAGGGCGTTATTTTCAACCCCTCTTGCGGTCTCCACATTTCTATGGCTTGATTTCAATTTCAGGGATATATGATCATGGCATAATCTTAATAAAATTTCTGGTAAATCGATCGTAAGGTACTTAGGATTATGAGCTTCTCAAACAAATATCAACCCCATTCTTCTTCCGACTAACATAATTCGCCCATTGTTTAATGGGGTGAAGAAATTTCGAAGCTAAAGAAATATTTACCTAGTAGGCAGCTCCAATTAATAAAAGGCAAAGAAAAAACTTCGCCAGAATGTCGCCGACTGCGAATATTTGCCCCTGGGCAGTTTATACGAGGGAGTGTGTACGAGACGCTATTCAGATCAGTTGAAATCTTCGTGGATTTTTTGAAAATGCTCGATTTCATTCTACAATTGAGATAGCGATTTGTGTGTGCAGGACAAGCAATTAGGTGATAATGAGTTAATTTTTTAGAATGTTTAATTTTTCAATTAGAATTTTTTTAATTCTCAAAATTTTCATTTTTCAAATATCTTCACACCACACCTGACTCGATCTCATCTTGTTGTTCGTCATAATGCAACTTGTTAGCTAGGTCTTTAACTTTATTAATTTGTTTTTTGATTCATTCTGCACCTTACCGGATCCGGTTTATTCGTAGTTAAACCGCAGACTTCAGTCATTAAAAAAAAAGAAGAGGACATCCAGTGTCAAAAGTGTTTGAACTTTAACCGGATTCTTACGTAAATATTTCTGCGCGTCATCATCAAATCAAATTCCAAGGTTCAATTGATTTGAATTCAGCGTATGGAAATTTGTCGGTTTGTGGAGTACTGCTGGGGCGGAACGTCTTCTGTGTCATGTATTCAGAGCCGGCATTAAACTTTTATGTACTTAGCCTACGTAACGATCGTCATTAAGGTAAACAGTTAGAATCTTAACAGCGATTCCATACACAATTCGAAATAAGAAGAGGTGTTGATCGGCGACGATCGTGTGGCGTGATTACGGTTTGATCACAATATTGTGTGTCATTTTTTGATTGAATTGCACGCTAAATTGAAGCGAATTTCATTTTATAGTTTTTTTTGTACGTAGATCGATCAGTTTTGTATCTATTTTCTTTAACGGTATTTTGGATTCAGTTTGAAGTTTAAAAGGTGAAGTTAATTCGTCTATTTTTAAGTCATTAATCATTCTAAATGACACTGTCACGTATGGAACATTACACCTACGCTAGTTTCTAAACTTTATTTCGATTAATCTAGAAAATATTGAGAATAATGCAGAATTTCATGGCTTGGTGATCAGTTCAAATTATCAGTTCACGGTTTATTTGGCTGAGAATTTTTTAAATTAATGAGTTTCATGCAGTATGAATGATTCAATATCGGACACAAAGGGCTCGATATCCCTATCTACTCCTGACACAATCAGCAAGCAAGCCTCGGGGAGTATTTCGCAGGGAGGAGTGATATAGCCCCTTCTGTGGCTCCTTGTAATGAGGTTTTAATGGAAATCGAAAAGAAAGGAATCAGGGTGGGGGCCTACGCGGATGACATAGTCATACTAGTTCAGGAAAAATTTTTGGATACTCTTACGAACATCTTGGAGACGCCACTCTGTACACTGAGCAATTGGGCCAGAAGATGTAGGCTGGGGGTAAGCGCTTCAAAAATTGAGTTGGTTTTATTCACTAGGAAGCACAAGATTCCGGAGTTCAGGCTACCAAGGCTTGAAGGGGTCGAACTACAGCTATCGGAAAAAGAATGAAATATCTAGCCTGATCTTGGATAGGAAGCTAAATTGGAAAATGAAGGTTGGAGAGCGTATATTACAGCGGTACTGGAAGTTTGCATGCATCTTTTACCACTTGATATTTTCATTAAACAGATTGCGTCAAACACAGCGGTAAAAGCTGTGGTCTCTTTAGGGGAGATCCATAGGACACAGCTCCATTCTTAGGGAATTTCTTAAGGGCTCAGTCGACATCTGCATGGATTATATGATCACGGTGAATGATTTTTAATCACCCTTCAAGGTCATATACCCAAGCAAAGAGGATTGGGTAAACAATAGGATATTAAGCGAGGGAGAACTCTCCGTGTATACGGACGGTTCAAAAATTCGGACGCTGGAGTCTTTTCTGAGCAGCTGAGTGGAAGGGAGTCTTTTAATCTGACAGATGTCTGTAGTGTATTCCAAGCGTTGATTCTGACGGTGGCAGGTAACATCATGTTGATGCGGGTGGGAGGGGGAGGGGGGAGGGGAAGTGTGCTCAGGATATCTCAGTCTACATTGTCAGCCAGACGGCTTTGAATGGATTGAAATCGGAAACTATCAAATCTCAGCTAGTAAAGCGCTGTCCAGAAGTGCTCAAGGTACTTTGTAGTCAAAAGAGAGTACGGCTATGCTGGGTACCGGGGCATAGTGACATACCAGGGAACGAACTGGCCGATAAGCTGGCGATTTTAGGATCGGCGTCAGCTGGAATGGAGGAGGGAATTTCAGCATTAAACAGTATCAAAGCGCGTATCAGGGATCGTGCCATGAACAAATCGAACTCAAGGTGGGGCCGACGAGCTATATGACGTCTGGGATTTCAGGCCAAGTCTGGTCAGAAAGAAGTCTTGGAAAATATTGGCATGGAAAAGGGGAAGTTTGCGGTTACTCGTCGGAATACTGACAGGGCACTGCTTGCAGGGAAAGCATGCTATGCGTGTAGGGACTGCTGACTCTGACGTGTCCAGATACTTCCTCGACCTATATACTGAGGAGGACTTTACCCACATTTTGTGTGAATGTCAAGCAGTTGCAAAGAGGCGATTGAGGTGGTTGGCCAGTCTTTTCTCTGACAATTTGCAGGATCTGAAGTCGATACAGCATGACAAGCTGGTCAAGTTTATCAAGGATCTGGGTTGTTTTTGAGGATGAATAATGACTTACGAGGTTCCGACGGGACCGCGATGGTCTCTCTTTTGATGCCTAGTGTGCGCGGGGGCTCAACGATGCGCCCCTTCTTAAAACTACCCTGTATACAAAACCAATTCAACGTTTTATATTAATTTGGTCGTGAGGTTTCGTAATCACCCTTGAACGCCAGTGTTCCGCTCAGAAATTTATACTACCCAGTAGAACCTGAAGAAGTGACCACCTTCCTATCTTGACCACTAGCCTAAAGTTGACTTTTTTTCCGGTCCCGATGTAAATCAGAAACGGATTTTATTTGTTAAATTGTTTTTATAATATGACCAATCGAATAAAGTGACCAGTTTTGCACAGTCTCTTGTGTGGTCACTATATAGAGGTTCTACTGTATATATAAGCCGCGATTCAGTGCTTACCTTTTCCACTGCAGCTGCACCAGCATTCACTACTGTATTCTAAATTAATGTAAACGTGGAATTATAGTGACCGCGACGCGCGCGATAAGTGACGCGACGCGATGACACATGATTTTTAAACATTTTCTTTCGCCCCTCCACTCCACTAGCGTACTCTACACCAGTCCTCAACAAACTTATTTTTATAAAATACTTTTCTAGGTTCATCTAAATTTCAAAGGTGGAATTATAATAAACGTGCCGTGCGCGCGTCAAGTGACGCGACGCGATGATAGCTGATTAGAACGCATGTTAGTGAGTGCAACCAGTTACCTTGATGTGCATCACTCTAATCGTGTCGTTTTGATAGTCTTATTTTCTAATTTCGTCCCACGTTTTACGCGGTTTTAACACTTGCGGCGTATGTATTATTAACATATTTTAAAAAAAATAACAAAATATGTTTTTTTTTTGATAATATTATATTATTTGGCAGTTGGGGAAACCAATTCAGCGCGGTTTCTAAAACTGGCGCCAGGATATGTCGCGTGCGATGCGATTGTGACATCGGGCGCGGTCGAGCGCATCGCTCCTTAATTTTCAACTTCGTTCCTGGGATATTCTGAAGTTTTTTCCCCGACTACCTACCGCTCACAACCCATCAAAATTTTACCACTAAAAAATAGAGGTGCACAATCAATCCATCATCAAATCACCTGACAACCTTAGCATAAACACAACAGCTATCGATATCCTACAAGTCTTGTAATTATTATTACCTCAATTTGTTTACCTTGCGTACACTGAGTTTATATTGCGGCGATATGTAACAAAGTATCAATTACCGAAGTAGGTACACTACACTACGTAACAAACATTTCTACGGACGTGTGTACATATTAATGAAATTAATTGCAATGCACCACCGTTTAATGCACATGAGTTCGTTACTATAAAATTGCGTGAAAGGCGAGACCGCGAAAAGCAGTTCGCAATGGAACGCATAAGATCGCTGACGTTAGTGTTTCTGAGACGAGCGCGGGGGACTAACATTATAAGCCATGATCGCAAGTACGAGGAAAAAGTGCAGCGCAGTTGTGCTTACAATTTTTAATATTACTTCTTTTCATCGCGATCAATTAACTTGGTACAATTTGCATTGTGTTCCAGTGGTAATTGCTAGGCAATTGTATTAGCAATGGCTGCCATATCAAGACTAGACCTAAGCCGCCTGCAGATGAGTTTATTTTAAACAATTGTTTCAATTTATTATAAACATTCGCCCAAATTGGTATCTCCTGTTCGAAGCGGAAAATTGGTTATGGTAAAAATTATTACAAAATTATCGTCGCTGGCTCATTTGTATGCGGGTCATTCTATAAAATTCAAAGGTTAAAAAGATCATAAATAATTTTAATTAATTTCACGAATAAATTTAGTTCCTAAATACACTATCATTAGTTGTGGTCGGACTATTGCGGTAACAGATGGTGTGCAGACAAAAAATTTCAGTTTTTCATAGCTCAGGAACGGTTTACGCTAAGAAATTGAAACTTGGAACTTATAATATATGATGGGAATACGAACAAAAACAGTTTACCTGCATTGCCATTTCGGCACGGTTGCTGAAAAGTGATTAAGGATTATAAGACTTAGTAAAATTAATCTTTCAAGGTTGCAGTGATGTATGAGTATGTTGGGCAAAAAACGACTTCTAACGATATCTCATGAACCAAAAATGGTAGAAAAATCAACAACAAATTGACCTGTAAGACTGCTATGAGCAGTGCAATTTTCGGGGATGGCAGATAACGAGTAAGAGCAAATGACGACAATTATTCTGATTTGTATATTTGAAGAACCGCGGATGAAGGAACGTTTAAGCTTTGTAATTATGTAGAGTTGATATCGTATCCATTTAAAAAAAAAAATTATAGAGATACTTGGAGTCGGCGCGGATTTTTTTCTACCCCAGAAACGGCTTATGCTAGAAAGTTCATAACTTGGTTCATATATATATAGACGCATACACGGGAAGCATTTTTGACATTTTTCTCGCACTTTAAGTAGCACTTTCAGCTAGAACCTTTCAATATGTTCACTCTGCGTAATCCTCTTTCAGTAGGTAATTCGTTTTAAGAAGGTGTGGACATGAGCTGTTTTATGATGACATATTTTAAAACTAACCTTTTTGAAAAGATACGGTTATGGGTATGTTTTTTCTATTTGCGCTGTATTAAAAATTAAAATCTGGTTAATAGATGAATCGTTGAAAGTAAAAGTCTACTCTCGTCGATAATTTGGAAAATCGAAAAAGTGAGGAAATTTTCTATTTTCAGATTTTGATATTAATTATTTCTTCGAAATTCGAAAAACATTTCTAAAAATTTTTGTAAAAGGCGATGTTATGTGAAAGAGTTAGGTATTAACACACACTTATATGCGATATCCGCATGATATCCCAATTATCGCCTTCTAACGCTAACAAACAATGGTAATGAAGTCGAATTTTTATTTGATAGATATCGTATTGAAATCTGTTATAGGTTGTTTTTGCGGAGATATCGTTAAATCTGGATATTTTAAACAAAAATTATATCGCAAATGATATACTATTATGCTTTCGCGGGCGATATCGTGAACAAGACATCATCAATGATACTTGACCAGGATATTTCTATCGGGAGCGATATCCTAATATGGTTGCTTACGATACAATTTCAGCGCAAAATTTTTCAGAAGTTCTCAAGATATCTTCGCAATAATATCAAAAATCAGATATCAATATTTTTAAATAAAAACACGACTTAATATCGCCTTTTCTCGTATAAGCGATAGAACGCGATAACTTGGATATCATGAGGAGATCGCTTGTAAAATCATCAGTAATTATGTTTGCTGGAAAAAATATTGAATGAAGTGGGTTAAATCACTGGAAAAACAATTCTGAGATCTCTTTCAAGTCAAGTATAGGCCACATACGTTTAATTGACAATATTCCTTTTGGAGTTCAAGCAGTAGCGTAGCTAAAAATTCATTCAAGCGAGAGGGCGGTCGTCGAAAGAATTTCACCCTTTAATACATTAAGGTGCCCATAGACGGGCATGTCATTCATGCATGTCACGATGCGTTTTGGCTCCGCTCACAAAAATCAAAATTTTTTGATTTCCACCATGGCGCATGATGGCAGACCCACACATTCAAGTTTCAGACCCATACATTTATGGAAGAATGACATGCATGCGGGCCCGTCTATGGGCCTCTTTATGTACACCTACATGGAACATAGTGGGACTAAAAGGAAAGAAACGGCATCAAAGAGCGAAGCTGGAGGGCAACATTTGAAGTAGAAGTGTACATTGTTTAACTGCGATACGTCATACTTTTGACGAAGTAATGAGTGAGCGTTTATAAGACGTACCTTTATGATAGAGTCGCAATCAAAGAGATTACCAAAAGTTGGTTGTGTTTGTCTACTGCAACCTGTACCAAAAACCTATGAATATGAAAAACTTAACGACAACAATTTCAAACATCAAATTTAGTAGTTTCAGAAGAGTCCGTCTGTACACCGTGAACAAACTGCTATGACAGCGTCCCCTAACTCGGTAAACGCTTGGTTTGGAGACGTGTACTTTCAATGGCTGGCCTTCTATCGGCCTTGAACTTTTGTCTATTAGGATTGTTAGGTGGGGAAGAATTTATATAAGAAATTTTGGTTTCGATATCTCCGCCATTCAATTGTTGCGGTCAACCCAAAAATTTAACCTTCCAAATTGACCGCTCCGGGCTAATTTTTTTAGAGTACATACTGGAAAGAGTTAGTGTTTTATTTCGACTTTGACCGCGTTCCGGACTCTGACAGAAAAACGTAATTGGCGTTTTAAGTGTTTAAAAATCATTATTAACACCTACTAGTGAACTGCCATACCCGGACCGATCTCTGACCTTCCATCCCTAAGCTGACTGGACTGTGCACTACAGTGTATTAAAGGCTAAACTCCTAAGTCCAGTTCCGTATCCTTAAAAAAAATGGAAATTCGCATTTCTTTCGGACGATATTCAGTACTGAAAATAGATACTAATTCGGTATTCCTTCTGTAATTTTTCTGAACATATGCAATTCAAATGTTCAGATTGTAAAGGGTTATTCAATAGGGACATAACATAGATCAATCATTGAACAATAGATCAATTGTTTGACCAGCTGTGTGGCATGTGGCACCATCTTGTTGGAACCACATATCAGTTATGTCAAGTCCCCATCTAATTCTGGCCAAAAATAGTCTTCCAACATGGCATGATAGCGAACTCCATTGACCGTAACATGGCGATCATTTTCATTGACGAATAAATACAGTCCAATCACACTACCGGCATGAAATCCACACCACACGGTCACTTTTTGTGGATGCAATGGCGTCTCTTGAAGCATATGTGGGTTTGTTGCTGACCAATAACGCATATTTTGCTTATTGACAAAGCCAATAACCCAAAAAAAGAGCTTCATCGCTGAAGATGATTTTTCAATGAAATTGAGAATTTTCTTCAAAATTTTGCAGAGCCCAATCGGAGAATAATTTCCGTTGCTCGTTCGTGAACTTCACCATGATAAAAATATAAACCTTGACTGACGTTTTGACATAGACAGCCCAGCAAAAAAGTTTAAGGGTGCGTTTTTATTAAAATACAAAATTGTTATATACCTATTTAATAACCCTTTATTATATCACCGAAAAATGGTACATGTGAACCACTCGCAGGTAATATCGTCACCATAAAACAAGTAGATAACAATCTTTTTGAATCGAAATAGCTGGGAAGAAGGACGTTAGGGTGGATTTAATATAGTATAGTAATAATAGTTTTTAAAAATTGATTTTAAAATCAAAATCACAAATATTGAAATGAAGCATATCAATGAAACTGGATTGAGTCACAGACACAACACGCTATGCTTCCGGCACATACTCGTATAACCCAAACGACTATCTGACCATAAAACAACAGACAACGAGAAATAAATTAGGAAACAAACAAATAAAGAGATAAGATAATTGTCTTGAATTGTCATCCCAGTAAACATTTTGGTGAACCTTCAGCAAAGATGAGAAAAATCGAATATTGCCCAAAACACATAACCGACTGTAATTTTTTCATGAATTTTGAAGAAAAGAATCGTGCACTTATTAATAATTCGCAGGTATGTCATTTTGTTGAAATCGAATGGATTTGAAAAACATAGACTCACTTAGGGCCGTATTATTCAAGTCGGGTTATTTATAACCTTTGGTTAATTCCAGTTTTCCCAGAGATTTGGTATTATTCACCTCCGGTTATCGTTTTTAACCGGTGATTCGCTGGTTTTGTAATCACTGATTAAAGTTACCCAGGGAAAAATTTAACCGGTGGAAAAGTTCCAGTTTACTACGATACCCAGGGATTTAACCGGCGATTTGACAAATTTTGTATTATTCACGATTGAAATAATGGCAAGAGCTCATTTGTGGGATTATTGGAGTGATTCTGACGAAGAAGATAACTCGAGCGTCACCAATACAAAATGGCACAACGAATCGACATCGACATATGCGACGACAAAGACCGTTTCTGCCGATCCCGAATTGCAAAGCCAAATGATTTTTTTCCATTTTATCGTTCTCTACTCTCACTCCTTCCACCATCTCCCCTCAGTTCTCAGCTAGGGGTGTATCAGATCTAGCTCTAGTATGAATTCTAAGATTCTGTCTTACACAGATTCTGAGATATGAGATGTGATTTTTTATAAAAATTCTTATCCCTTCGATGATCCACCACCTCCCAGAAAAAATTACATTCAGCGATCTCCTCCATCCATCCTTAAACATAACCCAAATTTCCTTGTTTCTGGTGTAATTGGTTCGTGAGACATCTCAAAATAAAGTTTTTCACCACCCACCCACGCCTCTTAAAAATTTATTTTCGATCTATTCACCAAGTACCAAGTCTACAAGCAACCACTAAGTTTCAACTTTGTGACTTAAACCGTTTAGGAGATATGGATTTAAGAATGTTTCGATCTCAGCTTTCGAGCGTTTCGGCCGCATTGTTTTTTCCTGAACTCCCAAACTCTTTCACTCATATAAACAAATTTATTCCAAATGGGTACAATATCACAGATCTATGTAAATTCCAAATTTCTGAAATTCTTGAAATATAAATACCAAAATTTTTCGTCTAAAAAGCCTCAAACCTCTTCCCTTCACACTCCCACCCATCAGAAAGTCACTACTGGAAGGGGTCCGCTCAATCTACCCAACAAATAAATTTTAAATTGAATAGCTAGAAAGGGGCTTCCGAAAAAGTAGTTGCCGCATTCGAAAGAAATTTCCTTCGAAGAATTTTGGGACCTGTGAAGGGAGGATCGAGCTGACGAATAAAATACAACCATGAGTTGTATCAACTCTACGAAAAGCCAGAAGCTTCAACGTTCATCAAGCTACGTAAACTGCAGTGGGCTGGCCATATTGAGCGGATGGAAGACAGAAGAATCACCAAACGTGCTCTTAAAGGCAAAGCGAGTGGTAACAGGCCAGTAGGCAAACCACGCAAACGATGGGAAGATTCGGTTGATGAAGATAGCAAAGCTACGTTAAAAATTAGCAGCTGGAGGACGCCGTCTTTGGATTGAGACGATTGGAGGCAACAGTTTCAGGAGGCCAGGGCCCAATTTGGGCTGTCGCGCCATTGGTAATGAAGGGTTTGGGAGATACAAGTCTAGACTGTTGTACGCACTATAAAATCCTATCACCCGGTGGCGCACACTCTAAAAACTATCGGAATCAAATGGGATGGTTTTCGTTCAACGTGTAAACTGTGCATCACACACAACGTTTGTACTGCTCCCAGATCCGCAACCATTATAAAATTGCAGCTAATAATTCACATTTTTCCTGAAAATACAAAATTTAAATATTCACAAAAAAAGAAAAATGTCACATTCTGTAAATAATTAATGAAATTTTTGACGTTTGACTGGAAAAATGGAAAACCAGCCGTTAAGGTAATCCGACCTATTAAATCACTAACCTGAGGTGAATAATTAATACCATTTTCTACCCAGAGAAATTAACCAGTGATTAAAGTTAATGTCCCGGATAAGTTAACAGCTGGTTAAGGCGAAAATAACCCGAGGTGAATTATACGGTCCTTATAATTCTTTCAATTCTTTAAAATTTAATTCATCAGAAATAATTATCTAGGTGTACGTATGTACGTACGCACATTCCTGTACGAATCTTTAACATAATTAGAAACAAATCGCTTAACGTTCATCAAAGTGAACCTAAACAACGCCTTATGAACATTTGATTTTGTGAAGATTAAGTGAATCATTTTTCAATCGCAATATAGATTCATAAGTGAATGTGTCTTATGTACTGTTACAGTCGTTGGTGAATTCGCTTCCGAAGAGGTAAATTTGCTTTGGCGATTAAAGGTGGGTTTCCATACGCGACAATTTTCTGTGACATTATGTGTGACAGATCAGCTAGCCAATCAGATTACAAATCTCTGACAAATTTTGTCGCATGTCGCTAGTCGCTAGATCTCCGACTTTTCATGTGTGACAAAAATTTCAGTTCAAAGGTTTCTCGTAAATTTCAGTTCATTTTCGTGTGTGACAAAAATTTCAGTGCGAGGGTTTCTCAAAAATTTCAGTTCTTATCTTATCTTTCCAGCCATTTTACTTACTTTGACAACTGACATTACCAATTTACGCAAAGGTTTGACACAAGCAATGTTACAAATGTAAACTCCAGACTGAAGAGTGTGACACATTTTTGTCGTGACAAATTTCTGTCACAGAATTTTGCAGCATATGGAAACCCACCTTAAGTTTCAAATAATTTTCGAATAAAAATGTTTGCTGAGCGCGCAGTGCACATTAATTCGGAAAAATCTATATACTTTGAACAAATCAATATTTTCCGAAGAGCTTTCCAAATTACTCGAAGAGTAGCTACAGCGCACTTTAAGATTCAGCTACTAATTCATTATCAATTAGCGAATTACCTATGGCGCCATCGAGCCATGGTCGAATCAATTACTCGGTTACTGTCCCACTTTGCAATAATGAAGCAATCGAAAATACGTTGCGGCAATCGTAAGAGAAGAAACTGGACCAAAGAATGACCTTTTCATGAACACCGGGCCTATCTAGTTCATAGTGCAGTCGAAATTGATACAGGTGAAACAACAACAACCAGTACGTAACTTATACAATGGAAACTGGTTCGATATAAAATTACCTGTTCGAAAAACAACACAAGAAAAAAAAAATATGTAAACAATAATTATTTTAAATGCCTTACGTATCTAAGCATTGACACTCAACACTGGATTGCGGCGATAATGAGGGCGTCGAAGATTGCGACGGTTTTTTGCGACGAATCGCCATATGACGCTCCCGGCAAGGAAATTTCGGTGTTTTCCGGATCATTACCGGATGCACCTGGATTCCGGCATCTGGTTCTGCATTTTCAGGTACGACTGCGACATTCGATCGGTCGAGGATATGCTCCTTGTGAACTAGCCACAGTTTTTCATCGAAATCGTCAATAAGACGCATTTTGCGGCTGGTATACTCTTCACACACACGCGAAACTTATTTATTTAAAAAACCAAAAAAATTTATTAAATGACACTTTTATACACTAAATCCGCGCGATAACCAAGCTCTGGATTAACTCCCAGAATCGCTCTAAGACCGGCGAGACAGACCTCGGCGTTTCTTATCACTTTCGGATGAAGACTTTGACTCCGCCGACTCACTCTACACTCGACGAAGATTGAAGATACAACACTAAAGAACCCGGACGATAGTGAAAAGTGAATTGCTTTTGGGACCAGCCAGCCACATACTGCGTCAAGATAGGCTGAAAGACAATTAAGTCGTTATATTCGGTTCGGTATGTCCTAAACTCCAGGCTAAAAACGTGACATCTTCTTATGAAACGACAATAGAATGTGTCATTGAATATTTTTAACGACTCTTAATCTAATTTGGCCGGAAAGAACGCCCCGTCCGTAATCCACACCACACTTTTAAAGGTTGTCATGCACTGAAAAACGTGTCGATAATGCAACGCAACAAAAACAACGAGAATAGCGAGGAAAATACACTTTCAGGGATTTTACGAATCGTAAACGATTCAATTTCGATTTCAATGTTGAATTGAACGATTCAAGCGAACTAATCTCTCTGCTATTAGACGTGATAGAATTTTTTTAAATTTAATTAGCATCGATAAAACTACACTATTAGCATAATGTCACGTGTCGACGGATTTTTATTAAAACGTTAGCACGCACATTCTTTTAACTAACAGATAGTTAGCGCTTAAAACAGATCGTCTCTGTGACCATAGCAAATGTCCGGAAACAACTGATCGCGCAGCTCAGCTCACTTTTTTAGCGGACAGTTTCGCTTTAAAAGTAAAAACAGACAAGTACAAGTAAACGAAATAAATAAAAATAATATTAAGAAAAAAAAATACATTACACACTCAGTGATTAGAATTGTTGATGGGGCGTAGAGCTAAGGTTCGTATTACGCTTTTATTGCTAACAATTTCTGTGTACCGCTCGGCGATCGCTCAAAACGCTCGAATCTTTAGGTGAAATGATAGCTCGCTGCGATCTTGACGGGATGAACGAACGATCGCAGTTACGTAGCAAATAGTAGTAAGAGTTGTTGCATGTTGGAAGACGAGACCATCAACCAACATCCAACAGAGGTGGAGGTAATTGTGTAATTTTAGATAAATTTATCTTTGTAATGTCGCAGGTATTTGTCAGGGTTTGGCAACTTTTTGTTGATTTACGAACCGCCATTGAATTCGCGCGATAAGCGATGATGAGGCTGATGAATGCCGACAGAATTTCGCTGGGAATATTGCGATGATCTATTAATTGAAGGAGGAAACATTGTTGGCGAATTTCAAAGTGGTTAAGTGGGTCTAATCCCGTGAGCTTATTGCTTTTGATTGATGCGACTTTCCTGCTGTTTTTAGAACGAAATCAATAAAAGTTGATGGAGTGTGCAGAATTAATCGGGGAAAATTTCGTTGTTTTTCCAAGGCATCTTCATTAAATTTAAGTTATTGAGGAGATTATATCAAAATTGAAAATAATTTTTCAGTTTCAAAATGGGTGCCAAATTTTGAGGAAAATATTTTGGCCAAACTCAGGCCAAAAGGTTGAAATCCATCCAAAATGTTTATATATCAAGAATGGAATTTTTTCATGGTAAGCTACCATAGAAGCAAATTTGATTAAATATTGGTTGTTTTCCGGCGTCAGTAGGGTTTCTGGTGTGAAACCCCAACACGAAATCCCCGACTGTTGATTAATCGCTGTCCTTGAGGACATGACAGTTGGAAAACCTTCACTGGATACGCCAGTTTCATAAGATTGTGTTGGACTAGGTCCGAATGAGCTGTTTCGTCATCGGAGGGCATAGACTCGTCAGAGGGTGTATCATGCCTACTATCCGAAACACCCTTACAGCTGGTGGAATTGCTGAGCATAATTTCTATATAGCTCACTCGAAATCAAATTTACGATCACGAATTATAAATTTTAGCTAATTTCCCGCCATCGCAACCCTATACTAAAAGAGGTGGCGCTGAAGATCATCTAATATTTCAACCAATTTGGTGGAATTTTTGGTTGTAAGCCAGGATATATAGAGCTGAACGCTAAGAGCGTGACTTCGAAACCCGCCAACAGCAATTTTATTTTTTCGCTAGTTTAAATTTTAAGTTTATATATCGTTTAAATTTATTATTTTTTAAATGATAATATGTTGTGATCTGACCAAAAAAAATTGTTTGAAGTATACACCATAGAAAAATGTTTTTGACGCGTCATAACTGAAAAACTTTCTAAGGTCATGAGCTTCAAATTTGCAATAAGGGTTGTCTCCCATAGCGGATGGACATTTTTATGGTTTGGGAAAGGATTAAAGTGAATATTTGACAATTATATATCTAACTATAGCTAGAAATATGAAATGTTCTAGATGGGTACATAAAAATATGCTAGGGGAGCAGCCGAACAATAAATTAGTTAAAGGGAGTTCAGGTCTGAGAGTTATAACGAAATATTTCTGAAATTTATACGAGGACTGTCCCAGAAGTACCCAAACTGACGTATAGTAGGCGGTTTTTCTTTGAAAGAAAATACCATGGTAGAAAGCACCATCCCTATAAGGCTTGAGTTTGAAGACGCTACGTTGTTTAGTCGCTCTCAGTGATTTTTTAAACTTGTAAAAAATTGGTATTCGGTATACCTACTTTCATTTTAAAGATCTCTGTCCAACCAATATCAAAACGCTTACAACAATAAAATATTGGGTAGTAGAGTTTAAACGAGGCCAAATGAGGTGAGCAAGCCAGAAATGGTGAAGAAAATCCACAAAATTGTATTGGAAGACCGTCGCCTGAAAATGCGCGAGCTAGTAGACATAATTGGCATTTCAAAAAGTACTGTACCTCGTATATTGCCTGAAAATTTGGACATAAGAAAGCGGTGCGCAAGATGGGTGCCGCGTTTGCTCACAATGGAACAGAAACAGCGTTGTGAGGATGTTTCAATCGAGTGTTTGGCGCTGCTTCACTGCAATAAAGCCAAGTATTTACGTCGTTTCGTAACTATGAACGAAACATGTGTCCATCGCTTTACACCTGAGACGAAGGAACAGTCAAAACAATGGATTAACAGGAAAGGTCATCGCGTCAGTTTTTTGGGATGCGCGTAATATAATTTTCATTGATTATATTGAAAAAGGAAAAACAATTAACGGCGAGTATTATGCGAACTTATCGCAGCGTTTGAGTGATAAAATCAAAGAAAAACGGCCGCATATGGCGAAAAGTCTTGTTTCATCAAGACAATGCATCGGCTCACACTTCCGTTATCGCGGTGGCCAAAATCAGGCACCCTATTCGCCAGATTTAGTCCCCGCGGATTATTTTTTCTTTTCAAACTTAAAAAATGGCTCGATAATAAAAAAATTTCCCAATAAAGAAAAGGTGGAGCCTGCGATTGATGGTTATTTTGAGTAGTTCACTATAAAGAGGGTATGGCACCTATCCAACATCGCTGTGAAAAAGCGCTCTTCGATGGACAACTCTTTTAAACGCATAGAAACATATAGATCGTGACGGTCCGCTTGTGAGTGATTTTACTGTGTATACAGACGTAGTCCCGAAATACCCTACTCGTACGAAACACCGGTCCTCCAGCGGAATTCGAGCTGAACTCATTTATCCTTCGAGTACTGAAACACGCAGAACATATAGAAAACTGTCTGAATTCTGGTGATGAAGTGCATGAAGTGATTTAACATCGAATGTCCGTACTTGACTGTGCTGAAATTGAATACCGTATAAAAGAAACTCCCTTTGAAGTACTGAATTTCGTTTTTAACAATATTTTTTAATTTTATTCTGTTTTATGATTAAACTTATTGCTATTTTTATATAAGTTTTTGTAATTTTTGACTCAGAACATCTGAAGATAACAGCAGCACCAGTTATAATGTAGTAGTATATAGTATTAATCCTTAGTAGTACTGCCGCAGTACTGTATTTAGGAATTCACAAACGTCAAGTTATAACAAACGATTGTTTTTATTTGAACGCCTAGTTTTAATTAACAAAAATCCCGAGTTTCCCAATTTTTGATAGTTTAGATCATTTGGAAAATCAGAAAACCGATGAATTTATTCTAGCTTTAGATCTGGGATATCAATTAATTATTATTTCTCAAATTCATGTATTGGACACACTAAAATACGTACATGTTACTGAACCGAAATAACTGCCCTTTTCTGAGGCAGGCAATATATATTAGTGGATGTAGAGTCGTCAGAATATAACATACTAATCATTTAAATTTTTAATAAATTTCACTAAACGGCAATAAAGAAGACACCACACTGTTTGTTTTATAGTTGCAAAGACAAAATCGAAATGAAAGTTATTTAAACTATTGACAGTAAGGCTGCCAGATTGGGCTATTTCCCGCGATTTGGGCTATTTAAATGTTCAGTTCGCGGGTACTAATTTCAAAATACTACTTATTGCTTTTTGGGCTATTCGGCCAACGCAAATTGTGTTATTTTAATAGTTTACAACGGACCCGACTTACGAGGATAAAATAAAAATAAAAAAATAAGAAAACCTAATTTTAGTGGTCTTTTGGTTTAAATAAATCTGCTAGTGTTAACGGCTCAAATACAACGTTTGCAAACTACGTCATATCACAAATCATCTTGCCACTAAGTTTCGTTTCTCGAGTCATAATATTGAAAAATAGTAGTTCACACGATATCTATTTGATATTTGCAAACTAAAATTAATTTAGAATCGGTTTATTATTTGTGGACTTTCTACACTGAAAAAATACTGTTCTTAATATGAATGAATTCATTTCGTTAAACGAAATTCTTCGGATTAATGAAAATATCGTTACAACAATGTACAATAGAAAATCATCAAATATTTTTCAAGATATATGAACCGTACAGCAATACTATCAATATCATTTCATTAAAAATATGTTCTTCAATTTGAATATATGGAAAGGGCACATATACTCTCAGAAATCAAAACCTAGGAATTTTGATGCACGCCTTCATCATATTGATTAAAAAGTTCTTATAAACAATGCATCTTTGCTTGGTATTCGTAAAACATATTGTTTATATTTATAGTAATAATGAACATATTCATTATATTTAAGAAAACGACCATCGCACAGCTCAAGGTTTGGGGTCCTCTGTTGGTTGCTACGTTTTGATAAGGTTCCTACACACTAGTAGATAATGGTTGGCACGTAATCAAATGGTGTCAATTATTCTGCTGAGAAACAGTCGCAGCAGCAGCAAAAATTGCGCTCAAGTGTCTGGGAACCTTCACTTGTTTTCAAATGGCATAAAAAGCCGAAATTATATCCAGTTCCACGTTCATAATATTAATGTTCAAATTTTTACATCATTTATGTTATTGTGTGAGTGTCTAAAGCGGACCGAAAAATGATGAACGGGTTTGCATAATATTAATGAGTATTCATTAATATTATGCTCAAAAACAATGATTTTTTCATTATGATGATGTAGATTTTAATTGGTTGGATGTACCTTTTTGGTTGAGTGTACAAATGAATCACTTTCTTTGAATTTATGGATAGCCGTAGAAATATAACATACAACATACAATAAATTTACCAATATTGATAACTGTCATAGATTTCTCTTATTTTTTGCATAATGTATTAATTATAATTTTTTTTGGATTGGTAGGTTACATACACGTGTTGCAAAAATTTCAGTCCCACCAAAGTTATTGTTATATGTGTACTCTGACAACCCGAACAACTCACTTATTATTGATATTAAAGTTTCTAGAGAAAAACAACAACCTTGCAATATTGTAGAGCTCTATTTACTTCTCGCATGTTCTAGACACTATAAGTACTTCTGCCGCTTCCCACACAAACAACCGAATATGCTGTAAATTTCTCGACTCACCACATGCAGTATATAAACGCCGCAGAGCCGAGGGATAAGTTTTTCTACTGCGAGATTTATTTTACAATTATAATTTTACCTTTAATTTGCACCTAATATGTTTTTCAATTAAGATTTTTAAAATGGTGATAAATACGAATTTATGTATTCATACAATATTTATTATACATTACAGTGTTTCTTACGAATTCTGGAACACAGCTCGTCGTTGAAATCGCAATTGTGTTTAAGTAGCTCTTTAAATTTGCAAATTCGAGCGCTAGACTTGGGCTACAAGTCTTCATGCGGGTTTTGGGCTATTTCATAAGAATACTCGGCGGGTTCTGCAGCCAACTATCTGGCAACCCTGATTGACAGTCCTTTTGCAGTACAGATTTCTCTTGTCATTAATAGTACTTTTAGCAGTTCCTCTTCTGTACTGATATACAGAATTGTTTCAAAGCTAACCTGTAAGCACTGATGTAATTCTGATATAGTATTGTTCAAAAATTATGAAAAAACGACCGAGTTCACTACTGAAAATATAATCCCTCCGCCAAAATCCGAGTTCAGATTGACGATATATTATGTCTTGTGCAATTAAAATGTTCAGTACTGAAAGAGCAGGATTAAAAAATTTTATCAGGGTATGAAAATAAAATTTGAGGAGGGTGGTTGTTCCCGATGTTAGGGATGAAGAAACGTATCATGAGAGAGAGTGCTCATATTTGAAGAAGATTTTGATAAATCAGTTTGGAATTTAAGTTTCAATGAGATTGCTACTACCAACCCCTAGGAACAGTTTTTTACCCTTTTGTATCGAAACCGTTAAAGTCCCACAGTAGCGTATAAGTTGCAGAAAATGTTTTTACTAAATGACAAAACAGAACATAAAATTACGTGTGATAAAGGTGACAAAACGCGGAATCGTTTTCGATAAACATGTAAAAAACATTTTTCCTTTCCATCTAAATATTACGAGATGTAAATATGGTGGTTTCGCTTTCATTCTCAACACATTCGGAGCGGTTTTCATATCTAGTTTTTTAAAACGACTATAGAGTCTTATCATCACTCTGGGAAGGTACCTTTCTGTTCTTCATTAACACATATGTTGCGCACCTGTTGGATAGGATAGTGACAACTTTTTTGTTTTTAAATCTCTACCAGTCCGTCAAACAGTTCAAAATACAGATGTAAGATTTAATGGCACATTTGTTGCGCATATCCCCAACTATTTGGCAAGCTGAACATTTGGTATGTTTTTCAAGTTTTGTCTTTCTTTTCTTTTAACAAATAAAAAGGTGACAGGTAAATGTCGGCGATAAGAAAAATGACTATTGTCGGGTGACTAAGAGCGTTTCGAACGTTCGAGATAAAAGCAAAAAATATTTTTCAAAATTCGGACAAGGTTCAATCTGTTGACAATGGGAGGTACGGACAAGTCAAGGTTTCGTTGTTACTATTTTGTTGTTAATTGCGAATATCAGGCCCGTACTTTGCGTTTACATTCGTTTGATTGGTAGTCATTACGCTAAAAGCGTTCACAGCAATTTCGCGAGTCATGTGTAAGGCACAACGGACTCATAAATTTAATTTTGCTCAAATTGTATGGTATTATGCGCATATTTAACTTATGGACTGGTACGAGTTTTGTAATTACATCGAAAATTTATTATTGATTTGGGCCATTGGTGTGAATAGTATTCAATTTCAATATTGTAAATACTTGAACCCAAGATAATAAAAGCTAGAAAAGGCCCGGTTTTAATCAACCCTCTGCCAAATCCCGGTCTTTTCTGAAAGGTACGCAATGTTTTTTTATTCCCGGGATGAAATATTTTTTATATTTTATTATTTATATTTTCTTCACCATTAGCAGAAAGACTGTCTGTAGATAATTTTCTAATCGGCAATTTAAGAAAAAAAAATGTTTCAATTTAGGAAAACATTTGTATGGTTTCACTTCTTTAATAAAATTCTTCTATCCAACGCAGAAAATGGCGGAAATTCAAGAAATTCCAACTTTGACAAATTTGTACTAAATCGTCAAATCTGACATGAAAACAAACACGAATTTACCTTCAAATCGCCTAAAACGTTTCACAAAATTTCAAGTAATATTTTCGGCTTAGTTTCTCTGATGGCTGGCTTACTGTACGGCGTATTCTTAACATTCTCCAGACGCATCTGATAAACGCGCAAAACATACGATGAAAATCCGCCCAGAACATCCTGAATTCGAATTTGGTACCTAGACGTACGAGGTACACTAAAAATAGATTAAAGTTCAAAATCAGACAAAATTGTACGCAATGGAAGGTCATGCCCGTTTGTTTTTGAAAAAAACACATATGGCGTATTGTTTTTAAGGCGTCCACACATTAGCGAGTATTTCGAGTCTTTGATGGCGCATAATGTATAAATGAGACTCAATTCTGAGTAATACCATGGATACACAGCTAGTATACAAACCATGGTATTGAAATCATAGTATTGAAACTAGCATGATTTGACAGTATCTGATATAAGCAAGCAACGACATTTAGTTGCGATACTCGCCACACAATAGGGGAATGGCACAACTAGCAGTAAAATGCATGGTATATTGCGTAAAATTATCGCATTTGTATACCATGAAACAGGTTCAATACTAGATATATACCAGTTCGTTTATCTCGTATATGCTTAGTATTGGGTGATACACTGCTGGTATTGACGATATTATGATATCAATACCAGCAGTGTATCCATGGTATAAGAATCGGATGCAGAAAATTTACTAATCTCGAATATAGGTAAATACTGAAAAATGTTTACCGTCAAAAAAATTAAAGAAACTCTAAAATTAACTAACTATGTATAAATTTCAATAAAAAAATCGGAAGATACTTTTTTTGATTAACAAAAATTAAAATTACAAAGGAGATAAAAAAAAACAATAATAGAGAAAACTGATATAAAACAGTCTTGAAAATGAAAATTCAGAATAATTTCAACAAAATACAATATTTACTTTAACCACCCCAGATAAATCAAAAAACATTTTCATTATGTTTTTTGGTCAGCTAAATTGGAAACTTCCTAGCTATGATAAATTTGATCAGAAAATTTTTATTTGTATCATTCGCCCGTTACATATACTCGTATATGTCAAATAAGAAATATAAAAAAAAATCAAATTTCCTCGAAAAAGGGAAGCCACTAGTTGCGTTTCAAAAAACTTTCAATACTTTTCTTCATTACGGCGCAAATTTTCAAGTTATTTTTAAGTAACTATAATTATTTGTGCGATTTGAATGCGCAAAAGTACCTACTTAGACTGTGTGCCACTATGTTAAATATTTGACGATTTGAAAATAGTTTAATAATGTAATTGTCAAATTTGACTTAATATTAGAGAACAAAAAAATCTTATTGACCGCATGACATACAGTCTAATATTACCTTAAGCTATTTAAGAGTAATAATTTATACTTTTTTATTCTTTTTTTTATTTTATATATATTTAATTATTTTTAAAAATAAAAAATAAAAAATAAAAATACTTTTTTTTATTTTCAATAATTAAATGAATTATATAAATTCTTTATAACTTTCAATATGACATTGAAAATAATAAAATTGCGCCAGGACTGTTGCCTGATTTTTTATTTAGTTGTCTTTTTAAAATCAATAAAAACACAGGGTATTTGAGTAAATGAAAATAATTCGTAAGTAAATTCCTTTGTAGGAAAAATTATGAAACCGCTTTTTAGGCGATTGCTTAAATAGCTCGAGGTATTAAAAATCGAATAGATATCTCATGGGAACATGGGAACAAAGAGATATAAGCTAAGGAATTAAATATTAAAAAAATCCCGAAAACAATTTCTAGGTATTAAAGGAAAAATTAAAAATTATACTTTTAGAGCGTGCGCGTACTTGACTCTATACATACGCCAGCTTTCAAATTTTTATAGTTAGCAATTTTCGGAAAAAAAGAATTCTGAATTTTTTGTCTTTCCACCCCGTACATCCCTATCCAAAAAAAAGGTTTTCCTGCTAGAGACGAAATGGTTTTTGAGATATAAGAATCCTCTTGAAATTTTCTAATGTACGCCTTTAGTATGCCTACAACAAATCTGTGGTAAAAAACGATAACAGCTTATGTCGAGATAAGAAAAAATCATTTTTCAAGTTTTCAATTGCATTTTTAAAAAAAATTGCCATTCTTTGATAGATTTTTATCTCATATAATATATTATTATTAGGTTGTATTATTAAATTAAATAAAATAAGATCTTCTAATATATTTTTTATTAGTGTAATTATCAATTTTGATACACGTAATCGCCTAATTTTTTTTCGACTTAAGCTGTTATCGCTTTTTACCACAGATTAATCTAAATCCTTGTGACATGTACTCTTCAGGAGGAATTGCTTTTAGAATATATGCATTCCAGCTAGCGAACATATCGAATGCATTTTTTGACCACCCACTCCCACACCCTTCGACCCCTGTTGATCATTTTGCTGACAATTGGCTTCGCTACCGTATATAAATATATATGCTCTCCCTGAGAATTGTAAACCACATTTTTTCGTCTAAAACGCTCTACTCCTACTTCACCCACACTCCCATCACCCGTAAAAACACCACACCAAGAAGGTTCACCCAAGGTATCTTCCAAAAAAATTAATATCTCAACGGGTTTGTGGGCGTTTACGGTGAACAGACAGACTTTTTTTTGTGCGTTTTTGAGCAAAATGTTTTTGGATATTTCAGATCGATCACAATTCTTTATTTATCAAAAAGATAATAAAGAAATTATTAAAAATTAGTAAATAATTAAAATGTGTTTTTGTAAAAAATTCGGATTCTTTATTTTTACTCAAGAAATAACCCAAGTCAAAAGACATCCATTAAATTTTGTGGAGGGTGGAAGGTTTGGGTATTTCAAAGTAGCATTTCCTAAAACCGAGATAAAGAATTTCAACGGGTTATCGGATGATACCGGTACATTTTCGGACACTTATTTGGCTTAAGCTACTTGCTGTATAAGTTTTTACTGTCGTTTCTCAGTCACCCTGTATTTGAATTTTGGACAGTAAATGGACCTTGATTACTAAACGTGAAAAACAAGAAGACCAATTTTGTGGAAAGTGATTCTAAAACCGCATTGATTTATAAATCTCATAGCTTCTTATGTTTTTATTTTCTGTATATTTTTATAATTAATTTAATGTTAAAGTATTTATTAATGTTTATTGTAAATAGAATGCTAAAAAAATAAACACATAAACCTAAATAAAAATTTATAAGCGGGGCTTAATTTTTTTTGTCATAAATACTCAAATGTCCATCTCTTAAACAATTTTAATTTCACGCAATAATCGTTAAATTTAATTTTTATAAGCACTTAAAAATGCCTTCAGCTTCCTAAGTTACTGTTTTACGAAATATTCCTTGGAATTTTTTTTATTTTGTTAATTTAACCTTATTATTTTTTAATAATAAATTATTGCGATCGACATGAAATTTCCAAAAAATTTGCTACCCTGAAATTTTGAATTTTCACGTATTAAAGCAAAAAAAAAGGCCCTCTGTCCGTCGTAGACGCCGCAAGACAAAGCGTTTGAAGGCGCGTAGCTCACAAACCCGTTGAAATATTAAGTTGGAATTTTTACGGTGGGTAGATTGGGTAAAATCCTACGAGTGGCATCTTTTTTTTTGGGGAGGGATTGTGCGTGGAAGAGGGGGAGGAGCGTTTTAGACGAAATATTTTTGTTTCTAGATCTCAGAAAACGCTTATGCTAGGGTGGTGAAACTTGGAACTTATTTAGAAATATGATAGTGGACACATTTGCAAAAAAAATTGTCGATATGGGTTTAGGGGTATGGGAGTGAGGAGGAAAACAATGCGTCCGAAACGCTTGAAAACTGGGAATGAAACACTCTAAAATCCACCACATCTCCAGAACGGTTGATGTCAAAAATTTAAACTTTGTGGTTGTCTTGAGAGAGTATCTCTTAAGGAGATTAGGCAAGGGCTAAGCATTTTAAGAGGGATGGGGGGGGGGGGGGGGTTGGAGTTTGTGTGGGGGAGAGGAAAACTTTTGGATTACAATATCTTCCGAACCAATTATACCACGAAGATAACATTTGGTTTCTCTACATAGAATTACAAGCGGAGTCTACCAAATGTAAAATTTTTGAGGGAGAGCTGGTGCACGAAAGTGGGGATAGTAATTTTTCAAAAAAAATAATTTTTATATTTCAAGAATCGTACCAGATATGTTTTAAACATTTTTACAGAAGTAGACCTCTAGCAGAGGACCCAATGATTAGGGTACGGGTGTAGGGGATGATGGTAGTAGGAGGTGGAAAGGAAAAAATGATAATTTATATTTCTCGAAAACCGCTGAGAATGGAAAGCTTAAAGTTGTGGACTATATACGAGGGCGGATTGATAATGACGTGCAAAAATCAAGAAGGAGTGGGCAGGTAAGGAATTCGTTACTTTTTTTTACCTGGACCATCCTTAAATAGATTACCTGCAAAGTTTAAGCCTGATACCTCGTTTAGTTTTCGAGAAGCAGCCGTCTAAGCAAGTCGACTTACAAAAATTGTTGAAAATGGATAAAAGTGAATTTCGTGTGTTGATTAAACACAATTTTTTAAAAGGGAAAACAGCTAAAGTAACCAAAGAAAAATTAGATAAGCATTATGGGGACTCTGCACCATCGATCCAAATGATTTACAAATGGTTTTCTGAATTCAAGTGTGGTCGTACGAGCACACAAACCATACCAAGTCCAGGTCGTCCAAATGAGGTCACCACGCCAGAAATGATCGATAAAATCCATGATATCGTGATAGAAGATCGTCGAGTAAAAGTGCGTGAGATAGTTAACGTAGTAAACATCTCATTTGAACGTGTTTGGAATATTTTGAAAAACCATTTGGACATGAGAAAGCTATCCGCAAGATGGCTGCCGCGTTTGCTCACAATCGACTAAAAACGCAATCGTGTGACAACTTCGCAGCACGGTTTGCAACTGTTTTAACGTAATACAAATAATTTTTTCTTTGATTCGTAACTGTTGATGAAGCATGGATTCACCACTACACTCCAGAAACCAAACAATAGAAGGATGTCGGTTCAAGCGCACCGAAGAAGGCAAAACCGTTCTATCGGCTGGAAAGGTTATGGCGACAGTTTTTTGGGATTCCAATGGAATGATATTCACCGACTACTTGGAGAAAGGAAAAACAATGACAAGAGCATATTATTCTGAGGTATTGGTTTCATTGGATGTTCATTTGGCGAAGAAAAAAGTGTTGTTTCACACGTCCGTTGTTGCAACGGCAAAACTGTTTGAATTACGGTACGAATTGCTCCCTCATCCACCGTATTCTCCGGATTTGGCACCCTGCGACTTTATATTATTTCCAGACTTGAAAAAATGGCTTGCTGGAAAGAGATTTACCACTAATACTGACGTCATAAGTGAAACCAACGCCTATTTTGAAGGGTTGGACAAATCATATTATTTGGAAGGGATCAAAAAATTGGAAAAACGCTGGACTAAGTGTATCGAGCTAAAAGGAGACTACGTTGAAAAATAAAATAAATTTTTCCGGATAAAATTATGTTTTCTCAATTTTTGCACGTCATTATCAATCCGCCCCCGTAGTGACAACCTAAAGCCACTATAAAGATTCTAAAAAATAAAACTTTTGATATGGGTGGCATGATACGGGGGTGGCGGTGGTTTTTTTCTATCTCAGAAACAGCTTATGGTAGAAAGTTGAAACTTAGAACGTATATGTAGGTGCGCTACTAGAGTTATTAAAGCAAACAAAGTTCCGATTTTTGTTGGCGTACAGATGTGGAGTAAAAAAAATTTCCGTGAAAATAGTTTTTCCACATTTTCACGAATTTCGTTAAATCTTTAAGGCATGTCGAGTTACCAAATTAATTTTACTTCTACGGGTTCTTTATGTAAGCGCCTAGAAACGTTTTTCCCAAATTTTTCGATATCCAATCTCTAAGGGGGTGTAAAGTTGTTGTGTACATTTTAACGAATTCCGATATATTTCTTAGGTCTAATGAGATATCGAACTCATTTCCACAAGGGCTTTAAATATTATCGGGGAAAAACCGATTTAAGCATTTTTCGATATAAAACTCCCTGAGGTGGAAGATATTGTTCAAGTTTACACGAATTCCGAAAATATTTTAGGTTTAATGAAATCGAATTCGCTTTTACTTCTATAGAATCTCCTATTGAAAAAAATACATAAATAAATATAAAAAAAATCTGCCATTAGTCTGGGCGCAACTTTATTAGTTTTTGGGTAGAAGTCCGGAACTCGTTTAATGCTGAGATGCGGTGAGGTTACTATGCGACTGACAACCTAAAGAATAACCAGGAGGCTATTTGGAACATTGTTTTTTAGGTTATCATCTCAGCATAAACGCGTCCCGGAGTTCTATCCAAAAAAAATAATAAAGTTGCGCCCAGTCTGTTGGCAAATTTTTTTTTTTTTAAATAAGTGTGTTAAACATGAAAAATTTGTTCTTGCCATTTTGAATTCAAACTTCACTACAAAGCTGAAAGTTCTTTAAGAAAATACCCGAGGTGGGCACGTCTTTAATAAAAAAAAAACCGATTACAGTACCGTCTTGACCGTGAAAATATCTCATGAAAAAATCGAGGGGTATTTATTTTATCGAATTTTCCATATCATGTGGAGAGATTACACGTACCGGTAACTTGTATAATTTGTTTTAGGGACTGGCAACACAGCCGTTTACGTTTGACTTCTCAATCAGGTAAACGTCTTTCGATTTATTTTTGATAAATTCTTTGGAATTCGCCAGAAATTATTTTATTTTTACAATTAACAGATTGTTCAATTTCATCACGGCCGCAATAACATGCTGCGAGCAATTTATTATTCTAGAATCTAGAACATTTATACAATCGCCCTTTGATTAGTTTTCTTCGAGGAGAACGTAATGAAATTTGATTTGGAACGGGGGCATTTTCTACTGTTCCTTTAATCTATCGTAAGGTACTAAGACGAAGTTTTTAAATCGTTTGTCGACAGATGTTCGATTTTTAATTTCGAGCTGCCAAAGATTCTCCTTGAACTAATGTCCACCATGTGTTTTTCGGGCAAACAACCCTATTACAATTCCATGATAATTTCCAGCATGGATCAATCGCTTTTATTTTTATGTTTCCTTTCTTGAATAGGTAAACTAGAAAATTTGATAGAAAAATACAGCTAGTCGCTAGGTAAAAAAAAACCCACCTACGATATGGGACGTGAGAAAAATTTTGTTTATTAAATATTACAATCTTATATTTGTTTTTGAAACTGGATGATCCCACGTCTGAAAGCAGTATAACTCTCAATTCTTTCCAGCAAAAACACAAAAAAAAATCTGCCAATGGTCTGGGCGAAACTTTATTATTTTCGGGTCAAAGTCGGAGTATATCATCAGTTATTTCGAGATTATGACGTTTCTTGAAAAATTAATTTTGTTCTTAAAAAGAAAATATTTAAAATAGAGATTTTTAGCCGATTAAACATTGGTAGACTATTCGAATTTCAGTATATTATGTACACTTAAAGCCCATAGGAGTAAAAACGAATTTACTGCCTTGGGGTCATTCCATCAAGAATCGCCAAAGTTGTGACGTTACCATCGCCCATTCTTTTGAAAATAATTGTAATTTTTCTATAACATAATTTTTTATATTGCTCCAACCTCCCCCTTTAAAATAAGCCCTATTCTATTATACTATCCTATATTACCAGAGATATGAATTTTCAAAGAAAACTCGGATACCATTTTTGCGAAAACTTTAACATACTATTACTAACAAAAAAATGAGATCGAAACAAAAAATTGAAATTATATTTTTTTTTCACTAATTCTTTAAGTACATTTTCAAAAGAATCGGCGATGGTCAGGTCACAAATTTCGTCATATTTGGCGATTCTTGATGGAATGACCCTTTATCAGAATTAAAAGATATGACGAATTGTTAAAACGTATACAAAGCCATTACTTCCACTTGGGGTTTGAATTTCTAAAAAATTGTAAAACAGGTTTTTAGTCGATTTCATAAGAAGCAACTTGATATCTCCTGAGACACGAGGGATTTTGAAAAATTTGTGAAAACGTAAGCAAACCCTTCGCACCCCCTTGGTTTTTGAAATTCGAAAATTCATGAAATTGATTTATAAGTCATTGCACCAAATGCCGTAATAACCAATTTTATATCTCATCAGAACTAAGGGATGACAACAATTGTGAAAACATATGCAAACCCTTGGGGGTTGAATATCGAAAAATTGAGAAATGGGCTTGTAGGCGATTATATAAAAAGTCTGTGGAAGTGAAAACCCCCTTACACCCATTAGGATTGAATATCTAAAATACTGAAATTGACTTTTTGGCTTTTTTATATAGGAAACCTTAGGAAGTAAAAATGAATTCGATATATCATCAGATCTTAGCAATATGTAAGAATCTGTGAAAACATATGCAACCTCCTTACACCCACTTGGGGGTTGAATATCCAAAAATCCTGAAAGGAGTTAATAGATAAATATGAAGACAATGCGAGAAAATAAAACAAATTCAATTTTTTATCACTTCTAAAATATATAACGGAATTCGTGGAAACGTGATCAGCCCTTTCATACCCCCTTAGGGGCTTAAAAAGGAAAAAAACTTAAAAACAAGTTTTAGGCTATTATTACGCAAGCCCTTTAAAGTGAAAAGGTATTCGATATCTGATCAGACCTGAGGGATATGACAGAATTCGTGAAAAAGTATACAACACCCTTTCACCCCCTTAGGGGTCGAATTTCAAAAAATCCTGAAAACACTTTCTAGGTATTTATATGAAGAAGCAGTAGAATAAAAATGAATTCAATATTTGGGAAGACCTAATAGATATGACGAAAACCGTGAAAATATATGCATTGCATTTTCACTGATCATTTTTTTCGCCCCCCCCCCCCCTTCCGAACGCCAATGGATATTTTAATTTTTTTTTATCTAAATTACTTTTCTAGTTGTTTTACATATACATACCGAGTTTCAACTTTGTAGCATAAGCCGTTCTACACTCCGCGAAATAAATATAAAGGCACAATAATCATTGAATTTTTTTTGACAGTACATAATATATTAACATAAAAATATTTTTATTGGTTTCATTGGAAGTAGAAACCCAGTGACCCATGCTTATTGTTGTTGTTATCAGAGAAACAAAAAAGATCTGTCAACTGTTCGGTTATTTGATGCGAAATAAGTATAAAGGCACGTTGTAAAAGTTATTAATATTGGTTATATTTTCCGCAAAAAACGCAATATAGTGTAAGTACTTCTGTTTCAAAAAAGTTTTATAATATTTTTAATGTGATTTGAAAATAATTTACCCTAAGAATATTAGAATGCCGCGCGGAAAAGTGCTCAGTGACGAAGAAAAGGGTAAAATTGCAGCTTGTCAAGACAGGGGTTTATCAAATCGCCAAATAGCTTTTAAGCTAAACAGATCGAGTTGTGTCATAGATAATTACATTGAGATGGGGAAAATATACGGCACCAAAAAGCGACCAGGAAGGACACCAACGGTCTTAAAAAGAGAGAAAAGGGAAATGAGCAGAATTGCCGTTAATGAAAACCTTAGCGCAAACGAAATTCGAGGTCAGTTGAATCTAGAAGTATGTGTACGTAGAGTACAACAAATTATGAAGACCGAATTAAATCTTTTATATGACAACAAATGTGGTAAACCGTCATTAACACCAAGCCACAAGAAGGCTAAATTACGATTTGCCGAAAAATACCGTTTTTGGGACGAAGAATGGAAAACAGTAGTCTTCAGCGATGAAAAAATATTTAACTTGGATGGTTAAGATAGTGCCCAGAAACATTGGCGGAACAAAGGTTCAAAAAGGGAAAATAGAAAACGCAGACATTTTGGCGGAGATTCTCTACTGGTTTGGGCAAGAATATCTTACAATGGTACCACGCCAATTTGCTTTGTGTCGACTCGTATGGACTCCGAATATTATATCGAACTTCTTGATAATGTTTTAATCGAATACGGAGATAAAATTGTTGGTCCTGAGTTTGTTTTTCAACAAGACAATGCGGCTATCCATTCTTCAAGGAAAACAAAAGAATTCCTTATGTCACGGAGTATTGCGGTTCTCGATTGGCCTGCAATTAGTCCAGATCTCAATCCAATCGAGAATCTTTGGGCCATATTATCATCAAAAGTTTTCCATCATGGCCGGCAGTACTCCACTGTAAAGGAGTTAAAGGATTTCATTAATAGGGAATTGATATTAGTGTCCTTCATAGTTTACTGAATTCGATGCCAAGGCGGTTAGAAGATGTCATAAATAACAACGGTGGTCATACGTCTTACTAACATGTCACCAAAAAAAATTAAAAATTAAAAAAAATTGTTTTTCTTTATTGCCTTTATAATTATTTCGCTCCTTTTTTTTAGATTTTGTTTTATTATGATTTAAAAAAGTTATATTATTTTTTAAATGTATTACAGCTAAAGCCACATTAAAAACCAATTAAAGAATTTAAGTTAAGAAATTGAAAATAACATTTATTTTCTTTTTTAAATAAGAAGTTTAGGTGCCTTTATATTTATTTCGTGGAGTGTATATCTATAGAACGGCTTATGCTACAAAGTTGAAACTATAAACTATATAAAAAATTATATTTTTTCAATATGCTACCACTATAGCTCTATCTAAATACCACGCTTTATATCATTATAAATTTTCGAGATATAAAAATCGAAACCTTTTCCTTTTTACCCTCCCCCACCTTCACCCTCTACACCCTCACCAACAAAATTTTCTGCTAGAAGTCTTTTAGAAGTAGGCCCTTCTGGTAAAAATTTTAAGCATCTATCTTACACTGTTCTTGAGATATGAGACGTGATTTCTTAGAAAAATTCGTGTCTCCTCCACTTTCATGCAAAATTTTACTTTCAGCAAACTTCATTTGTAACCGAATTTTATTTGTCTAGTGCAATTGGTTCGTGAGATATCGTAATCTAAAGTTGTTCACTCCCATACGCCACTGCTCCCACTCAAAAATCCTACAGATATTCATTAAGTTTCAATTTTGTGACATTAACCGTTTAGGAGATATGGATTTTAGAATGTGTTGATCTCGGCTTTTTGCGTTTCGGACGCATCATTTTTCTCCCCACTCCCACACCCCTTCACCCATATTGACAATTTTT
Source organism: Beris morrisii (assembly GCA_951812415.1). Taxonomy (NCBI): domain Eukaryota; kingdom Metazoa; phylum Arthropoda; class Insecta; order Diptera; family Stratiomyidae; genus Beris; species Beris morrisii. Next base: position 55,047,520 of record OX638310.1, on the reverse strand, counting down.
ATGCATACCACTATAAGTTCCAAGTTTTAGGTTCCTAGCATAAGCGGTTGCTGAGATCTAGAAACCAAAATTTTCCGTATAAAACACACCCCACCCCTCAGAATTTTGTCACTTCAAGGGGCCTACCCAGTCCATTCATAAAAAAAATTTCAATTTAATATCTCAAACCGTTTGGGAGCTACGATCCTTCAAACGATTTTGTGTACGGCGGACAGACGGACTGACATTTTTTTTTGTAGTCATGAAACATTAAAAAAAAATTTTTCAGGGTTGCAATTTTTTTTTTTTAAAAATCGATCACAATACTGTATTATTAGAAAATAATAAAGTAATACATCACCCTGTCACTAAATAGTGTCAAATTTCGAATCGCGGAACTAAATACTCGATTTTGTGGTATTTACTGGTCAGTGACCAGTGATTCCACAGTGGCTAGATAAAACCATTAGCTAGTGCATCGACATTATTTACATCGCAAATGGCGCTACTGAGTCCGTGGCTTGTAATAGTTTCCGCAGTAGCAGCCAGATACTGTGACTAGATAGCCACTATCTAGCTACAGCTAGATAGTCTCTAGCTAGTCTTTTCGTGCAGCGGAAGTAAAATAAAATATACTTTCAATACTGTCGATAAGTTCAAAACTCCACAACCAAAAGTTCTCCACACTATCGGAAATTCTTTCTAGTCGTTTAATCTTTTAGTCTACGCTACGAATTGATTTTCCCTAATCGAAATGTTAATGTATTGGAAAAGATTTTTCCTTTTAAGAAAAGTGCCATGCGATACGAAAAATTACTTAGTAATTTATGACTTTGATTGTATGGAAACGCATCGATGGAAATATCGACTCTGAAACGTTAGAAATCAGAAAACATGCGTTTTTAATGGCATCTTAAATTTTACTTTCATCGTTGCGGGAGAAAACGAGAAGTCGATTAAGAAGCAAAATTTTGCTTTGTTAAATGTTCCATAAACTTTTGCATTTAATTTGCCCTAAGTGGTGTTTACTTATAGTGAAAGACGGTTGCAATTTAATCAAGATGTTAACACATCAATTGGAATTATTTTACATAGTATTTAGGAATCATTAATTTTATTATTGGATATTTAAGTTCTAGCAAATTGACATTATTGGCCTGAGTAAAACCTCAACTTTGAGAGAGTCAATTGGCAATTTACTTATCCCCAATTTGACTTTAAAAGACATTAAAAAATTGCTCAAACATAGCTCTAATGATCGGACAATTTTACTTGAAAATTGATTTTTAAAGTGATAAGTGAACAAAATGGATCGGTAACTTAAGCAATGAATGCACATCTCGCGAATTTCGGAAACAATCTTTCTTTGTAACTGATAAATTTCTTCTTCTCTTCCGATTCATGGCAAGAAACTTTACAGAAATTGATGAGCTCTAGACTGTTTCTCAGCATTTATTTCCTAATGCGTCACCCACGTTAAACGCTTAGCTGAGTTCGTCAGAAGAGATTGGAGTTAATATTTAGGTTTTATAATGGCCATTAGGCTAAATGGTCATGACACTCAAAACCAAAATGGAAATTAAAGATTAATGGGATTGAAAATTTCAGGACAGATGTTGGTTCAACTTACTTCAAATTCATCGGAAGTCGGGGAATTGGAGCAGGTTCGATGGAACTCATGAACTGACCAACTTGTTCCATTTTATTCGTAATAATTACCAAACAAAAAGATAACAGATAATTTCCAGATATTGAAAACGCTTTTAATTAACTTGATAATTGCAAATTAATATTTACGCCTTAATTTCTATAAACCAATAAAATTCAAGATTTTCTGATTTCTATTTCTCATGAACGCTTTATGCTAGAAAGTTTAAACTTATAGATTCTATTCAGTATGTCAATGACAGAGTAAAGGTGCTCTTACACGAGCAATTTTTCAAGCAATTGATTGCCCGACGACTATTGCCAAAACTAGTGGAGCGATTAATGGAGCAATACAGGGCAAGTTGCGGCAATGTGGCAATGTTTTCACAGATCGCTGGTATTGCTCACACTCTAGTTGCTGTATTTCCACTGACTTGAAAAATTCCGATCAATTGTCCTCGTTCGGTGATCCAATAGTCAAGTTATGTTTTGAATTTTGCATTTATTTGTCAAGTTTCGTGTTATCATGGCTTGGAATTCAAATGTTTGGAATTTTTATTTTAAGCTTTAGATTTGTTTGTCAAGTTTTCTTTCGTATTGTTCATAGATTGAATTGCTCGTGTTAGCCCTTATTGGCGAATTGCTAGATATTCGTCAATATCGCGAGTTGATGATAAATTGATTCACATCGCCTGTTGCTATTATTGCTGTGTGTTGCTTTATATTTTCGTGACGTCAAAATTGACGAATATTGCTGCAAATTGAGCAATTTTAATCGCTCGTATAAGAGCACCTTTTCCGTCGTCAAAAATTTTCCTGTTCGACACAATTTCAAATCACTTCCGACGATTTTCAAATGTAAGCAAGGTAAAAAGAACTGAGTAAGGTTTAAAGTAGGGTGAGCGTGCTAGTCTATCATCCCAGAGGTCGTGAGTTCAAGACGAATGGTTCTGCTCTTTCTTTGCTTTTAACAATATACTCCTCACTCAGGTGCCCCTGGGTCGGGTGATAGGCTAACAAATTATCCCCGGAAAAAACTATGTTGAGATGATTCGATAGGGAAACTCATATTGAACGAAGTGATGATCACAGTGTACTAAATTTGATCATTTGATTCGAAGAGACCGAGGTGCGATTTGGAGCATCACGAATTTGGTAGTGCCCATCATTTGTTCAGCATTCAATGATCCGTACCTGACAAATTACAGATTGCAGCGTTGATTCCTTCCGTGGAAGAAGACAACGTTTTTTTTTAATTATAATAATTTTATGTTTTCGATCATTTTTATGCTTCAATTTAAATAATATTTTCATATTTAATATAGTTTTTTGGTTTTATATATTTTTATTTATATTTGATTTAAATTTAATTTAATTGTTGGTATGGACTTGAGCTCTATTAGTTTTATAAATTTGGTTTTCTATTAGTTATTGTTATTAAATTATTTTTCTTTTGTTTGTAGTATTGTTTTTATGGTCACTACAAAACTTAAAGTGATCTGAAGCAATCCCGTAAAAAGGTATTTCTTTACAAAACGGGACTAATGTAGTGTGCAGATTTGACTGCAAAAATATCTCATGAAAAAAGAGAGAGGTATTTATTTTACATACTTTCTGCAATTATTTTTTAAAATTTTAGTTAATTTTATTTCAATAGGTTTAAGTTTTATTTGATTTTTAGGTTTCAATTTAAATCTGTAAAGTAGAAATAAGAGTTTTGATTGCATTATTACATTTACACTTACACTTTCACTTCTAAATCATGAAGTAGGAAGCCGACTAATTCGACGGTTTTTTATTTTTAGCCTTTTCGAAAAGTTTAATTTTAATTTTTTTTTTATTTAATATAAAATTTTGTTTTATTTAGCTCTAGAGGCTGAATTAGATTGTACGCTGCCAAGTCAAAATTTTTACAACAAATTAAATTAAATTTGTCTAGCAATAAGGTTTTTTTGGCTAAATAAATTAAATTGGTTAAAAAAAAATTTTAGCATAGAAGTGATTGCATTAGCCATTGAAACTAGTAGGATATTTCAGAAAATTACATACAGTTCACAGATTGTAGTAAATTGTATGCCATGCTGTCAAATATTTGACCAAAACATTTTTTTAAAAAACTAAATCAGGTAAAATAGGCACAGTGTACGCTGTAGGGTAAATAAAATAATTTAGCGAACAAAAATTTTACAATTAAAATATTTTACTGTTTTGACAGTGAAAATAGTCGATTATTTGGCAAAGTGGCATACAAGCCCGTATTTTTGCTCGTATGTGCAGAACAAAACCTTTCCACTCCATTCAAATGGAATTTTGTTTTTTAAAATCAAATCCATTTTATAACTTCTATTTATAAGTATTGACTGTTTTATTATAGCGTATGTCACTTTTGCACATTTGGCAACTGATCTACCACTCTTGTCCTCGAGAGAAAGAAGGATTAAGCGAGACAAACAGAGATCTATCTTTTCATATCACCCTTGTGGATGCGACGTGTCACAGGCTTACACAAAAAAAATATTGGATTATTGTTGGAAAATTTAACTTAATTTTTTGTCAAATTATTTTGGTCAAATATTTGACAGCATGGCATACACGTATTTACAAACTTTATACTAGCATAAATTTTATTTAGTTTTTAGATACCGAGTTAAATATTTTTTTACGAATTAAGTTTTGTTCAGTTTTAAGGTTCAAGGAGTTGGACAACAAGGTCGATCAGAAAAATCAAAATACCATTAACGTCATTTTCTGAGAAATTTGGGGTCAGATATAAGGAGGAAGACAATTTTTTTTTTTAAATTCCCGAGGAGGTTGTGCGATAGGCTACCAACCTATTACTGAAAAAATTAACAATATTGAGGAGCTTCGAGACAAAACTCAGAACGGTTGACCTTAATTCAGTCGAAAAAGTTTTATTGAAGTGGTTAAGGCCTGATTTGTAATGCAGCGGCATAGAGAGAAAGTCCGTTAAAAATTTCGCTCAGTAGATAATTTGTACCCTTCGTAATTGGTGAGTTTCATAGAAAACCCCCGAATAGACTGACCCTATCCCAAGTATTAAGGCTGTCCAATTGTTCATTTTCCAAAGAATACAATAATTTATTTCACCCAATCTTAATTCGTTACAGGCAATAAACGCGTCAAAACAGTCCGCTCGAGCAGAAATTCCTGAAATAACACAGCGGCTATTTTGATATTTTCATATAGCGTGGAAAAACAACAATGATTTTCACAATCAGCACAGGCGGAAAACCCGCCGAACTAGTCCAACTAGGAACTAATCAACCAGTACGTTCGACTAATATTTAAATTTTCCACAAAACGCTCAAGCTCAAAATGGTCAGCTAATGGACGGCCTTGTTCCAGTGCAATGAAAATGCAAAGCAGTTCTTTCACTGCGATTTTCACGCGTGAGAAAATTCAAAATAGATTCGTGTCGGAAATTTTTGTCTGGTCTTGGATGTTTTTGACCGGATGATCGGAAATCTGCATGTCTAAAATTATCCGCGTATTTCAAAACAAACTGCCAATCGCTGCTCGATGCGGGCAATTGATGGGATATGAAGCGACCTTTGTAAGCGGGACTGGCTAAATTTCAATGACACCGCCACAATCCAGGAATAACCTTAAGTCGATGGATTGACTTAAATTTAAATGCGATAGGTTTCAAATGAGTGGGAGCACACCATCGCCCGATGATTTATTTCAGATCTTGGACATTTTTCATACCGGTGAATTTATTTTCTCGTAATTAATTGGAAGATTTGCGACACAAAATGTTAAGATATTTCAAAAATTTCGGGAGTTGGGGGGTGGTTGATAGTGGGACGATCTTAAATCAGATACATGACAGACAATTTTAGTTTACACGCGTATGGATAGGTTGACACTTAGATTTTCTTTAATTTATATTACGTGAGCATTAGGTTTGAGTTATGTTTTGCTGCGGTTCATGCGGAAAAAGCTGGGGAGTTGTTTTCGATTTTCGCATAGACGTCGTGAGCTCGAATCAGGTCTTTGATCTTGAATTTTTTATGGTGGTGCCGGCGCTCTTTTAATGTTCTTTGAACTGCCATTGAGTGGATTTTTACGCGATATTATGGGATTATTTCGTCCGTTTGAACGGATTCAGACAGAATTAAATGTTTTATGGCATGACGAACTAACACCTTACAGAAGTGTCTTATTTATCGAGAAAAAGATGCTTTGGAAGTTCTTCTAGTTGCGAACATCGGTACTCAAGCGGAATTCGAACTGAACTCTTCTCCGCTTCCAATTTTGAATCATGCAAAGCTCTCTGGCAGAACTTTCTAGTATTGACTGAATAAATTAACATCTATGTCAGTACTCCACCTAAACTGACTTATTACTGTATACAGAATAAATTTTGCGATACCTATACAGTACTGATTTTTTTGTGTGACTGAAAAGACCAGTATTATAAATGGTGTTACAATAACTCGTTTTGAACCTCGCTTAAACGTCAAATAATTTTTAACACCTGTTTTGACATTTTGGTAGTTCAGTCTTTGGCAAATTGCCTTCATTTGAAGCGCCTCGCGTTCGCCAATTCGATGCATGAACAAAACCAAGTTGACAATGGATTTGTGACCAAAATCTTCTTTTCTGATGAGGCTCATTTCCATCTCAGTGGCTACGTCAACAAGCAGAATTGCAAAATATGAGCTGATGAAAATCCAAGGGCATTTTTTGAAAAGCCAATGTATCCACAAAGTCACTGTGTGGTGTGCATTTTGCGCTAGTGGAGTGATTGGCCCGTTTTTCTTCGAAAATGCAGCTGGCAACTCTGTCACAGTGAACGGGGAACAGTACCGTGCCTTCTAGTGGCCAATATTGGATGATTGTGACATTGACGACATGTGGTTGCAGCAAGATGGTGTGACGTGCCACACAGCCAACGCGACAATGAAATTACGGCAGCAGATGTTCCCCGGGAGAATAATCTCCAGAAAAAGCGAAATCAATTGGCGACCGAGATCGTACGATTTGACTTCTTCGTTGGACTTCTTTCTTTAAGGTTATCTCAAAAGCAAGGTTTACGCCAATAAACCCACCCCATTCAACAACTGAAGGGCGAGATAACAAACCATATTGGTCTAATTGAGGAGCAATTATGCCGTGATGTCATCAAAAATTTGGATAAACGGGTCGAGGTGTGCCGTAGGAGCCGTGGCGAGCATTTGAGTGATATTCTTTTCCATACTTAATTGCCATGGACCAAATAACATTTTTTAATAAAAATTTCATTAACTCCTTCATCCACTCGTTTTTAATTTTGATTTAACTTCGGAACGAGATATTGTAACACCCTTTATTAACAATTACAATCGACAGCTGGTCAAAATCTATAAAAATCTACTGCACGTCAATATCGAAATCCCGCAATTTTTCCAGCAATTGTTTTTTCCACTTCATTGCTTGAACTTATTTTACTGTACATACAATATAACAAAACCCAAACCACAAACGGTCAACGGATTCAACAACTTTAAACACGCGCCACCAAAAAGTGCGCATACATCCAGAAAATTTAATAGAAACAAGTCCAATACTTGATCTACACCTTAAAATTAATAATCATTGTATCACGTTAATTAATTAAATGAAGCAAATAAGATTTTTGTCAAACAAAAGTTCGTCAAAAACAATATTTGATTGCATTTGACAGCTAAACTCGCATATTTCTCAGTGGCATCCAGTCCACTACATTTTTTTCGCCTTGCAAATGGTTGTCATTGCCTTAAACAAATTCCATCATACTCAAAAATTTTACCAAATTTTGTCAAAAAATGACAAATTGATGGTCAAATATTTGACAACGTGTTATACAATTTAACACAAGCCTCAAGCTAGTATTACACTGTTTGACCGAGTGGTCAAATTGCAGTAATAAGGAATTCGAAATAGCGAGTTCCCATTAATCTCACAGTATCCTCTCGGTCAAATTCGCTATTCTGCATTGCTTGTTACTGCAATTTGACCACTTGGTCAAACAATGTAATACTAATTTCAATCATCTATAGCACTATTAAATCCTGTACTATTTAAAATTTGACGAACAATTCATTAATTTTTTTTAGATAAAATAGGCCAAGTAAAGGAACAAATAAAAAATAATTTGACAGACAAAAAATGAAAATCGTCAAATCTCTTCCTATCAAATTGTTTTGTTTGCGCTACACAAGGCCTATTTTACCCCAAAAAATTAACTTCATTATTTGTCAAATTTGATACAGATATTTGACACCAAGTTTGACACGAATCATATAAACGGAATGCATTGCGACACAATTTATTAAAGAACGTAATCGGATTTAATCCGTTTCCATTATTTCTTGTTCTCGTCGCTGGAATTTTAATCGTCAATCGACTAATAATTGCTTTTAATTGTGCTGGTGGTGTACTTGTGTCCACATTTCAGACTTAATAACTCAGTAAACATGTCGTCATATGCAATAATTATGATCACTTCTCTAATAGAATCTGCACTTATCGCTGCCTAGAAAGTGCCAGCATCGGACAACTTTTAAAAATAATTATTACTGTATTATAAAATACTCCAAATATTACGGCAAACAAACTCAATTCAGGTATTTCCCGGTAAAATATAATACTTTTTCTGGTGACTGTTTTCGTATCTGTTGAACAAAGGCCAGCTGTTTGAGGCACATGCTCTCGTAGTGAATCGTCTCGAAACGCAAATAATCTTGAAGGAAATTCTTAAGCAATTAATCAGAACGTGAAACACCTCAATTTACATACATTCGAATAAAACTACCTCATCCAATGCGATCACCTGTAACAACTTAATCTTAAAATTTAATCTTAAATTTTATTTGATGTAAAGCTGCAAGGATGCAAATTTAAATACGCTCTCTTTCGAAAATTGCACCAAACAAATCACCACACCAATGCCAAAATTTGTGAAAAATCACTGTTCAAAAAATTAACTTCAACGTCGAATTTTCGTCAAACTACTAACCGCTTTCTTTGTACGATTTCAAATTTATTTAATTAATTGCGATCGTCGCGAATTTTTAATTTTATTAAATTCAATTGCGTGGTGCACCCACTTTAAGGCGACAATTTTCACACAACGTCGATTCCGCGCCAATTTTCAGGATTTTCCGGACCGTCTATGAAAACATCAAAAACACTTCACCTGTACGCCGAGAAGAAAATATTCGCTTAACGGTTCGAGCGGTACTGAAGGCATGAAGCTGTCGAGTATCCGAAACGCCGAACACTTTTCCATTTTCCAAACATAATTTTCCGTGTGAATTTTCTCGTCGGACCAAGTTTCTGTTTAGTTTACGTCGTCCGGCCGGACGGGTTTTCTAAGTGTCGAACGAGGGGGTGGCTTCAGTGTGATGAAGTGGCGGTAAGGTCGACCGTGTATACAGACTCTGATTTAATTTCCACGTGCTTATCGTGTGAAAACCCACCACAAAAGAGCCCCCCCACACACACACGATTAGTGCGAACAAGATTTATGCGAGAGAATTTTCTTTTGAAGAAAGTTCAACAGGTGTATGGCGATAATGTGAGAAAAATTTTCCGGCCCGTGTTACCATCGGTGAAAAAGGTGAGGCTGTACAGTGAAACTGAACGTATGCTAATTGAAGCTGTACCTAAAATTGAGATACTTTCATTGGGATGGAGCGAAAAATATGAATTAACAAAATACAAGGCAACATGAAAGTTGTACTTGCTCTGAAAATGGTTCAAGGCACGAGTGTGCTCCGGATTAGAGGAAGCCCCATATGAGACTGAACTAGAATTTTATAACGACAATATGGACACAATCTGAGAGGCGGAGTATCTCTTTGATGACTTTTCATGACTTATTTTACGAATGATTCTCGGACTTATTTAAGATGGTGATGAGTCGAAAAAAAAAACTAAGTCTGTGATGATTGGATCTTACATTGAGTCATGATTCTTGGTCTTGGTAAGGTAGCCATGGCATTAACTTTGCACATAGGACTTAACAGCAAACATTTTGACGAAGGTTCACCACAGGTGAAAAAAAATTGAATGTTTGAAAGCACAAGAAGAATTTTGGTACGAGTTCACCAAAAGTGAACAAAAATCGAATAATGCACAAAAACATAAGCATTGTTCGTAGAATCCAATGAAAGGCGCATGTTATGGAATTAGAAAGCAACTGCAAGCGAAGTTATAAAAAATATAACCACATAGTGAAAAAAATTGATTACTAATTTTAAAATTCATTGAATATACATATAAGAAATTAAAATCGATTCTCTAGTTGTTCGTAATGCAAATTCATTTACAAATTTACAACTTGATTTAGAAATGATTCGCTTATCACTCACCACAGTGAGAAATTTTCACTATATAGTATATAGTGACATATGTATAATCGCTTTTGTAAAGATTAGGCGAATAATTTTTTATTCGTAATTAAGAGTCATAAACCTCTTAGTACAGTTGAAGAGTTAACTCAATTCGCATTGGTGATTTACTTTGGAATCATTTATGATGATCGCTAGGTCATGCGGTCATGCTGATTTGTAATTCACACTATGATTCTTTAATGGAAATACCTACAATGAGGTGAAGATATTTCCGCAAACAATTTGGCGAAGATTCACCAGAGGAGGAGAAATCGAATTTTATGAAAATAAACATTGAGAGTATTTTCATATAGGTTCACCAAAAGCGAAGAAAAATCGAATAATGCGAAAAAACAACGAAAATTTTATTGTTTTTCTAATTGATTTTAAATTTTGTGACAATTTTTTCCGGAACTATCAGCTACTAAGTTACTCATCAGTAATTAATTTTATTGGATAGAGAAGATTAAGGACACGTTAAGTATTCCCCTTATCTTAATTTTTCTTCAGATCCAAAATAATAGCTACCTTCTGCGGCATGCGGCAGGTATGGCGCTCTTGTCGATGGAAACACAGGTGATAAGACCATACTGTAATACTTATAAATTAATCAACTGCTAGCTGTAGACGCTAGGCTGTTCTGCAAATTACGGAATACTAATCCAAACCCAATAAAAAAGCTGTCACTAGTATGGTCACAACTTTATTATTTTTGGGTTAAAGTTTCAAATTGAGTGAAATCTTTCCTCAAAAATTTCGACCAGTCCAGCAAGAGGAGCAACAATTATGTGGTATTACGAAAATATATTCAATCACTTTTTATACCATTGAGAGTTGAAAATCGAACAATAGCGAAATTGATTTTAAATGCGTATAAAGTGCAAATAAGACCCTTTTGATTTCCCACCAGAACTAGGGAATACCTGAAAACGTATTGAACCCCTTTTCATCCCCTTCGAGTTGAACATGGAAATAATATCGAAACCACATTTAATGATTGAATAAAGAGCCTGTAAAAAACAATTCGATGACACATCCACCCCAAGAGATTTGGCAAAATTCGTGAAAATATATTCAACCCTTTTTCACCCATTTGGGGTCAAATATGAAAAAAAAACCAAATCAGTTTTCAGGGATTTATATAAAGGTCACGTGCAAACAGAACCGAATTTCATCTTTTATCGACCCTGAGTGGCAACTAGTCAACTCTTTTTCACCGTCTTGGGGGTATTTAGACGATTGAAAAAACAGAATGACAGAATTCGTGAAATAATATTCAACCCTTTTTGACTTCTTTGGGGGTTGAATAAGTAGCATTTCGGATACGATTTTTTGGCGATTATATAAAGCACACGTCGAAATAGAAAGCAATTTGATCTTGCAACTAATTCAACTTCTTTTCAATCCTTTCGTACGAATATCAAAAACGGCCGAAATTGTTCTGGAATTAAGAGCACGTGAAAGCCAATCGGAAAAGAGTCGGGTTTTCATGGGGAGGATGGATTCGGGTGTTGATATCCCCCTCTTCGCTTTGTCGAAAATATATACATGAAAAATTATTATAATACTTCCTCGCAAGAATCACATCATGATCATGCGCGGGTACTTTTAGCGTAGAATATAACGATTCTGAAGAATCACATTTCCTACATTGTGAGTCCTGGATACAATTTGTACTGGCCACAATGAAACTAATAGAAACTTCTATCTTGTGGATTTTAGGCAAAAACCCCTAAACAAAATTACCCCAACCATTAGAGAATCCTACCACCAGGCCGGTATTGTCATGTGAACTACAACCCCTTGACACTCATGGCGATTTTTATGTGAAGAAATCCTGGAATAAGTTTTTAAGCAGTTACATACTTAAAAAATCCGTGATAGCAAAACGAAATTGTATGTCTCATTAAACCTAGATTTAGATTTAGATTTCATCGGAGGCGGAGGGATTCCTCCAAGCACCGCGACCAGTGGTCTATTGTGCTATACCTCATAGATCTTTCTCCAGTTTGAACCTAGAGGTCCTCACTCAGCTTTATTTCTCTTAGGAATTTATCTAGCTGGTGTAGGTTTTTTTTTGCAATGGTACTATGTTCCACAAAGTGTTCTCCGAAACATTTGTGGCGCTGAGTTACTCAAACCTAAGAGATATGTCGGATACGATTTCCGACTTATCTCATTAAACCTAAGAGATATGTCGGAAATCGTAAAAACCGTATGCAACCCTTTTACATCGCCTTGGGGGTTGAATATCGAAAAACCTTGAAATTCATTTTAATTCAATATCCCATCAGACCTACGAGATATGGCGGAAATCGTGAAAACACATTCAAGCTCTGTCCGAAATTTTGGGGATTGGAATGTCGTTAAATCGTTAAAACTTTATTTTATTTAGCTCTTTACTGAAATAATAAAGTGATTATACAATATTTTTTATTTCGCCTAAAACGGCTCGGGGTTCATTCAAATGCTATCAAATTTTAGCCCAATTAATAAAACTCACTCGGACTCAAAACACAAGCTTAATTAGTTCAAGTGGCGAAGACTTTCTTATTAATTGTCTTATTGACAGAAGCTTGTCGGCGTAATGTTCGGTTAAAAAAATCGCCAGTATTCCAAACAGCGGAATCTCCAAGATTTTAATTGATTTTACCCTCGCCTTAGTGTTAATTCGCCCAAAGCACACTCTTCCGTCTGGTCGAAGTAATAGTTTTCACTTGGAAAATTTATGACTTTTTCTGTTGTTGTAATTTTTCTTAAATTTTCCGGCTACTGGACTCGCGCCAGCGGCTTAATTTCCGCAAGAAGAATGACCGCACATTTGACAGGCCACTTGATTTTGTTTAGTAAATAATAATACCAATGTTTACGTCGGCGACAGCTTAGCGCTTTAATGTTTTGTTTAGTTTAGATTTTAATTTTCCGGTGATTAGGTGAGGACACGAAACAAGGTCAGTTCGACTTCAAGCTGTAACTAATTTACGAATTTTGAAATGATTGATTGCGCCCGGATTGCCGAGTTTTCAGCGATTTTAGCTCGATTTCACGACTATTTCTGTTGTTAATGGCCGGCGCGGACAATGCAAGGAAAATCAACTCGATGGCTATAGCGTTGTCCATAAAAGGAGGAGCATAATAGCCGCGATATAACCACTTAGGAGCCGAGATCATTAGTTCGGCTGTTCGAATGCAAGCAAGAGAATTGTGCCAAAGCCCAGATGGCAATCGGAGGAAATTCTGTCGTATAAGTCGCCGCAAAGAGTCCAAAAATAGCAACAAATTAATTACCTTGATCAAAGAGTTGTCCAGTTGCCAAAGTTTCGCATAAATATGACTTTTTCAATATGATGGCATTTCTGTATGAGAGGGTTGTAGTCGGCAGGGGGGCAGGCACATGCACTTTACTGCAGCCCGGTCGTTTTCAACGTCCATTAGAACGTTTGATGGCCTAATAGCTCATTTCAGCTTTCCCACGTTTGACGGCCATATTCGTCGCGAGCAACATCTTGGACGCTTCGGTTGCCAAATCCGTATGACATTTTATTGATTTCGAGTTGAGCGTTTCACAATATTTTTCACGTGTTCTGTTGCATTTGCAGCGAACTTGTTCGGCCGTTCTGAAAGATTTACGTTGATCTTCAAGCGGAAACATGCAGCAGTAGTCAAGGAATCGTCCTTGACCCAATTTGAAATTTGAAAAGTATGAACTCCTTATATTACTTTAGTGAAACTGAAATTCATCATCTTTCATTTCAAAACTGAAGAATCCCTTTTTCTAATATTTGTTTTACTTTATTATTTTTTAATCGACCTGAAATTTCAAAAAAATTGCTACCTTGAAATTTTGTATTTTCACGTTTTAGGACTGTAAACATCAAAAAACCAAAAAAAAAAATGTCCGTTTGTCCGCCGTAGGCGCCGTACGCAAAATCGTTTGAAGGCGCGTAACTCCCAAGCCCGTTGAGGTATTAAGTTGCAATTTTTATGGTGTGTAACTTTGGATTAGAATATCTTCCGAACCAATTACACCAGGAAGATAAAATGTAGTTTCTCTTTGAGGGGGGAGGTGGAGCACGAAAGTGGGGGGACAGCAATTTCTCAAAAAATGTCATTTTTATATCTCAGAAACCGTATCAGATATGATCTTGAAAAGTTTACAGGAGTTGGGGTCTTTAGACCTCTAGTAGGGAAAAAATTTTAGGGGTAGGGGTGCAGGGGTGATGGTGAAAGGGGGTAGAAAGGAAAAAAATTCTGATTTTTATTTCTCAAAAACCGTAATGAATAGAAAGCTAAAAATTTAGGATTATATAGAGCCACTATAGAGACATCCTAGAAAAACAATATTGCTGCAATGTCTGATGAAGCAAGGCATTGCAGCAACATTGTTGGAAGGCGGTTGAACAGCCCATTCAGCGCTAAAATTGTCGTTAAATATGCAAAGCAGCGAAACTCCGATCTGCAACATTTCGAAGAACACTGCAATGGCAAAGGTTTTGCAGCAATGTAAACTAATAGTATGCACGATGGCACATAAAAAGTCTTTGAAGGCATTAGACGGAACCATGCAAGATCTACGGAACAATCAAAACCGATTTGGTGGTGCGATGATTTTGGTAGCTGGAGATTTTCGTCAAACATTGCCAGTGATTACACGGTCAACGCCAGCTGATGAAATAAATGCATGTTTAATGTCCTCCATTTTGTGGAAGCACGTCAAGATATTAAGGGGTAACACCACTGTAAAGTTTTCAAAGAATCGATTTGTTTTGCTTAACAAATTGTTTGAACCTTAGAGAATATGGGGAAAAAAGTTTAATACTTCGACTGAATACAATTCAACCAGGGACGTCATTTCAGTTTTACCCAGCGGGCAAGATCTTTTTCACTTCATATAAATGCATTTGTGTCGATATTAAGATATTTAGTTTTAGTACGTATATTTTTTAAACTCCTGTGAAAATAGTCTTTCTTAAAAGAATCCAAAAAAAACACGGTTCCCTTCAATTCTGGATTACGTCCCTCGATTCGGCATCTGATATTGAAGACACAAATTGTTAAAGATCCTTTCCTAGTCACCAAAGAAGTAAAATATGCATTCAATTGTGATTTTTTGGAGCACAATGAATGTCCTGGAGCAGAAGGCGATAATTATATGCGATTTTTGCCGATAAAATTGAATTTTTTGGCTATTTTTAGCCTCTGAGGTCCCATTTCATTCATATGGCGCACTTTTATAAACTGCGCCAGATACCATGAATCCATATGCACTCAGCGGAATACAACGCATGCCGTCGCGCATAAAAACGTTGAACGTTCACTGTACCGTGCGTGTTGTATGTCGAACCATGGTGCGGATTAAATGTTTGCGCCAAAGAGATATAGATTCCCACATGTATGATCGAACAATACGATGTAGACGTTTCGAATCAGTGTAGGAAAATGATGTTGGTCATACAAAATTGCGTAAACTAGTTGGATGAGGGCGATACGTATGAACATGTATATTTATATGATAAGATCAAACCGCAACCGTATATTTAGGGGAATGAAACAAATGTTTGGGTGTATGACGTGTTGTTAAATTGTATTTGGATGGATATGGTAAGGTATATGTAGGTTGGATGCCGTGTTTTAGAATTGTGTGTCGCCCTAAAAAGTTGGCTCCCGGCGCAGTTGCTCCACTTGCTCCTATGGAAGCTCAGCCCCTGGCAACAGATATCGCTCTATGTAACTTTAACGATGGACTGACTAACATACTACGGATTATGAAGGTTCTGGAGATGGATATTGACGTCCAATGCTACAATTTTTGTGTCGAATCCAATGCCAAGTGAATCCAGTACGCTGAGCGTTCATTGACAGATGCAGCAAAAGAGGCGCGCTCCATCATTAAATCGTCGGGGAAAGAGATTGAGCATTAATATTCCAACGTAGAAGGGCAGCTTTATGGTCTTGGGGTTGCAGATTAATGGCAAAAAATTTTAAAAAGTAAAATTCTTAATTTTTTCATGTCTATAACACATTTCAAAACTTTTAACGCATTTTTCTCGAAACACGATTTTTGAAATCGGCACGCAGCATAACTCAAACAATTTTCAATCTTTTCATTCGAATTTTTCATCATATCTTCAAAATAACATTTCGAAGAGAAATACGTACGGGATTTTCGATACGTTGATTTAAAAATTAGTTATTAGCAAATAACTATCCTGTTTTTGGTCGAAAATTGAAAATGAAAAATGCTCGCCAATCACACAAAACTTAATATTTCTAAATTTCCCTACGTGTTTCTCTAGCAATACTCATGAAGATTAAGTGATTTTTTCTTTGTGCTAGGTTCAAATTTACGTAAGCTAAACTGCGTGCCACAGAGCGCCTAAAATTTAACATGCTCCGGGAGAATGGCTTTAATGCCGCCATTCTGTAAAATTTTTCACTGATTTTTTTTATTGTATACTTAAATACATGGTAATAACCCTAAATATTATTAGTCCATTTCCTTTCCTTCCATTAAAAAAAAATTGTTGAAAAATACCCTTTTTTTAGGCCGTTACGGTGGTGTTAACCTTAAGCAAGAATATGCGTGTCGATTTGCAAAATGATTGTTCTGGAGAAACATTTTCAAAACAACTCATTGACATTGGTAATGGCAAATTCCCTTTAGACATTTTGACTGGCTGGATAATCTTTCCTGATAATTTTTGTCAGTTTACTGAATCAAAAACCGAACTCATTCAAAAGATGTTCCCAAACGTTGATGAAAATTACATAGAACTCATGTTTGGTTGAGCGAACGAGCAATATTGGCTGCCAAAAACATGGATGTAAATGAATAAAATTTCAAAATTCAAAATGAAATTGCCGGTGAATTGAGGACATACAAATCAGTTGATTCCACTATGTCGTCAAATATCCACACGAATTTTTGAACTCGCTGGATTTGCCAGGATTGCCGCCTCACAATCTGCAATTGAAGATCGGATCAGTGGTCGAAATGTATGAGTATGTTTTGATACCACGCATCCCAATGATTCCGACCGACATACCATTTTAATTTAAACGACTACAGTTTCCAGTGCTGCAATAAACAACTAATCAAACTTATTAGAAACGTTACTGCACTAACTTTTTTCTATATTTGAACTAAGCCGGACTGAACCACAGCAACGCGTGGCCGGTTCAGCTAGTTTATAATATAATATATGAATTGAAAATTACGTTCTTTTTCGTGTAATTCTACTTATCTTTTTGAATTTTACTACGAAAAACACGTAATTTATGATACCACGAAGTTGGACTGTTCGTTCGATTTCGTTTTCTACTGAAATGAAAATGAAACGGCTTCGGTGGCGCAGTGGCTACGCGCGTCAAACCAACGCGTAAAAACCAGAATTGATCGCGGGTTCGATTCCTACCTATAGCCAAGGGTTTTATTAAGAGCAAGTAAGTGTAAGAAATAATATTAGAAGTAGAAATAAGTGTATTTTAAAGAGTGCTAATTATACACTTTTTCTAGAGTGTAAATTCAAAAGAATATCCAGTGAATTTGCTGCTTTCGAAGTTGAAATTTACTGATTGCAAATTGAAATTTGAAAATTGAAAATTACATTCAAATTGACTATTACATCCCAATGTAAGTAAATTTATATGAAAAGGTGTGGCATATTTGTCTACTATCCAAAAATTGTAAAATTCAATGACTTTCTTTACTGTGTGGTTGAAAATGGCTCAAATGGAAAAAAATCAGTAAAGAGTATTTATCCCATGTTGTCAAATATTTGACTAGATATAAAAATTTTGGCAAAATATTTCACCGAATTTTTCAGAAAAAGGATGGTTTGCTAGAGTCAAGGAATTCGCTCAATGCATTTTTCCACTTAGTCGTTAGTTCGTACTACTTCGTGTGTAGTACGAAGAAGGGTCAAGAGATTTTCGACAGGTTTTTTTATTTTTTACCGTCAAAATTTGACCAAAATCCAGTCAAACTTTCGATAGAAAAAAGAAAATGTGCGCTAATAAAACGATTTGACCGACCAAATTTTTAATAGGTACTAGACTGTATGACTGTATGCCACTTTGTCAAATATTTGGCACTATTAGCTGTCAAATGCTGTCAGATAGTGTAATCTCAACTTTCTGTTTGTCGTATTATTTTTTTTTGAGTATCTTCCATTTATTTTTAAGCAATGGAACTTTAGAAATTTGATCGCCAATCCCCCCAACTCAAAAGCGGGGTGTGACAGCAATTCGCGTCGTAGAGATGTTTATTTGTGACCGCCAATAAAATTCGCGTGTAATTAAAACCGTCGAAAAGAAAGCACAAAATCGCCAATTGGTTCTTTCAGCGAGCGATTTTTCATTTCCAGCGATAGCAAAACCACAAATAAACGGTCGGAAAGTGGCTGTTAAAAACCATTGAATGATCGATTTCGCTGAATGCCAAACAAACATGCAACCAAGTCGTGGGGAGGTCACTCACTACAGTGGTCACTGTCCAAAAATAGATATGACCAAAAACCATCACCGTTGTCGTACGCCACCGACTTACCTACCTGTTGTACACCCGATAATTAGCCGGGAACATGCCGCACAAGATAGCGATGCAATCGGCAACGAAAAGCTGAACAATTTCCCGAAATAATTTCACCTGTGACGCCCGCAAGCAGCGGTTGGTGAGCTGTGCGTGCTTCGGAAAAATTAATAAAAACAATAGCGACTAAGAATTTTCCCCGCCGTCAACCAGGTGAAAGAAAAGTCGTTGCTCGTGTTTGGATTATTTTGGGATAGGTCCGAGTTGTTATCTTTTCGCTAAGCGGTGAAAAATTGCGAGCTATTAATGGAGTCTGACGGAGAATTTTATTTTCGGCTGGAAAAGTCCAGGTAAAGGCACACTCTTAGCTGAGTGTGTTTTGCGTGAGTGCCAGGGATTGTGTGCAGGTGAAAAACTTTGGTGACTGGAGCGACCAAGTCGTACCGCAAGACGGTGGCACTCATTTCAAATACTGGTGACTAACGAATTCCGGTTCGTCGAATTTCTACTTGCTGCACAGGTCCGCCATCTGTTAGATACTGTGTAAGCTCTTGAGCTTTCATTTTAGTCTAGCTACAGTCGTCGTATATTAAGTGGACACCACGTGGTGGGATAGTAAAAATCGAAAAATCTACCAATGGACTGGGCGAAATTTTCTTATTTTTCGGGTCAAAGTTAGGGAAGCGGTTAAAAGCATGTAACACATGAATTAATCATCAATTATGTAATTGAGTCATACTCCGGTTTGCGGTCAAAGACGAAGTACATCATCAGTTGTTTCGAGATTATGAGGTTAATTTTGTTCTTAAAATAAAAAATTTTAAATATAAATTTTTAGCCGATTAAACATTGAACAGGGCCGTGTATTATGCACACTTAAAGCCCATAGAAGTAAAACCGAATTTGCTGCCTTATAAGACTTGGGATGTGCCGAGTTGTTAAAACGTATACAAACCCATTACTTCTACTTGGGGGTTGAATTTCGAAAAAGTTGTGAAACGTCTAAAAACGATTTCATAAGAAGCAACTTGGTATCTCATCAGACACTAGGGATTCTGCAAAATTTGTGAAAACGTAAGCAAATCCTTCACACCCACTTGGTTTTTGAAATTCGAAAAATCGTGAAATTGGTTTATAGGTCATTACATCAAATGCCGTAATAACCAATTTTATATCTCATCAGAACTAAGGGATGGGAAAAATTGTGAAAACATATGCAAATCCTTGGGGGTTGAATATCGAAAAATGGAGAAATGGGTTTGCAGGCGATTATATAAAATGTCTGTGGAAGTGAAAATCAATCTAATATCTCATCAAACCTAAGAAATATGTCGAATCTGTGAAAATTATACAACCCTCTTACATACTCTTAGATCTTAGATCTAAACAATATGTAGGAATTTGTGAAAACATATGGAACCTGCTAACACCCACTTGGGTGTAGAATATTCCTGAAAGGAGATCATAGATATATATGAAGACAGTGCGAGGAAGTAAAAACCAATTCAATTTCTTATCACTCCTAAAAGATTTGAAGGAATTAGTGAAAACGTGTTCAACCCTTTTATACCCTCTTAGGGGTTGAAAAAGGAAAAAACTTAAAAACCGGTTTTAGGCGATTATAACGCAAGCCCAGGGAAGTGAAAAGATATTCGATATCTAATCAGACCTGAGGGATATGGCTGAATTCGTGAAAATGTATACGACCCATTTAGACCCCCTAAAGGTACTGTCTGGCTGGAACTGCCGACCGTCGCGGTCAGCAGTAACTGCAAACCTCAACTGCTCACTGCGGCTGCTTTGCACTCACAACCCTCAACTGCCGAGCAGTCGCAAACAGACATGACAGCTTCTTTTTGCCTGAAGCAGTAGTCTACTGCCGACAGTTACTGCTGACCGCGACGGTCGGCAGTACCAGCCAGATTGTACCTTTAGGGAGCGAATTTTAAAAAATCTTGAAAACACTTTCTAGGCATTTAAGTGAGGAATCTGGAGATTAAAAATTAATTCAATATTTAAGAAGACCTAAGAGATATGACGAAATTCGTGAAAATATATGCATTTCATTTTCTTTGATCATTTTTTTGCTCCCCTTCCGTACGCCAATGGTTATTTGAATTTTTTTTTTAGACGGCATATTGTAAAAAAGGAACGGCGCGCGCTAATGAATAAATGGATATTTTTGAAGAGGACCTCTTCCGTTTATGCGAACTCTAGGCTGTCGTATTGTACGGTGAAACATTGGTAGGATAGGAAATTAGATAGACGATCCTTGCTCAATCCACCTGAACATGTCCATCAAAATTAAAAGACAACAATTTAGTACTTGAAGTTCGAAAAATCAAGCTATAGCTGATAGCTCTGCCGCTATGAGGAAATTCTCCATGATAGGTCAGCTCACGTTGGGTGTTGGGAGCCAAAAATGCGTCTTTCTCAAAGAAAGTTTTTGGACCTCTGCAAGAACAGGAGGAATAAGTACTTGAATCCTATCAGCAATCAACGTAGTGAACAAAAAGAAGAAGACGGAAGGTTTCCAAAGGTATTCAAGGTACAACGTACGACTTCCGAGCATATGACCAAGTTTTTTTGGGAATTTCGAAGGAACATTGTTAATAGATTACCTTTTTAAAGCTTCTACAATAAAGGGCATAACTACGTTGGTCTTTTGGAACAAGCGCAACAAACGGTCATGGAGAAAAGAGGAAGTAAACTCAACAAACGTGTTCTGCTTCTGCAAGAAAACAACCTCAAGCTATGAAGCGAGCCCTGAGACTTATAAAAAAATATGTGTTGTGACATAAATACCATGGCTGCCCGTACAACTTATCAATGACATTGATATTTTCCGAGACTACTACAACTCCAATTAGAATAGCATAGAAACGCTTTACACACTTCTCGCATGTTCTGGGATGTTTTACACACACCACCGAATGTTCGCAAAATCTCTAGAGCACACACACGCAGTATATAAGTGCCGTAGGGATTGTACACGGGATCAGTTGATCTACTACAAAAGTGATCAATTTGATTTGAAAGCGAATATGTAAGCTGATTTGTATTCATAACTGCGATCGTGTAGCAAATGAAATCGGGAAGAAAAGCGTTGTTTTTTATTAATTCAATCAAATTGCGGGTTTAATTAAAATAGCTCGCAACAATATGTACATTACAAATTATTTTATATAAAATTAATCTTGTCTGGCTGAAACTACATGAAAATTGGTTGAATCAACTTCATCCTTAATCAGCTGAATTTCGTCTTCAAGGGATTGCAACGAAAGTATTTGAAGACATTCGAGATAGGGAGGAAAGCGTAGTGGGTCTGACCAAAGAAGGTCGCTTAGAGTAAAACAGCAGAAACTTTCTCTGCACCGACTTAATTCTGGATAGACATATTAAAGAGCAAAATGTACAAAGACAAACATTGTCCTTGTTATGTAAGGATCGTTCAAATCTTTGCACTACAGACAGAATTAGCCTTGCTGACAATGTACTCTACATACAAGTAGACACCTAGTTGGCGCACCTCTTCAATTCTGTATAATGGGTTTTCCTCTAAAACATAATTCAATTCGATTAGAGATCTTCACCTTGAAAAGACACAGTGGTACAATTGGCGACATTGAGAAACAAACAGTTTAAGATACACCAGTCAAAGAACCACTGCAAATCAGAGCAGGAAATTTCTTAATCCACCAGCATAAAAAAGAATATTGGTATTACTGTATTCACATTATTAATAAATAAAATAAATAATAGAGGCCCTAGATAACTACCTTCAGGTACTTCTGAAGGATTTGAAATAATCGATGAAAGCGCTTCACAAAATTGTACCTGTTCTGTTCGATATGAAAGATAGAGATGATCCTTTAAAAAAAAATGGGAAATGTAGTGCAAAGTACAAAGTACAAAGTTTTTGAACAAGAATATCCTGGTGGATTTTGTCAACTGGGTAGAGATTCGCAGAAATCAACGATAACAACCTAAGCTCTGGCCATTAGTGTTTAATTGCTCAAGTAATTTTAAGGAAAACTTATAGAAAAAAATTCCGATAGTTCAATGGCATGAAGAATTTGGTTAAAAAACTCGGGCGCATATGACCTTTTAAAATCTTGTAAAAAATTCTCAAGAAAAATTGATGTCAAGTCCTAAACATGTCAAAAACGGAATGTTACTGGTGCATTTGCAGCTGAGCGGTGGGCTTTGACGTGGTTGAGTCGGCGAATGACTTAGCTTTTTCGTCCTTATGCAGGAATTGAGAGGACAACCGAAGTCCTCGTATTTCAAAGTTTGTGGACTGAGTGGTTAACTACAAACATCTCCTCACACGACGATGTGCAGAACCGTCATGAGACCCTCTGTCGCTCCACCTAAAAATTTCAAGTTTCAACTTCGCAGCTTACGAGGGCGGTCCGAAAAGTACTTAGCCTCACCGCCCGATGGCGCCACTATTGCAAGAGAAATTTACTATCGTGTAGTACATTCTCGTAGACGGCTGTCAAAATTTCAGCCGAATCAGACTCGTAGTTTTGTTTTGACCGCGTGTGGAAGCGGGCGTGTCCGCGGATTTTAGAAAAATGGAAAAAGAGCAATATCGGTTGGTGATTCGATTCTTGTTTTTGGAAGGGAAATCTCGTAAGTAGAGATGTTGAAAACAAATTGTTAAGTCTAAACCCTTCCCCATCACACCTACCCCCAAAAAAGTTCGCACTTAATGGATGTAAAAATTAACTTAGTAGCTCAAAGGGTTTGTGAGCTACTGGTTTGCCTACATCAGATAGACGGACATTTTTTTCTTAGTCCTAAAAAGTGAAAATATAGGTAAATTTCAGAGTAGCGATCTTTAAGTATTTTAAAGTAATCACAATACTTTATTATTGAAGCTATAAAACAAAGCAACATTCCAATTTATTACCGAAATATTTCTATTTTTAATCCAATGACAAACGTCATTGCCAATTAGTTAAATTTGCAGCCGCATCTTTGCAGTATCGCCTTGTCCCAATTTAGCCGTAATTGGCGACAAGCAAATTTCAAAAATTGCATCCTGAAAAACAAACAAGCCGATTCGAAAGTGTATAATGAAAATTAAATTTATCTGGGTCATAGCGTGCAAAGTAACCCATTCCAAGTAGAGTTCGGAATCCGGATCGCATAGAACACACAGGAGTCGGGCACTTTGCCAGGAGCTAAGCCTGGTAAACAAGGAGTCGAGCTGTAGCAAACAAAATCCTCTGGTCTGGCACTGACCGACCATTAAGTTTCCTAACCAAAGAAACTAGCTCCGTTGAAATCAGATCTTTGTTTGCTCTAGCCGGTTTTTTTGGTCTTATCCTAAAAATTAAAGCGCCAACCTCAAGGTCTACAAATGAAAAATGTTCACCACTGGTCATCATCAAAGTACACAAGGAGAAGGACATCCCAACCCGATAGTGAGCTTATTATCGCCCATGAGGTGGATTAAACAAACGGACACTTCCCAATTACCAGTTTTGTATCCTTGATAGCTGCGACGCTGTTGGGTCTTTCGTCGAGTCCTGCATACGACAATTTGCAACATTCTGTGCAGTTGACCTTCACTGATAATGTTCGCTGTCCATTCAGTGCAGAGGATATCCTATCGCAGAGTGGCAGTTTTTATCCTTTTTCACTATCGGTAAGCTACCGAGGCAGACACATCATCGTCCTGCAGAAGATCCAGGACGAGCCGGTAAAGGTAACGATGTTGACTGGCCGTTGGCTCAATGCGATTCCGGTACATGAATAAAGGATGATCCCATTTAGAGTCAACGTGCAGTAAAAGAGGCTTAAGCGTTGTAACTCATTTCCGCGTCCTGGTACTTTTAAATACGCGACTGATTAAGCAAAGAGCACCTCTAGCAGGACACACCTGACCGAACACCGAGGTTCTGAACGAATGTGTAATGTAGCACAGAGATTAGGTACATGCATTGTTTGTAAAACGGTCGAAGGTCCTTCTTTGCTCTATTAATCACGCGGATGAAAGTTCTGAAGGGTGAGAAAGGGTTTGGCATTGACATGAGTTCCATTACACAGCGTACAGGAGAAAGGACTGTGAGGAAGTTCAATTGGCGATTCCAGGAGAATAACCGCCATGGTAATATGAGATTAAGGGAAGAGGTTTCGAAGGGTTGTTATCCTGTTCGACAACAGAGCAGTCAATGAAGCCTCCGATTGGAGTTGACGTAACCCAAGTTCTAATAAGCGAAGTATAAGAAGGATAAAACATCAGAGAAATTTCATTATCCGTGTGTGTTCAAACTTAGCTTGCACAAGGACTCATATATGGAACTGGTTTGGATTTCCTTTTCAAGATACGCTTCAATGAGATCAGGGACACAGAAGAGCAAGTGTAAGGTCATAAAAGGAAGCCAGTCAACTCCCTATGAAAATCTACAATTTAATTTTATCGACTAGCTGCACCTTTTCACACATCTAATTGAAATTATAGATATATGGTAAATTTTGGTTCGATGTAATTTTTCTAACAAAACGGGACAGTGGACTAAAAATGTTTCTTGGTATTATAAAATGCAATTTTGTCATCTTTCATTTTTCGGTAAGGTTATCGCACTAGGTTGATGACTTTAGTAATTATCGGCATTTAACTAAAACGGTTTCTTCACTTTGGTAACTCTTTTTCGTCAAAAAGTGTAATTGAGGCCCTGCAATTTTTGTATGAACCAACCTTTCAAATTTCTCAGGAAAGGTCATTGAAAAATATGAAAAATGAAAATATTGTCCTCCAAGGATGTTTTAGTTAAAAACTTACCTCCAATCATGTGGTTCATAGCCTGCACAAGTATTTTTGCATTCTTCACAGCGTGTGCCTTCTTCGATTTCTCGTACAATAACACCCTGGAATTAAAAATAAAAACTTTGTTTATGAATTGGTCCTAATGCAAAATCAAACATATCGAAGTTGGTCGTAATCTAGATGAAGTATTGAATTCCTATTCAAATTGAAGTTTGAATTGAAGGGATATTTAAAAAAAATCTGTGAATGGTCTGGGCGAAAGTTTATTATTTTTCGGGTTAAAGTCGGAGTATATCCTCAGTTGTTTCGAAATTATGACGTTCCTTGGAAAGTTAATTTTGTTCTTAAAAAAAAAAATATTTAAAATAGAGATTTTTAGCCGATTAAACAAGAGAGATGACGAATTGTTAAAACGTATATAAAGCCATTAATTTCACTTGGGGTTTGAATTTCGAAAAAATTGTGAAACAGGTTTTTAGACGATTTCATAAGAAGCAACTTGATATCTCATGAACCACGAGGGATTTTGAAAAATTTGTGAAAACGTAAGCAAACTCTTCACACCTCCTTGGTTTCTGAAATTCAAAAAATTGGGAAATTGGTTTTTAGGTCATTAAATCAAATGCCGTAATAACCTATTTTATATCTCATCAGAACTAAGGGATTGAAAAAATTCTGAAAACATATGCAAACTCTTTGGGGGCTGAATACCCAAAAATTAAGAAATGGGTTTGTAGGCGATTACATAAAAAGTCTGTGGAAGTGAAAAGCGATCTATTATCTCATCAAACCTAAGAAATATGTCGAAGCTTTGAAAAGCATACAACCTCCTTACACCACTTAGGATTGATTATCTAATAATACT
Organism: Beris morrisii; assembly: GCA_951812415.1. Taxonomy (NCBI): domain Eukaryota; kingdom Metazoa; phylum Arthropoda; class Insecta; order Diptera; family Stratiomyidae; genus Beris; species Beris morrisii. Next base: position 55,021,337 of record OX638310.1, on the reverse strand, counting down.
GATATTGACCTTTTGACCGCGACGGCCGGCAGTACCAGCCAGATTGTACCTTTCGGAAGTAAAAACGAATTCGATATATTATTATATATGTAACCTCCTTACACCCACTTGGCGGTTGAATATCCAAAAATCCTGAAAGGAGTTAATAGATAAATATGAAGACAAAACGAGAAAGTAAAAACCTATTCAATTTCTTATCACTTCTAAAAGATATGACGGAATTCGTGAAAACGTGTTCAATCCTTTTATACCCTCTTAGGGGTTGAAAAAGGAAAAAAACTTAAAAATAATTTTTAGGCGATTATTAAGCAAGCCCATGAAAGTGAAAAGATATTCGATATCTGATCAGACCTGGGGGATAAGGCATAATTCGTGAAAAAGTATACAACCTCTGTACACCCTCTTAGGGGTCGAATTTCAAAAAACGCTTTTTAGGTATTTATATGAAGGAGTCGTGGAATGAAAATGAATTCAATATTTGGGAAAACCTACTAGATATGACGAAAATCGTGCAAATATATGCATTCCATTTTTACTAATCATTTTTGTCGCCTCCCTTCCGAACGCCAGGGATATTTTAAATTTTTTATTATCTAAATTACTTTTCTAATTGATTTACATACACATACCGAGTTTCAACTTTCTAGCATAAGCCGTTCTATAGATAGGAAAAACACCCCCACCCCCGTACCATACTACACCCCTATAAAAAATTATATTTTTCCAACATGTTACTACTAAATGTCTATCCAAATATCAAGTTTCAGTTTTATATCATTATAGGTTCTCGAGATATAAAAATCGGAACTTTTTCTTTTTCACCCTCCCCCTCTAGAACCCCACCACAAACTTTTTTTCAGATAGGTGTCTATTAGGCCTACTTCTGGTAAATATTCTAAGCATCTATCTTACACTGTTCTTGAGATATGAGACGTGATTTTTTTAAAAAAATTCTTTTCACCTCCACTTCCATGCTCCACCACACTCTTCAAAAATGTTACTTTCATTAAACTTTATTTGTCAACCTTTATACAGAAACCGAATTTTATTTTTCTAGTGCAATTGGTTCGTGAGATACAGTAATCTAAGGTTTCTCTCCCCCCACCCCCGCACGCCACTGCCCCACTCAAAATCCGATCTATTCTCCTAGTATACCTACAAATATTCATTAAGTTTCAATTTTGTGACGATAACCGTTTAGGAGATATGGATTTTAGAATGTCTCAATCTCGGCTTTCGAGCCTCTCGGACGCATTATTTTCCCCTCCACTCCTTTACCCCTTCACCAATATAGGCAATTTTTTTGCAAATGGGTCCACTATTGAAGCTCTATATAAATTCCAAGTTTCAGCTTCGTAGCATAAGCAGTTGCTGAGATCTAGAAACTAAAATTTTCCATCTAAAACGCTTCCCCCACCTCCCCCCTCACAACCCTGCTCCAAAGAATTTCGTCACTTGAGGGGGCCTACCCACTCTACCCACGAAAAAAAAATCAACTAAATAGCTCAAAGGATTTGGAAGCTACGAGCCTTCAAACGATTTTGCGTACAGCGGTCGGCGTATTTTTTTTTGCTTTTTTCGTGTCTACTAGTCATGAAACGTGAAAAAAAATTTTCAGGGTAGCAAATTCTTTTTTTTTTTAAAATCGATCACAATACTGTATTATTAGAAAATAATAAAGTAAAATCGGACTTTGTTGTGGAAGGAGAGAATTGCAGTCTGTCTATATAATCGCAAGAAAATGAATTTCAGAATTTTTTGATATTCTACCCGCTAAGCGGTGTAAAGGTTAGGTTAGGTAAAGAAGGGTAGACTGAAGCATTGTGCCACAACCCATCACGAGAGATCACTGTAGATCCATTGAGGTCCCCTCGCATAAACCAGTCTCTAGACTATTCTTCTTTATAAAGAGAGTAGTTCTCAATAAAGGAATTATCGCAAGTTCTGATAGATCGGTCAAGGAGAATTTCCCCAAGTACCGATATCTGATACGTGCCAGACTTTCACATTCACGCCTTAGATGCTCCAGTGTCGGTTCAATATTCTCGTCACCACAGCGACACAGATCAGCCATGGGTATTCCCAGTCTTTCTCCATGTCTCCCAAAAGGACAGTGTCCTGTTAATAGCCCTATAAGTTGTCTGCATATGTCCCTGTCCAAAGACAAAATGAAGCTAGAGTTCCTCCTATCAAGTTTCGGCCAGCAGATTCTTCCTTGCCGGCATCCCGAGAGATTCACCCAGGCCCCCTCCGTCTGTCTGAGCGCTTCTATATCAATCATTTCCTTTACACGTTCAATGGGACATAGAACCGATTCATCTGCCAGCTTTATGCGGTGTAAAAGAGTTGCATACGTTTTCACGAATTCCGTTATATCTCGTGGGTCTGATTCGAATTCCGTCAATTCTCTTAGGTCTGATGCGATATTGAACTCATATTTCCTTCCACGGTTGTTTTATATAATCGCATAAAAATTAATTTAAGAATTTTTTGATATTCAACCCGCAAAGCGGAGTAAAAGGGTTACATCTGTTTTCACGAATTTCGCTCCATAACTCGGAGATTTGAAGCACCATCAAAGTATGTTTTACTACCACGTGATTTTTATATAATCGCCTAAAAATCGATTTCATGATTTTTCTATATTCAATCTTAAAGGGATGTAGGGTGTAAAGGGGTTGTATACGTTTTTACTAACTTTACCATAACTCTCAGGTCTGATGTTCCAATTAATTACTTCTCAGGAATCTTGATATAAACATCTAGATATCATTTTTCAGATTTTTAGATATTTAGCCCTTAACTAGTTGTATGGGGGTAGTTTAAGTGTATCCCTTAGGTCGGATGCCATATCGAATCGGTTTTTAATTCCTCAGAAATTTTATACAATCGCATTAAACATATTTCAGGAGTTTTGGATATTCAATCCCATCGAGAGTGAAAAGGTTTTTTTTTCTACATTTACGGCTTTTTAATAGAAACGCTTAAATATCAGTTAAGTATGTCGATATTTAACCCCCATGTGAAATGTTATTTTTTTAAGGTTGCCAATTGCACAGTACCGCGTCCTTTCTCTCAATAGATAATAAGTTGCACCCACACTGTTGGAAGATTTTTTTTTAATGCTGGTCAGGTGAACTGAACAATTAACCAATTTTAGGAGAAAAAACATGCAGTTCAGCAATCCAGAGTCAAATAACCGCGACTAGAATAATTGGGATTCGACTGTAATTGGATTTAAAAGTTGGATACTTGGTGGCGTCGCGCTCTGAATAAATTCTTCTCGACCTCTGACCACATCGTGATAGTATCATTGAAAATTCCATTCGATTCCCAACCATGCAAATTTTAATTCAATAATTTTTTTTTACGAACATATCCTTGACACAGCAGAAATCCTGCAAAACAGCATCCTGTTTCTCCCCCATATTTGTCCATTGTCCTATACACATAAAAGCGATAATGATTATAGGAATCACTTAAAACTTTGTGCTCCTGCTTCCTGTTCAGCTTGTGATGACTTCTTATCTACCGTAAACATCTCAAGTTCCCAATTAAAAGCGGCGAGAACACCTCCTTCAATATGCTCCTGATAAGTGCTCTAGAAACTTGCCACCTTGCCACCGGTGTAGAAACACTTTGATGATTCAGAATCCTCGGCTCAATTGCCTAGTGCCATAAGGAAAGCAATACTCGCAGTGAGAAGCATTGGACCGGGAAAGATTCCTTGGCTAAATGGCCTTAAGATGATATCAAATGTAGCGTCTTCCGCCTTATGTCGGCAGTGGGCAACAGCCCACTATGTTCGGAACGAGGCTTCTGGGACGTTCCTCCTCTTTGTATTAGGCTTCATCCCTGGTCTAACCCCAATGATTTAGAGACAGCATAGTGGAACCCGGGTGGGAGCACTTCAATGAGATGAACTGCTGGATTCTCGGTTTGGGATTATGTTCGAATTAATGTTTTCGGTTTTTGCCGGCATTGCAGTCATTGCGTCGTCTGGACGTCTGTATTTCGAACACGAACCGCTCACTTATAATCAAAATTTATGGCCAATTCGAGCAAAGGCAGATTTCGGTTCTACGGCTGTATCGAGAATAATTTATGTCTCGAACCAATACCGCAGATATAAAGGTGCACGGAATACCGCTCTGTTCTCCTGGTTGGCTGCGACTAAAGGTGCCTTAAGTTGCAATCCACCCCCTTATGAATATAGTCCCATGGGTTGTGGGAAAGATTATAACTGGCCCCAAGTGTTATGAGAACACGGTCTTTTTGCCAAGAAAAAACGGTTGTGCAAACACACTACCATGTGCAATCATCACCATTTGAAAAATGAGGCTCACTCTATTCTTGGCCCAGTTTGGATGTCGGGGGCCCCATTTATTTTCTTCTCCATTTCGTACTTTCGGGAATCCGAGACTGCCGTATCGGCTTAGGCGGCCGAAGAATTATTTTGTGTGGCAAAGTGCCAGAGCACAAGAAGAATGAAAATCGGAGCGCCTTGTGCTATAGGGAAGCAGGAAAGCATGAACGTATCCTGAATTTCTATACACAAATAGGTGGGTGCTCCGTTCGGCACGCTATCCTTCTTCGGTTTATTTTGATGTATTTCGGAATGGAAGGATGGCGTAGAGGTCAGACAGGCTGTGGAAGAGAACGCTTCCTTGTTAACATTAAAGTCTTTCCGTTCACCGAAAATCAGATCAGGAAATTGGAAAGATAATCTGTTCAGACAACTCAAGGAAGCTGCAAAAAACCTTGTCTTTCAGCCAGCTCATCCACCCACCATTCCGCCGACTCTAAAGCAGCGCAAAGGAAATACAAATTCAACACTTCCCGCAAGTGTGGGCTAAATGAGGAAGAAGGCACTTCATTTTATTATACGGAAATACAGTCATGACGTCAGCAACTCGACTGCATCAGAACTCTAGAATAACCCAAAGTCCTGCTCTATTTGGTAGCTAAGATCGATGGCTATTGCCCCATTCAACAGCAACCCTAGTAGCTTTCAATGAATCCTGAATGTTTTATGCTCTAGTGTGGAATAGCGAAAACAGGCACATAGCCTGGCTAGGCTTTCCATCGTTGTTCTCGACTAGAGGCGTCCATCGTCCTTGTGAAGCACTCGTCCCCGTCAATGGTCAACAGATTCGTTTAATACGAAGGAGTGAAATGAATGGAACTACGCGCTTCATTGATGGCATTTGCATTGTTCTATGTACGGAAAACATAAATCCTTTCATAAAAATCTAAATCCTTCCATTAAATCCACCCAACATCATCACCCCGGGGTTAATGTTAACGCGCTAAAAGCATGTTTCACCCTGAAAACATTTTTTTTAATGCTACGTCGATTTGATAAAAAAAGGATGGATATTAATTTCTTTTTGTGCAAATGATGTGCCTAAGCTGTTCTTGGTTTTTTTTATTAATTTAAACAAAATCAAAATATAAAACCTACAGTTTGGGCACAACTTTATTATTTTTAAGAAGTAAATTTTGTCACTAGAACATCTGCTTGTAAGATACAGTTTTCAACATTCATCAAATGTTCTCCATATAAAAATTTAAATAAAAGACGTATTACAATAAACAGCCCATCGAATAAAAATAAAAAAAAAAAATCAATCCCATTCGATATCTCATCAGATCCAAGAGATAAGGCGGAATTCGTGAAAAAGAACAAACCGCTTTTACCCCGATGGGTTAAAATGGGGTCAATTGCAATTGGTTGAATATCGAAAAATCCTTAAATTAATTGGTAAGCGATACATAAAAAGCTCGTGGAAATAAAAGCCAATTTCAAATCAGACCCAAAAGATATGGCGGAATTCGTAAAAATCTATACAACCTCTGGGAGAAAAATCTTTAGGTCAATATTTATCCGATTATATTGAAAGTCCGTGGTAGTAAAACATAATTTGATATCTCATCAGACCTAAGAGATATGGCGGAATCCATGAAAATGCAAATGCAATCCCTTGTGGTATGAATATCGAAAAATTCGTTTTAAGACGATTATACGACACATTAGACCAAAGATATCTGTAGGAATTCGTGAAAACGATTACAACCATTTTACACCCCCTTAGGAGTTGAACATAAAGCAAAATCCTGAAACAGTTTCTAGGCATTTTGCTGCAATAAAACTAATTCGATATCTTAGAAGACTTAACAGATACGACGAAATTCGTAAAAATATTTGCACCGCAGTTACACTGACTATTTTTTGGCACATATTCGTAAGCCAATGACTAAATTTAACTTTAATATAGGGTCTTTCAACAAGGACGTTCAATTTTTAAATATAAATAAAACAAGTTGTGTGTGAGATATCCACCCAATTCTTTTTTTAATTGAAAGAATATTTTATAGCATTAAGTATGGAATATACCGTCGTTCAAATGTCCGCCACGTACTCGAGAGGTCCAATTTTCGACGACTTTGTCGCATAAATCTGACTGAATTTGCTGGATGGCGTTCGCTATGTTGACTTAAAGGTTTTTTTTTAACGAGGAGTAAAAGCATCGAAAGCCTATGTCAGTGCATCTCCTCAGTCGTACGGATGGATCCTCCCGGAAGCATCGTTAGGTATTGCGTCAGGAGGCCGTCATAGCAATATTGCTAAAACTGTCAGTTATTGTCTGTCGAGTCTAGTCAGTCGTCTCCTGTGGTGCGTCGCGTTGGATGTTTCTTATTCGCTCAAAGCGGCGAAGTGTCGACATAATCCGTGCTGCTGCAGTCTGGAAAACTTACCACTTGAGGGCTGTGTCACAAATGTGTCTAACGAAGTTGTCTGCGGTCGGAGCTTCTCCGAAGGCCTCCGCAACCTCGGGTCGGTCAACGTCGAAGCGCGGTAAGATATGCCGCGCGTCCTTAATCTCGTGGGGGCAGTTGGGACAGACCGGTCTTCCTCATGCTTGAAGCGGTGAAGATACTGCTTAAAACAACCGTGTCCGCTGAGCAGCTGAGTCACATAAAAGTCCCCTTCTCCGTGTTTTGCGGCTTATCCAGCTGTCGATGTTTGGGATCAATGTGAATGTCCATCTCACTTTGTTCGCGCTTTCCCAGCGTCCTTGCCATTCCTGGATACTACGCCGTCGCTCGTCCACTTTCGATGCTTCATCTGCTGCTACGTAGAGTCGCTGAAGTTCACACGCTGGTATGTCAATTGGTAACATTGCCGATATTACTCCGATTGCTTCATCGGACACTGTTCGAAAAGCACTAGCAATCCTTAGTGCGCTAAGATGATAGATTGATCGGATTCCGGCTATATACGATTTCTTCTTCGTTGCATCTGCCCAGATCGGTGTAGCGTATAGCATTACGGAACTCGTGACCATTGCTAATAGTTTTCGCCTGCTGGAGCGTGGTCCTCCAATGTCCTTGAAGAACATCCGAGTGTCAATTAACACCCCTATATATCGCAGATTTGGCTGCGAGATGACCTCGTGCTCTCCCGCTCTGAATGTGAAAACTTCGCGCACTTTTCGAGAGCTCAAAAGAACCGCCTCCGTTTTATGCGAAACCAACTCCAGGTCCGCACTACTTAACCACTGCATAATTCTATCGATCGCATCACAGCACAGAACTTCCAAAGTGTGGATATGTTTCGCTACTACACTAGTGCGATATCATCCGCATAGCCAACCAATGTGGTGTCCGTTGGAAGCTCGATGCAAAAAACATCATTATACATGATGTTCCATAATGTGGGGCCAAGCACTGAGCCCTGTGGGACTCCTCGTGAAACGTCGTAGCGCTTGACGCCGTCCTCGGTGTCATACAGAAGAACTCTTTGTTCGAAGTAGTTAGCTATGATTCGCTGTACATATCCCGGTACGTTGAAACTATTTACTGCTTGCATTATTCGCAACCAGCTCGCTGAGTTGAAGGCATTCTTGACGTCAAGTGTTACTACTGCTCAGTAGTTTTTGTCGCCGTTTTTTCATCTTTCGCCGGATGCCGCATCACGCGCAATTCTCATGACAGCATGGGTGGCGTCGATGGTGGATCTCCCTCGGCGAAATCCAAATTTTTGCTCAGATAGACTTTCAGGTCTCTCGAGTGACTCCTGCAGTCGGCTACTGATAATGCTCTCCAGTACTTTTCCCAATGAATCCAGCATACATAGTGGCCTGTACCGCCGATGGTTGTTCAGGTTGCTTTCCGGGCTTCAATAGCAGCACCAGTCTTTGGAGCTTCCAAAAAGCGGGGAACACTCCTTCATTGAGACATGCTGTGTACATCCTAGCGAACGTCTCGGGATCCTTCCAGATGGCCGTTCGAGATGCCGTCCAGACTAGGTGCAAAAGGTCATCAATTGTTTGCGGATTATACGCATCGATGCGATTTAAGATAGCCCCAACGGTATAAGTCTAAAGGCGTTAAATCGCACGATCACGGTGGCCAGTTCACGTCGTCGCCGACGCGTGAGATAACGAATGGTCTCAAATCGCTCGTGCAGAATGTCCATCGTGACATGCGCTGTGTGGCACGTAGCGCCGTCCTGTTGGAACCACATGTCGTCGGTATCCATACCATCCAGTTTAGGTCACAAGAAGTTGCTTATCATCGATCGTTTGACGGTTATGGCAATGCCCGTTTCGTTTTGGAAGAAGTACGAACCGATGATTACGCCAGACCAAAATCCGCACATTTGGTGCTGGTGTTTCTCGTGTGAATTGGTATCGTCCCAAATCCGACAATTTTGGTTGTTCACACATCCATTCATCAAGAAATTGACCTCGTCGTTAAAAATCACACAATGCGCGGAACGTTTTTCGAACGGAGCTCTGATTTTGAAAATAAAATTTGATTATTTGCACACGTTGTTCAACGCTATAACCTTCCATGGTGATTTGCCATTCACTACTAAACAATTCACAACAAATTCGACGGATGTTGCTTTAACAACTTGGCCACTATAACCTAACAAATTTCGAGCGTTCCTACTGAAACACCCTATAGTTCAAAGGGTTCGTGAGCTACGAGCGTTCAAACGCGTTTACGGGGTCAAATTATCATTTGACCGGACTAAATCAATTTCAAAATAATTTCAATACTAAAAAGTTTAATAGAACTTGTAACAAAAAAATTAATATTATTACCGCTGGGTCAAAAATATTCACAGACGAGTGGTATGCTGATAGAACTATTATTTATATTTCAACTGTAGTGTTATAAATAATATATCCAGTGACCAAAACCGGTTCCAAAATCCCGAACAATGAAATGCACTTTAATTTTCAAGAATTCCAAATATGGCGCTAATAACAATAAATAACAATTTGGCAACGATTTACGAATATGGAAAATCCAGGCATGTGGGATTGAGCCAAACATCAAAAAACAAAAATTGGTTAACAAGAAAGTTTTTAATATACTCCTACCACAAAACAATAAAACAAAATAAAAAATATTTGTCATATTCAAATTCGATTAATAAAGCAGACAAAACACAGTAAGTAGCAAAAAAGAACAGTCTTAAAAAACATTAAAATCTTTCCAATGTTTAAAAAAAAGAATTTCGTTAAACACTAATATCTTTTCGTTGAGTTTCAAGAAATTTTTCGTTAAACATTAAAATCCTTTCGTTGAGTTTCGAAAAAAATTATCGTTGAGTTTTCAGTCGAGGTTTCGTTCAGTTTTCAAATTATCGCCACGGTGCTTTCGACATTGGTTTCCTCGCGTTCGACATAATCCGCGTGATATTAGTCGCCTCGCGGCGTCCCGAACTGTCGCCTAACGACTTCTGCTTGCTGGATATCATCGGTGTCGGTGTCGTCCACTTTTTCGCCTCGAAACTGGGCGAACTTTCGCGATACGACGAAGTTGTTTTGACACGCTGACCAATCATATTTGGAGCCGGCTGAATCGGTTGGTGGTTGATTGTTTTGATCATGCCGTAGCTGGTCAAGGGAGTGTAGTTCGAAATGAAGGGGTCCTTAAGCTGTCCGTTGTTTGTTATCTGGATTTTAGTTTGGCTTGCGGGTGTGTAGCTGCGCTTAAAATTGCTGGTAATGTTTTCGATGTGACGTGGTTTTGGTGTTGGGTATGTAGCGCCATCGGATATCTGAATTGTTGTTCGGTACATATTTCGATTGGAGTTTCGATCGCCGCTGCTCGGTTCGATCCAGGTGCGTTGAATTATGCTGGAACGATCGATGGATTGCTGTTGTTGAGGGGTGGTGGTGGACACCGGCATAGGCTTCGCCACCCCAACCGGAACAATTCGACTCGGCTGATGAGGCGTAATCGAATTTTTGATCTCGATTCGAATCGACGGCTGATCGCTTTCCCTTTCGACTCGGAACGTTTCGTTACGTTTGACGCTTGTTCGCGGTTTCGGCGTGGGACGCACGATTTCGCGTACAGGCGAACGCGATTCCGATCGATAATTGCGGTCTCTATCCAAAATGAACGTGTCGCGCGATCGATCGCGATTGCTTTCGTTTTCATCCGGTTTTGGCGATTCGACTTCGATGAACCAGGCCGGATTGTATGGCACATCGTTTTTCGGATTCAGAAATTTATCGCGAAACGACTTGCGGAAGCTGTTGATCGTCACCGTTTTGAACTTATCGCGATCGTCCGATTGTTCGGGAATGTCTTTGATTTCGGCTAGCTGCTCCTTGATGTTAGATGGAAGCTTGTTCTTTCGATATGTTCCACATTCGACCGATGATTTCTTCACGGTCTCGACTTTCGTAGGCGTAGTGATCGTGTTGCAGTAGAGAACTCCGAATGGATCGCTACCTGGTTGATGCGGAACAGCTGGTGCCTTAGGTTGCGCCAATTGCTTCTTCTTTCGCGCAAACGTGCCGAATTTTCCAAACATACTTGCGGTTTTCGAAGGACTTTTCACTTTCACTAAAATCGACTCATCCTTTTTCACTGTAAACGTATTGCTGCGTATTACTCCCTCTGGTTGCTCCTCGTCTTGCTCGAAACCGATTTTTTTTGTTACCGTTGCACGTCTAAAACTTCCACCGATCGTCACTAAACTGGTGTTGTTTTTCGAACTACTACTTTTCCGCGAAACAGAATTACGAAAACTTTTCAAAAACGACATCTTTTACGCTCTTCAATCGCCTACGGCGTGATCAGTTCGAGACCTTGAGATCAACTTGATCACACCTATGTGGAAGCTAATAAGGAACTAAAAACGTCAGTCACTTGTGACTTGTCTCAATTGACCATCGCTTAAAAAAAATCAACAAACGCTTTCTGATCGCCGACTATAGAAGGCGTCTGAAGCATTCACCAGAATTCCCCGATCTGCACTACAAAAATTGCAAACTGATCGCGGCGATCGTGACGAGACGAACCTGGCGGCACGCTGATCGCAGCCCGCACAGCTTGGAACCTTGCGATTGAGGAGGTGGTGACCGGTATAATTAATCAAACCTTACTGCTCGGTTACCTTTCAGATGCCGCGATCACTTTTTTTCGGATTAATTGCAAGTTTGAAATTGACGCAAGTAGGTACTTGGGCTGAAGTGGGTAAAGAACCAAATTTTTTCGGACCTTTCTTCCAGACTTGCAACAAGCACGAATTCGAGAAGACTTGGGAGCACATGCCATTTTTATTAACAAATGGAAAATTTACAACTGAAATGTGTGGGCTTAGAAGAAACTAAAAGCTGCCGGACAAATGGGTACAATTACCTGGCTGGAAGCTTCATGAACTGGCTTATTGCGAGGAAAACCATTTTCGGAAGGTTGTCGCCAATCTTGGCTTGTTCAGTAGATTGAATGTACCAGGAGTGGGCCAAATGACACAAGAAAAAGATAATTTATACAAATGTTTAGGCGATTAAGGACAGCATGTATGTAGTTGCTAAGCCATGAAGTCATTCTTCAGTAAAAATTAATATGCAAGAATTTTAATAATAAGCTCATAAAATATAAGGTCTTGACCATAAATGCGAACCTGTATGAATATTGGGATAGCGCAAACTCTTCAACCCCCTAAATTTGGTGCAATTATTATTTTTCTTTGCCTTAAGTCGAAACTACTGGCCACCCTACGAAAAATTCTACTGAACAGTTTTTTCTCGGATACCCTCGTGCTTTCCATTTTTTCCAGATTTCTGTTGAAATTTCGCAACACTGTTGATTTTTCCGGGGATATGCTGTAGGTCTATCACAGAACTAATGAAAAAGGGCGGTTCCACTATTAACCAAAGGAAATCAGTGACGTTTTTTCTACTCGCATGTCTTCAATAGCAATAGCCAGGGCAGCGATCAAGCCTAATCAGGATTATTTTCTGTAGCTCTGATAACGTAAACACAATCAAAAAAATTTTTTAAAGATTTTGCTTCTAGTAAGCCGAAAAGCGTTGTCTTCGGTTGAGGAGTACTGTGGAGGATTTCAGTATTCGCTATTCCTTGAAATCTTAGTGGTTTCGCCTTTCTACAGCAATTTTCTTCCTTATTTGACCTAAGCTACCTACTCGCTGAAGAACTTTTTTTCCCATTGAATCCGAATCGCCCTGTAGTGTACATTAGAGATGGGCCGTTCACGAGTGAACTACTCTAAAAGAAATGAGTAATGAAGTAACTCAGTCGTTTTGGTGAACTGCAGTTCAATTCGAAAGGGTAATTATAAAGAAATTAAAACGAATGAAGGAAAAGCGAAGACTAACAGAGTGAACTGTACGAACACGGTGAAAAGAGAGACAGACAACTAACCAATCCTCTCGTTTTGTCCGTCTCCGTGTCCACCAATTCTTTCTATTTTCCAACCCACAAGCACAACTGAACTGACTGATTACCCAGCAAACCAAAAGTTCCGAGTTCGCTCCACCTTGTCGGCGTCGGATGCCGATTTCTGAGCGGATTTCGTCTCGAAGTCATATCGGAAACTATATGAGAGGGTTCACAGATGTCGGAACGAAATGTAGTTACGAACTCGTACCGACTTTTCGGAACGATTTCGGTACGAAATTTCGTACAATCTTCAGTATGAAATATAGTGTAAACTTCGGTACGAAATGTCGTTTACATTTCGGTACGAAATGTCGTTCAGATTTTGATTCGAAATGTCGGGAAGATTTCGAGCCTAGCCAGAGTAACGAATTATTACAGAATTATAACAGTTTCATTAGTTCAATGAACAAAATAATTAAAACAGAAACAGAATTTTAGGAAAATTAATATAATATGTATATATATGGTATAAATTTATTTAAAATTAAAAACAAAATAAATAACGGAAACCTTTCCAGCCATTAATAAAAAAAATTAAACTTAATAAAAAAATAAATAAAATAACTATAAATTAAAACATTTTCATTATTAGATATGGATGCAGTATCCTTTCCTATTATACGCATGCCGATAGTGAAATCTTCCTCTTCTTTGACTTGTTCACTTTATCCTTGGCATTGTGTAAAAAAATGTTTATGCTGGAATTAACGCCGTCCCTTATTTCCCGTTCAAAGATCTTTAAACAGGACTCTGCAAAATAAATATTTTAAATACAGTCTTCTAAGGATACACAGCTCAACTTACTTCTTATTATCTCGATAATTTGAAAATCCTTCACACCAATTAGAGATGGGTCGTTCACGAGTGAACTGTTCTAAAAGAACACTTCGTTGAAGTGTGAGTGAGTGAGTGAGTAAAGTAACTCACTCCTTTTGATGAACTGCAGTTCCAATAGACACGTTACAAAAAAATTAAAAACGATATACCTACTCAAGAAAAATAAAGAATAACAGAGTGAACTGTACGAACCTTTTTTTTTTTGCTCATCTACATCTACTGACCTTTTTTTTGCTCACCTAGATCTTCTGACCTTTTTTTTGCTCATCCATCATCTTCTAGATGTACTGACCTTTTTTTTTGCTCTACTGTCTGCCGACTACGACTACTCATCACTGAACTCCCCTCAACTCAATTTTTCCTTAAGCAAACAATATTTTCGTAACTTTACAAAGTTTCACATTATTTTCTTGTCTTGTACTAAACTCAATATTGTAGTTGGCTCCAGCCTACTCTCTAAAAAATTACAAACTGTGTCTATACATATTTAAATGTTATGAAACTCCCCTCAAGTAATGAACTATGCACTAAAAGAACGAACTAGTTCGCGAGCGAACGATGGAACGAAACCGAAAGAACGAACAGTTACATGGAAGTACTTCACTTAACTCGTTCCTTAAAGTGAGTGACTCGCAGTGAAGTACTTCACTGAAAGGAACGGCTTTGCCCATCTCTAACAGCAATATTCAAATTTGCCGAGGTCCACGCAAAACCCGTGGTCAGTTCATGCGAAGATGGGTGTACGATACAAAATTAGAATAAGAAGGGAATAATGCTTTTGAAAAAAAATTAATATTTATATTTATTAACGGTTTTGAAATTTCACTTATTTAATTTAATTCTTAATAATTCACCTTATTATAACTCACGCGACACTCGTCCGATCACTTCAATTTCCTGAAAAAACTATATAAAAATATGTGCATGCACGGTGCACAATATCATGAACTACGCAGTTTGCACTTTGCACTTTCCGATTTCTATCCGAAATCTTTCAGACATTTCGGATCTTTTGTGGCGTAACGCATTCGATACAAAATGTGCATCCGAATTCGTGCCGATATCACCATTCGATATCGTACCCATTATAATTCCGATTTCTAGTCGAAATCATTCAGACGAGTCGGATTTTTAATACCGTTTCGAATAGGAAATAGGCATCCGAATTTTTTCCGACTATTCGGACATCCGACAATTCTACACTTTTGGCTTGCTAGGTAGTAAACGGCTGTTTAGAGAAACCAACTCACACACACCATCACAATTGAATGACAGACTGACTAGTGAGTGACTACTGAACGGCTGGTTAGAGAAAAGAATAGAGTAAGTGAAACAGTTCAATTGAAAGAATTGATTAGTATAGCGACTAGTGAGTGACTAGTGACTACTGAACGGCTGGTTGGAGAAGATAAAAGATGAAATGAACAGTTCAATTGAAGTACTTCACTAATTTGTTAAACTGAATGACTAGTTGTGATGTACTGCACTCAAATGAACAGTTTTGCCCATCTCTAGTTTTACAAAAATAGCAACCACGGCCTTGGTTAAATCATTAACACATCGAATCTATGATATTCCAGCCACGTTACAAATGAAGACAAAGGACGAAACTAATCAGTCGCCTTGAATTCCATACGCCACGCTTCCACTCGGTTTCATTTCTCAAGCTAAAAATATCCTACTCAGTGGCTTTTCTGTTCACTACGAAAATACACCGAACCCTTGCTCGAATCTTCACTAAATTTTTCATTTCCAATTTTGTAGCCCCTAAAGCCGAAAAAAGGTAAGCAAAAAGCTGGAACAACGTAACGTCGCTTCCGCTTCTTTGTTCACCCTCACCTCCAAAATCCACAAGGCCACCCTCGTCAGCCATCAAGCCATGAATATGTCCGACCTCACCCACAATATCATGCACATCCGACGGCTAAATGACGTCAACTTCCACCGAAAACAAACCCGTTGATTCTGAAAAAGTCGGTGGTGGTAATATTCACCACCCGCACTTGTCCAGCTTTTTGTTGTATGTGGTATTCGGCACTGACCTCAGGTAGGGCGGCGTTCTACAGTCGGTGTGGTGACCTACCTGAGGTTTGGTCGCTTTCGGCTTCCTGGTCATGTTCATGTTCTCCCAGGAGTGGATTTCTGTGTTTTTCCGGGAACAGGAAGAACGATTCGTCACTTTTAATCCATAAACTATCAAATCACCGGTGTCCTGTTTCGAACGCTTCAAAGGGCCCCCGGATTTAAAAAGTTTTGAAATTCACCCCCCAATTAAGCAGAGTGGGTGTTACTTTTGTGAAAATAGTCCGGTTTAAAAACTACGAACATATTAAAAACATAGGTGTGCTGGAAACGGAGAGTAAAATTAAATTTACCTGTTCAGCAAGCGCCGTCCGTTTCGAGCCTTTTAATTAAAATTACCTTGCTGCGACACGAGCTTTGTTCGCCGGCGTCGAGACAAGTTTATGCGTTTTGATAGTGGTCTATTTATTGGTAGCGGGTGAATTTATTATTGGGGCTCAGGTTGTAATTACCGCCTAATTGAAATTGGGCAATAATAGGAAAGTCACGTGCACTGAAGCTGAGTTACTAAGTGGAAAGAATTTTGTTTGTTTTTTAATTTAACAGCGCTGAGCTTGACGGTAATTGTGTTTGTTCGGCGATTGTATAAATTACTGGATTACCGCTCTTGTAGTACGAGATATTAAAACTTTTTGTGAATTGAGTGGATGGATTACATGAGTGCTCCAATTTGTTTAATGAACAATTGCCCCCTAAAAAATTTGTTTAAAAAAATAATACTGCTCAGAAATTTTGTATTTTTACGTTTTAGATTAACAAAACCGAAAAATGGAAAATCTGTACGCCTGCCGTATACGTCTAATTCCACCTGGCATACGTTTTACTTTATTATTTATTTTACGTTTCATGACAACACTGAGAGAAATAATTTGTTGGAAAGAGATTGCTTCAATAAAATTTTCATTGCAGCAATCGAAGTTCATTTACGCTAATAAGAATTAGTTTGGAGCAATCGATATTCGGTTGTACGGGAATAAACACGCAATACGTGCAATAGAACCATTCTGTCAAGACAATCAACTTATGTTGTTTGCGCGATTCTGTTGAAAGAAGCGAACAGAAAAATGTCTATCAACTCAATTTTGATTGCAGCAATATAATGTTGGTTGTTGCAATAGAATATTGCTCATCACAAACGATTTTCGGCATCATTTTGCTGTGGTAACCGAATGTGTGTTCCGCCAACCGAATGCATGTTTCGGTAACTTAGTTAGTCCACACTAAGTTAAGTTGCACTTAGGGAAATGAAAATGAAAGGTGTTCGGTGGCGAAGTGGTTACGCGCGCCAATTCAAAAACTTACAACACGGGTTCGATTCCTAGCAACAGCCATGGGTTTTATTAAGTCAGTAAGTAAGAAATTATATTTGAAGTAGGAAAATAGTGTCTTAGAAGAGTTCTCTACCTCCTCCTAGGTAACAAAAAAGAATTCAGTGTAGGATTGAATACAAATCACTTTATTTTTTTTAGATTTTACCAACAACCCGCGCATTTATGGCAATCAAAATTTTAAGAGATTCTGGTTGTCTAGACAAATAATTCAGTTGTCCGAAAATATATTCGATACCAATAAACGAAAGTTTGATTCGGCCAACCCAGAATTTCGGTTCCAGCAATGGGATAGGAACTTTTCCTGCAACCGTTGTCATTCGTTTAGCATATATTTCTATTGCAGCAATAGATCTGTTCTCTCAGTGAAGACACCAAAAAAGCAAAAAAAAAATTATGCTACAAAGTTGAAACTTGGTGAATACTAGGCCCGTGCGCAAGATATCGTCAAGAGGGGGATTTTCAAATATGTCGAAATGAGTGATGACGTTCATAGCTTGAACTTCATCAATGCTCAAACATTTTGAGAGATTTGAGATTTGAATCTGATGAATTTGACGGTTTATCCAGTGCGTCATCGTCTCTGCAAGAAGGCGCTATCCTGCAGCCTACTCGCGCCATTCAGCTTCAGTAAAGTTTTGGTTGGTGTTCTACGTCATAAGATATTCCAATAGGTATGCAGCGAGGTTAATTTAGTAGTGATAACGGGTGTACTCACTGGTAGTATTCCAAGTAATTTACTAGTCAACTATCAAGTATCGTTAACGAGGAGTGAACAAAGCGGCACTATTGCAGGGAAGAGGTTGAGAATCACACGCATGTACACTGATAAGAAATGTAGAAGTGGATATTGTCTCGATGTGAATATGTTTTAGCTGAAAGATTAACCGTGATTGATACTAGAGAGCTACCACTTAGCTAACTGGTAAAATTCTTGCTTGTTTCCACACAGTTCAACGAGTTCGATGTTTTGGAACGTTTTCCTCTTGCAGTACTTAATTAAAATTTTTTCCTAGTAAACCATCTTTGGGCAGATGTAATAAAGCCTTCTGTTATATTTTGTCCATTTTGGAAGCGTTCAAATTATCTGTAAAAATGTACAAAGGATGTATTCGAATACTTTGCTTCGTCTACGTCTATGTTGACGTCACAGCATAGCTTTATAAATCAAAAATTAAATTAAATTCAATAGAAAAATTTGAATTTTTTTACGTTTGCTAAGATTGACTGATAGCTCAGCTGTCGTAAAAGTAGTCAAGACACGAACCGAAAAGGAATTGAGACACAGCTTTGCTATTGCTGACGTCATAAACTGTTATAGTTAGTTTTAAGAAAGGGCGAAGCGCTGAGCCACCGAACACACTAGGTACCAAAAGGGCCCATAGCAATCCCTTCAGAACCTCGTAGGTCACTAAACTTCCCCTAAACAACCCAGATCCCTAACGAACTTGATTAGCTTATCATGCCCTATAGACCTCAGGTTCTAGAAATTGTCAAAGGAAAGGTCAAGGCAATACCTGCACACGTCAGAGTCAGCGATCCCCATACGCATAGCATGCTTCCCAAGCCAGCAGTGCCCTGTCAGTATTCCGACAAGTAGCCGCAGACTTCCTCTACTCCATGTCAATATCTCCCTAGTCTTCCGTCTGTCCAACCTTGGCTAGAGTACCATAGAAGTCGTACAGCTCGTTAGCGCCTCCCATCTAGAGTTCGCTGCGTCCGCGGCACATTCCCTCATACGTGCTTTAATTCCGTTTAATGGCGGACTAACCACTTCCTCTATCATCCCGTCTGACGCCGATCCTAGTCTCGCCAGCTCATCGGCTCGTTCGCTGTCATGTTGTCATGATAATTTAAAATCATTCACCGGGATCATATAATCCGTGCAAAAGTTGACCGGACCCTCAAGAAATTCCCTAAGAATGGAGCCGTGTCCTATGGATCTCTCCCTAAAGAGACCACAGCTCAATAGTTTTACCGCTGTGTTTGACGCAATCTGCTTAATGAAAATATCAAGCGGTCAAAGTCTGTCTTTCCAACATACCAATGCCCCGTACGTCAGAATGAATTTTGCAACCGCCTTATACAGCCAATGTACCATATTTGGTTTCAGACCCCAGCTCTTTCCAACAGCCTGTCTACACGCAAAAAGCGCGTTGTTAGCCTTTTTAATACGCTCTCCAACATTTTCTTTTCAATTTAGCTTCCTATCCAAGATCAGGCACAGATATTTGCTATAGGCGCAGCTCGACCCCTTCAAGCATTGGCAGCCTGAATTCCGGGATCTTGTGCTTCCTAGTAAATAAAACCAACTCAGTTTTTGAGGCGTTAACCACCAAACCACATCTTTTGGCCCACCTGCTCAGTGTACGGAGTGCCGACTCCAAGATGTCAGTAATAGTATCCAAAAATTTTCCCTGAACTAGTACGACTATGTCATCCGCGTAGGCCACAACCTTGATTCCTTTCCTTTCGATTTCCATCAGAACCTCGTTCACTACAAGGAGCCACAGAAGGGGCGATATCACCCCACCCTGTGGAGTATACCTCGAGGCTTGCCTTGCTACCTTTCCTTACCCCCTCTCCGAACTCACAATCCTAGTTTCCTACAAGGTTGTCAACCAGCCCGTCAGTCCCTCCTCTAAGCCTATGCCGTTGAAAGCCTCCCTAATTGCTTCCACTGTTACGTTGTTGAATGCCCCCTCAACGTCTTGAAATGCCGGCAACGTGAATACTTTCCAAATTAAATTCTATAGACCCCACTACTTCATGTAGGGCTGTGTTTACGGATTTCCCTCTGATATAGGCATGCTGAGCGTTAGACAGCAGCCTGTTCTCGCATAATCTCCGAATGTATGTTTCTATAAGGCTCTCCAGCACCTTACGAACGAATGACGATAGACTGATAGGTGTGACTGGGTCTTCCCGCTTTGGGAATGAAAACTACACATGCCTCTCGCCAGGCCCGTGGAACATACCCTGCCCGTAAGCAGCTCCTGAAAATCGTACTCAACCAGCTGAGGATTGCCTCGGAGGCTCTCTGCAGCAAGATTGGCCTAATGCCGTCTGGCCCCGGTGATTTGAAGGGAGCAAAAGAGCTTATAGCCCATTTGATCGTATCTTCAGCCAGGAGTTCTTCCATTTCATTTGGTACAACCAAATTGGTTCCAGAAGCTCCTATTATCTACAGAAATAGGGGTCCACCTACTACCAGGGAAGTGAGTGGACATCAAGAGCTGCAGGGCCGCCTGACTAGTCTCCACCCACGACCCGTCACTCCATAAACTGTTATAACTAGACGTAAACGTAGACGAAGCAAAGTATTCGAATACGACCAAAGTGTCAAATCTCTATTTTGAGAAACAGCCCCAAACGCGCAGCACTACCGCTTTATGAGTTCGTTGAGCTGAGAAACTGTACTGTATCCAGCTTTTTGAGCTAAGAAAGTGTGTTCTTGGCATGCGATTAATTCAGCCATTAACTAAAGTATCCGTTTTCCGCCAACGCTTGTATCTTCTACTCGTACCTCAAACTCGTAAAAACTGGCAACTTCACCGATTCAGGTTATTTTAATAAAAAAATATTAACGTAAAACATAAAAAATCGATTACACAGAACAGAAAAAATAGCCCGTAGAAGCGTCGAAATCAATTTACCTGGATATCGCAATTTGTCCAAGTAAGACCCAGGTTTCGGATCATCAATTAGATAAATAAAATCAATAGTCGTAAATCAAATGCACCCGATTGCTGTACAACTGTAAAATGGAAGTAATAAGGCTCTCTGTGTAATTGTACAAGGAACAAGGACTTCGGGCACTACTAGCAAAATAGTATTTTTCACTAATTAGAAGAAAGTGTTTTTATATTGTGTACAGGAAAGTACTAACTTAATTCCATTTGCTATTCGATGAGACTAGTTTAGTGCTCTTTTAGTGCACATTAAAAGCGAAATAGGATTCAAGTCTCCCAAGAAGGTCAGAAACCAGCTTTGGTTCTTCATGGCTTCATATACATCGTCACATAAGTCAGAGAGATTTTGCACCACTAGGCAATCATAGTCAAGTATTCACTAGGTTTTCGAAAATTGTATACAAGTTTTCATGGAAATACCCTAGAAAAAATAATTTCATCATATTAACACCAACAAATTTACGTTTTGTTAAGTCTACCCTTCTTGATTTCGTCCGCTGTTTTAAAACAAGTCAAATTGAGCCAAGACATAAACCAAAACTAATTGGGTCTGGAATCTGCTATGCCTGATGTCACAAACTGTTATATCTAGTCGTGGATGTAGCAAACTATTCGTATACCTTCTAAATTAGAAAAATTAAATTGTTTTGTCTGAAAACCCGAAGCCATAGATTGATGTTTCCATTTTCATACCTAAAGCGGGATAATCCTTGGATGACATCCGCTGGAACATAGTGAAACAAAGTGTTACTCTTCCAAGGCTTCACCAGGCAATTTCATCAAGTTGAGTACTTCTCGGAAGTATTTCAGAAGTCGACATCGATATCTCACCAAAATTCTTATATTTTGCGCAAAAGGGGTCAGTAGTAAAACTTCTGCATAAGAAAAAAAATGCGCATTCCCAAAATATCGCTTAAATCTCGCACAAAAGATACCTACTCATCGGTATACTTGAAAACTCGTAAAAAATATGAATGTATCTTAAACTGGCTTTCTTCGAGTTTTTTTACGATCGTACAAATTGCTCTGAGAACCAACTGATATCGTCATAAACGAGACTTTGGCTCAGAATTATGATGTTATTTTTTTTAAATATTTTTTGTTCCAGTTCTTAACATGCACATCCCACAAATTTCGTTATACGATACGACCATAATTGGTTTCGTAATTGCCCATTAGAAGATCGGCTTTAATGGCACTAAAATTGTGAACAGCCATAAAGAAATATTGTTTTTACGGATTGTGTTAAACGTCTGTATTGACTTTATTGCAGGCATGAGAAGTTCTTTCATCTTTGCAGGACAATGAGCTAGAATTTGGCATACACGCTTAAAAGTTAGAGATAGTAAGATCAAGCGCACACTAAAGACTTTTTAGTCGGGTAACTTTTTAACTGAATCGAACTGCGCACACACTTATCGCCCGACTAAATTATTTAGTTGGTATCAGTGCGCACACCATTCGAAATAGTCCGCCAAACTTCCAATCAGTTTTGTAATATCTCGAAATAGTTCGTAGCCGAGAAAAAACAGACCGATTTCATGTTACATACGAGACAAAACTTAATTCAAACGCTTTTCAATCGATTGTTACTGAGCTCATTGAGCTGTTGACCGATAGTTGGCCAACTTTTTAATCAAAAGAAAACCGTTGAACACTTTGACTATATATATGGTAAACTTACTAAATATAACATAAAACGCATTGATCAAATCGCCTAAATATTCTTGATATCCTAGGCTGTTCCAAATTAATAAGATTCTATAAATATTACACTTGGCAATACTTCACGTTACTATACTGTGCGCTTCAACACAGGATCGCTGGTCGCGAATGAAATTCACACGTCGAGTCTCACTTTCCGAAATTGATTGAGTTTATCAGTGAGTCTGTATTTTTAAGGCAGGCGTCCACTAGAGGCGGACCGCATCGCAACGGCGAGCATTTTTTTTCTACGTACTTCGTTCCGTCGCGAGTCTCGTTCAGTGGACGCACTTCCATAACAATATATGCAGGCGGATTTTTACGATGCGGCCCGGCCCGGCCCGTCCGCCCTCATGGACTCTTGCCTTTATAGAATAGCTGACGTGGCGCGAGATCTTTCGAGTATATTCGATGGTGTGTTTAGAAGATACATGAAGAGGATAGAACTATCTACGCTATTGTTATGGAACATTGCAAAGTTGTGGTTCTCACGGAAAACGTTGACTCAATTGATAATTGATTAAGTGTTGGCAGGATATGCATGTAAACATACGAATAGCTGAGAAACGTTTACCAAATTCTCCATTTGTATCGTTTTTGCGATTCATAGGTTTGCTTCGGGTTATTATAAGTTTAATCAACCCCAAAAGTTTGTAACGCATAGACCCTAGCCTCGAATGAAAAAAAATTTCCATATTATTTTTTGTTCATTTGTGGCCAAAAACTCGAAATCCGCTTGCTGTCCTGTCCGTCCGTCCGTAAGTACGATAACTCAAAAATGCCTTGAGCTAGGATCTTGAAATTTTGAATTTGGATGTTTGGTCGAATTTGTAAGGCTAAGTTCGTTAACGGGCAAAATCGTTCCACTCCTTCAGGTATCTGCCATACAAAAAGTCATTAGGACAAGTGTTCAAGAATATTGTCCAATAACTAGAGTCACTTAAGCTACGACATTTAAATTTTGAATACGGTGGTTTTCGAACAGTTGCAGTTAAAGATATTAATATGAAAAAGTTCACATGAGTCCTTTGAGTAGCTGCCATATAAAAATCCTGTAAAAATATCCTCACTCAATTTACAGTACTCACTATAACGCAAGAAATCGATCAATCACGAATTCGGAATTTAGTACAAATTAGTTTTGAATGAAAACAAAGGTCGAAAAATCCTTCTCCTCCGTTGGATAGCTCCCATACAAAAAGTCCTTGAGAGCGTCAAGAATAATTTCCGATAGCTTTTGAACGATTCAAGTTATTAATTTGAAATTTTGCACACATTAAATGTTAAATGGTTTCCAGAAAAAGGACAAGTATGCTAGAAGATCGAATGAGACCTTCCAGGACCTCCAATGTGAAAGTCCTTGAAAACGGAAATTTTATTTTCATTGATTTACCTAGTTTCAGATATGAAATTGAACACCGATGATATTCTTTTACTTTCGAGTAGTATATAAATGAGAGTCCTTAATAAAGGACAAACTACATGCGCACTCCTTTTTCTACAACATAAATCGGAGTTCAGTATTTCATCTAGAGTATCATACGACTGTCTTGCTGCCGATCGTGACTGCAGTATGTTTATACTCTAGATGAAATCATATAGAGTATTATAAGTTTAATCCAGCCCGAAAAGTTTGTAACGCATAGAACCGAGCCTAGGACGAAAAAAAGTTATATATTATTTTGTGTTTAGTTGTGGCCAAAAACTCCAAATCCGTTTGCTGTCCGTCCGTCCGTTTGCACGATAACTCAAGAACCCGTTGGCCTAGGAAGTTGAAATTTGGTCACCACCTGTAAAATGGAAAAAGTAAGGCTAAGTTCGTTAATGGGCGATATCCTCCCACTTCTTCAAGTACCTCCCATACAAGAGTCCTTAAAACACGTATTCACAATTATTGCTCGAATGCTTCAAGTTAGGAGCTTGAAATTTTGAATACTTAAAGTTTACCATGTTTGAAACGAAAGTTCCGAATATGATGCAAATCGAATGAGTCCTTCGTGTAGCAGCCTACAAAAGTCCTTCGAAAATATATACAAGTTACAGAATCCACTATAACTCTAGTACGAGTTAAAGCAGGGATTCGAAATTTTACAGGAATTAGTTTTATATCAAAAGCAAGACTGAGTTCATTAATTAGCGCAATCCATCGACTCCTTCGGGTAGCTGTCATACAAAAGTTCTTAAAACACGTGTTCACCAATATTGAACGATAACTTTAGAACGCTTTAAGTTACGACTTTGAAATTTTGTATACGTTGATTTTATAATAGTCGCAGCTGAAGGTATTAATATGAAAAATATCCCGTAAGTCCTTCATGTAGTTGCCATACAAAAATTCTGTAAAAATGTCCCAACTTAATTTATGGATATTATATATTATGGATATATTCCCAACTAAAATATAAATCGGAGTTCAGTATTTCATCTAGAGTATCATACGACTGTCTTGCTGCCGATCGTGACTGCAGTATGTTTTTTTTAATAATTTCTTTAATTTCTTTCGTGTATTTACGATGATATGCTCCATTCCAAAAACGAATCGCGAACCAAAGTAAGTGTAACTTATTTTCTTACTATTATTGATTTCAATAATTTTTTGTGTAGGACTAACCATTTCCGACTTATTTTAGAGAAAATATGTGATCTGATGATCAAATTATTTTTCTATTTTTTTTAAATATATTTTTAGAACCGGGAGTCATACAAGATAGATTTTGAAGGCAACTGAATCTGCTGGATCAAAACCTATATTAATACGATTTTAATGTTTGCCATAAGGCAGTCAATTACTTACATAATTACCAACCAATCAATGGAATTGCGTCCAGAAATCGAGAAGAAAAGTACGCCATGCACAATCGATGCCAATTTTGCAACATTAGTAAAACATTGAAGCGTGGAGAAATAGTTCATAAAGTACAAGGACAATTAAACACTGATCGAAATAGCAGTCGTGAAGCTGTACTGCGGCATTCCTTCCTTCCCTGCACTGCATGTTCTAACTAATTAAAATTCATGACACTATCAAATAGCTCTTTGTACGACGAGCACATGGTAGATTCCAGTCATTCCCTGCCTCCCTAATTGCCGAGCGACTGGCATCATCCAACAAATGTATCCCTTTTAACGTACTCATCCTGCACGCTTTATGGATGAATAGAAGGACCGCCATCAAAGCAGAGGAAAGAGCCATCATCCGAAAGGATGGGAAGGAAGCTGATGAGGAATACACCACTTTACAGTGTAAATGATTGTCCAATAAATACCGAGTGTCATCGCAAACTGCCACTTCCTCTACCACCCGCACCCGACTAGGATCTAAGGACTGGTCCATCGGATCCAATCTAAACTGCCCGACAGGACACAGACCGAATCCTTTGTGGAGTAGTAAAGTAGATTTACCAAAATTAGTTGGCCACTCCAGATTCTCCAGATTCGGGATCCGGTTGTGTGCAAATTGTTTTATGAGGGTCCTTACTACGATTACTCGACATAGCAGTTTGACAAGAGTAGCTTTCGGCTATACACCTGAAGCACCCTCGCCAACCCCGGATTGCTTCCTAAAAAGGCTTTGTAGGTAGGTATATGCTGCTGACGAGGAGAATCTACGAAGGTCCTAATTACCTGTTGATGAGGATGCCTAAGTGCTTGGGCGAAAGACAGAGCATCCACGAACAGATGACGGCGGTGCACACCTGTACTGAAAGAGATAACTGCGAGCAAACTCCAGTCCCGGGGATGGGTTGATTAAGTTCGGTCGGTTTCGATGATGGATCAGGTTTCGTGTCCATGGCAAAAGGTAACAAACCGTTCATTGCGAGCGATTAGCCCAATCGTGAGGTACTAAATTAAATTAATAACGAAAGTAATTTACTTGCGATATTTTGACATTGGCAAATTATGTTTGCATTTATGGAAGCGAGCAACAATGTTTTGATGGAAGCGAGAGCAGGTTTTCGGATTACTGATGGCGCACAAGTCAATTCGTCCATTGGTTTAATATGAAAACCTGAATTGCATAATCGGAGTGGAATGCCGTCATAGCCAAAATTAAATAAATACCTGAACAGAGCTAAACAATGGAGCCGACCATTAAGATAGAACTCGGAATTCAGACAAGTAATTGCCGCATCACACGACCGATGAAAACAAAAGTCCTTAGAAATGCGGTCACCTTGAACATATTGTCAGCAGATTATAGCCGGCATGGCCAAATTATTTCCGCCCACCATGAAATCTACTGAAGGAAAAAAAATGTGGGAAAAAATCGAATCACCCTTGAAATGAACAATCCACTTTGAACAGGACTACCACAAAGGTGTGCTCAAAAGGTGATGTGCTCTACATACGTTCGTTGGTTAAATTATATTCAAAATGTCAAAGCGCAATTTCAATTTGCTTCCATAAAATGTAAAGCATACGTGACCTTTTTTAAAATATCACACATGTGGTCAGCTTGTTGTACTTGCCACGTCATGCAGTTAATAATATCATCAAAATTAATTTATTATGAAAAATTGTTGAACCCATTTTGCTTTTGTTTAAAGCTGTCCGTCATACTTATGTAGTGACCAGATCCCCCCCCCCCCCCCCCCCCCCGACTATGGACGAGTAGAGTTTAATCATCATTATTATGATTAAGTTGTATGTGCGCAAATCAAAGATTACATTTAGAGGACAACAGGTCGCAATAAAAGACGAGGAAACAAGAGCAGTGAAACATGGGATATAGTGGAACAAACCGGGTTTTTTTTAATAAAAGAAGTTATCAAGATCGGAAATTCTGCTATATAGTCCGGCCTCGCGATTTATAGATAGCCCGCGGAAGTAAAACACAATTTTGTTTCTGATCAAATCTAAGAAATTTGGCGGAATTCGTGAAAACCTGAACAACATTTTTGCACTCACTTAGAAGTTGAATATTGAAAAATCCTGAAAAAAAGTGTCGTGTCTATCACACGACCCCTGGAGGAAAATTAATTCCATATCTAGAAGACCTAAGAGATATGACGAAATTCGTGAAAATATATAGACTTCTTTTTAACTAATCGCTTTTTTGCCGCCACCTCAGCAATCGCATAACATATCGGAATTCATAAGGAACTCTAGCAGAATTCATCTGCTGCAAAGTTCCGATAACATGGCGATCTAATCGAAACATTTTAACTACCGACAATTCATTAAATAGAATTTCTTCCGCAGCTCCCTTATTAATTCTGTTCTGGATTGCAGTTCAAATTTATTACTGATTTTAGTTACATGCATGATAAATGACAATTCGAGTTATCGGTGCTAGTTTCCAAGTACTTTAACTGTACTGAAACGGAAAACTAAAATTCAAAAAAAATTTATTCGTTCGAATTCTCAACTGAGCAATTATTATCAGTACTGATTTCTTGGACTAAATTTGACAACTACTGGAGCTTTCAATTCTGGATTATTTCCGGTTTCAGTAACACATTTCAGTACCAGTTAATGCTATGCAGGTAGTGGCCAATCCGTTTAGGTCGGGATTCAAATACCACCTTGTCATGACCTTTTTGAGCGTAATATAAGAAAAGTCATTAGCATTGCCTTAGAAGCGGATGGTCATGTTGTCGAAACAAGATATGCAAATTAAAGTGGGTGCCAAATTTACCGACTTTACTAGCACTAAGCAATATGAACTAGCGATACCTATTTAATCGGACCAGAAAATATTTTTCGATTATCAAGTGGTCCAGATATCCAGGATCTTTTTAATAGGACTATGTGTAAATGGAAAGGCACACTAAAGACCGATTATTTTCATTTTAAGTCATACCGGACATTGTCATATCGGGCCCAATTCCCGCACCTTTCCATCCTACAATTATTTCACTTTTCGTCGGTGCCGGTGAACTTCTGCTCGAAAAAGGGGAAAAATCCCTTAAGTACTGCCGGTTCGATTTTCAGGTTTGTGTTGTATAAGCAGATTTTCTCCAATTTTTCGCCTAAAACTTTATCCCCCCCAGGAATTGAATTAATTGCTCAAAGCACGACGAGCCTAAATTTTTTTGCTTTTTGGGGTCTACTAGCTGAGAGTGGTGGTGTAGGGGTGAGATTTTTATTTTTCGATAACAGCTAAAGATGAAAAGCTAAGAGTTACCTTACAGCAGTACTATAAAAAAATTAATTTGTTGATATGGGTAGGAAGATGCAGGGTGGATGTTGTATTTTGTAATCTCAGACGACTTATTCTAAAAAGTTAAAACTTGGTATGAATATGTCGATGTACTTTAAAAGTAATTTAAGCGAAAAAATCAGAGGTTCGTTGAAAAAAATTTTAATGGAATGGAAGTGTGTACATTTTCACGAATTTTTTCATTTCTCTCAGGTCAGTCGAGACATCGAATTAATTTTACTTTTCCTGGGTCTTCATAAAGCGCCTAAAATTAATTTTAAGGATTTTTTGATATTCCACCCTCGCTCTCTAAGAGTGTGTCAAGCAGCATCAAAGGAGGTGTAAAGCAGCAGTTTTTACGAATTTCGACATATCTCTTAGGTTTAATGAGATATCAAATTCGCTTTTGGGTCATTCCCTCAAGAATCGCCAAAAATGACGAAATTTGTAACCTTACCATCTCCGATTCTTTTGAAAATTCTTGCACTTGAAGAAGTAGTGAAAAAAATAATTGAAATTCAATTTTTTATTTCTATCTAATTTTACTTTATTATTTTAATAATACAGTATTGTTTTCGATTTTTAAAAAAAAAAAATTTGCTACCCTGAAAATTTTTTTTTTCACGTTTCATGACTAGTAGACCCGAAAAACGCAAAAGAAATGTTCAGTCCGTCTGTCCGCCGTATGCCGTACGTCGACCGGTGTACGCATAATTGTTTGAAGGCTCGTAGCACCCAAACCCTTTGAGCTATTTAGTTGAATTTTTTTTCGTAGATAGACTGAATAGGCCCCTTGAAGTGACCAAATTGTGAGGGGTGGGGGTGTAAGGGGGGAGATGGGGAAGCGTTTTAGACGAAAAATGTTGGTTTCTAGATCTCAGCAACCGCTTATGCTAGGAAGCTGAAACTTGAAACTTATATAGAGCTTTGATAGTGGACCCATTTGCAAAAAAATTGCCGATATTGGTGAAGAGGTGAAGGAGTGGGGGAAAAATAATGCGTCCGAAACGCTCGAAAGCCGAGATCGACACATTCTAAAATCCATATCTCCTAAACACTTAGCGTCACATAATTGAAACTTAATGGACATCTGTAAATGTACTAGGAAAATAGATCGGAAGTAAATTTTTGAGTGTGTGCAGTGGCGTACGGGGGTCGGGGGTAAAAAACTTCAGATTACGATATCTCATGAACCAAATGCACTAGACAAATAAAATTCGGTTTGTGTATAAAAGTTTATAAATAAAGTTTGCTGAAAGTAAAATTTTTTAAGGGGAAGGTAGATTATGAAAGTGGAGGGGATACGAATTATTCTAAAAAATAACGTCTCATATCTCAAGAACCGAGTAAGGTAGATGCTTCAAATTTTTACCAGAGGTAGGCCTAATAGACCCCTAGCAGAAAACAAAATTTTGGATGATTGGTTGTAGAGGGTGAGGGTGGGGGAGGGTGAAAAGGAAAAAGTTCCGATTTTTATATCTCGAGAACCTATAATGACATCAAGCTGAAACTTGGTATTTAGATAGAACTATAGTAGTAGCATGTTGGAAAAATATAAGTTTTTATAGGGGTAGTATGGTACGGGGGTGGGAGATGTTTTTCCTATCTATAGAACGGCTTATGCTACAAAGTTGAAACTCGACATGTCTATGTAAATCAACTAGAAAAGTAATTTAGATTAAAAAAATTTTCAAATATGCATTGGCGTTCGGAAGGGGGGCAAAAAAAAATGATCAGTGAAAATTGAATGCATATATTTTCACGGTTTTCGTCATATCTATTAAGTCTTTCCAAATATTAAATTCATTTTTATTCCACGGATTCTTCATATTAAATACCGAGAAAGTGTTTTCAGGATTTTTTGAAATTCGACCCTTAAGGGGGTGAAAAGGGATTGTACACTTTTTTACGAATTCTGCCATATCCCTCAGGTCTGATCAGATATCGAATATCTTTTCACTTTCATGGGCTTGCGTTATAATCGCCTAAAACTTGTTTTTAAGTTTTTTCCTTTTTCAGTCCCTAAGAGGGTATAAAAGGGTTGAACAAGTTTTCACGAATTCCGTCATATCCTTTAGAAGTGATAAGTAATTGAATTGGTTTTTACTTTCTCATGCTGTCTTCATATTTATCTATTAACTCTTTTCAGGATTTTTGATTATTCAATCCCCAAGTGGGGGTAAGGAGGTTGCATACGTTTTCACAGATTCCTACATATTGCTTAGATCTGATGATATATCGAATTCATATTTAGTTCCTAAGGTTTCCCATATAAGAGCCAAAAAGTCAATTTCAGTATTTTCAGATATTCAATCCTAAGGGGTGTAAGGGGGTAGTATGCTTCGACATATTTCTTAGGTTTGATGAGATATTATATCGCTTTTCACTTCCACAGGCTTTTTATATAATAGCCTACAAAACCATTTCTCAATTTTTGGATATTCAACCATTAAGGGTTTGCATATGTTTTCACAAATTTTGCCATCCCTTAGTTCTAATGAGATATAAAATTGGTTATTACGGCATTTGATGTAATGACCTTAAAACCAATTTCACGATTTTTCGAAGAACCAAGGGGGTGTGAAAAGTTTGCTTACGTTTTCACAAAATTTTTCAAAATCCTTCGTGTCTCATGAGATATCGAGTTGCTTCTTATGAAATCGTCTAAAAACCTGTTTCACTTTTTTTTCGAAATTCAAACCCCAAGTGGAAATAATGGGTTTGTATACGTTTTAACAATTCGTCATATCTCTTAAGTCTGATAGGGCAACAAATTCGTTTTTACTTCTATGGGCTTTTAGTGTACATGATACACCGAAATTCGAATAGTCTATTTTAAATATTTTTATTTTAAGAACAAAACTAACTTTCCAAGAAACGTCATAATCACGAAACAACTGATGATATACTCCGACTTTGACCGCTCCCGAACTTTGACCCGAAAAATAATAAAGTTTCGCCCAGACCATTGGCAGATTTTTTTTTTTAGTTTAAGTACGTTAAAGTTTTCGCAAAAATGGTGTCCAAGTCCTCTTTGAAAATTCATATCGGTTATGGTCTTTGAGTATACGTTGACCCTTAAAAGTATTCGGAGACTTAATTTCAGTCATTACTGTGAGATTTGCCTTAACGCGATTGACGATATAAGTTTAAAACTATTTCTCTACCTATGTACACAAAATTTAATCAAAATCGGTTGGGTTGTTTTCTAGTCTTTTATCCTACGGAGTTCTAAAATGCTTTCTCTGCTACATTGAAGGCAGGCTGCGGAGCCTTTTTTATCATCCTGGTTAACTTAAATCACAACCATTCAACGATTTGATCCAGGATTTGTCATTCATTTTTTTTACGATCGTTGACACCCCCCAAAGAAAATTAACTTAACATTTTTATCTTGCGCGACGCTACATTTTTGCATGCTCTTCCCTTCACCCCCATTTAACCCAATAAAATTCTTGATACTGGTGAAAACATTATCGCCGCTATGATGACAAACGTGACACTATGCGACTGAAAGTGAAGGGAGTGACAACCATTTAGCAAAAAGGAATTTATTTTGTGCACATACACGCAATCCTCGATAATCCTTGCTTCGGTTTCCTAATCAAAAATTCTAAACATTCTTCTCCTTGACAACCCACCGCCATCCATGAACAATCTTCTGTTCTATTATGGTCCCATTTCGAGAGAATGATAGGCAAAAGTATACCTACCCCAGGTATACTTGGCCCGCTATAGATCTACCCTGGAATGGAACTTATATTTGTCCTTGCTTACGGTTTGGGCTTCGACTTTACGCCATCATTTGACCTAGAATTCGTGAAATGTTTCGAACGCTCAATAAATTCTTCGATTTCTGATTTCGGTTGCGTAATTGGGGCGTAAAGGCTTGTTGTATTGAATCCTTAAAGAGTGCTTAGCATGAATTTGAATTTTACGCGAATTATTCGGTCCTTGACGTTGTCGTTTTCTTTGCGGTGAAAGTTGAAGAAAAAACACCCTGCGTAGAATTTTTGAACAAAAAGAGTTTTGTTACATGGGGTTGAAATGAATACGACCCGAAACAACTATATCGCCTTACAACCTTTGATCCGTGCTGGGTGAATATTTGCTAAAGAAAATTTCTGTTGCAGGTATTCAATGGCGACTAAAAGCAAACAATTTCTTTACTGTTGTGAACGCTTTGAAAGCGGTTGAGAAATTCTAGTGTCCTTCTTTTATAAAATATTGAAATTTCTTTTTTTCTGAAAATTTTGCTGATGGTTCTTTTTGTTACGGTTGGTTTCAGTAATTTATCCATCTAATGAAGCCAATCATTGCATAAACTAATTGATATATTGCCCTATTAAGAAACAGTATCTGGAGAACTGGGCACAATTGGTTCTACATTAAAAAAATACTCTGACGACGAGAAATAACCAAAAGAATTCATGAAATACTTCACATGATACACCCTTTAGTCGAAAAAGTGGCAGCCGACAGCCATATTCAGTACCGTCAGTAACAGCTGGCAAGACACGGTGAAAAATATTGTGATCTGATCGGTTCGATGCAATAATTAGTCAGATCAGTCTGTTCTGTTCTTTCGTGTTTTTCCCCGAATATCCTTAAAGCTTTTAAAAGTGAAAGCTAATTTCCAAGAGCCCTAAGAAATATATCGGAATTCGTGAATATGTACACAACAACTTTACACCCCGTTACGGATTGGATATCGAAAAATTTTTAAGAACGTTTATATAAAGAGCCCGTAGAAGTAAAATTGCTTTGATAGCTCGACATGTCTAAAAGTTTTAACGAAATTCGTGAAAATGTGGATTCACGGACTTTTTTTTTACTCAACCTCTGAACGCCAATAAAAACATACAGCAGTCACGATCGAATGCAAGCCAATCGTATGATACTCTAGATGTAATACTGAACTCCGATTTATATTGTAGTTGGGGATAAAGGACCTTTCAGGTCTATTATTTATTATTTATTTAAACTGGTAGGGCCTAAAGAAGCCTCACTACTTCTCGAACTACGACCTAAGAGGTCTTTTGTTCCTGGCTCTTAACCACTCTCTAGGCCATATCGATTCCTTTGAGAAAGGAGATGATTTTACTCAGGGGAGTCTTCGACAGGTCTTCATAGGTGAGAGTAAATCCACCGAGAATCTGTCTTCTTGATCTGGCCACTGCATCACAATCACACAGAATGTGTGCCGTGGTTTCAGATGTGATATCACAGAATCGACATGTATCTAGTGATACTTTACCGATGATCTTAAGGTGATAATTAAGGAAATAATGTCCGGAAAAATATTCCATTATGACCCGTGCGTTATACCTGCTTAAGGAAAGGAATTCCGACGCTCTCCTACTTGAGAAGGTCAGGAATTTCTTTGACTGTCTAAGTCCTGAAAGTGAGTTCCAATAATCTTAAACCTGAAGATTTACCCACTTAAAAATACCATCCTTAATGAAGCCTTTGCCTACTCCACAGAATGGTTCCGGGCCAATCATTGGTGAGTTGGCTCCCCGCTTAGCTAGCTGGCCAGCCGATTCATTACCCGGAATACCCTCATGTCCTGGCACCCACATCAGGGTTAGATTATTATGATGTGCCAGCTCTTTAAGAAGAGTATGACAGTCCCACACAAGCCTAGAACGGAAACAATAAGATTTCAGCGCTAGCAGTGCCGCTTGGCTGTCAGATAGGATAATAACTGTAGCGCCTTGAAGAAGTTTACCTGCGCACAGCTCTATGGCATGTACCTCAGCCTGAAACACAGTGGCGGTTTGTCCCATTGCCGTCCATATTTTACAATTGGGTCCAAATACGCCCGCTCCAGTTCCACTATAGGTCTTAGAGCCGTCCGTGTATCAGACTGAAGCACCTTCCCCAAAATCTGGTAGACCAGATTGCCATGATACACGATCTCTCAGAGTCACCATATATGGTCGACCGAGCCGAGGTTGCGGAGGCCTTCGGAGAAGCTCCGACCGTAGAAAACCTCGTTAGACATATTTGTGACACAGCCCTCAAGTGGCAAGTTTTCCAGACTGCAGCAGCACGGATTATGTCGACACTTCGCCGCTTTGAGCGAATAAGAAACATCCAACGCGACGCACCACAGGAGACAACTGACTAGACTAGACAGACAATAACTGACGTTTTTAGCAATATTGCTATGACGGCCTCCCGACGCAATACCTAACGGTGATTCCGGGAGGATCCATCCGTACGACTGAGGAGATGTTTAGCAGGTTAAAGTCCCGCACTGACTTAGGCTTTCGATGCTTTTACTCCTCGTTAAAAAAAAAAAAAAAACCATATATGGTTTCTCAAAATCATATACCTTTGGCATGTTATCGTTTACTGAGTCGGTTAGGTCCTTCTGATTAAATTCCTGTAGAATTTTTAGGTGATCGACAAGGTCTCCTGCCTTGAATTTATTGTACTGCTGTAGCCTTATGGCCTCTCTCAGAGCCTCCTTCTTTATCTCTAAGTGTAATGGGGCCAAGTCTATCATGGCTTCCATTGCAGCAGTGGGACATGATTTAAGTCCCCCTGTAATGCTAAGAACGGCACGCCTCTGAATTTTTTGCAGGGCCTTCTGTGCTGTGATTTTTTCAACCTTTGGCCACCACACCACAGCGGCATATGTGATCATTGGTATTATAATAGACTTGTAGGTCCAGTGTACCATATTTGGTCTGAGACCCCAAGTGGTACCACAGAGCCTTCGACACGCCATAAAAGACAATGTTACTTGTGTGGAGATGTTTTTAAGATGTAAATTCCAAGTCAGACACTTGTCCAAGGTAATTCCCAAGTATTTGACATCGGACGAGAACTCAATTGTAGTTCCTCTCACAATCGGGGGCCTTAAGTTTACCTTCCGTCTTCTAGTGAATGGCACTATAATTGTGATCTACTATCTCTAGGGCCTCTTGCATGCGGTCCGAAATGACACAGTCATGTTTACCTCTTACAGTGATCACCAGGTCATCAGCGTATGCTTGAGTCTCAAAACCCTTGATGCTCAGATCCTTAAGGAGATCATCTACAACAATGCACCACAGTAGTGGGGAGAGTACACCTCCCTGAGGACATCCCTTCACCGCTCGTACAGTGAGACCTTTACCTCCGATCTGAGCCGAGATTCTACGAGAGTCAAGCATCGCTACTATCCATCTCGTTACCGTTTCTTCTACTCCTATCTTACGAGTAAGTAATTCAATGGATTTGTAGGAGGTGTTGTCAAAAGCACCTTCAACGTCAAGAAAAGAGCATAACGCTATTTCCTTGGCTGTCAACGTCTTCTCAATTTTTTGCACTAAATTGTGAAGAGCGCTAACAGTCTATTTGCCAGCTTGATAAGCGAATTGATATTTGTTGAGCCGGCTGAAAGCAGCAGAGCTCCTTATGTATCTGTCTAATAGCTTTTCCATAGATTTAAGTAAGAAAGAGGTTAGACTGATTGGGCGATATGACTTTGCGTGAGTCCAACATCTATTCGCCACTTTTGGAATAAAAGTCACATTTACGTCTCGCCATGCCAGTGGCACGTAAGCGTATTCAAAACTGGCTCTAAATAATTTGACCAGTATGGGAAGAAGCACATCGAATCCTTGTTGCAGTAATGCAGGAAAGATGCCATCAGCTCCTGGGGATTTATATGGGAGGAATGACATTACCGCCCATTCTATTGTATTAGGAGTAAAGATTCTGCCAGATAAAGGTCTAAGTGTGTCCGTGTTCTTACGGGCAGCCATGCGTACCTACCTACTTGGGGATAAAGTAGAATTACGTGTGCTTGTTGCATGTCCTTTATTAAGGACTACCATTTGATTGCTACTCAAAACTAAAAGACAGTATTCAGTGTTTACTTTCATATCTTGAACTGGGTTTTTTGAAGGACTTTCACATGGAAGGTGCAGGAAAGACTCACTCGATTTCTTACATATTTATACTTTTCCTTGGAACCATTCAAAAATTAACGTGTACAAAATTTCAAATTCGTAGCTTGAAGCTTTCAAAAGTTATCGGAAAATATTGTTGAACACGTGTCTTAAGGATTCTTTGTATGGAAGATACCAGAAGGAGTAAACGGATTTCTCTGACTAGTAAACTCGAACTTCGTTTTCACTCAAAACTAATTTGTAGAAAATTCCGAATTCGTAGCTAAAAGATTACTTGAGTTATAGTGAGTTTCGTAAATTAAGTGAAGACATTTTTACAGGATATTTGTATGGCAGCTACACGAAGAACTAATAGAATTTTCTTCATAATCATAAAATTAGCTCCAACTATTGAAAAAATAACACATACAAAATTTAAAATTAGTAGCTTAAACACTTCTGAAGTTATCGACCAATATTCTTGAACAATGTGTTTTAAGGACTTTTTGTATGGCAGCTACCCGAAGTAGTAAGACGATTTTGCCCGTTAACGAACTTAGCCTTACAAATTCGACCAAACATCCAGATTCAAAATTTGAAGATACTAGGTCAAGGCGTTCTTAAGTTATCGTGCTAACGAACAGACGGACAGACAGTCGGACGGACGGACGTCAAGCGGATTTGGAGTTTTTGGCCAAAAAATAATATATAACTTTTTCGTCCGAGGCTCGGTTCTATGCGTTACAAACTTTTGGGCTGGATTAAACTTGCAATACTCTCAGATTTCATCTAGGTATAAAAAATCTGACAACAGTCTGCGCGCAACTTTATTAGTTTATGGGTAGAAGTCCGAAACGTGTTTAATGCTGAGATGCGGTCTAGGTTACTATGCGACTGACAACTTAAAAAGTAATGTTCCAAATAGCCTCCTGCTTGTTCCTTATGTTGTCATAGTAACCTACACCGCATCTCAGCATTTAGTTTTTAATTACTCTAGTAGCGGATCTACATATACGTACTAATTTTCAACTTTCTGGCATAAGCTGTTTCTGAGATATGAAAAACCACCACTCACCCCTGTATCTTGCTACCCCTATCAACAATTTTTCTAGGGTGTCTCTATAGTGGCTCTATATAGTTGTAACTTTTTAGCCTTCTGTTCATTACGGTTTTCGAGAAATAAAAATCAGAATGTTTTCCTTTCTATCCCCTTTAACCATCACCTTAACACCGATACCCCCAAAAATTTGTTTTCCTACTAAAAGTTTACTGATATACGGTTTTTGAGATATAAAAATTAAATTTTTTGAAAAATTGCTACCCCTCCACTTTCTTGTTCCACCTCCCCCCTCAAAAAGTTTTTATTCAGTAGACTTCACTTGTGATCCCATATACAGAAACCAAATTTTATCTTCTTGGTGTAATTGGTTCGTAAGATATTGTAATCCACCCGACCACCCCCCTTAAAAATTTTAGCCCTTGTCTAATCTCGAAGTATCCCTAAAAACAACCACAAAGTTTCAACCTTCTGACATCAATCGTTTAGGAGATATGGATTTTAGAATGTTTCAATCCCGGCTTTCAAGCGTTTCGGACTCATTGTTTTTCCCCGCACTCCCACACCCCTCCACCACTACCGGCCATTTTTTTGCAAATGGGTCCACTATTATTGTTTTACATAAGTTCTAAGTTTCAGCCCCCTAGCATAAATGGTTCCTGAGATCTAGAAACCAACATTTTTGGTCTCATCCGCCCTCACACCCCCACCTCCCAGAAGATACTAGTCGTAGGGGTTCACTCAATCTACCTACCATAAAAATTTGAACTTAATATATCAACAGGTTTGGGAGCTACGCGCCTTCAAACGATTTTGCGTACGGCGGACGGCGTACGGCGTCTACGGCGGACAGACGGACATTTTTTTTTGCTTTTTAGTGTTTACTAGTTCTAAACCGTGTAAATACAAAACTTCAGGGTAGCAAATTTTTTCGAAATTTCAGGTCGATCACAATACTTTATTATTAAAAAATATTAAAGTAAAAATCATTCTCGTTGTTAAGTAGCTTTTGATTCCGTCGTTCTAACCAGAGTGCAATCGAAAACAAAAGAGATTTTTCGATTAAAATAATTTCATAAATCAGTCGGCACGACGTCGTATAGACGTTGGTGCGACGTTGCTGTGACCATGGTCGTGCTGACGACGTTCAGATGACTAAACCGTATTTATGTAAAAAGAAAAACTTATCTTATCGCCAATTCTAAAACGAACTGAATACAAAATACTGTAGAAACGACTGAAAAATAACCTTCCATAATGTCTCGATTAACTTTGTGCCTATCCTCCTAAATCTTCTTACAAGAAATCAAGGTCTTACTAAAATCTCGTTAGAACCGAAACCCTAAGCCGGCCATACAATTTTGCATAAGCCGTAAATAAACTTGCGGCTCATGACGAAGAAGCCCTGATTCAAAAAGGGCACCCTTACATCAATGTAACGACCTAATATACCTGTTCCGCGGGTACTGAACTTTATTATTATTGCTGCGCCAAAATGAGAAAAGAAAACGAAAGTTATCCTTAAATTTGCTTGTCCTTTCCTTTTGGCGTTTACAACGCTCACGGATCCCATATTTTATTTAGACTACCTTCCGAATATATTTCCTCCAATCAAATTGTCATCACTTGAGTTAACGACACTGATTACAGGGAACAGGTTCCCTGTATGAATTTAATGACCCCACCTGAAGCCAATGCTACCTAACCTATATTTTCGGGTGACGTATGCGTTACGAAAGTGACTCCGATAAGGGTCGATATTTGTGTAAACTGTTGCTTTCCACATGAAACCATGTGGACTCCTTAAATGTGGGGCGGACAACATCACAAGAACTCATAAAATTATACTCTAAGTACTAAGGAGAAGTTCGTACAGTTTGTGTACGGAACCAGCTTTATTTTACTTGGGACTTTCAAGGAATTTTCATTTTATCTCGGGAAATTTATCCGGCGGAAATTTATTACCGTCGTCAACATTTTTTCTGCAGAACCACTGGATCCAAGCACGGGGTAGACCACAGGATCTTTTCCCCGGTTCTTGTAAAAATGTTATGGCCGTGCTTAGAACGAATCAAAGCTGGAGAAAACTTGGAAATGTGCTCCAAGGATTAAAGTTATCGTTTTCTTTCTTTTTTTTTGTGGACAATTTTAAAAGTTGTGTCCCAAGAACCAACCACCTGAAAGAATTGAAATTTGTCACCACCGTTTGCAAATATCTGGAACTGAAAAGGCACGGAATTGTGTTCTGGTTTTGATGACTTGTACGTACTGAACATCATCCTTAGACCTCAGATGAACGTTGTTCATTCCTTAAATGAAAGACATTAAATCCGTTGAATGCATCTCGTCGAGAAGTTTAATAAGAAAGCGGGATTGAGTATAGTTGTCGTCTTGAAACAGCAAAGAACAGCCGCAAGATAAATCTTTCCGCCAACACAACTTTAGAAAGTTTCTTTCGCTTTAATCCTGGCCGTCTTTTGATCCTTTTGGTTGACAGGTTATCAGGAAATATACGGAAAAGAAAACATCATTTGTGTACCTATTCCTGGGCATGTTGACATCTCTTCATTATCAGGTTGAAAGAACTTCACTTGATTTTTCGCGACATAAAATTCACCTTTTGTGGTACATCGCCCGCATCAGTTTTGTAATGTTTTGATGATCAACCTACTGAAAAAAGTTTGATTTGTTAGTCTTAGCGTATCCTACACATCGTTATTTTCCATCAATCCAATTTTGACGAGGTTTCAAAGGGATCGGTATGTTTATCCTCAGCGTTCACTCTAATGAGTTCTGAGAAATTTTGGTGGAATATCTAGAAAGCCACTAGATTATACCCGATTTCGTGCGACTCACTGTTTCCGCCTGAACGGTACAGTAACGCCACGAATCGATCCGAAGAAATACTTGTA
This sequence comes from Beris morrisii, assembly GCA_951812415.1. NCBI lineage: Eukaryota > Metazoa > Arthropoda > Insecta > Diptera > Stratiomyidae > Beris > Beris morrisii. The sequence goes on along the minus strand of OX638310.1, from coordinate 54,980,977 downwards.
CACAAAATTCGGCATACTGCAGCCAGAGTTTCGTGGAGTACATTTGCAGACGTTTTTCTACGAACAATTGTATTAAATATGAACCTTTTCAGTTTATTTTGCTTAAACAATGAAGGAACCCATGTCTGACTTGAGATGAAGAAGTTCGTATATGATCCGAAGAGTAACCGCCCCCTACTAGCAAACTACGCCTTTCTGAAGCTATTTCCCTGCCTCGTAGCCACGGTAAGGCCTTATGGAAGGTAGTTTGTTAAATTCGATATCTTATCAGATCTAGATATGTGTTGCAATTGGTGAAATCGCAAAATGTTGAAATTAATTTATCGGCGATTATATAAAAAACCCATAGAAGAAAGTAAAAACGAATTCGATATCTGATTAGACCTAAAAGATTTGTCTGAATTCGTGAAAACATCCACAACCACCTTAGACCCATTTGAAGGTTGAATTTCGAAAAAAGGTGGAATTAGTTTTTAGCCGACTACACAAAAAGCCCAAAAAGGTAAAAGGGTCATTCTATCAAGAATCGCCAAAGTTGTGACCTTAGCATCTCCGATTCTTTTGAAAATGTTTGTACTTGAAGAACTAGTAAAAAAAATAATTGAAATTACATTTTTTGTTTTTATCTCATTTTTTTTGTTAGTTATAGTATGTTAAAGTTTTCTCAAAAATGGTATCCGAGTCCTCTTTGAGAATTCATATCTCTTGTAATTTTTATCTTAGAATAATGAAAAAAAGCTTATTTTAAAGCGGAAGGTTGTCGCAATATAAAACAAGACGGATTTTGAAAAATTTGTGAAAACGTAAGCAAACCCTTCACACCTCCTTGGTTCTGGAAATTCGAAAAATCGTGAATTGGTTGGCCGTAATAATCAATTTTATATCTCATCTAACTAGGGATGGCAAAAATTGTTAAAAAATTTAAAAACCCTTGGGGGTTGAATATCGAAAAATTGAGAAATGGGTTTGCAAGCGATTATATAAAAAGTCTGAGGAAATGAAAAGCGATCTAATATGTCATCGAACCTAAGAAATATGTCGAAACTTTGAAAAGCATACAACCCCCTTACACCCATTAGGATTGAATATATAAAATTCTGAAATTGACTTTTTGGCTTTTTTTATATAGGAAACCTTAGGAAGTAAAAATGAATTCGATATATCATCAGATATGCAACCTGGTTACATTCACTTCGGGGTTGAATATCCAAAAATCCTGAAAGGAGTTAATAAATAAATATGAAGACGGCACGAGAAAGTAGAAACCAATACAATTTCTTATAACTTCTAAAAGAAATGACGGAATTCGTGAAAACGTGTTCAACCTGTTTATACCCTCTTAGGGGCTGAAAAAGAAAAAAAACTTAAAAACAAGTTTTAGGCGATTATTACGCAAGCACGTGAAAGTGAAAAGATATTCGATATCTGATCAGACCTGGGGGATATGGCAGAATACGTGAAAAAGTATATAACCCCCTTTGCACCCCCTTAGGGGTTGAATTTTAAAAAATCCTGAAAACACTTTCTAGGTATTTATATGAGGAAGTCGTACAATCAAAATGAATTCAATATTTGGAAAGACCTAATAGATATGACGAAAACCGTGAAAATATATGCATTCCATTTTCACTGATAATTTTTTTTGCCCCCCTCCGAACGCCAATGGATATTTGAAATTTTTTTTTATTTAAAATACTTTTCTAGTTGATTTACATAAACATACCGAGTTTCAACTTTATAGCATAAGCCGTTCTATAGATAGGAAAAACAACCCCCACCCCCGTACCATACTCCCCTATTAAAAATTATATTTTTCCAACATGCTACTAATATACCTCTATCTAAAAACCAAGTTTCAGCTTTATATCATTATAGGTTGTTGAGATATAAAAATCGGAACTTTTTTCTTTTCACCCTCCCCCAACCTCACCCTCTACACCCACACTTCCAAAATTTTGTTTTCTGCTAGAGGTCTATTAGCCCTACTCCTGGTAAAAATTTTAAGCATCTATCTTACACGGTTCTTGAGATATAAAACATGATTTTTTAGAAAAATTCTTATCCTCTCCACTTTCATGCTCCACCGCCCCCTTAAAAAATTTTACTTTCAGCAAACTTTATTTATCAACCTTTATACACACACCGAATTTTATTTGTCTAGTGCAATTGGTTCGTGAGATATCGTAATCTAAAGTTTTTTACCCCCCACCCCCGTACGCCACTGCCCCCACTCAAAAATTTGTTTCCAATCTATTCTCCTAGTATACCTACAGATATTCATGAAGTTTCAATTTTGTGACATTAACCGTTTAGGAGATATGGATTTTAGAATGTGTCGATCTCGCCTTTTTTGCGTTTCGGACGCATTATTTTTCCCCCCACTCCCAAACCCCTTCACCTATATAGGCAATTTTTTTGCAAATGGGTCCACTATCGAAGCTCTATATAAATTCCAAATTTCAGCCTCCTAGCATAAGCGGTTGCTGAGATCTAGAAACCAAAATTTTCCGTCTAAAACGCTTCCCCCTCCTCCCCCCTCACACCCCCACCCCTCAGACTTTGGTCACTTTAAGGAGCCTACCCAGTATATTCATAAAACAAATTTCAATTTAATAGCTCAAAGGGTTTGGGTGCTACGAGCCTTCAAACGATTTTGCGTACAGCGGTCGACGTACTGCGTACGGCGGACAGACGGACTGAAATTTTTTTTTGCTTTTTTCGTGTCTACTAGTCATGAAACGTGAAAAAAAAAATTTTGAGGGTAGCAAATTTTTTTTTTTTAAAAATCGAAAACAATACTGTATTATTAAAATAATAAAGTAAAAATTAACTTGGGATCTCAAAAATCGAAGAATATCAGTGGTTCTCAATTAAGGCTAGTTTAGTTCTCCAAAAATTTAATTCGTTTTTTTTTAACCCAATGCCCGAAAACTTTAATATATTATAACTAACAAAAAAATAAGATAGAAACAAAAAATTAAATTTCAATTATTTTTTTCACTAGTTCTTCAAGTACAAAATTTTTCAAAAGAATCGGAGATGGTAAGGTCACAAATTTCGTCATTTTTGGCGATTCTTGATGGAATGACCCTGAACGTACATCGGTTACCCTTCTTGTGCTGACTTTTTTCATAAAGAGGTTGTGAAGGAGACGGGGGAGGAGAGATTAAATAAAAAAATGCTGATTTTGAAATCTCAAAAAACGGTTAATATGACAAGTTAAAAATTTGGTGTGTAAATGCGAATATATTCAAAACATAGTGTCCAAAGCTTTTGATAAATATTTCTCTCAATATATCAAAGATTCGTCAGAATCTGACTACATTGTGAATTGCCAGCTAGTTGTCAAATTTAAATCTAGGCGTTCCTTAAGGCTCTCACTTGGGTCCTCTACATTTTCTGACCTTTCTTAATGATATACTTGCTATTTTACTGGATGTAGATTTTCTGTTACATTCTGGTTGTAAAATTTTTGAAGAAATGTCGGCACCGATTGATACTGTGATAGTTAAACAAAACATTGATTCACGAGTAACATATATCGTTCTCTCATTAGAGCATAATAAATACATATTATATAATCTGGGATCTAATTTTGAGCACATAACCGGTATCACAACCATTTCGCATAAATTTCTGAGACACATTCTTATAAATTATATATTCAATGATATTAACTATGAAATGCTAATGCAGATCCCTAACATTATTTCCCTTGATTCTCGCAGGAAATATCTTGCAGCTACTTTTTTTATAAACTAATTAGCAACAGACCGCTCAAAAACAATTATGTATAATACTTAAATTTTGCACTGAAGACATAACTTATGTTGAAGATAAGAAAAAGTGGCGACTTCTACAGGCTTCTGATCCCAACGGAGCGGGACCCATCTGGTCGCACTATTTTTTGGGAAAATCCCTTAAACGCCGTATTTGGAGAGACGTGTTGTCAGAGAAGTCAAATTTGAAGGTTGAACCCTTTTCCCAGAAGAGGTTTTTCTTTCTTAGATGCACTTTATAAAAAAAAGAATAGCTCATTTGTTGAAATGGTTTGTATTAAAGAACGATAACTTCGAAAGTGCTGAAGATAGGGTAATAAATAGACTATAACCTGAAAGGTGATCAGATAGGCCCTTAAAATTCCAACCAATTAGGTCAACAATCTCGTTTTGCAGTTAAATGATCATGAAGTATAATTTTTTCTCTGGAATATAATTAAAACTGCTATAAACCGGCTACACAAAACAAAAATCTAGTAATAAAAATAAACGCTTTAAGTATTTTAATTTTTGTTATTAACCTGCCATTCTTCAATTACATATTTAAAATTTATTTATATTTCGTAAATAAAGTTAAAATAAAATAAAATTATTAAGACAAAAATTCTTCTTAAAAAACGTTTATGAAAATGAGTTGAAGAAAACAAATATGTAGGTGTACATAGTGATGGAAAAGCTCTGAATAGGATATTTATTATATTTATTATACATTGCTGCTCTTGTCACAATACCTACCTTTTGTATTCGACTTAGAGCAGATATTTTCATATCAAATATTTATTATGAATAGTTTGACTCAAGCTGTAGTTTGAGTGTTTCTCTGTTCGTTTCCATACAAAAAAAATCAAATATTATTCCAACGGCATGAAAACAAATATTTGATTTATTCTCTTCGCCACCACATCCTCCACTATTTGTCATAAAATTCAAAATCTGTTTATAATTAAGTCCCAGCTATTTTCAAGCAAAAAGAGAAACACTACATGCGCAAAGACCCCTTGAATTATTCCCATTTTCCGCCTTCTCTACAAATGGACAATTAACTTCTCAAGAAATTCATCTTATCTACGTGTCATCACTCATTAACGATCCTCTCGATGCATGAAACCTCAACCTCATACCAGAATCGAGCTCCCCATATTGGAGGTCTGTTTATTCGTAACCATCTTCGATGTTTTGTTTACCAGTCTTGTATTACTGGCATATAAATTTACTACTTGAACCGACATTTATTGCTCTACTGAGCGATCGGAAAACACACACATGATCTCAAAAATAATGACGTTCACTTTTCACATATACCGCCTACTAGTACGTACTCGTAGGATTACGCGGAAAATTAGAATAGCTCAAAAAAAATTCTGGGATTGAAGAAAATACAAGTAAAACGTGTAATTTTCAACTTTGTGCGAGTCAATTCAAGTTTTTGACTAATGTGGTGAAAATGAGTCACTTTCATGAATCAGTTTCGAGGAGAATTAAGTAGGCAAACTAGACACGCTTCGATCAACATATCGCTTCAAACCATCGATAAATCCATTTATGCGCTTGAGATTATTCAAGGCGATGGCTAAGTCAATTTATAAGAACCGTATTAAAGCGATTGCAAGCATTTTGAAGTTTAATTTGAAGTACGGTCATTTCTATTTGTAAGCTGAACTTTATAGCCTAAGCGAAACCGGTGTCCGAGACTTGTGGACGGCTACAGCAATAAACGTTGTAGCAATGATTAAAAGCTGTCTAAACTGTTGCAAATAACAAATCGCATTAACAAGGTTGAATAAATAGAAATCTGTAAGAGAAAATTGTTATTACATACGTGCTCAATACGCCAGTACTCATTATTCTGTACACATTAGTAAGAAAAGAAAATAATAATTTTACTTTACTAATCACTTTCCGTGAAAGGTGATGACAGAATTATCACACATATTTTCCTCGGACATATGATCATCACTTGACCGTGATGTCCAAAAAAGTATTTAAAAGAATAGGATTTGCCTTTTCAAAGCTGTTTGACCGATCGCTTTTTGACCCACATCCGTACCGCCAATGCAAATCTAAATTTTTAGCATAAACCGTTCTCAAGATAGGAGAAATAAGTCCCACAGCACGTACCCTACTACTCTTATCAATTAAATTACTTTATTATATTTTAATATTTTGTATGACCTGGAATTTTAAAAAAAAAATTGCTATCCATTAAAAAAATCTGCCAACAGTCTGGGCGAAACTTTATTATTTTTTGGGTCAAAGTTCGGAAAGCGGGTAAAATTGGGTCGCGATAGAACGCTTACGCCACTGCCACATAGAACAGATAAAAATGTAATTGGGTCATATAAACGTAATTGGGTCATTGTATAAAAGCACTGCATAAGTTAAAGCTAATTTGCTACCTCATCAAACATAAGAGATTTGGTGAAAATTGTGAAAACGAATTGTGAAAAGATTACACCAACTTGGGAATTGAATATACAAAAATTCAGAAATTAGTTTTAAGATAAATACATATATAAAGAAAACCAGAGGAAGTAAAAACCTATTCCATGTCTTCTCACTCCTAAGAGATATGACGGAATTCGTGAAAACGTGTTCAACCCTTTTATACCCTCTTAGGGGTTGAAAGGGAAAAAATCCTGAAAACGGTTTTTAGTCGAATATATAACAAGCGCGGGGAAATGATAAGTTATTTGATATCTAATCAGAGCTGATAGATACGACTGAATTCGTGAAAATGTATACAACTCCTTTACACCTCTTTGGGGTCGAATTTCAAAAAATTCTGAAAACACTTTCTAGGCATTAATGTTAAGAATCTGTAGAATAAAAATTAATTCAATATTGCAGAAGATCTAAGAGGTATGGCGAAATTCGTGAAAATATATGCATCCCATTTTCACAAATAATTTTTTTTTTGGGTGGGTTAAGAGGGTGGTGATGAAAAACTTTGGACTACAATATCTTTCGAACCAATTACACCAGAAAGATAAAATTTGGGTTGTGTATAAGTTTAAAAATGGAGTACGCTAAATGTAAAATTTTGCCGGGGGACGGTGGAGCAAGGGGAAGAATACAAATCATTAAAAAAAAATAATTTTTATATCTTGGGGGAACATCCGAGTAGAAAGCAGAAAAAATAGGTAAATTTTAGGAATTATTATCTCAAAAACTATTTGCTCGATTTTATCCAGGTTGGTTTTATTCGAAAGTATATATGTTGAGGTACGCTAATAATTTTTTTTTTATAAATATATATCAATCGGGGGCGCTGCTGTCATGGTCGGCGTAAAGAATGTCCGTCGCTCGCACGGTCTGCGGTTCCCAAGATTACATGCAGTCGGTTGATCCAAAACAAAAATTTCAAAAAGATTCTGAAAATGTAAAGTATGATGGCCTTTGCTACGTAGGGTTTTTTGGAAAAAAAATTTTTTCACGAAATGGCGGCCGATTGAATTTTATTTTCAGTTTTTAACCTCAATTATCGACCTATCTGGCTTGATAAAAAAATAAGTAAATAAGTAAAAAAAAAAATCCTACTTAGCGAAGTAGAAAACCTTTCCAAAAATATTTTGTGAAATCTTGGAAGCAATAGGTCAAGCCGTTTTCCGAAGATTTTGGGGACCGTCTTTGAATAGTATGTTTCGAGATAATCGCGTTTGAATGACGCTCTATATAGAGAATTCACGAAGGGCCTATTCCGGTTATTTGCCTATAACTTTGACAATTATTGGAATTTCAATATAAAATTTACACAGAATGTTCTTAAGACTACAAACTTTAAGACAAGCGACAAAAAAATTAAAAAAAAAAATTTTTTTCTACTTGGATGTTCCCTTTTAAGCCTCGTTAGAGATATGGTTTTGAAATTTTAACAAGAGCTAGACTCAGTAGATCTCTAGTAGAGGAAAAATATTTCAAGGTGCTGGTCTTCGGCGTGAGGGTAGTAGAAAGCAAACAAATTTGATTTTTATTTCTCTAGGACCGGTAAGGAGAGAATCCTAAGAGTTGATGTCTTTATAGAACCATCATAGAGGCAAATTTTTGATGGGGAAATCAAGGTACAGGTGTGGGGGGTGTTTTTTTTATCTCTTGAGGTGGGGCCTAAACAAATTTTCGATAATAGATGTTTGTTTAGATTTTCATGAATTCCGTCATATATCATTTAGGTCTGTCGAGGTTCCGAATTAATTTTATTTCTGCGGACTCTTCATATAGGCAGAAACTAGAAACTGACAGATCAAAGTAGTTGAATACGTCTTCACAAATTTCGACATTCTTAGGTCTAATGTTTTGATTTCTAAAGGCGTAAAATATACCATAGTCGCCCCAAAAAGAACGATTTAAATATTTTCCGATATTCAACCACCAAGTGGGTTCAAGGCAGTTGTGTAAGTTTTCACGAATTCCGACAAATCTTTTAGGTCGTATGAGGTATTGAATTCGCTTTTACTTCGTGATGCTGGGAGGGGCTTTATACAATCGTAAAAAAAATAATTTCAGGATTTTGCTATACTCCACCTTCTAAGAGGGTGTAAAATGATTTCGTATGTTTTTATGATTTCCGACTTATCTCTTAGGTCTGATGAGATATCGAATTGTTTTTACTTTAACGGGCTTTCTATATAATCGCTTAAAAATCAGTTTACAATGTTTTTGATATTTAAATCCTAGGTAGTTATGTCGATATTTTATCGCCAGTTTTTATTGAAATTGTAAAAAATAAATAAATAAAAAATCGACCAACTCGACATAACATTAAAAAATCTGCCAACAGTCTGGGAGCAACTTTATTATTTTATGGGTAGCAGTCCGAAACGTGTTTAATGATGAGATGCGGTGTTGGGTACTATGCGACTGACAAGCTAAAAAATAACGTTTCAAATAGCCTTCTGGTTATTTGTTTAATCTTAAACAATACCCTCAGGGGGTTTAATAGAGAAAAATACTTAAATCGGGTTTTTCCCCGACTATGTTTAAAGGTTATAAAAGTAAAAGTGAATTCCAAATCTCAATATATCTTAGGAATATATCAGAATTCGTGAATATGTACACAACCACTTTACACCCCCTTTGGGATTGGATATCGAAAAATTTTGAAGAACGTTACTAGGCGCTTATATAAATAGTTCGCAGAAGTAAAATTGCTTTAATAGCTCGACATGTCTAAAAGTTTTAACGAAATTCGTGAAGATGTGGATTCACGGACATTTTTTTTACTCACCCTCTGAACGCCAATAAAAATCTGAGCTTTTTTTTTTTGCTTTAGTTACTCTAGTAGCACATCTACATATACATACCAAGTTTCAACTTTCTAGCATAAGCCGTTTCTGAGATATAAAAAACCACCCCTCACCCCCGTACCATGCTCCCCTATAAAAAATTTATTTTTCTAGGATGTCTCTAGCTTTCCACTCATTACGGTTTTCGAGAAATAAAAATACACCCCCACCTATAAATTTTTTTCCCTACTAGAGCTCTACCGACCACAACTCCTGTAAAATTTTCAAGATCATATCTGATACGGTTTCTGAGATATAAAAATTACATTTTTTGAGAAATTGCTATCCACCACTTTCGTTCGCCACCTCTCCCCTCAAAAAATTTACTTTCAGTAGACTCCACTTGTGATCCCATATACAGAAACTAAATTTTATCTTCCTGGTGTAATTGGTTCGTAAGATATTGTAATCCAAAGTTGTTCACCCCCCACTCCCACATCCCACCACCCCTTTCAAAAATTGTAGCCCTTGTCGAATCTTCAAGTATCCCTAAGGGCAACCACAAAGTTTCAATTTTCTGACATTAATCGTTCAGGAGATATGGATTTTAAAATGTTTCAATCCCGGCTTTCAAGCATTTTGGACTCATTGTTTTCCCCCCCACTTCCACACCCCACCACCCTTATCGATAATTGCAAATGAGTCCACTGTCATAGTACTATATAATTTTCAAGTTTCAGCCTCCTAGCATAATGGTTCCTGAGATCTGGAAACCAAAATTTTCCGTCTAAAACGCTCCCCCCTCATCCCCCTTTACACCCCCACCCACACCAAAAGATACCAGTCGTAGGAGTTTACCCAATCTATCCACCATAAAAATTTCAACTTAATACCTAAACGGGTTTGGGAGCTACGCGCCTCCAAACGATTTTGCGTACGGCGTATACGGCGGACAGACGGACATTTTTTTTTTTTTCTTTTTTGGTGTTTATTAGTCCTAAAACGTGTAAATACAAAATTTCAGGGTAGCAATTTTTTTTCAAATTTCAGGTTGATCACAATACTTTATTATTAAAAAATAATAAAGTAAAATCTGCCAACAGTCGCGACTTTTTTATTTTTCAAGACAAACGCCACTGCGAGCCGTAAAATGTCAATTTTTGGGTCACAGTCGGGGTCGTGGTCAAAGTCGAAATGTAACAATGGTATGTCCACGTACCCGACTATAACTTAAAAACGAAATTGATGTGTTACGGTTGGCTGTAGCACCCAGCCTTTGGGCAGATTTGTTAATGTTAAATCGGGTGGATCACAGAGTAGTCATATAGTCCCATTACTTTTTCTTTATCTTATTAGTGATATGCCGATGGTCTTAAATTGTTCGGATTGTCTCTTGTTTGCTGATGCTGTTTGAAAATTGTTTCTGACATTTTTGATTGTTTAAAACTTCAAGAAGATACCGAGTAAATACCAAATTTTTAGATCCCACTCGGTCATACTTTAAGGTTGCGGAATGGGTGACAAAATCTTCCGCGGAGCCGATGTTGTTAAGGACCTGGGTGTAATAATTGTAGGTACGGGTTTCATTTACATCTCGATTATTTGAACGATCGCTCAAATTTTTTAGATGGTTTTATGAAGGGTTCTTGTAAGGATTTACTTGCCCCATTCAGTCTGAAGATATTATTCACTTCACTAGTAAGACCTGTGCTGGAGTGCTGTTCCATATTTAGGGATCCCATAGCTATACAAACTTTGTCTCAGTACAGAGAGACTATCGGTATTTGGGAGTGATATCTTGTCATTTTCAAAAAATTGTCTCGAATTCCTGAGCGCCCCTTAAGACTACCCTTTTCCATTTCATTTTGAGATGCTTAGGACAAAGTACTGTCCGACCGATTCAATGAGGAGCTCGAGTTTCTGGAAGAGGATCGATTAAGCCACATGCTGATCGATTTCATAAATCACACAACAGCCTAAATTCCAAAGAGAATTCAATTCTTAAGAAAATTTCACTGTGCACCTTATAAGGATGGGTCGATCCATTTGGTTTGATTTATGCACACATAAGAGATCGTTACGTAGGAGGATCATCGCACTTGATCTACAACGGTATGACGTACGTATGACAGTTGATCGTGCTGTTGTGATTCACACGTCAAATCCATTCGATGCGCATAAATGGTGTGTTCTGACGAGTTGTCTGGATGATGTATTTTGTTTTATTGTTCGGTCATTATCACAACGGCCGTCATGTCAGCGAACGATGTTCCTTTTTGTCCGTACGCTTGTGGGAGTTTTTGTTATACTCCTACAAGCGATCGCTTGGTGACATTGTTGCTGGCCATCTGTAGTAACAACAGCCACCTTTTGTTATTGTTCAATGACGCGAAAAATAAAAATTCCTCTTTCTTTGACACCTAATTTGACTCATTTCCGTGGCTGCTGCTGATGAACAAAAATAACCACTTACTTACCCATAAACAAACATGAGCAATTTAATGTGTATGGAAATCGAGTCTAACCTATGACAACTGGAAAATGTTAAAGCCGAGCGCTGCGCGAGTCAGTTTCATTCACCTGGGGAGAACAGAACACGTGGGCGATCCGGTTCACCTCAGGGTTCGATCTTGAGCGTAATTCTGTTCTTTCAGTAGCCGTACAAAATATCTGATGATTTAAAACGAGGAAATGACCGATGAAATTCTTCGGATCAGTGGTGACGGTGGTGGTGGTCAGCATAAATTGCTAGGCCGGAACATAAATTAAGCCGTAATGAATGGGTTTTATGGGCGAATAGATCATCTTCAGATGCAAGTAGATCGAAACAGATGGGTGCACCCGGTCCAGTTTTGCCTACGCTTACGGGCCATCGGAATCTTGATCTTGGCCAGAAGAAGAAGCAGCAGCTGCTTCTTCTTGATCATCTTCTGTAGACGAAGAATACGTTGATGATGATGATGATGATGGTGCATGGTTGAACGGCACATCAGCCTCTTCATAGGTGAACTAAAGAAAAGAACTAAGAACCTATAAGCCGTAAGCGTTCGCCGGTTGGATTGAGTATTGAGTTAGGGAAGGTCTCTACAGCAGCCGACTAGAAGTGCAAGTCAAGTCCGACGTACTCTACGTATCCGACTGGAATTACCGAGGTGGAAAACCAGTTTTCTGGCGATTTTGTCGACCGCGTTTTTTTCTGTTATTTTTGTTAATTTCTTTGGATTTCTGGTTATTTTTTCTTATCTGGTAAGATTAGACTTTCGTTCAGTAGATGACGTCATATCGCCATTCAATATACAGTCGCGGCATTCATTTAAATGACGGATTTCGTTGAGTGAATCTTCATTGTGGTCTGTGGCTAGTTTTTTGGATTTGTTATGCCCATTGGCACGTGGTTAGCTCATAAGATCAAAATGTCGTTCGTTTTGCTTTCATATGCAAATTGGCTTTAGTTCACGGGTCTAAACGGCAATCTGAACGACTTTGCGGTGGGGTTTACGATAAATTTTAGGTCGTATGCAGTTTGAAATAATTAATTTCGTAATTGGCATAAAGTTTTATGTAATTCGGATGACCTTTGATGACGAGATGGGTTTTATGTGAGAATTATGAGACATTTATTTTTCCATGATTTTTTGTTATGCGGTTTTAATGCAAATTAATGTTGCGGCTTGAACTTTAAATCGAAAGTTAGGGCGTGTGGGTTTTCGAAAGAGAAGAAAAATTCGTTTGGTTGTAGTTGATTGAACTGTGCCGTAATTTAGAACGAATGGATGAATTTTTTTTATCATAGCTCATGGAGAAATTGTCTTCTCCTTTTGAATAAATTTTACAGAAGAGGTCCCAGTTTACGAGTTTTTCTGAAAATTGCGCAAATTTCAATAAATAAAAAAGTCTGCTATAAATTTGGGTGCAGTTTTAGGGACAAACTCCGGGAAGGTAGGCAGCTTCATCGTCCTTATTGGAATTTTTGAAAAATTGAAGGCTTACGACGTGGTTAACGTAATATTTATGTCTTGAGCCCACTCCTGTGATGTACGCACTATATCAGAAAGATTCGCCAACTATACCGATATTACGCTATGTTCCAACTTTCTAACATATGCCGTTCGTGAGAAATAGAGAAACTGCCGGTGAAAACCGAGTTAAATATATTCTTACGAATTTTTCAATATCTCTTAGGACCGCACTGCGCACTTAAAAACACTTAAAAATGATTTTGGGATTTTTCGACCCACTAGCTGTGAAGAGCGGCTGAATACATTTTCACGAATTTCTCAATTCTCATGTCATTTAGTACCGAAGAAATACCTACTCTACAGGATAGTTAGGGAAACGCCTAAAACCCCAATGGTGGTGAAAAGATGTTTTTTTCACGATTACCTCTGGTTTCCCTTCTACGAGCAACTTATACAGTCGCCTAAAAAGTAAGGGATTTAAAAAAATTAAATTTTATATCTCAAGAACCGTACCAGTCTTTAAAATTTTACGAGAGTTAGGCCCAGTAGACTGTTAGCAGAGAAAAGAGTTTTGGTGGTGCAATTGTAGAGAGTGATGGTGGGAGGGGGTGGAAGTGAAAAAATTGTGATTTTTATTTCTCGAAAACCGCCAAGGATAGAAAATTGACGACTATATACACCGATATAGTAACATCCTAGAAAAATAAAAGTTTCGATAGGATTAGCAAGGTACGGGGATGGGGAGTGGTTCTTTATATCTCTGAACCGGCTTATGCTAGAAAGTTGAAACTTTATGTGTATATGTAAATAGTAGGAGTAGTTTAAATAAAAAAAAGTATTCAGATTTTCAATGGCGTACAAAGGGGGAGCAACAAAAATTTCCGGAAATTTTTTTTCCATATTTACACGAATTTTGTTATATCTTTTGGGCATGTCGAGTAATCAAATTGATTGATTGATTTCCTAGAAATATTTTTCATATATATCTTAGGTCTAATGAGGGATCGAATTCACTTTTACTTCTAAAGGCTTAAAAACTTAAAATTTAATCGAAGAAAAACTGATTTAATCATTTGTCGGAATTAAATCCCCTGGATGTACGGTTTTGTTCATGTTTACACGAATTCCGACAAATCTTTTAGGGTTAACGAGATCAAATTCGCTTTTACTTCAATGGGCTTTATATAATGGTCTTAAAATTAAGTTCAGAATTTTTCGATATTCAACCCCTAGTGTAAAATTGTAAGTAAAGTGTGTAAAATTTTTGAGTACGTTTTTACGAATTCCGGCATATCACTTAGGTCTGATGAGATATCGGATTGTTTTTTACTTTAACGGGCTTTCAATGCAATCGCCTAAAAATCGGTTTCAGAACTTTTTATATGCAACCACTAAAGGACTATATTTTTATTGAAATTAAAAAAAACCCAATTAAGGTGGGGTGGGGGGTACGGTTTTTAAACTTTTTTTTTAAATGAATGTATAAGATTTCAAGAATATTATGTCAAAATTTCATGTCGATCGGAGCACTTTTAAGAAAAAAAAATCTGCCTAAAGAATAACCAGGAGGCTGTTTGGAACGTTACTTTTTAGATTGTCAGTCGCAGAGACATGACCTAAAAAATATATATTTTTATAAGGGTAGCAAGATACAAGATTTCCGATCTAGAGAACGGCTTATGGTAGAAAGTTGAAAACTGGTACCTAGAGGTGGATATAAAAAATAATGAATTCAACAAAATTCTACAAAAAAAATCAATGCGCCAGTTTCAAAATCCACCTCTTTCTCACCACCCAAAATTTCACCCAGAAAATGTATATATGTAATATAAAAATTTCATTACTAGTATATGTATACATCAGAGTCTCCGAAGTGTAGAGCGTTAAACACAAAAACGTACGGCGGACAAAAAGAACTTTTTTAATACTAAATCGTCAAAATGTATATTTTCGAGGCAGCAACTTCTTTTTTTTTTTAAATCGATATCAATACCTACTTTATATATTTAAAAAAAGGCCGTCGAGGTAAACACGAAATACTTTCATACCCGACCACCCAACTAATGGGTGGTTCTAATATCATGGCTCTACTACCATGGCTCTATATAAATTCGAAGTCTCAACTTTCTAGCATAAGCGGTTCTCGAGGAGGTTCCACGGCACTCTAATAAGAAAGAGGGGTGGGTGTAGAGAATTCAAACAATTGTATTGCACGTAGAGTAGAGCAAACTTCTTCTCTTTTGAAACACATACTACCGAGTGAATACAGGCTTCCGAAAACGTTAAGAAAACGTCAAGAATGACTTTAACTTTTCATTCTGATCGCATATAGTTTTCTAGACTACAACCAGTGTTCGCACGTACTGATTATGTGAAAACTACGATCTAATAAAATATATTTGAAATGTGTTTGTTTCTAATATGCTGTTGATAGTAAAGAGCCGTACAGAATGAACGCATCGCAGTCGGATTGGAATGTCAAAATGTCGCAACGAGATGCAATGAAACGATGTGAACCGCAAGTAAACGCTGCATGAACACAATGACCGGATTGAGTTCGCAGTTCGATTATATCAATGTCAATAATCAAAGCGAAATTGATATGG
Organism: Beris morrisii; assembly: GCA_951812415.1. Classification (NCBI taxonomy): domain Eukaryota; kingdom Metazoa; phylum Arthropoda; class Insecta; order Diptera; family Stratiomyidae; genus Beris; species Beris morrisii. Next base: position 54,965,414 of record OX638310.1, on the reverse strand, counting down.
ACGCGAAAATTGGTGAACTATTTTTAATGCTCATCGAAATATCTTTCACTTTCCATTTTATTATTTTCTTCTTAAAATTACACAGTGCGTTTTAGGTTATGATAATGTCATATTTGACATTCCGATGCGTTCACTTGCGATCATTTCAAATATTACGAACTTACTTGCGACTCTCTGCGACCCATTGCATTCATTCTGTGCAGCTACATACAATCACATGTATTTTAAGCTCGTTTTTTTCTCCTCCGTTATTTTGACACTCCAATCCGACTGCGATGCGTTCATTCTGTACTTAAGACGATCGAATTATGATCGTGAAATATATATATTTTTTAACGTGATCTAGTTTCTTACTTTGCACTTATTTGTATTGGAACTTTCCACCGTAAAAAAAGACAAGGCAAGACAAATGTCTTAACAAGTTCTCATTTCAAAGATCGCCAATTAGATCGAACGACTAAATCAATAATAATGAATTAATGTTTGACAATTCATCAAAGAGCGACATTCCTCTGACCAATAAATCAACTCAATAAAATGCAAACAAAAATGAACTAATTTTCTATATTTAAGCGACTGTCGCAATAAGCAATAACATTGATAACAGAAAAGTTACAAAACATTAAAACAAAGCAAAAAAAAATTAAAATTAATGCGAGTTAAATAATATTCGAGGCTGGAGAATACAAGTACAAGTTCGAATTCGGATTCTGCTCTAGCCGAGAAACGCATGCTCCGAAGCGAAAAATACAACGAACTCGACGACGGAATTATGAATTCTTCATTTCGTATTTATTTTCTGGATTATCGCTGAACCATATCTAGAATCTAGATAAACCAAAGCGGATAATAATCCATTTATAGAACTTATCAGTGCCGATTGATTCGCACCTTGAATCGGGTAACTTTTGTAGATTTCGCGAGTTAATTGGCGCCTACTTCGAAGCAGTACCTGGCTGGCTGACCAAGCAAGAAATCGTGATGATTCGCTGGGAAAAAGGCTTCAAGCCGAATGTATAATTAACGTGGATTGCATCATCGGTCTATTTCACGTTTTCCACGTTGCTTACAATGTCCGCCTTTCGCACCTTAACTAACACCGCTTGCACCTTTCTTTTGACCCCTGAAGCGGAATCAACGGGTCCGATCGCGGCTAAAAGATCGCCACGGATCACCGGATATCGGTGCAAGTTTACAGGTAGTAGTCTCATGAAATGGCAATTTTAATGCGCCTGGGCTACAAGCTAGAATCTAGAAAAGCTAACGAATTCTTAAAAAAACAGAAACTACTATACAAAAAATAAGAAACTGGTTTTTCATAATCTGTTTGATGGTATGAATTTTGGTGAGCCGGCCGGACAAAAAAAAATTCATTTTCGAATTTATGCGATTGCGACGATCGTATCCATTTAGCGCGATGAATAAAAATTGGCAAATTTTAATGCTGGAATAATTAACGGTCACTAAGCGAACTTAATTTATTCGAAGTAAACAATTTAATAAGATGACAATGAGTTTATTAGCTTTGATTTGATCATAAAAATAAACTTGGATTGACCATTTTTTTGGTGTGAAAAATTCGCAAGTTTCTTTTTTTTGAAAAAAAATCACCAAAGCGAATGATCTCTTCGAAATCGAATTCACTTACAACTCGAAATTCTTGGTAGGGGTATTGTGATCGATTTAAAAAATGCAACTCTACTATTTCTATTTTATGACTTAAAAAAGTTTAGTCCGTCTGTACACCGACCACCGTACGGCGTCTGCCGTTCGCAAAATCGTTTGAAGGCTCGTATCTCCCAAATCCTTTGAGCTATTTAGTAGAATTTTTTTTTTGGTAGACTTGGTGCACCCCTTCAAGTGCCCACTTTTTAGTGGTGGAGGTGTGAGGTGTGGTGGAGGTGTGAAGTACGGGGAGGTGGGGACCGTCTTAGACAGAAAATTTTGGTTTCTAGATCACAGCAACCGTTTACGCTAGAAGGCTGAAACTTCTAATTTACATAAAGCTTTGATAGTGGACCCTTTTGCAAAAAAATGCTCAATATGTGTGAAGGGATGCAGGAATAGGGGAAGAAAATATTAGGTCCGAAATGCTCGAAAGCCGAGATTGAGACGTCCCATGTTAAGATCCATGTCTCCTAAACGGTTTATGTCACGAAATTGAAACTTAATGACTGTCTGTAGGTATAGTAGGAGAAAAGACTAAGAATAAAACTTTGAAGGGAAAGAGTGCGGGGGTGGGAGGTGAAAAACTTTAGATTACGATATCTTACGAACCAATAGCGCTAGGATAATGAATTGCGGTTAGTGTAAGTTGACAAATGGAGTTTGATCAAAGTAAAATTTTTAAAGGAGACTGTGTGGGGCACGGACGTTGGGGGGATAAGAATTTTTCTAAAAAATCATGTCTCATACTCAAGAACTGTTTATGGCGGATGCTTAAAATTTTTACTGGAAGTAGGCCTAATAGACGCCCTAGTAGAGAAAAAAATTTTGGCAGTACGAGTATAGTGGGTGAGGGTGGCGGAGGGTAAAAAAGGAAAAATTCAGATATTTATATCTTGAGAACCCATAATGATGGATAGTTGGTATGTACAGGGTGGGCCAAATACAAGTTTCTTTTTAAAAATGCAATAAAATGAACAAAATTAAATTTTTTCCATGTATTATGGCTTTATTAGTAAGAGTAAACATTCCCATTAATGATGGAACACAACTTCGTTCAAGTGGCTGACTCGGCTGGCTGCGCAGTAGCGCATTCTGTCACTCCAATTTTCCAAGACCTTGTTGATGGTTTCGGGCTGTAGCTCACGGATTGCTTGGATGATATTGGCCTTAAGTGCTTGAATCGTTTCTGGATTGTTGGCATAACATCGGTCCTTCACGGTTCCCCACAAGAAAAAATCCAAAGGGTTCAAATCGCAGCTCCGAGGCGGCCAATTGACATCGCTGATAGCACAATTTTGGAATTTGGTGCGTAAAAGATCGATTGTGGCATGGGCTGTGTGGCATGCCGCGCCATCCTGCATGAACCAGAGGTCGTCCAAATCCATGTCTTCAATTTCAGTAAAAAAAAGTCGGATAACATGGCAGCCACATTCTCGTCTGTGCGCACCGTACGACGACGGGGGCCATGAGTGTTGTCCACTAGCATGCCAGTCTCACGAACTTTTCGCACAAACTTGCGTACAGCAGGCGCGGTGGGTGCTTCATTTCGACCAAAACTTCTTTTCAAAAAACGCACTGTTTGGGCTACTCAGCACTCACTTTGGAAATAAGTTTTCAATATTTCCCAACGTTGTTCAAGCGTAAAGCGACTCATTTCGTTCCGCGGAGGTATGATACTGACTTTCTGTCAAGATTTCGAGCGGGAAACAGCTTTCAGTGTCAAAATAACTTATGATTTAAAAAGAAACCACTAGATGGCACACCCTGTAGATAGATCTATAGTAGTGGGATGTCAAAAAAAAAATTAAGGGTAGAATGGTACGAGGGTGGGGGGTGTTTATCTTATCTATAGAACGGCTTAAGCCCATTATCCAACCAATGCAGCGCTGCATGCAGTAGTTTTGCTCACAGGCGATTTGCATGCTCCATGATCCAATCAATGCATTGCAGTAAATGTTCCGGCATGCAGTAACTCAAATTTTGCTCTGTGTGTAAATTTTGTATAGCGCTGCGTAAGGCCAGCCAACAGTCAAATAAGAAATGTACTAAACTAATAGAATTTTTCTGGAGGGAAGATTAGAAAATTTGAATTTTGTCAGTTTTAGATCAAGAAAACTATAGTAGCCTTAGAGAAACACTGAATTAAAAATTTTATTTGATGGAAAATCAGAGTAAAGCTAGTATTACACTGTTTGACCAAGTAGTCAAATTGCAGTAATAACAGTAATAAGCAATGCGAAATTGCGAATTCCAATTAATCTCACAGTATCCGCTCAGTCAAATTCGCTATTTCGTATTGTTTATTACTGCAATTTGACCACTTGGTCAAACAGTGTAATACTACACTCAGAGAAAAACCTTGGTAGCATTGACAAAAATTCAGTTCAATTCGACAAAACTATGGTCAATATACGTTCAACAAAATACTTTATCGTATTGACAAATTTCATATATTCTTTGACAAAAACCCACTGTCTAGATAACAAAAGAATTTGTTGAATTGAGAATTAAGAATTGAGCGCTCCATTGATTGGATCATGTAAAACATTTCGCTGCCCTCCAATGCAGTAATGAATGCAGTGCTACATTGATTGGATCATGGGCTTTATGCTAGAAAGTTGAAACTTGGTGAAAACCCACAAAACCATGAAACCTGAAAAAATTATATTTCTAGTATCTATAGTCATTAGATTAATTTTAAAAAATAGTTTTATATACTGCAGACAGATGGCAGCAAATCTTATTAGTGAGAAACAACATAAAATATTATGAAAAAAAAATTGCATTTATCTCCAATAGATATACTGGTGGGTTAGGCAACTTTTGCTCTCATAGCCTAATATGTTGATCACCTAGAAAAGTAATTAAGATAAGAAAATTTCAAATATTCATTGGCGTATGGAAGGGGAGTCAAAAACAAATGATCAGTTAAAATGGAATGCATATATAATATTGTAACGAATTTCGTCATATCTTTTAGGTCTTTTATAATATCGAATTAATTTTTTTTCTACGGATTCTTCACATAAATGCCTAAAAAGTATTTTCGGGATTTTTTGAAATTCGACCTCTAAAATGGTTGTATACATTTAAAGGGATTGTATACATTTTCACGTATTCAGCCATATCCCTCAGGTCTGATCAAATATCGAACATTTTTTCACTTCCACATGCTTGTTTTATAGTCGCCTAAAACCAGTTTTCAAAATTATTTTCCCTTTTCAACGCCTAAGAGGTGTACAAGGGTTGAAAACGTTTTCACGAATTTTGTCATATCTCTTAGGAACATCTAATTGGTACTTTGTCGGGCTTTCTTTATATATATCTAAAAACTTCTTTCAGGAATTTTGGGATATTTAACCCCCATGCGAGTGTAAGGGAGGTTTCCTACGTTTTAAAAATTTTCAGCAAATCTCTTAGTTTTTAGATTTCACAGTGACTTCCCTGGAAATGAATAGGCAGCGAGCTCGCCAGAAGGGGGTCGGCGATTAGCATAGAGTTGGTCGATGAATCGGTCCTATGTCCCATTGAACGTGTAAAGGGAATGATTGATATAGAAGCGCTCAGACAGAAGGAGGAGGCCTGGGTGAATCTCTCGCGTTGCCGGCAAGCAAGAATCTGCTGGCCGAAACTTGATAGGAGGAACCTAGCTTTATTTTTGGGCAGGAACATATGCAGACAACTTATAGGGGTCTTAACGGGACACTGTCCTTTTGGGAGACATGGAGAAAGGCTGGGAATACCCATGGCTGATCTGTGTCGCTGTGGTGACGAGAATGTTGAACCGACACTGGAGCATCTAGTGTGTGAATGTGAAAGTCTGGCACGTACCAGATATCGGTACTTGGGGAAATTCTCCTTGACCGATCTATCAGAACTTGCGATGATACCTTTATGGAGAACTACTCTCTTCATAAAGAAGAACAATATTTGGAATCAATAGTCTAGAGACCGGTTTATGCGAGGGGACCACAATGGATCCACAGTGATCTCTCGTGATGGGCTGTGGCACAATGCTTCAGTCTACTCTTCTAAACCTAGTCTAACCTAGGTTTGATGAGCTATCAAAATGCTTTTCACTTCTGCAAAGCTTAGTAGGCTACAAACCAAGTTTAGGATTATTTGATATCCAACACCCAAGGGTTACTGGGGTAGCATATATTTCCACAAATTCCTAGACATTTCTTAGATCTGATGAGCTGTCGAATTGATTTTTGCGTCCTAAGGTTTCCAACAAAATCGCCAAAAAGTTTATTTCATAATTTTTAGATATTCAACCCTAATGTGTAAGGGAGTTGCACAGTTGCATACTTTCACAGTTGTCGAAATATTTCTTAGGTTTGATAAGATATTAGATTGGTTTTTACTTCCACAGGCTTTTTATGTAATCGCCTACAAACCCATTTCACGATTTTACGATATTCAATCCCGAAGGTGTGTAAAGGGGTCGTATATGTTTTGACAATTTTTGCCATCTCTTAGTTCTGATGAAATACACAATTGGTTATTACTTTTACAGGCATTTCATGTAATGACCTAAAAATCAAATTCACGATTTTTCGAAATTCGACACCAAGTGGGAGTGAAGGGGTTGCTTATGTTTTCACAATTTTTTCAAAATCTCATGTGTCTGATGAGATATCAAATTCCTTTTTATGTAATCGCCTAAAAAAACTTTCACAATTTTTCGACATTCAACCTCCAAGTGAATGTATTGGGTTTGTATACTCGTACGTTTTCACAAATTTCGTCATATCTCTTAGGTCTGATGGGGCAGTAAATTGGTTCTTACTTCCATGGGTCGAGTCGTCCACATGGGTTATTTATACGCTTAATCGGCTAAAAATCTACATTTGATATATTTTGTTCTCTATTCTTAGGACAAAATTGACTTTGCAAAAAACATCCTAATCTCGAACAACTGACCGCGTCCCGGAGTATGACCCAATTATGTAACTCATGTGGCATATGTGCCATGGCGTAAGAATTCTAGCGCGACCCCATTTAAGTTGCTTCCCGAACTTTGACCGCAAAATACTAAAGTTTCGCAACAGCCTGGCCAGATTTTTTTTATCTTCAAACTTTGTAATTGTACGCCATTTTGCTCAATGAAATATGAAAAATAACAAAATTCAATTAGAAGATTTTAAAATTTTTCAAAATTCTGTTCAATCGCCGTCATCATCAATGCAAGATGCATTCATTTATAGAAATGACTCCGTAATTTTTCAGGGAAGCACCAACTCGTCATCTACCCATTGAAGTTAATTATGAGAATGGTGGCGTCAAAAATGAATAAATCACCCGAACTGATAGACCGGAAACGCCAAAACTTTAAGAACTCGGCACGCAACAAACTGGAAGGCTAAAAGCTTTTATCTATAGCAACAAAACAGGGTTGACTCATACGTCAACAAATGGATAATCGCGAGCTAAAGGCAAAGACGTAATCGTAAGCTTAACACTCTGCATACGACCTTCTCTGCCCAAATAGCTCAACTTTCCCAAGCGTTAAGAATAAGTTCTGCGCCCAAGCCATTAGTTGAGTCTATTTTCAACACCTGACCTAATGCTGTCACCTCCTTCACAATTGACTTGAAATCGAAGCCTCGGCCAAGCTAGCAGAGCGTTTTATTTACACGCTACAACAAAGTGTTTCTTTGCACAACGACAAATTCCGATCGATCGCAAAATCCGGTACACCTGACTGAATCGATCTAGCAAAGCCGGTAAACGGCAACATCACTCGACAGACACTCAATAGACAGCGGTAGTAATTGTGCAAAATGTTCCCTAGTACATCTAGAGGTCGCGTTCACAACCTGACAAGGTCTACAAAACAGCTTCATCACTTGCATTCGGGCGAACTTCTTGGAAAGGTCTTCGAGTTCTGAGAGATTCCAGGTCCAGAGCCACCATCAATCATAGGACGCGCGGTATCGAATCAACTATTTATCGGCACAATAGGCTGTTGGCTGCCAAGTGTCACGTTAATTACCTTGACGATGTGGCGACACCCGGCTTAGGACGCTAGGTCTTGGCCGAATGCTTCCGTTGCGTGTTGTAAGGCTACCTCAACTTCTATACCCACCGATGCATCAGGCTATTGGGAAACTGGCTTCAAGTCAGTCTCGTATCTAAGCCAATCCGAAGGGGCAACAGTCGATCCAAGTTGATGTCATCCGTGGAATGTGGATAAGCTTTGCCTGTAACTTCGGTCTGATTACGTGAAGACGTTAAGCCGTTCGTTCCCTAGCTTCGGCGGATAAAGTAGCACGCTAGCTCCTCGTAGCTACTACCACCGAAATTGTTCTCAACTGCGAGAACTCTGGAAGCACCGTCGAGGCTGCGGGCTTATGGTCTCCACTATTTGCGGGTATGACCTCATCGCAATGAAAACAAACAAATTCGAAGCTGGCTATGTACTCGCTATGCTCCACGAGCGAGAAGGGGCCGACTACGGCGGTAGGTGGAAATACAGCAGCAACAAACAACAACAAATAGAAACCGTCTACCGGGGGGGCTCTTTTTTAATGCTACGTACGTAAATTTCACGATAGCGTTCAGTGCGGTTCGGGTACCAACAGTGTGAGCGATATAAAGTTAATCCGTCAGTTGACGTGGGCAGTTTGGGCTTCTGTACAGCAAGCAGCAAGTAAACTACTGCCGTCCCAATGTCCCCAATCTGGCCACTTTCCAACTGCTTTTCTACCGGTCCGGTGGGGTTCAGTGTCATTACTCGACGCCAGGTAAGTCAAGTCAATGGGAATAATTGATTTCTCCGTGTGACACTTCGGTCGAGAGGGGGTGGCGTAGGGGTGATTATTGACTATGTTCACCTACCCACCACGAGATGATTAGAACATTTTTTTTCAAATTCAAACTGATGCCGCACAATCGTTTTCGGTTTTGTAATTGGATTGCTGGAATGGCGATGGTTCCGTCTGATATATCCAAGACACAAAAATCGGAATTGAAACGGCGATAAGATAAAACCAAGTCAGCTCGAAATTATGTTAAGAATCTATTTTTTCATTGGGAAGGTAACTCCACAGGTAATGGACGGTTTTAGCTAATGGGTCGGTTATTTGGAATGCGATTTTTATGCGCGACAGCAGGCGTTATCCATTACGAGTAGTGCCTATAGAATTTCTACCGGTGGTGGTACTGAAACCGAAACGTGAAAACAAATTACGCAACTTTATTTTTTTATCTCAGGTATGCATGAAGGTGGCATATAAAAGTATTGGCGACAGAATGATTCAGTGTCTTAAGGTTAGATTTTTCAAGAAAATGACTACTTTGAATTTTCAGACAACGTTTTTTTTTTCTTAGTTACTGATATTTTGTTTGAACAAGCAATTACCAGAGCGAGCTTATAATTGCTTCAGCAAAATTCGTCAACATTGCAGTGAATTACGCACAGCTTAGAATAATTTACAAAAATTCAAATTATTTATTATACCTATACCAAAAAGAAACGTGAAGATACAAGTAATTAGTTTACGTAAATGATACACTGCAAGAAATATAGTTCGCAGTATTAACGAATTTTTTTCATTAAACAAAATTCTTTAGATCAATGTAAAAATCATTGAAACAATCAACAAAATCATCGAGTACTTTTCATTAGCTATGAACTGTACATGAATGCTATGAATCGCATTTCGCTAAAAACATTCTTATAAATAGAAATCATCGATTAAAAATTTTGATGACCACCTTCATCAAAAACTGAATTTTTGTATTTTCACATTTCAGGGGTAGTAGGCCGCAAAGAGACAACACAAAAACAAAACCGTCTGTTCAATGCTTAAGCGGTACGCAAACGCGTTTTACGGCTTCCATCTCGTAAACCCGTTGAGATATTAAGATCAAATATTTTTGGTGGATTTGGGTAAACCCCTTTTTAAATGGTGTCTTTTTTGGGGACAAAAAATATTGGTCTATATTTTGAAAACTGCATATACTAGGAATACTAGGAAAAATTTTTGTGATTGAGGGTGGAAAGGAAAAAATCTTAACTTCAATTTCTAAAAAACCGCTTAGAATAGAAGCACATCTCTAGAAAATTTTTTGATAGGAGTGGCCAAGTACAAGGAGGGAGGGAGGAATGTTTTTGGTACAAGAACTACTTATGCTAGAAAGTTGAGTTTACATTTACTAGAAAATTTACTATTACTTTACTATTTTTTAATGATTATTTTTTAGTGATCGACCTGAAATTTCAAAAATATTTGCTACCCTGAAATTTTGTATTTACACGTTTTAGGACTAGTAAACACCAGAACAGAAAAAAAAAATGTCCGTCTGTCCGCCGTACGCAAAATCGTTTGAAGGCGCGTAGCTCCCAAACTCGTTGAGGTATTAAGTTGAAATTTTTATGGTGGGTAGATTGCATGAACCTCTACGACTAGACGAAAAATTTTGGTTTCCAGATCTCAGGAACCACTTATGCTAGGAGGCTAAAACTTGGAACTTATGTAGTAGTATGATAGTGGACTCATTTGCAAAAAAATGGTCGGTAAGGGTTGAGGGGTGTGGGAGTGGAGAGGAAAACAATGAGTCCGAAACGCTTGAAAGCCGGGATTGAAACATTCTAAAATCCATATCTCCTGAACGATTGATGTCAGAAGATTGAAACTTTATGGTTGTCCTTAGGGATACTTCAAGATTAGGCAAGGGCTAACTTTTTTAAGGGTGGTGGTGGGGTGGGTGGGGAAAAACCTTGGATTACAATATCTTCCGAACCAATTACACCAGGAAGATAACATTTGGTTTCTGTATATGGGATCACAAGAGGAGTCTAATGAACTTTTTGAGGGGGGAGGTGGAGCACGAAAGTGGGGGGATAGCAATTTCTCAAAAAATGTAATTTTTATATCTCAAAAGCCGTATCAGATATGATCTTGAAAATTTTACAGGAGTTGTGGTCGGTAGAGCTCTAGTAGGGAAAAAAATGTTTGGGTGTGGGTGCTGGGGGTGATTGTTAAAAGGGGTAGAAAGGAATAAATTCTAAAACCGTAATGAGTAGAAAGCTAAAAATTTAGGATTATATAGAGCCACTATAGAGCCATCCTAGAAAAAAAATTTGATAGGGGTAGCAAGGTACAGGGGTGGGGGTGGTTTTTTATATCTCAGAAACAGCTTCTGGTAGAAAGTTGAAACTTAGTACGTATATGTAGATATGTTATTCGAGTAATTAAAGCAAAAAAAAGTTCAGATTTTTATTGGCGTTCAGAGGTTGAGTAAAAAAAATATCCGTGAATCCACATTTTCACGAATTTCGTTAAAACTTTTAGACATGTCGAGCTATCAAAGCAATTTTACTTCTGCAGGCTATTTATATAAGCGCCTAGAAACGTTCTTCACAATTTTTCGATATCTAACCCCTAAGGGGGTGTAAAGTGGTTGTGTACATGTTCAAGAGATATGGATTTTAGAATGTTTCAATCCCGGCTTTCAAGCGTTTTGGACTCATTGTTTTCCCCCCACTTCCACACCCCTCAACCCTTATCGATAATTTTTTTGCAAATGAGTCCACTATCATAGTACTACATAAGTTCCAAGTTTCAGCCTCCTCGCATAAGTGGTACCTGCGATCTGGAAACCAAAATTTTTCGTCTAAAACGCTCCCCCCTCATCCACCCTTACACCCCCACCCTTCCAAAAGATACCAGTCGTAGGAGTTTACCCAATCTATCCACCATAAAGATTTCAACTTAATACCTCAACGGGTTTGGGAGCTACGCGCATTCAAACGATTTTTCGTACGGCAGACGGCATACGGCGTACAGACGGAAATTTTTTTTTTGGCTTTTTCGATGTTTACTAGTCCTAAAACGTGTAAATACAAAATTTTAAGGTAACAAATTTTTTTCAAATTTCAGGTCGATCACAATACTTTATTATTAAAAAATAATTATTAAAAATTGACTTCTACAGCCTCTTCACATAAGCGCCTAGAAATTGTTTCCTGATTTTTCGATATTAAACCCATAAGGGTACACCCCCCAGTAGTTGTGTACGTTTTTACGAATTTCAACATATTCCTTAGGTCTAATGAGAAATCAAATTCTCTTTTACTTCTAAGGGCTTTAAATCAAATTACCTAAAAACTAATTTAATAATATTTCGATATTCCACAAGACAACGTGGTGTTTGTGTAAATTTTCACAAATGCCGACAATTTTTTTTGGTTCTAATGGGATATTGTGGGTTTTATTTATTTATTATCGCCTAAAAATCATATTCACGATTTTGCGATATTCAACTCTTAAGGGAGTGACTGTATACGTTTTCACGAATTCCGAGTTATCTCTTAGATCTGTTGAGATACCGATTGCTTTTTATATCATCATACAGTAGTCTAAAAACTGGTTTCAGAATTTTCTAAAACTAAAACTAGTCGCACATTAACCTGCAGCGCCCTTGCCCCTTCAGCTTAACCTAGTATCTTGGAATTTTTACAACTATTCTGTCGGTGCAACTATATCGATGCCTTTGTCGAACTCAGCTCTAAATTCGACGCATGTGGATCCGCATAACTCATAGGAACTCCACCGGTATTCAATCGGATCCTGTGAATGCATGCAGATCTACACAACATTTCTATTACTGACTAAATTTTTCTAAGCTTAATCCATTCAGTACTGAACAGAGTTACCGCTTCAGGTTTACAAATTCAGCACTGAATAGATACCGTATAAATGGTCAAATATTATAGAAATAAAATAGATAATTAAAAGAACACAATTTTTAAACTCTAGATGAAATCATATAGAGTATTATAAGTTTAATCCAGCCCAAAAGTTTGTAACGCATAGAACCAAACCTCGGACGAAAAAAAGTTCTACATTATTTTTTGTTTATTTGTGGCCAAAAACCTCAAATCCGCTTGACGTCCGTCCGTCTGTCCGTGAACACGATAACTCAAGAACGCCTTCACCTAGGATCTTGAAATTTTGAATCTGGATGTTTGGTTGAATTTGTAAGGCTAAGTTCGTGAACGGGCAAAATCGTCCTACTCCTTCGGGTAGCTGCCATACAAAATGTCCTTAAAACACGTGTTCAAGAATATTGTTCGATAACTTCAGAAGGGTTTAAGCTACGACATTGAAATTTTGTATATGTTATTTTTCCAATAGTTGGAGCTAAATGTATGATTATGAAGAAAATCCTGTTAGTCCTTCGTGTAGCTGCCATACAAATATCCTGTCAAAACGTCTTCACTTAATTTACGGAACTTACTATAACTCAAGTAATCTTTTAGCTATGAATTGGAAATTTTGTACAAATTAGTTTTGAGTGAAAAGAAAGTTCGACTTTACTAGTCAGCGAAATCCTTTTACTCCTTCTGGTAGCTGCCATACAAAATGTCCTTAAGACACGTGTTCAACAATATTTTTCAATAACTTTTGAATGCTTCAAGGTACGAATTTAAAATTTTGTATACGTTCATTTTTAAATGGTTCCAAGGAAAAGGATAAATGTGTAAGAAATCGAGTGAGTCCTTCCTGCACCTCCCATGTGAAAGTCCTTCAAAAAGGAAATTTTTTTTCGATGACTTACACAGTTCAATATATGAAATTAAACACTGAATATTGTCTTTTAATTTTGAGTAGCAATCTAATGGCAGTCCTTAATAAAGGACATACAACATGCACACATGTAATTCTACTTTATCCGCAACTACAATATAAATCGGAGTTCAGTATTCATCTAGAGTATTATACGATTGGCTTGCAGCCGATCGTGACTGCAGTATGTTTTTAATTTCTATTAAATAATATAATAGCGTATAGTTTTAAATTTGTGATAAAGTTTAAAACATCCTACATTCTTTAGTACCGTAGCAGTACTGATTCCTCGGGAAATTGATATCACTTCTAAAGTTCTGCTTCGCTACTGAAAACCCAAATTAGTTTCGAATCAATGCAATTACGGTTCAGTATTGAGAAAACAATTTGTTTGTAGAAAACTTATATGACGGGTAAGACAATGTCCGAATTTAGTTAAACAACATTCATTCTGGCTTCTTTCAAAACTTAATTCAGTACCTAAAAATTTTATGTGGGAAGACGAAGAAGACATCAAATAATGTGGTCGGCCTATAGGTTCAACATTCCGGAAGACATTTGTCTAGCTCCTCAGTCTTTATTCAGTGGATGGTCAGGTTAGAGGTTTCCTTTCGTTTCCATTTTTATACCTGTTCCGCAGCAACCACCTTCAAATTGGTACCTAGCTGAACCTGGACCCGCGCCCTATCATCATTCCTCATCTTGGAGGAGTGCTAAATAAATCAAGCACTGGGCATTCGTTAAACAGATACTTCATCCTTTCCTTACATTGCAGGCACTTGTACGACATTTTTGTACTAATAATACAGCGATGTTGGAATGGAATGACTAGTCTCCTCAGCTCCTTACAAATCTTTTCACCTTTTACTTCAACCAACTTTCACTTGCTATGCAATCTTCTATGGAACTACTTATTCCATAAAACCTTGTAATTTTTATAAAGCACTAAACCTCGAGAGCCTTTCTTAAGGCTTTGCTTCGGCATAATAAAAATAAATAAGTAAAAATACCTGAACGTAATTGTGAGTATGTGAACTCAAGGTACCGACCGCTACAAAACTCTGGTGACCTATTTCTTCACAATTTTTGGGAAACTGGAGAACGTAATTCGTAAGAGTGTTGCTTGTAGAAATTCACCAACAGCAACTAAGCAAAAGAAAGATTCAAGATCCAAGACGCGATAGAATAAAATAAATCGGATAAGTAATCGCTGTGCATGCGCTATTGCATTTCAACAATTTTCTTATCCTAACCTACTGGTAACTTTCTATGCAAACGTTTGATAGTAAATGGACTGAAAGACTATTTTCTTGGAATAGGTCCAACTGGTTACTGGCCAATGGCATCACAAGTTACAGAACAAGACGTGCTTATTACTCTTACATTTCGCTTGGGTTCGTTAATATTTCAGTCGAGGATGTGTTTCGTTTATTGCAGGGACACTTTGTCTGTTTCGAATTGTTTCTGTAACTTTTGATATTACTTGTTTCGCCCAAAGAAAGTAAATATTATGGCTATCTAGCGACGAGATAGGTCTGCTAGCTTCAGCTGGCATGCCATAAGATTGTTTGCTCGGTCACGACATAACTTCCGAGCAAATAGTAACGAAAATTTCTATCTAGAGTCAGTATTGTAAGACATCTCAAAATCGTCCAGACTCTCAGAAGAAGAAAATTCAAAGTGTTAATGAGTCCTGGTGAACGATAAAGGCTGGATCCAAGGATCCTGTTTTTAGATGAAGCATAGTTGCTGCCATTAGAATCTCGGCTAAATGTTCACTTTGCATCGAGCATTAGGAAATAAATACCGAAAAACGTGAGGTAAGCTCAGCAATTTGTGCCAACTTTCTTACTGATCTAACTATACTTAAGTCGATGGTCTAAGTCACTAGTACTTAAGCAGTAATATTGTATATTTATGGTATATACTTATTAATGAAATATAATAATAATAATAATAAATCTTACTGATCTGATAAGAGGAAGAAATTTGCTTGAAATGAAACGTCAGTTGCAAAAGCGATCGAGTAACTGCCATACATCGCAAGGTTTCAAACTATATTTCGAAAAAACTTCAGGTTTTGACAAAATTTTACGAAAAGCATCTGGATTTTCCACACACTGGCTAGATTTTGAAGAAAAAACAGCCCTAAATCTACTGAAACCGGCTCAAAATCATACAATGAAAATTACAATTTTGAACATTAAGTTAACTGGTAAATTGAGAAACCAAAAAAAAATTCTTTGGGCCGATGTAAATTCTTTTTTAAGGTTTTGAAATCCAGTTTTCAAAATCTGTCTATGAAAGTGTAGGAATTTCTATGGAGACATCACAGGTACCACTTTATTTATTAAACACTTTCGTATACAGGGTTATTCAGAGTCAATAGTGAAAAAGAAAAAAAAAATTGTCCTGGAGATTTGTCCGAAAATCTAGCGTTGACAATTTTCTTCATGAAGAGCGTGATGGATTTAAATACGGATATCTTTCACAATATTTAACAGAATTCCACGGTTTGTAGGTTTCTGTGGTCCTGAGCCTGCTGTAGGTGTAGGGGAGGCGCACCAAGTACTGGATACTTTTTGAAAATTTAAAAAAACAATGGAATTATATTCAAAACTTTTTATTCAATACATTAACAAAGATCAATAATCTTATAAGCTTTGAAATAAAAACAAAAAAAAATTATATGTTTTCTTCAATTCCAATTCCTTCATTCCTCTAACTGACCTCAAAAATAATAATATAAATTTGTGTACCCCAATACTGGATATCCAATATTTGGGACACGTATCTACTATGGTAGTCCCAGAAGTACCCGACCTAACAAAGAAGACACAATAATTTGAGAAAAAAAAAAAATTATTTCTGAACATAGTCTCCTTTTTGATTGATACACATTTCCCAGCGATGTTGGATTTATTCGATACCCTCTTTATTGTGAGAACTGTCGAGCTCCTCAAAATAATCGTCAACCGTAGACTCCACCTCTTCTCTGTTTGCATATTTTTTACCCCCGAGCCATTATTTTAAGTTTGAAAAGAGAAACTAATGTGAGGGTATTAAATCTGGCGAATAGGGTGAACTGTAACTCACATTAACTTTGACCACCGCGAAAACGGATATGTGAACAAGTGCCTTGTCTTGATGAAACAACACTTTCTTTTTCGTCAAATGTGGCGTTTTTCCTCTCTCTTTTCACCACTCAAACGCTGCAATAAGTTCGCATAATACTCGCTGTTAATTGTTTTACTCTTTTAAAGATAATCAATGAAAAATATTCCACGAGCATCCCAAAAACTGACGCCATGGCCTTGTCTGCGGATTAGACTGCCTTCGCCTTCTTTGGAGCCGATTCTCCCCTGTTAGTTCATTTTTTTGACTGTTTCTTCGTCTTAGGTGTGAACTTATGGACACATGTTTCATCCCTGGTTATGAATCAACGAAAAACTTTGCTTTATTGCTGTGAAACATCAACAAACACTCGAAACATGCTGAAGACGCTGTTTTGTTCCATTGTGAGCAAACACAGCAGCCATCTTCCCCACAGCTCTCTCAACAGTGGGAACAGTTCAGTATCCAGTATTGAGGCATATAGGAAATTTACCCTAACATATTTACACAAATTTCACTATTTCTTATAATTAATAAAAAAAGAGCAGTTTGAAGGGAGCTAATTTAAAAACTTGTTGCGCGCAAGAACGCTTCGCAATTTTTTAGAAACAACTGACAGTAAATATGGAATTGCTGGCATCACATAAGTGACTAACTTCTTTTGATAATTCAGTTCGCGCCACTAAATTTAGATGGCGGTATTTAGATCCCATTTTAACAGGGTATCCAGTATTGCGCACCTATCCAATATTTGGTGCTCCTCCCCTATATCCTACGCATAAAATTAGATATGGCCAAAGATTGTTTGAACAATTTGGATCACTGCGGACAACGAAAATTGTTCTGGACTGGGACAGATTCTAGAAAAACCAATTTCTTTTAGAACTTAATGCCGAAGGATCTTGCTCACATAATTGCTATTAACAATTGTCAATGTAGACTGAACGAACATCTGTGGAGGATGAGAATCTTAAGTTCTGCCATATGTGACCAATGATGTGAAGAGGTGGAGGAAAAAGCTATACAAACCAGTGACTTAAGTAACCTCTGTTGGTGTTCACCCACGCGTAAAATGTATAATCAATCTGGCAGTGTGTAAAGCAAGGTATATCTTTATAGTCACAAGAACAGTATATGATACGAGATTTTTAAGTGTTAGTGAAGTGGTGCAGTGATAGCAATAGCATACCGTACCCACCCTACGTACCCATCCTTCACATTCACCCTACGCAATCACGGTAGGGTACGTTCCCAACCAACGCACTCACCGTACGTACCCAGTTTATCGAGCCAACCTTACACATCCATCCTACGAAATCATGGTTGGGGCCAACGTACCTTTCTACGTAACCATAATCATAATTAACGTACCCACATTGATAACAAACGTATTCATCTACATTCTTAACTAACGTGCTCTTCTACGTACCCAGTTAATTTAACCATGGATGGGTACATTCATAACCAATGTACCACCCTACGTAATCATGGTTCATTCAGAACTAACCTGCTTCCTATCTGGTTAATCGTAAATCGCGTGTTTGTTTCAATGATACAATGTCATCGGAATTTATTTCTCTCTCTGATGTTCCTTAGGGCTCTATCCTGGGCCCACTTTTATTCATCATATTTATATAAGTAGTGCATCGGAATTATCAGGTCAATTCTAAGATCATCATATATGTGTATATTACTTCTAATCTTTTGTTATTACTTTTTTTTCTCTTTCTTTACTTCTCCTTCATTTATAATATTTTTCTTTTTTATTTAATTTTTTTCTGTATTTTCTGTTGTGTAATTGGATAAGTTTATCTGTACAATAGACGTTCATTAAATAAATAAATAACCTACTCCCTACGTACTTGCCTTACATACCCATAGTGAGGTATATTCCTAACCGACACAACCCCGTACCCACCCTACGTAACAATGGTGTGGTACGTTCAAAGCTGTCGTACCCACCTCATGTATCCAGCCTACTGTACCTCCTCGTAATCCCACTTCACCAGGTACGATTCTAGTTTTTTTGCTGGGGGAGGATTCGGCACAAAACTTCTTGATTGAGTGTCCAGCTTTTACTCGAACGCGACTGACCATATTGGTCGCTACCTTCATAAGGAGTCGGGATCTATGACCTAGCCAATGCGTCAAACTTCATCAAGAAGTCGAATCAGCTTTGGGAAATTGAAAGGAGTCGAGTCCTCTTTTCTGGGGACTTAGTAAGCATTCAGACTTGTGACTGGTTGCATTTTTAAAGATTTCCATTGATTAGCGTGGGTTATATTTTGCGAAGAAAGACGATGGACTTGAGGCGGAAAGGAAGATCAGCTTAATTAAATCCAAGCTTACTTTTTTTAAAACTGAACCTTAGCCAAGCAAAATTCTGGTCTGTTCTAATTGGAGCCATTAATGAAGTTATTAAGAGCAAGCAATAAATCTATGAATCGAATTAAGATGCAGTACCGTAGGAACTCTCGAGTATTGACTGTTAACAGGTGTCT
The DNA here is from genome assembly GCA_951812415.1 of Beris morrisii. Lineage (NCBI taxonomy): Eukaryota > Metazoa > Arthropoda > Insecta > Diptera > Stratiomyidae > Beris > Beris morrisii. The sequence continues at coordinate 54,946,552 of OX638310.1, read as the reverse complement.
GTGACTGAAAGATTCATGCGCAATATTAGGATAGAAACCAAGACTGCCGCGGAGGCCAGGTGTTGCAGAGTGGAACTCGTACATGATTCGCTCGCTACGCACGTTCCAAATCCAAGATCCCCTAGCTCGAAAACGAATAGAATTACCGAGTCGATTACCAGAGTCCAGTACCATCTTCCCAATCACAAAACTTGCCCTAGCACGCTGTGCTTCAACCCATAAACCATATCCAAATGCGACCCTGAGACTCCAATAATTGCTGGGTTACTGCATCAATTACCCGAGTTGATTGCACACACGGCTCGAATAGAGATTCCCCCCTGCGTTGTCCATCAGCGATTCTTGGCTTATCAAGTGTGGTGCCGAAGATGCGCTCATGATGTGATCAGTGAACGCGAGGAATAATAATAAGTACCCAACTTGTAGAACGAAAGACGCAAAATTTAACCATACGTGCGCGACCTTTCCACATATACAAAAGCCCCCATATCCACCCATGTATAGGCGCAATCTGCGCCCCAATAAATAAAGTTTCCATTATGCTACAAACGCTCAGCCAACAGCCCAGTCCCCGATATGCTTTATGAGTTTCAGATCTTAATTTTAAGCAACCCAAAGCCAGAGCTAAGACCTTAGAACAGCTGATGATTACTACGACGTCTTAACTTCGGCGCAGAGATTGAGTGAGATTGAGGAAAAAGTCTGTTTTGTAGATTAAATGAGAACGCACCCATTCCAACGATTGGTGAAGTCGTTCGAAGTCGATTTGATGATGGCGATTAATGTCCGCTTTTATTTAGTTGCTTATCTATTGAAATTGAAAAAGAAAAAAATGCTGAAATCGGCGATTTTTCAGGTCAATGCTGTCGCTTGTCGTCGTCGCCAGGTGAGATTTCTCCGCTTACAGCGATAACGTTTTACCTTATTTTTATGCATTTTCTGATATAAAATTCATTTCTAGATTAGACCGAAACGAGTATTTTTCGCTGATTCATCGAAACGATTAAAAAAAAAATAATAGTGCAACCACCAGTTTGACTGGATCGCTTAGTATGTAATAAAAATCTGGTTGATGACGGATCTGATATTCATCTTTCAAGCCTTGCTGTTGCTGTTTCGCTAAAACTCGAAAACAGACACGCTTTAAGTCGTTTAGTTCCCAAACTCCGTAAATTGAAGTGGAGACCAACATTCAATTTAATATCTTATATATTCTGCTCTTCATCATTACAAATAATCTGCTTCGAAATGCTTTTGAAGACCACTCCGAATAGCAGCACGGAGTAACCTTTAAACATCTTGATCATTTGTTGGGGAGTGTCACTTTAGTAGCTATAAACTGACACTGTCTAACAAATGACGTTACGTTTTCAGATTTAAGCCCAACTCAAGCTTCAATCGAGGAGGACCTGCAACATTTCGATTGAAAAAATATTGTTAGAGGCCTATAATCAGAATTGGCTTGCAGCGCTATGGAAGAAGAAGACAGATTACCAAGATTGCCCCAATGTACCGGATTACTTCTGTATCAATGATCACACTGGTGGGGTACAACCTTACAGATCAAATCACGAGAAAAGAGCGTTAGAACAGACAGGGACTATGGAATGAAAGACCAAATAATAGAGAGTAAGCTAAAATCACCACACACTATGAAGGATGGCGAGGAACAGAAGACATTTACTTAGTCCGAGAATAGGAAGACGGTTCATAGAGGTCGAACTTACTAGGATATTTTCACAAGGACACATTCAAAGGCTTGAAACCAATGCATGTACAATCTATACCTTCGATAAGGCTTTCGGTAAGACTGTTGAGCGCAGGTTGTGGATTTTTAACTTCGATAAAGCTTCCGTAAGACTTGCGAGCGGAATCTGCACATTTCAGAAGCAATGGCTTCGGTAATAACCTCTATAAGGCCGTATGGAAGTAAATACCAACGGCTTTATGGAGGTTTGCAAGCAAGCTTCGCTCGACATATCTAATTAGAAACATCAAGTGATTCGGCTTCAACCCTATTACGAGAATGATTCTGTTTGGCCTAGTGTGTAGCGTAGCGGACTCATGTGTGACGGGACCGTGGTTCGAATCCGAGAGTATGCAAGGCGTAAGTAAAATCAATTCGCATTTTTCAAACAAATAATAATAATTTACAGGAAAATGAATTCGTAGTTGGAAGAAAACAAAAGTAAACAAATTGTGAATACTATTTTTGGTTTTTTTTTTCAAGTTTCGGTAAGACCTTAGCGAAGCCTCACATCCGAAGTATTGCTTCCCGTGAAAGTCATAACCTTCGTTTGGAAGCAATGTGAACTTCCGTACGAAAGCAAGAACAGTTTCGGTAAGGCCTAATACCAACTGTTGGCGCTTGGCTGTTGCTTCCATATGGAAGCAATATGAACTTCCGTACAGAAGCAAAAACAGCTTCGATAAGGCCTTATACCAACTGTTGGCGCTTGGTTGTTGCTGTTGAAACATGGGGAAATGTGCGCCAAATTAGTTCGGTAAGACCTTACCGAAGCTTTATCGAGGTTTTTTTTTTTTTTATAAAAATGCTTTATTTATTCAAATTCAAATATTCTTAGTCTACGTATGCACTACTCCCCCTTCTAAGGATATATCCTTGTGTTAGGGGTGAGGAGTCTCTACAATTTTAACATTAAAAATTCATTTTAGTTCCAGTTGCAGGCAAGGTAATTGACATTACTAATAATTAATAAATAATTCCAATGATATGTACAAAAAATAAAAAAATTAATATATAATAAAGTATTTCCACGTTTTATCATGTTATGTACAAAAAATAAAAAGTTAAAAATAAAAAAATGAATATATCACATAATAAGATATTTCTACGTTTTATCACGCCACTTCCGATAAGACAGTCCATATTTTGTATTCATGATTTCCTTTTAAATTCATATTTCGCAATTTTATGTTCCTATTTATACTAATATGTTCCAATATAATACAATTTTTTTAAATTTGTTTTGAAGTTAATAAGACTAATGCTTTTTTTATATAGCTTGGCAACTCATTGAAAAGTTGGCAAGGTAAGGTAAGAGAATAGTTTCGATAAGGCCTTATGGAAGTTAGTTTGCTAGTTGGGTACCGATGAAGTAGAACCGCTGCTTCGGATCAAGCAGTTATTAAGTTTAAGGCTACTGATTGCATGGCTAGCGTTGTCGAAAATTTACTACATTGCTACATTGATGAAGCTGTAACGGACTCCAATCAGCGATGTTCCCCTACTACAATTGATCTGATACTTTTTCCATCTAAATTTTCCTGCTCTGAACCGACTCGCAAAAAATAATATAGAACACATTCAACCTTTTGTTATACCTTTATTTATAAACAGTCTGTGCGAAGCCTTACAATTTTTCGGGTCAAAGTCTAAGAAGCGGTTAAAGCGCCAAAGGTGCCCACGCCACAGCCACCCTTACCTAAGGTTTTTGAGAACTTAATTTTGTGACCAGAATAGCTCCTTGTAAGATAATACTTTCCACATTCATCAGTGGTTCTTTATACCTACATTGAAATAAATAAACTGCAAGAAAAATATCGAAAAATCCTGAAAAAGATTTTTAGCCGATTGTATAATATACAGGTACCTATATAAAAAGTCCATTTATACATGTAGAATTTCGTCATATCTTCGTGAAAACGTATGTTACCTTTTCACCCTCACTTTAGGGTTGATTAAAAAAAATAATCCACGAAATTAGTTTTTAGGCGATTACATAAAAAGCCCGTAGAAGTGAAAACAAATTTCTCTACCACATCAGACCATAGAAATATCGCGAAAATTTGTAACAACGTACGCAACACCTTCACATCACCTCGGTGGTTGAATTTTAAGAAATCGTGTAATCAGTTTTTAGGCCATTAAATTAAATACCGAAAATTGTCAAATCGGGTGTAACCGCACTTACACCCACTTGGATTTGAATATCCGAAAATCCCGAAATCAAAATTTAGGCTGGACTACCTATCCGTAGAAGTAAAACCCAATTTAATAGCTAACCTAAGAGATATAACGGAATTCGTGAAAATACCTTCTCAGCCGTTCAAAAGTAAAAAATCTGAACACGTTTCTTTGGTGATTAAAAACAATTTTCGTGGAAATAAAAACGTTTTTGATATCTTAAACGAGTTGTGGTATCAAAACGGCGCGTCTTGTGCTAATTGGACCCTGTTTTCGGTAGCCGGGCCACCACGTAAACCAACCAACTAAGGGATATGGCGGAATTCATAACAATGATTACAACTGCTTTAGATCCCCTTAGGCATTTATCTAAAGAGCCCCAAAAAGTATAATTAATTAATTAGTTAGTACCATTTTATAATTTGTAATGTAGAGAATAAAAAACTTAATATCTTAACAAATATATATTAAAACTAGTTGGCATAGCAAAGGTATCTACGAGTAATTTAGTGAAGTAAATTCAAGAAAAAATGTAATTAATTTAATACATTTTCTCTGACAATTTTTTTTACTGTAAATGCTCTTCTATTACATCTACATATATCCACTAAGTTTCAAGTTTCTTACATACGCCGATCCAGAGATAGAAAAGGCACCTATATATGTAGATAAGTTCTGAGGTTCAACTTCCTATCGCATCGGTTCCTGAGATGTTAAAGGCAACATTTTTCGTCTAAGAACCTCCCCACATCACCTCAAAAAAGTGGCCACATAAAGAGGTCCACCTAGTCTATCCAATAATTTTTTTTAACTGAATAGCTTAAAGGGCTTGTGAGCTACGAGTCTTTAAATGGTTTAGCAATTTTTGGGTAGCAAATTTTTTTGTTAAATCGATCACAACAATTTATAATATTAAAATGATAAAGTAAAATTTTACCGATTTTGATGGGCTGAAAATGTCTTTGACTAAGCTGCGGCTAGAAAAACTTGAGGAAAAACTGACTCTTAGGGATGGCGTTAGATCTGTTACTCGATGAGTGTACGTGGTATATCAGAAAATAGATAAATTTTATTTGTTCAGGCCAATCCATTTATTATTCATCAAAGAAAAAACCGCGGTTGAACTAAATTCATCTCTTTCAATAAACATACTAGTGGATTATGAAAAATGTCTATTTCATTCATCTTACTGAAAATTTTCAATCTACTACGAAACTTTTAAATCTACTACGCTTTTTGGTTCAGATCCGCTACTAAAATTTCCGATAAGGGAACATCGCTGACTCCTAGCCTTTATCACTTCGATGATCTCAATTTGCTCCAATCCGCTTAGTTGTGCGAGATCATGCGCCTTCCATCCATCAGAACCTTCTTACTTAGTCCCGAAAAACCGCTCTGTCTTCCGGTTAGACGGTGTTTGGCTTATTCTGAGAGCCCATAAATCAGCGGGAGTTGTGCTCTGTTCAATGTGTCCCATTGATTAAGATGGGCAAGATCCAAAAGGGTGAAGATCGGCACTCCAGTAGGTGTCTTGACCGAACACTTCTAGGTAGGAATGTAAGAAGGCTGGGACTCGCTAACGATTTTCGAGAAGGTGAATACAGTGCTTTATCTTCTCTGCACCTGTCTGGCTCTGGCGTTAGGACCCAGTCGGACTTTTCGTAAGAGATGAATTTGTAATCAATGAGTAAGGAATGATTTTGTAAGGCCTTACCAAAGTAATGCAGAGTGTAATTGCTGTAAAATATTCTCGAATGCTCTCTCTGTACAATTATGGCCAACATTCTTGGCTTCAGTTACTATTTACGGAAGTAATGGTTTAGAAGCTACCCAGCAGCGAAATGAGCAAGGAATTACCGATATAAGTCATTCTCTAACTAGTTACCGAGCAATCATATACATAGATAACAACATGAAATATATAACATATATGTTGGATTCCGCACCAGTTAATGAATCAGAAAAACCGCAAATGAGTATGCATTACCAATCTATTTCCAAATTGGAAAAATGTAATGCAATCGGTAATGTGTTAATCGTTCAATGGTGTCGATGAACAGAGACAGAAGTTGTATTTTACATACAATTGTTTCTTTTCTGATTTTCAGTCATCTGTGGATTTAAAGCGTGTTGGTTCGTTTAGCAAATGGTGAGAAAAGTGAAGTTTTCGTGAAAATATGAAAATTAAAAAATTTATGTTTAATTTTATGAAAAAGCTTTATTTTTTATTTTATAAATAGAAATATGATTTTTTTTTGTTACTTAGAAATTAAGAAAAGAAAAAGAAGTCTCATTAAAAATATAATTTGTTTAATATTTAAAATTTATGCATTTTATTTTTGCTGTTGAGTGTATCCTTCTTAGTAAGTAATCATTGCAATGTCGCTTGTGACTAAAAACGTGCCAAATTTGTACCATTAATTTGTTCCGGAACAAATAACTTACTCTGAAGTGGTTCCGGAACAGATTAGTGCCAGAAATTCCTTCAGAAATAGGTGCATAGTAAATGCTGACACAACGAATTACATCTACCCATTCCGTAATAGCTTAATTGTAACTAGTTCCATATCGTATTTCAGTAATTTAATCTATAACAACTTCTAAGGAATGTGTTCTAGAATTATTTATATGTAATGCAGAAGGTAATCATTCGCCTACTGCCTATGACATCGCTGTGTAAATGTAAGGCATTCTTAACATGGGGTGTAAACTTGATTGTAAGCAATTCCCATTACCGAGAACTAATTACATTATTGATTCTGTAATGCCTTTTTTCGCTGCTGGGTACCCAGTCGGACATTTCGCATCGATTCAAATTGAATTGCATGAATGCATGAATGAAATTTGTCAAAATATGAATGCATTACGAAAATATGTCAAAGTAATGCAAACAGTAATGGAAGTGTCAAAATTATTGAATTAAAGTGATAAAATACATATGCATTTACACACCAATTACATTTTCCAGAAAAATTTGAGAAAAAAATTGACGAAAAAATTGACAACTTAACAGGTATTGAATTTTAAAACAACCATTCCAAAACTGAATTACATTTTAAAATAATTCCAGAGTTAATAAAAAAGCAAAATATAGAAATAATGAAGGCCATTGCGACCAATACTGCATTATTAAAGCAGATATTAAAAAAAAAAAACAGTAGTAAACGAAAACCTGTCTCGTTTTCTGGTAAATTCAAAGGAAGATCTAAAAAAATCGACGAAGACATTGCCGAAAATAAAGAAGAGTTCGTAAGTACTACTTTCTAGTTAAAAAATTATGTTGTTTTCACAAAATATATTTTTTACAGATAAATAAAGTAAAACTCATTATTGGTAATGATCCTTTTAAAAAAACGGGTTAATAAACTATTTGGTGAACAAATAAAACTAGACTTCAATTATGACGGCTTGCGCGGGAAGGAAGCATTTCGAAACTATAAAAATGTTGTGGACGTATTATTCGGTAAGTACAATCAGTGCCGGATTTGCCTATGAAGGGGCCCGGGCTATTTCACTTTTGGGGGCCCCTAACAACTAAGGCTTATGATTTTTTTTAATTTTTTTCCTAATCGGAAAAATATTTGAAAAATTTTTTTTGTTTGTATCACATAATGCCGAAAAAAATGTTTGTTCACCAAAGATATCAGCTTTCTTCCATTGCGTGCCAATACTACAACTGCAAAAACTTTGCCAGACTCTCATTTATTTCACTTACTTCATTATTTTTTAGAGGATGACACTATTTTCAATAATTAATAATAATAATAATAATAATTTTTTTCCAAGGATTCTATTATAACAATGACAATATGCAATACGTACCTGGCCTTAATGTTGTTTGTCGGTTAAGTTGCTGGTTTAGGTTTAGGTTTAAACCTAAACCTAAACCAGCAACTTAACCGACAAACAACATTAAGGTCAGATACGTATTTTATATTGTCAAGTAGCTGGTACTGCACTATAAATTTCAGAAAGCTTTGGATCCATTGAATTTTTCTAAATCAAAAGATCTTCAATTATTTCACTGGCAGCGAACTTATTTAATGGTATGGTAACTGCTCACTGCTTTTTTTCTTCGAAGTGGAGATCAAAACGGATTTTACTTAGTTTTTGGGAAGTGTATCATCAGGGCAGCCTTATATGCTAAAAGTGGATTTTTAACTGAACCAGATGACCTCAAATCATGAAGACTATGATAAAAAATTTTGAAATATTTATCAATTCCTTAATTGCTTACTCATCTTAGCTCCTTTTAAAAATATGCTCATTTATATGGGAATATTTCGTGCTTTACTTTTAGCGAAATCATTTATTATTTCATCAAAGTCAATCGGTTTAAGTACGTCAAACTCTATTGAAATTAGAGAAAGTGAGTTCAAACGATTTTCTCCAATTGTATTACGCAAATACTTTTTAATCCTTGCTAAAGTAGAGAAGGATCTTTCCCCTTCACAATTTGTTGCAGGTATAGTTAAATACATTCGCAACGCAAACCTTATGTTTGGAAACGTGCGAAGAATTGAGCTACCGTCCTCAAGTAATTCGCTCATACGTGCGAGCTTAGTTTTTGCAATATTTTCGGTCTTAACAATCTCAGAAAATTGTAAGAAATCATAAACGAAACCAATCTTCAAATCATTGGGATATGCACTTAAAAGAGCTTTACATTTATCTTGAATTTCTGCAATTGATAATTCGTTAAAAAATCCAAATAAATTTTCAATGCTGTTGTACGCTGCGCTTCTCTTCTCTAATTCCTGATACAAACAGTCGATTATCGGCAGAAAGGTTTCTGCGCGAAATTTTTTACATGCAGAAAATTCCGTTTCTAATGCATCGCCTTCATCAAAAAAACGTGCTCTTTTTCTTGTTCTTCTATTATATTCTCTATATTGATGATCATCCACAAGTTGCTTTGTTTCGGCCTCTATATTATTAAAACAATCTCGATATTTATTCAGAAAACCTGACAAAGACCTATATAGTTGACATACAGTCAGTAAATCAATATCAGCGCTCTGAAGCGATTCGCTAGTTGCATGGAAGCGTTCTAAAATTTTGTTCCAAAAAATAACCATGACACCAGTATCGAATTCTTTTATTTTATTCAGAATGTCATTTGCTTCATTTTTGGTTATCTGGTTTTAGGTGCTATCACACGCCAAATTACTAAGAGTTGTCATAATCTCAAAAACCCACGCCGGCTTCTACCACCTAACGGTCCTCCCGCGTCCGGTGTTATATTGACGGCAGTTGCGGGTGCGCTCAAATGTCAGCAAAGTGCTGACTTCTGAACGCACTCGCAACCCCCGGAGGAAATACAAATCTCGCCCAGCGGCAACTCAACAGGATTTAATTCTATTGTATTGAATATATGAAAATTTCGGGCTCCAGTGAAATTTGTTGGGGGCCCTTTAAAATTTGGGGGCCCTGTGCTACAGAACCTTTTAGTCCTATGGGAAATCCGGCCCTGAGTACAATCACAACAATCATAACTATGCCATTTTATTTTAAGATCATTTCTATTTAAAGGAGCTCTATTGAGAGAAGATGGGTACTGTGCCGACGATTTAAAAAAAGCCATCAAAAAGGCGTTTTAAAAAAATGAAAACCGGATTTTCAAATATGCATGCATTTCGCGCCAAACAATGGCGAAGGAAAATAAAGAAAATGTTATTAATTAAATATTTTATAAAATGTTTTTATGAATTATCTTATTGAAGAATATAATTAATTTTTTTTTGTAGATAAATACGCTTTATTCTATACGAGTAATCATGTCGGTAACTTTTATTTTTTCATTCATTCTCTAATCGATTCCAAAATCATGTCAATGGTAACATTTCATTTTCCATTCATTCCACAATCGATTATTTAGCCATGCAAATGTAACAGTTCAGCTATTAAGCTATACATTACCGCCTAGGACATCGCTATGTTAAAAGAATCGATGATGTAATCTGAAAAAGCGACATAGTCGCTTACTAATAATGATTACTGAATCGATTCTGTAATCATTACTAGTCCTACTGGGGAGGATCGCTCACCTGGGTGCCTACTTCTTCACTCTCATGACGTGGACACCGACAAGGAGGTTACGAGAATTCAACGCTTTGGGTATAGATCCTGTGGTAGCACAAGCTACCTTATTAGGCCGACGTTATTGTGCCTACCCTGGGGGCTACACGAACCTAACCTAACCTAATGCAGCATAATAGCAATAATTGATAGGTTCTTAGTGATTTTACTCTGGTTACTACTGAAAAAAGGCGCCAAACTTACCGTATCCGAGAATTCGTCCTTGGGCATACGGGAAATAGTTCCTAGGTCATCCTTCGTTGGAGACATAGTTCCTGTGTCGATCTGCACCTTGCTTCGGGAACGCACAAACACTGCACTAATTAGAAACGATGTTATCAAACTTTTCTTGCTGATCTAATTGCACTTGTCGCCACACGGTACTAGGAACCGTGTGTGTTACCTTCACGTCACGCAAATCACCTTTTCCACTTCTAAATCGAAATCAACTAGACAAACGAACCACCGGCACTAACAAGCCAACGATAGGAAAAATCGCTGATAGCGAGCGAAAGGTGGCAATTACCGGACGGACGGTAAGCGGTAGATTTCTTAGATAACGTAAAGAGCGCCCCGAATTCGACTTTCACACGTCGACGTCCAATTGGAGTTTCTGTGGTGTCGTCAAATTGAAGACGCGATTCTTCCTGCCAAAGGTGCAAGGTAAACCGGTCGTGGTGAAAAGGCGATCGATAGCCGTACGAAATTCACCACACACGGGAGCTGTCCGCAGTCTCGTTGTTCCGGCAAGGAAACGATCGACGGGTCAAGCGAGGAGTTTCTGAACACGGCGGTAATTGCAATTCAAGAAAAGAAAAACAAACAGCAAAAGACCGCCAACAAGACAGCAACAGGCTGATCACGCGGCACGTTTCTTGTAATTGCACACTGAAAAGGCACACACACACACACGCACGCACGTTGGTCTCCAGTCGTTCGAACGGAAATAATACGGGCAAAAATAAACGTAAAAAAGTAACCGAAATTAAGAAAACGAAAAAAAAAATACGAACAAGTGAAAAGTTGATCTAAACGCTGCGGAAAGCCACGTTCACGTTGGTCATGCCGGTCGTGTTGTTACCGATAAACTAAAAAGACTGCGACTGAACGGGCGAGTTGCCTGCGAAGCTCGGAAACGTCAAAAAACGGCGATGACTGTGCCCTGTGCGCTGCGGGGCTCCGAAAGCCACGAAGCCAGCCGACGACACCACGGAAATGAAGCACATGCACACGGACGGAACGCTGGCTGCGGAGCACAACAGCAGCACCAGCAACAACAACAACACGCAGCAAAACTGGCGTTTCCACTTTTCCAGTCCGGCGTCGTGCCGGTCGAGTTTTTGACAGTCGCGCCAACCGGTCTTTTGGGGCACTGGAAGTCGCACGCCGGTGGAAGTCGCGTCGCCGGTTAAACGGCCGTTCGACGAGCGGCCGTTGCCTGAGCACAAATTCACCACACGAAACATTCCGAAGTGAATCGTTTACGTGACGTCACGCTGCACTCCATTACCACTTCCAACGCATGCGCAGAGAAAATGCACCGGTGACGAACCGGAAGAAGCGGAAGTAAAGTGTTGCGCTGAAAGCGAACTTTTAACGGAAGAGGAGAAACGTCAGAAGGCTGCGAGTGAAAGCTCTGACAATTACAGTGACGGGTTGTTTTGAGTGACCAGTCGCAGAATAATTCCGAGTAAAGTGTTCGGAAAGTATTTTTAACCATAAGAACGTGTTCTTTTTGTTGGATATCGAAATTGCCTGAAAAGTATAAAAACAAATCTTGGGACTAATCCTGCAATTGTCAAAGTCGAAATAAATTTAAAATATAGAGAAAATTGAGTTTCGTGCAAGGAACAAGGATGAAGTGTTTCCTACAGATGAAACTTGGGTTATCCTTTTCAACATGAGTCTAAACAGATTGGATGTATTAGGTTGCTGCAGATGAAATGTCGTTTGGTAGTGCAATTTCAAACAACTGTAACTTTTATAAAACTTAATTTTATTAATCAAAATAGGCACCAGCACTTGCAATTTATTATACTTATGGAAAACTTACCTTACAACAGCACATACGCCTGGAACGTATTAAGCTTATTTATAATATTAAGAACAATATACTAAAATCCTCAATCAAATTGATCCACAATCACGATATACACAAGTGCAGATTTTATTAGACAACAGGGTTGTCCTAGGACTGACCGACTTAGAAAAGATCCTGTATTTGAGGCAATTTGTAAATATAACTCTTTACCTTCAATAATACAAATGGCAAGGAATGTCTTTCAGCTAAAGCACCTTGCAAAGAAGCATCTTCTTTGTCGAAGCTACGAATGTGATTTTTGAATTGTTGCAATTATGGACGACCTGAATCAGATAATTTTAGTCAGGCGGCTTCACCTACTTATCGAAGACCTGGCCCTCGAGCTATCAGACGAGACTGACGCCTAAACGTATGGTTGTGGTTTGTGTTGTTGTTGCATGTTTTGCGAATTGCTTATTTTTACTTTTTATTTTTATTACTATTAGTTATAATATATATATAACTATAATTAATTATTTTTATTTTGGTTTATCTTTTAATTTTAACTTTTTTTTTCCTTTCTTTCATTTCCACATTTATTTCTTTGCATTTTGCAAATCAGGTTCTTTTTATTTTATTTTATTTTTATTTCTCTGATAACTTAGTTTTTGTTTATTTGTTTATTTTTTGTTTCTTATTTTTTATATATTTTTTTTTAAATTTATGGGGAGTACTCTTGGGCTTAAGGTATACAAATTTTTAGACATTGAGCCCAATGTCGGCATACATGCATGAGTATGTTGATACGGTGGAAATTTTTCCAGCTCATTGAGCTGTGTGACAATATTGTCTCCAGTTCTTTAAGCTGCGAAAGTGTGCCCAAATGGGACTTTTTGAGTTGGAGGGAGTTGCCCATTTTGCATGAAGGGATTAAATCTATTATTATTACAAAATACACTTCTCCCAACAAGATACAAGTGCATTTATGCCAGTTTCGTAGAAGTCCGACTTTCTAGAGCGAAGAAAGTCATCGAAGGAACTTTTGATGGCTGCTTCATTATCGAATTGTTTGTTCGCCAAAAAATGATCCAAATGTTTAAAAAGGTGGTAGTCAGTTGGTGAGTATGGTGGACTAGGAAGAGTCTCATACTGCAACTCGTTTAATTTTTGGACCGTTGTTCTTGAAACATGAGGTCGTGCGTTGTCATAAAGCAGACCAATCTAGCCCGTTGAACACGCAATTTCTGATGCATTTCATCGAGTTGGGTACAATACTTCTCTCCATTAATGGTTTCATCACGCTACAAAAAGGAGTAGTGAATAACTCTAGCTGCCCAAACAGTCACCATTATCTTCTTCGAATGAAGGCCTGGTTTCGGCATGTGTTTTGGGGTCTCATCAGCATACAACCATTGTCCCGATCGGCGACGATTGTCGTACAGTATCCACTTGTCATCACATGTCACTATTCTGTTCAAAAACATATATATACATATATCGCGTCTCTTCCGGGAGAACAGGGAACTGCAAATTTTCAGTCGACACGTTATGTTTTGCTCAGTAAGCTCATGCGGAACCCACTTATCAAGCTTTTTGATTTTTCCAAGCTGTTGCAAGTGCCGGCAAACTGTCGAATGGTATTCGCCCAATTTCTTGCAATGTCCCTTACAGTGTCAATTTTCGATTGACTTCGCTCTAACGGCGTTCCAAGCTTTGTTCCCAGAATTATTATATAATTACATAATCTGCATATGGGAAGTAAAAGGTCTTATCATTTCCCAGCATATTACAAAAATCGGCCAACAGTCTGGGCGCAACTTTATTATTTTATGGGTAGAAGTCCGAAACGTGTTTAATGCTGAGAAGCGATGTAGGTTACTATGCGACTGACAACCTAAAAATTTTAATTACTCTAGTAGCGCATCTTCATATAGGTACTAAGTTTCAACTTTCTAGCATAAGCCGCTTCTGAGACATGAAAAACCACCCCTCACCCAAGTACCTTAGTAACCCTATCAAAAATTTTATTTTTCTGGGATGTCTCTATAGTAGCTCTATACAGTTGTCAATTATTAGATTTCTATCCTTTGCGGCTTTCGAGACCTCTCCGCTAGAGGTCTACTGGTCCTCCTGAAAAATTTTTAAGATCATATCTGATACGGTTCTTGATATAAAAATTAAATTTTTTTAAAAATGGCTGTCCCCCTACCTTTGCGCTTCACCTCCCCCCTCAAAAATTTTACATTCAGTACACTCCACTGGCATTGTATATACAGAAACCAAATTTTATCTTCCTGGCACAATTGAGTCGGAAGATATTGTAATCCAAAGTTTTTCACCCCCCCTTCCCCTCCCCCCCCCCCTTTCAGTGTCTACCCTGAAAATTTCATAAAGAAATTCGCTGTAATTTTGAAGTTACAGCGTTTTGTAACCGACCTGGTGAGCAACGACTAACGGTGCGTAGGTGTTCGCGGCCTTTGTCATCTGTTTGACTATGAGCTTTTTTTTAATTCCGGGTATTTATGACCTTCTGTGTAGCAGGGACATGTTTTGAAAAGTTGATGAGGTTAAGATATACTTGTTCCACTGTTAAAATTCACAGAACCTTATTTCAATATAAACTGTACCCTAAACTTTAAATGCGTTTTTCTCGAAACAGCGTTTTCAAAAACGGTACCAGGATTATCTCCGCGACTACTGGACCGATCGGGACCTACTTTTGCACAATTGTGTTTAATACAACACTTACGTTTACCGAAATATTTTTTCGATATCATACTTAGTTTTTTTTATCATAATTACTGAACAATTTTGAGGCGAAAAATGACATTTTTAATTCCAGAGGCTGCCATGATCCGACAAAATTGAATTTTGAAATTCCGGCTTGGTAAGCTTTGGAGCTATGTATTTACTTTCAGAAAAAAAAAATTTCGATAAAAAATGGCGGAGGAAAGTCTGGTACCGAAATCGCTCTCAACAAAACGCGTCCCATGCGTAAAAATAGCGTACTTTTAGCCATCCCAGGTGTATGTAACCCCTTAAGACAACTACAAAGTTTCAGGAGTCTGACATCAATCGTTCTGGAGATATGGATTTTAGAATGTTTCAATCCCAGCTTTCAAACATTTTGGATGCTTTGTTTCCCCCCCCCCCCCCCCGCACACCCCTCAACCCATATCGATAATTTTTTTGCAAATGGGTCCACTATCATAGTACTACACAATTTCCAACTTTTAGCCCCCTAGCATAAGCGGTTCCTGAGATCTAGAAACCAAAATTTTTCATCTAAAACACTCCCCAGTCCTCCCCCCTCACACCCCACCACTTCAAAAGATACCACTCGTAGGGGTTTACCCATTTTACATACCATACAAATTTTAGATTATGATACTTGTTAGCAATAGTTCTGGCGTTTTAAGCCGAAAAGGGACTATAAAAATGATATGCTAACTTCTCGCAGCTTATCATTTCCTCCAAATAGAAAATTAAAGCTAGTTCTCAACACATGCAAAATAGTTACGGAGTTCCTGATACTTTTTAGCGATAGATTTGTTGATTTCAACTCAATAAGAACTTAGTAGTAGCGATGTGTTAGTAAAAAATTTTCACAATTTTCCCTTTTTGACTAAAACCACCAAAACTATGTTCAAAAATGATCAGAAACTGTAGAACTATTCTGTATCTGAGCAGAATTTCCTGTTATTGGTAATATTTTTGTTCGGTTGTGAATTTTTTCTTCGGCTTTAGCCTATTTAATTGTCCTTTTTGGGCTACGATCAATAGAAGGATAGCTAAAAAGTATCAGGAACTATCGAACTCATGTGGATGCGAGAAGACCCCCCTTTTCTCGGTTATGCAAAAATAAGTTCACTGCCATCTAAAAGAACACCTTCGAGGTACGACCTTTAATGTTCCTTAGCTATAATGAATTTCTTTTATGATAAGACACCTTCACACAGAATTCAGAATATCATCTTTCTTTCTTTTATACCAGAATTTATAACGAAATTGGTGCACAGAAAGTTTATGGAGAAAAAAAAGTAAATCGGCAACATACACTCTCTAAATTCAAGCGTCATGCGATTTAAGTTCCCTCTGTTAATAAAAAAACACAACACTAGACGAGGTGTGAAGATTGGACAACTCTGTTCACTTCGGAATTCAGATGGCACTAACATCTGAAAGAACTTTAGAAGTTGCGAACGAAATGAACCCGCCTCATCCTCTATCGGATACTTGTACCGAGCGGGTATGTTCAATCAAAGCTCGATTACCATGGACTGCAACATTTTATTGATTACAAAACTTACAGATAAAATCTAAACTTTACATTTTATTTTTTAATTTTTAAAACTAAAGTTGATCTAAGAATCAGCAGATTCGAGTGAATCGTCCTTCGACTCAGTTGATTCCTGGATAGCTGCATCTATAGGAGGCTGGCTGGATATGATCTCGATGGATGTGGGTTCGCTAGCTGCAGGCACCTTCGTTGCAGCAGCTTCTCTCTTCTGTTCATCCGATTCAAGAAAGCTGTCCCAATTGTTGAGTCGTTTTTGTGCTTCGGCATCAGTTTCGCCAATTCTAAGTAATTAAGCATAGCATTATTAAATTTTTTATTGTTTTTGGGAATAGACTGATCATAAGGAATTTGTCGGGGTCTTGTAAAAAACTTGGGATGATAGGATAAAAGAAAGACTCACCAGAATTTCTTTCAGAAGATTACAACATTCACCATTCATCACATACTTGTAACACACAAACATAAAAATAAAAAAACCGTCTTGCCTTTTTAGTACATTGTTCACTAGAACACATAGAACACTAAAATTTAGACAATCATTTCCTTTCTTTCATTAATTCCGCAAACATTAGTAACTTCGTAGTGCTCAAAGATACCACCTATATATAACAGCTCAAATCTCATCTACTCTTAATTCAGACAGACGCATTATTCCAGATACAAAATGTATGCCCGATAAATGATTTATTTGCGCCAAATTAAATGCAGAAATTAAAAGCACAAAGGAATTTGACAAAATGAAGAAGCAGATCAAGCTGCAAATTTCGCAATCACAGCAGCACCCGGAAAGGCACAAAAACATTAACTCGAAATCAAATTTACCGCGATTGAAAGGACAAGTGGCGTAATTCACCGTCTAGAAAAATGCACATGATCGCAAAGCAAGTCACGGAAAAACAGGACTACAGAAATTTAAGAAGAAATGAGCCAGTAGCAATTACCAGACTCACTTTGCATTCTGAAACGAAACCCAACAATTGCCAGTAGTTTGCTGCGCAAAACTGCGCAGTTTAGCAATATGGGTAAATTGATTTATCTTAGCTGAAATCGCTCGCTCCTTCGGAATCAGTCCAAAACAGTTTTCAAGCTGTCCTTAACAATGAATTTTCAACATTTCATCTGGCACACCCTCAATGGTCAAGGCAGCGAAATCCACAACTCAGACACCGAAAGGCAAACAGAAAAACATCTTTAATTCAATTAATTCTCACAATTTGAATCCTTTTTAAATTAGACGAAAAGAGACTTTTGGTACACTGTACATTCATTCAACAATTCAATGCTTTGGGGTGACATACAGGCATATTAAACTTAGTGGTAATCGTCGATAGTTAGACATCTTATAAGTAATAAATAAACCTACAAATAAAGCAAACAACAAATCGAACAAGCAAACATACTTAATTTTTATATAAAATAGAATTGTTCGAAATAATCGGATGGGAAAAGAATCATGGAGAATAAGATCAGAGTGGAGTTATTCTTAGCAGTTTGTGAGTGCTTCGCCCGAACAGTAGTAATACTGTCTGATAGTAGGTTTACGTGGTAGACGAAGAAAAATGACATACTGACCTCGGCACCTTGTTCAAGGGGAGGTCAAAAAGTTCTCGGAATCGGGTAGAATTTGACTATAAAAATAATTTCTTTAATTGGATATCATAACTACATGCCGGAAAGGAATAAATACTTGGGACTGATTGCCATTGATCTTCGGGTTCTCGTCCTGTGATCAAGTCAAAGTCGAAAAAAATTTGAAATATGGAAAAATTAAGTTTCGTGCCGTCATTGAATTGCTTAAAAGGCAAGACGGTCTTTTAAGAGCGTAGTCGAGTAATTCTTTTTATGTAGAAACCGTTCTTTTTCGAAAGTTTGGTACGAACATGTATTATGGCCTTTTATCTACGACGCATCGCATAGAGGGTCCCAGTTATTGTTTAACTTTCGCTAGAGTAAACACCTAATTCGAGATCGAAGCTGTTTTCCTTTGTGCGCATCCAAGAGGCCCAAAAATGTAGCATGAAGCGGCTCCAAAATACATTTAAAAAAATCTGCCAATGGACTGGGCGAAACTTTATTATTTTTCGGGTCAAAATTCGGGAGCGGTTAAAGTCGGAGTGTATCATGAGTTGCTTCGAGATTATTAGATTTCTTGGAAAATTATTTTTGTTCTTAATATAAAAATAATTAAAATAGAGATTTTTAGCCGATTAAACATTGAAAAAGTCCGTGTAGACTATTCGAATTTCAGTATATTATGTACACTAAAAGCCCATAGAAGCAAAAACGAATTTGTTGCCTTATCAGAATTAAGAGATATGACGAATTGTTAAAACATATACAAACCCATTACTTCCAGTTGGGGTTTGAATTTCGAAAAAATTGTGAAACAGGTTTTTAGACGATTTCATAAGAAGCAACTTGATATCTCATGAGATATGACGGATTTTGAAAAATTTGTGAAAACGTAAGCAAACCGTTCACACCCCCTTGGTTCTGGAAATTCGAAAAATCGTGAATTGGTTGGCCGTAATAATCAATTTTATATCTCATCAGAACTAAGGAATGGCAAAAATTGTGAAAACATATACAAACCCTTGGGGGTTGAATATCGAAAAATTGAGAAATGGGTTTGTAGGCGATTATATAAAAAGTCTGTGGAAATGAAAAGCGATCTAATATCTCATCGAACTTAAGAAATATGTCGAAACTTTGAAAAGCAGACAACCCCCTTACACCCATTAGGATTGAATATCTAAAATACTAAAATTGACTTTTTGGTTTTTTTATATAGGACACCTTAGGAAGTAGAAATTAATTCGATATATCATCAGATATGCAACCTCCTTACACCCACTTGGGGGTTGAATATCCAAAAATCCTGAAAGGAGTTAATAAATAAATATGAAGACAGCACGAGAAAGTAGGAACCAATTCAATTTCTTATCACTTCTAAAAGAAATGACGGAACTCGTGAAAACGTGTTCAACCCGTTTATACCCTCTTAGGGGCTGAAAAAGAAAAAAACTTAAAAACGAGTTTTAGGCGATTATTACGCAAGCACGTAAAACTGAAAATATATTCGATATCTGATAAGACGTGGGGATATAGTAGAATTCGTGAAAAAGTTTACAACCACCTTCGCACACCCTTAGGGGTCGAATTTAAAAAAAACCCTGAAAACACTTTCTAGGTATTTATATGAAGAAGTCGTACAATAAAAATGAATTCAATATTTGGGAAGACCTAATAGATATGACGAAAACCGTGAAAATATATGCATTCCATTTTCACTGATCATTTATTTTGCCCCCCCTCTGAACGCCAATGGAAATTTGAAATTTTTTTTTATTTAAATTAGTTTTCTAGTTAATTTACATGAACGTACTGAGTTTCAACTTTGTAGCATAAGCCGTTCTATAGATAGGAAAAACACCCCCCACCCCTGTACCATACTACCCCTATAAAAAATTATATTTTTCCAAGATGCTACTAATATAGCTCTATCCAAATACCAAGTTTCAGCTTTATATCATTATAGGTTGTCGAGATATTAAAATCGGAACTTTTTCCTTTTCACCCTCCCCCACCCTCACCCTCTACACCCACACTTCCTAAATTTTGTTTTCCGCTAGGGGTCTATTAGGCCTACTTTTGGTAAAAATTTTAAGCATCTATCTTACACTGTTCTTGAGATATGAGACGTGATTTTTTTGAAAAATTCTTATCCCCTCCACTTTCATGCTGCACCGCCCCCTTGAAAAATTTGGCTTTCAGCTAACTTCATTTGTCAACCTTTATACACAAACCAAATTCTATTTATCTAGTAAAATTAGTTCATGAGATATCGTATTCTAAAGTTTTTCACCCCCCACCCCCGTACGTCACTGCCCCCACTCAAATTTTTGTTTCCGATCTATTGTCCTAGTATACATACAGATATTCATTAAGTTTCAATTTTGTGACATTAACCGTTTAGGAGATATGGATTTTAGAATGTGTCGATCTCACCTTTTTTGCATTTCGGACGCATTATTTTTTCCCCCACTCCCGAACCCCTTCACCTATAACGGCAATTTTTTTGCAAATGGGTCCACTACCGAAGCTCTATATAAATTTAAAATTTCAGCCGCCTAGCATAAGCGGTTGCTGAGATCTAGAAACCAAAATTTTCCGTCTAAAACACTTCCCCCTCCTCCCCCCCTTACACCACCACCCCTCCAAATTTGACCACTTCAGGGAGCCTACCCACTCTACCCAGGAAAAAAAATTCAACTAAATAGCTTGTAGGGTTTGGGTGCTACGAGCCTTCAAACAATTTTGCGTACACCGGTAGACGTACGGCGTACGGCGGACAGACGGACTGAAATTTTTTTTTGCTTTTTTCGTGTCTACTCGTCATGAAACGTAAAAAAAAAAATTTTGAGGGTAGCAAATTTTTTTTTTTAAAAATCGATAACAATACTGTATTATTGAAATAATAAAGTAAAAGCCGAACAGCGCACCTACAGGTGCAGTCTTCAAGTCGACACTATGGAATGCGCGCACTACCCTCTCATTACACTGTCCTAAAATTCCTTCCCCCGTCCAAGATACCCACTCAACGTCACTCCAATCGCCACGTCCCAGATCCCTTTCTAACTACTCTCGGTACCCCAAAAGATCCCACAACTCAGCAGCCAAATATATACAACTACACAAAGAACACCTTGATGAGCTAACAGACACCACACGATACTACACGGACGGCTCTAAGTCCACCACCCACCTCACAGCTGCCGTGATAGCTGTATCTTCAGATGCAACCACGCAGTCCACCGCAACAACATACAAGCTACATCCCGATACTAGCGCATTCGAAACAGAAACATATCTCAGCAAGCGTTCCGGCAGTCAGACTGCAAAGCGACCGTCGTAGCCATCAACAACCATCACGCCGTCGAGCCCATAATCCGCCTCCTCAGAGGAACCATATTAGCCAACATAGCGGGTACCCAAGTGTTCTGGATACCTGGACATATGGGCATCCAAGGAAATGAAGCTGCGGATGAAGCAGCCAGACTTCCTACCTCCCCTCAGGAAAGCGAAATCATTCCTAGCCTCATCTCCTTTGCAAAAAGGACTGGTAGACAAAATCTAACCACTGCCAGATCCAACGCATGGTGCTCCAAACCACATTCTTGGCTAGTCATTGGCATCACCGGCAGCATACATCCCTCAACTGGACAGACGGACCACCATCCTTCTAGCCAGGCTTAGATTTGGCCACACGCGCGTCACACACGAGTACCGCATAACAAGAACGCCCCAGCCTGGTTGCGTGATTTCTCAGATGCCACTCACAATTGATCATCTTCTACGCAGCTGCAGTAAGACCCATAACTTCTTCCGAGACCCCCCCCCCCAACACATCCTACTATCCCCATCAGACCCCGACACCCTCCTCCAACTACTGAACCATCTCCACATCGCCCACCTTATATAATCGTTTAATAACTAGTCATAATAAGGCCTAAGCCCTAACTAGCATGTAAGCCATCTATCCTTCACTTGAATTGTTTTATTATTTTACTTTCACTTAAATGTCGGACCTTATTAATTTAATTAACATTATCACTTTTTTGCCATATCAGTTTAAGATTTTACAAGAATTGTAGTGCCAGGTACCTAACGGTGTGGCCATAATACATGTGTAGCTTCATTCATGAGGTTGCAACATTTGAAAATAAATAAATAAAAAAATCGAAGGCGTTTGTGTACAAGTGGATAAAGCAGTATAAACAACAAATACTGTGGATTACCTGCCAGGTCGTGATAAAGCACGAAAAATATAAGAAAAGAAGATAAAAAGATCATACTGTTTTTTTTGCAAATCCTATGCTATCACTGCGAGAAGGACTAGCCAAATTAGAAGCGAAAGGTATTAGCATGTGAGATGAATCCGAACTCGTTTACAAAGTGCTAATATTAAATACCGGAGCACGCTTCTCTCAGAAAATCATGTTCAAAAAAGAATCGATTGGACGCATGAGAGCATCAATCGTAATTGGGAAAATGTTATTTTTTCTAATGAAGACTCTTTTTGAACACGAAGTACTGAGACTAGAACTTGGTCTACCCCCATGAACAGAACTGTTCAGCCAACATGTTTTTCAAGCCAAGGATTTGGATCTTTATTCTTGTTCACAGGAATTTTGGATGCCAAGAAGATGGTCAACATTCACCAGAGCAGCAATATTACCAACTGCTCAAAAATGGTTTAGAAACAAAAGTCGAAGTTGGTTCTTCCAAGAGCACAACTATCCAAAAGATCGAGGTCATCTTTGCTCTCGGTAGAAAATAGAAAATGACGTCGATACATTGGACGGGCAATCACAGTCACCAGATGGTAATCCCATCGAAAATGTCTGGAGATTAATGAAGATTGGAGTGCGTCCAAAGAATGTGTATACAGTGAAACAATTGTCTCGACAGATTCGATCGATATAGCGATCTTTAATTCAAAAGTATGCAGCAAAATTGAGCAAAAATTGGCAATAATAAACAATTGTGGTGACTGGACGATATATTGATCATAGAGCGTTATTACTGATGGAATAAAAAATGTATATTAAATTTTATTTTTTTATAATAAAAAGTTCAAAAGTAACATCGACTACGTTTTTATTAGACAGACTGTAAAATCATCTCAGAAGAAGCTGTTTACAATGGCAAAAGCGGTTTACAGAGGCTTCTGCTCTTCGAATACCACAATTTTCAAATGGCAGTCTTTTCAAAGCAGGCAGGGAGAGTTCCAAAGACGTTTCACAAGCTGAAAGACCGATACACGCAACTCCTGCAAAAACAGTCGTAAAACTCAAAAAATGTAATTTGGAGATGTGCGTTTGAAGAGAGCTACTTGAAGTATCATCTTCAATAATTTCGAACATCTTGGTATATCAACGGTTAGCGCTACACTACTTCAAAAACGCGAATTCGTTGCGAGTTGTAAACATTTTTGAAGCTCTGCAGCACAACAAGAACGGTATTTTTCGAAAGATTGTTACTGTAGATGAAATTTGTCATTATGAACTGAGGTCTAAACTGAAAAAAGGCAGCACCCTCTAAGAAGTTTAAGGTCAGGAAGCAGGAACGCTTGTAGACACCGCAAAGAAGTCTTAAGGGGACATTGTCCTTTTGGGAGACGTGGAGAAAGTCTGGGAATAACCATTGCTGATCTTTGTCACTGTGGCGATGAGAAGGTAGAACCAACATTGGAACATCTAGTGTATGGTTGTGAAAATCTGGCTCGTACCAGATATCGGAAGAGGAGACCGGGGACAGTAGAAACAAGGGACAATAGAAACAATGGTCATAATGAACGCAATCCTTGGTTTAAATTAAGCTTTAAAGTGTCAAACGAAGCGTCTCTAAATGCCCCTGATAGCCATTATTAAACCGTTGATTGGAGTCGAAAGTGAAAGTATATAATCAAAAAATATGTTTTTCCACCATCTGCGTAAAGTTTTTCCATCATCGAAAAAGAGTGTTAAAAGGAATAAAAACGTGACTATCAGGCTTTAACTATTATTATTTGTTTAGTTTAGTATATTTCCTTTAGTTGCAATAGTTTAAGGGGGACGGTGCAGATTTCTGGCTCCCATGTATTTCGTATGGCGAAATGCGTTCCGTTTCGGTACCTGTATCTCAGCTTCCACTTAACTCACAACAGTCAGATTTTGCACACTTATTGTTTAGTGTATTTAAAAGCTTAGTACATGAGTAAATTAAAAAATTTTCGCTTAAAGTCGAGATATTTAAGAAAAAAGGAATGTATAAACTTTTTTACTGTTTTTCTTCTTTCATATTTGAAAAAATGACAGTTTTTCATGAGATATGTTCATTTGCACATGTATAAAGCTAGTAAATGTTACCACAAAAACATAAAAAAAAATAAAACGATCCTGTGTTTGGTTACTGAGAAACGTGTACCGAAAGTTGAAAAATAACTACTTTTCAGGAGAGCTAAAAATAAAAAAGTACATTCAGTGGCATTTTCGACTTCCCCCGATTCAGAGCAAAATTTGAGGCACTTCGTGTTACCCGAAATAGGTACGGTTTTTTGTGTGATGTGCAGAAATGAGTGTAGAATAATATGAAATAAAAAAAATCAATATTTTTTTCATATTTTTTGCACCGACCCCCTTAAATTCATACGTTCGTACGAGGTTAAGACAATTGAGTGTTTAGATGAAAATGTGTTGTGGGGACAATTGAAACGATAAAAGTGGGAACAGTCGAAACGTGTTTCGTTTCGCAATTAGCCTTCCGATTGTCCTTTAAATTTTCCTTACACATGCCAGATACATGAAGACGAAATTTTATGGCTGAAGAAGATTGGCTTTCTGGATTCATGAAGCATAAATCCAGAACTTTCAATTCGCTGCCCTCAAACCACATGTCTTTCACGAGGAACAAGTTTTAACATCACGAATCTTACACATTTTTGACAATCTGACTAATTATGACAATTTTGGATTGTAATAAATACATATTACATTTAATCTAAATGCTGTTTCAACCGTCCCAGACACGGGGACATTTGAAACATGTCGACGCCTTCCATATTTTTTTAAAATATCTCTTTTGTTTATCATTATAGGTCAACGTAACAATGAAAATATAAAATAGTGTCTATGCACTCTCTATAACACTTTTAATATACAGTGGATGCCGCTTATTGTAATCACTTTGGGACCGACCATAATCAATAACATTAACCGGATGATAACAATAGCCGAAGGAGAAAATTTTTCTCATTTATTTTCCTACGCTTGAATATAGAATGCTCGAATCATCTAATACTATTTTTTTTATTCATTAAGTGTTATTTACAACTCTAGCTTCAATGTTTCACAAAGTTACAGAGAATATTAAATACTGTTTCCTCTTCCTCCTCATTCAGGCAGTTTCTACAGAAAGTCGTTTGAAAAGAATCACCGTCTTTTAGCATGCCGGATTATAAGACAGTGTCTGGTCAGGACACTTACTGTGGTACTGATTCTCTCCCTTTTAAGCAAATTCAGCCTTGTACAGCGTTTTAGATCCAGCTTCAGTCATGTGTGTCAGCTCAGCGCGCCACTTCTATTAAACTGTCTCGAAAACTTACTCGAAGTTGAGCTCATTCTGTTGAACGAGATCAACATCAATAGTTTTCAGAAGCTACGAAAAGACTGAAATTTCTCATAGTAATCTATGATATGTATCGCCTTGTGTTTACATAAATGTTAAACCAAGAGCAATCATCTTTAATTTTGAGATTGTTTTTATTTTGCCTTTTTGATCACATTGATATGAAAAAAAAAGAAAAGCGATTAAGAATACAGTCAGAAAACTTGTTATGTTGTATGGAAATCTGGCCCGAATGATAACATAAAGCGAATTTTTATTCCAATAAGCGATGAATTTCGTTTGTGGAAAATGGGACTAACTTGTTTTGATAACAAAATGCGGCTTATAACATTATCCGCGATTACTATAAGCGGCATCTACTGTATTAGGAAATTGCGATAGCCGCGTGGGAAAAAAATCATGAATCGAAAATGTTTCTATTGTCCCCGGTCTCCCCGTTTTTATGAGGAAATTCTTGTTGACCGATTTATCAGAACTTGCAATGATACCTTTATGGAGAAATACTCTCTTCATAAAGAAGAGCAATATTTGGAATCAATAGTTAAGAGTCCGGTTTTTATACGAGGGGAACACAATGGATCCTTAGTGATCTCTGGTGATGGGCTCTGTGGCACAGTGCTG
Source organism: Beris morrisii (assembly GCA_951812415.1). Lineage (NCBI taxonomy): Eukaryota > Metazoa > Arthropoda > Insecta > Diptera > Stratiomyidae > Beris > Beris morrisii. The sequence continues at coordinate 54,920,437 of OX638310.1, read as the reverse complement.
CAGTTCACTCCTATAAACCTAAGGTCAGGAAATCGACCAAGAAGAACACCAGAATAATCTGTTGGGATTTGGAGAATATCTTGAATCACTTCAATAACATTCCTGTAAACACCGACTACACCCCTCCCAGTTATGATATTGACAAAAATTTCCTAACAACCATCCCAACCCGTCTAGAATGGGAAAGGGTTTCGGTACGGACGGAAGAGTCCGCTCACATATATACAGACGGCTCCAAAACTGAAGGCGGGGTATGTGGAGGTGTTTTCTCTGACATGCTTAACATTAGCAGCTCCTTCCGCCTTCCGGACCACTGTAGTGTCTATCAGGCGGAGCTTATGGCGATCAAGGAGGCCTTATCCTGGCTGAGGTGTAATGTAATATCTACTAGAGAGCCAAGCGGCAATAAAAGCTTGGAATCGGCCTCGACAACATCAAAGTTCGCCACAGAATGTCGATCATCTCTTAAGGAGATGGCTGAACAGTTCAATATTCTTCTGTGCTGGGTGCCAGGACACACGGATATTCCAGGGAACTGCATGGCTAACGAACTTGCTCGGCGCGGTACCACCCTTCAGATTATGCCGGAACATCGGAATCTGGGTTTGCCTCTCTCTACATGTAAACTGCTATTGGGATTGGACTCAATTGAGAAAGCCAACTCAAGATGGGCAGACGGTATTACTTGTCACACTGCGAGACAGATCTAGCCGAAGCTCGATCTAAAACGCTCTAAAAGGCTGACTTTGCTCAAAAGGGCAAATATCAGCACCACAGTCGGTGTCCTGACGGAACACTGTCTTATAGGTCGACATGCTAAAAGACTCGGCCTCGACTTCTGTAGAAGCTGCCTGGATGAGGAGGAGGAGGAGACAGTCTTTCACCTTCTCTGTATCTGTCCAGCTCTATCCGCTAGAAGGAAAGCTCATCTTGGAGCTTACTTCTTCAACTGTGATCGTGCCGCAATGGAGGTCGCGAGAATCCAACGCTTCATTGCAAGCTCTAAATGGTTCGACGAGTAGGACCGGATTCGATGATCCTCTGGTAACATAACGGACCTTTTTGTCTAAATGTGTCTGTTTTCTCACGGGCAGCCACGCGTACCTACCTTCCTACCTGGAGAATATCCTGCAACAACTAAAGGTGACTGGGAACGATAACTGGACTAAAGTTGTATTCTGATCACGACCCTGACCAGTTACAGCGTCTAAACATTGATTCATCCACCAGTCCAGACCTCGTTCCGTGTGATTATTTTTTATTCAAAAAATTAAAAAAGGAACAACGGGAAAGAAGTTTTCAAACAGTGAAGAAATGAAGTCTGCCATTTCAGCCCACTTTAAAGCAAAGGACAAAAATATTTTTACGAGGGAAAAGCAATGAAATCTTTTGATTAAGGTATTCGCGTTAAGGGACAAGAAATAATACTATAGTTTGTTTTAAGCCCCTTAACCTGATTCCGAGAACTTTTTGACCTTCTCTTGGTCCGTCGACCACGTAAAACAACGATGACGAATTAAATTTCAGTCGATATTTACTTGAATTTCGCTTTTCCGTCCCAATTTTCCGCCGTTAATTTTCTCTTGCCAAAGAACCGACCGTTCATCATTTGAACTACGGTGTCCGCTTCTTCCGGATCGGACATTGTAATTTGAGCTACGCCTTCCGGGTGTCTCTGCAAAAAAAAAACAAATTAAAAAAAAAATCTCAACACCACACTAGGGTTAAAAAGCTCACATCGTAAACAACAACTTTTCGCACAGTTCCACATTTGGTACACTCTTCGCGCAAATCTTTCTGATAGTCGATAATCAAGTGCACCTCCTTATCGAAAAGCTCCGGGGTGAATAAGTTCTTCAGGACAACAACCCGTTCGTGTTTCGAACGTTCGCCGCGCATTTTTTCCGGACGCCAATCGAAAAGTCTGCGAATTTTTTGATCAAATAAAACAGAAAAAAAAACATAAAATTAAAATTAATCACAAAAAACCCACCGTTCCTTCATCTTTAAGATTATTTCCTTGTCTTTCTTTTTCTTCTTGGGTTTGAGTGCCGGATTATATTCACCACGCATTTGAAACTTGGCTCGTTGCACGTTGATTTTGTGTCCGCGCAATTCGTAACCGTCCAGCAAATTGAGCGCCAATTCTACAGATTCGATCTGAAATTTGAAAAGGGAAAAAAAAATGAACGCAATGTTTATTTTAAGTTGTTCTGTCATGGGACTCTGATTGAGTTGATTAATCCGCTGCTTTAAATTGCTGTTTATTATTTCTATCGAGTTTTTGGCCCATTGTAATTTGGGCTGAAATGTAACAAGTGGACGGTGGAATTTTTGGTTTGTGATTCGTGTGGGGTTCCTAGGATGGCACGAGAGGTTACTAGGGGTCTCTAAGCCAATAAAAATCTATTTTTTAAAAATTTTAATCTATCTTCTAGCCTTCGAACGATTCAAATCAAGACGACGGACAAGACGTAGCCGAGACACTTGTACGCACTATTGGACGACTGATTATCAATTATTTCGAGGACGTTTTATTGTTTTAATTATTTTCAAATCGATTCGCTAAACTACAAGCTGTTTTACTAAACTGATTAAATCTCGTCAAAGTGGCGAAGTGACGGACGGGGGGGAGGGTTTATGCAGATTTGATTCGGGGGAGGCTGCGAGGATTTAATTGATGTTGGCTCGGAGCCACGCGGAATGTTGGAACGAAACAAGTTCTTCTAGTGTTTCACTTTATGTTACATGCGAGTCGTCGTACTACTCCCGCGCAATTTCAAACGAAATTTTAATGATGATTAAACGATTTGAAGGCCACGAAAATTCGACAATATTTGCTCGCTGGCGCTGTGGAGTTATTATGGGAGCACTACGTGTCCGCTTTATTTATAAATAATTTTGAGAAGCACGTTAGTCGCAGGCAATGGGGTGTATTGCTCCATCGCGAATTGGGGTAAGTGCAATGATGCCACGAACAATTACAGAGCGTAATGAACGGTGCAACTGTAAACAAATTTAGCTGCGTGGATTATTCATTCGAAGGTGAATTAAGACGATCAGCATCTGTTTGATTTTGTACCATATCTTTGGCACACCTGTTGGTAGACGTCTGAATCTTTTTACGGGACGCACAAAACTTTAGTCAGTTTGTGAACATGCGCGAATCCCTGACCCACGGTAGGCGTCTCTCCGTGAGAATACAGTCACACTTAGACCTAAAAAGGTCCTTTGAGGAAATATATCTGTGGCCACAGGGAATAAGTATGTAAGTCTAAAAACGAAACTATTCAAGGCAGCACTTGTTTGCTTGTTTACTGTCGAACTATTCCTGTAAATCCAGTTTTTGTGAAAAAATTAAACTTGTTGACATCTCAGTGATCAAATAACATACGAGGGCGGCCTGATAAGTACTTAGCTTACAAAAGAAAAACGAAAATTTTGGAAAAGTGGCGATTTATTTCTCAACATAGTCTCCTTTTAGCTCGATACACTTGACCCAGCGATGCTCCAACTTCTTTAACCCGTCTGAAAAATATGTTTTCTCGAGGTCTGCAAAGTAGGCCTCCGCGGCGGCGATGACCTCCTCATTCGACTCAAATTTCTGCCCGGCGAGTGACTTTTTCAAGTTTGGAAACAAAAAGAAGTCGCACGGGGCCAAATCTGCAGAATACGGTGGATGGGGCAGCAGTTCGTAGCCCAATTCGATCAATTTAGCCGTGGCGACGGCGGAGGTGTGAGGCGGTGCGGAAGAGCACTTTTTTCTTCGCCAAATGGGGCCGTTTTTTCTGCAATTCGGCGTCAAATAAGCCCAATAATTCGGCATAGTAGAGCCCTGTGACGGTTTTGCCCTTCTCCAGGTAGTCGATGTAGATCACACCTTGTGAATCCCAGAAAACGGTGGCCATCATCTTTCCGGCCGATAGGACAGTCTTCGCCTTCTTCGGAGCACGTTCGCCGGGTGAAGTCCACTGTTTCGACTGTTCCTTGGTCTCTGGTGTGTACCAGTGGATCCATGTTTCGTCGACGGTCACGAAACGACGCAGAAACTCCTTCGGATTGCGCTTAAACAGCGTCAAACACTGCTCTGAAGTGGTCTCACGGTTGCGCTTGTTGTCCGGAGTGAGCAAACGCGGCACCCATCGCGCCGACAGCTTTCTCATGCCCAAAATTTCATGCAGGATATGACCCACGCGGTCTTTTGAGATGCCTACTGTCTCAGCTATCTTGGGCACCTTCAATCGGCGGTCTGCCAATACGAGATCGTGAATTTTTGTCACGTTATCCTCCGTGGCAGCCGTTTTTGGGGCACCTGTGCGTGGAACATCAAAAACCGACGTGCGACCACGTTGAAACTCGTTAAACCAATTTTTGACGGTCGCCATCGAAGGCGAAGAGCCACCGTGCACAGCATCCAAACGCTCTTTGATTTCGCTGCGCGATTTCCCTTCCAAAAACAAGAATCGAATCACCAAACGATATTGCTCTTTTTCCATTTTTCTAAAATCCGCGGACACGCCCGCTTCCACACACGGTCAAAACAAAACTACGAGTCCGATTCGGCTAAAATTTTGACAGTAGCCGTCTACGAGAATGTACTACACGATAGTATTCGATTGCGATAGTGGCGCCATCGGGCGGTGAGGCTAAGTACTTATCGGACCGCCCTCGTATAACAATATCTTTTTCACATCGCGTAAGCCTTGGGAGATGACCACAGTACACTTATCCCATTTTACTATTTTTCGACTTACCAAGTTATTCCCTGTGACCACAGATATGATACGGCAGAAATCTCTAGGGTTGATACAATAATAATTAGACTGACTAGAAACCACATAGAAAGATCCACCAACCCTTTTCCCAAACCCACAATATTTTGAAAAAACCATGTCAACTGGTTTTATTCCACCCGAAGCCTCCGTATATCTTGACGAAAACGGATATATATTAGACTCTGACTGCGTGCCAATTATATACCATGCGTATACGAGTAGGCACGCAACAGATAAGAAAATAGGATAGGACTGAACTATGAACTAGCGACCCTCTGCCCTTATGGCGATACTCCACCGCGAACTACATTGATGTTCACAGAAATGAGCGTGAGGCTACGAAGTACTGGTGGCTAAATCAAGAAGACATATAGTAATTTTAAATTTTTCTTATAGAATAATTTAATTTTAAGCTAAAACTAAAAAAAGAAAAAGAAAGTAGATTAAGTACTAATACTTGTTAGCAGCTTCCCTAGGATAAGGCATGCCAGACCCAGTCATTCGCTACAGGAACTGATAGCCTTCAGCAATCGGTCCAAGTGACGAATGGCTCGGCCTGGAATAGTTATAAGAATATTATTAAATTATAGTGTATAAAAAAATGTTATAATTAACCCATTTAGACCTGAAACTAATTTTATCCTAATTTTGTGGAATTTTCATGATTAATGGAACATAAAATGTCTGAAAATCACGCAAAAAATTAAAAAAAAAATATTTCATGTAAGTGTTGCTGGGAATCACCCGTACCAAATATGGTACGGTAGGCTCATTCATATTCAAAAGTTCACACACGGAAGTTTTTTTTTTAAATTTTTTAATCAAGAAAACAAGAAACTTTTATACACTATGGTTATAAATTTTTTTATTTTCTTCCAAAAATATGAAATCGAGCATTAATATTTTGTGTGATAAAGTATAAAACACCTAACATGTAGTCCAATATTGCATTTAATGCATCTGGTGGGGCACTGCTTATGGCAAAGCCCACATCTTGTTCGGTTGGCTTGATCCGTTACAAAATGATCTTTACCATCAAATCTTACATCCGTCATCAGTGAAGATGGTCTGCTTGGTCCTGGCTTAATCCGAAGCTTATTTGCTGCTATAATAGCCGTTGAAATACGTCTTCTGAACGTCAAGAGATCCAATGTTCCACCATTATCTTTAAAAAGTAACCAAGCGTTTTGTACTGCCATATCAATACAGTGTAAAATAAGAGGCATGTACCACTTTTTCCCACGGATGCTAATCCTGTATGTCGATATATTCTGATCAGAACAATCTACTCCTCCCATGTTTTTATTATATTCACGAATCAGATGTGGTTGTGAAACGGTTATTTTCTTTTTTAGCATTTGTGAGTACCGCTCAGTTTTATGGACTGGGTCTACTCCTATAGCATTCGAGCAAACTGACACTATGCTGTTATCATGCCACTTACAAATTATTATGTCATCACTAACACGGTAGTCGTAAAACCCTCTAGCTTTTTTTTCATATTTTTTTTTTCGAGTAACGGACATTTCCCAGAGCGGCTTTCTCTAATAGTTCCAGTGACTCGAATATTTCTGTTACTTAGTTCATGAACCAAAGGCAAACCCGTGAAAAAATTGTCTATGGATACATGGTAATTTCCTCCCATTTCGCGTTCTAAAAGTTTGTCAGTATAGGTGAGAACAACAGTGGCACCAAGACCTAATTCAGAGTATCTTGCATTAAGTATTGTATTTGCACCCTGATATGGTTCAAACCATATAATGTAACCACCTGCAGTTGTTCCCACCCACAGTTTGTACCCATATCTGATTGGTTTGCCTCGAATGAATTGCTTGCAACCGTGTCTTCCATAATAAGGAACCATGGCTTCATCAACGCTATGGTTTTCTTTATGCGGACTGTACTCTAAAAATTTGGCAGCTATTATATTTGTTAGTGTACGTACTTTTGCAAATCTATCAGATTTATGCAAATTATGATTATCAGCACAATGTAAATTCGAAAATATAGTAGAAAATCTATCTCTAGATAAAGCACTAGTGATCAAATTATTTTTAGAATCGTCCGAGTTTTCCCAGTACATTCGCCTTCGACTAACTTGATTATATCCACTTACCAGTAAAATACCAATAGCACACTTGATTTCTGACGTCTTGACATCTGCAGGAAGATTTTTTTGGCTCAAATATTTATTAGTCTCAGATGTGAACAATTCATAGACTTCCTCCGTAAAAAATAAGGAAAACCACTCAATGGGTGACCTTTCCTGAGAGATATGAGTTGTTGGTTTCCACGTGATATCTTTTGCGTGATAATTTTGTTTCTTCCAGTTAAACTTCTTGTTTACTTTTTGGAGTGGTTCGCAAGATTCACTTTCTTCGCCAGGTTCTTCAGACAAATGTAGTTCAGCTTCAGTCCTTAGCATACCCGCTGGCAAATTATTGATGTCAACATTGTCTTCATCTCCCGAGTCTTCATCGGTCACTTCATCATTTGCATTATCCGGAGGCTGTAAGAATATATCACCTGCTGCTTCTGCATTATCCAAACTGCTCTCTTCCAAAAGGGTAACAATTTCATCCAATGTTAAAGGTCTGAAATAACAATATGTGCCACATGTTCATAAAATACATGAATTTTGTACAGCACGTAGGCCTACTGTACCAGATAGGGTACACTGTATTTCAAAGTAAAAACAACACTACACAAATATTTAAAACACAAAAAATATTAACCTATCATAATAACTAGAAGCTTAGTGTATGAGCTTATTTCTAAAATTAATAGTTAGAAATAAAAATAAAGTACTTTTTTACCATTTTGATGACATCATAAAATATTAAAAATAACCACTGATTTAAATATGTTTGTTTTCCCACTTTGGCGTATTTCACCACAATAAACTATTTGCACAGTTCAAGTTTACACCTTCTATTTTACGTCGGACTGCATCGATAATACGAAAGCTGATTGGATACTTAAGTTTTTGTTTTTCCGTCTAACAGTAAAAAACCGTACCGTATATGGGACGGTAGGTCTAAATGGGTTAAGTAATTATTGTATATGAATAAAGCGACTCTATCCCCCCTTAAAAAATCCATTATAACCATTATTAAATGCAAAATATTGTTGCGAGCTAGGGGTTCGCCGGGATTTCAAGTAAAACACAATTCGTTTAAAATCAAAATAAGTCACAATTTATTTATTCGCACTTTAATTATATTCGCACAATTATTCGCACTATATGGCAATACCGCCCGCTTTAATATATCGCTTGATTCGATCACACGCAATCGATCGCTTTCCACGCGTATACACGCTGGCTGTTACAGTCGACGTAACAGCCAGCGACAGTCGACGTTTTATACTACTTGTCTGTAGACGAGACTGTTCTTGAATCTTCGTTCGGTGGTGTGTGTAGAGGGTTCTGGAAAGCTTGAGAGAATTCCATTTGATCTTCAATGCTGTTCTAGTACATTCGAGCACATTCGATTAGAGGGGAGATATAGTCGTGTTGCTCCGCTCCCCTTATATACTTCAACTAGGTTCTTGATGGGTTACTTTGTAGCTAGGTATTCGGTTTTTGATGTTTCCCTTATTCGTAATCGATCGAGTTGCGCGGTTGCCCAGGTTTACATGTAACAATATGTATGATGGACTGCGCTGTCCGCGGCCGGGATCGGTGGCTTCTGCTTTGCTATTCTCGAATAGTGTAGCACGATGCTGCTAGCCCCGGCGGCGGAGAGTTAGGCTCAAAACCTAGTCTCAAGTTAGTTGTAAGTATTATAATTGTAAATAGTCGTAAGTAGGGTTCAAAACGATATGTAATATTGAGTTTTTTTTCTTGCCAGATTCTTCCCAATTAGTACAAATACTCACGATTTCCAGGCGGACATCCAACATAGTTGGATGAACTCGGGCGGATTTCGTGGGTATTCTAGCAATAAGTATACATTAGAATTGTAGTTAAATAAAGATACTCTGATCCCCACAAAACATACCCCGATACTATTATAACTTAGAGTGCCCACTTGAGGCCATTAAGAACAATTAGCAGCTCTAGATATTAATTAATTTTAGCTTCAGAATTTAAAAGAAAAACTGTTAAGATTTAAGGAATTGGCGCAAATAAAGCATATTTTAAAACTTAAAACTAAAAAGGTTCATTGTGTTACCATAGGATCATTGATTCCGGTCCTACTCGCTAAAACATTTAGAGCTTATAAGGAAGCGTTGGATTCTCGCAACCTTCGTTGCGGCAAGGTCACTGAGACTGATGAAGATGTAGGCTCCTAGATGAGTTTCCCTCCTCGCGGAAAGATCTGAACAGGTACAGAGAAGATGAAGGACTGACTCCTCCTTCTCCTCATCCAAGCAGCTTCAACAGTATCCGTTTCAAAAGAGGTCAAGTCTTTTAGCATGTCCGGTCATGACACCGACTGTGGTGCTAATACTCACCCATTTGAGCGAAATCAATGTTTTAGATGCTGCTTGGGCCAGATCTGCCCTCTGTCCATCTTGAGTTGATTTTCTCAACTGAGTCCAATCCCAGAAGCAGCTTACATGTAGAAAGAGGCATACCCAAGCTCCGATGTTCCAGCATAATCTGAAGGGCATCGTTCATCAGCCATAGAGTTACCTGGAATCACCCAGGACAGATGAATATTGAAACTTTCAGCCATCTCCTTAAAGGATGATCGACATTCCACGGCGACCTTTGATGTTTTGGAGGTCGATTTCAAGGATTTTATTGCCAAGAATAGAATACCATAGAAGCTAATTTTAAGAATTTTTGTTGGTTGTTTTTCGGCGTCAGAGGAGTTTCTGGTGGATATTTCTGGCAGGCTGTTTTGAAGGTTGCTCCCAAATTTTTGGCAGGTTTTACTTTATTATTTTTTAATAATAAAGTATTGTGTTCGACATAAAATTTCAATAAAAATTTGCTACCCTGAAATTTTGTATTTTCACGTTTTAGGACTAGTAAACCCCAAAAAAGGAAAAAAAAAAAATGTCCGTCTGTCCGCCGTAGACGTAGTCCGCTGTAAGCAAAGTCGTCTGAATGCGCGTAGCTCCCAAACCCGTTGAGATATTAACATGCAATTTTTATGGTGGGTAGATTGGGTGAACCCCTACGACTGGTATCTTTTCGGATGGTGGGGGTACGAGGGGAGAGGAATATTTTAGACGAACAATTTTGGTTTCTAGATCTCAGGAACCACTTATGCTAGGAGGCTCAAACTTGGAACTTATGTAGTACTATGATAGTGGACTCATTTGCAAAAAAATGGTCGATAGGGGTTAAGGGGTGTGGAAGTGGGGGGGGGGGGGGGGATAAACAATAAGTCTGAAACGCTTGAAAGCCGGGATTGAAACATTCTAAAATTGATATCTCCTGAACAATGGATGTCAGAAGGTTGAAACTTTGTCGTTGTCCTTAGGGATACTTTAAGATTAGACAAGGGCTAAAATTTTTAAGAGGGATGGTAGGGTGTGGGGGTGTTGGGTGAAAAACTTTGAATTACAATATCTTCCGAACCAATTACACCAGGAAGATAAAATTTAGTTTCTGTGGGATCACAAAAGTTTCTATGGGATCACAAGAGGAGTCAACTGAAAGTAAATTTGAGGGGGGAGGTGAAGCACGAAACTGGGAGGACAACAATTTCTCAAAAAATATAATTTTTAAATCTCAGAAACCGTATCAGATATATTCTCGAAAATGTTACAGGAGTTGGGGTCGGTAAACCTCTAGTTGGGAAAATGTTGAGGGTGTGGGTGTTGGGGGTGATGGTGAAAGGGGGTACAAAGGAAAAAATTCTGATTTTTATTTCTCGAAAACCATAATGAATAGAAAACTAAAAATTTAAGATTATAGAGAACCACTATAGAGACATCCTAGAAAAATAAAATGTTTGATAGAGGTAGCAAGGTACGGGGGTCAGGGGTAGTTTTTTATATCTCAGAAACGGCTTATGCTAGAAAGTTTAAACTTAGAAATAACCAGGAGGCTATTTGGAACGTTATTTTTTAGGTTGTCAGCCGCATAGTAACCTACACCGCATCTCAGCATTAAACACGTTTCGGACTTCTACCCATAAAATAATAAAGATGCGCCCAGACTGTTGGCAGATTTTTTAGTTTACATTCGATCGAACGGCTGAGGGACACTATGCTGATAGTGTGCATAAGTTTCTTTTAATTTAGACCATTTTTGTTTTTCAAAATTAGCCAAAACCTAATTTGATGAAGCCTGCATGGATTTTTTAAGGAAGCAGCAGATTACGAATTAATTAGTAGGCACACTATAATTAACCAAATTTAATAAAAGGTCAAAGATGTGTTGACAATAAATAAGTCAAGACTTTAACGAGCCAACTGTGAAAATAAATTGATGCTTCGTCCCAGCGTCTGAATTCCCAAAAGTATTTTTCAACCAAATTGTGTTTACAGAAGCATTGCACTGCTAATGACCGAAAGACATTGACTTTGTAATATTTTGTGATCGATCGTCAAAATTTCACCCCACTAAAGGCTAATTGCACTTGACATCGTGGCTAATTATCCGATCAATTTTCAATGTATAAATTTCCCGACGGGTTTTCAATTACCCTGTCTTTAAAATTGTGCACCATAGTACACAATGCCAGCCGACATTTATGACGTAAACTCATCTTGTAACCGCAAAACCACAATGTTTCTGCTGTTGTCAGGGCAATTGAAATGGGGAAGGGCCTTATACGGAAGTTTAGGCTGATGGCTGCACTCTCTTTTAATGCATTAATTAATCGAGTGCATTGTTAGTTCCCAAAAATTTAGCGAGTTTGGTGTAGTTGGTAGTCTGTATGTCTGTCTGGCGAGCGATATAAAATGACCCATTTTTATTTCACGGCCTTTCCAGTTCTGAGTCACGATCAAGACTTTACGAAACGTGTATCGTCTTGGAAACTGAAACTGAGACGATCATACAGCCCAGGTTCAAGGTTTAATGGCTTGAAGAAGTATCGCTTCAGGGTCTAGTTCCACTTGAACAAACAGCTTCAAGTAGGAGAGAATGAAGTCAGTTCTGCTTTCTGTGTGGCTTTAAGCTGGAGTTTAATAAAATTTTCATGAAAACAGATTTGATCAATACTTTAGAGTCGGCGTGGAACACTCTTGGGTGAGTGCCCAGGTTATGATCGAACTCGACTAGCCACCAAGGACTTGAATTTTGACCAGAGAAAGGAGCGAGGACATATTGGCGTCATAACATCGACCGAATCCAATAAACAGTGGATCAGGTCTTATTACACTGCACAGGCAAGGCTGCAGCTGCTGGCGGTGCCGCACCTGGCTTTTGGCTGACCATTTTTGGAATTGTTCCCGACTTCCGACCAGCATATTGATTTCTTGTTCGTTCGTTCCTATAGGGCCCCTTTTAAGGCCTACAACAGCGCTTCCGTTGAGACACTGTTACTACGTCTATATATTTTTGCTTTTTAGAGCACGGGTAATTACAATCGGCAATATGAGATTCCAACGCATGTGTTAGACTAACGTAGACAGCACGAGAGTACACAGGCTCCATATTATTCCACATCACATTGAGTTTGTTTTCATTTAATTGATCGATATCCATACAGTGTGGCGCATTGTATTATTATGAGGTGTAAAGTAAGTCCGGCTAGTTGGGGCCCTTCTCGACCTTCAACAGAGAGCCCCATCTTTAAAGTTACGCCACTGGCAGCAACCTCCTTAAAAGTTAAGTCTTACTCAGTATAAAGTGGTGATCTCATAAGACTGAACCAATCAGTGGTGTTGAATTCCATTAGAACTGGACTTTAGAAAAACAAGAAGCTGCTTGGCACACCAGTCAAAGGTATATGTCCACGTGCGAGATTTAAACTAAAAAATCAGATGAGAGACAATCCCTTCTCCTTAAAATTGACCTACTGAAAGGTGTCTAGTAAGTGCAGCAATAGAATCTCTGTACATTCCCTAACGCATCGTCCAATGAAAGTGGTAAATGCAGAATGTGTCACTAGCTTCTTAGAAGAACCTGTATTCAACTTTTTACCATTAGCTGTTCTACAAAATTAAAACTTGAAATCAAAAAATAGTAAAAGTAAACGGCCTTAAGAAAAAAAACAATTCAATATCTTATCGGGATAAAGAAATATTACAGAATTCGTGAAAAATATTCAACATTTTTTCATACCCGTGGACCGGGCGGGGTGAATACCAAAAAATGCCGAAATTAATTTTTAGGCGTATTACACTTGCAAAAGCAAAAACCAATACGATATCTCATCAGACCTACATAAAAGATATGGCGGAATTCGTGCAAACACATTTTTACATCAAAGAATCGTAATGTATAAAAAACCCGGGCGCAGTAAAATCAATACGACATATCCGATTATAATCAGACCAAAGAGATATGACGGAATTCGTGAAAACATACCCTTTAGCCTTAGTAGGAAATGAATATCGAAAAAACCTGAAAGTAATTTTTATCGCTTAAAAGTTCAGTTCTTATCAGACCTAAAAGACATGGCGGAATTCGTAAAAGCATATTATGTGTCACATGGCATGTAATTGTGGTGACGCCGCCATGACTTTGCTAGTTATTTCCACAACGTAGAAAGGAAAAAAAATTCTCGAAAACCGTCAAGAATAGAAAGCTAAAAATTTACGTCTATATGTATATATAAAGCCACTATAGAGGCATCCTGGAAAAATTTAATTTTTGATAGGGATAGCAAGGTACGGGGGTGAGATGGTTTTAATATATCAGAAACGGCTTGTAATAGAAAGTTCAAAGTTGGTACGTAAATGTAGATGTACTACTCGAGTAATTAAATAAAAAAAAATCAGGTTTTCATTGGCGTACAGAGGTGGAGTAACAAAAATATCCGTGAAAAGGGTTTTCCACATTTTCACGAATTTCGTTATATCTTTTAGGCATGTTAGTTTATCAAATTTATTTTATATCTGCTTGTTCTTTATATAAGAGCCTAGAAACATTTTTACGAATTTTCCAATATCCCACCCCTAAGAGGCTGTAAAGTGGTTGTGTATATTTTCACGAATTCCGATATAATTATTATATCTAGTGAGATATCGAATTCACTTTCACTTCTAAAGGTTTTGAATATAATCTGAGGAAAAAACTGATTCAAGCATTTTTCGATATTAAACCCTCTGGAGTGTAAGATATTGTTCAAGTTTTCACGAACTCCGAATTCGCTTTTACTTCTATGGGCTTTATAACTAAAAATTAATTTTCATGATTTTGCGAATAACCAGGAAGCTATTTGGAACGTTATTTTTTTGGTTGTCAGTCGCATAGTAACCTACACCGTATCTCAGCATTAAACGCGTTCTGGACTTCTACTCAAGAAATAATAAAGTTGCGCCTAGACTACTTAGCAGATTTTTTTAATTCAGTAAGATACTACTGAACCTAACTACATTAGGTATGCATTGCAAAATTGGGCAACGGAATCGGGTCCCACTTTCCCCTATTTAAATAATGAAAAATACACAGGCACATAAAAATAATCAGTCGCGAAAAAATTAATACTCTGGGCTATTTTTTCTGATTACTTTTAAAATTATTATAATTTTCTTTTCCACCTGTTTGCCCCTGCTGTTAATACATTAATTTTTTTTTTCTTAGCAAGATTTAAGACAAAATACACAAGACTTTTTAATTAGTGATTAGCACCAGGTTTTGATTTGATTAGTTTTGTAGAGTTTCGGGCAAGCGATCAATGTCTTTGCTGTAACTTCGATTTGTCACTTTGTTAATTTGCTTACAAGGTCTAAAATGGTTTAGATTTAACTTGTAAATATCATTTGGCTTGCACTAAGCGAAGATTGAATTTAAGACCTTCGGTTAATTAATGATTTTGTTTAAAAATTACTTAAGTGGTTGATAAATACGCACAATTATTTCCAAGAAACTTAAGTAGACACTTTTGCTTTTTAACATTATGTACTGTTTAATTAAAAATTTAATAAGCTAAAAGCAAGTTCGTTCCGAAGGGATTACGATCATGGCCTTTGATAGCGGAATGTCGTTAGAAAATTGGAAGTAGTAAAACTATTTTCAAATAAGGAGAATGAAATTTTAAAACAGGCTTCGGAATGGAATTCAGAGAAAAGATGAACAGAAGGTCGTCCCAGATAGACACATGGAGACGAACAGTCAAAAAGAATAAGTCCCGGCGACAGATCGTGTCTATTTCCGCTATAGCCCGATGTCTTTATTTTTCCGTGGCAAAAAAAAAATAGCCGAGCCAAAATATATAACGAGTAAATTGCCTGACGATAATTAGGCCAACAAAATTATTTGTACACTTAAAAAAATGTGTTTTTAATTGTTATCTAGTCGTAATGCTGAAGGAAAAGAAGGGATTTTGAAGATATGGAATACATTTCCAAAAGCTTTATGAACATTTAAATTGATATCCTGAAGTACTACCTAGGAAAAAAAAACATATAGACTATATTTTCCAAACTGGATCCGTGTATTATTTTTTTTTCAGTTACAGCCTTTTTAATTAAAGTCAAATTCTTCGGACTTCAGATGACACTTGTACAGGGCACAAGTATATCGATTCATAACGCGTATGTTTTTTTATTCAGCTTTAAGGTTTCAATTTCAGCTTATTTTTATTTTTTAATTTTTCCTTGTTGGTTTGGAATTAGTTTTTAGGATTTAAATAATTAATTTTTTTTATACTTTTATGTTTTTACTTGGTACATATTTAGTTTTAACTTAAATTGATTTGTGTAGGTTCAAGTTTTAATTTTTATTTAGTTTTAATTAGTTGTAAGTTTTATTTAGCTTTTAAATTATAATTTTAAGTTTCTAGGTTTAAGTCTTATTTGTAAGTTTTATCAAGTTGTTAAGTTCAACCTTTAATAAATTTTTCTTTTTAATTTTTTGGAAGTTATTATTTGTTATTTTTAATAGATTACGTTTTCGTTTAGTTGAGATTTTATTTACGACGTGGGTTCTATTGTAATTTAATTTTTTTAACGTTTACATTGATTTGCGTTTTTATTTTAAATTTATTTAATGTTTTCAATTTCATTTAAGTGTAAGCCAATTTGTAGGGTTCTAATTTTGGTAATTTAATTAAGTTCTTCAGAAATATTCAGATTAAACATTAACATTAAACACTATCCATGCTCTATATAAATTCTAAGTTTCAGTCTCATGGCAAACGCATTTGCTGAGATCTAGAAACCAGCATTTTTCCTCTAAAATGTTTCAACGATTAAATTTTTTCGAATTTAAGTTTTAGTATTTGAGTTCTAATATGTTTTTTTTGTTTTGGTTTAAATTCCAATATTTTTCAATATTTTTTAGATTTAAGAATTATTTAGTTTTATTCAGTTGTAACTTTTATAAAGTTTAAAGATTTTAATTGATTTAATTTTAATTTATTTTTTTTAGTTATTGAATATTTTCAAGATTTATTTAGTTTAAAGTTTTATTTATTTTTAAGGTTCATAATTTTATCTCTAGCATTTAATTAAACGTGTCATTTATTTATATTTAACAATTAGGGTCTAGATTCTTTAGTGATTTTGTTTTAGGGTTTCTTTAGGCTTTTGGTTCTTTGTTTGATCTTAGAATTTTAAATAGTTTTGAGGATCTAATTTAAATTTTTGGTTTGAGTTAAATTTAGTCTTAGATTACCACTATACTTACTGAGTTACATCGTCAAATTTCGGTAACTAGATTTTAAAACTTCAAAAAGCGTTTACATCGCCCTGAACAAATTTCTTTGATATTTAAAATTTAGCAGCTGACTATTGTATCAAAATTTATAATTTATTTTGTAAGATATTAGGTTTTTTTTGTTCTGCATGAGTCGAAACATTACATTTCGAACATATAATTTGAAATTTTTTTTTAAATATAAATATGTGACAGTGAATATTGTGGTGAATTGTGAACGTGATTAAACATAAATTTCAGGGCTGTCCAGCCCAGTTTCATCAGTTGATTTTGAGCTGGATTTCCATAAAATCTAGTCCTTTGAAGAGATTTTGAATTACTCAAATGTACGGCAAATTAAGTAGATTACGATAGAGATTTCTCAAAATCTCAACATTTTGCGAAATCTAGTTCGAAATCCTGCGATATAAATCAGCTATAATCTTTTATTTAGTTTTTAAGTTCTAATTCATTTACTTTAAATAAATTTAAGTTTGTTTGGTATTTAATTTTCATTAGTTTCAAATTTTTAAAGTTTTAGGTTATAACTTTATGTTTCATTTTAGATTTATTCTTAATTCCTTAAAATTCAGAATTTGCTAGTTTCCAATTTTAATTAATTGTAATTTTAATATTTAAATTTTATTTGTATAGCTTAAATTTGTAATAAATTTTAATTTTTGCTTTGGATTAAATTTTAATTGGCTGTAAATTTATTTGGTTTGTAGATTTCCAATTTAGTTTTTTTAGGTTTCAATTTTTTTTTTGTTTTTTCTAGCAAAGGGACAATATTTACCAGCTTAATCTCCCTGTTTTTAAAGTGTCCTTACCGTACCAAGTATATTCCCGAGAAAAACATGAAGGCAAGAAGTCAGTACGCTTTTGTTATCGCGATTATGTTCTATTACACAATTCATCTTTGCATGCATAATAAGCACTTGTGCCAATTTATTTCAACAGCTTCTCGTACGTCCCTACAATAATACGAAAGGAATGAATAGATGCACCTCAATCCTTAAAATAATTCAGATGTAAAGCTCCTAACGGCTTACATGCTGATTCCTCCTGACACATTTATGCACTAATTAAACCACTAACAAAGGGTGTGCTTGAAAGTTGTCTTAAACACACCCTGCACATATGGTCGTTCCATCATTTCACGCATATTACAATTACATAGAACAATTTCAGTACATTATACTTCATTTAAAGTACGAATGCCGTAAGCTGTTCAGCAAAAATAAAACCAGCTTTCCTTAGTTTGGAAGTACACATAACCGTATGGTATTATTTTTTAATAATAAAATTATTGTGGACGAACTGAAATTTAAAAAAAGAAATTTACTATCCAGAATTTTTTTTTACGTTTAAGGACTGTAGATACCAAAAAAAAAGTCCGTCCGTCCACCCTATATTCTGTTAAGGATACTCTTAGCCCATACTCGGATTCAACTAATCCGAAAAATAGGATATATGATATAAAGACCTACTTTCCCTTCAATCAAATGTGGCTCACCTATTTTGAAATCAGGTTCACTTTAAAGCAGCTGGTTGTAGTGGCTCGACGGACCAAAAAATGTTCGATTGTTGTAATTGACGGATTTACCTTAAGAAAAGGAAAATTTAGTAAAAGTATTCTATATTACAATCTGCAGTTATAGCCTTCTAGAGTTAGAACAGGGGTCATTCCATCAAGAATCGCCAAAACCGTATTTTTAATTGTTTTTTTTATATTTTGTATATTATACCTTGGATACACAGCTCATCATAATATCGTCAATATCACCAGTGTATCACCTAATAATACGCATATAGTACGCCAACGAGCTGATATCTACATATTATCCAACCTGTTTCCTTGTATATAAATTCTATGATATAGCCTTCTTTTAACTGCCATCAGAGCCATCTAAAACTGAAATCAGCTGAAATTCCAATGAATGGCAGTTGTGGATTTTTCTATCCTTCCGTCAGGTAAAATTATTTGAGCGTGTTTTCTTTTTTGTGTGCGATGTGATGGTCCGGTTTCTACAAGTATAACATGTATGGGCTGTGTATCCACCAATCATGTATTGCATATCATGATTTAAATAATGTAATTTTTATACAGTGTATCCATGGTATTATACTGTTTTTTAAAACATATCAGAAAATTAACTTGTGATCTCAAGGGGGTCGGGATCAAAAAAATCTAATTAAATTATTAGAGAACTGAACTAGCCTCAATTGAGAACCACTGATGTTCTTCGATATTTTTGACCCCGATCCCCTTGAGATCCCAAGTTAATTTTTCGATATGTTTTGAAAAACAATATAACCTACAAAGTATAAAAAAATAAAAAAATTAAAGATTCGCATTTTGAGATATTCAAAATCGTTATCCTTGAAAAAAATTTCAAGAATAATTTTTATTCGTATTTTTACTTTATTATTTCAATGATACAGTATTGTGATCGATTTATAAAAAAAAAAAATTTGCTACCCTGGAAAAAAAAAATTCAGTCCGTCTGTCCGCCGTAACCGGTGTACGCAAAATTGTTTGAAGGCTCGTAGCACCCAAACCCTTTGAGCTATTTAGTTGAATTTTTTTTCGTGGATAGACTGGGTAGGCCCCTTGAAGTAACTAAATTCTGAGGGGTGGGGGTGTGAGGGGGGAGGTGGGGGAAGAGTTTTAGACGAAAAATTTTGGTTTCCAGATCTCAGCAACCGCTTATGCTACGAAGCTGAAACTTGGAATTTCTATAGAGCTTCAATAGTGGGATCCATTCGCAAAAAAAAAATTGCCGATATGGGTGAAGGAGTAGGGGGGGGGGGGGAAATAATGCGTCCCGGATGCTCGAAAGCCGAGATTGAGACATTCTAAAATCCATATCTCCTAAACGGTTAATGCCACGAAATTAAAACTTAATGAACATCTGTAGGTATACTAGGCGAATAGATCAAGGATAAATTTTTGAGGGGGCCAGTGGTATACGGAGGTGGGGAGTGAAAAACTTTAGATTGCGATATCTCACGAACCAATTGCACTAGAAAAATAAAATTCGGTTTGAGTATAAAGGTTGACAAATAAAGTTTGATGAAAGTAAAATTTTTTAAAAGGGAGGTGTAGCATAGAAGTGGAGGGGATAAGAATTTTTTAAAAAAATTACGTCGCATATCTCAAGAACAGTGTAAGATAGATGCTTAGAATTTTTACCAGAAGTAGGCCTAATAGACACCTATCTGAAAGTTGGGGGTGGGGGTGTAGAGGGTGACGGTGTGGGAGGGTGAAAAAGAAAAAGTTCCAATTTTTATATCTCGAGACCGATAATGATATAAAACTGAATCTTGGTATTTGGTTAGACATATAGTAGTAGCATGTTGGAAAAATATAATTTTGTATAGGGGTAGTATGGTACGGGGGTGGGGGTGTTTTTCCTATATATAGAATGGCTTATGCTACAAAGTTGAAACTCGGTATGTATATGTAAATAAATATTGGCGTTTGTAATGCCCCCCTTACAAACGCCAATAGTTATTTGAAAATTTTTAATTATTAATTATAATTTTTTATTAATTATAATTTTTTAAAATGATCAGTGGAAATGGAATGCATATATTTTCACGATTTTCGTCATATCTACGTAGTTTAGTGGTAGTTCGGCTGTCCCATTTCAAACCCCAGTAAGGGGTTTTCAGAAAATTTTAGGTCTGAAAACCTATATTTACTCAGCCCTAAAAATAGTATTATTATAATAGTATTATCCGATATATAAGGGTCCTCCCAGATAAGAAGGGGAAACTCCCGACATATCGGGATGGCAACATATATTTATGAGCGCTGACAGGAAGTTTTTCGAAACCCTTTTAAAATTTTCTAAAAAGGACTTACTATTTTTTGAAATGGGACAGTCGAGTTACTCTAACGTAGAAATGCGCCCCTGTAAAGTTGCAAGTAATGCCTACAAAAGTGACCTTACAATTTTCACAAGAGGTCAATGATGGTGGTTATGGTGTGGGGGAGA
Organism: Beris morrisii; assembly: GCA_951812415.1. Lineage (NCBI taxonomy): Eukaryota > Metazoa > Arthropoda > Insecta > Diptera > Stratiomyidae > Beris > Beris morrisii. The sequence continues at coordinate 54,899,945 of OX638310.1, read as the reverse complement.
TGTTGTATATCTCAGAAACGACTTACGCCACAAAGTTGAAAGTTTGTGATTAAGAATGAGATTAAGTCAAAAAAGGTCTTTTGTCAAAATTTTAAACCTGCTCAAATAATATTCAGGAACCATCTCGCAAGACTTTCTCATCTACACAACACCAAATAAGAAATTTTACACCCCCAACCGCTCATACCGATACTGAGATAAATGAACTTAATTACATCGCCCAATGATTTGAGTCAATAAATAATTCTGGCCGCTCAAGTTTCAACGGAAAAGTTTTCTAGATTCGATAGCCCATAGATCTCCACCCCCGCACAGAACAAACAAGGATACGTGGCCACGTGATGGAAATACAATACTTCCGGCATTTTCTTCGGCGATATTTCACTATTTAATTCACAATACTGACCACTATTACTCCTTCTATCCGAGTAAATTAATCACTAAAGTACATAAGCAATCCATCCACCAGTCGGTTTATTTTTTCTTTCTTCTGGCCGGTATTTTACGATGAATTTTTATTGCTCGTAAAACACTTTTCAAGGTCCACGAAATCCGCAGAATTATTTCGATTTACCTTAAAAACAAACTCACACGGATTCCGGTGTGAAAATCAAGCCTATTAAATAAATTTCTTTACGCTTCAAGAGATTATTATAATGGAGGGTTTATGGCAGTGCCGTAGCCCCGTCGAAACAAGTAAGATACTTAGCGTTTTCACATATTAGTTGCCTGTGCGTACGCGGATTAGCACAATAATATAACCTTTTTTTTGACTAATGTGACCACTATTCGCAGTAAACAACATTCGAGAAATTTGGACGACTTGAATTTTAATATAATAAATTTTTTGGTCGACCTTGAATCACTTGTCTAGTCTAGACGATCCAACATTCCTGAATCAAAGATCTTAGTAAAGCACTCTGCTTAGCTCCCTATGGAGACAATAAATTATCACGTTTATAACTTCTTTTTTTTTTAAGAAGTATGAATTTTTCTTTAATATGAAATATGTCTCTTCTTTGAAGAAAACCTCAATGGCTCTTGAGTTCTACACTAAAATTGGAAGAACCTTTAAAGTTAGCAAGATGGATACGAAGCAGCCCCTCCCCCAAAAAATTATACTACTGAAAGGAGTCTAGCAAGAATGCCTGAACCTTAAAAATTAAAGTTAAAAAAAGATTAAAAATGAACAGTCCATAATAAATAAAATTCTGAAAAAGAGTTTGAAGCGTTTATGCGTTAACAGAACGTAAAATCCAATTCGAATTGTCATTACACCTAAGTATGGCAGAATTCACGGAAACAGATTTAACCCTTTTTCACCACCTGGAGGTTGAATATCGTGAAAATCCGGAAATATTTTTTAGACGTTTGAAAAAAGAGGGTATAAAAGTCAAAGTCAATTCAATATCTCATAGAACCTTAGATATATGGTGAAATTCTGGAAGTTGAATATCGAAAGCACCTGAAATTAATTTTTAGATTTTTGTAGAAGGAGCACGTAGAAGCAAAAGTCAGATATAGAGACTTAAGAGATGAATTCATGAAAATATAATCAACCCTTTTCACCCCGTGGAGGTTGAATATTGGAATATATCGGAACACATGAAAACATATTCAACCCATTTTCACCCCGTGGAGGATGAATATCGGAAGCATCTGAAATAAATTTTTAAATTTTTGTAGAAGGAGCGCGTAGAAGCAAAAGACGGATATAGAGACTTAAGAGATATGTGGGAATTCATGAAAATATATTCAACCCCTTTTCACCGCGTGGAGGTTGAATATTGGAAGCACCTGAAATTAAATTTAAAATTTTTGTAGAAGGAACGCTTAGAAGCAAAAGTCGGATATAAAGACTTAGAGATATGTCAGAATTCATGAAAATATATTCAACCCCTTTTCACCGCGTGAAGGTTGAATATTGGAAGCAGCTGAAATTAAATTTAAAATTTTTGTAGAAGGAACGCGTAGAAGCAAAATTCGGATATAGAGACTTAAGAGATATATCGAGACTCATGAAAACATATTCAACTCTTTTTCAAAGCGTGGTGGTGGAATATCAGAAGCACCAAAAATTAATTTTTATATTTTTGTAGAAGGAACGCGTAGAAGCAAAAGTCGGATATAGAGACTTAAGAGATATATCGGAACTCATGAAAACATATTCAACCCATTTTCACCCCGTGGAGGATGAATATCGGAAGCATCTGAAATAAATTTTTAAATTTTTGTAGAAGGAGCGCGTAGAAGCAAAAGTCGGATATAGAGACTTAAGAGATATATCGGAACTCATGAAAACGTATTCAACCCCTTTTCACCCCGTGGAGGATGAATATCGGAAGCACCTGAAATTAATTTTTAAATTTTTGTAGAAGGAGCGCGTAGAAGCAAAAGACGGATATAGAGACTTAAGAGATATGTGGGAATTCATGAAAATATATTCAACCCCTTTTCACCGCGTGGAGGTTGAATATTGGAAGCACCTGAAATTAAATTTAAAATTTTTGTAGAAGGAACGCGTAGAAGCAAAATTCGGATACAGAGACTTAAGAGATATATCGGAACTCATGAAAACATATTCAACCCCTTTTCACCGCGTGGAGGTTGAATATTAGAAGCACCTGAAATTAAATTCAAAATTTTTGTAGAAGGAACGCGTAGATGCAAAAGTCGGATATAGAGACTTAAGAGATATATCGAGACTCATGAAAACATATTCAACTCTTTTTCAAAGCGTGGTGGTGGAATATCAGAAGCACCAAAAATTAATTTTTATATTTTTGTAGAAGGAACGCGTAGAAGCAAAAGTCGGATATAGAGACTTAAGAGATATATCGGAACTCATGAAAACATATTTAACCCATTTTCACCCCGTGGAGGATGAATATCGGAAGCACCTGAAATCAATTTTTAAATTTTTGTAGAAGGAGCGCGTAGAAGCAAAAGATAGATATAGAGACTTAAGAGATATGTCGGAATTCATGTAAATATATTCAACCCTTTTTCACCGCGTGGAGGTTGAATATTGGAAGCACCTAAAATTAAATTTAAAATTTTTGTAAAAAAAAATTAAATTTCAAATTTTTGTAGAAGGAACGCGTAGAAGCAAAAGTCGGATATAAAGACTTAAGAGATATATCGGAACTCATGAAAACATATTCAAATACTTTTCACCGCGTGAAGGTTGAATATCGTGAACAAAATTAATATAATTATAATAATTTTTAGAATTTTGTGTATAAAGCCAATTAGAAGTCACCTCCTACATATGTCTAGAAATTTTCGAATTTTAAATTGCCCTACTTTCTGAACTTTATTTACTTTGTAACAAGCTGCGCAAAATTCTTATCTATTGCGCCACATAAAAAACTTTTCATTTCCCTGCACTAAAAATAGATACAAAAATTTCGAATTCAGAAAACAGCAACAAACATTAAAGTCATTTGTATGCTAAACCTTGAACGCAAATTGACCATTCGTCAGAAGCGATTCCAACATACTCCCTACGATCGGCGATCGTATTATGCAGCAAGAGTAAGCAAGATATCTTCTTCGGCGCAGCAAATAAGTAGCAGAACTGGCCGTCAATAAAATCGGAAGAACGAGTAGCAACAATATTGTAATGGGCATAGTGGTGTCCACACATGATATATTGGTCAAATGATGTCATCTCGTCATCGATTTCCATATGACATCACCTTCTCTGTCAGACAATGTCAGCGCGAGAACACCCCGGGCTACTAGCATGATCGACTGGATCACATCACACCACGGATTTACGATCGTCAGACCAATAAAAATTTTCATTTCCATTCACACATATGCCACATACTCAATGAACACGCGGGACAGATCAATTATCGCGAAAATGCACTTTACGATCGGTTTGTTAGATCGTTGATTATCTCGAGACGGGTTTGAATCTTGGAAAGAGTTAAGATCAATGATCAATCAAGTCGAGACGATTGTTAGGCCTATTTACGAGACAATCGAGCGATCGGCTAGAAGGTGATCTTGTAACGAAATTTGTTTAGGTGTAAAATTGATGAGTATATGCCATTTCTTCGCTAATTTTACATTGACGGCGGGACAAGTGGGCGTAAATTTTTCTTGGTTACGTGCTCACAGATTACATGTTTTATTCTAATCGAACGAAACATATAAACATATTCGGGGAAGGGCAAAGCAGCACACCTTGCGCTCAGTCTTAGTTATGCCCAAAATTATGCCTTTGAGGCTAGTCAGTAAATTCTCGATCGGGGTTAATGTTTAGTAATATGACACCTGATGATGTAGCCTCTAGCTTTTGGCTTTTTAAGCAAATCAGCAGAGTGATCGTGGCGAATTATGTCGTAATGTTGGTTTTTTTGATCGATCCTTTCTCTAGGAAGTTGGTGAGTAGCTTGCGCGAGTTTAGAAGTGATGTAAATGCCGATAATTCTTATAAATTATCATCGAAGTAACGTTATGACGCAGACTATATGCAAATCTCGGAAGAAATGACCAAAGAGATCTTATTTTGAACCAGTGATTATACTGTATATCAATACGTATTCAACGATTTTGTTATTAAATATTTGAAACTATACGATAGTCTGCCCAGACCACACATGTGCAAATCGAGTGCAAAAATTAAGTCCAAACAGAAGAAAAAATAATTAAATAAAAATTCTTTATTATTAAAATAATAAAGTAAAATGTATATAACAAAAATATGAAAAAAATTGGGCAAAACAGCACAAATATTACTAATTATGGCGTTAGTGCCAAAAATTTTTGGAAATTTTGACAAGCATAATACAACTTTTATTATTATAAATCCGGATCTGTGACAAAATTATGTAAGAACTATTATTTTACTTCATCATTTTTTAATAATAAATGAATTTTCAAAAACATTTCCTCTTAAAAGTTTGGCATTTTCACTTTTCAGGACTAAAACATCCGAAAAAACCAAAAAAAATCCGTCTGTCCACCGTGCGCAAACATATTTGAAGGCACATTTTTGGGTGGTGATGTGATGGGGGAGGTAGAAAGGGGAGTTATAGGCAAAATTTTAGTTTCTATATCTCAGAAAAGACTTATTCACAGAACTTACCAGTCTATAATTAATGAAGTCGGAACCATATACGTCTTACGACAAAACCACTCTTCATCAGTACTGACTTTAAGAACTCCCAAACGTCAAGTTGAAAATAAAACCTTTTTTTATTTGTACACGTGAAGTTTATAGCGAAAAATGCCAAAAATGGCTTAATTAGACTCTGATTTTTGAATTTGAAAAATCGGACAGGCAATGATTTTTTTAAGTTTTAAGAGAGACATAAAATACTTATTGCTGAAATCAATTTTCTTAAGGATTAACGAAAAGAAAACGTAGTAATTATTATATTAAACAAAATTCTAGAAGTAAATAAACCAAGGCAGCGTCAAAAAAGTGTTTGCTTCAAAATGATGTTTGGTATTAATAATTTCTTGAAATTTTTTTTTTAAATATTGAAAGAACAGAGCTTTGTAGAAAAACAGATGTGCTATATCTTTAAAGTCAAGTGCAAACCACATTCGATTACTTGATAATGGTGAATACAATTTAATGTTGGAGTTGAATCCTAATTATTTTGTTTATTGACTTCTTTTGAGGATATTTATTTAAGCAATATCATGCCACGAATTTCAACACCCATAAAGTTTTACTTAATTATCAAGTCATCAATATCACCTATTACAGTTCTACTGCAGTACATACTCTGAAACACAGAATTGGTTTAGAACTATTATAGATTGTATGTACTGATGCAATTCCGACACAGTATTGAATAACAGGCTCCACATAAACGAAATTCGGGCTTTTGTTCAGAGGTCACGGTTAAGTAAATCGAACATGTTCAGCTTTAGGGTGTCATCAATTTCGAAACCCATACAATACCTTTGCAGTACTTAATTCTCAAGACTTAGTATCACTTTTAACAGATCCGCTTCGGTACTGAAACAGAAAAATGCTTTACAACCAGCTTGTAAGCACTGATGCGATTCCAATATAGTATTGAAAAAAAATGACTCTTTAAAAAAAAATCGACAATTTGGGTTTTTCCGACAATATTCAGTACTGAATACAAATATATATGTATTCTCCAAAGTCAACATTGCAAGATATTGTGTGCTGGTCTGTTTTAGAACTTAGTGCATATGCAATTAAGATTTTCAGTACTTAATTTTTATAACTCGAGGACGAATGAATCTAAGAAATTCTATGATCGGCATTTATAGCTAATTTAGAGGAAGATTTTGAAAACATATCTTTCCGAAGATACAAGGCTCTACGTAAATTAAAGGGGAATATCTGAACTGCTTAAGGCAGATCCTGGTTGATTCAGCGAAATATGCCGAAGAAAAATATTTCATCAGTTTAGCTGGAACTTTTTATGTTTTGATCAAATTTGGTTCAAGCGAACTTCTAGAAATTAAACGTCTGAATGCTTTGGAAATTTTAAGCTCAGAAAGACACTTTAATCGTTAAATTTTTGTTTATAAAATTGTTTTATTTGCCCTACATACTCGTACGGGACAATTGCAGCGCAATTCTAACAAACAATGTCCATTGTAATAACAAAGCATGTTATTAACAAAGTCATTTCAATTAGGCGGCCAATATACTTAGAATACCATTGATATTTGATTATAATTCGCATTTCTAACATAAGTTAATGATCTCGATTCGACACTTAGTCCACTTATAATTGATCTGGCCACTTAATACCGAAAACCATACGAGTACAAAAACAAATACCATTCTTAAACACTTTACATGTATCAATTACCAAGTACAAACAATCTTGACCTTGGTCAAATCCACTTAGTGGACTTACTAAGCTCATAGAATTTTCTCGTGATCTTTAACGATCTATGGCTTCATGTACTGATCGCAATGTGATCATCATTTTTTCCGATCGCGGTAAATTAATTGTTTGACAAATTACCGCAAGACAGTGTGTTCTAATTAATCGAATTGCAATTTCGTTTAAAGATCGCGAAAAAGAAGAATTTCTGGCACGAATTCATATTAAGTGTGGATGCGAATCATGCGATAATTTTAGCAAGATTAGTTTTAAAAGTAGCGACTTACGACAACTCGTTTAACTTTTATTATTATCGTCGAGCAGATACGATAAATAAATTAAATTTTTTATTTCTCGAGAATATACATAAAAATAGAGTGGTGATTAGTTGTAAATTGTTTAGTTAATATACGACATCTTGTTTACTTTTAATTTAATTGTAAATCGCTGGCATAGCAAAAAAGTTCTGGGTGATGTTTTCACATTTCCGTTGATCAGAGGTTCTCATTCCTAGTGTAATTTCATTTGCAGTTCTTGGTTTTAAATGATTCTAGACTAATTTCCAGTGATCGGATAAAAACTATTATTTTTTTTTAAATACAAATAACTATGTAAATAAATAAATCCTAAAATTTCTGACTAATGGTTTCACTATCATAACTCTTTATAAGTTACAAGTTTCAACACCCTACGATAAGCGATACCTGAGATATAAAAACCAAAATTTAAAACACTCCTTACACCCCTATCCTTCTATCAAACAACTTAAAGGAGTCCACCAAATTCTACCCATAAACAAAATTTTAACTTAATATCTCTACGGTTTTGTCCCGCGTTTGCGTACGGTGTATACGGCGAACAAACGGACTTTTTTTGAGTAATTATCGAAAAATACACATTTGCATTATTTTTCGTTCATTTAATCGCCGAAAAAAAAAATTGGATAGAAAACAAATTAAAAATAATTAATTTCTTTTATTTATGCTTTGTTTTTGATTTTTGGAAAATGCAAAACTTCCGTCCAAAACAAAATTCACAAATGGCGAGTTGCAAAAGTCGTTACGAATAGGAACGAATGTAAAATAATCGATTAATTTATGTGAAACGCAACTTTTATACTGTCGACTTGAAAATTAAACAATTTTCGCAATTCTTCAGCTTAATAAACAACAGATAAAAAAGGCATATTTGGGCCAAATAAAAAGGATTTGATCTAAGAAATCGGTGACACAAGATTAAAAAGGGTTTACAAATACGAGATATATCAGAACAATGATAATGAACAGAATACTGAGTGAGCCCTTCAAAAATATAAACAACAACATTTTTTTACAATATTTGGAATGGGATAAAAATAATTACTTCAGTAATTTTACACGCATATGTGTTCAATTTCGTAATAAATCTACATGAAGATAGCATTTTTTTAAAACTTACATTATGTGATAAAGATTAAATTAAAAAAAATGGTTAATCTAAAAAATTATATTTTCCAAAAAAAAAAAATTAAAGATATTTTATTTGTTTTTTTTACACTCCATCGATTATAAAATAATAATATATTCTTGAAAATAACTTCTAAATTTAAAAATGTTTTTAAATTAAACATTAAAATTTAATTTTTAAATTACCGTTTCAACATTATTTTAACTCAATCATTTAATTTATAAAACTCTATGTAAACTCGGTAATTTATTCAATAGTAACATGATTAAGAATTAAATGTTTGTAGATACTTCAATACTTTTCTCCGTTCTGGAATTTAAACTTTTTTTACGGTTGTCGAAATAGCATAGAATGTCCAGGAGAATTACTTGCTACTGCAAGATTTGAATTTTTTTTCGACGTTTTTGGCCACCCTTCCCCCATTTTTGATCCGATTTTAATTTTGTTTGGAGTTTTTGGCATCTGTTGAGCGCCCCTTTCGTTTGCGGTGAAAAAAATCGAAAGTCGAAGAAATTGACTTTTTAAAAAAATGCCATGTTACCCCCTTGGCACATTTTAGGGCAATCTTTCCAAATTCTCTCACAATTATCCGATTTTGACAAGTAACGACTTAAATTAAAGGTGCTGGCACCCCTTTTTCAAATCCGCAAACAGTTAATTTCAAAATTATATTTTCCAACAAAAAACAGAAAGATATTTTATTTGCATTTTTTTATAATCCATCCATTATAAAATAACAATATATTCTAGAAAATAACTTCTAAATTTAAAAAAAAATGGATTAAAATGTAATTCTTAAATTACCGTTTCAAAATTATTTTAACTCAATAATTTAATTTAAAAAAATCTACGCAAACTCGGTAATTTTTTCAATAGTAACATGATTAAGAATTAAATATTTGTAAATACTTCAATATTTTTCTCCATTGTTGAATTTAAACTTGTTTTACGGTTGTCGAAATAGCATAGAATGTGATGCGAATAAACAGCTGAGACGCCATAGATAGAGAACAAAAAGTTTGGGGTAGGGCAAGGGCAACCTTAGAGAAATGCCAGAAGGGAAACTTGCCCCCACCTGTATGCAGTCGATTTGAAAAAAAAATTTTCAATTTGCTTAATAATTTTGTAATTCAGGTTCTCTATAAAATTTTTGTTCAAATCTGGATCGACGGACCAAAAAAGTTTCGATTCATTTTCAAAAAACAGTCTTTTAATCGATTCGAGGATCCATTTATCGCAAGTACATTTCAAAAGTGAAGCTTAAGTGAATACAAAGAGAAGCGAAGGACGCAGATACTAAGATTGTTGAAAGGAAGCAGAAAAATGTTATAAAATTGGAAATGGAATTTTGCTTTTGATACACAATTTGCGTACGTACTGGGACAAAGTAGTTATTACTGATCGGATAGCTGATCGGATTGGGGTTTACTCCGTCACATAAATTACCAAGCTAGTGATCTCATAACAATAATTCGATCATACATATTTCTAGATATCCAACTTGTCTACATTTGACCTAATAATTGTCCGTCAAACACTGTCCGCAATATCAACAACAAAGTTGTTTGCATTGCACCTATTTGAATTGGAAGCTCAATAAAATAATTCTTCACCATTAAACGAGTATTGATGGTGTAGCCTGCACCGAACATAATAAATAACTTTTCAAATATGAAAAACGTGATTCATGATTGATCATTTTATAATTCATAAATGCCAAAGCATATTTCATTTCGCACTACAAAATATAAACAATAATTACTAACTCTGGCGCCAATATAATTTCGAATGTAGTACGAAGACAACACAAAATTCCTACTAGACTTGTATTTTTCTAGAACCAATTGCAGAAAAAAACCTTGCCGTTCGTAGATCATATAAAATTCTGAACTTTTAACGCGACTTCAATTAATAATGATTAAAAACAAGACCGTAAAAAAATCCATGATATAATAAAAGTCGGACGCCTCAGTCACTCTACTATACGCAAAAATTCTTATTTGCATTTCTTTATAACCGTAGAAGGCCTTCTAAATTAATTCAACTAAAATTTATTTTGTACGCAAAACGAACGAGTTCAGTGCTCATTAAAACGACATGAAACATTGTAAGATGGGAAAATTTGTCATGTTCAGGAACGGCGTAACAAAACAAATTGGGTTTTTTTTCGAAATTTACAAAAAAATTGTTAAGGTCTGATTTTGAATTACCTTAAGATGTTGAACTCACGTCGGGCTAATCTAATCAACTGCCGCAACTACTTGATAACTTCGTTAACTGATGGATTCAAATGATTAATCAGTCAATCATTCAAAATGTTTTGATTTTTTTGAGGAAATAAATTCAGAGAGGTGTTGTATTTCATGTTTTGGTATTTTTTGTGCGAATCATATCATAGCAGTGATATTTTTCCTAGTTTTTTATTAAGTTCTTATTTGACTACCTTTTCGCTAAGAAGCTTGTATTGTAGTTAAGAGGTTTGTTAGCGGCTCAACAAATGCTGGAAAACATCAATAGGGAGGAGTGATCATGTTTTTAGAGCATAATGAACTAAGGCCCCTAATATGTATCTAGGGGCCTTAGTTCAACCGTAGTTTAGTTTCTGATATTATGTTCTTGGGTTTTGGTTACGTCATTTTTTGGCATACGATTGATTATAGTACAGCCAGTCAGTAAATACTTGCTAGAATTCTTGGAATTTGTATGACAAGAAAATATGTTGACAACTTCTTACATACGTACCTACATAAATCTTACCTCAGACAGAGCAAAACCAATTTCAAATCCAAACTGGTGCAGAAGAAATACAAAGAGATTTAGTGTTTTACTATATTGGTTTTGTAATAATAAAATATAGTGATCGAGCTGAAATTAAAAAAAAAATGTTTCACCCCAAAAATTTTAAATTTCTCACCTCAAAAAAGTAAAAGAAAAATATCCGTCTGTCCGCCGTATATTCCTTACGCCGTAGGCAAACGCGTTTTAAGGCTTTTAATAGCTCACAAGCCTGTTGAGATATTAAGTTCAAAAATTCGTATATTGGGGATGTTTAAGATGTGACTTTCGGGAGGAGTGGATTTGTGATGGAGGAGGTCGGTCGCTCGTTTTAGACGAATAATTTTGTTGTCTCCACCTCAGGAACAGCGTATGCTAGGAAGTTGAAACTTGTAATTTATATAGAGTTATGATAGTAGTTTGCAAATAGCTCCAATGGTCGATAAGGTGAAGTGGCAAGGAAGAAGTGGGTGGGTGGGAAGAATGGGTACGAAACGCTGGAGAGCTGGGACCGAGACGTTCTAAAATTCATTACTCCTGAAGGGTTTATGTTAGAAAGGCGAAACTTTGTAATTGTTTGTAAGCAAAGTGAGAGCTTATATTAGAAACAAAAAGTTTAAGAGGGTGTGTGGTCATCGGGTTGAAGAATTTTTGGACTACAATATCAATTTCCATAGGAAGATAAAATGTTGTTTGTTTTTGCATATATGGTAAGTTTACGAGCAAGTACGATAACTACAAAATTTTCGTGGGAGGCAGTTAAGGGTTAATAGGTTAAAAAAAATCTATTTTTATACATATATCAAAAAAGGTTTTAAACAAGATCTTGAAATTTTTACAGGGAATGTACTCAGTACCAGTTTATCTGTTTTAGTGCCTCTACTTCGAAATTATAGAATACAATTTTCAAATTCTTAACTTTACGGGTTCTCTATTAATTGTGTAAAATGTGTAACAGCATAACAGCCGGACTACCAGTTCACTTAGCTGTAAATGAGTACCTGAGTTAAAAATCTGGGTAATAATCTCGGACGAGCGTGTGGCTGACCACTTCACCTTCTAGTATTCCGTTGGTATAGTAATGAAGTAACTCTAGTATTACTTCAAGGCCTAGGCCCAATTTGGGCTGTTGTGCCATTGATTATTATAATTTAATGACTCTTATATGGAAGCTATCCGCATGAGTTCGGTGATTTTACTTATCAACAAACTCGAACTAACTTTCTACTCAAAACTTATTCGTGTAAAATAAATATCTAGTTCTTTGCTGAACGCTTCTTTGAGTTAAACTGATGAATAAATTTTCCAAGGACTCTTATATGGAAGCTACACGAAGGACTACGATTCAGATGATTTTCTTTGTATGATTGACTACTAAACATTTTGGCCTACACCTCCAAGCTGTATGGGCGTTTCGGAGTTGATTGAATGCCTCTAAAAAGCGTATTTTTTGCACCATTCCTAAAGAGCTAAGTAGGGTAGAACATTTCCAAATAAAACAATTAAAACACTGCTATTTTTGTGATTTTTTATGAATTTTTCGCAAAGATACTAAACTAGTTTAGAGTAATTTCCGAAAATATTTGCCCTAATGAGTTTATATTGGCGAAAATTGTACAAAATGTGCTCTATCTACTATCTTTGTGAAAAAGTAAAAAAAATCAAAAAACAGCAGTGTTTTATATTGCAATTTTTACCCTACTTAGCTCTGGGTGAATGGAATACAACCCCAGTTTTCAAATTGCCCTATTCATTGAAGGTTTTCCATCTGCCATGCCCCTTAATGGTAATAGTCAAGACATCGTTCTGTCTAAATTGCGAAGTTCGAGTGGTTTTCTTCAGGCTCTGACACCGAAAAATACACCAACATTTTTTTAAATAAGTTTCTTTGGTAGCGGAACCACAAAAAAAAAATCTTTGTAGACTCCCCAGCACTAATAGAAAATTTCTATTACTAATTAGATTTAAGAATATTAGATAAAAAAAACAATCACCAATGCAAGGACCAAACTCCTTTCTAAGGTAGTCAGCGCATAGCATACTATCGGTTATCTTAGGATCATGCAGCAAAAAAGATCTTTACAGCGATCCTGATCAAAGATTTACACGTGCAAAATACTTAAGGGGGTATTCTGGTCTAGAATTTTGAAAGAATAATTTTTTTTATATATTCTTAAAGTTTACACCTTTAAGAATATAACCTCTATAGAAGAATTTAAAATTCCAATAATTTACGGAGTTATAGCGATTTTAGTAACGCAGGAACCAAGCCCCACTACTCCAAACCACTGAAACTACCCAAACCACTGAAAATTTGTTTAATCGAAGGTCCTGGTAACGTATTCTTTTGAAAACCTTTCCGAGTTCAGTTCAGGTCAGATTAGTTTCAATCTTCAAGCAAATGATATTTGTCAAGGATTCTCAATCTCTACATACTGCAGTTGCCTTCCACCCCAACCTCTGACTACAGCCTCAATTGAACTTAGTTCCGCAAGTTTAGTAGGTTACATAGTGGGTCCAAAATCAGAAGCCTTCTTAAAAACAAGCAAGGCGATTTCATTGTTCAGATTTAGAATCTGGTAGCCGGATGAATAAGGATTTTTTGAGGCATCGTACAACTCCATTTTGACCGAAGTGATCTATAGTTCCGGCTCGAAAACAGTCCAAAGTCGGACTATGAAAAACACAACCAGCTGACATGATCACGATCTTTGATTTATTTATCGATCCGCCACACATATGACCTTCTTGGTCTATTACAGACACTTGATACGCCAAGTTTTCAATATCGGCGTCATGACCGTCAATAATTAGAGGTGTGATGCTCCCCACGGCTAAGGTTAGCGACACGATCGTACTGAAGATCACAATAATTAATAATCGATACATTTTATCGCAGAAGACAAATACCTTACCAGGTCTATGATAGACGCTCTTTATATAGCTGATCACACTGTGGTAAAGTGTAGTACTTCTAGAACAAAAACCAAGGTCAAAATTCACCTGAAAAAATGTACTGTAAGACCTATGTATGCAAATTATAGAATTACATAATAACTTAAGATTAATTGAAAGCGTGGAACGCTAAAGTTTACAAATAACCCAATGGTTAGAAAAAGGCCACGCGGAGAGTGAATTCAACATTCGGTTCAACTGGTGGCTATAGAGCTCATACAGGAGGTTCCTAATCCTGCCCACAGAGCAAGAACGTCGCTCCAGCTCGAGTCTATGCGATAAAAATTCAATCTATTTAACCCGAATTTAATACCGAGCAATATTCAAAAATGGGTTCTCCAAAAACCGATAAATTTTTAGTGCGTTTTTAAATTAATGCTACGCAAATCTTTTCCTAACCAGTGGAGGGAAACTGTTCGAAAGTTGTTTTTTTATGTATGTCAGACATAGCAAAGCTGAGTCTCAATTCCTTTTCGGTTCGTGGCTTGACTACTTTTACGACAGCTGAGCTATCAATCGTGCGACAAGGCGAACAACATTAAAAGAAAGAGATACCGCTCTTTCCGACGCTAGCGGCATCTAGTAAACGAAATTAACAACTGGTTTGTTAAGAAAAATACCGGTTCTGGCGCGTTTCATAACATCACACAGCACTTTCCATAATTTATACGTACCGAACTGTGAAAAACAAGTCTGTAGCGGCTGGAAAATCTAACCGCCAGTGGATTTTTCTTGGATTAACTGCTAGAATGTTGCGAAACACTGCTCGAATGTGCCTTGTTGCAGCTTTTTTTTGACAGTTATGGATTGTTTTTTGACAGTTATTCATAGTTTTGCTGTTCGGACTATCTCTCTCACATCAATGCCTAAATTGTATGTAAAAGTCTCTATCCCTCTCCATTTGGATTTTCTAGCCGCTTTAATGCCGCAAAATAGCCAGTGTCATAACAGCATCAATCTTATGCTGTTATGACACTAGTTATTTTTCGCGCTTCAAAAAACTGCAATAATAACCAATCGTGCGACAAGGCGAACAACATTAAAAGAAAGAGATACCGCTCTTTCCGACGCTAGCGGCATCTAGTAAACGATCTTAACAACTGGTTTGTTAAGAAAAATACCAGTTCTAGCGCGTTTCATAACATAACATGACACTTTCCAAAATTTATACGTACCGAACTGTCAAAAAAAAGCGGGTAGCGGCTGGAAATGAAGCGCCCAGTGGTTATTTCTTGGCTTAACTGTTGCGAAACACTGTTCGCAGGCGCTTTGTTGCTGCTTTTTTTTGACAGTTACTCACTTTTTAACTGTTCGGACTGTCTCTCTCACACCAATGTCTAAATTGTATGTTATATTTTCTATCCCTCTCCATTTGGTTATTCTAGCCGCTTTAAAGCGCGAAAAATAACCAGTGTCATAACAGCATTAGCAAACGTAAAAAAATGAAAATTTTTCTATAGAATTTAATTTAATTAGTGATTTATGAAGTGTCAAATAAGCATCAGCTGAACCATTTTGACGGTTTAGCTAAACTTTTTCTAAACTGTTATAATAGCAATGCTATGCTGAGACGTCAACATAGACGTAGACGAAGCAAGGTATTTGAATACGACCTATATACACTCTAAAAACAGAATGTAAAAATACTCTGTCTTGTACGTCTTATTGACGAATAACCATTTTTTAGCGCACAAATAGGTAATATTACACAATAAAGTGGACAATTACATCTATTTTGCTCTGAAAAAAAGTAAATTTAGGTGTCATGATTATACTATACCAATAATAATGTAAATTCAAGTTAAGTGTAATTTTACTTTAAATACTGTGTAATATTACGCCAGAATAAGCAAGTAAGTTCCCTGGAATTTATTTCATCATTTCATTCCACTTTACGTCGTCAGGTTTGTTTGGTGTTATGAATTAAATCAGGCAAATTTTGTTGTATAATATTTGTAAATTAGTTTTCGAATCAGTTTTTGTATATAAGTTATTATAATATTAAACACGTTATTATCTTATGAATGTACATGTGTACATAATTTAAATCATTATTTTTAATAATTATGTTAGTTTGCTTTGATTATTTATTACTATATCATTTTTATGGATACATATGTTATATTCATAATTCTTCGCATCTGGTTTTTGTTTTCAATATAAGAAAGTCCTTCGTTTTCATAATAATAGTAATTATAACATGTTTTTTATCATTTATTTTAATACACTACATATATTGTGAAATTGCGTATTTAATTTATGATTTTACAGTATATAGATTTATAAATCACAATTAAATGGAGAATAAATAAAAAGATATTTTTACACAAAAAGTGTGTAATAATTGAATTCTCGGTGTAATAATTACACCACCGATGTTAATTGATTACGCAGCTATTGTGCAATGATTACATCACTGCTGTGAATTGATTACGCATATGTTGCGTAATTATTACAACTTATTTGTGTAATTTTCCCTCTAATTACAGAATCATGTAATTTTACCATTAGTATCAATGGAAAACAGTTGCCAACTATAATAATGGTAAGTTTACTTCAATATGTCTTAGAGTGTATATAAATAAAATTCAGTTTGACAACTTTAATTCTATAACTGGATCAGAAGTTATCTTCATGCAACTGGAAGCTTGATCACTTGAGCAATTCTTTTTTTTTTAAGAAATTGTAATTAAGACCATTCATTGCGGTTCTATTACACTTAATTTGTTTATACTTTATATTATAACTTAATCCAAAACACAATTTTATTTAAATCTGGATTAAAAGCATCTCGATTGTTAAAAATTAAGTTGTTTTTTATTCGCAGTAGAAAATTCCACCATAAATCATATTTTAATATATAACTAAGAATATAATACCTAGATAAGCTGAGATTGTTTTCTAGTTAGAAGACTATCCAAAAAATTATTTTTAATTAAATTGCACGTACTGGATTATTTTTTTCCGGAGAAATGGAACTTTTGTAGAAGCCAAGAAAGAGTGGAGGCTGATAGAGGCTTGTAACTGCACCAGTTACCTGGTAAGAAGCGTCCATCTGCTTGGACTGTTCTTCAGATATATCCTTTCAACGCCATCTTAGGAAAGAAGGTGTTAACAGAGTTCTAAAATTTGAAGGTCGAGTGTTTAAACTATCGGGACTGTATCAGTATGAAACGTTTTGCAGCATGCGATTTTTCCTTTTAGTTACACTTTATTAAGAAAAAAGGAATTGCTCAATTGAAAGAATGCTTTGTCCTACTTTACCTGTATCACTTTCTGAAAACCATGAATTTCTATTTGTTCTAAAAGTCATAAGCTACAAATGAACAATTTTCGGAAAAACCACTTTCGCTTCGGCAAGTAATCAGATCATCAACTTATTCTCGATGAGTTTAATCACTAGGTTGCTAAAAGGCGAAATTAATAAATTTTTAAGAAAGCTAACAGATTATCCTCACTTCACCGTTTCGTTTAAATCTTTTTCTTCATATAAACGGAATGCAAAAACCAGATATGAAAAAGCCATGAAAATGGGTCATCAGCGCAGCACATTGATCTGGCAGATGGTGGATTTGAATCACTGTACCAAATGTGCAGTTCAATCACCGCGAGCACTTTAATTCGACGAAATTGGACAGCCAGTCGATTGGGAACGATGTGAATAAATAAGGCGACAAAATACTCTGCGACAGACATTAATCTCAATACGCGACCAATGGTCAGAAACGGATAAAATCAGGCTCAGTAACTGACAATTAGAATCGGATAAATAGCAGCCTTGTAGGTGGTTTCTCATTTCAGAGTCAGGTTCTTGCACCATAAGACGTCCAGCTGTGGGAACAAAATGCATTGAGTGCAATCCAAACTAATCGCATTATGCATTAAAATTGCCTTGAATTGATCCGGCGTTTCTGATAAAATCGAACTGTTTTTTTGTCCATCGAACGGTTTCGAATTAAATCGATATCGAGAATTTTAATTAAAAACTGGAATTGCAAATTATCGCAGCGATCAGATCAACAGGATCCGTTGATCATGCCAAAGAAAAGAGCACAAGATCAGTTGCTGGCGGTAAGGAAATAACCCGATTTTAACTCTGAAAAGAAACCTATTTATTTTCCAATGATCTTACCCAATTCAAGACTATTGAAATTTATTTTCATCCTAACTCTTTCGCCACCGAATACTTTAGGCAGCATCTGTTCTGAAAAATGTGCGCAGATCTAATCCAAAAAAAAAAATGGAATAAGTACAACGCCGCCTAGTGAAAACATCGGACTAGACAATTGGCCTCAAAAACCGATCTCAAATTCCAAGCAACAAATGTTGATAGGCCTGCAATAAACACAATATAAACCCACTGCCACGTAAAATATGGGAAATATTTTGCATACAGGATGCAAACGAAACATCAAAAAGATCACGGTCTTGTGATCTTTCAAGGCTCACTAATTAAAAATACGATCAAGCCAGCAACAACAGATGCTGTCCTAATCGCGATCATTTCTCTACTACAATAAAATATCACAATAGAATCAAATTGATAGATCAGTTGCTACAAAAAGCCAAAAATTCAATTAATTCAAGCGGAGAAGTAATGCCTACATATGTGCTATATTTGATCAGGAACCGATCGTGTTGTTTGGTGATCTTCAAAATCTATTTCGAGTGATCATAATTTTTTGGCCGCGTTTGTAACATTAACGCGTGCCATTTAAACATGAGAACGGGATGCTTACCGAATACCAACTGGGTCAAAATTAGCAACTTAAAAGATTTACGATCTTAGTGCGCGCGATCAGCATCCTTAGGCTTAGTAAGATTATTTGCATAGAGCAAAAAAACCGAACAACCTCAATCCAAGGAAACATTTTTCACATAACTCGTGTCTTTCATAGATTTTATCGAATGCGTAGAGTTCAATTGGTCTTCTGGAGCATATTTTTGAAAATGATATTGAAAACAGAGGCTCCTTGAGAGTTTGGAATGCCGGGTGAAAAAAAAATTCCAACTATTCGTCAGGCAGACGTTCTGTCGTTTTAGCGATTGCGAACGTTCTATGCAAATTTTCTGGCAAACGCAAATATCTTTAGTACGACAATTCGCTTGGTGACGGGCCAATTATAATTGTTGCCATTCAAGAAGTTGCGTATGACTTTTAACGTTCGTACTTTATGCTTTCAGCGACTAAAGCGAAGGCCACGAAGAAGAGAGTTTCAATTTAGAATGGAATTATGATGTAGATTCAAGACTCAATTTATACGACGAGTTGGAATTCGGTTCGCTATTGAATCGTGAACACTGGGCATTTTTTCGAAGTTAGTCAGCTATGAATGAGCGAAATTAGGGCAATGTTAGCGTGTCGTGTGTATCTGTACTTCGGACTAGCTTATCTTATTCCAGAATCTTCACCTTCACGAATCTTCACCTTCTTAATGAAACCTTCACCTTTTTAATGAAAGAACCTTCATCTTCTTAATGAAAATTAGAATGTATGGAAGGATCCATAAGATACCCTCTTATCAAGAAGAAGTATGCAGATATGGCTCCCTTAGTACAAGCTGGCAACATGTCTTGAGAACTTGCCCAACTAGAAGAAAAGAATTGATGAATTTGCCAATCTTTTTATTTACAGAAACGATTCGTCTTTCCGTTCGATGGTTTTACTGATGAGTTTCATGATGATTTTCATGATTTAAGGGCCGGGTGAGGTCCAGTGCGTAATAGGTCTTAAAAACATTGCTTCGGCGATGTCGTCGGTTCAATTCCCACTCAACGCATAAATTATTTATAACATTTTTACAGTTGCTATTGGCTTTGAAATATTAATATAAATAGTGAACAGTGCGAAATGTTTAATAGGGTCACTACTAAAGGATTTAACACTGAGCAGATGAATTAGGTTTACATTCTTAACAGATTCACAAACACCATCAGAGCTACCATACAGTAGTTGATTTGTCATTGCTGTTCTGGTAGATCATATCATAACCAAACAGAACTAAAAATTATTAACACCTACTAGAACACTGTCATACCCGGCCCGATTTTCGACCTCCCAATCCTAAGCTGACTGGACTGTACACTACTGAGTATTAAAGGATAACCACCTAAGTCCAGTGATGAATTTCATGATGCGTTTCATGATGAGTTTCATGAGGATTTTCATGAACTATTTCATGATGAGTTTCATGATGAATTTCATGATGCGTTTCATGATATATTTCATGAAAATGTTCATGATGTACTTCCTGATTAAGAAATCCATGGGTATGTCGTGATGGGGTCAAAATGCAAATTGGGATCAAAACCAAATGTCGGAAAACCCAAAACGAGAAAATCTCGACAAAAAATCAACATTTTTAAAACTATAATGTCAAAAAATTGTATTTTGTGTCTTTTTCTTGATAGAATTCAAAACGATTATTTCTTCTTTTTAAATTAGTAATTATTAATAATAAATAATTAATTTATAACCAACAAATTCGCAATTGAAAAAAATTTGAGCTTAAGCAACAAAATCAGTATTATTTTTTTGCTTTCGCGAAGTGGGATAGATTGATCGGGTATAAGATTAAAGGACAAAAAGGAAATTTCATTTGTATCGACTTGATATTATCCTTACTTTATTATTTTTTTAATAATTAAGTATTGTCATCCACCTGAAATTTCCAAAAAAATTGATACCCTCAAATTTTGTATTTTTAGATTCAAAAAAAAGCACGACTGTCCGCCGTACACAGACGTGTCTGAAGGCTCGTAGCTCAAACCCGTTGAGATATTAAGTTCAAATTTTGTTGGCGAGGAGATTAGGTTAAAAATTAACTAGACGGTTATTTGAAAAGTTAATTGCTTAGGGTACCTGCATCGACACAACCAGCGTTACATTACGATTTTGACCACGTCCCCTACTATAGCTCAAAATCTGAAATTGATGTTTTGCGGTTGGGAGTAGCGTAAGCTCTTCTCGTACGAGTATAACAATTCTGTAGTACTGATTTTTCAGTACAAAACATCTGTATTAAGTGTGAGCCCAGTTCTGAAAATAAACTGAATGAATACCGTAAAATTGAATTCGGGCTTTTACCAAACAGTATCAATATTAAGTTTTGCAGCGAATAATTCTGAGGACTGAGTTTCTTAACTAGTTTTTATACACTAGATGAAATCTGAGAGTGTTGTAAGTTTAATCCAGCCCAAAAGTTTGTAACGCATAGAACCGAACCTCGAACGAAAAAAAGTTATATATTATTTTTTGCTTATTCGTGGCCAAACTTTAAATCCGCTTGACATCCGTCCGTCCGACTCTCTGTCGGTCCGTCCGTCTGTCTGTCTGTCTGTTCGTCCGTCCGTCTGTCTGTCCGTTAGCGCGATAACTCAAGAACGCCTTGACCTAGTATCTTGAAATTTTGAATCTGGATGTTTGATCGAATTTGTAAGGCTAAGTTCGTTAACGGGCAAAATCGTCCTACTCCTTCGGGTAGCTGCCATACAAAATGTCCTTAAAACACGTGATCAAGAATATTGGCCAATAACTTCAGAAGGGTTTAAGCTACGACTTCGAAATTTGTATTTGTTGATTTTCCAATAGTTGCACCCAAATGTATGATTATGAAGAAAATACTATTAGTCCTTGGTGGCATACAATTATCCTGTCAAAATGTCTTCACTTAATTTACGGAACTCACTATAACTCAAGTAATCTTTTAGCTACGAATTCGGAATTTTGTACAAATTAGTTTTGAGAGAAAATTAAGTTTGATTTTACTAGTCAGCGAAATACTTTTACTCCCTCCGGTTACTTCCATTCAAAAAATCCTTAAGACACGTGTTCAACAATATTCTCTGGTAACTTTTGGACGCTTCAAGCTAGAACATTTTAAATTTTGTACACATTAATTATTAAATGGTTCCAAGGAGGTTCGAGTGAATCCTTTCTGCATCTCCCATGTGAAAGTCCTTGAAAAAGGAAAAAAACCATGTTCGGTGACTCACCTCGTTCCAGATATGCAATTAAACACTGATGATATTGTCTTTTAGTTTAGAGTAACAACCAAATGGGAGTCCTTAATAAAGAACAAACTACATGCACACACCTTATTCTGCTCTATCCCCAACTACAATATAAATCGGAGTTAAGTATTTCATCTAGAGTATCATGTTGCGCATATACTGTACCAATACTGCATCAGTACAGATAACATTGTTCTAAAACATGTGTACTCAGGTCTGTTCATTTGTTCAGTTCGAAATGATTACTGGGAATCCGAATTTCAGCATTCCTGAAATATTAGTGCTGTAAATTAAGAACTGCCTGTACTAACAACTTTTTCTCATTATCTCAGCAGAGCTACTGACAATTTTTGCAAAAAGCAAGTACTGCAGCGGTATTGTATCAGAACTGAATAACATTGGTACGAAATTTTTTTAATAGATTGTATGTGTATATGTAGTTCTTTTGTTTGGTAGTATTATTATTTTCAAGATGTCTATTAAGAAAGCCCAGTTTTAATAGTCTAATTGAACTGTAACTCAACCCTTTAAATTTGTAACGTGAAACTCAATTTTAACTTTAATTAAACTATATTGAAAAGCAAATTTTTCTAAAAGAATAACCTCCTGACAAAATTTGTAATTATAAGGTATCTTTACTATTTTCACTGTAACACGAATTTTAATAACAAAAAATAAAATAAATAAATACAAGAATTCTTTAACTTTCGTCATTATATTATTTATTTAATTGTAAATTGCATTACATTTTGATATTCTTGTCACCTGCCAAGGTCGTCATAGGAAGTTCCACATGGTTATTCTAAAAAGATTAGTTTTTGAGGCGCAACATCTAGCAACCAAAGGATTGACAACTTTTGCATTCAGTCCTGTGTTTTATTTTCGGTTTCATAAACACCTTATCTTCAGACACTTTTACTCGCATATTACATCGTTATTCTACCGGTATTCGAGCGGAGTTATTTTATCGTAAAACATGCAGCTCTCCAGCGGAATATTTCTAGTACTGACTAAATTCTGCTAAACTTAATTCATTCAGTACTTACTACAGAAATACAGCTTCAGTATTACGAACTCAGAACCTACTGCATGGATTTCGTATTAATAGAGAAATTTTATAATAATAATAACGAAATATTTTTTCTTAATGTGGTTTTCTTTTAAATTGGTAATTTTTCTTTACTATAGGTTTTTTTGGTTTTTCTCTACGTACATTGATGTAGTCCAACAAATACATATATGACTCGGGCTATCCAGCGCTGTTATTAGGATAGAGTGTATTACAAGGATTCGACCTTTCATGCATTAGATAATTCGGAACTGATACAGTACTAATTTTAAAAAAATCAAGAAGACACGATAAAGAGAAGAAGCAAGAAAATAAAAATACCTACTATAACACCTATGTATGATATAAAAGTGTGATTAACTCCAAAGCTGTCGCAGCACTCGTATACCAACTGATTTATCAGGAAATTAAATTGTTATCAGTTTTTACAGTTCTGATTCGGTACTGAAAAATAGAATTGGTTCAAAACTATCTAGTAAATAAATGCTGATGCAACTACGATGAAATAATGATAAAACAAATTGCCCATTGAAAAGCTAAAAAATAAATTCGAAATTCCAAATTTTTTCCAGATGGTATTCAGTACTGAAAATTTATATTGACTCGAAAAAGGCCGAATTCAGTTAAACGGTATTCATTCTTGAGTTTTCCTAGACTGAATTGATATATGGTACAACTAAAATACGTGCTGTAAGGCCAGTACCTAAAAATGTTGTCCTTGTTTTACCCAGTAGAGTTAGTAGCTCTGGGTGATGGTCGTCTGAAGCTTATATATTATTTTATTTTCAAAATCTAAATAGTTTGGCGCTATCAAAGGTCCTCTTGTGTCTCAAGGCCCAGATCCCAGAGTTCCACCAACCCCATTTTTTTGAATCTAAGTGGTTATCTCCGCAAACTCACAATCATTCACTACCACGATATGAAAAACCCAGAAGCGCTATCAGAACCATTTTAAGATAATTGTATCCAGCACGTTAGAAATCCATTACGTCCATAAATTATGTCAGAAAAACCGTGCACTTTCCTTTCTCAGACCTTGTTGCACGCCTGGTTTAGCAATTGCAACTCACGTCCGCACTTACTCACAATTTCGATTAATTGACACCGATTTTAGCCTTATTTGATTAGAAAAATTTACGTGCAAAAATCCGAAGTTGTTTAAATAATTAAACGAGCATTTAACAGCTATCATATAATAAACTATTTTGCATTTGTAAATGCCAGAAGCAATCTGTTTTTATTTTGTTTCTCTTGTGTCTTGAATCACGTTTGGCTAAAAAGTAAGTACGAGTACCTAGGCTTGATTTTTTAATAAACTCAAAATATAAAAAAAAACACACCAAATGACACGTTGGACATAAAACAAGTTACAAGAAACCGACTGTTTCGGTTATGGAATTTTCACTTGTACGACTCCTTGGAAACATGATTCCAGTGAAGTCGACATGAAAAGAAAGGAAATTCGGGTTACCGGCTGTTCTTAATTACGCCCAAGAAGTCTTGAAAACAACTTAAATTGCGTTTAAGCAAAACAGCCCAGGGTACGACGAAACGGAATGTTTTTACGTGCCCTTATTACTTTTGTGCGGTTCCAATTTAACTTTCGGTCAACTTTTAAAATACACACGAAAAACAAGACGTTAAAATATAATAGTAATTTAATTTGCAATGAAAATAATTGTTGAAACGTGTGACTAGTGTGTAGAAAGCAAATCAAGGTGAAATTGTCGTTTATATGAATGAGACATGTACGAAATGAAATTATACAGACATTCAGTTAAATGTACTTTGTTGCTAATAGCGATGTTGTTTAGTTAGTTCGAAATTTCTGTCCAAAAAAAGCTTCCAAAATTGTTCATAAATCGAAAAATGAGGCGCGCAACCTTCTGGTTATTCTTTAGGTTATCAGTCGCATAGTAACCTACACTGCATTACTCCAGCTCTGTACATCAATAAAATTTTGAACTTTTTTTTGGCTTTAATTACTCCTGTAGTACTTCATCATATACATACTAAGATTTAACTTTCTAGCATACGCTATTTCTGAGATATGAAAAACCACCCCCACCCCCGTACTTTGATACCTCTATCAAACATTTTATTTTTCTAGGATATAGTCGTAAGTTTTTAGCTTTCTATGCTTTGCGGTTTTCGAGAAATAAAAATCAGAATTCTTTTCGTTCCACCCCCTCACACTATCACCCCCTTCGCCAGCGCCACAAACATTTTTTTTCTTGCTAGAAGTCTCCTGGGCCTAACTCCTGTAAAATTTCTAAAATAATATCTGGTACGGTTCTTGAGATATAAAACTTTCGTACTACACCTCCCCTCTCAAAATTTTTACATTCAGTAGACTGCACTTGCGATCTTATATACAGAAACCAAATTTCGTATTCCTGTTACAATTGGTTCGGAAGATATTGTAATCTAAAGTTTTTTACCCCCACCCCCAAAAGTCCACTTCCCCACTTAAAAATGTTAGCCCTTGTCTACTCTCCTAGTACCCCTTAAGATAACTACAAAGTTTCACCCTTCTGAGATCAACGGTCCAGGAGATATGGATTTTAGAATGCTTCAATCCAAGCGTTCAAACGTTTCGGACACAATGTTTTCCCCCCACTCCCACACTCCCCAACCCTTATCACAAATTTGTTTGCAAATCGGTCCACTATCATAGTACCTACTACATAAGTTCCAAGTTTCAGCCTCCTACCATAAGCAGTTCCTGAGATCTAGAAACCAAAATTTTTCGTCTAAAACGCGCCCTCCCCCTACTCACCTCTTACACCACCACCCACATAGAGGTATCAATCGTATGGGTTCACCCAATCTCCCCACCATAAAAATTTCAACTTAATATCTCAACGGGTTTGTGAGATATGCGCCTTCAAACGATTTTGCGTACGGCATACGGCGTCTACGGCGGACAGACGGACATTTTTTTTTTGCTTTTTTGGGGTTTACTAGTCTTAAAACGTGAAAATATAAAATTCCAGGGTAGCAATTTTTTTGAAATTTCAGGTCGATTACAATATTTCATTATTAAAAAATAATAAAGTAAAATGCATAGTTGCTGCGACCTGTTATTGCCTTAAATTCAAACAATAAGCCTTATTTCAGAAGGTAGTATTTGTCATAGTAAATGGCGCCCAATGTAGGGCTATACTGTATGATTAAAAAAAAAGTAGTATAAGTACTTTCTGGACTGTAAGAAATTAAAATCTATTTTAAAATTTTGGAAAAAGTATCATTGTAAATACTTTTTCGTATATTACTGGTGAATTAATTTTGGTTGGATTCTGTTTTTCGGTGTTCGAGTACAAGTCTGATTTTCACATTTTTATTTTAAATCCAGAAAGCCTATATTATACCCAATGGCTTTGTCGAAGGGAGCGATGTAATTATCTTCTTCAAAAACTGCTTTAAAACTGAAAAATACAACGCTATCAGTTGTACACTCGTATAAGTTTCAGGGCAAATTACTCGAGCAGGCAAGGATCTTGCTCCGGTTGAATTCACATGTAAACAAACTTTACCTAGAGGAATCGTTAGTGATTCAACTTCGATACTTTTGATTTGCTGGGAAGTTAGTATGTGTAATATCATGAAAAACATAAATAAAAAATTAAATTTTTCTCAAAATTCGAACCACCTCTATCAAATACGAGAATAATGCTTCATAAGGTAAACGAAATAGCAGTGATTCATCTAAGGATATCTCGCCTAGATGAATCGTAAATGATTTAATTGCGACTTACAACTTCAACACACTCCTGCACAAATAAAAAAAAAATCCAGTTAAATACTAAAGTATGGATAGAACTAGGTTTCAACTTTAATAACTAATATTATAAATTTGTTTTATAAGGTTATTCCGAAAGCTCTTAAAATGTTAATCAAGTTGCACCCTCTTTTTATCGTCGCAAGAATTCATTAATTTTATGATATTTAACATATTTAAGTTTCGTAGAATTTATTATACGATATGAGATTTTGTTGTTATTCTCATAGATAACATTTCAATGAATTATATTTATTCGAGAATACATTTATTTTGCAATGCGGTTTTGATAGTCAAGAAATTAATGCTTTAAAGTATAATCGCAGATATTTGATAAGGCCAAATTAAGGTTCAAGTTTTTTCAAGTTTTTTAAAATCGGGGTATTTTATAAATCCTAACAACTAATTCAATCTCAGGCTAGATAATGATCTCCATTTATGATTTTTTTTTAAATATAGATATATACTCAAGCCTGTGTTAAATTTGACACATTTTTGCATCTTTTTGCATCATTAAAAAAAATCTGATCACAAATTTTATTAGATAGGAAAAATACTTGCTTAAAAACTGGAATAATATACCAAGGATTTATGTCAGTTTGGTTGATTAATTTGCGATATTTTCAAAAAGATTTTCGTTTCTCGACCTTGATAATACGTTTTAAGCTTTCGAATTGCGTGTCGTTTTTTTAATCTTTCTCTTTATCCGATTAACAGAATTTTTCGGTTAGACAGCCATTAATAAAAAGCGCTACGGCATCTCAATAAAATTATCTTTTTAATCCGAACTGTAACAAGCTGTTAAATCTCAACAAGCGCTACTGTGACGATCAGTCGGCAATCTTTAAGATGAATATCTTGTCTCCGCTTCTATTATAGACGCATTTCAGAAGCAGTTCAACTGTCGTCAAATTGTGCATGCTTATTCATTAATAAATAAATCGAACTATCGAGTATTGACGAATGGTAATAACAATTTATTTTACTTCAGTTGACTCATGCTGACTAATCGGGACCGAGCGCACCATCAGTCACACTTTTGTAACTGCTATTTATTTTCCGTTTCTTGAAAAGTTGAGTCAAACAATTTGTTTAATAAAAATAAAATAAAAATAAAATAAAATAAAAATAAGAATGTATTCGAATGCGGTTAAAATGATTATTAATTAAACTTTGGTATTACTTCTGCAAACGTAATAAAACCGATCGTGCTTCCATGAACATTTCAAAATAGAATGTGACTCAGTGAACAATTTGTTTAAGACCCTATTCTTACTGACGGCATTGGAAGAGAGTTCTTACTCATACTGACGACTTTCTTAACAAGAATAAATAAATATAATAAATACATGAAATGAGACTTTATCCGATACCTTCTTTAAATTCTGTGGTAAAAAGCGATAACAGCTTAAGTCGAGAAAAAAATGAGGCAGTTACGTGTATCAAAATTGATAAATAAAGTAATAAAATATATATTAGGAGAAATTATTTTATTAAATTTAATAATACAACACAATAATAATATATTATATGAGATAAAAATCTATCAAGCAATGGCAATTTTATTTAAAAAATGCAATTGAAAATATTCGTTGCGAGCAACTCAATAAAACTGGATTATCGTCAAAATCTCAGTTAAATTTTTTCTCTTTTATTTAACTATGCTCTTGTTTTGAAGAATTCGCTTAATTGATATATTCATACACTGTTTTAAAAAAATTGAATTTTCAATCCAATTTTTACTTGAAATCTCCAGTATATTTCATTTTTTCAAGTAAAAGTACTCATTTCAATCACTTTTACACGGAATTACTGGTATTAGTAAATTATTCATGTAATTTAACATGTACAATTTACATGAAAAGGTTCACAAAATTACGCAACATTTCGTGTAAAATTAACTATATTTATATAGGAATTGAAAATTACGTTATTTTTCGTGTAATTCTACTTATCTATTTGAATTTTACGACGAAAAACATGTAATATATGGAACCACGAAGTTGGACGCTTCGTTCGATTTTGTTTTCTACTGAAATGAAAATGAAACGTCTTCGGTGGTGCAGTGGCTACGCGCGCCAAAAACGCAGCAAAACCAGAATTGATCGCGGGCTCGATTCCTAACTACAGCCAAGGGTTAAGAGTAAGTAAATAAGAAATAATATTAGAAGTAGAAATAAGGTCATCTTAAAGAGTGCTAATTTTAAATTTTTTTAGCGTGTAAATTCAAGAGAATATCCAGTGAATTTGAAATTTACTAATTGCAAATTAAAATTTACTGACCGAAAATTGAAAATTACATTTAAATTGACTGTTACATCCCAATGTAAATTTACTTGAAAAGAAGTGGCATATATATATATAGTAGGCAAATCCAAAAGATGTAACATTCAATGGATTTTTTTACTGTGTAGAGAAAAAACTTGCCTTCAATATGATATAATTTTATCTGGCTCGACGGGCCGAATTATGTATGAAAAAACCAAAATTGAATTTTCAAGAAAGTCCTGAACTCGGGAAATTTGGATAACTGAAATCAACTAGAAATAGTCACACGTTTCGATAAAACGCTGTATCAAGAGAGCTATAAAGAAATAATAAATAATCAATGGCACAACAGCCCAAGTTGGGCCTAGGCCTTGAAGTAATGCTAGAGTTACTTCATTACTCAACACTAGGAGGTGAAGTGGTCAGCCACACACTCGTCCGTGATTATTACCCCTATTTTTTAACTCAGGTACTCATTTACAGCTGAGTGAACTGGTAATCCGGCACCCAATCCCATTCTCGAAAATTACTTGTCGCCAAGCAGATTCGAACCTGGTACCAGGTGCGCCGAAGGCAAGTGCTCTAGTCACTAAGACACCCAGATAAAGAAATAAACTTTTATTTATTTACCAATCTTTAGAGCCTCCTAAAACAAAATATTTTAATACTATGCGTGAGGATATTTACAATTTATGTTGCACAGCAGTCGGAATTTATTTCGCGAGCCATGTGAAAAATGTCTATCGCATGTGCAATCAGAATTTACTAGCCAGCCGCGTATTATCTAATGGCTATTTTCAACATAATATTGTTTATATTGCAAATTTTTATTTTTAACTGAGAAAAATTTTCTGCATGGCTATCGTTGAAGTTTTTAATCGTTGGCAATTAAGAACATCGATAAACAGCTAGAAAATTAATTATTTTTTTTTTTAAATTTAGATCGTGTTTTATGTCGGTCAATATATAGGGATAATTTCTATACTTTAATATTGATAAAATCTCGATCAAACAAAAAGTTATACAGTATTTTTTTGGGAGCCAAAATTGTCAAAGCCGGTTGCTGTTTGTCAATGTAGGCGTCTCAGTATGCACTATCACTCGAGAGTAGCTGTCCTACAAAGGTACTTTCCTTACACACACTCTTAAAAAAGTGTTTACAATAATACAATAAAGTGTTTACAATAATTATTGTGGTCTTCTTCTGTGTAAAATTACCCTACTATAGTCAAAACTACAACAGTTATTGCAGTAAACCATTCGTAAGGTTGTATAAATACACGGTTTTAGTAATATTAAATTAAAACGATTGGTTTTAGTTAAAATTTACTATAAGTTTATGTAATAATAATTTCTAGATTGTAAACAGTAAACAGTAAATTAAAAATAATCAATTTTTCCGTAAATTTACTACTTCTGTGTAAATTTACTACTTCTGTGTAAATTTACTACTCCTGTGTAAATTTACTAACACTTCTGTAATAATAATCAAAAATTTGTGTAATTACGAAAAATATTAACAAGAAAGCGATAGAGCTTCAATTGTTACACTGACGTCGTGCATTAAAGTTTATTTGATTTTTGCCGTGACTTAAGAAAGTAAGATATTTAGCAATACAACGGAGATACCACAATTCGTCGCTTATTAAAAAAAAAATATAAAAAAAAAAGTTTTGTGTTGATTGAATACTTTTTAATTTTTAATTACAAACCTAAATTTATATTATTACTTAATTATCTTCATTTAATTCGTTTAATTATGAAATCATTTTTTTTTCTGCAGGTCAAAAAAATCATTGTGTTATTGGAAACCATTTTAACTGCTTTGGACTTTATTTATTGCAACGGAAGTAATAAATTATCCCTATAATTATTGATTAGAGCATTGGATAGCGGTACACGTATGTGCTACAGTTTGTTGACGGATTTGAGTGTAAAACAGCTTCAGTGCCAAGCAAAAGCAAGAAAACTATAGTGTAAAGTACTGCTTTACACTAGTAATTTCACTTTCAGAATTTGCTTAATAGTACACAACTTTTGTTTCAAAATCAAAAGGTTTACAAGTTGGGGTAGTAATTTTATTATTTCTACTGTAAAAATTACTTAACTTTAATACCAATTTTACACTATAACTTATTTATTTTTACACATCAATAGAGTATTTTAATACACAAAAGAGTATTTTTACTATAAGGAGAAATTTACTACAATTATTGTTGGCATGTAGTTGCATATCAAATTCAACAAATTTTTCTTAGAGTGCACGTAGTCAAATCTGTTGAAGATATCGGTGAAATCGAATATTCAAGCCATTCGACTTGGTTTTGCTACTCAAATTTAATTGCACGAACAACAATACCCATTATATTTATAAAATATTTGCGCCTATTATATTAGAGGTGTTCTTTTCGCCTTCTGTGCGCCATTATCCAGTGTAGAGCAGATTAGGACATGAAAAATAACAAAAACCTGAGCAGAGTAAGCCATAGCATTGATATCAGTGATGTGGCTAACAAATTTTAGATTAAATAAATATTGTGGACACCTACTTCAAAAATAGTTATCGTTAATAAACTGCTCTTATTTCGCCAGAAACTACTCATATTAACCTATGACGATATAAAAAATCTGTCAACTGGGCGCAACTTAATAAATAATACTGAGATATAACCAAAATCGTGTTTTTTTTCTTCCATGAAGTAAATGTACATGTATACCTTTTGCTTCATTATTTTTTAAAATAATAATAATACTCAGCAAACCAAAGGCATCGTAAATGAATCACTTACGATTCACCTTGCTGAAGTCCATATGTATTCATAGGTGAGCTCACTTACGATTCGTAGGTGAATCGTTTTGGAGCTTAATTTATCACTCGTTAGTAAGTCTTGTACGTGGACCTTAAAAGAATCGTCTCGTTAGGTTATATGTGAAGCATCTCAATGGAGCGTAAGAATTGAGTTTTTGCATTCGGAGTGCATAATTCTTCATTCAAATTGTCTCTTAATTGTTTCTTCATCCACAGCAAACACTTATTAATTTTTAAATAGCTGTGTAAAAAATTAAGTTTCATCACTTGCAGTTAAAAGTCACCAAAATATTTGCCGGATATTGTGGTCAAACCGAAACTTAAAAAAAATTTTCCCCGTAAAATATTATGTCACTGAGCTGTGTAAAAAATTCAGTTTCACCACCTGCGTTTAATAGGCACAAAAATATTTGCCGGATGTTGTGATTAAACTGAAACCTAAAAAATAAATTGTTCCTTAAAATATTATATTTGAGTTACGGTGTCGCAGTGGCTAAGTGCGCTAGTATAAAAACATTGTGGTAATGGGTTCAAATAAAGTGGTCTAAGTATAAAAATGATATTTGGAACAGTAACAGTGCCACGCTACTGCTCTGTACCCAGGACCCCTCATACGGTTAAGTTATTTTAGGTTATAGTGGCCGCCATCAAATCTGTGGATGGACCATTCGGTTAGTCCATTGTAATGCAACACCCGTGACACCATTATGAAGTCTCATATAGGGAATTATCGTAGTAATACTGCAGGAGAAGAGCTAGTCGAACCAGCCACAAGTGCGAATAAATTTGGATAGTTCATCAATTCGTGTTTCAGCCTATATAGAATCTTATATTTATCTCTCCAATATTGTACTTTTAAGTTTTAGGGGTAATAAACCCTTCAAAAACGAATCAAATTTCCATTTGTTTCCTATTTCAACATTCCAAATAGCTTTAGTTTGGTTTTTACCTTTTTGAGGACTGAATATCGAAAAATTATAAAAATCAAAACTATAAAACTTGATTTTCTTAAAAAAAATTTTATACCGACCTTCTTCCCCAGCCCTTCTCAAAGATTTGCAGTGTGATTTACACTTCTTTTTTCTTTTCTCTTTCTCACTTTGAGGATAGCAAATTTCTTTGTAATTTCAAGTCGATCACAATAGTTTATTATATCATAAATTAAAGTAAAATGAATCCTATCTTTGAAAACTTTACTAGTACTATAAATATAAAAACACAATTTAAAATAGAATAAAAATATTAAAACCTAAACCATTATCATAGACTTGTGAAGGAGCACTGTTGCTAGCCTACACCCCCGTCACCTAGAGTAATTTATACAAAAGGCATCAGTTTTCATTTAAATGTATAAATATTGAAAGCTATAGTAAGATTTACTCACATGCTGGAAAAGTATATAATAAATCATCATAAAATTACCTGGAAATAGAAAAAATAAAGCAAAGTTAATAATTTTGTTTTACAACTATACTCAAATATTGGAATGCTAACAATGGTTCTAAAATTGGAGAACATATGTAAAATATTATTAAGGTTTGTTCAATTTTAGTTTAGAGTACAGTGCTTATCAAAATGGACATAGCTTTCCAAACTGTAGATACCTCCCAACTTAGTTCTTTTATAAGGGACATATTTGTTATGAGTTTTTTCTTTGACCAATACAAAAATGACATTGATAACAATAGCAAAAGTTTGCTTTCATGCCAGAGCTCAATCAATTTGCCATAGTCTCACGAAAACGCTTAGGTACATCAACTTGTTCTTGTTTGTGACCATTCTTAACAAATTTCTTTCAAAAATTTTCGGATGAGGCTATGAAAACAGAACACTGAAAAATAAATTACAGTGCTTCCAAAACTTGTTAACGAAGGGTAAAGCATGTACGACACAGAGGATCCAAGACGCCGTTGTCACTTCGAACATATGCGAATTATAGATTTCCGCAATGGCGCGACAGCTCAAATCAGACCTTGTAACCCTGAATATATGGCCATCACTCTTCTCGTCAAACGCGTTTTCCAATTGAAAAATCTAGTAGCTATTTTTGGTCGATTTCCAAGTGTTTTCTTTGCCAATCGAAATGTGTCTGGGAATTCTTCTGTTCTGTGGCTGTACACTCAACATGAGCAGATTATTTTAATTTTCCCATATATTTATGAGGATTGACGCTCCCGTTGATACCCAAGGTTATCCCGGATTCCGATCGGTCTAATCCCTTCTAGTGTTTATCTAAAGATCGCAAATAAAAAGTATCACCAACTTCCAATAGAGTCACGACGCAGTTCATCCTCATTTCGGAATGATCGTTAAATTGACACTCATTTTAAACAAATAAAACATTAATAATAGGCTGGTACTAAAATTCCATTAACATGTCATCACACAATAATCCGTCCATAAATCACCGGATGAGCAATCAAGGTTAGAGGAGTAAAGGAAAAAATATTAAAAGAATTAGAAGAAATTTCAACGTTCTCATCAATTCGTTTCTATTTTTAATGTAGGCTTGATCTACTTTACGTGATATCTTCTGGTCAGTTACGATTTCATTGAATGTTTGTTTGAGTTTTTAGTGGGTCTTTCGAGGGTTTGTCGATTTGATAGTGATTTATAGTTGCTATGGTATTTTGAAATAAAACATAGTTTTCTGTAAGCATTTCAAAGTCATATTGTCTAAGATAAAGATTCAGGATGAAAAGTTTCTGTTTTAACTCCGTTCGAAGTAGGAATTATTTCAAATGTTTTGAACTTGAACTTGATAAGAGCATTTATTTAATATTTAGATTGAAATTCATGGGCTAGTTCGTATTACATCAGTTTGCAAGATGTTTCCAGCCGCAATTAACCTAATTCTGATTTGTAATAAAACAAAATTAAGATGAAAAAGGAATTAAACGATTCAAAAATTTAAATTTAAGGTAACCAATTTTCGTTTAAAGCTCTACTATTGGAATTTAGGCCATGCTGTTAATTAATCAACAAAAAAACAACATCAGGATCATTCCATCAAGAATCGCTAAAAATGACGAATTTTGTGACCTTACCATCGCCGATTCTTTTGAAAATTTATGTACTCCAGGAATTAGTGAAAAAAAAAATATAATTTCAATTTTTTGTTTCAATCTCATTTTATTTTATTATTTTTTAATAAAAAAGTATTTTTGTTAGTTATAGTATGTTAAAGTTTTCGCAAAAATGGTGTCCGAGTCCTCTTTGAAAATTCATATCTCTGCACTCAAAGAAAAAAGTTGGTAAAATCAAACAAAATTCCCTTATGAAAATGAGCCTATCAAGGAATATGGTAAATTTTACCAATTGAAAATGGTTGAAAGTTAATTGTTAAATTAACGAAGGTAATTGTATTTTAACGAAGGTAATTGTATTTTAACAAAAAGTATGGTACATTAAACGGTAAATTGTCAGTTAACAATAATAACTGTTGATCAACTATATAACTGTACTATATCTGAATTAATGGTTACTCAACAATTTATCTATTGACTAACAATTTTTCGTTGGCTTCACAAAATCTTTTATTTTGAGACATTCGTTGTTTGTATTATACCTAAATTATAAAATAGTTCTTCACAAAGATTATTATTTCACTACAAATAAAACAAGAAATTTTATCAAGTATAATGTGTTATTTATTTATTGTTTCAGAATTCAGGAAACAAAACTTATTATTACAACTTATTACTAAAAAAACTTATTATTAAAAAAAAACTTATTCTCAAAAATATTTTGGTCTTATATAAGAATTACTGGCCTCCAGGAAAACTTTTCAGGTTTTAATTAAGTCCCATATAAGTTTTTAAAAAATTTTAAATTTCCTCAAATAATTCTTAAAGACAGGCGTACAAAATCATTAGCTTTTGCAGGACTGGCAGGATTTTCCAACGATGATATTGCAGAGCAAGAAGAAGTTGAATTGTTTTGTTCTAACCAATGTTTGATATATAAATGAAATTCTGTGTTTGTGGAATCTGTATCACACGTTTGAGGGGTACTATAATTCTAAAGAGTATTTTTAATGCATGTAATTAATAGAATATTAATTACCATAAAACTTGCCTGTTTAATCCTCCAAGCCAGATGTTTTTTTTTACAAAACTCAATTTTGCTTCCAATTGTATAATTTTTAAATAATACACTCAAGTCTGCCTCTGCTATATCTTTAAGTTGATCTATCGTAATACTATGCACTGAAATAAAACCGCAGTATAAAAATATGCTTAGTTTTTTTTAAAGAAATATTACTGACCTAAAAAGTCTGAAAACAGTTGTTCAAAACCCCAATTTTTTAACAGTTCCTTTTATTTTGATTCTGGCTCAAAATGCTGTTCGGTATTTATTACATTTACATCCAGCACTAAACTTTCACTAGCGTCTAGAGCTTCACTTAATATACTGTCATTGAAATTAGGAACATTTATTACCAAATTTTCAATAACTTCCATTTTTGTGCGATGGTAATATAGCAATTTTTCAAACTCTATTCGCAGATCACAACCACGGTACTTGAACTTTTCTTGTCACACTACTTTAATGTAAACTACTGCGCAGTTCATTTTTGCGACCGGAAACGGTTTTCTTAGAAAATACCATTTAATAGTAAAAACAAACCATATTTAGGGTTGAATCTCAAGTTTCCATTACAATGCTTGGTATTTTCATACGGTTTCATGTTCCAAATCACATTTTTGTATTGTTGGTCAACAATATGTAATGTAATTTAACAAGTTTCGTTGGTAACACAACAATGTTCATATTAATTGCTTCATATGTCTATTAACAAGTTTTACCTATTTAGATTAACATTTGTGAAATGGTTAAAACCAAAGAAGACATTGTTTGATTCAACTAAAATTGAGAAATTGTTAATTAACAATTATTCTTTTTTCCTTTAACCAATCACTTTTCTTTGAGTGTGGTAATTTTTATCCTAGAATAATAAAGTAGGACTTATTTTAAAGGGGGAGGTTGTCGCAATATAAAAAAAAATACGAATAAAAATTATCCTTAAAATTTTTTTCAAGGATAACGATTTTGTCCTTTATCCTTGAATATCTCAAAATACATTTTTTTAATATATTATGGGTTATACTGTTTTACAAAACATACCAAAAAATTAACTTGGGATCTCAATGGGATAGGGGTAAAAAAAAATCGAAGAACATCAGTGCTTCTCAATTATGTTATAGAAAAATTACAATTATAACATTATTGAGAAGCACTGATGTTCTTCGATTTTTATGACCCCGATTCCATTGAGATCTCAAGTTAATTTTTTGGTACGTTTTGTAAAACAGTATAACCTTCAAAATATAAAAAATAAAAAATATAAAAAAATAAAAAATAAAAAAAAATAGGATAAAGGACAAGATCGTTATCCTTGGAAAAAAATTGCAAGGATATTTTTTATACGTTTTTTTTATATTGCGACAATTTTTAAACAACAATCTTTAAAATAAGTCCTACTTTATAATTCTAGAATAAAACTTACCAGAGATATGAATTTTCAAAGAGGACTCGAAGACCTTTTTTGCGAAATCAGTAACATACTATAACTAACAAAAAAGAATAAGATAGAAACAAACAATTGAAATTATATTTTTTTTCACTAATTCTTTGAGTACATAAATTTACAAAAGAATCGGCGATGGTAAGGTGCTACTTTTGGCGATTCTAGATGGAATGACCCTTTTTCTATAAAGTAATTGAGAAGCACTGATGTTCTTCCATTTTTTTGACACCGATCCCATTCAGATCCCAAGTTAATTTTTTGGTATGTTTTGTAAAACAGTATAACCTATAAAATATAAAAAAATAAAAAAAAACGTATTTTGAGATATTCAAGGATAAAGGACAAAATCGTTATCCTTGAAAAAAAATTTCAAGAATAATTTTTATTCGTATTTTTTTATATTGCGACAACCTCCCCCTTTAAAATAAGTCATACTTTATTATTCTAGGATAAAAATTACCAGAGATATGAATTTTCAAAGAGGACTCGGACACCATTTTTGTGAAAACTTTAACATACTATAACTAACAAAAAAAAATGAAATCATATTTTTTTTTCATTAGTTTTTCAAAAGAATCGGCGATGGTAAGGTCACAACTTTGGCGATTCTTGATGGAATGACCCAACAATAAACTCAGTAAGTTTTCCAGACAAAATAGGGAAAATTGAACAATTTCCCAAAAAAAAATTTGACGATTGCTCTGCCCAGTCAATGAAGGTAAAAACAAGTCTAAGCTTACGGATAAATTTTTTTGTTAATTTGTTAAGGGTTCATGCTAGTTTGTACGCTCAAAAAAAAGGCTATTTTTAGAATCTTTTTAGAGGTTGCTGGAACAAATATTGTTTGAATTCTTTTTAAGCTTAATAAATATACTCTATGGGCCGTATTATTCACCTCGGGTTATTTTCGCCTTAACCAGCTGTTAACTTATCCGGGGTATTACATTTAATCACTGGTTAATTTCTCTGGGTATAAAATTGTATTATTCACCTCAAGTTAGCGATTTAGTAGGTCGGGTTATCTTAACGGCTGGTTTTCCATTTTTCCATTATTTTTTCAGTCAAACGTCAAGAATTTTATTAATTATTTACAGAATGTGACATTTTTCTTTTTTGTGAATATTTAAATTTGTATTTTCAGGAAAAATGTGAATTATTGGCTGCAATTTTTTTATGGTTGCGGATCTGGGAGCAGTACAAGCGATGTGTGTGATGCATGGTTTACACGTTCAACGAGAACCATCCCATTTGATTCTGATAGTTTTCTGAGTGTGTGCTTCCGGGTGATTGGATTTTACAGTGCGGACAGCCGATTGAAGGCTTGCATCTCCCAAACCCTTGGAGCTATTGAATTTAAGTTTATTGGTAGGGTAGATTGAGTGGACCCCTTCAAGTGATAAGTTTCTAGTGGAGGGGTGAGGAAGGATGTGGGTGGCGTTTTGGACGCGTTTTTTTAAACTTTGGTTCTTATATTTCAGGAACCACTTATGCTAGGAAGCTGAAATTTGGAACTTACATAGATCTATGATATTGTACCCACTTGCTGGCTTCATTTTTATATAAGTGAAAGGGTTCGGGAGTTCGGAGAAAAACAATGTGTCCGAAACGCTTGAAAGCTTAGGTCGAGACATTCTAAAATCCATATCTTCTGAACGGTTAATGTCACAAAGTTGAAACTTGATACTTGCTAAACTAGGAACTAGGCAAATAGATCGAAAATAATTTTTTGAGAGTGGTCAGTGGCGTGGGTTGATGGTAAAAAACCAGAAAAAGGAAATGTGGCTTATGTTTAAAGATGGACAATAGGAGTTGGCTGAAAGTATTTTTCAGGGAGGCGATGGATAAGCATTTTTTTTAAAAAATCACATCTCATATCTCAAGAACTGTATGAGATGGGAACTGTATGAGATGGGAATACGAGATCAAGACCATTTACACTCCTAGCTGAAAACTGGAGGGAGATGATGGAAGGAGTGAGGGTGGAGAACGATAAAATGGAAAAAAATCATTTGGCTTTGCAATCCGGTATCGACAGAAAAAGTATTTGTTGTCGCATATGTCGATGTCGATTCGTTGTGCCATTTTGTATTGGTGACGCTCGAGTCATGTTCTTCAACAAAATCACTCCAATTATCCCACAAATGAAATCTTGCTATAACTTCAATCGTGAATAATACAAAATTTGTCAAATCGCCGGTTAAATCCCTGGGTATCGTAGTAAACTGGAACTTTTTCACCGGTTAAATTTTTCCCTGGGTAACTTTAATAACTGATTACAAAACCAGCGAATCACCGGTTAAAAACGATAACCGAAGGTGAATAATACCAAATGTTTGGGAAAACTGGAATTAACCAGAGGTTATAAATAACCCGAAGTGAATAATACGGCCCTAAAAGTAGTTGATTTTATTTTTTTTATTTACTTTTTATAGTTTTTGTTATTAAAAATCCCCGTTAAACATAACTGCCCCAAAAATACTTCGGGATTGATTCAGTTCAGCAGATTCGTCTGAAACAAAAAAATCAAGTTTTAGATTCAGTATACAACTGTGATTATGGTCGGAACTAGAAATTTAAATATTCATGCATAAATATTGTAACAACATGACGGACTTTTTCGAAAAAACACCAACAAATTGTACATTGACTGTTTATTGCAACAAAATAATTAGTAAAAATGAAAATTTTGACTTAGTTCTAGTTCCGACTAGAATTACGCATTTCAGGCAAATTTCAGTTCCACAGCACGAGAAAATATTGTTTCGAGAAAAACGCGTTTAAAGATATTTTCTAAAATACACTTAGAGTGCTCGGATCGTTATGAATTTTTCGCACAATATTTTTGAATGTACACACTTTCGAAAAATGCAAAAAAAAACCCATTTTTTGAAACGGTCAAACCAGCATGAACCATTAATAGCTTAGCGACTTATAAAAGTATACCCACACTGCGCCACCTTTAATAAATGGCACCTCATACCGGATTTAGGCGAATAGCTTGGTTAAAATTTGTAGAGCATACAATTTTCTTCAATTTTAATTCTTGTTGAAACTCGATACCCCCGATAAATTTCAAATTTCAACTTCCCGGCATAAGCAGTTCCTGAGATATAAGAACAAAACATTTCTCGTCTAAAACCGCCCTCCACTCTTAAAACGTTCAGCCCAACTAGAGGTCAACTTGGTCTTAAATTACGAAAATTTCATGTTAATATTTTTACTGGTTCTTGAAATATCATAAAAAATATATCAGAACACACGTTTGCGTACGGCGGACAGACGGGCAATAAAATTTTTACGGTTTTTTGACTTAAGCCTAAAACGCAAAAATACAAAATTTGAGGTCAGGTCACTATTAAAAAATAATAAAGAAAAATTAGTCATTGGATTTGAAGAGAACGAAGTATTAATTTCAAAAATTAAGCAGTGTGTCAACGTCGCAAACTGGGGTTTATATTGTGGCCATAAAATAAATATATAAGCCTAAAATGTCAAAAAATTGTTATCGTAAAATTTCGTGTCTTCATGTTTTAGAACTAGTAGATCCAAAAGAAGCAAGCGTCAGAAGTCCGAGACAGACGTAGCTCACAAACCCTTTGAGATTTAAAACCAAAATTTTAGTGGACCTCTTGTGAGGCTATTTGGAACGTTATTTTGATTGTCAGCCTCACAGGAACCTGCATCGTTCGGGACTTCTACCCAAGAAATAATAAAGTTGCGCCCAGACTGTAGACTATTTTTTGGGAATTGTTTGAAACCCCAGTGCTTTTCCAAAAAGTCATTAGAGTCTTATTTTCCGTCAAAAAATTCGAAACATCGTTGATTTTTTTGCTCGATAATCATTTCACAATCATTTCACGATAATCATTGTGAAATGATTATCGAGCAAAAAAATCAACGATGTTTCGAATTTTTTGACGGAAAATAAGACTCTAATGACTTTTTGGAAAAGCTGTATCTCAGTTAATCAAAAATGTTGAAACAGAAATAGATTCTTAAGATATTATCCTAAGCTGAAAACAAATTTGGTCTTTTCGATCAATCATCAACCATTTTAATTTTACTGCCAACGTAATGTTGGTAATTAGCTCTATTCCAAGAACAGTATTAATAGTAAATAAAGACTTCACTTAGAGATAAAGAAGGAGGCTCTGAGAGAGGCCATAAGGCTACAGCAGTACAATAAATTCAAGGCAGGAGACCTTGTCGGTCACCTTAAAATTCTACAGGAATTTAATCAGAAGGACCTAACCGACTCAGTAAACGATAACATGCCAAAGGTATATGATTTTGAGAAACCATATATGGTGACTCTAGGAGATCGTGTATCATGGCAATCTGGTCTACCAGATTTTGTGGAAGGTGCTTCAGTCTGGTACACGGACGGCTCTAAAACCTATTGTGGAACTGGAGCGGGCGTATTTGGACCCAATTGTAAAATATGGACGGCAATGGGACAAACCGCCACTGTGTTTCAGGCTGAGGTACATGCCATAGAGCTGTTCGCAGGTAAACTTCTACTGAATAAACCAAAAGGCGCTACAGTTATTATCCTATCTGACAGCCAAGCGGCACTGCTAGCGCTGAAATCTTATTGTTTCCGTTCTAGGCTTGTGTGGGACTGTCATACTCTTCTTAAAGAGCTGGCACATCATAATAGTCTAACCCTGATGTGGGTGCCAGGACATGAGGGTATTCCGGGTAATGAATCGGCTGACCAGCTAGCTAAGCGGGGAGCCAACTCACCAATGATTGGCCCGGAACCATTCTGTGGAGTAGGTAAAGGCTTCATTAAGGATGGTATTTTTAAGTGGATAAATCTTCAGGTGGAAGATTATTGGAACTCACTTTCAGGACTTAGACAGTCAAAGAAATTCCTGACCTTCTCAAGTAGGAGAGCGTCGGAATTCCTTTCCTTAAGCAGGTATAACGCACGGGTCATAATGGGATATTTTTCCGGACATTATTTCCTTAATTATCACCTTAAGATCATCGGTAAAGTATCACTAGATACATGTCGATTCTGTGATATCACATCTGAAACCACGGCACACATTCTGTGTGATTGTGATGCAGTGGCCAGATCAAGAAGGCAGATTCTCGGTGGATTTACTCTCACCTGTGAAGACCTGTCGAAGACTCCCCTGAGTAAAATCATCTCCTTTCTCAAAGGAATCGATATGGCCTAGGGAGTGGTTAAGATCCAGGAACAAAAGACCTCTTAGGTCGTAGTTCGAGAAGTAGTGAGGCTTCTTTAGGCTCTACCAGTTTTAATAAAATAAAGACTTTAGATAAGGGAAATTTCGTTTTTTAATATGCGATTTCAATAATTTTTTCTGTAGGAGTGTCAATTTCGACTCATTTTCGAAAGATTAAGATGATTCTCGAAAATTTTATTATAAAAAATAGGTGTTTTGGGCAATATAGGTAGTATGAAATCCAATAAAAAGGCGTTTTGTAAACGAACGGAGTTTATTAAATCTATGCACTTTTTATGTACGAGTAAACAATAGGATATTTTTATGAAAGACGCACAAAAAAATCCCTTTTTCGGAAGAAAAGCTGTACAAAATACTATTATAGAAAATTTACTTCTATTTGGATTTAGACGAATTTCAAGAGATCCTTCACATACGGTCCGCCTACACGATTTACTTAAGATTAATAAAACGCACAATGATTCACCTAGGAATCGTAAGTGATTTACTTCTTTTGGTTTACTGGACAAATTTTTTTTAATGATGAAATATTTTTAACAGTTTTGATAAGGGCTGTTGATAAGTATTTTGTATAAACGGTAAGGAAATAAAAATTAAGGGAGTACACATAGTGTGGAAATTGTTTGGAAATTTGATTCGAAAAACGATTGTAAGATTTCTAGTTTTTCTTTGCGAATAAGATTTAAAGAAATATGCCTAAGGGTCTCAGCCTTAAATTTTTTTGTATTTGTTGTCTTAATTCAATTTTAATAAACTCGAATTCGGGGTACATGTTTTTATACCAGTAATGTATATGAATAAAAAACAAACAACAAGTTTGAAAGTTTTATTGACCGATATTCGAATATATCAAAAAACTCAATTCAGTACATTTGGCGCGGTATTGCATTAAATTATTGTGACTTAAATTTGCGATAATTAATCATTAAATTTTGTATCAAATTCTGTGGTTAGATATGTGTAATAAATATTATAAAGTTTCGCACAAATAACTACAGGCTTTATGAATCTTATAGCATGTGGTCTTGTTAAAATGCTGCTACTTATATAAGATATTTATACCTGACTGTAAATAAAACTTAAGGTATACTGTGCACTGTACAGGTGCAATATGGACGAGTTAGCTGCCAGAAGGCAATATGTAAAGCAAGTAGTAAAAAAAACTAAAAGTGCTTTAAAAACTGATATTTGCGCGATAAACCGATGTTTCAGTGCACCTGATAAATCGCTCGATATGACCACAAAGTACGCCAAGTAACCGCAGGTACTTCATGTACTCGGTACATCAAAAAGACTTGCGAAAAGCAACTTTCTTGAGCAAATTTCCTTAATTTTATGGAGCTGATCAATTTGTTTTCGTGATTCTAATTGAATTTTCCTGTACGACAACAATTACATCGGTCCTTTTATGGGGTATGGGAAAACTATGATAATTCGCCAGATGTCTGGCATTATGACAAGTCGATTTTGACCAAATTTGGACGATAGAACCTCAGAAAATAATTTGCATGCAATTTTCAAGAATATTTAACTGAGTCTTGGCAGTTAAATGCCGTGGTAAGGATTCAATGTCAGTAAAAATGATGATGGTGAGGAATTGCTCAATGTGTGGTAACAAAACTACTGAAAGTAGTTTTTTTAGTGGCTATGATGCTGCGATGGAAAATTCAATGATTGATAATGTACCTGGCTCGATAAGGTAGTGATGTAATAGCCGCAAAGCCTATTATATTCAATTTTATTACACAGTGTCGTCAGCCAAGATTTATTGGCTCATTGTTGTTATGATGGCCATAAACACGAGTACCACACAGCGTTTTATTTGAATTATACTTAATTATTCACTTAATACTGTAGGGACG
The DNA here is from genome assembly GCA_951812415.1 of Beris morrisii. Lineage (NCBI taxonomy): Eukaryota > Metazoa > Arthropoda > Insecta > Diptera > Stratiomyidae > Beris > Beris morrisii. The sequence goes on along the minus strand of OX638310.1, from coordinate 54,855,379 downwards.
AGCGATTTCAATTAAAACAGAGAACAGGGCGAGATCGTAAAAAATCTGCGAATTTTTAATTATTTTTTTTCGCTAGAATTCAAGTTCGAAAGAATAAAATTAATTTAATGAATGGAAATATAAATCAAGACAAGGTAAATTAATTTTAGCCCTTTATAAATAGCCCGTGGCGGAAATTCGTATTTGAATGAAAAATGTACACCAAACAATGTGGCGAAATTTCAAGTATCAAGTGAGTAACAAAGTTCTAGAATATGTTTTTGAGCATCGGAAGAGTATGAACTCGTTTAAGGTTTATTGCAACGATTCAATTACGATGTACATTGGCGACATGTTTGCGATGTGCAACGGGCAACAGTTTGTAATGTGCAGCTCGGTTAGGACACGGAACGGCAATTCGTTTTTGAATTACCATTACGATTCGCTAACGCGGTGCAAAATTTTTCTCAAGGCAAATCGTTTCTGAATCAACGGTGAAAAAATTATTAGGTGTAGCGAATCGCCGCCGATTTGCTGGCAAATCGTACTACATGTTGAGTATATAAATATCTATTGTTGTAGGTAGACTTGGCCAAACAATACGTCCGAAAAGGTCGAAAGCAGGAATCGGTAGATCCATAAAATAAATATCTGAATGCCACAAGGTTGAAACTTGAAGACTAGGGGAGTATATCAAATACAACATTTTTATAGGCTTAGTTTCATGCGGGGGTGAGTGGTGAAAAACTTTAGATTACGATTTCTTGCGAACTAATTACGCATTATTCTTGCAATTGGGTTGGTGTCTATAGGTGTCTATAGGTGTATCAGTGGTGTATGGTGAATATATAATTATTGAAAAAACGCGGCAATGGATGGCTAGCATATTTTGTAGTAACTATTTGAATATTTGAGATATAATCTTGGAATTTATACAGCAACTAGACGCCTTAACCAAACATTTAGATTTTGATATCTCGAGAGGAGGAGATTTTGATATCTCGAAAGGTTTAACAATAGAAATTGAAACTTTTAATTTCTATAGGGCTATATATTTTTAGGTAGGGGTATCACAATATAGGGGTAAAACGGCTTACGCTGGAAAGTTGGAACGTTGATATTTATACGAGGGTTGCCTGAAAAGTTTCCGACCTCAACATGAAAATGGCAGCATTCGTCAACAAAAGCTAGGGAGTGTGTTTGCGCACATTCGGCTCCAAAAAAAGCAAAACTGTTTTTTCGTCTGGGAAAGTGATGGCGACTGTTTTTTGTGATAGTCATGAAGTTACTTAATCGAATATCTTCAAAAAGAAAAAACCATTAGAGGAGCATACTACGCACCATTACTTTACAAGCTGAAGGCAGAAATTGAGGAAAAACGGCCACATATGTGGAAAAAAAAGATTTGGTTTCACCAAGACAATGCGCCATCTCACACCTCAGCGGTTGCCATGCCGAAAATTCACGAATTTGAACTACTTGACCACCCTTCTTACTCCCAAAATCTACCCTCAAGCGACTTTTTTTGTTCCCTAAGCTAAAAATTGCGCTCGAATGACAGAGATTTTCGTCAAATGTGGAGCCCATCTCCTTCGTAAACAATTATTTTGCAGAGAAAGAAGAAAATAAAAATAAATTTGAAGAAAATATGTCTTGTATTTTTGTTAGGTCGGAACCTTTTCAGACCACTCTCGTATGTAGATATTCCAAAAAACTAGTTTATACTTAAAAAAATATCATACGAAGGTACGGCAAAAAATCATCGGTGAAAATGGAGTGATTTTTATGAATTTCGACATATTTCTTAGGTCTGACAAGGTACCGGTTTTGCTTTTACTTTCACAGGCTTTCCACAAATTTTCCTAAAAACCAATTCCACGATTTTTCAAATTTTTTGCTTGTCAACCCCTAAGTGGATGTAAAGAGGTTGTACACTTTTTCACTAATTCCGCCATATGTCTTTACTCTGATCACAAGCGGAATTGGTTTTTACTTCCATGGACTATTGTTTTTACGCTATTTTAACTTATAATTTCTTTTATAGGACCAGTAATAATTGTTTTTTAATAAGGATACTATTCTAGTAATAAAATTAACTTTCCAAATATCTCCGTAGTTTTGGGTGGCTTCCCGAAACAACCAATGTTGACTTTGATTGAATCGTTTTTTATGTTTTAAGTATGGCAGTGGCGTCAACACTTCGTTGCACTTCGACTTTAATCGGAAACCGTTGTTCCGAAAAATCTCTCGCAATATTGCTTTTAAAATTTCTCAAGACATTAAAATTTACGGGGCATTTAATAATAATCATTATCTTATAATTATATAAAAAATAATTGTGCAAATGGAAAGGGGATGTTAAGAGTTACAAGTTCTTAACGAAGAGAGTTATTATTTAAAAGAAAATAATCTAAATTAAACAAAATTGCTTCTGGGTGATTGGAGGAGATTTTGGAAAGCAATAAGCACTATTTCTATGGGACTGTCCAATTTCAAAACATTCTTGTGAAGTAAAAAATAAAGAATGCTTTGAAAAACACGAAAATTTTAAAATATCTATTCTTGGCCATTACAAAATATCTGCCTAAATTAAAATATGTCTTGTAAATTAGTACTCCCCATATTGAAAACCTATGTAATTTCAAAAAAGGTTTGAGCATATTTTTCCTCAAAATTGTACGTTTTCGAGGTTTCAAAAACAATGATTTTCAACGTTCGTATTGAAAAACTAGACATTTAGAAGAAAAGGGATTTAAGAGAAAAAACTTGTAGAGCAGAAAAACAAGACAAAAAAAAAGAAGAAAAAAATTATACAAAAAAAAAAAAATTAAAAACCAAAAATAGGGAAATATTTATGTGTGCAAAATTTTTTAAAAAACCCAACTATCTACTACAAGAACTAATTCTTGGCAATTGGACTTTTTGAAAATATAACCGCTCCTAATTCGAAATTTCTATGACTTCGACAATTTTTCTTTTCCCTTCGGTTTTCGAATTAATTCCAAATACAGTAAACCGGATTTCGGTCATTGATCAAGTCATAACCAAATCCAAGTGAAATTGGTGACCCCGAATCAAGTCCAAAACCTTTGAATCTGAATTTTTTTTTGTAAAAATTTGGATATAATTCGTAGTTTTAAATTTTATCCACAGTCAGTCATATTAAGGGGAAACATCAAGGGCGCCCATAGAGGGGGGTAAAAGGGGGCACTTGCCCCACCTGCATTTTACCTTGCAGTATTTAAAAAACACCATTACGTCTCTTCAATAATTCTTTTTTTTAATATAGTGTAGTTAAGACATTTAAAACATCTTTTTATTTGTATTTAAAGAAATTTCACTTGTTAAAAATTAAGGTTTTGTTATTTACCACAGAAAAATTGGATTGTAATTGAAATTTCAGTAGACAAATAACATTAAGATTAATAAGGTAAAGACATTGTTTTATTGGAAGACGAAATTGAATTTCACACCCAGGATTTTTTCTTCATAGAAGTTTGGTATGACTTACGAAAAATACAGGAAAACCAAAAGGTCTTAATGGTTTCCTGAAATAAAGTACCCATCTGCTCATATAATTTTTTTTATACATCCTTTCGACTTTGTGCTGGGAAAAAGGGGGTTTTCAAACATGCAAAATTTTAAGGAATTTGTTGATTTAAGTAGCAGGATCAGAAGGATGTTAGTAACATTAGTACGTAACTTTTTCTTAAACCACGGTTATCACTTTTTAGTTGCACTTTATTAAAAAAAAGAATTGCTCCATTACGAAATGGTTAAAATGAAATGTGAATAACTTCGAAAGTTTTTGAGCTAAAACGATAAATTTACACTACTAGCCCCGCTTCTTCTTAGCATTTACAACAGCTTGAACACGGTTACAACTAATTCCAAGTCTTCAAGCTGACTCACCAGAAAGCACTAATTTGTTTAAAGACTTTTGTATGGCAGCCTAAAACAGTATCTTCTTTTCACTCTGTTTTCCAGTTTGGACTCTTTCAAAATAAGTGTAAAGGCCGTGACACAATAAAAGCGGAAAGCAGCGGCAGAAGCAGAATTTTTTTAGAAAGCACAGGATCATATGCTTTTATTGTGTCACGGCCTTAACTACATTACCCCCTCCCCGAGAATTCTGTCTTAACTTAATCATAAAAAAAGCTTTTATGCCCAATGTGTTCCGTTCCGTAGTTAGCGCTCCTTCGCGAAAAAATAAAAACCATTTTTATTAAGAACTTTTGTATGGTAGCTAATTGAAAGAGTACCGCAATATTGTCAGTTCGTGTAATATTTAATTAAAAAAAATTTTAAATTCCAGAACATAACTGTCATCAGTTCTTTTGAGGAACTTTGTATGCGATGTAGGTAACCGAAAAAGTTGGGCGATTTTACTTATTAACGGATTCTAAGTAAAATTTCAACTTCTCTGTATTTTTCCCCTATCTCGCGGTGCGCAGATATTGTTTTGGTGGGGCAGAAAAGGTTCACTGATTCTTAACTGAGTGAAATCCATATTCATTCTATACGTCACAAGATGTAGCTCTCGAAATTACAAACTCCTTTTATAAGCCATAGTTCTGCCCCTCCCTACGAAATGTTGTATGGGCGCCCATGGGGAATATCCGCTCATCTTAAAGTTTGTAGTCTTACGAATATTGTGTGTAAGTGTCACATTGAAATTCTAATAATTGTGAAATTTATAGGAAATTAACCGGAATGGGGCCTTCGTGAATTCTAACGGTTCGCCTTCCAAACCAAACTTCAAACGTGATTATCTCGAAACATACTTTTTAAAGACGGTCCCCAAAATATTCGGAAAATGGCTCGACCGATTGCTTCCAAAATTTGACACAATATTTTCGGACAGGTTTTGTACTTCGTATGTTGGATTTTTTGTCATCACTTAATTACTTTTTTTTATCAAGGCAGAAAGGTCGGAAATTAAAGTTCATTCGGCCCCATTTCGTAAAAAAAAATTTTTTTCAAAAAATCCTACAATGGGAAGGGCATCAAACATTGCTTTTTCAGAATCTTTTTGAAATTTTTGTTTCAGATCAACCGACTGCATGTAATTTTGGGAACGGCAGACCGTGCAATCGAGGAACACCTTTTACGCCGGCCATAACAGTAGCGCCCCCGGTCGATATACATTTATAAAAAAAATTGTCAGCGTACCTCAACATGTATACTTTCGAATAAAATTGACCTGGATAAAATCGAGCAAATGGTTTTCGAGATAATAATTCCTAAAATGCACCAATTTTTTCCACTGTCTACTCGGATGTTGCCCCTTAAGTCAATAAAAATCAATAAATGTAAAAATTTGATAACCTTTTATCTAATAGACTATTCTTGTCTAGCAATCGAACCGAATAATTTCACAAAGCTTCAAAATTCGACTCCGAAATCGCCTCAAGCATTCAAACTAGTAGTCCATTATTATGATATCATTTGTATCAGTACTAAATTAGCATACCATTCGAGTATCTTCATGATCAGAATTACTTTAATTGCTTATAAAGGCCCCCATTAATGTTAACCCAAGTATTCATTCGCTTTGCTAGTGACTGCTCCCAGCCAATTTCCTAATGACCACAACATGACAAAATACACAATATTAAAATTCTTAACCCCCAGAACACCCAATCGTCAGAAGTCGATATACTGCTCAACCCAATCGAGTGATGAATTTTTAATTGATCCAAAACTGTCATGACCTGAATTTAAAAAGCCATTTACCTGTCCGATGACAATATAATTTTCTTGTAATCGTGGCAATAAATCTTCGCTTTGTCTGCATCTACCTGGGCCGCTTCTAAAAGCTTCAATTATTACAAAATGCGTACGTATCATTCGCTACACTCGTAAGATGTCCTCGTGGTATCTTCTTACTGCGGTAGTACGAAGATGTTTTTAATTGATAGGCCAGGTACTTACGTTGCGCTGTACAGTACAGAGTTATAGTATGTTCGATGTAATTAATGAGATTCTCGCAATGAAATTGAAAAATAAAAGATTAAATACTACCCGTAAGTATGAAGACCTTGGGGCTGGTCAGGGACATATCTCCTCGAGTTCTCCTGGAACGTTCCCTCCCCCAACAATTCTCAAGATTTACGAGCAGTCGAGTACAACTACCTCACATATAAGTGTTAATGAACAGAAACTCCTACGCCTATTTATGAGCAATCTTTCAGATACTGCAATTATTCAGGCACTTTGCACTCACTGTAAAATGATACTGATGGAAATAAATTCAACATTAATCAGACTCCTATTCAATGCTAATTAATTATAGATTTTGATGGCTGAGAGCATCTGGTGTGGTTCTCTTTAGTAATTTCACTTAATTATTCAAAGGAGATTAGATCAATCTTAGCACTGAGTTGCGGAAAAATACAGTGGTTTTTTTTATTTTTATTTTTTTATTATATTATTAATCATTTGTAACGTAAAATCTAATCTTGTACGCTTTCAGATAAATCAGGAATAAATTAGAACAAAATTTGTCACCTTTAATACAACATCATGCAGAGCACCGAGTGCTGGAATAAGATTATATTTGCCGATTCCTTGAATATCGGGAGTGGAGAAATTGAATTAGCGAGTTCATGGGAACTTTCTTCATGAAAGTTCCTTGAGATTGCTTTATAGATGCGAAAAAAACTTAATTCTTAGTACCTACAAATTTTTTTGTTTTTACTTATAATTTTTTTGTCACATTTTTAATTGTTTTAATTTTTATATTTTATTTATTTATTTTTGTTTTTATTTTTTTTTATTTAAGTATTTATTTTCTTATATTTACTGCAAAATGTTGGTCTAAACCTAAACTACACAGTAAAAATTTTTGTGAAAAATACTATCCTTGTAGCAGGCGCGTAGCGTGAAACTTCGTTGGGGTAGCGCAATAACACGATCATCAAATTCTATGAATTTTATAACCATAAACACGTAATTTTCATTCAGAAATAAGATTTCGATTGCTAAATTCCAGGAAGTAAACAAAAAATTCCGCAAATTTTAGCGATCGTATCGTTGCTCTAGCCCTACGAAAATTCACGCCTGCCCTAAAGCCGTAACATATTCCGCATTGATGTAATAAATTTACGAATTTTCATTAAATTTAACAAAATTGAGAGTAATAATTCTTAAAACTGCGTATTTTTACACATTTAATTCATAAATTTACTGACTGGGTAGTAATATTGCAACACCGCATGAAGTTTTACACATTTAATGTGTAAAATTGATCATTGTGTATAAAATTACGCAATTTTCATGTAATTTTGATACTTCAAGTGTAGTAATTTGTTTTTTGTGATATGTATTAACTGACCGCATCATTGTTTAATTCACTTGTTTTGTGGTTTTGTGTAAGGCGTGCTTTAAAATTTAAAAAGAAAATAATGTTTATAGTTTCGGAAGTTTGTGGCTTTAAAACATTAACTAAATAAATATATATAACTAAATATTTGTTCATTATGTTAATTAAAACAAATAAATTAAATTTATATAATAAACATGTAGTGTTTTATACTTTCTACCCTTTTACTTTATTATTTCAATAATACAATGTTGTGACCGATTTAAAAAAAAAAAATTTGCTATCCTGAAAATTTTTTTTTCACGGTTCATGACTAGTAGTTACGAAAAAAGCAAAAAAAAATGTCAGTCCGTCTGTCCGCCGTACGCCGACCAGTGTACGCAAGATTGTTTGAAGGCTCGTAGCACCCAAACGCTTTGAGCTATTTAGTTGAATTTTTTTTCGTGGATAGACTGGGTAGGTCCCTTGAAGTGACCACATTCTGAGGGGTGGGGGTGTGAATGGGGAGGTTTTAGACGAAAAATTTGGGTTTCTATATCTTAGCAACCGCTTATGCTAGGAGGCTGAAACTTGGAATTTATATAGAGCTTCGATAGTGGATCCATTTGCAAAAAAAAATTGCGGTATGGGACTATGAGTGAAGGAGTGGGGGGAAAAATAATGCGTCCAAGACGCTCGAAAGCCGAGATTGATACATTCTAAAATCCATATCTCCTAAACTGTTAATGTCACGAAATTAAAACTTAATGAACATTTGTAGGTATACTAAGAGAATAGATCGGAAACAAATTTTTGAGTGGGGCAGTGGCGTACGGGGGTGGGGGTGAAAACTTTAGATTACGATATCTCACGAACCAATTGCACTAGAAAAATAAAATTCGTTTTCTGTATAAAGATTGACAAATAAAGTTTGATGAAAGTAAAAATTTTTAAAAGGGATGTGGAGCATGGAAGTGGAGGGGATAAGAATTTTAAAAAAAAAATCACGTCTCATATTTCAAGAACAGTGTAAGATAGATGATGCTTAGAATTTTTACCAGACGTAGGCCTAATAGACACCCATCTAAAAAAAGGTTGTGGTGGGGTTATAGAGGGGGAGGGTGAAAAAGAAAAAGTTGCGATTTTTATATCTCGAGAACCGATAATGATATAAAATTGAAACTTGGTATTTGGATAGACATGTAGTAGTAGCATGATGGAAAAATATAATTTTTAATAGGGGTAGTATGGTACGGGGGTGAGGGGTGTTTTTCTTATCTATTGAAAGGCTTATGCTACAAAGTTGAAACTCGATATGTATATGTAAATTAACTAGAAAAATAGTTTAAATAAAAAAACATTTCAAATATCCAGTAGCGTTTGGAAAGGGGGCGAAAAAAATGACCAGTGAAAATGGAATGCATATATTTTTACGATTTTCGTCATATCTATTAGGTCTTTCAAAATATTGAATTTATTTTTATTTTACGGTTTCTTCATATAATTACCTAGAAAGTGTTTTTATGATTTTTTGAAATTCGACCCCTAAGAGGGTGTAAAGGGGTTCTATACTTTTTCACGAATTCTAACCGTATCCCCCAGGTCTGATCGATATCGAATGTCTTTCAACTTTCATGGAATTGCGTAATAATTGCCTAAAACTAGTTTTTAAGTTTTTTCCCTTCTCAGACCCTAAGAGGGTATAAAAGGGTTGAACACGTTTTCACGAATTTCGTCATATCTTTTAGAAGTGATAAGAAATTGAATTGGTTTTTACTTTCTCGATCTGTCTTCATATTTATTTTTTAACTCCTTCCAGGATTTCTGGATATTCAACCCCCAACTGGCTGTAAGGAGGTTGCATATCTTTTCATAGATTCTTACATATTGCTTACCTCTGATGATATATCGAATTCATTTTTACTTCCTATAGGAAACCATAAGCGCCAAAAAGTCAAATTCAATATTTTCAGATATTCAATACTAAGGGGTATAAGTGGGTTGTATGATTTTCAAAGCTTCGACATATTTCTTAGGTTTGATGAGATATTAGGTCGCTATTCACTTCCATAGACTTTTTGTATAATCGCCTACAAACCCATTTCTCAATTTTTGGATATTCAACCCCCAAGGGTTTGCATTTGCGATATAAAATTGGTTATTACGGCATTTGATGTAATGACCTTAAAACCAATTTCACGATTTTTCGAATTTCAAGAACCAAGGGGGTGTGAAGAGTTTGCTTACGTTTTCACAAATTTTTCAAAACCCCTCGTGTCTCATGAGATATCAGGTTGCTTCTTATGAAATCGTCTAAAAACCTGTTTCACAATTTTTTCGAAATTCAAATCCCAAGTGGAAGTAATGGGTTTATATACGTTTTAACAATTCGTCATATCTCTTAAGTCTGATAAGGCAACAAATTCGTTTTCACTTCTATGGGCTTTTAGTGTACATAATATACCGAAATTCGAATAGTCTACACAGGCTTTTTCAATAGTTAATCGGCTAAAAATCTTTATTAATTAAATATTTTTAATTTAAGAACCAAATTAATTTTCCAAGAAATCTAATAATCTCGAAACAACTCATGATATACTCCGACTTTGACCGCTCCCGAACTTTGACCCGAAAAATTATAAAGTTTCGCCCAGACCATTGGCAGATTTTTGACCTATATCCTGGTTTTTCCCCAATTATCATGTGTTGATTGGTCTCATTGAATTTTTCCAATTGTCGATTGCTGTGTCCTTTGCCCTTCAAAATACGTCTGGGAATTCATCTGCCGATCATTCGTTTATTCATTTATATTATCAATAAATTAATAATAATAATAAGCAAACATAAACATGTCACATTTTTAGTTTTTCCACATCGTGTGTAGTTTTACGCTCATTTTTAGCGATTGATTGATTGATTTTTGTGTGAATTTTCGCATTAATAGTAAAAATCACAAGAGTGCGTAATTAAATTTGACAATATTAATTTTACTGCTCTCAGAGTAGGCACTAAATTGCCTACTCTAAAGGCCGGTTTACATGGCGGTTGCAAACAATTTTTACTGAGATTGTGAGGGAGCTAGCTTATCGAATTTCAATGGAGTAGCAACCACTGCAAAAAAAATGACGGCACAAACCCATTCACAGAAATATCGTCAATATTTTTTGCTGCATATGTACTCGTATCTGTTCGTTTCACTCCTGATCAGTTTCTCATTAGATATTTCCTTCTCCCTCACAATCTCAGTAAAAATTATTTGCAACCGCCATGTAAACCGGCCTTAAGAGTAGTAAAAAATGTTTACTATGTAACCTAACCTAAACTAGACGACATTACAGTTTTTCTGACTAATTGATTTCTTCATTCTTTCGGACTACGAGTTCATGATTAAGTTTTTTTTCGTTTTGGAGTGAATTGGCCCTGCCTTCCGAAACGAATGAGAAATTTTTGAATACATCGACTGCATGTATGATACATTCGAAAAGAAAAAAGATTGAGAAGTCAGCACTGTAGATGTTTTTTAATTAAAGTAAAAGCGGTATTACCAGTCGTTACATAAAAGTATGCTCAATTTTTAGTGATTCAATGAATAATTTATGATTTTTATTGAATTAATTTGGCGAAAGGGATTCAAAGTAGGAACTAATGTAATTACCAACGATCGGATTAAATAATCGATCAATCATTTTATTTTCTAGTAAACAAACGCTCAGGTATATTACTCTCGATTCTGAAGTGATAAGTCAATCAACTATACTTTCACATGACATCCGAAATTTTGTTCTTCTCTACTCGTACATAATTCGATGATTGCGGTAACGTGTCAAAACGAAAACCACAAGTAATTCATCATAAAACTTAAATAGCAAAGTGCCGTAGGGAATTGGGGGATAAGACTGCCATCCCGGCCTGGATTCAAGATTTTCTATTAGTCGAGGGTACAGTCGAAAATTTCAACAGTTTTCAGAGTTCAGTTTCTGATTCAGCAAAAATCGAAAAAGTTCTTTGACATTAATCCCTGGGTTATGGATTACACTTCGGTCTCGACTGGTAAGATGGCGAATGTACCTTCTTACGTCGTACAGGTAACGCTGATATGGTACTTTCTAAAGCACGACATGTGCTACAGATTCGCCGAATGATAAGGAAATGTTAACGTGGACTTGGCGAGTTTTGATGACAAATTCATGTTATTGGTCTTTTATTTAGTTCGACGATTTTAGTGCCGTGATTCGGTTACCGAAGAAGATAACATGATACTTTCGCTCGAAACTGCTTTAAGGGCATTAATTTGAATTTGTTTTTCAGGTATGAAACTTAAGAAAGAGGGAAGCTACATATTTTATCATTATGTCAATTAACTATCTTGAATATTTCCGGAAATGCTTTTAAATGTGTTCAAAACTTGTTCGAAAATATAATCTATCAATATCATAGCAATATGCGATTACTTGTTAAAGCCTTTTTTTTAGAAGTTGTTAGCGGTTCTAGAAATTTTGTCAAGCTCTATAATTAATAACGGGTTGGAGTAGACATCTCCCTCCATTTCACGTTGTTGATCCTTTAGCGTCTATCAACTCTAAAGAAATTAGGATGCAGACTCTTAATATTGAAAGTAGGGTTTTTGTTAAGGATAGTTTTATGTTTTCGACTCATTGGAGAAAGCATATCCAGGAGGTTAACTCAAAAATATTGTTGTAAAGTTTCAAGTTACGTTTTTTAGTATAAAAGGTTCAAGGAACAAAATTTTATCGACTAAACTCCTCCCCATCCTCCAAACTAGAGCAGTTTACCAAGTCTACATAATGCGAAAACTTCAGTAAAATACCTCTAAGGATGTCCGAGGTATGGCGTATACGGCGGACAGACGGACAATTTGTTGGGGTCTATTAGTCCTGATACGTTTTATTCAGTACTTTGTAGCCACACTGAAAAAATACTGTAAATGTTAATGAATGCCTTTTATTAAACGAAATTCTTCGGATTAATGAAAAAATCGCTATAACTATGTAGAAAATCATCAAATATTTTTCATTATATATGAACCGTTCATTAATACTATCAATTTCATTTCATTAAAAATATTTTCATCAATTTGTATATATGGAAAGGGCACAAATACTCTCAAAAATCAACATCTAGCAATTTTGATACACGCCTCATCATATTGATTACAAAGTTCTTATAAACAAGTCATCTTTGCTTGGTATTCGTAAAACATATTGATTATATTTAAAGTAATAATGAACATATTCATTATATTGAAGAAAACGACCATCGCACAGCTCAAGGTTTCGGATCTTCTGTTGGCTGCCATTTTTTGTTAAGGTGCCCACACACGAGTAATGGTGTCAATTTTTTCCGCTTAGAAACAGTCGCAGCAGTAGCAAAAATTTCATACAAGTGTCTGGGAACGTTTATTCGTTTTCATATGGCATAAAAATCCCAAAATATTTCCAGTTCCACGTTCATAAAATTAACGTTCATATATATCATGTTGATATCAATATGTGCATTAATATTATGAACGCAGTATTGATTACAGTGTAAGGATTAATCGTAATTACGAATTTATACTTTAATATGAGGAACAACATTAGTAATATTAATTATTCTTTTCATCAATATTATGAATTCGTTCATCATATTATACTGAGAGTGACACAGTTAATAGTAATAATGAATCAGTACTCTAATACGAATTACTGATTTCATCAATATTATGAACTCATTGAGTGTCCAAAGCGGACCGAAAAATTATGAACGGTTTTGCATAATATTAATGAATACTTGCAACGGCTCAAAAATAATATTTTTTTAATTATGATGATGTCGATTTTAATTGGTTGGATGTACCTTTATGGTTCAGTGCAGTAGCGCCACGATATACTTCAGCCCCACTACAGATAGTCTAGATTTCGTGGACACCATTACTATCCTACTGTGGTGGCGCTGGTCATAATTATTTTTTCTCTTTAACTGAGTTAGTTTTTCGCCACTGTCGATTCGATAATTTTTGTTCAACTTCGATGTTTATTTTTATTAATCGAAGTTGGCATGTTTTTGTAGTTTTGCAATTAATTTTTATTTTTTCTATCAGTTGATATATATCTATTCTAATATGCAAAAATCCGTTTTAAAGTTTGATTAAAATTAAAATATAATTTATTAAATAATAAGAATTTATCTATTTAAAATATGAATTTAGAGATTGAATCAGATCAATAAATTTCATTTAAAACTATGCAATAAACAGCAATATTAATGGATTTAATTGAGACGAAAGATTAAACCAACTATTAATTTACAAATAAACTTCAATCGTTTATGTTAATTAATTATTTGAAATCCTTTTTTAAATATTTAAAAAACTTTGCTGATGTAATTTATGATTACGTTTGAACAGGCGCGAATGCAGAAAATTATTTCGGGGGGGTTTACAGACAAATTTACGCCTCGCGTATTAGTTACATTTAGTTGTGAATTTTGAATTACATCATTTGGGGGGGGGGGGGGGGTGGTCATTCAAAACTCCACCCCTGCGTTCGCGCCAGCGTTTGAAAAATAAAGTTTTTATCGTTGTAAGCAATTGAAACTATTGGAAGAGCTGAAGTTCGTCATTTAAGAAGATTTGATCTAACTAAGATTTCAACTCATTAATTAAAACAAACTACATTGTTATAATAAGGTTTTCTGGATCCAACGAGCTATGTTGGAGAAACCTACACTACTATGGAGCCAGCTTGAAGAAAATATGATAAACATTTTGATGGTAACTTGAAATGGTGTTGATCAAAAGAAGACAACGATCGTTCCGTTCATGGAAAGTAAAATGTCTGTTGAAACAATCGATTTATGTAATGAGGTAAAATATCTGTATGTTGCTGACTCTGCATGTTGCTTCAATGAGCTCCGCACTTGACAAGTTCATTCCAACATGAGTTTACCACAGGTAAGTCTAACAGCAAATTTAAAGAAATTTCCATAATTATTAAAGCTATTGAAGGTGGAAATCAGATTTTTGATGATTTTAGTAGTTTTCCACGCATTAATATGATTTTCGTTTAACTATTATACTAATTACTCTAAAAAGTGTTACTTTGCGGAGCCTTTGCATCAGCCATACTTCATACTTGTGGAGTGCATCAGTTCAGCCTTTTGGGCACACTGTTTTCTATTTTGACGTAACTACGGTCAGTGGCGTGGCGTCCATGGAAGCAAGGGATGCATTGCTTCCCTTACATTTTGCTGAAAAATATTATATCTAAAATGCGTTTTCTAAATCGCGCAGAAAAATCGCGAAAAAAATGCATGTTTCAAACATTTTCTTTGACACAGTCTAAATAAAAGTTCACAACAACCTACACGCGAATACACACTGCCGATTTTGCAACACAACAAAAATTCAAGCGAAAAGAAACCAAGAGAAAGACACATGGAAACAATTTGAAAGTTGCATCTATGAGCGTTCATTTCATTCCGTAGTAAGCCCACTGTGACGTCATGAAAATAAAATTTTCGTACACGGCACGGTGGAAGCAATACGCTATTTACTTCCACACATTCCTGGCTGCAGCGGTGAAGCTTTCAGCAAGCAGAGATCTGATAAGAAATAAGTGATACCAGAGTAGGATAGGAAATGAATTCTGTTTGATTTTTAATAAAATTTGATTTGTATATCTCAAGAACCGTACCACATATGATCTTAGAAATTTTACAGGAGTTAGGCCCAGTAGACTTCTAACAGGGAAAAAATGTTGGAGGTACTGGTGTAGGGGCTGATGGTGGGAGGGGGTGGAAAGAAAATAATATCGATTTCCATTTTTCAAAAACCACAAACCATAGAAAGCTAAAAATTGACTACATAGAGCCAATACAGAGGTATCCTAGAAACAATTTTTTAATATGGGTAGCAAGGCAGGTTGTGGGTGGTGGTTTTTTAAATTTCAGAAACGGCTTATGAAGAAGAAAGTTGGAACTTAGTACGTATTTGTATGTACGTATGCTACTCAAGAAATTAAAGAAAAAAAAATTCAGATTTTTATTAGCATAGAGGTTGAGTAAAACAAATGTCCGTGAAAAGGGATTTTTCCACATTTTCACGATATCGTTATATATATTGGACATGCCGAAATAATTTTATTTTTGCGGGTTCTTTATATAAGCGCCTAGAAATGTTTTTTTTCCAATTTTTCGATATCCAACCCCTTAGGGGGTGTAAAGTGGTTGTGTACATTTTCACGAATTTCTATATATTGGGTTTAATGAGATATTCAATTCACTTTTATTTCTAAAGGTTTTAAATTTAGTCGAAGAAAAATCTGATGCAAGCATTTTATGATATTAAGCCCCTGGGGGTTTTCACGAATTCCGAGAAACTTTTAGGGTTAATGAGATCCAATTCGGTTATACTTCTATTGGCTCTTCTATTCAAAAAAAATACTTAAATAAATAAAAAAAATATGCCAATACTCTAGGCGATTCAATTTTTTTTGATAGAAGTCCGGAACGCGTTTAATGATGAGATGCGGTGTGGGTGACTGTGACTGACAACCTTAAAAAATAACGTTCCAAATAGCCTCCTGGTTTCCGTTCGTGATTGCTGGGTGCTTTTATATTAGTAATGTTAAAAGTAGCTAATGGAGGAGGTTCAATTAATACGCAGTAAATTTGTAGGTAGAATAATAATAATAAATTTTGGATTTTAACAAATTGCTTCCCTTGTTGAATTATCACGCTACGCCACTGTATAGTTCTTTCGTACCGAAAAATTCTAATCTATGCTTGCTATTAATGCAAAACTTTTTCGTGATCCTGCTATTGCAGAGTGGTCAAAAACAATAGGCTCTTTCTGATCTTCAAAATCCCTGAGTCCACAGAACCAAATCGAAACATGAATTCGAAAAGAAATCATTATATTAATGAACTTTTTCATCAATTTTCAGCCGATTAATTGTTCATAATGTTAATGTACCTCTATTCATTAAGAAACTGGTACATAACTAAACAAACAAACAAACAAACATTGAACTCTGTTCATAAATTTACGAATTCTTTTCCTTGATTTTGCTCATAGGTTCAGATACCTTGTTCATTGAATCAATGAATTTGCTCATTGGTTGATGTTGATGTTAAAAGAAGTTTTTTATTTATAAATTGAAGAATGTTGGAAGTTTCTCTGGACTCTATCAAATCCACGCTGCTGCTAAATTTCTAAATATCGACTACTTTTCCACTTAGAGCTAAGCCTAAACGAATGCGAATATCTGCATTCAATAGACATGTTTCTGCGATCTGATTAAAATTCGATGCAGGTAAAAACCTTGCAGCTAACAGTAACCAACCTCTAGAAGATCTACAACATAAGATAAATCTAGATCAGATTTAACGATCTTGTTTGGATGATGTTGTAGAGCTGCTACATAAGGTCTAAGGCCCAATGATTTATGACCACGCCAAGTAGATTCCCGTTTTTCATAAAGTTATTGTTTTAGAGTGGGCGTAATGAGTAGTGCATTACTGTGTACTGATTCCGACGGTAGATCACCTTCAGTTGCACAGGTATCTTACGTAGTTATGCCGTAGCTCACGTACTTATACTTCATTAGGGAATCGGGAGCCGATAAACTTGAATCACCTCCGCATGTACACGGAGCTTCATTCAATGTATGAATTAAAATTTATTCAATGAACTGAATCTGAATCACTAAAATCGTTTTACCGGGAAAACATGAAAACTTGCAACATATGATAAATTTATACAATTTTCCAATGAAATATAGTTTTTATTTTTAGCTATGCACGGATATTGAGTGTACTTTTATAATTAACCAGTAATTCGATGCAACAATGTGCAATGCAATAAACTTTAAATTGTAGTTTATAACAGCTCAAGGCATAGTTTTGTAGCTCAAAAATTCTTGTTATACTAGTAGTCGATAAGTTTTTCCAATGAAATCTCCTAATTTATAAAATTATTCATTGAAATTTTCTCAGTATTTAAAGAACAAATACTAACAGCAACAAATATTTATTAATTTAACTTTATTACTACACTGTTTTAAAAAAATTGAATTTTTTACTTGAAATTTCCATTATATTTCATATTTTCAAGTAAAAGAACATATTCCAATCACTTTTACATGAAATTACAATTTAATGACGCACCATTTCGTGTAAAATTAAATGAATTAAAAATTACATTCTTTTTCGTGTAATTCTATTTATCTATTTGAATTTTACGACGAAAAACATGCAATATATGAAAACACGAAGTTGGACGCTTCGTTCGATTTTGTTTTCTACTGAAATGTGGTGGCGCAGTGGCTACGCGCGCCAAACCTACGCGGTAAAAACCAGATTTGGTCGTGGGTTCGATTCCGACCTACAGCCAAGGGTTTTATTAAGAGTAAGTAAGTAAGGAATATTATTAGAAGTAGAAATAAATGTATCGTAAAGAGTACTAATTATACACTAAAAATAGGTGAAAAAAGTCTACCTTTTGCTTGCAGTGTAGGATTTAACACAAAAGTGGAGTTAAATCTCCACTCCGAAGGAAAGTTTACTTCCAACAATTCAACAATAAAGTGTAACTCTACACCGAAAGTTGAATTTTAATGATTGCAAATTGAAATTTGCTGACCGAAAATTTAAAATTACATTCAAATTGACTATTACATCCCAATGTAAATTTACTTGAAAAGGTGTGGCATATTTGCCTACTATCCAAAACATGTAAATTTCAATGCTTTTTTTTATTGTGTGGTTAATAAAGTATTGTTATCGGTTTAAATATTACACAGAAATTTTGTATTTAAAAAAAAAGTCTGTCCGTCCACCGTGTAGCTCCATAACTCGACTATAGTAAATGATCTTTAATTGGAAAAAGTAGGGCGAATGCTATTCAAATTTAACTTTTTTTGAATAAAGCAATAGTTTTTAGAAATTAAAACCACAAATATTAAAATGAAGCAATGAAACTGGAGCTGTCACAGTTGGTACAAATGTCTACTACCAAACCGTAGACAACGAACAACCAATGAGGATGCGTAACTAACAAATAAAGAGATCCTTCACATACTTACCTAGATAATTGTGAATTGTCATCCCAGCATACATTTTGGTGAACTTTCACCAAAGGTGAAAAAAAATCGAATGTTATGTAAAAAAAAGATACTCTCACTTAATGGTGATTCTCCAAGGGCGAAGAAAAATAGAACAATGCAAAAACACTTAAACAAACCGATATTTTTTTTATGGAACTAAAGAAATGGAGTGTGCATGGGAACTATAATATTAAAACTAAACAGTTCGTTAGCTTGTAACTTTGTTGTAAGCACTTGCAAATAAAGCTTAAAAACCACGATATATTTTCAATTCGATTATGTAATAATTTTACGAAATCGAATTCACACGAGACACAAAATTAATTAGCTAGCTGTAAGGAATATAGATTCGTTTACGTATCTTTAACATGATTTAGAAACGATTCGCGTAACGTTCACTAAAGTGAGTATACGTGTGTTCTATACCTATCCATTCGGTTTTAAGAAGATTAGGTGAATTTGTTGTTAATCGTACTAAAAATTCATAACGGGATTTGCATTCACGTTTACGTTGCTTCTGAAAAGTTAATTCTATTTCATGATTTACTATCAAATGATTTTCGAATAAAAATCATTTTTCGGTTGCTTTTTTGGAATAAATATGAGTGTGAGTGTTGTAAAGAAAAATCCATATTGACTGTAATGAATTAAAATTAACGGGTTTATTATAAATAATTAATTAATTTTAATTTATTTGATATCTAAAAATTAAATAAACCGTATTGAATAAAAAACTGAAATTGACAAATATAAATATGTATATCAACGGGGTACTATTAAAATATATATGTTGAAGGAAGCAGTGTCGTTCGGAAGTGGAAGCACTAAACTTTTGGTTTCCATATCTCAGGATTCACTAATGCTAGATAGTTGAATATTGGAATTTATATGAAGATACGGTAGAACTATTTGCATAATCGGTGGCGGAATACATGAGCAAAAAGGAGCTAGAATATGTCCGGAAAGCTCAAAAGCTGAATTTTCCTTAAATTCATATTTTCCGAACGGTTTATGCCACAATTTTGAAATTCGATGATTTCTTTTCGGCAAAGCAGGGGAATGCGCTAAACGTTTGAAGGAGGGTTGAGGAGAGCCACGGTGGTTGTAAAATAATTTGGATTGCGATATCTCAGGAGTCAATAACGACAGAAACTTGAAGACTAGCTTCATATATAATGTTGCGAGCAAGGGGTTCACCGGGCTTTCAAGTAAAACACAATTCGTTTAAAATCAATAAAAATAACAAGGATTTACTATTCGCATTCAATATAATCGCACTACCGGCTATACTGCCCGATTTTATATACAACTTGATCACTAAATTGCTTTACAAATATTGTCGCGTAACTGATCGTAGCCTCGCTGTGTGGCTGCAAACTTGGCCGTGCTTATATATTGCATGTGTTGAGTCGAGATCTTTCTCGCATATTCGGTGGTGTATGTGGAAATGTAAGAACAACCACAAGTACTGGAAGGTGGCCAATTGGATGTTTTCTCCGCTGTCCAGTTAGGTATTTTGAGGTTGTTGTTTTTCTCTCTAGAAACTGATAGAGTTGCGCGGGTTGCCAGTATAGTATGTAACAATAATTTATGTGTGTGAGGAAAGTATGTTGAATATAAAATTTATTTTGGGTGGAATTTATGCAGAAGGTAGATCCAATAGACCCGAATCAGCTAAAAAGTTTTGAAAATGGTGGGATGGGGCAAGGTGAAGGGTATAAATGAATTTTTATATCTTTCGAGTCGTTGATGATAGAAAGCTCAAATTTATTAACTATATTAATTGGGGCGCGTTTAGAAAAAAAATCAACGACGATATTTGCATATCCCTCTTCCGACTTTACTTTAGGTGTCTCTCAAATCTCAAAAATGGCTTATATTAGACAGTTGAAACTTGGTACATATCTATATGTCATTTTACCTACTAGAATACTAGTTTGTCGTAAAAAAAGGAAAAATGAAAATAACGTGAAAGTGACCGCATCAAAAATTTTTTCTGCGATTTCGGCATGGTATTGGTGCGACAAAACGCGAGTAAGTGACCAGCAAAAGGATTGATTGACGCGTTTCAGAAATTAAACAAAATAGAAATCAAGTACCGTGAAAAGCATGATAAGATTTTCCGATTCGTGATGATGTGGGCTGGGCGGAAAGTGTCGTAGCACAATTTCGCCAAATTTCAAAATTTTTATTTAAATTCAAACATCGTATTTAAGTGAAATTCATTTTTAAAGTAGCTGACTTAATCTGGAAAGCAAATTTCATAGATCTGAATTACTAAGTTATTACGTAAGTAAAAATATTTCCCACAAATGTTTATTTTGCAATTAATTTGTTGTTTATTAGCATCTTTTCAAAAAATGTTGGAAGTTTTCTGCAAATTGTATTCCGAAAAAATTAGCAATATCATTACACTGTAAAGTGTCCAGCTTACTCTTTTGCAAGAGTGCACGTATACGGCGTCGATGTTATGAGGATGGAAGAACTCCATTCTCGTTCCCTACCTGAGCTCTTGAAATTCGTGAGGAGGACGAAAAAGTTCGGGTAGAGACTGGGGGACTCGAGTGCAATGGGCAATAATTGTCTGAGTGCTCAAGATGCGCGGCCTTGCTGCGTATCTTCCCCCCGCTTCAAACAACAACAACATCAATACAACATGTAGCATGACCGAAGTTTGATTGTTCGTATAAAGTATGCAAAATCCGATCCGTTTATTGTTAACTCGGAAGTTCCCCAGGGATCCCACTTGGGTCCTCTCCTGTTTTTACTTTTTGTCAATGATATAGTAGCTATGTTTGCCGACGTTAACTTTTTGTTATTTGCTGACGATTTAAAAATTTTTAAAACCGTAAATTCCCATGACGATTGTTTAGTCCTTCAGAAAAATCTAAACTCACTTTATTCATGGTGTATCTCTAATCATCTCCATCTTAACATTGATAAATGCCATTTTATTGTTTTTAATAGGACACGAGAAGCTATTAGTTTCGACTACCAAATTAACAGTATCTCCCTACCTCAAGTCCACACTGTCAAGGATCTAGGAATTATATTCGATGAAGGATTTACTTTTGTTCCCCATTATGACCGCATTTGCGGTACTGCCCGTAGAATGCTGGGTTTTATCTCGCGTAACACGAGGTCCTTCACTAATATACATACTGTAAAATACCTTTATTGTGCGTTAGTGCGACCTCACCTGGAGTACCTTTCTCCAATATGGAGCCCTCACTTTAATGTTCATGTGAATAGAATCGAAACGATCCAACATAAGTTTCTTCGTCTGATAGCCTTCAAATTAAACATTCCCATCAATGAAATGAACTATGATTTGTTGTCGTCGGATTTACACCTTGCCACCTTATCTAAACGCCGCGAACTAGCAGAGCTTGTCACATTGTTTAAGGTCATTAATAATGAGTTGGATTGTCCTAGTCTTCTTGGTCTCATCAACTTCAGGGTACCTGGTTACTCATCTCGGTCCATCGACAGCTTTTCCGTCGATTACCACTCGACAGATTATGGTAAATATAGCCCTGTTTCAAGAATAATGCGAGCTGGCAATACTTACACAAGTGAAGCGGACTTGTTTAATACTTCAATTACTGACATTAAACGAATTTTCTATGTGTAAATGCTTTTTTTTTTTTTTTCCGTATTTTAATCTAATTTTCTTTAAATTTTATCATACTATTATATTTTTCTTTTTTTACATTTTTATCATTCCGCTAATATTGTTATACTATTTTGTACGAAAAGGATGTTGTCCGTTTACTCTAAATAAATAAAATAAATAAAAAATGTAATGTAGGTCAATATTTTTAATTTTTGATATGACTTTTGTCGAACTGATAACAAATTGCTAGTAGTATTCGACTTTTCTCGACAAATAAATTTTTTAATACTTTCCAGGTTTTCTATCGAACAGATTTTTTTGACATAAGTTGGACATAATCTCCGAAACTTCTTCTTATTTTTTAAGAAATGATTTTTTAGCAGCGCTATTCTATTCTTTTACCAAATTTCAAATTTCTAGCATTATTTGTTCGCGAGATATCGTTTTATATAGCACGTACGCAATTGCATGGTCAAATCTTTTATCTTTATCTTTCTGGAGAGATATCACCATTTATTTTTTTAAACTCCTCATACATATTTAGAATCATATAATATATAGTGTATTTTAGACAGACAGCAAGTAGATTGCAGGGACATCTATTACATTGAAACTTCTCTAACACGAACATCCCCTCATATATATATGTATGTCGAATTTAGGTTTAAGTTGCGACTGTCGTTAGAGGTTTTTTGTCTTAACCTTTCTTCAAAACTTATATAGAAATATAAATAATAAATATATAACTAAAAACATCTGAACTATATAATAACAAAGTTGGAAAAGCTTAACATTTGTCTCTAACATAAAGTAAAAGCAATATAAATCGAAACTAACGAATAAATTAATCTATACATGTAGAACTTTTTTTCAATTTTGTTCGTGGCATTCGGGTTTTGGTAAAAAAAAAATGTATATTCCTTAAGTCGAACTTTCTATAATTCAAACAATTTTTCTTGGCAGTTGGTCGGTCAACTTAGAGAAGTTCTACTGCATAATACACAAATCTTATTAAAAGCATAAAATTGTGACAGTATCTATTTATACTTAAGTTGTAGAAAGGAAAAGTTAAATTCCTTCCAGGCTAAAACAGACTCCTTCAGAAACCGAATAAGACTTACTAGCAAGAATCACTTTGCAAAACATTTTATTCCACTTTATCCGTCTTTTCTTGCTCGAAAAAACTGACTATGTTTTATTTTCATTTAAGAACGCAAAATGTTCGCAGTGTTAAAAATTTGAATAATTTATAGTCGCGTAGTCAACTCCATCATCCTTCCTTCATTTAAATACTTAACGCTCCGACAGAAATACGACATAAATTTCTTAACACTTTGACATTGCTTTAAGTAAAATTTAATATTCCACATGTAGACACGGTTAGGCAAAAATTTCAAGCCGCATCTCTGGCACACAAACCCATACAAAAAATACCTTAGTGCCTACCTACTGTACACAATCGTAACGCTTTTGTAAGAAATAAATTCACCAAAAAATGTCGTTTATTTTTCATTTTTCAAAAGAAGCATCACAACATCTCTGGCAATGAGGAGAATTATTTAACAAAGAACTTTTCATGAATGCAACCCCAAACGAAAAAAAACCGAAGTCAACATTTATAGGCATCCATCATAAATTATTTCTGGAGAATACGAAATTCTTTAAGTTTAAGGCTAAGAAGTTCGCAAAGAGTGGGTACTTGCGATTCGAAGGTCGTTCAAGTATCTTAAAAATGCCTTCTTTGCGAACACTCTTTAAAATTGTATACTAGAAAATTTTTGATTATTTTCACGGATAAATTTCTTCACAACAAAGGTTTTACTATGGCATTCTGGCAAAAGGGTATAGTGAACTCCATGACGTTACAAACATACCGTTGGTTGAAATTCCATTCACGGCAATTGTTCTCACAAACTGTCTTAACTTAGTTCCTACAGATTTATAATTTTTGTCACTGATCAAAGTATTTCACTTTGTTGGATCAAGTTCAATACAGTTTCAACTGGCACTTTCTGTCAAAATTTTTCACCTTGTTATACTCAATAGCTTAGTATCGTTTTAATGCTAGCCGAGTAGCGTCCTCTCTTCTCTCAGTGAGTTCTTTGCAGTGACAAAAGGAACGAAAAGTTTAAATTAAAAAACAGAAAAAAATATGTCGTTGTCACTTCATTTTACGTTACCAACTTTTCAGCTTTGATTGAATTAAAGGTAAATCTGCTCTGATATTTTGTTTGAACTACTAAAAATCTGCCAACAGTCTGGGCGCAACTTTATTATTTTGCCGGAAAATCTTGAAAAGAGGTTCAAGACGGTAGAAGAATTCGTTGCTATATTTCCATCCCCGTATAATTGAACTAGGGAAGTGACACAGCACTTCCCATAAAAGTCGAAAATATGTCTAGTAATTGTAGACAAAAAATTACAACATCATTACAACATTATAATGGTTCCTTATAAGAGCCAATGTTCAACTTATCGCCATTAGTGTTTCATCAAATATCAAAATTGATATGAAAAACAAGTAAAATTAAAAAGTGTATAGAAGTTAAAATCAATTCAATATCTCACCAAACCTAAAAACTATAAAGGAGTTTGTGTAAACAAAAAGGACCACTTTAGGTGTTGAATATCGAAAAATCCTAAAATTGATTTTTAGCCGATTAGGTATATACAAACAGCGTAGAAGTACAGCCTGACATCTCTTCAGTTCTAACAGATTTGACGAAATTCGTGAAATCAAATTCAACCCAGTTTTAATTTTTGTAGAGGTTGAACAATAATTCGGAAAACGTACTAACAGGCGTCTATAGAAAGTACCCGTAAAAGTAAACCTAATTATATATCTTATAACATCTAACAGATATGGTGGAATTCGTGAAATATATTGAAGCCCTTTTCATTCTCTGCTTGGTTGAATATTGAAAAATACCGAAAACGGTTTATTGGGGGTTAAAGAAAAAACCCGTAAAAGTAAAAGCTAATTTGATATGTCATCAGACCAAGAGAAATAACGAAATTCGTGAAAACATATATGTATGAACCAATTGGCTGGTGGAATATTGAAGTATCCAAAAAAAAAAAAAAACCTTTTCTTTTTGGCGTATACAGGGTGTTTGGTACTCCGTGTGCCACCTTGTAAGGAGTTATTCCTCTATATATTTGGAGAAAAAAATTGTTCTACAGAGTGGGTAAACTTTCAATATCAGTGGAGATACAGGGTGGTTCAGAAAAGTGTTTTTGACCGGTATCCTCATTCACTTAAAACGAATAATCACAAGGCAAAGTGTTATAGCTCGTTTTTTAGGGAATCAAATTACCTTTCATTTGATGTAACAGCCTAAATTGTAACTGCACCCAATCTTAAGATATTTACTCGAAAACACAAATTTTTGCTACGTCAACCCTAAAAATTCAGTGATCAATGTAGTTTTTCTCAGAAAACTCCATTATAAAAATGTCATTTTAATTTTATTTTTTTATGAGCCGTATTATTACCTACAAAAGCTGCATACATATGTATGAGTTACGATTAACATTTCGGAAGTAATAGGTAAAAATACATATCGCATAAAACTTAAATATTTAAAAAGTCATGTCAAGTCAAGTCAAGTGCATGTGCATGTTGATCTACACTACTTGCTTGAACTGAAAGAATTTAATAATGGTTTTTATATTTTATTTAAAATTTTTTTATTATAATAAATGTTCAAAATGGCCACCTTCATTTTGAATGCACGCTAAAGCTCGTTTGTCGAGTGTTCTCTTGGTATTCATATTCCTCAACTGCTGCCTTACTTCTATTGCTGCACCAACGATCCTGGTATTTAGATAAGCAAGTGTCAAGCTTAGGTACATAGAACGTACGATTTGTGATATTCCTTCGGTGCGGGTGGAGTTGCAAGGTTGCGGGTAGAGTACGAGGTTGCAAACTTGTTATTAAATGCTATTATTGCTAATTTAACATGTTGCGTATCTCTGTTGGGGTTGCAAATTCGTATTAAGATGAGAGAAGGTGATTTAAATATTCTGTTCGATTTGTAAAACTTCTGCAATTTTTCGGGGGTAAAAAAAACACGGAATTGCTATTGTTACTAAATTTTCCAGGATGCATGTCGCCTACGAGGGTGCAAACTAAACACGAGTTTCAGTACATTAATCGCAACATTCGCAACCCATTTTAAAAACTGTGATAATTTTTTTCATGGCCTTTCTTTCAATAAATCCTTTTTTTTATTATTAATCCTGTTAAAAGTATGTTGCGTGCAAAAAAAAGGGTTGCAAATTTTCACAGATGTTCCTGATGCCAGTAAAAAGTATGATCATAATTTGCAAAACTATTGCAATTTCTTTGGGGCCATTTTTGATCAAAATATTAATTGTTAGTAATATTATATTTTGCGGCCCTAAAAATGGGTTGCAAATCTAATACAATATCGAAAATATCCTATTCAACATTATCCTAAGTTTGCAAAACGTTTGTAATTTTTTTGTAGTCTATATAACGAAACTACGTTTTTAACCATTTTGAGCATGTTCCGGACTTCGGAGAGGGGTGCAAACTAAGATATACAGTGTACCAATAATGTCTTCGTACAGCAGCTATTTGAAACTCAACGGATTAAAAACAATAAATTGTTCCAAGAAATTTGAAAAAGTTTTGATGCAGATTTATGCATTAAACATTTTTAATTAATTTAGAAAAAAAACTAATCCATTGAAATTATTCAATACAAAGTTATTAACTAAAAATAAAACTAAGTCGACAATTTGCCTCCAATAATGTCTTCGTACATTTAAGGTTTCGCTTACCCTTCGATCTGTTTACTGTTAATTATCAATCATAATTATTTGCCACACATACCGGTTTGTAATAACCGTAAACAAACGAACAAGTGTGTTTACTGTCAAATGAAAATTTTATGAGTTTCGCTCAGTATAAATCGAAATAATGTCTGGCAAACACTTATCGTTTGAAGAGCGTAAACTTATATTGAATTCACACGTAAAGGAGCAAAAATCATACGCGGAAATAGCCAAACTACTGGATCGGAGCCGTTCCACTATCCAATCTGTAATCGGGCGCTTTAAATATGAAGGCCGCGTAGAAAATAAGCCTAAATCAGGACGCCCTGCAATTCTCACTAAAGCAGATCGGCTGCAAATCAAGCGTATGATTGCCAAGGATCCGTTTATAAGTGCACCAAAAATTAGTGCAGAGCTTCTTCACTCTAATCACAAAGAAGTTCATCCGGAAACAGTACGGAAATGCGTGATTGATGCCGGATTTAAGTCTCGTACACCTCGCAGGAAGACACTGGTAAGTGAAGTAAATCGCAAAAAACGTTTGGACTTCGCTCGACAGTACCAAAATGCATCTCTCGAGTTCTGGCGCAATGTTATATTTTCTGATGAGTCCAAATATAACATTTTTGGGTCTGATGGGAGACTTAGAGTGTGGAGAAAGCCAGGGGAAGCTTACAACCCAAAAAACACCATTAAAACCGTAAAACACGGCGGCGGCGGCGTAATGGTATGGGGCTGTATGGCTGCCAGCGGTGTTGGAAACTTGGAAATAATCGAAGGCATCATGGATCATCGGGCGTACATTGAAATCCTGAAAAGAAATTTGGAGCCAAGTGCTGAAAAATTGGGTGTATCAAACTTTCAACAAGATAATGATCCTAAGCACATGGCTCATAATACTAGGATGTTCTTGGCGTACAAAACTCCACATTTGCTTAAAACACCACCGCAAAGTCCTGACCTCAATCCCATTGAGCACATGTAGAATATGCTAGAAAAAAGGATCAGGACTCATCGTATTAGCTCGAAACCTAAGTTAAAACAGGCTCTTCTGGAGGAATGGGCGAAAATAGAGCCAAGCTATGCAAAAAAACTTGTAGAATCGATGCCACACCGACTTAAAGCCGTGATTAAAAATAAAGGCTACCCAACTAAGTATTAACAAAAAATGTATCTATAGTTTTTAAGATTTTTCATGAACTGTTTTGTAAGTGTACAAAGACATTATTGGAGGCAAATTGTCGACTTTGTTTTATATTTAGTTAATAACTTTGTATTGAATAATTTAAATGGATTTGTTTTTGTTTCTAAATTAAATAAAAATGTTTAATGAATAAATCTACATTCAAACTTTTTCAAATTTCTTGGAACAATTTATTGTTTTTAATCCGTTGAGTTTCAAACGGCTGCTGTACGAAGACATTATTGGTACACTGTATTACTTTAACAACAAACTTAATCCTTTCCCACAATTTCAAAAAGATCGGAGTTCTGGTAAGTTCAATGTCTTCATTGACTGGCCTATATATAATTTATCAAGTTTTAGTTCATTATATGGTTTTACTTTCCACCCCATCCAACCCTCATGCCACATACCACCCGGAGACCAAAACTTTTCTAGTAGGAGTTTATTGGGTCTACCGACTGTGTAAATTTTTATCTTAAGTAATCCTTCGAACTTTACTGCACCTTCAAAATATTTGTATTCCTATGTAAACTTAATATCTGAAAGGGTTTGTGAACTATGAGTCATCAACGGCGGACATAGAATTTTTTTGCCATTTTTTTAGCTCCTAGTCCTAAAAGCCTAAATGGTTTTTAAACGATTTAATTATTGAAATGATTTAATTATTGAAATGATTTAATTATTGAATTGATTTAATTATTGAAATAATAACGTAAAAATATAATAGTAAAAGTTATTATAATTTTGAGTGAATAAATCGATTTTTTTAGATATCTTCACAGGTTCAGTCATTTTAGAGAAAAAAAATATTAAATAATAAGCCTCATCACCCAAGTCTGAGTATTGGCTTTATGCTCAAATTCGATTAGTTAAATTGGGCGCCCATGATTTGACTCATATGACGTGAAAAGTTTATAAATCTTAATCGCGGCCCAGGTCTCAATGTCTAGTAGTCATACAACTACAAGCCGTTATTCGAAAGCCTAAGTAAAAAACAACCACATATTCTGTTGGGTTATACATACATCTACTATAAACAGCTTGAACAGTATACGCGTATATCGACCGAAATTCAATTCACCGCTTAATCGGTTGAAGCCACAATAAAAAGAGTAAGTCAGAGAAACCCTTGATTTGATAGGAGACAACGAGAATGACATTTTCCCAGGTGGGTACGTGAGCCGTTGAACCGCATCGAATATCGATGATACTCTTAAGAAAATTTTAACTATTGCACCATGATATGCGAATAGTGGTAACCACTTCCATACTTATAAAAGAACAGTAGTGACTTGGTAGATAGTGAAAGTAACAATAACAAATGGCACTGGAATAACAACAATGAACAATTGCATTTAGTGGAATGTACAAAAAATTGCATACCGATTCTAAAAAACAAGCTTCAGTCACCGTATTTAACTTTAATCTCTTTTAATGAAACCGACAATCTCACGACACAATAAAATTGTCGTTGGCACCAAAAACTTTTCAACAATTGTTACATCGTGTAACAAATATTCACTCGCAATCTCAGTACTATGATGCGATTCATAGAGTAATTATGTTTGTGCTAAGATGCCGACAAAAATTAGAAAAAAAACGCATTAAAGTAATGCGAAAACTGCAATCATTCGCGAGCTTTAATTAAGTGATTTGCATATTTTCTTAAACCATTTGATTAGTTTCAATTAAATAAAATGGCCAGTGTTAATGGGCGATTTAATTATAGTTTCAAGTTAGACAACGTTCAGATGGAAAAAACCGATAATGATAAATGTATTTCAATTTCAAAATTTGACAGGTTACCGGGTTTCTCACTCAGCAATTATGAGGTGGAATATGAACTCATGATATGCAAGATTTTAGATCAGAACGTTTATAGTTTAATAAAAAAAAATTTTGCACAGTAGCACAATATCAGCTTAATTATTTTATGATTAACGATACACTGACAGCATAAAGTAATCGAATTTAACTTATTAAAAATTAAAAGTTAAAATTTTCCAAATTGCTCGATTTTTTTCATTTGATGCTAACTTAAACCGAAACTCACTGTTTGAACATCGATTAATCTAGTCTGGCTCTTCAGCTGCACAATATTACGCTGTATTATAGTGCAATCAAAATTAAAGGTTTTAAACAAATCTCTCTCGCCGCGTAAAAATATTTAAGATCAAAGAATGGCTTTTGATTTTGATTGAACCAACGATCTGAGATTTGACGCAATTTTGACAGAGATTGTACTAAATTTTAAGATGTAAGAGAAATTTTGAAAAAATCTTAAGATTTTGGCAAAAATTATCCGATTTAAAATATGTACTTAAAAGTTGGGGATATCGAAGGATTTGTTGTAACTTTTGAATATAGCTGCCAATTGACCATTTTTTTGAGAAAATTTTAGATTACTTTCTTATTCTGTTCTGAAGTTAATCTGTAGAGGATTCGACGTGTTTTTAAAAATGTTGTATGGAAACAACTCAGCTAGTTTTGCTCCAAACATAATCACACAAAATTTTAGCTTTGTACTCGTAGCTCAATATTTTTCGTGAATTTGGACGGAAACACCAACTTTTTAAGGATCTTTATATAGTAACTATTTGAAGCAGTCCCATAATTTTTACATATTCTATATTCTTTCAAATTTTAAATCATAAAAATAGTACAAAGTGTTTATATTTCTCGTCATTAATGGAATAAGTGTTTTAAGGACTTTTGCAAGCGAGCTATCTAAAGAAATGAAGAAAATTCGGTGCCTCTACGAAATGCGGCGTTCCTTTTTATTCGAAACTAATTCAAGACAAATTTCTACTTCCAGGCTGAACGATTTTTTGGATTATATAGTGCTTTTCCGAAAGATAAAGACAGCAATTTTCGAAGAACTTCTGTAAAGCTGCAACACGATGGACTCGCTTCATTTTCCTAGAATTAATTGTTGTACATGCAACTAATAGACATTTATTTTGTGCTAAGTTTCAATGCGATCTGACGTTATCGGTTGATATTCTTGAACATGAATTTTTAAGACTTTGGCATGGGAGCCCCTTGAAGTAGTAAGGATTCGCTAATTATTGAACTTAGGCTTACAACATTCGACATATTTAATGAATGCACACCAAATATTAAGTTCTCAGAGCTTTTACCCGTCTTTTCATCACTTTTTTTACTCGAGGCTCCAGAGAAGCATGCAATTTTGGTAGGCACAGTTTAGGAAGCGATTTTTAAAAATTTCATCCCTAAGATGGTGCAAAATGGTTAAATATGTGGGTTTCCTTCATTACTATTCCTGGATGTCTCTTAAAACTAATGAACTAGCTGCATAGACTAATTATAGACTAATTATATTGGAGGACTTTTCGTCATTGAAGGAAAAAATGTTTTCACGAATTTCTTAATATCTCACAGGACCGATGACCTACCGAGTCGATTTTCCCTTTTACTTGCTACGTCCAAAATGCAATTTCCAGGTTTTTCGACATTCAACCCCAAGGGGGTGAAATGGGATTTAATATTTTTCACAAATACCATACTATCTCTAAAGCCAGGTGATATAAAAATTATTTTTTTTCTAGAGGTTACTTACACAAACGACTAAACAAGATTTTCCGGATTATCCGATATTCAACCCCCAGGTGATGAAAAGGGGTTAAGTATATTTTTACGGTATTTTTTCAATATTTCCTTGGTCCGGTGAGACAGTGAATTACTTTTTTCTTCTACTGGCTATTTACACAAAATACCAAAAAATTAAAATTAAAGGGACGGCACGAACAACTCAATATCTTTATCAAATTCGTTTTCCTTTTTACAGGCTACTAGTGCTTAAAAAGCAATATCGAGATTTTTTGATATTCAACCCCCAAGGGATGAAAAGAGGTTAAGTGCGGTATCGGAAATTGCTCGATTACTCTTAGACCCGATGAGATACCACATTGATTTCTACTTGCAAAGGATACTTTTACCCCAAAACAGTTATTTCAGGAGATTTCAATATTTAACCCCAACGATATGAAAAATGGTTAAATATTTTTTCATTTATATCTCAATATCAGTTTGAGTGAGATTGGATTGGATTGAATTGGTGTAAAAGTGGGATAAATTCAGAGCTAAGTAAGCTGGAGTCCGATTGCAATGTTAAGTTTGAAATCATAATAGCCCATAATCTTCATCCCGTTACTGGCGAACTAGCATTTAGACCTATTCACATCAAAGCACCTGACTGTAATTTCATCGCTAACGTCGACCTCATTAAACAATCATAAGTCAAAAGAATGTGAAACTTTTAGGTTCAGATGCGATTCTTAAGCGTACGACAAAACAACAAATAAAGATCCCGGAGGTAAACTATTCTGTTTAGTCTATTTGATTCATTGTAGCGAGCAAGAAGCAAAAGTTCTTTTTTTCGCTTCCACCGCTTCATGCGTACACAAAATGCATTGAAAAATCTGGCGCTAATTTTCAAAACTCTTTCATTTATTTATGCAAGACGAGTTCTGGCAAACTATTAAAATCTTACGTTGTCAGTTAATTCGGTCGCATAAACAGAGCAAGCGAGGCTTCTGATTCCGCAATGGTCAGCATTTCAACTGTATCAAATAAATTTATTTATCTTAAAATGCACGCTTCATGTAAAGACACTACATTATGGCCTAAAATCGAGGGCATGTTTGAGTTTAGTTTGAATTTTGAGTTACTTTGCTGGTGAAACGACGTCTTCTTGTAAACACTTGCTAAGTTATAACGAAATGAATTCGCTAAATGCCAATGATAAAATTCGTAAAAAAGCACCTTAAAATTGTTGGGCCTAAATTTTATGGTCCTATTAAAAGATAAGCATTCGGTTAAGCTTGTCAATAAGTTGCTTATGAAGACTGCGGTCATCTCAATTTTTGTTTATCAGAATTATTAACAAATTGCGAGACGAACAGACAGTCTTGTTATTTTTCAATTGATGGACCTAAAGTGGGGCCCACCCGAAAAGATACAATTAGTCAGAATCAAATAGGGCATATGTGAGAGAATTTATATGACATTAATATGGTGATTGATGCTAAAAAGAATTAATTTTTCGTGGTTTTGAGATTTTAGATACTTTTATCTTTTGTGGTTTATGGTTGGGATCCCCTATACAATAATAATGGATTTATATCAAATTTGGAAAGTTTGGAAGGTTACTCATTTTACTTTATTATTTTAACAATAGATATACTAGGAGAATAGATCAAAAACAAATTTTTGAAAGGGGGCAGTTGCGTACGGAGGTGGGGGGTGAAAAACTTTAGATTACGATACCTCACGAACCAATTGCACTAGAAAAATAAAATTTGCTTCATGTATAAAGGCTAACAAATAAAGTTTGCTGAAAGTACAATTTTTTAAAGGGGGCGGTGGAGCATGGAAATGGAGGGGATAAGAATTTTTTGTAAAAAATCACGTCTCATATCTCAAGAACAGTGTAAGATAGATGCTTAGAATTCCCAGAAGTAGGCCTAATTGACCCCTAGCAGAATGAGGGTGTAGAGAGTGAGGATGGGGAAGGGTCAAAAGGAAAAAGGTCCGATTTTTATGTCTCGAGAACCTATAAAGCTGAAACTTGGCATTTAGATAGAACTATAGTAGTAGCATGTTGGAAAAATATAATTTTTTATAGGGTTAGTATGGTACGGGGGTGGGGGGGTGTTTTTCCTAACTATAGAACGGCTTATGCTAGAAAGTTGAAACTCGGTATGTATATGTAAATCAACTAGAAAAGTAATATTGATTAAAAAAATTAAAATATCCATTGGCGTTCGGAAGGAGGGTAAAACAATTATCAGTGAAAATGGAATGCTTATATTTTCACGATTTTCGTCATATCTATTAGGTCTTTCCAAATATTGAATTCATTTTTATTGTACGGATTCTTCATATAAATACATAGAAAGTGTTTTCAGGATTTTTTAAAATTCGACCCGTAAGGTGCTGTAAAGGGGTTGTATACATTTTCGCGATTTCAGCCGTATCCCTCAGGTCTGATTAGATGTCGAATAACTTTTTACTTCCCCAGGCTTGTTTAATAATCACCTAAAACCCTTTTTCAAGGTTTTTCCCCTTTCAACCCCTAAAAGGGTATAAACGTGTTGAACACGTTTTCACGAAGACATTGGATTGGTTTTCACTTCTTTGGGCTTTCTTTATATATAACTAAACACTCATTTCAGGATTTTTGGATATTCAACCCCAAAGTGGGTGGAAGGGAGTTGCATATCTTTTCACAAATTCCTACATATTTCTTAGTTGTATTAATATTAAAATAGTTATAATAGCCTACACCACTTCTCAGCATTATACGCATTCCGTACTTCTACAAAAAAAATAAAAAAGTTACGCCCAGACTGTTGGCAGATTTTTAAATTTATTTAAGTTTTTTTTTCAATTTCAATAAAAACATAGGGGATAAAACATCGACTTAGCCCTTTAGGGGTTGTACATAAAAATATTCTGAAATCGATGTTTAGGCGATTATATAGTTACTATTCATCAGACCTAAGTGATATGTCGGAATTCGTAAAAACTCTTAAGAGTTGAATATCCCAAAATCATGAAATTAATTTTTAGATCATTATACATATACAGGGTGTTTGGTACTCCGTGCACGACCTTGTAAGGGGTTATTCCTTGATATATTTGGAGAAAAAAATTGTTCCACAGGGTGGGTCAATTTTTAATATTAGTGGAGATACAGGGTGGTTAAGAAAAGTGTTTTTGACCGGTACCCTCACTCACTTAAAACGTTATATCTTGAAAACGAATAATCACAAGGCAAAGTGTTATAACTCGTTTTTTAGGCAATCGAATTACCTTTCATTTGATGTAACAGTCTAAATTGTAACTGCACCCAATCTTAAGATATTTACTCGAAAACACCAATTTTTGCTACGTGAACCCTTAAAGTTCAGTGATCAATGTAGTTTTTCTCAGAAAACCCCATTATAAACATGTCATTTTAATTTTATTTTTTTATGAGCCGTATTATTACCTACAAAAGCTGCATACATATGTATGAGTTACGATTAACATTTTGGAAGTAATAGGTAAAAATACATATCGCATAAAAATTAAATATTTCAAAAGTCAGTACCATAAAGTGGACCTCGTTTAATTTGTCGGTAGTACTGAAGTATTTTTATTACCCATTTATTACTATTTAAAGTATGTAGGAAAACAATGAAATGTAACTGAGTTTCAACATAATTGATGCTTTTACCTGGATGTGGTAGGTAATACTGGGTGCGGTACTATGCCTTTTTTAATAGGGTGCCTTACAAAATAAAAAGCCTATAAAAGCAAAACTACCTTCATATTTTTATCAGTTTTAGTTACGTTGCTAACAGAAGAAGGTGTCAGTAGAATAAAAAAAATAATTTCGAAATGTCTGAGTACTCCAATGAAGAATATGCTGACATTGTGTTAATTTATGGAGAGTGTCGCAAAAATGGACAAGCCGCACGAAGGCTTTACCATCAGAGACATCCCCATCGACGGACACCTGACAGGAGAGTATTTCAGGACGTTTACAGGAGAATTAGGAAAACTGGCAGCGTTAGAACAAGGAGAGTAAATGTAAATCCTGCGCCTATAATCGCTGTTCAGATTGACGAAAGAATACTGCAAACAGTGCAAAATGATCCATCGATCAGTATCCGACGCTTGGCATTGCAGTTTAACGTATCTACTTGGAAGGTTTGGAGTATTTTAAAAGTAGAACGCTTCCATGCCTACCATCACACACCAGTACAGGAGCTGCTACCCATTGATTTCCGCAAACGGATGGAGTTTTGCAATTGGCTCCTTGAACGACAAATAGATGACGACAATTTTTTCAACAATATTCTGTGGACGGATGAGTCCCAATTTACCAGAGACGGTATCACAAACTTCCACAACCTACATACGTGGGCTGAGAGCAATCCACACACAAGAAGAGCGGCATCATTTCAGCACAGATTCAGCGTCAATTTATGGGCAGGCGTGATTGGTGACGATTTACTTGGACCTATTAGGCTTCCGCGTACTCTAAATAGCTCCAATTACTTACAGTTTTTATCAAATGATCTACAGGACTTATTGGATGATATTCCACTGGTACGATTGGCTTCCATGTTTTACCAACACGATGGTGCTCCAGCTCATTACGGCCGACAGATCACAGATTGGTTAAATTCCAATTATAGCAATCGCTGGATCGGTAGAAATGGACCGATACACTGGCCTGCAAGCTCTCTTGATCTTACTATTATGGATTTCTTTGTATGGGGACGGATGAAGGACCTAGTCTACGCAACGCCAGTAGAAACATTGGAAGATCTAAATATCAGGATCGATGCGGCAGCAATAGAAGTAAGGCAGCAGTTGAGGAATATGAATACCAAGAGAACACTCGCCAAACGAGCTTTAGCGTGCATTCAAAATGAAGGTGGCCATTTTGAACATTTATTATAACAAAATTTTTTTAAATAAAACATAAAAACCATTATTAAATTCTTTTAGTTCAAACAAGTAGTGTAGATCAACATGCAAATGCACTGACTTTTGGAATATTTAATTTTTATGCGATATGTATTTTTACCTATTACTTCCAAAATGTTAATCGTAACTCATACATATGTATGCAGCTTTTGTAGGTAATAATACGGCACATAAAAAAATAAAATTAAAATGACATGTTTATAATGGGGTTTTCTGAGAAAAACTACATTGATCACTGAATTTTAAGGGTTCACGTAGCAAAAATTGGTGTTTTTGAGTAAATATCTCAAGATTGGGTGCAGTTACAATTTAGACTGTTACATCAAATGAAAGATAATTCGATTGCCTAAAAAACGAGTTATAACACTTTGCCTTGTGATTATTCGTTTTCAAGATATAACGTTTTAAGTGAGTAAGGGTACCGGTCAAAAACACTTTTCTTAACCACCCTGTATCTCCACTGTTATTGAAAATTGACCCACCCTGTGGAACAATTTTTTTCTCCAAATATATCAAGGAATAACCCCTTACAAGGTCGTGCACGGAGTACCAAACACCCTGTATAAGACCATAGAAGTAAAAACGAATTCGGAATTCGTGAAAACTTGCATGCCTTACACCTCACGGGGTTTAATATCGAAAAATGCTTAAATCGGTTTTTTCCCCAGAGTTAATTTAAAGCCCTTAGAAGTGAAAGTGTAATCGATATCTCCTTAGATCTAAGAAATATATCGG
Source organism: Beris morrisii (assembly GCA_951812415.1). Classification (NCBI taxonomy): domain Eukaryota; kingdom Metazoa; phylum Arthropoda; class Insecta; order Diptera; family Stratiomyidae; genus Beris; species Beris morrisii. Next base: position 54,818,147 of record OX638310.1, on the reverse strand, counting down.
AATTCGTGAAAATGTAAACAACCACTTTACAATCCTTTAGGGGTTGGATATCTAAACAGTTGGAAAAATGTTTTTAGGCGCTTATATAAAGAGCCCGTAGGAGTACAATTGTAGTCCTTGTCTAGGCTGCCAGTATTCCTTAAGACAACCACAAAGTTTCAACATTCTCACATCAAAAGTTCAGGAAATATGATCTTTCCAAGTCCCACATCCCTCAACCCATATAGACAATTTTTCTGCAAATGGGTTCACTGTCATAGTTTCAAATATCTTCCAAGTTTCAGTTTCCTAGCATAAGGTGTTGTCGAGATCTAGAAACCAAAATGTTTTCCCCACTCGCACATCCTTCCCCCCCACCACTCCAAAAGATACCACTCGTAGGGGTTCACCCAATCTATTCACAAACAAATTTCATCTTAATATCTCTACGGGTTTGTGAGCTACGGGCCTACAAACACTTTTGCGTACGGCGTATACGGCGGGTGGACGGACATTTTTTTTTTCCTTTTTAGGGTTTACCAGTCCTAAAAAATTAAAATAGAAAACTTCAGGGTAGCAGATTTTTTTTAAATCACAATACTTTAATAAAATAAAGTAATAATTGGTTAAAAAAATTTTAGGGGTGCTTGAAGTTCTTTAATTTGAAGTTTGTGGAAAAATGCATAGGGGCTTCTTTGTAGAACCTTTTTAGAGATTTTGAATTGATGAGGAGAGAGGACTGGGAGGACTTTACATGAAAATTGTTCTTCAAGAACGGTAAGAGAAACTTAAAACTTATTCTAACAGGGCGTTTTAGAAAAACATTGCTATTGGTGGTAGCCCACACCCAAGTGTATGAAAATAATATATGTAGAGATTACGAGGGTTCAACAAACCCCATTCCGAAAATTATATTTCTGGATACGCCTACAGGAGGATCATGAAACTATTTAGAGCTGTAAAGGAAAAACCATTACGTTACCAGAGAGACCCACAACAATCAAAAATCCAACAAGAACAACGTAGTTAGATCCTGTATAATACTCCATACACACCATCGAATGTACTAGAAATTTTGCAACGCGCCACATATGTAGTATAAAAACATAGCACTGGCTCGAAAACTACATCGGTTTCTAATAAAGTGACAGCCGAGAGAATTTCAATTATAAAAAGCGATAGTGAATAGTTGTGAACACGACTCGACAGTGAACGTGTATAGTAGAAACGCGAAGCATTGCCAAGTACATATAACCATTGAATTAAGCGATTTGATGGTTTACTTCATAAAGACAAATGGGCTTACTTTCAATTCCGGCGAAACAAATATTAATAAAAAATAAGGAAATGTACAAAAATTGTTCTTATCCTAAAACACAAAAAACCGGCAAATTCTGGATTCAGTTACAGACCCATTAGCCTCCTAAGTAATCTAGGGAAATTATTTGAAAGAATAATAAAAGAGAGAATCATAGAGTTCATAGATCATTCAAAGACTATACCAGATGAACAGTTTGGTTTCAGGAAAAACCACTCAACCATACATGAACTTATGAGAATTAAGCAAGCAATTCATAGATGTTTAAATTCCAAAAAATCAATGGCGCTAGTATCGTTGGACATAGAAAAAGCGTTCGATCGTGTTTGGAACAAAGCACTTATTTACAAGCTGATCGAATTCAACTTTCCCAAATACCTCGTCAAGATAATTAGTAGTTTTCTGGCTAACCGATCTTATTAGGTATCAATACTCAACCATCTTTCAAGCAGAAAGGAAATACTTGCAGGAGTACCTCAAGGTTCAGTGTTAGGACCAATTTTGTTTTTGATCTACACTGCTGATTTTCCACACCTAGCCAACTGTGATACTGCTTTTTTCGCTGACGATACTGCTATCTACTGCTCTGGTACGTTAGCTTCAAATATTTGCCACTCATTAGAACGGGCGCTTGAGACAGTTATGAAGTATATGTGCAAATGGAAAATCAAAATGAATTCTGCCAAAACCCAAGCAATCTTTTTCACTAGACGCCGAGTTATTCCTTACATACCCGCAATCAACTATATAGCAGTTAACGGAGCTGAAACTACTTGGAGTAATAATATTAAATATTTAGGATTTATTTTCGATAAGAAACTGACTTTTAAGGATCATATCACTGATAGCGTTAGTAAAGTGAACAAATTCGTTAAAGTAATGTATCCATTTATTAATAGGAAATCAGATTTAAGTTTAGAAAACAAGCTCCTCACCTTTAATATGGTGCCGTCGTTTGGAAGGATTGTGCTCAAACCCACATTAATAAGTTGCAAATTGTTCAAAATAAAATTCTTAAAATGATACACAACTTGCCTCTATATTTTGCGACCGATCGATTACATTTTTTAGCTAAGGTAGAACATATAAAAGTCAAAGTAGAATCTTTATATCAATTGATTATATTGATAAATTGAATTTTCTGAAAATTAATTAAATTAATTAATTAATAATAATTAAAAATATTTAATATTATAAGTTTTACTTGTTAACAGCGACTAAGTTAAGTTTTAGATATAAGAAAAAATTGTAATTCATAGAGGTTTTTTTTGCCATTTTTCCTTTACCTAATTTTTCGATTTATTACTTAAGTTTTCTCGTACTGAAATTATTATCAAAAGCTGTATAGTCAATTGAAAAGACTGAGCTCTTAAATATAATATATTAGCCTTAAGTCAAAAATTTAATCAAGGCAAATAAAGATAATAACAATAATAATAAGAAAATAAAAAATAAAAATTTTGAGAAATGCTCCTACCACTTACTCAAGAAAAATAATATAGTGTACGTTTTCAAGGGGCCTCAGTGGTGCAATGGATAAACCCAGTAGTCTACAAACACCGGGTCACCTAGCTTTGGAGGGTTATCAGCCATGGTCTGAATATAAAGAAAGATGTCCGAAGCATTACTGCTTGCCTCAGAAGGGCACTGTAACGGCTGGGCATATCTTCTACCCCAGGAATGGGTGGACAATGCATTTTGAAAAACAGTCCTCAAATCTTGAAAACAATTTGATATATGTTTCGAAATTTTATTATATTGTTGCGAGCTAGAGATTCGCCGGGATTTCAAGTAAAACACAATTCGGTTAAAATAAAAATAAGTGATTATTTATTAATCGCACTTTAAATTCACAGAATTATAATCGCACAATAATTCGCACTGTATGGCAATACCGCCCGCTTATACCATATATCGCTTGACTCGTTCACTTTCGTTCTCTCTCAACACGGTCGCGTGTACCCGCTGGCTGTCACAGTCGACGTAATCAGAATTACTGTGTCTTCGCTGAATGCTTCACCTATATACTATACTATATACTAGGCGGTTGCAGTCTTGAATGTTCACCGGTGTACTTGAACGTTCGTTCAGTTGTGGAATCTTCTCGAAAGCTTCAGAGCCTTCGATTTCGATCATCGTTCAGTGGTGTGTGCAGAGGATTCTAGTATATTGGAGAGCATTCGATAAGAAGAGAGATACAATCGTGTTGTTTCAGCTTATCTTCAGCTAGGTTTCTGATTGGGCTATTTTGCAACTAGGTATTCGGTTGTTGTTGTTTTCATTATGTGTAACGATCGAGTGCACGGTTGCGCGGTTGCCGGGCTTACATGTAACAATATTATGACATAAATTTGTAATTTTAAACATAAATATAAAGCTGTTATAGGCGCACGTTTTAACACAATAATTTTAAAGGGCAAAATGAAGTCACAGAGTTACTAATGTCCTCCCCCACATAAACTCTGAATCTACTAGGTACATGCTCCTATATGGGCTTTTAAGCGTCTGGAAAATCAATAGACTAAGAGCGAAGGTTCCTATAACAAATTCTTGGACAAAAGTAGGAAGGATCAGGATTTCCCAAACGATCCAACGAACCGACTGTAATTAGAAAATTTTAGTAGCAATATGTTTTTTAGGACATACTCCATTGTAAGGATGAAGAGAACGCTAGCGAATCTAGCAATAGGTGTGAATCAACAGTAACTTCAATACTATCGTCCACTACTCTTGCTTACATTCCGTATAAATTTGGTGCACGTCGATGTTAAATTCTCAGTATATTTATAAATACTGCGAGGCTACTTTCTCACCTGACGGGAGGTTCTGATGATATTTTTACGTCGTTTAAGTCGTCTGGTATCATATTAAAACTCTTGATTTTCTAACCAATCACATCAAAACTTCAATCAGACCCAGATTTAATCACCTTTAATTAAAAAAACATCACATCCAAGCCAATATCCTTATATCCATTACACGACTGTAATCACAACATGTCTTACCGCAACATGCCTTAAATTAATCAGCAAGACTAGCGACATTTAACATTCTTTAATTAGTTGAATTCATGCAACGCGTATCTCCTTACACTTCGCCTTCGAAAAAGATCGTTTAGATCAAAGATTAAACTCTCTTCAACCCAAGAGTCTTCAAGTGGATCTTGGCGGTCGCAATAAGAATTTAATTCCTAAATTGATACCTGTACATCGCTTAAAATGAAAATATAATAAATAAGAAGAATTTCTGTTGTGCTCACCGGTTTTTTTCGCTTTATAATCCGGCAAATCGTGCTATCGTCTATTTTCGGTCTATAGAAGCGTGGTAATTATTTACAAAACTTTTCGTATCGATTTCATTTTGGCAAAATCGCTATAATCATAAGATCACGAAATTTTAATGATTTTCTTAAGTTAGATTGCTGAAAACAAGTCATAGTTGTGGGAGGGAGCTGTAGGTTCGTTGGACGTTTTAGTACAGACGATGGCTGGACTTTATCGATTTTATTGTAAGTCTTTAAAGTGAACTAATGCCTCTTTTATGAGGTTCTTCTTCTTTCTGTTCCTTATTAAGCTTGCTATGGAAATTTTTGGAATTATACAAATAATTGAAAATATGGAAATTTTTGGAAAATTTTAATATTCGGATAAGGATAAGAATCGATCAAATTTTGTTTTTTTGGTGTTACCTTATAAAAATTTGCATTAATGTTTTTTAGCTATGGAGGCTATGGAGATAAGAAATTGTTTTTTTCAGTCTATTTAGGAGGTCGAGTCAATAACCAACTTCGATTGGGCATTAGGAAATAAATGCCGAAAAAAATTTTCATCAATTTATTCGATCTTTCTTACGATGAATGTGACAAGAAAAATAAACTTTCATAAAATCAAAAACAACTGAAATATTAAAAAAAATTCATAAAGTAATGTTTCCAAAAATTTAAAAATCGAAAAATGTATCTACAAAATTCAAAAGAACACAAAATTCAGTAGAAAAAATCTGAACAAGTACAAAGTACTAAAAGGTGAATGAATTAAGCGTCCTGCGAGTTAATGTGAAGCTACGGGACAAACTGGGAATATTGCACTGAAATTGGCACACCGAAATTGGGACGTATGGTCGGGATCACGACAAAACTTCAAAAGACAAAACTCTTGTTAGACAAAATTTAAAAACTTTCCTAAATTAAGAAATCATTAAGCCCTTCCGATAACAGATAAAGGAATGAGATTTGAATTTATGGAAATTATCGGCATTGCTATAATTATTATTTTATTTATATTACAGATTGACTTAAAACAAAAAAAAAATGCTTTGAAATTCAAATTTTCGTTACTGCGACTATTCGATACTGTGCTCAGAAACCTCTATTACTAAAATGTAATTTTAATTTCATTTTGGGTGTCCCATATTGTAACCTAGAAAAGTTGCATACATCTGTATGACTTAGGTTTTACAATTTCTACAATAATAAGCAAAAACTCGGAATAGTAAAAATTCAATATGCGATAAAGTGAGCCTCGTTAAACAAAACTGTTAAAATTATGAAAACAATTCTGCTGTTAAAGTCGGGATACAAGTCCCACAGTTTTGGCACCAATGAAACAACAAAAGTTCTTAATACTTTTATTAAATTAAAGAGACAAATTTGAGTTATTGAAAGAGTACTGTGTACACGATCAAAATGAACTGATATTATCTATACCTTTTGTCAGGCCATTCAATTCTGAACCAAGCTTCTTCTTCAACGCGATATATTTCAAGGATACATTTTCCTATAATTCACAAATTCAATGAACATCCTATAAAACTTTTTTATAATATTTACCCCGTAAAAAATTATCTTCCCTGTTACTATTTCCAGATACTTTCCTGAAAATTACACTTTTTAAGTTTCAAATGACTAAAATACTTCGGGCTACGGACTACAAGATTGCCCATGAATAGCGTTTCATAACTGGATAAGTTCTGAAAATTTGTACAAAGTTCGAGGTAACATCCCTTTTAAATACCCCAATATTAAGGCTATTTTACGATTATATTTTGCCCCGGTAAAGCTCAAGCACAGACTATAGCTACCCCCTTTAAAAGTAGTTGAAAACTGAGGCAAGTCTTTAATATCACACAGATGGCCTTAAGACACCGTACGCCTTAAATATACGAGACAATATAATATTGTTAGGGGTGGAGGAAAAAAAATGATGAGATATAAATATTTTCCTTAACGAAGAAATCATGAAAATTTCATGGGAATTTCGGGAAAAGCTTGTAACAAGTAAGTGAAGCAATTAGATACAAATGGCTCTCATTCTGTACATTAACATTTCAAAGATTGTTGTAATGAAATTGACGCTGTGTTGCTATTTTCGGTAGAGCTATGATCAGTCATTTGGCAAGTTACTGTACAAATTAAGTGTATAATTAGTAGAAGTTTTGTTCTAAATATTCACTAAGAAATAAATTGCTTATGCTATTTAAGTAAACATACCGAATAATAATGTAGATAAAAACTCTTAACTGTTTTGGCAAAGAAAAGCGATAAATAAATAAATTGTATGGGCATTAGGCGGAAAATTTTGGGTTCAGAAACGGCTTAGGTTAGGAAGTTGAAACTTGAGTTTATATAGACCTATGATGCTGGTACCATTTACAAAAAAAGAGTCGAATTGCGTGGAGGAGTTCGAAAGATGTGCGGGATTGGCGGCCAAATAATCCATCTGAAATATTTGAAAGCTGGAATCGAGATAGTTTAAGATTCATATTTCCTGAACAGGCTATGCCATAAAATTGAAACTTGGCAATTGGTTGTAGGAATTGTAGTAAACTATTACTCAGTCTTTATTATTCTATTTGCTTGATCTAGGGAAACCATTTAAAAATAGTACGAAGATCGAAAACAATTGAATCAGTTGAAAAATGTACGCTCAAAATAATAAAAATAAATAAAATCAAATAAAGAGAATATCAAAGAAAATAGGTTTATCTATATGGGGATGGATGTGAAAAGCTTTGCATTACTATATGTCGCGAACCAATGGCGTAGAAAGATGACATTTGATTTGAATAACTAGGGGAATACGTTGAATTTCAGACTGAGAAGTGTGTAACTACTGAACGGCTGGTTAGAGAAGAGAATAGAGTAAGTGAACAGTTCAATTGATGGAGTAGTGACTAGTGACGGCGAGAAAAGAAGAGATGAAAAGAATAGTTCAATTGAGGTACTACACGACCTGTGACTAGTGAGTGACTACTGAACGCCGAGAAGAGAAGAAAAGAACAGATCAATTGAAGTACTCCACTGAACTAACTCTTCAAAGTGAATGACTAGTTGTGAAGTACTTCACTAAAATAAACTGTTTTCCCCATCTCTAATATGAATACAAAATTTTACATTATTATTTTTTAATAATAAAGTATTGGTATCGACCTGAAATTTTAAAAAAATTTGCTACCCTGAAATTTTGTATTTACACGTTTTAGGACTAGTAAACCCCCAAAAAGAAAAAAAAAATTTCCGTCTGTCCGCCGTATACGCCGTACGCAAAATCGTTTGAAGGCGCGTAGCTCCCCAACCCGTTGTGGTATTAAGTTGAAATTTTTATGGTGGGTAGATTGGGTGAACCCCTACGGATGGTAGCTCTTAAGGCGGTGTGGGTGTAGGGAGGGATGAGGGGGGAGCGTTTTAGACGAAAAATTTTGGTTTCCAGATCTCAGGAACCACTTATGCTAGGAGGCTGAAACTTGGAACTTATGTAGTACTATGATAGTGGACTCATTTCCAAAAAAATTATAGATAAGGGTTGAGGGGTGTGGAAGTGGGGGGGAAAACTATGAGTCCAAAACGCTTGAAAGCCGGGATTGAAACATTCTAAAATCCATATCTCCTGAACGATTGATGTCAGAAGATTGAAACTTTGTGGTTGCCCTTAGGGATACTTCAAGATCAGACAAGGGCTAAAATTTTCAAGGGGGGTGGTGGGGTGTGGGGTTGGTGGGTGAAAAACTTTGGATTACAATATCTTCCAAACCAATTGCACCTGGAAGATAAAATTTAGTTTCTGTATATGGGATCAGAAGAGGAGTCTAATGAATGTAAATTTTTTGAGGGGGGAGGTGGAGCACGAAAGTGGGGGGATAGCAATTTCTCAAAAAATGTCATTTTTATCAGATATGATCTTAAAAATTTTACAGGAGTTGGGATAGGTAGACCTCTAGTAGGGAAAAAAAATTTAGTGGTGGGGGTGTAGGGGCTGATGGTGAAAAGGGGTAGAAAGGCAAAAAATTCTGATTTTATTTCTCGAAAACCGTAATGAGTGGAAAGCTAAAAATTTAGGATTATATAGAGCCACTATAGAGACATCCTAGAAAATATTTGGAACGTTATTTTGTAGGTTGTCAGTTGCATAGTAACCTACACAGCATCTCATCATTAAACACGTTTCGGACTTCTACCCATAAAATAATAAAGTTGCGCCCAGACTGTTGGCAGATTTTTTAAAGAGTACGGTCGAACATGAAAGTAAAAATATAATAAGAATTCTTCCAGAAAATAAAGCGTTTCATATCTCAAGAACTATTTAAGAAAGGATCTTGTAATTTATACAGGAAGTAGGATCAAGTGATCGTATTATTTTTTACGAATTCCGTCATATTTCTTAGGTCTGATGAAATTTTTCAATTTTCTTTTTTATTTTACGGTCTTTTTATATAGTCAACTAAAAATCAATTTCAGAGTAAGTCCTGAAAGTGGGTTTCAATAAGTTTCCACCTATTTATCCACTTTAACATGGCCTCCTTAAGTCTTTACTTATTCCACAAAATGGTTCCGGGCCAAAAATTGGTGAGTTGGCACCGCGCTTAGCCAACTGGTCAGCCGATTCGTTTCCCGGAATACCCTCATATCCTGGCGCCCACATTAGGGTTAGAGTGTTATGATGTGACAGCTCTTTTAGAAGAGATTACCTAGAGCTGAAGCAATAAGATTTCAGCGTTAGAAGTGCCTCTTGGCTGTCAGATAAGATAATAATCTGTGGCGTCTTTTGATTTATTCAATGCGCTCAGTTCGGTAGCATATACCTCAGCCTGAAACACAATGCCTGTATGTCCTATTGCCTTCCATATTTTACAATTGGGTCCAAATACGCACGCTCCTATTTCATTGTAAGTTTTAGAGCCATCCGTCCACCAGACTGAAGCACCTTATCCAAAATCCGGTAGACCAGATTGCCATGATACACGATTTCACAGAGCCACCATATATGGTTTCTCAAAATCATACACTTTTGGCATGTTGTTATTCACAGAGTCGGTTGAGACCTTCTGATTATATTCCTGTAGAATTTTAAGGTGACCTACAAGGTCGCCTGCCTTACGGCTTCTCTCAGAGCCTCCTTCTTTACTGCAAGGTGTAATGGGGCCATGTTTATCATGCCTTCCATTGTGGCAGTGTGACATGATTAAATTCCCCCGGTAATGCTAAGAACAGCACGCCTCTGGATTTTTGCAAGGCCCTCTACGCTGCGATTTGCTCAACCTTTGACCACCACACCATTCCGTCAAATGTGATCATTGTATAAAACCAATGACTTATAGGTCCAGTATACCATTTTTGGTCTAAGACCCATGTGGTGCCACACGCCATGCAAGACAATGTTGCTCGTGTGGAGATGTCTTTAAGGTGGAAAACACATTTTCTCGATTCATTTCGCTCGCTTTTTGATTAAGGATTTTTGTATTTTTCTAGCACTTCGCAAAACTATATTCTAGTATTAAAATAAAAAAGATACAACATTGCTCGTGGGAATATTTGGAACATAATGCCTTAGGATCTTCTTAAAAAATAAAAATGAGTGTAATGAGGGAGAAATTGAAGATATCAAACTGAATAAACGACTTATCTTTGTACAGCTCCGTTTTTGAGGAAGACAGCGAAATTTTATTGTATGTTGGTCAAATTTGGGATATACTTCCTAACGATAGTAAAATTACTTAGCAGTTTAAAATGTTTTTTTTTTTTGATAATGATTCCTTATGAATTTGCCATGTGAGCCCTGGTTGCCAAATTGCTGGATATTGAACCATATTGCGCGACAGTATTCAGCAATAAGTTAGGACATTGAAGTGATTTTTACTGATATGGGATCCTTATTCAGCAATCATACTGGTTGCAAATACCTTCGACGAATTGGATTTACTGCTGTCATTATCAGTTGAGTCGCAGGGCGCCAACTGTGAAAATGTAAAAATAATTAAAATTTAGCTGAATTGAGAAGCAGCTTTAATAGCGAAAAATTGATCCAACTTTCATCTAATTATGATTCTGGGTCATCCTCTTTGTTGTTTTCAGTGTAAAACGAAAGATTTTGATCTTGATCCAGTTGAAAAGAAAGCACCTAATTGTTCATGAATTTTAATTATAGGAGTCCTTAAATACCAAACCAATGTTCCATAAAATAGTTTGTAGTCAGTTATTCTTCAAGAGAACTTAAAGTTCGGTTCAACACCAGTCAACATTAACAATCGTTTTTACTATTTCCGCCACGATACCTACTCCCCTAATTCCAGGATCAAAAAGTTATCCAATTATCACAAATTACTCCATCAAGACGCACCGGGTGAAAACATAATACAACCGTAGATAGCCTTCTCCATCTCAAGACAATCGCCATACATCTAAAAATCGAAGACAAATCTAGGATTGATATGCTACACAACGGCAATAAGATAAATTGACTCCTATGAATCTTGAGTGGATTGTTCGGTCCAGGATAAGATAAATAAGAAAAGAATTTTCTCGGGGTTTTTTTTTTCTACGCACAACAAGTAAAATGATGCGGCATCCAAGACAAGGAGGCAATAAATCAAACGTATCCGTGGTCACAGAATTCTGGACCGCTAATAAAAATATCCTTAAATTGGATGTCTTTTCTCGATTCCATAAATATCCAAGAAATCTAGATATGAGCAAAAGTATCTCATATAGTATATCGGTTATTCAATACGTACGTCATATCCTTGATCGAAATGCAGAAGTAAGAATTCCCAAAGATATTGATATAAAAGCAAAACGAAAGGTCGAGTCTATTAGACGGGATAAAACCAATAAATCGATGGTATAAGAAAGAAAATGAGAATAATCAAAATGATACTAGAACGCAATACTGTTGAGGAAGCAATGATAATGGAAGCGAATTGTACACTTCTAGGAATCACTAGTTTCCCTTTGATTTGTTTAGACGATATATTTCTGGTGCTGGTGTAGAAAATTGATATTTCATTCATTTAGTAGTCAGGTATAGTTTGTCTAGAGTGGTTAGTTGTTGCAGACGTCGGATACGACGGAGTATCCTGTAAATTAAATTATTTTATTTCAATTCAGCAAAAGGATATCCTCTACCTCTGTCAGGTAGTAGCCGGCATAATTTACAAGGATAGGATTCTCATGATAAGCATTTCTGCTTAATGCATAATATAAGAAACGTTGTCAAAAAAAAGGAGTTTTTGATTATTATGTATTTAATTCTGTGAGACGAGAAATTTGAAAATTGAACTTCGTTTTCCTTCTTTCAATACTATTGATTTTAAGGGAAGACATCTGTCTGGAGCCAAAATTTCACGAAACATATAATGGTTGCGGCAATTTCATAAAATTTCTTCCACTTCATCAATATGTTCATATCTGTTTTCTAACCCTTAGAGACAATAGCTACATATTGTAATGTAAACATTTTTTTATCCGTCGAGCCGGATTTGAACCAACGACCCAAAGATGTCACAATAAATTAGCAATAAATTTATATAGAACCCACTGAGATGTATAACTATGGAGAACTCAATTTGCTATCTCACATAGCCGACGTTTTTCAAATGTCAATATTTCGAAAAAGTTGTTCATATGATAAGCCGAGGTTCCGCATTGTTGAACGAAATTCTGATGATTTTAAACACCCATTAGATTCAAAATTGGTAATGCAAATTTGATTGAAATATTCCTGTTGGTTTCTTTCAAAAATTCAATTCATTTTAAGTTTAGAGAAACTTCGAAAGTTATCCGGGGTACAAATTAGGATTGAGCCACGGATGACCTGAATCTTGAGACGGAAAGAGTTAGTAGCACGGTTTCTGCATGTATTAAGCCGAGAAGGGAAAACAATGACAGCACCATCAGATTAGGCAACATTAAAAATGAAATCCGAACTTTTAGGTGTAATTTCGAATTGAAAAATTATCGAATAATTTTAATTTGTTAAATACTGTATGGGATAAACAATGCAAGGTATTGAAAGAAAATGAGTTCATAAAATTGCAACTAAGCTGTATACATTTGGGTACTGCAGTACGAATATAATACCATTTACTTATCGGTATGGCGCCAAATTCAAAAGTAAGGTATTACATGCTCAACCGTTATAAATATTCCTGAAACTGTTATTTCCCCAAGAAATTTATTAATAAAAAAATTGAAGTAAACTGTGAGTTGTGTTATGAATTTAGAACGCAAAACGCAACTTCTCACCATTAAATCGAACAATTTGAATTGTCAGAACTGATAATTATAAAAAATAATAATTTGCTTCTATGGTAGCTTACCATGAAAAAATTCCATTCTCTGATAATTCAAATTGAAAAGTTTTTAATTTTCTTTAAGTTGTTGCCCATGCTGTTCGAAATTCGGAATTTGAGAAGGAGCGAGAGGGTACAATTTCATCGGCTACTTCAATCTGTCATATCGTATAGAGAAATCAGCCTATGAAGTCTCCATTTATATATCTAAGTGATAGAACCTTAATAGCAAAATAGTTGAAACACATTTGATTATAAATTTTTAATTTTCTGGATTGGTGGAATACTGGTGGGCGCAAGAGCCTCTTCTTACCCCATCTAAGCGCGCACTCGGGAAGGAGATCAAATTATAGGATACGAGATTTAGGAGAGGAAAGCCTTTAAAGTGGCGGTATTGGTTGTTTTCGAATTGTTGAAGGCTATTATTTATCATCGAAGAGATTATCTGGCAGTTCGTTCCACATTACCGCTCTTTGGGGGCTGAAAGAGTGTCATTTCTCTGGTCTGCGCAAAAGGGATTATCTGGCAGTTCGTTCCGCATTACCGCTCTTTGGGGGCTGAAAGAGTGTCATTTCTCTGGTCTGCGCAAAAGGGAATTGGCAGTATACTCGTACTCGTGTATAGTGTACGTGTAGCTTGTTGAGTGTCGCGAGTGACGACTTAGAGAGGGAGACAGTATTTTTAGTACCTTACTAGAGTTATAGAAGTATCGATAGTAAATGCAGAATACGACAACTTTCGGCGATGCTGTGACTCCCTGGTTGAAATGCCGATGGATCAAAACTAGATGATATTTTTTGGGTTCCAGCTCGGTTTTGTAAATTGCTTTCCAAACTGTAAGAACCTATCTTCGATCTTAGCTGCGCATTCTCCATTAAGGAACCATGAGTTTGGAGCTTTGGAGTATTGTTACCGCTTTAATTTTTTTCCATAGACCATAACTAGACAAACCACCTATCACAGCGGAATTTGTTCGAGTGCAGAACTCTTTGAGAGTTAAAAGTCTCGTAAATAGAATTTAATAAGAATATAATTTCTGTGTACTCAAAACAAGAGTAGAAACCAGCTGTACCTCACACTCGATTGTCCTCTCAGATATATCCATACCTTTACTACGGAAGTTGCCGATTCTCGGCATCATCTTCTCATCCAACCTTTCCTGGAACTCACATTTTACCAGCTTGATTGAACGACTCAAATCTATCTCCAATCTCCTAAAAATACTATGTTCCAGAACGAAGGGTCCACACATAGAAATTGCAATTCGCATTGCTAGAACTTTAGTCGAAGGAACTCTCCAGCACGGCATTACCGCCTTCGGTTGGACAACCTATAATAACTTAGAAAAATTAAACATTGCCATTAACCAGTGCTATCGCACTGCAGTGGGTGCACTCCGAACCACTCCAATCACCGCTCTACGCATCGAAGCCAAATATGGCGAAGTAGAAAACCTTTTTCTTAGTAGATCACTGAAACTTGCCAGCAAAGCACTCTGCTACCAATCTCACCCCCTCCATCCTCTTCTAAGTCAACTATGTACCGATATCCCTGTTGATGCCGAACCTCTCAGCAGAAGGAGACTTGCATCATCCATTAGTCGTCAATCATCTTCGCTTCAACAATTACCCACTACCAACATCGCCTATTAATTATTTTCCCCGACTTCCTTTCCAATCCTCTTCCAATATCCCTTTTCCTTCACGCATAGATATATCGCTATCCAAATACGCTAAAGATGCTACAACACCACATATCTACAAAACCCTCCACAACCATGTTATCGAGACCAACTCCGGAAATCTTTTCCTTTATACCGATGGATCTTTCTCCAACTACACCACTTTCTACACAGTAGTCAAATACAGTCCTTCCGAACCTCTCAATGTTATTCAACAAGCTCATCTTCCAAACTACTCAGGCAGTTATGTTGCTGAGATGGCTGCGTTGCTATCCTGCTATTGGAATTGCAAAAGAGAACAGGTGCCCTACTACAATTTTCACAGATAACCTTAGTGTTCTCCTCGCTCTCTCCAACCCCTTCAATAAATGTCCCTCTATCGACATGATTCGAAATGCCATGTCTTGTATTCACTCAATAACCCTTTCTTGGGTACCAGCCCACGTAGGGATTCCCGGTAATGAGGCAGCAGACGTTGCTGCAAAAGAAGCATACTTCCTCCCTCTCGCCGTAGAGGTGCCTCCCTTTCACCTAATTATCCCCCTTGTATTTCAACATAATTTACTAACTCAAATCCAAGACAGCTGGGAAACCAGCTCATCTTTCCTTCAGCTACACAACCCTTCCATTACAAGGCCTGCATACCATCCCGATCTAAGTAGAGATGACTGCATCAGAATGCTAAGAGTCAGGCTAGGGAAGACTAAATTCAGCTGTCAGCACTATTTTGACAAAAAAGATCCTGACTTGTGCCCTTACTGTAATTCAACCCTAAACGTCAAACACATCCTCCTAGAATGTACATATTCCGGTATCACCCTAGATCCCAACCTCGACCGAATGATCCAACTTTCCTGTATCCTGGACTCTAGTAGCAGTTCTTCTATACTTAATATTAAACGCGCTATTGACAAACACGGATTATGGAACCGCATTTGATCTCCAAATCTTACACTAATGTCCATCTACATTAAATACGGTGTCACATGGCCTCTGTAGCCCCGACGCCTTTTTTC
This sequence comes from Beris morrisii, assembly GCA_951812415.1. Classification (NCBI taxonomy): domain Eukaryota; kingdom Metazoa; phylum Arthropoda; class Insecta; order Diptera; family Stratiomyidae; genus Beris; species Beris morrisii. Next base: position 54,802,591 of record OX638310.1, on the reverse strand, counting down.
CTTTTAATATGCAAATTCATTTGTACATTAATCTTTTATAAATAAATAAATAAATAAGAGTAGAAAGCAGAACTACTTCTAGTAGTGCAACCTAGTGCATAAGCCTCGGTAGCCTAATGTGACCGTGCTAGTCTATCAAACCAGAGGTCATGGATTTAAATCTCAGCATAACCCTTTGAGAGATGGAGTTTCGTAAATAGTCCTTAATAAGAATATCATTTCTGTATACTCAAAGAAGAGTATAAAGAAGAACTAACTCTAGTAGTGTAGTCTAGCGCGAAGGCCTCGGTAACTAAGTGTCAGAGTCTTAGTCTATCAACCCAGTGGTCGTGGGTTCGAATCCCACTCACGACATGGTCTAAGCTTCTCCGTAACCCAGTTTTCGATTCTCAAGATCAATTATCATTCCATATCCATTCCCCTCTCCACGCCAATATTAGACTGGATAACAACTAATTTCCGGAAAAAAAAACTTTGTTAAGCAGGTTTGAGAGAAAAACTTAGATCGAACTAAGGGACGGTTGTAATGCCCCAAATCCGATTAGAGAAATATTATCGAAGAGGCCAAGACCCAATTTGGGCTGTCGTTACATAGAAAAAGAACTCTAGTGGACTAATTGTCGAATTTCGCATAACAATCATACTATGGGTTCTAATTTGAGTCGCTGTACAAGAAAGTTGCTATGAGAATATCGGAGAGTATTATAAGAGTATGTTAGTTTTTTACATTTTGGACGTGTTAAGGGCAACGGAGAGTTTATTAGGTGGGACCCGTAAAACTGAAAAATACAAAATTACAGGATAAAATTTTTGTTAGATTTCAGTACGATCACATCACTTTACTATAAGCACATTTTTTTGAATTTGATGCCTTATGATTTTTATATCACAAAAATGGCTCACGTTAAAAATTCCATGTTTGATACATAAATGTTAAAGATGTACGCAAATATTGTAAAAATATAATTTTTGACGGGGCGAGTACGAAAAAGGGAACCAAAAATTTTAAATTTTTATATCACAAGAACCACTTGAGCTAAAAATTTGAAATTTGGAATATAAACGTAGTTCTGTAATTAATTATTTTTGGATAAACAAAGTCTTGAAAATACTTAGTAGTGAGCGAGGGAAATGTCAAAAATCAGTATTTAGGCACTACATTTAAGGGACATTTTCACATATGTCTTTTCACGTTCTACTGTCGTTTATTTGGATTCATACCCAGAGTGGGAGGGGGACTACTTTCAAACTTTCACAAAATCGACTTAAAGGGAGCAAACCTTTTAGACACCCGAAAATGGGATATTTTTCATGATTTTTTTTATGGTGATAAAATGTTCGCATTATTTTCAAATTTTGACATGATATTATTACAACTTTTAAGTATTGAAAAAAAAAAATTGTTGTTTTTGTTTTACCAAACAAAATGGCGGCGTTATAGGGTATTCCTTTAGGTGTCTTTTGCGTGACATCGAAAAGTGCTCCATTTGTCAATTTTTTTTTCTATTGATCTCAAACAGAAAACAAAAATATTTTTCAAATACTGACAGATGTAGGGGAAGGATAAACCTATAAAATTATCAAAAAAAAGTATGAAACAAAAAATATAGGAGGGTTTTTAATCAAATGTTAAATTTTCGAAAAATTGTTTGACAATTTTTACCCAAAAAAGTAGTTTATTTACGCGATGTCCTCAAAACTTTGGGTACATCCTTCCGATATTGATATAGACAGAAAGCTCATTCCAATCGATCAATAACTTTTTAAGCTGCAGCACGAGCAGTTTTTGAAAATGCAGTTTCGAGATAATCGCGTTTAAAGTTTTAATACGATAAAACTATTAGTTTTAGTGACTTACCGATCAATCAGCAATTCCAGGCGCATATAATAAACCTTAAACTTCTAATTCACTCACAACGTCACTTGTACTCTCCTCGTAATTATCTGTGAATTGATTCCCTTGATATTATCCTTTTTTAGAACCTCGCGTTCCTTTAGGATAGTTTGGCATTTTATTTTCGAAAATTTAACCAAACGCGACATACTTTCGAGCTAAACTGACTCTATTGCTTGGGCAACGTTCGTTTCACTTTATACTTTCGAAATATGTGAAAAAAAATTTTTTGTTTTTAAAATTGTAAAGGGGTCGCTCCCCTTAAAAGCGGCGAAACTATTTTACTTTGCAAAGGGTTTTTCAGCTGAATATTGAAAAAAATTTCCGACGGTCTGGGTTTAATTTTATATTATTTTTCGGGACAAAGTCCGGGTGCGGTTAAAGATTAAATGTAATTTAACTTTTTTCAAGGCAGCCGCCCTAAAAAATGACAACGAGACTTTTTGGAAAGTTAATATTTCACCCTCTTCACTCTCACTCCTTATACCTGGACCATTATTTTTATGAAAAGTTTTTATTGGTCTTACCTCTTGCGTAAGTTCCAAGATTCGATTTTACTATCCGCCACTTTTGTGGTCGACCCTCCGTGTCGGACGCCTAACCTACTACAGGCGCGAATGCAGATAAAATTTCTCCTTTGTCCGATCTGATTGCTCAACGTATAGAATTTTATCCTAGAGCCCACACGGAATGGGCACCTTGCTCCTATCAACTACCCCTGTGTTTTCTCAAACTAGCATAGAAATTCAGTATTTCATACTTTCTAGTAGTGGCTGCAAATGATTCATGTCCTATCTCACTCCCCTAAATCTATCCCGGCTTATAACCGTTTACTTAATCTTCTTGCCTCGATTAATTAAAAATATTTCCACAGGTCCACACTTAAAGGAAAAAATACTGACCTTTCCCTTTCTTCACTCAAGTTCACCAATAAATCCCTGTCCTCCAAGAATTTATCTCTCCATATTCCTTAGTAATTTGTAAAACTTACAAGAAATCAAAAGAAAATTACTTGCATTAGTAACGAAAACGATCGTTAAGGGCCCTTAACAAGGCGTATTAAGAAATGCCATAAATAATCGTGTAGATTGGTCCAGCCTCTGCATTGCAAGGCGACCGGGCGGGCCACCATACAACAATCCTCAAGCTCTTCTGTAATAGGTGCATGCCAGATATAATCGTCAATCACGCCATATCAAAACTCTCGATCCGATTCAGTGCTTCATATCTCAATCTTGACTTCGATTATCGTAATAACCGGCCAAGTATTGTGTCGATCGTAAATCGTATCGGCTTCCACAAGGCTCCCTAAACTTCCGTATACCACAGGGTGGTATATGGCGGAAAATTGCATTATGAACGTTGTGCCGATCTACACTCAATATCCGTACGATCTTGCTATTTTTTAAATCGTCTATCAAATTGTCATAATAAATCGCATCCAACTATCGCATTACAAAATTATACCCGCAGTACGATCGCAACGAAACCAAAAAAAACTGCCCTATGATCAATTAGATCTGTGTCGTAATAATTACACTAACTAGGTACATGCACTCGACTATGTGTAAGAACATGATCGAATCTATTGATGCAGTTAAGAAAATTTAAATTGATAGACCCACTAGGAGGCTAATATGAAATTAATTCGTTGCTATAACGCCACCAATTAGTTCAAACGATATCCCAAAAAAAGTAGGGCTTGATCGTTAAATCGGATTTTATAGGCCAATACTTAACACGATCGTATGTGAAGATCAGATCATGTGGTGCGATTGCTGCTTAATAGGTGCTAATGATATCGATATTTTTCGAATTTTTGGTTTACCGACTGGAACGCGGCAATTAAATTGTGATGAGTGAAGATCGCGTTCGATTATTTTTAAACTGATCGATCATTTGGCATATTGTTTAAATCAATTCAATTAGAATTTTGATCTCAGCAAACCAAGTGTGCGTCACATTCATACGTAAGATCTCATAAAATTCAACTTACGATCATAATTTCATTTCCAAAAAGAAAAATTTCACATCCATCAAAACGTTAACATATTGATCTTGGGGAATTTTCTTTAATCAATTGCCAATTGATCGAACTCAAACTGTTATAAATTGAAAATAAAAATTTCACTAACGAGCACAAGAATATGACATTTCAAGATTTTTATATATATATATATATTTACCCTTAACCTTGAAATAATTTCTCGATCAAATCTGTTCACATCTTATAAGACGATCGGATGCCGGTTAGTGTCGATCGTCTTGCTACGATCAGTGATCATCGACTTATAGTTTAGTCGGAATTGTTATTGCGAAGAAATAAAAAAAGAATTTCTTAAAATGATAATCTGGTTTTACGATCAAATTGAATTGGATCGAAGTCGATGCGATCGCGGCTTAAGACGCTCCAGGTATATTCCACGTGGGAGAATATTTCGAGGTGATCGTTAATTTAAGATGACGCTATGCGGATTAGGGGAGTCATAGCCACAAGACTGGTTGTTCCAGAGGATTGGGAGTGATGGCTCTGGTGATAATGGAAATTGAATATTTTGCAATATTATGACCATGCCGTGTGTGAGGTTGATTTTTGACCGTTTCCTTATTTGGGACAGCACGGAAGTCTTGTGGTCAACATTTTAGCTCCGTGTATTTTCGAAAGATTTCATTTTCAAGTCATAAATCTACGGAACTTCAAATTATCGAGACAATTGTCCGAGAGAGCCTGAAAGTCGTATTATTCGAGTGGCATCCTCTTCATCTGTGATACTCTCAATGGCTTAGATTCACTCAAAAACCTACAAATATATATTCTCTCGGACAGCAAGGCAGCAATAATGGCACTTCAGTCCGTTCAAATCTACTCCAAACTTGTTTGGAATTGCCTCCAATGCCTGATTGAACTCGGAAATAAGAACAGAGTTAGTCTCATTTGGATTCCGGGACACAGCGGCTATGTAGGTAATGAAATGGCCGACTTAATGGCCAGGAAAGGTTCAGAAGCTGACTTCATGGGACCATATCCATTCTGTGGGATACCATTAAGCACAGCCAGAATGAACATCCGAATGTGGCAAAAATCGCAAAGTGCCATTCACTGGGACTTGGTACCGGGCAACAGGCACTCAAAGCTTTTTATGCCAAAACACTCGGAAAAAAGAACATCTGATTATCTAAAATTAAGCAGATATCAGACCCGAACCTTAGTGGGAGCTCTGACTGGACATTGTCACATGAGGAAGCATCTCAATAGGATTGGTCTCTCTGAGACTAAAATTTGCAGAATATGCAATGACGAAGACGAAACACCAGAGCATATCCTCTGTGAATGTGAGGGTTTAACTCGCAAAAGACTTCGTCACTTCGGTCAGGGTTTCATGGACCCATCGGAATTCCTGACCGTTCCTCTTCGCAAAATACTAGGCTTCATTGAAAGCGCAGGGATCGAAGAGGAATCATAATCAATTGAGGCTGCGGTGACAGAGGGTAACCATACCAACCCCTATTTCCAAATCTAATCTAATCTAGATTCACTTTGACTAGCTCAAAGCCGAGCGTTCTGCTTCCATTGGATCCCCAAGCTGCTAGGTATGACGACAGATACTATCAATAAAAAAAACTGCCAAAAGTCTGGGCACAACTCTATTATTTTTCGAGACAAAGTTCGGGAAGCGGTTAAGGTCGTGGTGCGACGCCACTACCAGTCGTAAAACATCAATTTCGTTTTTGGGTCTTTTTGAAAATGTACTACTAAAGTGTGTTACAATAACTCGTTCCGAAGTTAAATCAAAATTAAAAACAAGTGGATAATGGAGTTAATGAAATTTTTATTAAAAAATGTTATTTGGTCCATGGCAATTAAGTACGGAAAAGAATATCATTCAAATGCTCGCCACGGCTCCTACGGCACAGCTCAACCCGTTTGTCCTTCAGTTTTTGAATGGTGGTGGGTTTATTGGCGTAAACCTTGGTTTTGAGATAACCCCAAAGAAAGAAGTCCAAGGGAGTCAAATCGCACGATCTCAGTGGCTAATTGATTTCGTTGTTTCTGAAGATTATTAGCCCGGTGAACTAAGGCGCTTCAAATGGTCAGTAGGCTTCAGTTCTTGCGTCAGTTGGATTTTGTAGGCGTGCAGGGACAAATCTTTCGACAAAATCCGATGCAACGTGACCGAGGACAAGTCCAATTCCTGTGCGCAACGAATGGAGGTGTTTGGGCTTTCTGTCACGCTCTCACGAACTGCAGTAATGTTTTCCGATGAACGACCGGCATGAGCACGCAATGGTGTACAAGTTTACATCCGCCATTGACCCAGTTTCTTGTAATTTTTTCACAATTTGCTCAAATGCTCTCATGGTAAAACGATTATGCTGACCGAAAAAATTTCGAAGAGCACAGAATACATTTTTGTTTCCATAATAGGCCTCAACAATTTTTACACGTTCTGCGATTGATAATCTATTCATGATGCACCTTACCAACAATTTGCCAAAGACTGAGCTACCAAACAGTCAAAACAAATTTCAAAAATTATTTGACATTTAGGCGCGGTTCTCAATAAACTTCGGAACGAGTTATTGTAACAGCGTTTAGTTGTGTCTTTGCAGGCACTCTTCAAAATTTACCAAAAGGATATTTGGAAATATCGAAAACGGGTTCTAGGTGTTTACAGTATGAGTCTGCACATCTGCGTCGGGCCTAAAAGATATGGAGGAATTCGTAAAAAGGTATACAACCTCTTGACAGCCCTGAGGCATTGAATATCAATAAAATCAATATCAAATTTGTTTTTTAGGCGATTATATAGAAATTCCGTTGTAAAAAAAAACAACGATTCAATATCTCAGCATATCTAAGAGATATGCCGGAATTCGTAAAAACGTGCTTGACCACTTAGGCGTTGAATATCGAAAAATTCTGAAATTGATTTTTAGGCGATTATACATGTGCATATATGTACATATAAAGATCCCGCAGAATTAATATGAAATCGATATCCAAAATATATGACGAAATTCGTGAAAATTGGTACGCAGACAATTTTTTGTGCTCACGGACCCTTCGCCGAGATATACTTAGCAACAACTTTACAAACTTAATAAAATGTCACCTACTTTCCTTCGAAAAATTAACATTGGAAAATTGGGTATACTTTCCCAATTTTATAATAAAGGGTTTTCCAATAGGGACTTGACAACTTTGAATTCAATTTGTGAACGCACCCTTTCACTAATCATCGAACTGTCACTGTCAATTTATTCAGTAAACTTAACATTTTTATCATGGTAAAGTACACGAAGGAACAACGTCTGCAAATTATAAAAATTTACTACAGAAATTCGGAGTCGGTGACCGCTACTTTAAGAGCGTTAACTCCGATTTTCGGTCGTAATTCTCGCCCTAGTAGACAGGCAGTAACAAGTTTAGTGCAAAAATTTGAGTCTACATATTCGTTGTGTGATGTTGCCGTGCCAGTGAGACAACGGGTTGGTCGAAGTGTCGAAAATATCGCTGCCGTTGAAACGTCCGTAGCAAATGATCCAAATCAGTCAATTCCACGGCGTTCTCAAGTGTTGGGCATCGCCCAGACCACGTTATGGCGAATTTTGCGTAAGGATCTTGGTTTACACCCATACAAGATCAAGCTGACTCAAGAATTGAAGCCGATGGACCATTTGAAGCGACGTACGTTCTCCGATTGGGCTCTGGAAAAGATGCGCCAAGATGATCAATTTCATCGCAAAATCATCTTCAGTGACGAAGCTCATTTTTGGCTCAGTGGGTTCGTCAATAAGCAAAATATGCGTTATTGGTCCGGTGAAAATCCACATGTGCTTCATGAAAGACCACTTCATCCACAAAAAATAACTGTTTGGTGCGGTTTGCATGCTGGCGGCGTCATAGGGCCATATTTTTTCGTCGACGATAATGATCGTCACGTTACTGTGAATGGTAATCGTTATCGCGCCATGATTACCGATTATTTTTGGCCCGAATTGGAAGATATGGACTTGGACAACATGTGGTTTCAACAGGACGGTGCCACAAGCCACACAGCACACGTTACAATCGATTTATTGAAGAGTAAGTTTGATGAGCGTGTTATCTCAAGAAATGGACCAGTCGATTGGCCGCCTCGTTCGTGCGATTTAACGCCTCTGGACTTTTTTCTTTGGGGCCACGTCAAGTCGTTGGTCTATGCCAACAAGCCGACGACGTTGGAAGAGCTCAGAGCCAACATTGAACACGAAATAGCAGCCATTTCGGCCGAAATGTGTGGCCGAGTCATCGAAAATTGGGTCCAACGAATCGACCGCTGCAAACGTGCCCGCGGTGGCCATATGAACGAAGTCGAGTTCCATTCATAAATGTTTTGATTGTACTTCAACCCGATAATAAAGTTTTTGAAATATCTCAAATGGTTTGCATTTTATTTTGAAAAAAAGTTGTCAAGTCCTTATTGGAAAACCCTTTATAACTTTTTAGATGGGTGAAATGCAAGTAGGAGCAAGTGTCCTTCTTATCCGATTCTAGGGGTGATCTTGATTTCGGATTTTGCCGTGATGTATGGAGGTTGGACAAAAACATGTATTTAAAGGTTATGGACTCTCGGACAGCAAGGCAGTAATAATGGCACAGTTCAAATCTACTCCAAACTTGTTTGGAATTGCCTCCAATGCCTGATTGAACTCGGAAACAAGAACAGAGTTAACCTCATTTGGATAGACGTCACAATAGGCCCAACTGTGGCTTCAGTGACAGAGCGTAACCAGACCAACCCCTTTTACCAATCTAAATCTAAATCTAAGGTTCTGTAGATGGAGCCCGTAAAGGAAAAGGTTCGGTGGGAGCAAAATGTGTTGCATTTTAACTTTAGTCATAGACTAAATCCAAAAACAAAAAATTATATCGCTAACTTCCAAAGTAAGTACAACAAATCTAGATGAACAAGAATTCCTAAGCACTACTGTAGCGAACAAAATTCCGGTGACTCTTAACAGAGATAAAAAATATAATTTATTGCTTAAAGTTGGGTTTGAGAAGGTACATGAAAGTTTTAGAATGATTTCTCATCATGCATCTGATTTTGAGCAGTTTTAAATACAATGCTACTAAGTACGTTCATACACGAACTTCGTCTACGCCTACGTTTAGTTAAAACACTGTAGGATGTCAGCCATGTGAGGTTCTTGTCCCAATTAAATTTTTGTTGGTGTCTTGGCTTAGCTTGACTTGTTTTAAAAGAGCTGACGAAGTCAAGGAGAGAGTAGACCTAACATTTTTATTGAATAAAAAGGACAAAATTTAAATTTTTCTCTGTAATTATAACGAAATAATATTTTTTGAGGGACTTTTATGCAAACTTGGATGCAAGATTATTTAATTTTTTTAGATTTATTACATTTGACATTGACATCTGAATCACGAAGTAAGAATTGAATAGTTTGGCGGACTAGCTTAGCCTTTTCAAGTATAAGATCCAATGTAAATCATGTGCCGTCGACATAGACGAAGCAAAACTATTCGAATATGTCCTAAGTGTGATTTTTTTTGTTCAAGGCCTATTTTCAAAAATTCAAAAAAATAACGTATATAAGAAATCTATCGAAAGGTTTCAGGTTACATATTTGCTTCTATATCTTAAAAAGTTTGTTTTATTGATGTTTTGCAAAGTTGATTTTAAGCTTTTCACAATCAACATACTAAATATTATCCGAAATATTTACGAGCATTGATTTTGATCTTTAATTCTGCCAAATGTAGCTGCATATAAATTGCATTTTGATATAAGCCATAGGGATCCCAAAATCAAGTTTATTTTATTGTTTATTTGTGCTTCTCTGATATCATTTAGCTATTAATACCGCGTGCATAAATTAAAAAAAATTTGATCAGAGTGATATTTATTAAGCATTATGAAGAGCACATGGTTGGTAAATTTAAATAATCTTTTCTAATTACGAAAAACGTGATTAATCGTAATAGACTTATGTAACTGAAACACTACATCTTTCACGGCTCAAAGATAAATTCAAAGTTTTGATCAATAAAAAGAGTTGAAGGCCTTTCCACCTGCTTCAGGTATTCTTTCGGTATAAAGTAGATACAAAATGTGATTCAAGTCTCGCACGATCTAAACAATTTTTATTTCCGTGTGAACGTAAATTTATTTATTTATTTTTTTTTTTTTTTGCTTCCGAAACTCAGTTGTAAATTGAAAAATTTCCGAATAGTTAAAGTAAGAAAACTCGTAATTACAGGAGGTTTTGAGTTTGATCTCCCTCTGAAAGAGGAAAAAGTAAGGAATAAATAATTGTTCGAAACGATCTTGATATCTTTCGTTTTAGCAATAAAAGCAATAAATAAGTCAAAGAAATCAAATTTTACAAATATTCTAGAAGAAAAGTAAAAGAGCTAATAGAACTTTAGTCTTCTAGAAATAGGGGCGATTTTGATTATTAATACGCTGATCTTCTGGTTTTGGTCTATCTAAATCATACCAAATTTCGGCTTCATAGTTTAAAGCATTCTCGTGCAACCAAAATTTCAGTCGAACAGACTCTCCAATTTTTTAAGTACATTTTTGAGTAAATCTCTATTGCATCTTTTTCTGTTTCGGTACATTCAAATGACAAATATATCACGGAGTACTAAATTCTAATCTCCTAGATTTAAGGTTTTTCTAGTAATCGTTCAATAAATGTAAACACGTTCTTTAAGAACTTTCGTATGGGACAAATTTGAAGGAGTAAACGAATTCTATTCGTTAAAAACGAAGCCCTAATTTTAACCGAATCTTAAGGCATAAGAAATTTGAGCTTCATAGCGTGACGCATTCTCCAGTTATCGTGTGTTTTGAGAACACTTGTATAGTAGCTACTCTAAGAAGTTACCTTGATTCTGTCAGGTTTTGGTTCTTGTGCTTGTAAACAATGAGATAATTAAGTGTGTAAACAAACTAGTGCACAATTTGAGTATGCGAAAATTGAAAAAGTTATAGGACAATAGGCGTGAACAAATTTTTCAATTACTTTACTTTAGGAGTTCGCTGAAGGCGTGAAAGAATTTAAGGACTTAACGAATTTCGCCTTACGAATGCTCTTAAGTTCTAGTCCGAAAACACGCTATGGCCTTATCGGCCGTAAAATAATTGAAATTATCGTTTTTGGAAATAACTAAAAAAAAATAATATTAATGCATATCTAACCTTTTTCATTCAAAGCCCTGTTCCAACTTATAGATTTCATCTAAACTAAAGCTGTATTACTGTACTGTACTGTACGCTGTATGCCACACTGTCAAATATATGACATCCAAAATTTGAACGATATCGATGACAAATATCCATTTGACACACTGTCCGGTTGCGATATTACTTTATCTGACACATTTAGCAACACTTATCAAATATTCTCTTAAGTATGTGTTACACTGTATGTCACGTGTCAAATATTTGACTATACTCGCTGCCAAATGCACTCAAATAGTGTAATCGTCGAATTTTTGAATGCAGCATTACTTTATTTCTTCTACCTAGGCTCTATTTTGACCGAAAAAATTGACTAAACTTTTCGTCAAATTTTTTTAGTCAAACATATGACAGCATGGCATTCAGTGTAATATCAGTATCAAACGCTGCCAGGCCAGACTTATTGGAATATTGGTGTGTGGTATTACACTGTATGCGTCGAGAACAAATTTCTATCAATTATCTAGGTACTGTGATTTGTTCATGCCCAGATCGACGAGTTATTATTTTCGGGTTTATAAATCAGTTCAAAACTACTTTACAAGACGTCAGTGGATTCAGCACAAAAATTTGAATTTCATTTTAGGCAATTTGATCCCTAAGTCAGGAAACATAACAATCACACAAAAATGCTAGCAGAGCCACTCAATCCGCTCAACCAATCAGCAAATTTATCTGAGAAAACATCTTTGTTAAATTCCAGGCGATCAAATGAGATAATTTGAGACGAAAAATATGTCGATTTCATTATCTGACATATAATTCGTCAAATAATTGACAGCGTGACAAATACGTACACTGAAGGAAAAAATGTGATTCTTCCATAGTTGCAGTGACCATAAATTAGTTATTATAACTATATTAAAATAGTTATGGTTGTCCTTGCCATAGCTTATAATTCACACAAACATACTATGGCTGCCATAAACATATTTGATGATTTTAAATTAATGAGGTTGTCTTAACCATGCTTGTTACACAATGTAAAAGTATTTTATGATAACAGCAACTACATATATTCCATGATCAGTACAAGTATAGAAATTTATTGAATATTTATCACAACTATACTATGGTTTGTACCATTACACATGATGATATTATAAACATATTATGGTTATCGCAATTATTAAACAAATAAGTCAAAAAAGACGAAAACCACAATTTCTTCCATAGTGAAAGGTATCGTTCGTGAGTTATGAAAATGAATTTCGTGTGTTGATTAAACACAATTTTTTAAAAGGGAAAACAGCTAAAGTAACCAAAGAAAAATTAGATAAGCATTATGGGGACTCTGCACCATCGATCCGAATGATTTACAAATGGTTTTCTGAATTCAAGTGTGGTCGTACGAGCACACAAACCACACCAAGTCCAGGTCGTCCAAATGAGGTCACCACGCCAGAAATGATCGATAAAATCCATGATATCGTGATAGAAGATCGTCGAGTAAAAGTGCGTGAGATAGTTAACGTAGTAAGCATCTCATTTGAACGTGTTTGGAATATTTTGAAAAACCATTTGGACATGAGAAAGCTATCCGCAAGATGGCTGCCGCGTTTACTCACAATCGACTAAAAACGCAATCGTGTGTCAACTTCGCAGCACGGTTTGCAACTGTTTTAACGTAATACAAATGAATTTTTTCGTTGATTCGTAACTGTTGATGAAGCATGGATTCACCACTACACTCCAGAAACCAAACAACAGTCAAAACAATGGAAGGATGTCGGTTCAAGCGCACCGAAGAAGGCAAAACCGTTCTATCGGCTGGAAAGGTTATGGCGACAGTTTTTTGGGATTCCAATGGAATGATATTCACCAACTACTTGGAGAAAGGAAAAACAATGACGGGAGCATATTATTCTGAGTTATTGGTTCCATTGGATGTTGAAATCAAGGCAAAACGGCTTCATTTGGCGAAGAAAAAAGTGTTGTTTCACACGTCCGTTATTGCAACGGCAAAACTGTTTGAATTACTGTACGAATTGCTCCCTCACCCACCGTATTCTCCAGATTTGGCATCCTGCGACTTTTTATTATTTCCAGACTTGAAAAAATGGCTTGCTGGAAAGAGATTTACCACGAATACTGACGTCATAAGTGAAACCAACGCCTATTTTGAAGGGTTGGACAAATCATATTATTTGGAAGGGATCAAACAATTGGAAAAACGCTGGACTAAGTGTATCGAGCTAAAAGGAGACTACGTTGAAAAATAAAATAAATTTTTCCGGATAAAATTATGTTTTCTCAATTTTTGCACGTCTTTATCAATCCGCCCTCGTATTATAAATTTTTAGTACAATTTACTCTTGAAGATTTGCAAAATAAAAATATTCATAAGAAAATACACAGTTTTTCCAATTACTATAATTTATTATTACAAAATCCTCTAGCTGTACATAAATGTGGAATACATAAATTTTCAGCGATCTTGGAAGACATTTTATGCGGCATTTGACGGGACTTGTCTACCACTCAGAGACAAGAAATAAGAAAGTAAGTTTGTAATGAGAAGTGAATACAATTTTAAAGTGAGTGAGGATCCCCAGTGCCATTTTTTATAATATGATAGTATCTTAATGTTCACAGCATTATGGTAATTAGTTATAAGACCCATACATCATTGTTTGTCTCAACCATAGCTTTGTTTGAATCAAAAAATTTTATGTTTCTTAGGATCGTAATTATAGTTCTCACAACCATGTTCTGTAATTGTTACAACCATTTATATGATTGACGTAATTAGAATATGTTTATCATAACTCAAGTCATGAGATACTGAATGTTCAACAGAACATAAGTTAAGTTGGTAGAACCAAAAACTATGTTTGCGTTAACCATACAACAAGTTTTCACAATCTTTCATTTGTTTGATTCAATCATACCTTATTTCTTAGAAACATAACTATTGTTGTAATAATCAAATTACAAATATTTTCATGATTGATATAATCATACTATGTTTAGAGCAACAAGACAGTAAAGTTAGTACAACCATAGCATCAGTTATCAGAACTATCTTACATCTTGTAACATAATTCACGCAACTATAAATGCAGCCATAGTAAGGTTCTTCCAAAATATGGTTACCATAGTCATATTTTTTCTTTAAGTGTACAGTTAGAAAATTCCACAAATTTACAGAGTGATTCTCAAGCTTCTATTATACCATGCTATCAAATTTTTCATTTGATTATTTGAGTCAAATTTTTTAGGGCAAATAAACTATTATGACAAACACAAGTGTCACTTTTTTAGTGCATTTCAAAATGAAAATAGTCAGATTTGACAAGGTGAAAAAATGCTCGCTGCAGTACATAGGATAATTCTGTTTTTCATCACTTTTTTGCACGTATCTAAATACCGAACTACACATAGATATGAATTTTGTTTCTCGTATCATTTTTTAATAAGATTTATTCTTGTAAAATTGACATAATAAGAAGGATATAATTATATTTTTCCTCAAATACAAAAAAAAAGATTTAATCAAAAAAATCTTAAAATAACAAGAAATTAAATAATATCCTTTTGTTTAAGTTTTTGCTGTTTTCCGGCGTCAGTGGAGTTTCTGGTATGAAACCCTAACACGAAATACCCGACTGTTGATTAATCGCTGTCCCTGAGGGCATGACTTTTGGAAAACCTTCACTGGATAGGCCAGTGTTTTATAAGACTGTGTTGGACTGGGTCCGAAGATGCTGTTTCGTCATCGGATGGCATAGACTCGTCAGAGGGTGTATCATGCCTAATATCTTTTTTAAAACTCTTTTTGAAGTCTTTAGTTTTTTACTATAAGTTTTTTTAAATGTCAAAAAATTTTGACAATTTCTCCATCAGTTCCTACTCACTTTCAACTTTCCAGCATATGCCGTATATGAAAAAAAAAACATACAAATTATAGCTTTAAGCCAACCTCGCGCACTACCGACCGAAGAAAGGTCAAAATTAGATGGTCCTATCTTAAGGAGCACTGGTAATCAAGTTGCGGAGAAATTTAAAAATGCTATTGCAGAAAATGAAATATTTTCAAATGTTTCTATTGTTGTACTAACCAGTAATTGTACTAATTAAACACCGTCCATAAACTTTTCTCGACTTACAATCCGCATACTGCTCGTACCACCTCGAACGCTTGTCGCTTTGCATAATTTTCATGTTCGGTTTGATTTTATCAATCACGACATTCAATCCATTATTTAATTATTCAAATTATATTTCACTGGATAGTTAAAGTGAAAGCAACTGGACGATTAACATCACAACAAACGTGTGTAATAATAATTAATTAATTATCTCACTCTTACAATTATTTTAAGTTGGCACTTGGCAGTGTGCAGTAATGCGTCAAAACTTCGTTTTTTTCTTATGGTGTGAAAATGTTTGCACACTTTACATCACTTATTTTTAATCCTAATTCAAATTATGGACAAGTGTTTTGTAAACGCACAATGTCTAAGTCGTTGGGTGCTACTTTTGAGTTGTCGCCAAGTTTCAAGTGCAGTTTTATTTTGCCGTTTTTGACGTAGATTCCCGTCTTCGATTAAAATCGTTGAAGTCTCATTAAAATTCCTGAGACGTAACTGCTGCTTGTATTTGCAATTGATAACGATACTTATAAAATCTGGTTGATCTTATCGCAGGTATAGTGACTGACTATTCTCTTGGTGACTAATTTTAATGTATCTGATCTTCGAAAGATCTTTGTATTGTCAAAACAGGTGCTTTTCTCACACTTAATCAAGTGATCGATACCACGATCTTGCAAATCACGATCATCAAAATCGCCGAAATTGGTCTGCTCTGTGGCTAAACCAATAAAAAAAAACGTGAGAAATATATAACAGGTATTGCAAGACACTTTAATCGACGTTCATGGTCAATGCCATCGTATTCTTACCTTATTCAAATAAGGCCTACGATCGTTCAATTTTAGCAGCCGGAAAAAATCGCTCAAGTCATTTTGTAAACTTCCTACACTTCCGGTATAAATAAGAAATGCAGAGGAGTTTTGTAAGAATCCACATTTTTTACTTTTCGTAAAGATATTTCATTCGAAAGATGATATATTAAAAATGTCCCGACGATTCAACCATGACTCAAGTAATGTAAACAAAATGAAAATGATTCAACAATTGAGATCATTGCGAGGTAAATGATTCATGAAGAGCTCAGTGACTGCACTTTTTACCGAGCTTTGAGTTGAACACAAACAATGAAAATTGAATTATCGAAAAAAAACGTAGACTCATGTTTTACACTCAATGAACGTTTAATTGTAAACTTTTACCAAATTTTTTGCAATTCCTTTTTTTTAAAGAGTAAAAATCATAAGCAATGACGAAAGAAAGAGATTCGGACATAAGATTGGGAAAAGAATCGTAATACTGAGTATTTTGCTTGAATTAAGCGTAGATCACATGGTAATTTGATGTGAATTCTTTAAAAAGCGTTCATTCGAAAATATATTTAACCGTAATTTTTCAGGACATTTGTATCGAAAATATTCAAAGTAGACAAAAGACTTCCCTTTCGCATGGTAACCTAAGCTGCATATCAGCATTAAACGCGATCCAGACTTTTACCCAAAAAATAATGAAGTTGCGCCCAGACTGTTGGCATATTTGATAAGTCGCTTCCAGTTAGGGCTAGCCCATACTGGAGACTAATCAGTTGGGCAACTGTTCACATCACATCGAGCCGCGCACTGTTTAGTCGATGTCTATGCGCACATTACTCAAACCATCGGCCGATAGTTACAGTATCAACCCATCACCACCGCTGCCAGACTATTAATGCTGTAATCTGCATCACAGCAGACAGATCTACTTAAATGTTACGCAGAAGACACCGAAAACCGTTTCTATGAGATTTGTAACTTGGTGCGTGTGCGCGTGTGCATATAGAGCTCTATCCGATTGTTTAGTCGCAGGCCGATCGAAAGGGATTTTCTTGCATTTTCAACTATTTAGTTTGGACGAAACTAAACGATTGGTATGCGAGCTTTCATACAGCTGCATAGCCATTAGCCATTCAACTAAACTATCGGCCGATTAAAAATCTTTCTTCTTTCGACAGTAATTCAATTTTAGCGATCATAAAATTCTGATGAAATTTTCGAAGAACGACAACAAACATCATTCAGTCTGATCGCAAAACTTAGTTACCAATTCGTACTCGATCGATTCATTCTATTTTCATACATGCCGACTTAATTTTATTAAAAAAAAAGAGCGAGAAAAAAAAACAATGTTTACATTATTTCTTCATCGAATGTTTACCAAGAAATCGAGAAAACTAAAACTAATTTAAGTACCAAATGCTGCCAATTTCTGTTCGAACTGAAAAATCTAGTTCGAGAAAACCACGCGAAATAAGATCATCACCGAGCGACCTGGAAGTGGTCACTGCTGGCCACTTGATCTCCCAAATTGAGGCCGACATATGGCCACCGATCGGACTGAGGAATCATCGAGGAATGATTGAGGACACAGTCCACCATCAATTTGATATTTAATATTTTTTGATGGTCAGAAAATCACAGGCGAAACGAAATCGGACCCCGAAACAACACAAAATAAAAGACCGCGCACGGTCGTTAAATACCAAAAATTCAAAACACATAAATCCCGCGATTACTTCATCGTTTCGGTGGTGTTTTTCGCTGGGTCTCGAACTAGTTTCGAATTCATTACGAATATGAAATGTACGCGGAGTATGTGCTGTTAATTTTCAATTACTTCCTATAAGTCACGAGCCAAGAATAGCTGCCGCTGGCCCAACCGTATTACATCCCACGGCGGGTCCTAAAAACAAATACGAACGTTAGCAATTATTTTTATTGCCAAAGGTTCTTTCCTACTGCCCCCATCGTGTCCATATCGAAGCCGAGAGACAGACTTGCATTAAATTTGGTATGCAAAAACACTGTAAAGATTACATCGCGATATGTAGGCTTTATGCTCGCGATGTTGCTTGCGTAGCGGGCGTAATAATTCCACGATATGCAATAAAAGCAATAACGTTGCCGAGTCCAAATTCGACCCATTTTCCGACCGCTAGCAACGAAAAATGTAAAAACCTTCATGCAAATGTACGGCACGGTATTTAGAAAATTTAATTAACCTTCTATCGCATACGCGATGCTCTAGCAGCTAGAATTTATGCTGCAGCGGATTAAACTTTAAATTTTTTAACGCCGAGTTGATTTCAACCGTTCAACGCGTTGAATGTGTTTTGCCAGCGCGAAAGCTTTTCGTGATCATTGAAGTTCCCCTCGTAGCTCCACAGTGAGTTGGAGCAAGCGCTGAATATGTTCTGGTGGCGCTAAGCAAATTTGCAAAGAGCGATTTAAGAAATTTCAAAAAACAGTCAAAGTTGTATACATTGACTGGCACGAGGAGATTATAGAAATTAAACGTTTCTCGTATGAAAACAATTAAAAATCAAGTACCTTAAGTATTTTCTTTAAAAAAAAATAAAACCTACTGTACGAGAAGTAAAGAATCTGCCAACTTTATTATTTTCCGAGAGGAAATCAAGGAAATAGATTTTTATGCGATTATACAGGGTGTCCGGTACTTCGTTGGCAACTTTTTAAGAGGGTCGACAACGAAAACATTTAAAAAAAATTTGTTTTTAATTGCATATTTTTAAAATAGACTGAATTCCGCAAATTTTTCCAAAAAGTAAAAGTGTCTAAAAGTGTAAACCACGTCTTTTTTGAACACTCAACATTAACACAAAAAATTAAGATAAATATATTAGAAAAATAGACCTTATGTAGGACAACTGAAACAATTTGGCAAACAAAATTTATTACACCATTTGACTGCATTGTTCACAGAAAATAATCAAACATTTGACAAAGTGGCTTTAAGGAGTGAGTAAAAAAAATGTGTTGTGTTCCGTACCAGTAGAATGAGATATAACTTTTTAAAGCTAAAAAATTCAAATGTTTGGTCAAAATATTAACACTATTTTTCATATATGATACTTTTCTTTAGTTAGGCACCTGATTAAAAAAGACTATTAAATGTACGTAGTTTTACCTACCACACCCAGGTAAGTGCATATAGTCGAAACTCATTAAAGTCGAAGCGATACTCATTAAAATTTAATCGCTTTCCCCGATAATTAAAATAAAAATACTGGCCAATAAAAATGTTACAGTAGTACCAGAAATTCTATCAGTTTTGATTAACGAGGGTCACTTTATCGCATATTAAACTTTTAAGTATTACGACTTTTTGCTTATTAGCTGTTAAATGGTAAAACCTAAGTCAACCATATGTTTACAGATTTCGTAGGTAATAATATGAATATTAAATTGACCGAACCTGTAGAATATTTATTTTATCAATATAGTATATCAAGGAACCACCTCTGACCGGACGATCCATTTAGGTAAAAAAAACAATCCGATATCTCTAATTACATATCTCGTAGGTCTAATCTAAGAGATATGTAATTTGTAAAATCGCACAACCACTTAGTGGTTGAATACAGCAAAATCCCGAAATTAATTTCTCCGTGATTGCATAGCAAACACATAAAAGTAGAAGCGAATTCAATATTTTACAATGCCTTAAAGATTTGTTGGAATTCGTGAAAATACGTTACATACAATGGCGTCGAATGTCAAAAAATGCTTTTATTGGTGCTTAGACAATTATATTTAAAGGAAAGTGAAATTGATTACGATATCCCTTAGATCTAAAAAATATATCGGAATTTGTGAAAACATTTACCGAAAAATCTGGAAAACCGTTTTTAGGCGTTTATATCAAGAGCACGTTGAAATAAAATTAATTCGATAGTTCGACTGACTGAAAAGATATGCTGAAATTCATTAAAATATAAACGTAACCCCTTTTCACGAACAATTTTGCGCCACTTTCGTATGCTTATGCAAATCCATTTTTTTGTTGCTTATTTTACTTTTGTAGTACATGTATATAAAAAGTTTCTACTTATTAGCATAAACCGTTCCTGAGATATAAAAAAAAATTTCGCGCACTTGTATCTTCCTTCCTTCATAAAAAATTTAGTTTTCTATAGTGTTCACATATTAAGACAGCTTTCCATCCTTAGCGTTCTCGAAAAATAAAAATCAGAATTTCTTGCCTTCCACACTCACCTCCTACACACCCACCCCAAAAACTTTTTTCTCCGGTAAATGTCTACTGTGCCTAACTCCTGTAAAAATTTTAACACTATATCTGGTACGGTTATTGAGATATAAAATTTATTTTTTTGAAAAATTGCTTCTCCCCACTTCATTATACAGGGTGTTTGGTACTCCGTGCACGACCTTGTAAGGGGTTATTCCTTGATATATTTGGAGAAAAAAATTGTTCTACAGGGTGGGTCAATTTTCAATATTAGTGGAGATACAGGGTGGTTAAGAAAAGTGTTTTTGACCGGTACCCTCACTCACTTAAAACGTTATATCTTAAAAACGAATAATCACAAGGCAAAGTGTTATAACTCGTTTTTTAGGCAATCGAATTACCTTTCATTTGATGTAACAGTCTAAATTGTAACTGCACCCAATCTTGAGATATTTACTCGAAAACACCAATTTTTGCTACGTGAACCCTTAAAATTCAGTGATCAATGTAGTTTTTCTCAGAAAACCCCATTATAAACATGTCATTTTAATTTTATTTTTTTATGAGCCGTATTATTACCTACAAAAGCTGCATACATATGTATGAGTTACGATTAACATTTTGGAAGTAATAGGTAAAAATACATATCGCATAAAAATTAAATATTTCAAAAGTCAGTGCCATAAAGTGGACCTCGTTTAATTTGTCGGTAGTACTGAAGTATTTTTATTGCCCATTTATTACTATTTAAAGTATGTAGGAAAACAATGAAATGTAACTGAGTTTCAACATAATTGATGCTTTTACCTGGATGTGGTAGGTAATACTGGGTGCGGTACTATGCCTTTTTTAATAGGGTGCCTTACAAAATAAAAAGCCTATAAAAGCAAAACTACCTTCATATTTTTATCAGTTTTAGTTACGTTGCTAACAGAAGAAGGTGTCAGTAGAATAAAAAAAATAATTTCGAAATGTCTGAGTACTCCAATGAAGAATATGCTGACAATTTATGGAGAGTGTCGCGAAAATGGACAAGCCGCGCGAAGGCTTTACCATCAGAGACATCCCCATCGACGGACACCTGACAGGAGAGTATTTCAGGACGTTTACAGGAGAATTAGGGAAACTGGCAGCGTTAGAACAAGGAGAGTAAATGCAAATCCTGCGCCTATAATCGCTGTTCAGATTGACGAAAGAATACTGCAAACAGTGCAAAATGATCCATCGATCAGTATCCGACGCTTGGCATTGCAGTTTAACGTATCTACTTGGAAGGTTTAGAGTATTTTAAAAGTAGAACGCTTCCATGCCTACCATCACACACCAGTACGGGAGCTGCTACCCATTGATTTCCCCAAACGGATGGAGTTTTGCAATTGGCTCCTTGAACGACAAATAGATGACGACAATTTTTTCAACAATATTCTGTGGACGGATGAGTCCCAATTTACCAGAGACGGTATCACAAACTTCCACAACCTACATACGTGGGCTGAGAGCAATCCACACACAAGAAGAGCGGCATCATTTCAGCACAGATTCAGCGTCAATTTATGGGCAGGCGTGATTGGTGACGATTTACTTGGACCTATTAGGCTTCCGCGTACTCTAAATAGCTCCAATTACTTACAGTTTTTATCAAATGATCTACAGGACTTATTGGATGATATTCCACTGGTACGATTGGCTTCCATGTTTTACCAACACGATGGTGCTCCAGCTCATTACGGCCGACAGATCACAGATTGGTTAAATTCCAATTATAGCAATCGCTGGATCGGTAGAAATGGACCGATACACTGGCCTGCAAGATCTCCTGATCTTACTATTATGGATTTCTTTGTATGGGGACGGATGAAGGACCTAGTCTACGCAACGCCAGTAGAAACATTGGAAGATCTAAATATCAGGATCGATGCGGCAGCAATAGAAGTAAGGCAGCAGTTGAGGAATATGAATACCAAGAAAACACTCGCCAAACGAGCTTTAGCGTGCATTCAAAATGAAGGTGGCCATTTTGAACATTTATTATAACAAAATTTTTTTAAATAAAACATAAAAACCATTATTAAATTCTTTTAGTTCAAACAAGTAGTGTAGATCAACATGCACATGCACTGACTTTTGGAATATTTAATTTTTATGCGATATGTATTTTTACCTATTACTTCCAAAATGTTAATCGTAACTCATACATATGTATGCAGCTTTTGTAGGTAATAATACGGCTCATAAAAAAATAAAATTAAAATGACATGTTTATAATGGGGTTTTCTGAGAAAAACTACATTGATCACTGAATTTTAAGGGTTCACGTAGCAAAAATTGGTGTTTTCGAGTAAATATCTCAAGATTGGGTGCAGTTACAATTTAGACTGTTACATCAAATGAAAGGTAATTCGATTGCCTAAAAAACGAGTTATAACACTTTGCCTTGTGATTATTCGTTTTCAAGATATAACGTTTTAAGTGAGTGAGGGTACCGGTCAAAAACACTTTTCTTAACCACCCTGTATCTCCACTAATATTGAAAATTGACCCACCCTGTAGAACAATTTTTTTCTCCAAATATATCAAGGAATAACCCCTTACAAGGTCGTGCACGGAGTACCAAACACCCTGTATAGAGCAATATGCCCGAAAAAAAATTGGCTTCGCCTTGCAATTCAAATACGTTCTGTGCTATATACGTCCCAGTTTTGTTTTGATTTTATTTATTCTATTTTGCACCTGCATACCATATCTCATAGGACATGAATTATGAAGAAAATCTATAGCATACCAAGGTTGGAGCCAAAATATATAAAGAATTAAATGGACTACTATAATTTAGCTAACATAATTATTTGCACACTTTGAAATTTTTTAAAAAAAATCTGTATGCCAGTTTGAAAATTATAAATTGTATTGCAATCAATACCTCAATTGGGGCCCTAAGTCTTAACGCTGAGGGGAAAAAAAAAATTTAACGTAGGTATATATTACTAAAAGCATAGTGTTCAGGAAAATTTTTTTTAAATCTTTTTACAATATTTTTGAATGAGAAAATTACACAAATAATAGATGCTATTTTAGAATAACACGAAAAAATTCATTACAGAGAAAAAGTTGTTTTATGATGGAACCAAACACCAAGTTTTTGTAAAAAATTCGATCATTTTACTTTATTATTTCAATAATACAGTATTTTTTACTGTTTCTGTAAATTATTGCTTTCAAATGATACGATAGTTTTCGAATAAGCCTGAAAGCCTAGAATTTTACAGAGTTTTGTGGAAGATTTCACTTCACAAAACTGTTCTTTTTTAAAGGTTTGATTGAGAAATGAGTTTTCTACTATTTTTTCTAATAAAAAATATAAAACAAACATTTTTTGTGTAGCATACGAAGAAGTTTTAAAATTATTATCAAGGCAGTCGGTGGTAGCCTTCTAATGAGAAGTTGAGTACAATCAATGTCCCGAAACAGCTTAGTTTCGCACAAGTCCAATATATTGGCTGCTTTACTCAGAAAAGTTTTTCATTCGTTGTATCCGAATTTCTTAGTAATTTAAACTCGCCCAATAGCGTCTTTTCCAATCGGAAATTACGTGTAGTTGTCCTCATGGATTATATTTCTGGTGTTAATATTGACTTACCTCTAATCATAATTCGATAGTTTGTACGTACCTGAAAGTAAACGAAGAGTAAAAGATTTTTTACTTTGTGTTCTTATTCTTATTCTATTTATAAAAAAAAATAGTAATAACTTTTTCCCTACTGCACATTCTTACATACTTTCAAAGTTATTCTGTTTTGAAGAATGGGAATTTACAACAATTATTAATAGGTGGTCTCAATCACTTTTCAATAAGGTCACACTTATTTGTGAACGCTAAGTATCCGACTGAATAAGCCGATTTTCTCGCTACTTCTGTCTATATACGTATAAATTGTAATTTGTAGCCAAAGTTGGACCAGCTCGAGAAAATTTGGTCGAAATTTATTTCTTAATGTCTGTTTAGACTTCATTTTAAAAGCCACTGCCTTAAATTTAAATTGTAGTCATACTGAAAAATTCAGCCTTGATTTTGAGAACCACTGTTGAACACCTTAAATTGTACTCAAACTGTGAATTATTAATATACATATAGTGGAGCTATTTGCAAAAAAACGTTGTAGACTTGGTTGGAGGAATATGGAAGTGGGGGAAAAACAATGCGTTCGGTATGCTCGAAAGCTGGAATCGAGATCCATATATCCTGAACGGGGAAGCAAAATATTCTAATTTTTATATCTCGAGAAACGCTAAAGGTATAGAGAGCTGACATTAGGTATTTGTGTCGGGATATAGAAGTCGCGCGTTCCAATATATTATTTTTGATACGAATTGCACGAATTGCATTGGTGGGGGTTATAAATTCTATCTTAGGAACGGCTTAGGTTGAAAAGTTAAAATTTTTTATGTGCAATTTCATATTTGCATTGACGGACCAAAAAACTAAAAAGTCTATGAATGGGGTCCTAATATTTTTACGAACTTCATCATGTTTTTGGTCTTCTTAGATATCGACTTGATTTTTACTGACACGGGCTTCTTAAATATTCGCCTCAAAACTTATTTCATGATTTTTTCTATTCTACCCCTAAGGGTATACGTTTTAACGAATTCCGCCATATCTCTTTGGTTTGATTAGATATCGAATTAATTTTTAGTTCCGCGAACTTTTTATATAATCCCCTTAAAAACAAATTTTTGGATTTTTCGACGTGTAACCTTTAAGGTGGTCTTTTTAAGGGTTTTGTATACGTTTCCTCGAGTTTCTCCATTTTTCTTAGGTCTGGAGAAATATTGAATTGGTTCTTACTTCCAGGTTTTTTTTTATATAATCGTCTAAAAATCGAATCGAAGTTTTTTTACCCCGTAAGGAGTGTAAAGTTGGTATACGTTTTCACGAATTCCTCCATATCTCTTAAGTCTGATGAGATATCGATGTGTTTCACTTCCACGAGCTTGGTATATAATTACTTAAAAACACATTTTATTATTTTTCGATTTTTATCCCCTAAGTAGAAGAAAGCTAACCTGAATGGCCAGTAACAACTGTGCTTCTCAGGAAGTAGGCAAAAGGTGTGACATAGTTGGACTCGCAGCCTAGCTGGGAGAACTCCAACATGTCATTGTTAGCTGAAAACCCACCACTCTTTTCCAACCGGGGTGTAATAAATAAGTAGGACTGGCCCTCCAAGTCAGGGGTTGTACGATGCACCGACAACGCATCACCGGAAAAAGACCACTGTCCAGAAACCTGTAGGAGGCCAGGGCCCGATTTGGACTGTCGCGCCATTAATGATGAATTAGAAGAAAGGATGTTGTATACGTTTTCACAGATTCTGCCTTGTCTTTCAGGTCTGATTAGATATTGAAGAAGTTTTTACTTCCACAGGCTTTTTATTTGTATGAAAAACCCAGCACCAACCAAGGAGTTATTTTCTAAAAACCTCCTTGTATCGAAAGAACCAATGCGATCTTTAGACTTTGACCGCGTTCTATACTATGGCCCAAAAATATAATTGTTTTTTTAAGGGTAAGGCACTTTTGTCGAACCTTACTTTAACCTGCTCCCGGACTTTGCACCGAAAAATCATAAAGTTGCGCCCAGACTGATGGCAGAAATCTTTCCTTTTATCTGCGTAAGTTGGTCATATTGACTCCGAAACACCCTGTATTTGGAATCTTTCATGCAAAATACCAATGACTAAGGTTGAGAGTTGTGAAAATTTCAGTTAAAGTGATTATTTATTTTAAAAATTCAAGTGGTAATAAAGGGTTATTCAATAGGTACATAACAATTTTGTATTTTAATACAAACGCACCCTTAAACTTTTTTGCTGGTATGTCAATGTTAAAACATTAGTCAAGGTTTACAATTTTATCATGGTGAAGTTCACGGTCGAGCAATGTTTGGAAATTATCTCAATTATTCTGTGTTTTTTTTAAATTGTTATGTCCCTATTGAAGAAACCTAGTGTGTTTTAATAGGGTTATTCAATAGTATTAAAATACAAAATTATTATGTACCTATTGAATAATCATTTACCATAAACCTGATCTGAAATCGTGGAACTGTATTATCAAGTGTTTAATATAATTTCATTCAGTTAAAGTAGGACTCAAGGGGGAACATCAGAGAAGAAGTTTATAGTCTTAAGAATATTGTGTGTAAATTTCATATTGAAATTCCAATAGTTGTGAAAGTTATGGGCAATTAACCCTTCGTGAATTCTAACGAATCGTCTTCCAAACCAAACTTCAAACGTGATTATCTCGAAACCTACTTTTTAAAGACGGTCCCCAAAATATTCGGAAAACGGCTTGACCGATTGCTTCCAAAATTGGACACAATATTTTCGGATAGGTTTTCTACTTCGGAACTTAGAATTTTTTTTTCACTTAATTACTTTTTTTTCTCAAGCCAGAAAAGTCGGAAATTAAGTTAAAAAATGAACATCAAGTTCAATCGGCCGCCATTTCGTGAAAAATCCTACGATGGTTAAAAGGTTAAAATCCTACGATGCGAAGGGCATCTTACATTACATTTTCAGAATCTCTTTAAAATTTTTATTTCAGATCAATCGAGTGCATGTAATCTTGGGAACGCCTTTTTACGCCGGCCATAACAGTAGCGCAGTCGATAAATATTTATAAAAAATTGTCAACGTACCTCAATATGTATACTTTCGTATTAAGGGGGGTAAGGTTTTTGAACTTTTTTTAGCATTTTTTTTTATTTTTTTAATTGAATGTATAACATTTTAAGACTATTGTGTCAAAATTTCAAGTCGATCGGAGCAAAATTAACGGAGTTATGAGCAGTTTAGAGGTGTACGCAGTCGTATGTGACGCTTAGTGTGGTGCAAAACTTTAAAGCGTTTTTCTGAAACTTCTCATTTTTGAAGTCGGTGTACGCTGCAACTCAAAATCTATTGCACCGATTCTTTTTAAATTTTGTACACCATTTCTAAACATAAATCACCAGGTAATAACGTTGATTTTTTTTTATTCTTATCATTACTTTTTATTTTACAATAAAAAATTTAACGAATTTTTCAGCGAAAATCACGTTTTTGACTTCCAAGTGCTACCAAAAATGGAAAAATCGATAAAAAAAAAACTCGACGTCGTTACCTCGAGAAACATCTCACCTAATAAACAGATTTTTAGATTTTTTTTGTTTCGGATGATCTAGTCACAAGTTGTAGCATACACCGCAAAACAACTTTTTTTCCGAGGCGACTGCGGAGTTTTGTTGCCAACGGCTTACTCGTATTTACAAATATTTTGAAATGAAAATTTTGGAAAATATAGTTCAGATGTTGTATTATTATATAAAAATGAAATGAAACAAACCAGCATTAGCTGTATTGTCTAAAAAATTCTTGAAAATATGCCTTATTTTCATCGAATTAACCTTAACCCCCCCCCCCCCCCCCCCTCAACTAACCTGGATAAAATCGAGCAAATAGTTCTTGAGATAATAATTCCTAAAATTCACCTACTTTTTCCGCTGTCTACTCGGATGTTCCCCCTTAAATTGGTTGTTACTTATCACGTTAGAGCAATAATCCTTTCAATTATAGAAGAACCAAAAAATTTCATTACTAAATTAAATACTTCTATTACGCTAGTATGACACTGTATGCCACACTGTCAAATACTCGATTATTTTCCCTAGCAAATGCTTTCAGATAGTGTAATCGTCAAATTGTTTGTTTGTCACATTGTTTTATTTGCTGCTCTACACAGTCTATTTGTCAGAACTGGCATACAATGTTATACTAGCTTTAGGCTGTACCTATGCAATGGTGCTAAATATTTGACCAAAACAATATGACAAAAAATTATGTCAAATTTCTCAGGCAAAATAGGCCTTGATAAAGAGAACAAATTGCCAAACAAAAATTTGATGGTTATACTATCTGCCTGCATTTACCAACGAAAATATTCAAATATTTGACAAAGTGGAATACAGTTCAAGACAAGCCGTACACAAACATTAAGTCACATTTGAAGTAGTCTTTTCTTATACTGAGGCGTTAAAAGAGTAAACAGATTTCGTCATTGAGTCATGGAGCTTAATTTTACATTACAAGTAATATGAAGTTATTATTGCATTGCACGAAAGTACCTACGCATTCACGAGAATTACTCATTGATTTATAAATTAGCCAAGGTTTTGAATAAAAAGATAAAAAATTCTCACAGTGTAAGCTAAATTCATCCACAAATCTATGAAGTAAAGAGAAGTATGTGACACACTATGCTACCTGGGGAAGCCCATATACAGCACATTTGCCGGCTCTTCATTCACATGTCGGTTTTATCAATGAAAGCTAACCCCTGACAAACTATGGCACCCCTACACAACCGAAACGAAAAGCTCAACATAAATTTTTCCCGCGCTAAATTTAACATAACTCCTTACATGCGATTTTCATATCTGGCATTTTCCACGTCAATAGTCTAGACAAATTCGAGAAATCCGAGACTTTTCCGTCAAGCCCAAGCCGCCAAGCTCGAGTGTAGGTAAAGGTGTCTTGTTGGCCTTACAAGCGCCAATGTTGATGCTGTGGGGCGATTCAGGCGGGCCGTTGGAGCATCAGCCAAGCAACAACAGCAAAATCTGAGGAAAAGCACACGATAATGTTGTTGTGTTTTATGTTGAGCTTGACGCTTGAGTATATGCTTGAAAACCCCATCCATACACTATACCGACTACAAGACGAGGGCCTCTTTAACCCACGACAACAATGCCTCAACGTTTCAGTTGCGATTTTGCTTTCGAAACGACTAAACACGCGGCTTCCTCTTCTAAATACCCCGGTTAATAAAAACACTTTAGGATATTCGGACGGGAAGGAATAATTCAAAATCTGTCTACCCTTAAAACCGGTTGAAAGTTACCGGGCAAGTTGAAAGTGATTGAACGGGCCCGAAAAAAAAATCCAGTTGAATTCAATTTTTGAATTTTAGTTGAACGTGATTTTATCTTACTAGCAAAATTGTGTTAGTTTTTGTGGAAAAAAATTGTTTTTTTTTAACAAAATTTGGTTTTATACAAATTTGGTGTCAAGTGTTTTAAAAAAAATTAAAAAAAAAAATTAAGAAAAAATACCAGTTAAAAGTTTTTATTACTGTTTTTGGTGCACTCAATCAGTGGTAAATGTCTTAAAATTTTTTTGTTTTAATAAATTTTTACTCAAAGTTTTTAAGGGTTTTGAGTGATAAGGAAATTGATCAATTTTCAAAATATTAATAATCGAAAATTTAAAAAAAAATCATGATCACACTGAATAGGGGAGTTAATGTGTTTTTTTGGATGTATGTCGTATTTGAACTTACTTGCCAACAGAAATGATTGTTTGTTTTATTTTTAATTTTTTTTTAATATTATCCCCTACTGGGTTTCTGGTTCACCTCCGTTTGTTTTTCTTAAGATATAATTTTGTGCGGAAGAAAAAACATTTTTTTTCTTACGCTACCAACCGTTGAACTGAATTAAATAGTACAAGGAACGACGATATGAATGACTGCAAGATTCTTTCAAGTAATACGTTGGGGTAGGCGTACCGTAAAATGACCTATCAAGTGCTGTGTGTACCTTTATAAGAAAAGTGGGTACCTTTTTTCTTCGAAAAAAATGCGCAACCTTAGGGAAGATAATTGTGCCGCGATGTAACGAAACAAAATTGGAATTTTATACTTTTCGTAATGCCGGCAGGGTTTTTATTTTTTATCTAATTTTTTTTTTCCGCCGTTGGTGCTACATAATACCACGTGTTTGTTTTTGGCGATAAAGTCGTAACGCTTTATTTAATATTTATGTTTCGAGTGAAACACATGTAGAGCTAAGGGAAATCGAGCCGCGTTGTAGCATAGCAACCTTGGCGCATGAATAAAATTTTCTCGAAGGAAAGCCCGATTTCCACCCGGAGCTACCCAAGTTCGATATGATTTATACACCCTTTTTTCCGTTTTGCATGAATAAGCTTCTCCCTTTTTCGAAAATTATAAATAGATCAGTCGATAGCGCTATTTTCGATAAATAAATCAAAGGTAGATAGAGTGAGAATTTTATTATCCGCTTGCTTCTACAAGGACATATTTCATGTGTAGTCGCTATTGGGCCCTTGAGAAAGTTCTTTGGCTCCGACTAATCGAAAAGTAATATGAATGACATCATCGATGGATAGGTGTAGCCGCCTACCTGCTCAACGCTCTAATTGCATTAACGTGACATTTCCATTAGGAAAATGCTAGTGCTAAAAAATGCGAAATGGTGTAATTGATTTTCATAAACATGAATTTGATAAGAAAATTTTGTATTTATGACTTTAAAAAAAAATCGTAGTACGCTTTATTTACAGAAATCTAATCTAATTTGAATGGTTTCCCACGGTAAAATAAAAATGAAATTCAAAAAATGTGTGAAATACAGGAATAATTTCTAATACCAATAGAAAAAAAAAATAGAAATTTATATAGGTATTTCCATTTTTATAAAAAAATTTTAATAATTACATAATTAAATAGTTTAAGAAGAAAATAAATTAAAAACATTAAAAAAGGTAGTTTAAAAAAATTAATTAAACGATAAATAAAAATAAACTATAAAAAAAACATTATCTTAACAAATAAATGAAATGATTCTAAAAAAAAATTAAAAACTAAATTAAAAGTAAAATAAAAACAGAAATACATGGAGTAAGAAAAATCTACATTTAAATTATAAAAAAGGTTGAAAAAAGGGAAAATTTAATACTTTGCTTTAACCGTGAAATTGAAAAGGGAATATAAGAAGTTATTAAAATCGAATTCAAATGCAAAAAGTGTATGGAATAAAAGAACAAGTTGTTAATACCGATAGAATTAAATAATAATTGGAAGCAAAATTAAAATAAAAATAATGAAAAAAAAAAATTTAAAAGTTAAAATAAAAAGAATAAAAAAAAAGATATAAAATAAACATTACTAAAACCAGATAAAAATACAAGAAAAATTAAAAAATAACATTAAAAAATATAAGGAAATAAAATTAATACCAAAAACTAAAGAGCAGAAAACACAAGTATTTGTTTTAATTTTAATTTGTAGAACTGGGATATAAATTTGAATAGTAACTTGCTAGAAGAAGTTAGAAAAGAAGTAATAAAAACCTTTCCAGAAATTATATAAGAAAATAATATTAATAAAAATTTTTTTTTTTAAAAAAATCAAAAAAATATATTAAATTTAAGAAATTAAAAACATATAAATATAGAAAAAATATTTAAAAAAATAAATTAAATTTAAGAAATTAAATGCAAATAAATATAGAAATAATATTTAAAAAAAATAAATTAAATTTAAGAAATTAAGAGCAAATAAATATAGAAATAATATTTAAAAAATTAAAAAAGGAACTAAATTAAAATAAAGGAACTAAATTTAAAAATTAAAAAAAAAAGAATTTAAATTTAAAAAAAATAAAAAAAAAAACTGAAATAAAATTTAAAAAATAGAAATTAAATTTAAAAAACAAAAATAATATTAAAAAATATAACTGATTAAAAAAACCAATTAAATTACATGAAAATAGAACAAAAATCTGTGGTAAAAAGCGATAACAGCTTATGTCGAGATAAGAAAACAAAATTTTTCACGTTTTCAATTGCATTTTTGAAAAGAATTGCCATTGTTTGATAGATTTTTATCTCATATAATTTTTATTACTGTGTTGTATTATTAAATTCAATAAAATAAGATCTCCTAATATATTTTTGATTAGTTTATTTATCAATTTTGATACACGTAACCGCCTAATTATTTTCTCGACTTAAGCTGTTATCGCTTTTTACCACAGAAATATAAGGAGCTGAAAGAACAAGAAAATGTTTATATTTTTATTTGTAACCCACAAGAAAAGTGACATAACTCAAAAAAATGTTTGGTGGAGCTTGCCCTTTAGAGTTTTTTTTTTGTTTGCTAAAATCCTCCACTTAAAAAAAATAAAAAAAAAAACTGAAATAAAATTTAAAAAATAGAAATTAAATTTAAAAAACAAAAATAATATTAAAAAATATAACTGATTAAAAAAACCAATTAAATTACATGAAAATAGAACAAAAATCTGTGGTAAAAAGCGATAACAGCTTATGTCGAGATAAGAAAACAAAATTTTTCACGTTTTCAATTGCATTTTTGAAAAGAATTGCCATTGTTTGATAGATTTTTATCTCATATAATTTTTATTACTGTGTTGTATTATTAAATTCAATAAAATAAGATCTCCTAATATATTTTTGATTAGTTTATTTATCAATTTTGATACACGTAACCGCCTAATTATTTTCTCGACTTAAGCTGTTATCGCTTTTTACCACAGAAATATAAGGAGCTGAAAGAACAAGAAAATGTTTATATTTTTATTTGTAACCCACAAGAAAAGTGACATAACTCAAAAAAATGTTTGGTGGAGCTTGCCCTTTAGAGTTTTTTTTTTGTTTGCTAAAATCTTAAACAATATGAAACCCATATCAATGTAAGATGATAGTTTTCAAAATATACAACTGTAAAAACGTGTGAGTAATACATAAGTTAAAAAAATCAAATTCAAATGAATCCTGTAAAATTTGGGTTTATTTGTTTTTGTGTAATTTTTCTTGTGGTTGTGCGATATGAATTACGGGAAAAAGAAAAACAAAATTTAATGGATATTATGTCTGAATACGAATTTGAAAAACGTTTTGAAATTGAATTGCTATAGCTTGAAGAAATAATAAGGGGCTTGGCTCATAATAATAATGGTACAATTTATCTTATGAAACTAGATAAGATGCATTTTTACACAGACTTAATTTAAATATACTTCAAATTTTTAGTTTTCTTACAGTGAATTAAACTGTGTAGTTTTCGTATAGTAGCAAAAATAGTCGGTTAATCGAAGAGAGTTTTGTGAAGGTCCGGTAGTTAAACCAAAATTTAATAAAATTCTGTCAACAGTCTGTGGGGTTAAAGTCGCAATTAAAATGTTCTCAACGGGCTTGTGAGCTACGAGCCTTTAAACGCGTTTAGGCATACGACGTACAGACTGACAGACGGACCTTTTTTTGGTTTTTGGGATCTAATGTGAAAATACAACATTTCAGGATTACAAGTTTTTATTGAAATTTCAAAGGAAATTTAAAAACAAAGTCATCTGGAGGGTAGCAATTAAAAACTATTTGGGGAAACCAGTACCTACCAGTACCAACCAGTACCTACAGCCGCACGTCTAAAATCTCGTGTTTACTACACAAATTGCGTTACTAAAATTTCATGCTTTTTTTTAATCTGTGTTCTGCTTACAAAGTAGCGATAATCTCGCTAAATTAAATACTTAACCCTTTATTAGACACAATTTAAAAAAAATTGTTAATTAAAAATTCCCAATATTTAGAAGAGATCAAAAATAAACTCAAAATGCTCCTAAATAACCATAATTAAAAGTAATAATAATAACTGCGAAAATTATTATTAAAAATAAAAGTGATTCAGTAAACTACTGCATATTTTTTTCTGAAGGTTAGAAATTGATTGAATCTGTCCGCTTATGTATAGAGTTGGATCAATTGGTGAACAATTATTTATGTTATTGTTTTATAGTCTAGTACAGAATTCCGAAAGGTAACGATAAGTTATGGTTTTCAATAAACCGAAAAAAAATTTATAAAAAAATATTTATTTTTCGAAGAAATTTGAAATTTTACAGTAGTGTCAAAATCCGTCTATGAGAGAACAGATTTATTGCTGCAATAGAAATATATGCCAAACGAATTACAACGGTTGCAGGAAAAGTTCCTATCCAATTGTTAGAACCGAAATTCTGGGTTGGCCGAACCGAACTTTTGTTTATTGGTATTGAATATATTTTCGGACATCTGAATTATTTCTCTAGTCAACCAGAATCTCTGAAAATTTTGATTGCCACAAAAGCGCGGGTTGTTGGGTAAACTCTAAAAAGTGGAGTTATTTTGTGTTAAATCCTACACTGAACTATTTTTTGTTACCTAGGAGGAGGTAGGTAGAGAACTTTTTCTAAGACACCATTTTCCTACTTCAAATATTATTTCTTACTTACTGACTTAATAAAACCCATGGCTGTAGGTCGGAATCGAACTCGTGTTGAAAGTTTTTGGATTGGCACGCGTAACCACTGCGCCACCGAAGATCTTTCATTTTCATTTCACTACGTGCAACTTAACTTAGTGTGGACTAGCTGAATTACCGCAACATGCATTCGGTTGGCGGAACACACATTCGGTTACCACAGCAGAATGATGTCGAAAATCGTTTGTGATAAACAATATTATATTGCAACAACCAAAATTATATTGCGGCAATCAAAATTGAGTTGCTTGACATTTTTCTTTTCGGTTCTTTCAACAGAATCGCGCAAACACAACATAAGTTAATTGTCTTGACAGAATGGTTCTATTGCACGTTTTACGTGTTTATTCCCTTAAACGAATATTTTTTGTACAGCCGAAAATCTATTGCTCCAAACTTAGCGTAAATAAACTTCGATTGCTGCAATGAAAATTTTATTGAAGCAATCTCTTGCCAACAAATTATTTCTCTCAGTGTAGAAGCAAAACCCAAAGTGTTTTTAAGTCAGAGTGGTTTATTAATAACACTGCCCCGATAGTGAAAAAGTATGGTTACTTCCGAAAATGGTCTAGGACATCCTTTCGAATATTTTTGATTTCGATCAACCGTTATTTAAAATACAAAATTATAATTTTGAAAATAAAAATTTTAACTTTTTGCTTTTCATATTTCCTTAAGACTATAGTTCTGATTGGTTCCTTTTCGAAGATTTGTTTTCTATTTTCAACAGAAATTGCCCTGTTATACACGACCTTTAACTCTTCATAGACAGGTCAATTAGTCCATGTTTCGGGATATATTAGAATTTATCAAAATTGACATGTGTATGATGGAGCAAAGGTAAGTGGAAATCATTTCGACAATTTTAAAGAAATAGATTTGCGATAATGCTTTAATAGTCTCTTAAAGGCGAAGAATATAGAGCAGAAGAGCGCAATATTTCGGGATTGTTCAAAAATTAATAAATGGCTAAAAGAAAACTAACTCTATTTCATAGCATTTTAATTGCTATTTATTTTAGTGCCCATATACGAATTATTATTGTACGGCTTAAATACAGGTCATCAATGATACTCAGGGCAACTGGTTTGCGGCTAATTATGAATTAATGAAAATGTTTACTGTATTATGCGATTTAATATGCGAATATCAACACCGGCAGATGTTCCTGATTTCTACGCATTGTGCCAGCCATAGCGGCTTTTTCCTTTGATTTTCCACAATAATTCTATGGTATGTTCGGAATGTTTGATGGGAAAAATTTTTGTATGATGATGAATAAAATTAAAAAAAATTAATTGATTACGAATGCATATCAAGGGAAAATATAATGTTTTTTTTAACATAGTTGAGGATAAATATTATGAGGAGAATGTACGAGATTTATTCAGTTGACGATAACATTTACAATACAAGTGATATGACAGACACATAAACATACAGGCCCCGTGACCTTCTCCAGTTCGTGTTTCTCGTGGCTCATTACTTTTCATCAGATGCATTTCGTTTTGAAAGTATTCATCTTCTTTTGAAGATCTCACAGAGGAAGAAAATCCATTTCACGGCTGAAAATTTGAAAGTCTCACTAGGTACATACGAACGATTTTATGATTTTATTCCAAAAAACAAAGTGGAAAAGGCCATCTCAAATTATCTCAATTTTTCACTTTGTCAAATATTTGACAATTTTTGATACCAAATGCTGTCAATTGCCAAATTTATTTGTCAAATTATTTTATTTGCACTATACAAGAAGGCGTGTTTTACCTATAAATTTTCAAGGAATTTGTTTGTAAACTTTTTTGATAAAAAATGCCAAATTTATTTGTCAAATTATTTTACATATTTGCACTATACAAGAAAGCGTGTTTTACCTATAAATTTTCAAGGAATTTGTTTGTAAATTTTTTTTGATAAAAAAAAGTTACAAAAACCTAGTTAAATAGTCATGCTAAGTAGGCCTTGCATAAAAAAATGTTAAAGTCTACTCTCTCGTAAACTTCCTCAGCTGTCGTAGAACTAGTTAAGCAAAGCCCGGATACGAACCACAATTTGAATAGGCGAAATTCAAATGAATGGCAGAGGAAACCGTAATCACTAAAAGCAGACGAAGGAGAAAATCAGATCAAACATTCTTACAATTAGTTAAGATTTAATTTGACTTAAAAAGAAACTAGTTCGAAGTTTTGGCCGTTTCCATCTCTATTTTTAATACAATTATAAAAACAGATGTTATGTAGGTACATTGTAAGTACCAGCCCGTAACCGTCACCGTCACACGTAAAAAATAAAAAATAGTAACCCTCACACAGTTGATATGCAGCCCATATATAAATTTGGCCCCAAATCAATCCGAAATCGAACAAATCGAATAAAATACAAACTAAAAATTTAAATTTTCTGCAGCCCATAGGGACTTAACCTAATAAAATCAGATTCCAGATAAATTTAATCCCAAAAAATTAATATTTCTTTGAACTTTTTCACAACTTTTACGGATGAGGAGTTGGTATTTTTGCATCACGACAGCGCTCAATTTTCTTTGATGTGAACCTAAAAAATTTTACTTCGTGTTTTCTTCGAACGAAGTACTAGCCCTCTGTTCTTAAGGGAAACAGTAAATTACATAATACTTAGATACTTTATTGATCTAAATTTAGGGAAAGTGGATTAAAAAATAAAAAGCCTTGTACTGATTAAGTTAAGGAAAATTCGGACAGAACTTCGGATTGTATGTTATTAAATTGAACTTTTTCGCGCAACTTTTCAAAAAGTCGTTGACTTCTGGTCTAAGTTGCTCTCGCTAAATTCGGAAATATTATCAGAAATACTCCGTACAATATATCGATACTCCAGAGGCATCCGATCGGGATTCTTTTTCCAATACTGAAATATGAAGCGGTCTAGCTGAACCTTTCGAGTACTTACGGACTAAATTCTGTTATTAGAAAGTGATTTAACAGCGAAAGTCAGTACTCCAAATGTACTGAAACTTAGTACTGTATAGAAGGAATTTTGCGATCCCTGTACAGTATTGTTTTTTTCTTAAATAACGAATTTATTCCTCTCAATTATTATTTGTTGTTACAGCTGCCGCTTTTGCGAATAGCTTAATAATTATGTAATTAATTATGCCCGTCAACTTTGTATGAGTACTTTGTAGTTTGGGGAATTTGAACTCGGAATCTTTTATTATTTGAACAATGCTTTACATCTTTAGGCTACACATCCTTAAACTTATATGTGCAATATTTCAATACCAACTAGTACTGACACAGTACTGACTATACGAATTTTCAAAGATGATTAAAAACATGTTTGTTTTTAATACTAGTAATTAAAACTCCTGAGAAGGACAAACTTGTACCCATCATTTGATAGTTCATATCATGTGAGAGGATTTTTTTCAAGCTTCGAACAGATACGCAGTCTCTTTCATATCAAGTGGTAACATTTGATTACTCATTAATTGCTGTCTTAAACTCTGCGTAGTGGCGTACAAGACTCATTATTTAGTATGTATATTGAATTCCTTTAATATAGCTTTAGCTTAACAATTTATAGCTCTAGCATAAAATTGTTATCTCGAAAATGTTTAAATTTTTAAGTAAGTAGTATCAGTTCTACTTCGGTACTGAAACGCAGAATTGTTTCAGAACTTGTAAGCTTGTAAGTCACTAAGCAAATTTCAATACAGTACTAGAAAAAGAAGTGCTCGGGTTTATTCCGACAGTATTCAGAACTGAAAACTGATATTAATGCGGAGAAATTCAAATTCAAGTTGACGGTATTCATTCTACCGTTTTTCAGAACTTAAAAAACTAGGATTAGTAGAAACTTACACCAAGACCAAACTGATGCTTTTACAGACTAAATAATAAAATGTCTGCAGCGAAAACCGCAAAGCTAACTAATTTTGTTTCTAACGGAAAAGTTGTTAACAAAATTAATTGTATAATCCATCTTATCGCATTTTCATAGTCGCATATAGCAAATATTTCAATTACCATAAAATCATAAACAAACACGAAATACGTTAAAACGTAAAACAATATGTAGAAAAGCAGTTACTAGAACTCGATGGTGCTGTGACTATAAAAAGACTATTCAAAAGGCCGTTATTTTAGAAAACACAACTCTCACACATCTAAATGAAATTAATTACAATGCACCTTTGTTAATTACCTTCACGAATGGATCCCAACCCACCTGAAATCGACACTATTCCAAACCGTGCGAGATACTAGAAAGAAGCATTCATTCGGTGTGACTCTTTAAAATCCGCAATCTTCGAAGTCATAAAGAATTTTCCAATTAATTTCCCGATGGCGGGAAAAATTTTCCAGCCCGTGAGCACGCGAAGGTAAGACAAAAAAATAATGGGGGCGTAAGACAGGAAAGGAACCTTCCAGCACCTCCTTCTCATCGACTTCATCGTATAAATTAAGGCTCATCAGCTCCTGTAAATGTCTTCTTTTGCCCAAGTGGTTTTCGAGCTCGTTCGCAAGCACCTCTTCCGAGGTTACGTGCACCTTTTTCACCTTAATTTCCATCCCGGTACCTTTTGCTTTAATTTTTGATTTTTAATCTCTCTTACGATTTTAGCATTGTCGCTGGTGCTACTGTTGCGGCCCACCTCTACCTTCAAGGTGGCAAATTAACATATTACAAGAGTGAAATTTAACAAATGGTACGAGACCGTCTTCGCGCGGGGTAGCATCTTAAGATAGGAAGGTTCCTTACCTATTAAATTTCAGGGGTGCCATCTTTGTGTTGGGTCTTGAAGACAGCGCCATTCGAAAGTGTGGTTCAAAATTTAATTCTGGTTGTTGTTTCTTTTATTGCACGGTTTTTTTTCGGTTTCACGTTATCTTATAAGACTCTATAAAAAGACCTTGTGCGTTCAGAATGATGAATTCGTAATATTGGCGGCATTTTCAAGGCCTTATCACACATGAGCATAAGTAACTGACCCGCAAAGAGATCTCTTTTCTTTATAATGCGAATAGCAAAATTAATTCATATCATTATCATTAACAGGTTTTCATCGGACTTTTATATAATTTTTTTATGTAAACTCACTTTTTACCAAGACGGGTTTTTCGTTCAATTTGATAATGAAACTGCGAGCAAATAAACGTTTTGAATTTAATTTGATGACGGACTAAACGAATTTCTTGTCTATTCGACATAAATAAAAAAAAAATCACAGACTATTTTGGTACAATACAAATGGCAATCGCCCCTTAAAAAAAACTACATTTGAAAGGTCGCGGACTTTATTCGTTTTTAATCAAAATTTGAGATATGATTGAAAACGAGACCCAAAAACAATATTATTCATGAATGGGTTCTAGTAAGTGTACATCCGCCTCTCTTTTCTCAAAAAAGTCGCATACACTTTTTACCTTATAATTTCATTTTTGGAATTTTCATAATTTTATCCAAAAAAATTTGTAAAGACCACTATTTTATTTCAAGTATTGTGAAATTAAGAAAGTTGCTATCTTAGATTTTATTTTATTATTTTAATAATAAAGCATTGCATATAAAATAATAAAAAAAATTTCAACACTGAACAGTTTTTTTTTAAGTTTTAGGAATAATAAATTCAAATAAAAAAATTTGTCCGTCTGACCGCCGTACGCCATCCACCGTACGTTAATGTGTTTGAAGCATCGTAGCTCCCAAACCATTTGACTTATTGCGGTCAAATTTATTTAGTGCGTAAATTTAGTATCTATA
The DNA here is from genome assembly GCA_951812415.1 of Beris morrisii. NCBI lineage: Eukaryota > Metazoa > Arthropoda > Insecta > Diptera > Stratiomyidae > Beris > Beris morrisii. The sequence continues at coordinate 54,762,413 of OX638310.1, read as the reverse complement.
GTCGTCAAAAATTTGTTTGTCAAATAATTTTTTTTGACCGAATTTTTTGAACATAGAGTTTTTTTTTTAACTAAAATATTGGACAGCAATTTTGCAATTTGTTACTTTTTTGTAGACACTATACACATGTAATATCTGTTTGAGGTTTTTTGAGAGTAAAACTTTTAATAGTATTTTAAATGTTTATGAAATAAAAAATTCAATCCCATTAAAATTTTGTTTAATATTCCACTAGTTTGTTCGAAAATAAATATAGGGATTTACTAAATAATAAATGAAAATTTTGATGACCTATAAAAATGACCTTGCTGATGTATTTTTATACTCTAGATGAAATCTGATTTCCATCTTTTCACTGCACCCTGCAGTTTGTCACACATAATTATAACCTGGTAATCATGTAAATTACTTTGTAATCCTTTAGTTAGCTTAAGCTTAAGCTTAAGTTTAAACAGGCAAGGTTTTTTCTTTTTACTTTTCCTTGGCAAATTATTATATATATATTCATATTATATATATATTCCTATTATGATAAGTCTAATCTCTAAAACATTTTTGCTCTGTTAATGCATTTTAAATTATTATAAATAAATATTGTTTGAGTTTGAGTTAGATGAAATCTGAGAGTATTATAAGTTGAATCCAGCCCAAAAGTTTCTAACGCATAGAATCGAGCCGCGGACGAAAAAAAGTTTTATATTATTTTTTGTTTATTTGTGGCCAAAAACTCCAAAGCCACTTGACGTCTGTCCGTCCGTCCGTCTGTCTGTCCGTTAGCACGATAACTCAAGAACGCCTTGACCTAGGATCTTGAAATTTTGAATCTGAATGTTTGGTTGAATTTGTTAGGCTAAGTTCGTTAACGGCAAAATCGTCCTACTCCTTCAGGTAGCTGCCACACAAAATGTCCTTAAAACGCGTGTTCAAGAATATTGACCGATAACTTCAGAAGGGTTTGAGCTACGACTTTGAAAGGGAGATATTGACATGGAGTAGGGGAAGTTTGCGGCTACTTGTCGGAATACTGACAGGGCACTGCTTGCTAGGGAAGCATGCTATGCGTATGGGGATTGCTGACTCTGACGTGTGCAAGTATTGCCTTGACCTATATGCTGAGGAGGACATCACCCACATTTTGTGTGAGTGTCAGGCGGTTGCAAGGAGGCGATTGAGGTGGCTGGGCAGTCTTTTCTTTGACAATTTGGAGGATCTGAGGTCGATAGGGTATGATAAGCTAGTCAAGTTCTTTAGGGATCTGGGTTGTTTAGGGGATGTTTAGTGACCTACGAGGCTCTGGAGGGATCGCTATGGGCCCTTTTGGTGCCTAGTGTGCGCTGTGCTGTGGCTCAGCGCTTCGCCCCTTCTTCTCTATATGATATCCGAAAAATTTATTTATAAGAAATAAAATGGCGACATGTTAAACAAATTTTATTGAAGAGGTGAAAACGTAAAAAAGACACTTTTACACTAAAAAAAAAATTATAGTTTCGTCAATGTTCAATATTTTTTCATAAAATTTTGGTGTTTCATTTCTTAGATATGCTGATTTTGGAAAAAAATAATATAGTAGTATAGTGCGCGTTCCGAAGAAGGTATTTATTCCGACATATGGAGAGGGTCCATCTTACGCCCAAAGTTTGTCGTCGGGTCGATTCTACCACGTGTGACCACGAAGGATTATCCTGCGTCTACACTGGCAATTTATCTGGCAATGGCAATAACAAAGGCAATATTGCCATACACAAATTGACAGTGTAGAGGCATCAAACGCATACGGCAACATTGCTCTTGACATTGCCATGGCAATCATTGCCTTGTCAATTTTGAGAGCAATATTTCCAGAAAACGAGCGTCGCTTGTCAACATATAGGAATAAGGTTTTGTTTGTTTTGATCGCGAAATTGCTGAAAATAAGTTGACTAAGGAGAAAACTATTTAATAGATTTTTTTTTTTTGATGCAATGTCCGGCATTTTGCTTTGCTTCAGAACTTGACAATTCGAATTCACTCGCTCAAATGAAAATTGCCTGGCAATCAAATGCCCACTCATTACGATTTGACATTTAACGCAATAGAATATTGCCATTTCCATTGCCAGATAAATTTCCAGTGTAGACGCAGGGTTAAGTAAAATATAAAATAAATGCCAACAAAACAGGTAGTTTCTGAACCAAGTTCATTTCACAAAAGTATAAGTTGTTCACTAGGCATGCTCGAATTGCTCTAAACTGGTTGGAAATGGACGAATGGCGACATATCAAGTTGAATAACACATAGAAAGATTTTCTTGCTCTGACACCGCAAAAACATAATCTTTCAATGTTATAGCGCAAACAATTGTTGAACAAACCAAAAACATAATCAGCGAAACTGCTTTCAGTTTTCACATAAAGTAGCCAAGTGCTAAAATATTTCAAAGTGTTAATTACCTATTCACTTAACAAGTTAATATTTGACAATTAACATTTCCAATATTCATAAAGAGATATTTATCCGGTCTTATCTCCACTAGAATTCCCTAACTCTAACGCAAATTACAACGCAATCATCATCTGAAACAATTCCCCTGTGGCGCCAATAATGAATAAAGTTTTGTTATTAATTATGGCAACAAATGGGCGCTATAATACGTAAACAATGTTCTAGCTATGAGGTCGTAGGAGTACGTAGGATGTGAAATAATGTCCCACTAGCGCTATAATTGATTGCAAATACAAGTTAGTTTGCCCGGCTAACAGATAGATGCGCTGGATAACGAAATATCAGCGATATTTATGCGAAACAATTTGCTTTTTTGGGGGAAAGCAAATATAGTGTCCATCAGTCCGGAACTGAGTCCGGTGAATAATTTTCCGACGAAAATTAGCAAATAGTAACGACAGTTGTTATTTTGGGCATATTGTGCGCAATTTTATGGAACCGACTAAACACATGAGCTGGCATATATGCCAATCTCTGACTATCGTATTTATCTAGAGACCATTGTTTAGGATTAACTCAAGTTTCAATCCTCAACGTTGCTGCCACACTACTCCCACACCACCCGGTCCTCATAGACGTGTCCATCTAGTGAATATGTGTTGACAATTTTCCTGCTTATTTAACGTTTTTGTGTATGGCAATTGACGTTTCGCCCTTATTTTCTTACCGAAACAAAAACACACCATCTATAGCAAATAACTACCCAGTTATTTTCTGACAGGATATCCCCGTGTGATTCATTGTCCTGGATTTTGCGAACAAGATTTACTACGGGGGATTGTTTCAGGACCAAATGGTGCAAATAAACCAGTCACCGTTGTCGTAGCACTTCTATAGAATTTTATATTTCGGGATAGGAATGCGATACGAGTGGATTTTCGGTAAAACTTTAGCTTTGAAATTCTACGGGTAGGTAGGTAGTTACCGGGGTAGTTACCGGGGTACATACTCGTTGTAGGTATTTGCAGAGTGTTCCAATGATTTATTGATGATGACATCAGTTAATGTCGATGTTCTTTGGGGGGAAAAAAATTGATAACCCAGAACGGATATGACCTTTTCCTTTCTTTTCAATCCAATTGAATTTGATCATCAAGTTGAGGAAATGAGAAATTTCGGAAACCGAAATAATAAAAAACAAAACCGATTCGCATCGCCAAAAAAACAATTGAGCAATATTGATTAAAATCAGACTAAGAAAAGAATCACTAGGGGTTGATATGACTTGTAATCTGAGATCACATTCTTTTCGGATAAACATCGTAATAAAAAAATTTAAGTTCACTCTGAGGAACCTCCCAAGTCACTACTGAAACTTTCCTCAGTTCTTTGAAATGGCTTATAAAAGGACCCTATCTCAACGATCTCAAATACCATCTTATAGAATTTCTATAACTCGAAAAGATTTCCTTCAACTTCGACTTAATCCTGTTTTTTTTTTTAGGTGTCATATTATAGTCAGTGCTGTTTTCTCAAGCGTCCCGGACATAAGCAGGTCGAGTATTTTGTTGTTATTGTTGAGAAAGTGAAAAAGATCTGAAGACAAGAATTTCATGACACTTTTCATCCTATTGTCGTATAAAGGCTCCATTGAGTTTGAGAAACCGGAATAGAAATTTTCACCTGGTATAGTGAATTGTGATGTGTGATCAAAAATGATGAGAAAGTTTCCTCTCGAATGATTTTCCAGAGATATTGTTGTACTATTTTTGGAATTAGCTAGTCCTAGGAATTTGAAGAAGTCTAAATTCTGCGGGATTTTTGAGGATTTACCTACCACATATTCGTACTGTTGTGGCAGAAAAACGTTAGTCGTCAATTGAAAGGTTTCACATTAAAGAACGCGTAAAATTTGGAGTTGTTAAGCCGAGAGTAATAACTGCAAGGCAAATATTACACAATTTTACGCGAAAATTCATCTACCTGGAACAGATAGTGAAATGCGTGCATACTTAGTTATTTAACTTCGTGGACAACACTTTCACTGTTTAATGCAGTATATCGAAAAAAAATTGAAGTACATCGGTGCCAATAGTTCCCACAATGAGGAGTGTCCTTCCAAAAGGGGACATTTCCATTTTATTTTTTTAGTACAAGCAAAACACTAATTCGTAAAGAACCCTACTCATACGTTAATATAATAGAATCATATTATTTGTTTTTATTAAATTTATTATGAGCAAGCATATAAAAGAGTAAGCACTAAGAATTCGATTCAGTGCACCCAAGAAATGTAGTCAAATTCAGTATTAAAGGATAACAATGATTGAAAACAATAACAACAAAAAAAAATCAAAAAATCCTGAATCCTGGTTTATATAAAAACGCCGTGGAAGGAGAAATTAATTCGTTATCTAATCAAACCTAAGAGATATGTCAGAATTCGTGAAAATGCATACAAAGTCCTTACACTTCTCTTAGTAGTTAAATATTAAAAACTACTGTATTTGGATTTTAGGCAATTATATAAAAGGTCCATGGAAGGAGAAATCAAACGTAAGAGATGTCAGAATTCGTGAAAATGCATACAAAGCCCTTACACTTCTCTTAGTAGTTAAATATTGAAAACTACTGTATTTGGTTTTTAGGCGATTATATAAAAGGTCCATGGAAGGAGAAATCAATCCGATATGTAATCAAACGTAAGAGATATGTCAAAATTCGTGAAAATGCATACAAAACCCTTACACTTCTCCTAGTAGTTAAATATTAAAAACTACTGTATTTGGTTTTTAGGCGATTATATAAAAGGTCCATGGAAGGAGAAATCAATTCGATATCTAATCAAACGTAAGAGATATGTCAGAATTCGTATGCATATAAAGCCCTTACACTTCTGTTAGTAGTAAAATATTAAAAACTTCTGTATTTGGATTTTAGGCGATTATATAAAAGATCCATGGAAGGAGAAATCAATTCGATATCTAATCAAACCTAAGAGATATGTCAGAATTCGTGAAAATGCATACAAAGTCCTTACACTTCTCTTAGTAGTTAAATATTAAAAACTACTGTATTTGGTTTTTAGGCAATTATATAAAAGGTCCATGGAAGGAGAAATCCATTCGATATGTAATCAAACGTGGAAGATATGTCAGAATTCGTGAAAATGCATACAAAGCCCTTACACTTCTCTTAGTAGTTAAATATTAAAAACTACTGTATTTGGTTTTTAGGCGATTATATAAAAGGTCCATGGAAGGAGAAATCAATTCGATATAGATATCGAATTGATTAGAATCAAACGTAAGAGATATGTCAGAATTCGTATGCATACAAAGCCCTTACACTTCTGTTAGTAGTAAAATATTAAAAACTTTTGTATTTGGATTTTAGGCGATTATATAAAAGGTCCATGGAAGGAGAAACCAATTCGATATCTAATCAAACCTAAGAGATATATCAGAATTCGTGAAAATGTATGGAACCACTTTACACCCATTAGGGATTGAATATCTAAAAATCGTTAAACTCATTTTTAACGGGAGTATATTAAATACCCGTGGAAGTAAAAAGGAATTCGATATCTGATCACATCTAAGAGATATAGTGGAATTCGTGAAAACTTTTACAACCGATTACACCTCCATAGGGGTTGAATAAAAACAGAAATTATAAAATTAGTTATTAGTCGATTCCATAAAAAGCCGTGCACGTAAAAATCAATTTGATATCTAATCAGACCTAAGAAATATAACAAAATTCGTGAGAATCTATGGCCTCCTTTTCACTGATTATTTTTTTCAGGAACTGTTTACGAGATATGAATTTTAGAATGTTCAATTTTTATCGAAATGGATCCACTATCATACCTCGTTCACAATACTTTAGTGAAGAAAAACAACCAAACATGTAATAAAACAACAACAAATTATTAAAAAATACAAGAAAAAAAATTTAAATCTTGCAGATATTACACTGTAAGCCACGTTGTCAAATATTTGACTAGTTTCGCGGAAAATATTCAAAATAAATATTTTTCTGTCAAATTGTTTTTATTTTTCAAGTTTATTTCGGCCGAAAATTTCACTTAATTTTCCGTCAAATATTTTTAGTCAAAGATTTGAAAATAATATAGTGTGAAAGCATGAAAAAAAAGGAAAAACAATTTTTTTATTTGTTTATACTTACGTTGTAAGTCAAGGACTAATTTCAGTTTTATACGAAAAAAATTATTATCAGTAGCAGAGTGTTTGCCACATTGTCCAAATAATTAAATCTTTCCGGAAATTCGTAAAATTTATGTTTGACAAATTGTTTTATTTGGCCGAAACAATGCTTGAAACATTTCACTTAATTGTTTGTAAAAATTTTATTTGACAGCATGTCATAAAACTTCTAATATACTGTATGACACGCCGTCAAAAACAACTCCTTATCAATGTGAAGTACACAATATATCAAGAAAAAAAGATAAACAAAAAATTTGACAATTATACTATTTGACTGCATTTGTCAGCGAAAGTAGACAAATATTTGGCAAAGTGGTATACAGTCACATTTGAAAAAGAAGAAAATTCTGAATAATTCTCTCGACACGAAAGTTTTAATTTTTTATGAGCTAATTCGCCCCGTTACTTTGAGGAAATTTTCTAACAAGTTGATATTAAAAAAATGTAAAAAAAAAGTTTTAAATTTTACATAGCTGTTTTTGAATATATAAAAATTTCAAATACTACAGAAACTTAAAGCCAATCATGTTAATACTCTAGACTAGGCGATATCCTAATTTCAGATTAATTCTAATATGCGATAATTATAGGTAGGGAGAGGAGTGCGCATTACGTGTCCAGACCGCAGCTGAACATTGACTCAAAATCATGAATTTTTGGAAGGTGATTACTCCCTGTAATATATTTCATGACTAAAAAAGATATTTTCAAACGAGAAGAAAATTTTGATTTTATGTTACTGAAATTTTGTCTAAACTTCTACGATTCTGTGGCCCACTTAAGGGGGTCCTATGTGACGGACACTTTTCCACTTAGTCTAGGGTTTTTTTTTTAATCTTTACCTGAGTGCAGTTTTGTTTTAATAAAATATTAAATCCGGCTCTTTTTAAATTTAAAAAAAAATTAAATACCAATAAAAAGAGTTGTTACCAATTGTTTAAAACAATTTTCCAATAGCTTTTTTTAAGAAAATTGTTTTTTCTCAGTTTTGATCTTAACCCACAAACTCTAGGCACAAATATAGGAAACTTCAGAACAATGGTTTTAAATAAAAATAAAATTAGAAGAAGAAAGAATACATATTATACACCTGTAAGAAATTTGAGCAAAATCCATTGAACCGATTTATTTTTAGAGATAAGAAATCAAGCGGCAAATTCAAAAATAAGTCAGAGCTCCAAGATGGGGATTTTCAAGACATATGGAATTACGACTTTATGTCGCCAATCACATATGCTTCAAATCAAATATAATCAACTAATACAGTCCCCGGACACGGTTCAATAACTCCACTACTTATATTTACATTGGACAGGCAATTAACATTTCCGCTGATTAAAAAATTCATCAAAACTAAATCGAATTAGCAAAACAAACAGTCTTATACGCAGTGTAATTTAAACCGCGTCCAACATATGAAAAGCACTTTAGACATCACTGGAACGAGCCTGTAATTATCCCATCAAAACATGACATGCTGTCAGGCACGAACATCCCAAACATATCAAATTGTCCAATTTAAGATACGGCCATCTATCCCTTAAGACCATTTAGTTCGATTCCATATAGCACCACACCCCCATCGAACTATTGCTCTTCGGCGCAATAGATCCATCCTACCTCAATAAGACCGCCAGGAATGTAGGACCTATTGGTCCTAAGGCGGTATAGTGCGAAATTTATTCCCGATCTCTTCGATAAGCTTCGTCAGCTTACCAATTCGCTTTCATCATTGTATCGAAATCCGATGGCCCATTACAGGATTATCTCCTTAAATTATGGACGACTGACTTGATATAGGACACCGAAAAAAAAAATCCGGAGCAAAAAATATTGAACTTAAACCGATTAGTAGAACGCCTTCAAGTATTTCCAGCGGAACAATTTCGTTAATCGACCATAAGTGCTCAATAGAACCAATCGCTGCGACGTGGAGGACCACAGCGAATCCGGAATTTAATCCCAAAAACTTCTCGTCCTGCCGATATCCTTGACGGGGGGCTACAGTTTCACTTCAAAAGCGGCTCTAAAGTGAATTTCTTTCCGTTTAAAAATTTTTCGCTTCCAGTATCGTATCCCACGGACAAATTGAATTAAAACGAACATAACCTAAAAAAAATATGGGAAAAGCCAAGGGTAAAAGGCTCCATATTATGTAATAAAAATAGACCGTCTTTTTTCCCTTAAAGCGGCCGGACGACCGTGAATTTCACCTCGAGGTCGCGTTTCATCGATAAAATATTGCACAAATTGATGGCACGAGGCAAAGCTACGCCGGAATTCCAGCGTTGTATTAGTTTACGAATAAATAATTCAAATTTGAAGCTGACTTCGAGAAGAACGTTACAACTTGAAAGTAGGAGAGAACGGGGCACAATTTCTGATAATTTCGAAACGGAAATAGAGTCTAAAGACAGTGCTGTTTAATGAAGTTTGCGGAATTGAATTAGCTTAGGATAGAGGATGAGACTGACGCTAGTTCGATTATTAGTAGATGTAGCTCAAGATATAGAGAAAATGGGCAATGTAGGTCATCCCGGAATAGAAATATCGCGAAAAGTGAGCACACCCTACTAGTAACGCCCCCAATCGACTTAGAAAAAAACTTTTTACTTGACACTCTATCCAAAAAGAACAGATCAGTTTTCCAAGTGTAGACCTTGTGAGTAATTCCAATCCAAACCAGATAAAATACTGAATCTCGATTTATATTATAGCTGCGGCTGTCCCCTTATATTGTACCCATTTTTTCGGACTGTGTTGTATGGTGACTACTCAAAATTTCCAGCACTAATCAACCAAAGGGTCATTCCATCAAGAATCGCCAAAAATTACGAAATTTGTGACCTTACCATCGCCGATTCTTTTGCAAATTTATGTACTCGAAGAATTAGTTAAAAAAATATATAATTTAAATTTTTTGTTTCCATCTCATTTTACTTTATTATTTTAATAATAAAGTATTTTTTGTTAGTTATGGTGTCCAAGTCCTCTTTGAAAATTCATATCTCTGGTAATTTTACTTTATTATTTTTTAATAATAAATTATTGTTATCGACCTGAAATTTCAAAAAAATTTGCTACCCTGAAATTTTGTATTTTCACGTTTTAGGACTAGTGGACCCCAAAAAAGCAAAAAAAAAAAAATGTCCGTCTGTCCGCCGTAGACGCCGTACGCAAAACCGTTTGAAGGTGCGTAGCTCACAAATCCTTTGAGATATTAAATTGAAATTTTTATGGTGGGTAGATTGGGTGAACCCCTACGACTGGTATATTTTCGAGGGGTGGGGTACAAGGGGAGAGGGGAGGGGAGCGTTTTAGACGAAAAATTTTGATTTCTAGATCTCAGGAACCACTTATGCTAGGAGGCTGAAACTTGAAACTTATATAGTACTATGATAATGGACTCAATTGCAAAAAAATGGTCGATATTAGTTAAGGGGTGTGGAAGTGGGGGGGAAAACAATGAGCCTGAAACGCATGAAAGACGAGATTGAAACATTCTAAAATCCATATCTCCTGAACAATTGATGTCAGAAGATTGAAACTTTTTTGTTGTCCTTAGGAATACTTCAAGATTAGACAAGGACTAAAATTTTTAAGAGGGGTGGTGGGGTGTAGGAGTGGGGGGTGAAAAACTTTGGATTACAATATCTTCCGAACCAATTACACCAGGAAGATAAAATTTAGTTTCTGTATATGGGATCACAAGAGGAGTCAACCGAAACTAAATTTTTTGAGAGGGGAGATGGAGCACGAAAGTGGGGGGACAGCAATTTTTCAAAAAAATTAATTTTTATATCTCCGAAACCGTATCAGATATGATCTTGAAAATTTTACAGGAGTTGGAGTCGGTAAACTTCTAATAGGGAAAAAAAATTTGGTGGTGTGGGTGTTGGGGGTGATGGTGAAAGGGGATAGAAAGGAAAACACTCTGATTTTTATTTCTCGAAAACCATATTGAATAGAAAGCTAAAAATTTAGGATTATATAGAGCCACTATGGAGACATCCTAGAAAAATAAAATGTTTGATAGGGGTATCAAGGTACGGGGGAGAGGGGTGGTTTTTTATATCTCAGAAACTGCTTATGCTAGAAAGTTGAAACTTAGTACGTATATGTATATGTACTATTAGAGTAATTAAAGCAAAAAAAAAGTTCAGATTTTTATTGGCGTTCAGAGGTTGAGTAAAAAAAATGTCCGTGAATCCACATTTTCACAAATTTCGTTAAAACTTTTAGACATGTCGAGCTATCAAAACAATTTTACTTCTGCGGGCTGTTTATATAAGCGCCTACTAACGATCTTCAAAATTTTTCGATATCCAACCCCTAAGGGGGTGTAAAGTGGTTGTGTACATATTCACGAATTCTGATATATTCCTAAGGTATATATTGAGACTTGGAATTCACGTTTACTTCTATAAGCTTTAAACGTAGTCGGGGAAAACCCCGATTTAAGTATTTTTCTCTATTAAACCCCCTGGGGGTATTGTTCAAGTTTTCACTGATTCCGAAAATCTCTTAGGTTTAATGTGATCGAATTCGCTTTTACTACTATGAATTATTCTATTGATAAAAATAATACGTAAATAAATAAAGAAAATCTGCCAACAGTCTGGGCGCAACTTTATTATTTTATGGGTAGAAGTCCGAAACGTGTTTAATGATGAGATGCGGTGTAGGCTACTATGCGACTGACAACCTAAGAAATAACCAGGAGGCTATTTGGAACGATATTTTTTAGGTTGTCAGTCGCATAGTAACCTACACCGCATCTCATCATTAAACACGTTTCGGACTTCTACCCACAAAATAATAAAGTTGCGCCCAGACTGTTGGCAGATTTTTATCCTAGAATAATTAAATAGGGCTTATTTTAATGGGGAGGTTGTCGCAATATAAAAAAAACGAATAAAAATTATCCTTGAAATTTTTTTTAAGGATAACGATTTTGTCCTTTATCATTGAATATCTCAAAACCAATTTTTTTTTATTTTTTATTTTTTTATATTTCGTAGGTTATATTGTTTTACAAAACTTACCAAAAAATTAACTTGAGATCTCAATGGGATCGGGGTCAAAAAAATCGAAGAACATCAATGCTTCTCAATTATGTTATAATTGTAATTTTTCTATAACATAATTCAAGGATAATGGACAAAATCGTTATCCTTGAAAAACAATTTCAAGGATAATTTTTATTGGTATTTTTTTTATTTTTTATTAACCTCCCCCTTGAAAATAAGCCCTATTCAATTATTCTAGGATAAAAATTACCAAAGATATGAATTTTCAAAGAGGGCTCGGACACCATTTTTGCGGAAACTTTAACATACTATAACTAACAAAAAAAATGAGATAGAAACCAAAAAATGAAATTATATTTTTTTTTCACTAGTTCTTCAAATACAAAAATTTTCAAAAGAATCGGCGATGGAAAGGTCACAACTTTCATAACAAATTCTTAGTTTCTTAATTTCTTGGCCACGAATTTTAAGGACTTTTATATGGATGTTATCTAGTACTACTTTAAAACACACGAACTCACTTTTTACTCTATGCTCGAATCATATAATAGTTTGGATTTATAGCCCAAAGCGTTCTGGAGTTGACGTGAATTTGAACGAAACCAATTTTTTTTTAAGGACACTTGTGTGGTAGATATTTGAAGGAGTACCTTGTTTTTTTATTGTTCTTATTGCCATAGTTTCATTTGATCAGAAATTATGTTATGAAAAATTTTCAACTTTTAGCTGACTGCGGGACTTTTGTACACAATAAAGTCGAGTGGATTTTGCTCACTTACGAACTCAATCGCACTTTTTACTCAACTAACTAATTGGTGTCAAATTTTGACTTCCAGGCTTAACAATTTCATAGTGGGTTTCATAAAAAGAAAGCATAAATTTCTCCTCCCGGACTGTAGTCGAAAGAAGCTCTAGCTTAAACGGATCTGTAGTTAACATCCAATATAAGTAAATACGTATTTTAAGAACGTTTGTATGGTCGTACCTGTACGAGTGAGTGGATTTCGCTCACTATAGAGCCCATCCTAACTTTCTGCACAAATTTTTTCTTGTGCGTTACGAAATTTTAAATTACTAATTTTTGAAGGAGTTTTTTATGGCGGCTATACGAAATATTCACTTTTTTGTCATATTCATTATTTCATCTAGAGCTATTCAAAAAGGGGCTTGGCCGAAAAATAGATGGGCTCCATTTTTAAATCGGGTTACATCTGAATAAATAAAATAAAACAAATAAGTATTCAAAAATTAAAGTATTCAAAATATTTTGCTTGAGTCGGTCTGAAGTTAACGATCAATGTTCGTGAACGCATTTTTTAAAGACTTTGGGTATGCGAGTTACGTAAGGAGTTGTGGAATTCACTTACTAACAAAATTGGACATTTCCTTTATTAGTTTTAAATTCTTGCGAATTTTGGACTTCGTGACTTGACATTTTGCTGAGTTATAGGCGTGCCGGAAGAAGAATGATCAGATTTTTCAGAGACTTTTGTATGGAGTCTATATGAAGTTTTTTTTAAATATTAAACTTTTTAACTGAAAATAAAAATTTTAAAATCCTAACTTGTAGAGATCAGAAGTTATATTCTGATATTTCTGAACATGTGTTTTAAGAAATTTTATGTGTGGGAGGTTTAAGAAAAGATTGGAAAAATTTTGCCCACTAAGTAACATGTGTTCAAACAAATTTCAACTTCATACATCAACCCGTTTTATAAGCTATAGTGGCCAACATACCTCAGTGATTTTGATGCATTGAATTCGATACGGTTCCCCTTCCCCTAGGTAAGGACCGTGCTGGCATTGGAATTTTTGCATCTCTCTGTCGCTGGTGGAAGTAGACCTCAGCAGAATAAGAGAAAAGAAGAGTGATATCATCTGCAAAGCTAGGAGTGGATTGAGAGTAATAGAAAGGAAATCGCTGATAAAAGAAAAGAGTAGGCGAAAGAACACAGCCTTCCGGCACACGAACATTTATTTTAAGTTTAGTTGATTTGTGACCAACTATTTCAATCTGCTATTGAGGTTTACACAAAAAAACTTTCAGGGTACATGAAAACAGTTTTACTAAGAAGCGCCATGCCATACTCCATCAAACGCTTTTAAAATATCAAGAGTGATTCAACTGAGATTCGTCATACTGCTGAATAATCCGATGAATTTCTTCAAGTAAAATGGTGAGTAGGTCACTCATCAATCTTCTCAATTTGGATCCACGGTTGTTGATTATTTTGTGATTTCCACTATACTTCACAAGATGAAAGTTCATGGAGTCTCCATTTTTTTTATATAAAAGTGAAGTAATGCGGCAATTGATCTAATTTTGTGCGATTTAATTTTTGGGAATGAGCTAGACTTTCACAACCTTTTACGTAGCTGGTACTGCATTTATCCCGATAAGGATAAATGAGTTTGCGAAGAGATCGAATGAGCGGAGGTGTACACCTTGAAAGGACTTAAACAGGAATGCTATTTGGACTTGATGATTTATTGATATTAAAATTCTTGATATCCAAGCGATGACATGCATGACGGACGAATTCTGGGCGGAATTTGGGTTAATGATGGAAAAATCGATATTGGTCAAAAGATGGAGGTAAATACATATAAACGCCTTGACCTAGGTGTTAGAAAAAACTTTTCCATTGTTGGCAAAAGCTGAGATACAGCAAGGTCTGGATGTGGAGTATCACTGACTCAGCTTTAATATCCCACCACTTTTCATTTTAACATTTTTGGCGTTTTTGAGTACCTATGGGGCTTTCTTCTGATTTTTACTCCAGATACGATTCAGATCTTTTCGTCTTCCACAAATCATGACCAATCCATTCCACTATTTTGTGTTTATACGATACCTAAAGTCCCGTCAGTATTAAGATTTTTTATTTCACCCTATCCTCGAGAGAATCGACCTCAATACAATTATTTCTGCATCAGTTCATAAAGAAATACACCAAGTGCTCCACACTCCTCTATTCATCAAGAGCTCTGTTCATTGACTAATTAGTTTTATGGGATTTTCATTGGTCGAAATTGGATATTATGTAGTCCAATTCCTCCCTATCATCATATCCACGGTCAGACTCTTTATTTCGATTATTTATTGCCACTTAATTATGTCCGAATCCTACAAGGTTTGTCCCAACGATAGAAGAAATACCGGCACAGATATGAGGAAGTCCTTAATTTTATCGTTGACCGTGATTTAGATTAGCCCTTTCCCTTGACAATCATTTTTTCGTTCAACCATGTGAACGAAAAAAAAAATCGTTTTCCATCAAGGGATTTTCATTTTGGATTAGTCTGTCCGTTATTAGATGAGTGTAGAGGATTAGGGACTTAGTGACGATGATATGTGAAAGTTATAACGTTATTACGACATTTGGTCTTGCGTTTGTGGCAATAAATTCTTATTTATGAAATATGACGGTGCTCTCTGTGGGGTTCTACCTTCTAGACACAAAATGAAATTCTTCTTTATTTCGATGAAGGTGGTTTTCTTTCGGAGAAATGACGATGGAAAAACGACTCCATTCTATGTCAATTTTTATGCTGAGTAAAAGTATTCAGACATTCATATTTTGGATTGATTGTGAACATTTATATAGATCTTGAGGCATTATTTTGCCAAAATCTTGAAAAAAAAAATATTTGTATTTAGGTTCCCCCGTCAAGAAAGACGCTTCGGATCAAAGTACATACCTTAAACCATGACATGTTATTCTTACTTATAAGCTCATACAAAAATAAATACATACGTGGTACTTTTCTAGGTGGAGCTTACCGTCGCAGAGTTACGCGCATTTCAAGATATTGACGACTTTTTTGGAATTATACAGAATTTGACAAATTTTAAATTAAGCCAAGCTTTCTCGATTTGTCTTCCTAGCACACATTTTTGTGCACCTTCACCAAAGGTGAAGAAAAATCGAATAATGCAAAAAAAACACAAACTTCTAATATTTGTCCCAGGAATTTAAATAAAAGAAGCATAAGGGAGAATTATAAAGAATCCATTTGTCGGCCTGTAACTTTGTTGAAAGCAAATTGCGGTATGATTTTCTACTTAAAATAGGGTTCACTAATAGTTCATCTAATTCTAATTCACCTGAGACTCAAAATCAATTCTCTAGTAGTACTAATCTACATTCATTTACGAATCTTTAACTTGATTTAGAAATAATTCGCTTAACGTTCACCAAAGTGAGTATGTGCATTAACTTTTTTGAAGATTTGGTGAATTATTTCGTAATATAGAATCATAGGTGATTGTGCATTACATACATCTAGAGAATCTATTTTGAGCCGGAGTTGTATTCACTTTTAAAGAGTTAATTCGCTGCGTTGACTTAGTTTTGAATCATTTCAATTTGTTTTGTTCGCTCTTATTTTTCGATTAAATACAAATAGGAGAAATATTAAAAAAATTTGTTTTTAATTTGTGAAAATGTCTCCACTTTGGACAAAATAAATCATCGGCAAGTAACGTATATTGGAAATTTGATAAATTTGATTATTTTAGGACGGGGTTGAATATCCAAAAATCCTGAAGGGGGTTAATAGATAAATATGAAGACAACACGAGAAAGTAAGAACCCATCAATTTCTTATCACTTCTAAAAGATATGACGGAATTCGTGAAAACTTGTTCAACCCTTTTATACCCTCTTAGGAGCTGAAAAAGGAAAAACTTATAAACAAATTTTAGGCGATTATTACGCAAGCTCTTGAAAGTGAATAGATATTCGATATCTGATCAGACCTGAATGGCAGAATTCGTGAAAAAGTATACAACCCCCTTTCCACCCCTTAAGGGTCGAATTTCAAAAATTCCTGAAAACACTTTCTAGGTATGAGGAATCCGTGGAATAAAAATGAATTTAATATTTGAAAAGACCTAATAGATATGACGAAAACCGTGAAAATATATGCATTCCATTTTCACTGATAATTTTTTTTGCTCTCCTTCCGAACGCCAGTATGTCTTCTGGAGTTTAACGTGAACACATGCCACGGGGGCTTAATTTCACGGTCCTCTTCGGACACGGATTGATTTTGTGACCACAATCAGAGCCCCTCCAATAAAGGTGGTATCGGTTTACATAGGGGTGCAAGCCCTTACATTCATACCGATGGATGCGAGACCTATCTAAATCTCTGCCGTTCTGTCGGTCCCGGCACCCGGTTGATACGCAACTCCACGTCGAGCTCCACAAGGAAACTCTGCCCGCTTGGGCATAACCACAGCCACCACGTTGCTCCCCTAGGGGCCTCTCCAGTGTCGGGGGTGGAAGTAACCTTCTATGGGCTCCCCGACTCCCGTGGTACCAGAAATAGAACCTCCGGTCAGGTTTTCGTAGCTTAATAACACTACTACTAAATGTTTGAGTTACTTGCAACTCGGGACTGGTGACCCGAACGCCAATGGATATTTGAAATTTTTTTTTAACTAAATTACTTTTTTAGTTGATTTACATATACATACCGAGTTTCAACTTTGTAGCATAAGCCGTTCTATAGATAGGAAAAACACCACTACCCCCGTACCATACTACCATTATAAAAAATTATATTTTTCCAACATGCTACTACAATTGCTTTATCTAAATACCAAGTTTCAGCTTTATATCATTATAGGTTCTCAAGATATAAAAATCGGAACCTTTTCCTTTTCATCCTCCCCTCACCCTGTACATCCTCACCCTAAAATGTTTTTTTTTCAGGAAGGAGTCTATTAGGCCTACTTCTGGTTCTAAGCATCTATCTTACAATATTCTTGAGATATGAGACGTAATTTTTTAGAAAAATTCGTATCCCTTCCACTTTCATACTCCACCGCCCAATTCAAAAATTTTACTTTCAGGAAACTTCATTTGTACCTTTATACACAAACCGAACTTTATTTTTCTAGTGCAATTAGTTCGTGAGATATCGTAATCTAAAGTAAAGCCGACCAAATAAATTTCTGTGACCAAACCGTCGCCTAGATAACTTCTAAGTCACATTTCCCTTCACAAGGTTATTGAAATAGCTTTATATTCGTAACCAAGAAGTCGTAAAATTTACTATTTGGTCACATTCGCAATCAATAAGGTTCTTATAGGATTATAAATTAAATTCGTAGCCAGAAAATTGCTCAAATAACTTTTTATTCATATCTACAACTAAAAAATAGAAGTATTATTTGTAGATACGAATGATTTCCCTAGAGGTTGGCTTAAATGAAAATTTCATTTACTTTTGTGTAATGTCAAATATTTCTTAGATTGTTGACAGAATAAATATTAATTTCTAAAAAATAGCTTTACAGTCGTTTCACGGATAACAGACTTAAGTCGGCAAAAAGTTATTTTCATAACCAGAAAGTTAGGTAATATTTCAGAATAATGTTTTTTAAATAACCAAAATGTTTTGGTCAATTGGAGCTTTTTTCCGTGACCAAAACTGACAGATTGAGTTGAAATAAAATCCATTTACGACTTTCTAAATAAGACGTCGTACCGACGGTGTACCGACGTCGTTGCGACTATTTGGTTGCAAAGAGTAGTCAGTATCAGGATAGGGTATGAATTGTGAAGACTTAATGTTAAGTTCAGATTTTGTAAAGTGCATTAAAGTACAGCTAAAAATTAATCTTCTGGTTCTTGAACAGTTCTGAAACGAATATACCATTGCCGATTTCCCAATTCAATTAAACTGGGTAGCAAATAATCTGCTTTAGGCATTACAATTTTTTTTTTATTATTCTGATTGCTTGGTGAAATACAGTCCAGAATAGATTGGAATTTTCAATGAGTATTATTCAAATCTAATGCAAATTATCGGGGAAAAAACTCCTCAAATTACTCCGAATTTCAGACTGACGGTCTGTCGACCTATTCGGAAAAATGGTAATAGCATCTCTTACAAATTCGTTTCTTTATTATTCTAAGGTTCGTCCTTCTCGTTCCTTCGGTTGTAAATATTTAAATACGGCCGGATGACAACTCAATAATGCCAAGGTATCCGCGGTAATTCTACTGGAAAGGAAGGGTCTTTCAAATCGCTCACGACAACAATATTTTATAGCTTAACTTATCCATACGAAAAAATATGCAAATTCAAATTTGAAAACGTGATTTCGGCCAAAAAGGTCAAATTAGACGGGAGATCTGTTAGATTTAGCAATAAAATACTCGATACCGGACATTGTCCAGTTTGCTATTTTTTATATTTCTAATTTTATTTTTTTATTTCAAACGATAGACGTGATGTTCATATCAAGCTGTTCGCTCTTCTTTTATATTTTTCTACGAATTATTCCTAATGCATAGCGAATAGATTCTCAAGTGTTTACGAATGCTTTTGAGTGTAAATAATGTGATGGACAAGTTCAAGTGAATGGGCAAATATCGAAGATGGCAAGACAGTCTTAAGGAAGGTATCTGGGTTCTGGATTATATTATCTCCTTAAACGTGATTGACATCGCAAATAAACATCCTCAAATAAAATTTAATCCTCCAGCTGAAGGGGATCTTACTCAGGTGTGTACGAGCATGGAAAAAAAACGACAGCTAAAGACGGGCTAAATTTTTAGCAATTCGATTAGTGCGTGAATCTGAAATATTTTATTGAGACGCCCGCCCCTGGAGGCCATAAAACGGAAAATATACGAAACATTATATCAAAAATTCTGAACGGAACTTCACCAGTTACGTTATTACGCTGATATCATATCTAAATATAAAAAGCACACACATAAAAACGCGATATAGTAATTTAAAAATCCAACAATGAACATAAAATGTTGTTAAATAGACGATAGTTAAAGTAAATGTGGCACGGCTACTAATTTTCCCCATTGTATTTTCCAAGTCAGCCGTTTAACGTGAGGTGAAAACGACTTTGGACTCCGTATAGAATTGAGAAACATGTTTAACCAATACAATTTGAAAATTTTTAAATAAATAGAAAAACTTTACGTCAGTTTTGACCGGAAAAATCGAAAAAGGCATGACCGAGCATTTAAACAAACAATTTAAAAAATGAAATTGTATCGAATTTCCCTCTCGTCTCGAATATTACATGTTGTTGGTACTGATGTGATTATATGAACTGTTGTTGGATGGACTCAAGCGAAGAATACGATCAACTTAACCATGAAATTTATCAAAAGTATGATTTAAAAAACAAATAAATTTGTTAAGAAATTTTTCTTCCTACAATTGGGCCCGAATCTACGAACACTTCTCGCACAATTTTTACTATCCACGTAAAAACCTTACCTTTTAGAGATTGCCAAAATCCCATTTTACATCCTCAAAAGCCGAGCTTCAGAATCAAAATTCGCCAAACCGAATTATTTTCAATTTTTACGCAATTATTCGAAGAATATTCCTAAAGTATTACTATTTAACAGACTGGAAAATTTTAAAATAATTAGCTACCCTGCAATTTTGTATTTCGACATTTAAGGTGCTCTTACACGAACAATTTTTGAAGCAATTGATTACCCGTAGAGTATTGCCAAAATTAGTGGAGCAATACAGAGCAATATCATATCAGTTGTGGCAATGTGTCAATATTTTGACAGATTGTTGGTATTGCTCGCGCTATAGTGGCTGTATTTCCACTGAACTTGAAAAATGTCGAGCAATTGTCTTGGTTCGGTAAATATAATTAGTATTTTATTTAATTATTTTGGTTTCAAGTGTTCATTAAATACATATGGAAACAATTTTGAAACCTTCAAAATTTCCATTGCTGACAAACATTCCCAATTCTTGAGGGTTTTATATTGGCAGTACTGAAACAGAAGTAGAATTTACACGAGCTTTTATACGAGCGATTAAAATTGCTCAATTTGCAGCAATATTCGTCCAATTTGACGTCCCGAAAATATGAAGCAACCCACAGCAACAATAGCAACAGGCAATGTGGATCAACTTTTCATCAACTCGTTGCTGAATTGTGATGAGCGATATTGACCATTATCTGGCAATTCGACGATAAGGGCTTACACGTCCAATTCAGTCTATGAACAACACGAAAGCAAACTTGAAAAATAAATCAAAAACTTAAAATAAAACTTTGAAATATTTGAATTCCAAGCCATTATTACACGAAACTTGACAAATAAATGCAAAACTCAAAACAAAACTTGACAACTCAATCACCAAACGAGGACAATTGCTGGGAATTTTTCAAGTTAGTGGAAATACAGCAACTACAGGGCGAGCAATACCAGCAATCTGAGAAAACAGTGCCACATTGCGGAAATATTACCGCAACTAGCATGATATTGCCCTGTATTGCTCCATTAATCGCTCCACTAGTTTTGGCAATAGTCGTCGGGCAATCAATTGCTTGAAAAATTGCTCGTGTAAGAGCACCTTTACACGAGCGATTAAAATTGCTCAATTTGCTGCAATATTCGACAAATTTGACGTCACGAAAATATGAAGCAACACACAGCAACAGTAGCAACAGGCGACATGGATCAACTTTTCATCAACTCGTTGCTGAATTGTGATGAGCGATATGTTCCAATATCTAGCAATTCGGCAATACAGGCACGAGCAATTCAGTGAACAACATGAAAGCACATTTAACAAACAAAACTAAAGTTTAAAACAAAACTTGGAAATATTTGAATTCCAAGCCATTATAACACGAAACTTGAAAAATAAATGGAAAATTCAAAACAAAACTTGACAATTGAATCACCGAACGAGGACATTTGTTCGGAATTTTCCAAGTCAGTGGAAATACAGCAACTACAGGGCGAGCAATAATAAGCAATCTGAGAAAACATTGCCGAAATATTGCCGCAACAAGCATGATATTGCCCTGTATTGCTCCATTAATCGTTCCACTAGTTTTGCCAATAGTCGTCAGGCAATCAATTGCTTGAAAAATTGCTCGTGTAAGAGCACCTTCAAGACCTCAAAAAAGCAATAAAAAAATAGTTGTCCGTTTGTCCGCCGTACTCATTTGGTTTCTAATAAATGTTTTTGTGAAATCTCCAAACTCGTGAAGATAGCATCCATCTATCACTTTTTATAACGGTAGGGGTTGTGGGGAGTCATGGGACGATTTGAAGAAAACATCTCAAAATTTAAAATTTCTGGAAAGGTTTTCTGAAGACTGTAATATTAGATTGTATGCCACTCTGGCAAATATTTGATTATTTTCGCTGACAAATGAAGTCCGACAATATAATCGTCAAAAATTTTGTTTACCAAATTGTTTTATTTCCCTACACAAGGCCAATTTTGAGTAGAGTATTTTGTTTTATTACAGTCTAATACAAGCTTGAATTGTGCCTTCAATCGCCAGGGTGACTGTGCTCTGAAAAGGCGAACGCTCTACGACCAGCAGTATTCGAAAAAACTGTGCCAAAAAAATGCCAAAACGTTGCCATTTTCAATTTTGACCAAATACAACTACTTTTAGGTCAGTGACTATAAAAACAATTTATAGACTAGAAATGAGCCTAAAACATTAGGCATCATTGACACTAAACTTAATGGTCAGTATAATGAACTAAACACGAACTTTCTGGGAACAATGAATCGAAAGATGTGTTGACTTATAATACGAATATAAAAAACTAAATTTTTTGAAAGTTTTGCTTTCATCGTAAATATGCTGCCAATGCACACAGACCTCGAAGTTAATTAAATATCCACGAATACGACATCATTTAAATCTGATCGAAATCACTTGTAACACAAAAACATGTTGTTCTACAAAGCTTATCACATAAAATTTAGAAATCATAAACAACATGTAGTGCCCGACCCAAAATCCAATCTTTGATAAAATCATATAACGCAATATTTTTCGCTATTATCGTCCCTGAATGACCTAGTCAAGCTACGGTCTAACAAACATCTACGCCCATGCCACAGGGTGAGGAACAACCTTTTCATAATTTTGCCCCGAGATGTCATCTTTTACAAGATTGGAAGTCGGTGTTGATGACTGTGCCGGAATCTATCACCAGGAATGGGACCCTTAACAAACAATACCACACCAACACTTTTGTCCGTCACGTCCTTGATTCACTTCGCTGTTGATATTTTGGGGGTGGTATTTTTCGAATCGTCGCTATTATTTATAGTCGGCAGTTTCATTTTCATGTTTGCCGAAAATCCGGAAAAACTGTTTTCTCTCAATCTGGGGGAAATGAAAAAGAAAAAGTTTAGTAACGAATGGCATACCCAGAAACTCTGGTCCTTTCTTTTCGGAACGAGTTGATGATGCTGGCAAAGTATTGACAGAAGTCAATTGCTGGAACTGCTAGGTGTCGAAGGAAATTAAGTAAGGACTGTCCATCCAATGAACTTTGACAGCTCATTTTAAGGGTGGAATTGAAAAGGAACATTAATTTTTCTTCTTTTTTAAACTTTTGTAAATCGTTTGACAAAATAATTGAAATTTTTTCTCCAAAATGATTTCATTTTTCGATTAATTTTCAAGTTCTTTTGGGGCAGTGATTAAGAGGAAGGTGTTCGGTGTAATTGTTGAGTTGATGAGCTTAAAAATTAAATAACATTGAAATGGACGTTGTTGTTTGATGAAGGAAGACATGCAGCAAAGTACCGCATCTTGAGCACTCAGGCAAAGATTGCCCGTTCTACTCGAGTTCCCCATTCTCTACCCGAACTTTTTCGTCCTCCTCACGAATTTCAAAAGCTCAGGTATGGAGCGAGAACGGAGTTCCTTCATCCTCATAACATCATCGCCGTATGCGTGCATTCATTCAAAAGAATAAGCTGGATACTCTAGAAGAAAGTGTTCCGTTGGGTCCAAATGTAGGCCACAAGAGTTATGCCCTGTGAGGACACCAACCAGACTACCGCATTCTTTTCTGGTCAATTTGAGAAGAAAAGCAGCGGTTCGTCCACTTGGTCCCTCAACTAGGTTTCTAGTCTGCCGCATTCCCGGAAGAAGGAAATGAACGCTAGTAAAGAAATTTGTACTACGTTTTTCTTCAATATCATATTTCTATTGATTAAATTCGATTAATTTTAATAATATCAAATATGGCAAAATTTAAAGTTATACCTTTTTCAATTTGTCGAAACTTTACATTGCATAGATTTCCCTTTGTCAAAATTCTACTTTGTATAAATTTCCTTTTGTCAAAATTCTACTTTTTCAAAATTTATCAAAATTTAATTTGTCAAAATTCTAATTTTTCAAAATTTATCAAAATTTCAATTTACCAAAATTCTACTTTTACAAAATTTAAATTCGTCAAAATACTACATTTTCAAAATTTATCAAAATTTCAATTTGCCAAAACTCTACTTTGTCCAAATTTCAATTTTAAAAAAAAAAATTTATTGTAGAAAAACATAAACTACGCCAGTTTCCCATATTTATTAGCTCTTAGGTTTACTAAATGCCCTCTGATTGCCCCAGACGCGAAAATTCTACAACAAAAAAAAAATACCAGTAAGTAACCGTACAAAATACACATCTTACGACTCGCTTGAATGACTCTGTCTTTCGCTAGAGTCTAGATCATTGCGATGTCATATACGGTGCGATAGGAATCAGTCATCAGGGGTATTGTTTCACAATGCACATTTTTATCTCATCCTCTTCGAAACTACTGTCCCAATATTGACTTTTACTACATACTTAAACGGTTTACCTCTAACTAACGAAAGTACCCAGGTACGTACAGAACAGCTTCCTCCGCATTTAGTTGTCTTCTTCTTTTTTTTTTGGTCGATTACCCAACGACACTCAAGAGCAATAGAGAGTGCACCTTTTCTTAGCACAACAAATGGCCTCATTTTAATTTACAGGGGCCCCAACAAGCGTTGTCTCGGTGCACAATCTTCACAAAATCTTTAATAGGCCAAGACAAGACCTGATAAGCCGCAAACAGAAGGAAAATGAATGAAAAACGCAAGCGATTATAGGGGCTTGTCGCCTTATGGTCATAAATACTTTTCCTGGCTTCTATTGTTGCATCGGTGCAGACGTGCAGTAAATGCAATTTTCTCTAGACGTCTATGTGCAATATTTTGTGCAATTCGAAAAATAGAAAATTGCCATATAAATTTACAATCAAAACAGAAAACTCTTGGTAGTATACAGATCATTTGTTCTACTTTTCTTGAAAGTTTTCATTGTGGAAATCCTTCAGGAATTTAAGAGAAAAGTTTCAAAATCGTTGCTTCGGTGGAAAATTGTTGTTCTGTGAAGAATTCTGACCCATTACTTGGACAGAGCAAGTTTATATGCGTTTGCAATGTTGAAAACAAAATTTTTGTTTTTATAACTTTAGATAGCAAACAGCTTTTAAATGAACTGGAAAATATGTTTGCTTTCAACGGTCTATTGCGATGGATTTGCATTTATATGATATTGTTTGGTGGAATTTTAAATTGTCATTAGTTATGGAAATAAACTTTTGACGAACTCTTTCCTGAATAGTAGAAGAAAATTAATAGTTTGTCATTCCATTTCTGTTTAAATTATAGAATTTCAAACTTTAGAATTAATGCTGACCATGGAGGCAAATGTCTTTAAGAACATCTAGGACACGATATGAGTTGTGTTAGATTTCGGAAAAAAATTGCGGTACTCAACCACACCATTTTGTTTGGTTATTCTAGTAAGCACAAGTTAAAAAATATTAAAAAAAATCTTAAAAATCATGTCAACCATTTTTTTAAATTTTACCGTCGGTAACATTTCGGACGATATGTCGGTCTTTCGCTCACAGCTGTTCAAGTTCAACTCACTTAAACACCAAATGTGCCAAACTTTTACGTGCTTTTATCTCTAATGTTTGCGTATTGCTGTTTATTCCAAGCTTTTCTGTCGAATTCTTACAACATTTATTTTAATAAAATCAAAAAGAAAAGCTGATTACTTAATAAAAAAAACGAGATCGTTGAATTGTCTTTGCTAGGGTAATTACTGGTAAAGAAGTCACATCCTTAGCGGACTATAAATTTTTTGACTCTTTCCTGCCCATTTAGCGACAAACAGGCGACGACTTACACATACTCATTGCAATAATATTTTGCTTAAACGTGATCCATGCCACTCTCTACACTAAATCCCAAGGTTAGACTGAAAATATATCCTACAAAGATTTATATCTAAATACGAGTACTCAATAAAAGTACATAGGTAATAAAATTGTCTTTATAGATTTCAAGTTAGTGACTTATAAAAAAAAATATATTTTAAACACCCATAAAAAAAAATTGGCATCTACGAAGTGGAAAATTAAATTCTAATTTTGAAAAGTATGGCTTTTAAATTAAACTCAAAGCAATTCGAGTAAAGAAGCACTAATTGTATAATATTTTCCTATTGCCCGTTAAATCTTATTACACAATTGCTACCCGGTAACTTGTAAGATATGTTTAATAGTTTTATTTTGAATTTTGCTCAAATAGCGTTTTAATTATTCAAGGATAATTCGTGAAATTGGATTTATTATTATCTAAAGTACTTTTGAAAGGAAACATGTTTGAGAAAACGAGATAATTCTGGGGTTATACTTGCGTCTAACGTGATGCGATATGACGTTAAACGCAGGCATGTCCGTGATTAATTTCAAAAAAGGCGTTATTAACGGCATTAGACGTTAGGCGATAGTGTGGTGGCGCTAGTTGTAATTCATTTTTGTTTACTTTAACTGAGTGGTTTTTGTCACTGTCGGATTCAACCATTTGTGAGTCAACTTCGATTATTATTTTGATCAATCAAAGTTGGCACGTTTTGTGTATTTTTCAAATTTATTTTAATTTTCAAACAGTTGATATCTATCTTTTCTCCAATTCACAAGTCGATATTTAAGTTTGATGTAAATAAAAATTAAAAATTTAAAATAATAAGAATTTGAATTTTATGATTGAATCAGTGCAATTAATATCTATTTTAACTGTGCATTTAGTATCAATTTTAATGGATTTAATTGAGTCGGAATATAAAATTAACTATTAATTAACAATTAATCATCAATCATTTATATTAATTAATTATGAAAATTCTGTTAAAAACTTTGCTGATTTTATTTATTAATGTGTTGAAGAAATAAAGTTTCAATTTTTATAAACAAATTTCAACTAAAGAAAGATCTAAAATTCGTTAATTTAGAAGAAGTGAACTAGTTAAGAATTATATCAATTAACGAAGGCAAACTAAGAAGAATTTAATATTTCAACCAATTAACTAAAGCAAACTAAGAAGATTTGAACCAGTTTAGATTTCATCACATTAACTGAGGCAAACTAGTTTGCTATTATAAGTATCTCCTGCATCAACTAGCTACGTTGGAGATACCTACAATAGCTCGACTGGCGGTCCTTTTGGCAATATCATATCAGAAATTTTGAATTGAAGCCATCCCAAACTTTATTTTTATTGCGTTAAGGCAATAAGTTAACTATTACACGAAGTGTAGTCACTCAAAATTAAGGATGTAGCGCGTTATTTTTTCTCATGTTAGAAAACGCATTATCAGACAATAGACGTTAACGCAGATATCGCCCCAGCATAACACTGTACTCAAGTCACTCATCAGTTCTAAATAAAAAAACATACTGCAGTCACGATCGGCTGCAAGCCAAACGTATAATACTCTAGATGAATACTGAACTCCGATTTATATTGTAGTTGGGGATAAAGTAGAATTACGTGTGTGCATGTTGTATGTCCTTTATTAAGGACTGCCATTAGATTGCTACTCAAAACTAAAAGACAATATTCAGTGTTTAATTTCATATCTTGAACTGGGTAAGTCATCGAAAAAAAATGTCCTTTTTGAAGGACTTTCACATGGAAGGTGCAGGAAGGACTCACTCGATTTCTTATATATTTATGCTTTTGCAAATTCAAATTTCAAATTCGTAGCTTAAATGGTTATAAAGCCATCGACAAATTTTCTAGAGCTACTCGAAGGAGTAAAGAAATTTCACTGACAAACGAAGTCTAACTTTATTTTCGCTCAAATCTTTTTTGCACAAAATTTAAATTTCGTGGCTAAACGATTTCTTGAATTGAATGAGGATATTTTAACAGGATATTTTTATGGCAGCTACACGAAGGACTAATAGGATTTTCTTCATAATCATACATGTAGCTCCAGCTATTGGAAAATTAACACATACAAAATTTGAAAGTCGTAGCTTAAGCCCTTCTGAAGTTATTGGCCAATATTCCTGAACACGTGTTTTAAGGACATTTTATATGGCAGATACCAGAAGGAGTAGGACGATTTTGCCCGTTAACGAACTTAGCCTTACAAATCCAACCAAACACCCAGATTCGAAACTTCAAGATCCTAGGTGAAGGCGTTCTTGAGTTATCGTGCTAACGGACAGACAGACAGACAGACGGACGTCAAGCGGATTTGAGGTTTTTGGCCACAAATAAACAAAAAATAATATACAACTTTTTTTCGTCCCTGGGTTGGTTCTATACGTTACAAATTTTTGGGCTGGATTAAACTTATAATACTCTATATGATTTCATCTAGAGTATAAAAATACTTGGAAGCGTTTTATTATGGTTATGTTTGTTAAAGGTATAAATAACTGGATCAATTTTCTCCGTATTTATTTATAGTGCGGTCACTGATATTGTTAATATTCTTTAGATTTTAAGAGAAATTTTTTTCTCAATTATAAAAATAAATTTCCACGTATTGGACCTTCCTGTACTATATGATTTAGTCTCGCTAAGTCTATCGTCTCTATTTTGGTACAACACTGCCCCTAGCATACGCCTATATAAGAACCATTATGCCAAGTTTTAACTTTTAAGTGTTAGTCATTCCGGCGAAATTAAAATAAAATGTTTTTCCATTAAAAAGTTGCCGCTTACTCCTACCCAAAATGTAGGATTTTATAAAATTTACCCGGTGTCACATGCTCTCATGGCAATGGTACTATCACCATTTCTACTTTAACTTGTACTTTTAAATGTGTGTTCTTTATTTCGAAAACATATTCTTCATAATTGTTAATAATTTTACTACTGATCATTTTTTTAAAAAATTTAAATTTATTTAAATAATTAAGTAATATATTGCCTTGCGTATTTCCTGCACACAATATGGCTGTTCTAGGCGTTAGTTGCTCAGAAAATGTATTCATCAGATGCTTGATAAAATTAAGTTCCACTTTTACTTTATTATTTCAATAATACGGTATTTTAATTCAATATCCATAATATTATATGAACCAGTTTTCACGTTAAAAAAATCAGTGAATTCTTTCTCATTGATTATATCATAAAAGGCAGTAGTATTTTCGTTCAAAATATAAAATTAGTTTCAAATATTATCACAGAAGTTCTGCTGTTATCGAGCAATAAATTGACGACCAATTCTTAAATCTAACAAAAAAATATAAATTAAATTTTTTTCACTTCTCATGAAATTGTCCCGAAAATAATGCATAAATTTGTTTCCCTCTGAGGTTCGATTCTATGCGCTACAAAGTTTTAGTCTGGATACAAATTATAACTTCCTACATTCATTATAACAAGAATCTACTACCCTACAAATTTGTATTTTCAGGTCTTAGCATTAAAAAACCATTTTGTCCGTCTATCCGCCGTTTACAAACACTCTTAACGACTCGTAGCTTTTTTTTTTATTTTTCAATTTTTATAACTCCAGAGTCGCTAGAATTTTTGACAAAAATTTTGGCAATGCTATTTAAAGGAATCAAAAACACTCAGCCCGATTGGATTGCCAAGGCACTCAACGTGTTAAGGAAACAAAAGTATTGCGTAATTCCTGACCAAAATTTTGACATAATATCAAAATTTTGACAATTTAATTATCGCTTCAAAATCAGTATTACTTAACGAATTTTGCTTTTCTTGAATCTCTCTATTTAGAATATTGATAAATTGCATCAGATGACGTATATGACCTGTATTTGCCAAATTTTTAAAACTTCAATTCTTTGAATAACACCTTAAAACTTAACGTTTAGTCTTCTAATCCTCTAAAGTCGAATGCAATGCATTTAATATGCATACAGTTTCTTACCTACCTCAAAAAATCGAATTTGTAATTATGCAAAATTATTTGTAAAATTCAAGTAGAGACGGTCTAATGAAACAGGTAGAAGGACTAAATGGATTTTACCTTTAGATAGAATGTAGAAAATTCTGTCAGATAGTATAAAAAAGTCAAAACGTCAAAAATCGGAATTGGAGTACTTTACCTTTGGCGTATTTTCGATATTCAACCCATAAGTAATGAAAAGGGGTCGAATATGTTTTCACGAATTTCAACACATCTTCTACATGCTTCTGATTGATTTTTACTTTGGCGGGTTGTTTCCGCAAATTTTCGGAGTTTATCGACATTCAGCACTGAGGGGTTGAAATTGGGTTCAGCATTATTTCAAGAATCTATAAATCAGTTTAATTTCTTTTTTCCATATTTAAGTTGAAGAATTCTGCCACATCTCTCAGATCTGAAGGATTTCCGAAATTGTT
Source organism: Beris morrisii (assembly GCA_951812415.1). Lineage (NCBI taxonomy): Eukaryota > Metazoa > Arthropoda > Insecta > Diptera > Stratiomyidae > Beris > Beris morrisii. The sequence goes on along the minus strand of OX638310.1, from coordinate 54,732,252 downwards.
TATACTTCTAACTTTTTCGAACTTCTTCTTGATTTTCTTTTTTTAAAATAGTTTTTTATAATTGTAGAACCGCTTATGGTAGAAAGTTCAAAGTTCATACAAGGAGCTATTGTGTTGAATAATGGCTGTGGATTACTTTGAGTAGAGCGATTTTTCGAAGTCAGGAGTCCAGAAGCGGTTATATAAAAACAGAAGGTCTCTGAATTAGTAGACCAGCACCAACCAACCAATCGATCAATGGTGACATAGACATATAAAGTCATATATTAACGGATTTTACAGTAAGAAACCGAACAGCAAGATTCAATATAGGCATGGCATGAGTCTATAGAAAAGATACTTTAGTTAGTGCTTCTAATTCCACCTGACCGTACCAAACGAAACATCGAAATCGAATCTAATCCGTCATAATGCAACGATTAACTAATTAACTCATTCACTAATAAAATGATTAAAATTCCGCAAGAGTTTTTCCGCAAATGGAAACTGTCTTTGAATCCAAATATGGTTTTCGCGAAGACAAGATCGCTGGAATTCTTGATCGCCATTAGATCGAACGAAACTCCCGTCGAGTATTCATAGCACATTGCACCACAAATGAAGTCAATTATGTCACTGTTATGCCCGGCATATCGAGCTGAAGCATTGCACATTATGCAATAGGAGCATATAGAAAAGTTCACCGACATTATGTTTTATAGCGTATGGCATACGCGGCTACCATATGACAAATATCTGATAATTAGTCGTATAAAAGAAGGCACCGGGCACAAGGCAATCGCTCCATCTCGAATTGGTCAGAAGTATCTTTCTCTTTGATTCTGGCCAGGCAATCAAACCCAGAAATCTCTAAACGACATCAGAGTCCGGTTCACCGCAGCAAAGTTCATCTAAGATAGTGTTCTTTTGCAGAACGTCTTTAAGATCTAGACCAAATGCATGACGGCTGTAGTATAGTAAGGGGTGTTTGCTAATGAATAGAAAGTGTCTAAAGATACGGCATACCGCGGCAGTGGCCTCTCTGTAGGGCATCTTGAGACATACGTTCGCTGTGATTACGAGATATTCAGCCATTAAGTGTTAATTGGCTAGTGGCTCTTCAATTCGTTTCCTGACACTTTGCAGATGGTTCGATGGTTAATTTAACAGAGCTTGAACTGGGGTTTTTTTTTCGGATCAGACTCGCACTGTAAACACTCCTCAAGGCTCATTAAATATTTGCACGGTAATTATGTTTGCCTTTATGCCATATTTACATACGCTCTACATTGACAATTTGTTATGGCCCGTAATTATCAGGTATCAAGAGTAAAACATCGAAGAATTCCTAGCGGGTGGCTTAGCATATCCAGTTTTTACCTTATGGAATGTTGATTATGAAAACGGCATGGGTTAAAGTGCTTAAATATAATCGCGAAAAAGTCGATCAGGAAATGGTTAAGTTCTAGAATAGTTCTTAGGACTCCAAAGCGTGGGAATATCGCGATGGGAAGAGCACACTACACCTTGTTTTTTACCTTGAAGAAAAGATCTTATCGCGGATTATAAAAATGACAAAAATATAATACGTAACATTCGAATGCAGTTCATCATGTCGTGCACTGCCAACCACGACTCGCATGCCGACAATAATTACCTGGTAAAATTGACTGGCAATCGGCACTATGTGCTCATTTCCTCACTAATTGAAGTAAGTCCAAAAAGTTGATGATTGTTCATTTTGAATGATGTACTTGACTGAGAACAAAGTGGTGACCCCGATAACGTGGGAAATTCTTTTCTTCTCCTTGACTGTACTGTATCAAATTCATTACTTCGGCAAATCGTATATGAGAATTCTTAATTTATTTGTCATATACAACTTTAAAATGACAAAAAAACCATTCGTGGATTAGACAGACATCCAACACATGGAGTAAGTTTTAACTTACTAGAGCAAGCTGTTCTCAAAAATGATTCAATTTTAAAAAGTGGCACTACTTATCGACTACCGTATTTAAAAAAAAAATTTTTAAATTTATTTTCGTAGGTTTTTTTTGTTTTGGCTGAAGGTTATCTTGAAAGGCTGAAGCATGGATGGAAGTTAAGGTGGTTTTCATACCCAAAGCAGGAAAAAGCTTTCATGTCTGCCCTAAGGACCTCAGACCTATCAGTCTATCATCTTTTCTTCTAAAAACACTGGAAAAACTAATGGATGTATACATCCGCGGCAATATTGACAAGCGATTGCTGTCAACATCCCACCATGCGTACTGGAAGGAGAGGTCGGTCGAAACGGCCTTACACTCGCTCGTGCGCACCATTGAAAAATCTCTTAGTATTAAAGAATACACCATGGTTGCCTTTCTCGATATCGAGGGACCTTTCAACAAAGTCAGACCAGAGGCAATCACTGACGCACTTTTTAGCCTGAAGGTGGAGTCCTCGCTTGGCGAGGAGATGCTAACATCTAGGATTGTCAACACAAAGCTGGGCGAGTCCTCCTCTCCAAGGTTTGTCATCAGAGGTATACCACAAGGTGGCTTCTTCTTTGGAATTTAGTGGTCAACAAATTACTATTGAGACTGGAAGGGGCGGGCTGCAGAGTGATTGCTTAAGCAGATGATGTTGCAATTGCTGTTTCGGGAAAGCACCTCAACACGCTGAGTGCGATATTGAGATATTGCAGAATGCTCTCTCTAAAGCCGGCGCATCGACTAATCCGTCAGGTACTTGGTTTTGATGCTAGTGGATTAGTGAACTTATAACGTATTGTTGCGAGCTAGGGGTTCGCCGGGATTTCAAGTAAAACACAAATCGTTTAAAATCAAAATAAGTGTTTATTAATTATTCGCACTTTAATTCTATTCGCACAATAATTCGCACTGTATGGCAACACTGCCCGCTTATATATGTCGCTTGACTCGATCACTTTCGCTTTCTACCAACACGGCTGTCACAGTCGACGTAATAAAAATTACTATCTCCCTCGCTGAAAGCTTCACCTGCTTATATACTAGCCGGTTGCAGTCTAGGATGTACTTGAATGTTCGCTCGGTGATGTGTGTGGACGATTCTCGAAAGCTTTAGAGCTTTCGATTTTGATCTTCTATACTGTTCTAGTACATTCGATTAGAAGGGAGGTAAAATCGTGTTACTCCGCCACCTTATATACTTCAACTAGGTTTCTGATTGGGTAACTTTGCAACTAGGTATTCGGTTGTTGCGGTTTCCCTTATTCGTAATCGATCGAGTTGCGCAGTTGCCAGGCTTGCACGTAACAGTATTTTAGCATTTTCGCAAATTTTTTTGCAAAGTAATTTTTTTGCTTACACAAGGCTAATTTTGTCCAAAATATTTGACATAATTTTTGGTCAATTTTTTTAAACCAACTATTTGTCAACATGGCATACAGTTACAGTAAAGTCCGCTTAACACGATCGAATTTAAAACCGCATCAAATTTCAAATTTATTTGATCAAATGAAAAGCAGTTCTTCTGATGAAATTGCTCAATGTGGCTGCACAAAATTGGACACAGTTATGCTTATATTCCACTGTATGCCATACTGTGAAATATATGACTTAGCACAAACGATTCCAGTTAAATTTTTCGAATAAAAGTCAAATAATTTGACAAACAAAAAAAAAGGGTCAAATATTTGACAAAGTGGGCTAGGAGTAGATACCCGGCTAAACCCAATACAAATCACAATAAATTAAGTAAGATTTCTATAATTTTTTTTCAGAGGTTACCTAAGAAACCCTCGAAAATTTACTCTGTAATTATTAATTTAAACATTGAAATCACGTTTCGGATACTCTGGTTAATTAAGTAATCCGTACATCGGAGCTATATATTAAAACTGGAGACGGGCGAGGATGAGGGCGGAATAAATTAAGGGATCTTGAAGGGATTTTCGCAAAGAGGAATCTGGTTGCATTTAAGCAATTTAATATACAAGAGTCCTTCTTATCGCCCTCATAAATCATATTGCAGTTAACTTTGCTGGGTAAGGGGTTCTTTCTGTGTTCTTTCCTAGCTTTTTGCTGAATATTCAAGGGCTCTGATTTCTATAGGGACATTTTTTTATGAGAAATACACGATGGGATAAGAATCGGGAGAATCATATATCATTGTTGGATAGGATTTTGGGTCGGACGTGAAATTTGCATAGAGCTAATTTTGAAAATAAACAAAGTGATAGCTGGTTTGGTGAAGAGATAAGATACTGCTGTATTCTTAGGAATGGATTGATTCATGGCGTTTTCAACGCTGTTGAAAATTAAAACTATCGAGAGTTTTGGAAGAATGAAATTGGTGAGATCTTTATAGCTATTGCAATGAAAATATGTCCAGAGGAGAGTGAACAACAAAACCGGTAGGACAGAATAGGTTGTAATACCGCCTTCTAGAGATATGATATTGAAGGTCTTAGATTTGATATCATGAGATTGCGAAGAGAGCCTTTGCATAGCGTTGCGTCTCCAAACTTTGGGAACTCATTTCCAGGCGGCCTAATTGCAACTTTCTGTGCAAAGCAAATAAAATTGATCACAATGCATCAAGTACGAGTATTGCACGACTTTTCAATTAGTTTCACAAACAATATTAAATAATATCTAAACAAGATTAGATATTCTACACTTGTAAACATATTGATAGTCAAGAGTGAAAAGTATGTCAACAAGGTCGTACTCGTGTTCTTAAATTCAGGAATTTCGCTCAATATTATACGTACCTTAGGAAATAACGAAATCAAATGATTGAATACTCATAAGATGTAGCGAGCGTTAGTAATCGCGCAATGAAGTATAAAATGGCACGTTTTATACCGTGGAAGGCTTGTATTTTATACGGTAGCAAATTTTTCACATGCTCTCTACTGAATACCTACCACACGATATATGCTTGTGAGTATCGTGAAAATTCAATTTTCTAAAGCATCCTCTATATTTTTTGTGTAAAGCTTTGACACCTATATGTAAAGCGCGTATTCATCTCTGTTCAAGGATCTACTCCAAATGATATGAAAATTTAGGAGAATATTGGAACAGATGACGAACATTTCGGTGTTTGTTAACTCCGTCTGTGATAAGGACAATATGCGACACGATATCGTTTTAAATCGAAACGAAAACCATTTTGTTAAGTGATATAAAATAGAATTCAAGTGTACTTGAAAAGTAATCAGCTTATTGACTTTTATCAGACATGTCTAACATACAAAGGATTCAAAGGTGTGACATATGTTCTTACGCATGTATAGATTCTTTGTGGGGAACCAGCAAGGCAATAGATGGCAGCAGAAAGCCACCAATTAAAAACTATAACGATTTTAGACACGGCTCTTTATTCTTTAAAAAAAATTATTTTTCCTGTAAAACGATGATAGCACAATCATTTTTATGAATTTGATCAAATTTATTTAATTATTTTTATAAAAAAAAATTGTATTTGTTATTTGATCAAACTAAAATTAAAAAAATATCCTATTTACACGTTTTAGGGGTAGTACCTACACTACAAAAAATATAAAAATAGTCCGACCGTCCCCTCACCCTCTCAAATATTACTACTTCAAATGGTTCATCTAATCTACCCACCAACAAAATATGAGCTAAATACCTCATCCGGTTTGTGAGATTCGAGCCTTCAAACGTTTGTGTATGGCACACAGTGAATGGCGTATGGCACACAATATATGACGTATGACACACAGCGTATGACGTATGGCATACAATGTATTACGTATACGGCGGACAGGCGGAGATATTTTTTGGGTCCACGAGTCCTAAAACGTAAAATAGTTAATGTAATCTACCCACCAACAAAATATGAGCTAAATATTTCAACCGGTTTGTGAGATACGAGCTTTCAAACGATTGTGTATGGCACACAGCGTATGACGTATGACACATAGGCTGGCCGCATACTGAAAAGGCAAAAACAGTTTTAGTCAAAAACGTTTTTGATTAAACATGACTATGTCGCTGTTCCAATAGCAATTCAATGATCAGAGCACACTGATTAGTAGCGTGCCTTGAAGCGAGCTCGACTAATCAATGTGCTCTGATCATTGAATTGCTATTGAAACAGCGACATAGTCATGTTTACTCAAAAACGTTTTTGATTAAAACTGTTTTTGCTCTTTCAGTGTGCGGCCAGCCTTAGTGTATTACGTATGGCACACAGCGTATGACGTATGGCACACAATGTATGACGTATACGGCGGACAGACGGAGATATTTTTTTGGTTCCACGAGTCCTAAAACGTGAAAGTACAAAATTTTAGGATACAAAGCCATGTAAAGGGTTATTCAATAGGTACATAACAATTTCGTATTTTAATACAAACGCACCCTTAAACTTTTTTGCTGGTCTGTCAATGTCAAAACGTCAGTCAAGGTTTACATTTCTATCATGGTGAAGTTCACGAACGGGCAGCGTTTGGAAATTATCTCAATTATTCTGTGTTTTATTTAAATACAAAATTGTTATGTCCCTATTGAAATTTTCTATGTAAATAGCAAAGGGTTATTATATGCGTGGATTCGAGTTTAAGAATTTAATTAAAAACTAAATTTGCTTCCTGCACTTTTCTAAAAGAAATACTTTTTACTTGTTCAGATCACAAAATGAGTAAATTGAAAGCGAAATTTCAATTTCAACTAGAGGAATTCCCTTCAGTAGATTATTCTTTTCATAGCAAGTGCAGGAATTTCGATTATGAAAAATCGTTTCCAATTTAATCTGTAATGAAATATTTTATTTTTTACATATTTCCATAATTTCGATTAAATACCTGCATAGCGAAATTCTTTCTCCATCTGTAGTACAAAAAATTAAAAAAAAAAAAGGATTATCGTAATTAAAATCTTATCAGTGCAATGGCGAAACTGAACACACCAGAACTATGTAGACTTAACGCATATGAAAAATAATTTAAATTGTTACTTTCGAAAACCAGTTAGTACTTATCACGTCGGATTTAGCAATCTAGACAAACTTGAGTGTGAAACTGTTGCATTAAACTCCTTGGAATGCACTAAGCGGTATTGCATAATGTTAGAAGAAAAATGTAAATTAAATGTTATTAATTTATGTGCATTTTAATTGCTAACCGTTTTTTTATTGATATGGTTACAGACTCTAAAAATAAAAATACATTTAATTCAGATAAGTCATCGTGAAGATTAATTTTTTTGTATCCTATTTCGATTGATACGGATTTCAATCTGTGCGGTAATAACTGATGCAAATGTTGCATAGGTTATAAACAAAGTCAGTTCTAATATTAAATAATAAAGACGGGATAAGCTTGGTAGTATGTTTTCTATTATAATTAATCATTTGGTCCGCTCGTTTTCTTTTCATTTAATTGGCGTCAGCACAAAGACAGTAACTTGAAACGAATGGAAAAATTTTATTTTCGATTTTAAGTAAGTGAATAAAATTAGCGGAACAGTAAGCGTAATTAAATTTGGCCAATATAAGCAGATTTGATTGTGCAAATATATTTTTTTAATTTGTCGGTATTTGTTATTCTTGTTAATAGGCGAAGCAACTTGGGCTTTTTAACCTTATATTTGTAATGGAAAAATGTTTCGGAGTCACAAACAAAACCCCGGTGCCTGATATTAGTTTTGCCAGCAATATTTATAAGTTTGACGTTAGAGTACTATTTTATTGTTTACCACGACAATAATAAGAGCTGCAAAATTTCACTGGCAACAAATTTCAGTTTTATAGTTTAACATTTCTTGATTTAACATATTTTCCCATTTGTGGCAATTTTTTTTTCTTAAATTAAGCTTGATAGCACTAAGAAAGTGTGATTTATTCTAGAAGAGCTACTAACTTAAAACCGAGAATGACTGCATGTAAATAAATGAAATGAGTGTAGGTACACTTAAAAAATATGTATGAAAACATTTTAAAATTCATTTACTGTAATTAGCACCATATGGAAGTAATTATTTATATTCAGTACAAGCTGGATACGCCGACATACATTATAATCCGCCGTTTTTCGGCTTGTGGAAGGCACAATACATGCCCATATACTGCACCTACTGTCAACAAAGTGTTCTTATAATATATCATTATTTCGTTTCTAACGTATATACTGTAATTCGCCAGTGTTACTAATCCGCCGGATGCTTGGTTTTCATAGTGGCGGATTAGCGAACTTTTACTGTAAAAATATACACCTTTTAATATAAATTACATTCTATTTTCTTGAAATTTTAAAAAATTCATGCAAAGACGTGACGGTATGAATGAAGATATCGTGACTTCAACTGGCATGCCTTTCTTTGTAAAAGAAAAGGCTTAGATATAACCTGAAGAAGCAGCAAAATTAATCAGATGTTTAACTCCGGGATCATTCAGTTTATTCCAAAGGCAGTGCAACTACTTTAGGACCATCTAGTTATTTTTTTCTCTAATATTTACGAATCGAACAAAACAAATACAAAATTCCCATCAAATCCTGTCTTTTACTAGATAATTTATTAATTTTCAATATAAAGACCAGAACAGGGGTTCCCAAACTTTGTTGGCTTATCGCCACTTTAAAATATATTTTATTACCAGAATGCGTCTCCCCTGGAAATGTATCTTTTAATACATATTTTATAATCCTTAAATATAGAGGTAATATCAGTAGCCTTTTAAAGAGATGTGTCTTGCCTGGCCCGCATTAATTCTAAATCCGAACAATATTCCAAATATCTTCATATAAATCGATTTAATTTACATCAGCTTGATATTAAAATTTGCTAAATATCTCGATATAAGTTCCGTCACGTTGCTATCTATTTGAAAGCAACGAAAAAAAACAACACAAGAACAAGACATTTTTATGATAATTAGATAGAAATGATAGTAATAGCTAATAAGTAAAAAAACGAGTTTTTTTATTCACGTTTAAGACCTTCACCGCGTTGAATTTATGAACATGAAGATAAGAAAATTGTGCGACTGATAAAAAACGAACGAATTTTTCTTACGTGATAAATGAAATATAAGACAAGGTTAATGATAGAAGAAATTGATCTAGCACTAGTTTTGCTGATTTGCAATATTTTAAAAAAAAACTTATCAGATCCGATTGTTTTCTTTTTATCGGATTTTTAGCCAATAAAAACGGTAATAAATAGGTTTTTTTGGGGGCTACAATGTCCTAAAGTTTTGATTATATTAAAAGAATTGTTGGGGAAAAACTGTAGTTTAATTTGATGTCTGCAAAGTTTGTCAAACAAAATTTATAAACGAAAACAAAATGAAATTTTATGAGGAATACATATTTGTTCATAAGTACCTACACCAAATACAGTTTGGTTGGTTTACCTTTCAACAATGTTTCCCAAACTTTTAATTTGTGTGGAATTCTACAAAATTTGGGTAAGGAATCTCATAAAAATTAAGGGTAGAAGCTAACTTTTAGGAGTTTTTGATTTCTTTTTCCACACAAACTTACCGACTGTCACCAATTCCATTGAGGGTATGACCGCTGCAAACTTTCCACTGTAAGGGCCAGTTGTGAAATCTTTGTTGTTCAGTTTGGGTGCCGTCGTTCACAAACATTCAAAATGTGAAAATGAAACAAAATAGTTTACTTTTCGACAGTGTTTCCCAAACTTTTAATATGTGTGGAATTCTACAAAATTTGGGTGAGGCATCTCTTAAAAATTAAGAGTAGAAGCTAGCTTTTAGAAATTTTGGATTTGTTTTTCCACATAAACCTACCGACTGTCACCAATCACATTGAGGGTATGACAGTTAGAAACTTTCCACTGTGAGGGTCAGTTGTGAAAACTTTGTTGAACTAGGTCCAAAGGAGCTATTTTATCATCGGATTGCATTGACTCATTTTTCCTATCGATTTATATAATATTACGATGTACAAAATAGGGCGAAAGAATGTTGTTGAGGAAATTATAGAAACTGGAAAATGTCTTCGACCAGATTAACTACTTATATTTGTGTCTGCTTTTGTAACGAAAATTCCAGAAGAATCGTTAATATTAAATGTCTTTTGAAGTATGTGGAATCTTTGCACCAACCGCGTTTGGGAAACGCTATTTAAGAAATTTGGCAACATTTTGAGAAACCTTAAGTTGTTCAACTCAAAAAAAAAATATTTGTGGAGACTGGAAGCTCTCTGCTCTCTTTCAAATAGGGATGTGGTGGATTGAAAAGGTTTTGATCTTTTCAAATAGCATTGTCAAAATTTTTTGGCCACAAGTTTGGCAGTCAAGTGTTTTTATCTTTATTGTCCGTTGTAGACCATATGAACCGTGACGAAGAAACTGTGACCCTTTGCAACTTAGTCTCACAACTTGAGAAATCGAATTTACTTGCGGCTAGGATTTTGAGCTTCTTATTAACAGAACAACAATTCATCAGTACAGGAATGAAAAACTTGCCAATAAACGAATTTGTTCGCGTCAAATGTAATTTATATCGTTTTGTTTGTCCACAAGCCTAACTTGATTTGAATAGTGGCGCAAAAAAACAAACAGACATACACAATAGTGAGCAATTGAAATTTCAAGGGTGTTTTTTTTTTGTGAAGCCAGCAAGAACTTAGGGGGGTCTTAACTGTTTTGAGTTAAATAAAATCCTCGTTGAATAAAAGTTGAAATCGTTAAGTGAGAGTTGAGAGGAATGCTTACAGAAGTGACGGTACATGCTAGAATTTGGGACCTTTTGTTCCAATTGAAATCAGCATAGGATCAAAAGACCTCTTCATAAAAAAAATTAGATGACAAGACGAAAATCGACCCCTATAGTATTTAAATTTAAATTCTACTATAAAAACAAATTGTTTCGCGAAAAATTTACAAGAAACACATCCTATGAAAATAACTTCGGCTGTACAATACCTAAGCACAATAACCCACCTCACATGCTAATTTGGAGTCATCATACTCTACGAATTCGATCCAAAAACGAAAAAAAAACCGCCATCATTCAAATTTCAATCCACCGACACTGTATGGTTTTTATTCGTTTTGAGCGTCTTATTTTTTTTCTCCATCTTATTCAAGTTCAAACACCGGCAACTAGTCGTGAACTTGAACTTGACTGAATAATTTTTATGCAGAAAAATAGCTCGACTTTGAGTGTAAGGCATCTAGTAAGATATCTTGAAATATAACTCTACTTTAAAAGATTATAAAAAGGTGAGTTGGTTATCATAATATCGTCAATTTCTTGATGAGCCACCGAAAAAGAGGTTAGCAACTGGCTTCTTGTGGAAGCATTACTTCTAAATATTGTTTTATTGACTATGGTGCTATTCTTACCCCAGACCTTTCGATTAGACTACGAGTATTTAATCCTAGTCTAACGAAGTTCCCAGAATAGCATCGAAGACAAAAATATACCCACATACAATAAAAATCTTAACAAAATCTGCAAATCCCAAAAAATATACCAAATTTTTTATACGAAAAACAAAATAAATAAACAAAATAAATGGCTTTTAAGTCAAATTAAGACAGTAACCAATTCGTATGGCGTCACTATTACTATGTAATTTAGGATTTAAATAACGGTGCGTAGTTTAAATTTGACAACAACTAAAGATAACAACTAGTTTTGGCATCTAAGATACATCAATCTTAAAAAATTCCATACCACACTGTAGCGTTATCTGGTTACATAAATGGTGAGGCTATACAAAAATGGGAAGCCATAACCTTGTCCTTGCCATAGATTTTGTCTTATATCAAGGCAATTTTGATGATTTCTTTTAAGATTTTGGCAAGTTCATAGCTCACTAATCGTGCAAGATTGGTTCTTTTGATAAAACTGCTAATGTAATTTTCGATGTGATTTATGCGAACAAAGACTTTTTTATTAGGACCGGCTTCTTTTGGGTTTTTCGGATCCGATTATGGGTTGAGTTTTGTAGAATCTTATAGAGAAAGCAAAAATCTTCTTTTAAAAACATTATGGGGTTTAATTTCTGTGTAACTTTTTTTACTAAAAAAAAAACTACAAGGTTTAGAAGTGAAAAAGGTTTTCTGGTAACTTCTTGTCTGCGTGATAGTTCAACTAATTACATCGGGTTATTTTTTGACAATTTTGACCGTAAGTTTATGATCGAAAAATTAGTTTCCATCAATTTGTAAAAAAAAGTGTCTGTGGGCCATGTCAAAATTTTGACAATTGAAAGTTTTACTGACAAAATTCCACCAAATAAATAAATAACACCAAAAGAATTCTTTTGTAAAGGAGAGAATCGGATTGCAGCGGTGGTTGAATTTGATTTAGCTTGGCTTAGAAAACCGTGAACACCAACTAGACTATAGCTCATCACATGCTTCCATAATCTAACAAACTGATATCCTGGATATCTTTGAAGAAGTATTTTTTTCAGTTTTTTGGTGTAACGGTCTCTCGATTTCTAATACTTCACAGTCATTAAATATGCGTTCGTTAAGCCTCAATAGTTGCTCATACCAAAAATTTGATCAAACAACATTCTTAAAAATTCCACCATATTTTTTCAAACCCGCTCAAATCAAAATTGTGATGTCGTCATTTGCGTTATAATGAACCCAAGCTAATCCTTATTAATACCTTGATTTGAAACAAACAAAAAATTACAATGAAGAAATGTTAATTAAAGGTTTCGGATTAAGAGTTGCATAATTCTTGTAAAAACTAACATGTTATAAAAGTTACCACATTTCTTTAAATTGTTGAAATCCTTGCTTGATTATCTCGGTCCCAACGAGTGTATATAAAATAATAAATTTAAAATGTAGTTCAAGGCAGTCATTTCCAAACAATTATCAATTTAATATTCAATAAAATTCATTACGCATTCGTCAAAGTGCGTTTTAAATTATTAGCAAAATCTGAAAACTTCTTATGGAATACAGCCCAAACAATTTGCCAAATCATTATCAAGCCTCCAATCACGACTTATTTTCATTCATAATTATCTATACAAATATTGCTTTCATTATAAATTAGCATTTGTATATTTGTTGACGATTGTGATTCGAAAACTAGTTTTCAAGTCTATGGCAAAAGAAACATGAGCCACGTTTCTTGTAAGAAGTTTATTTACAAGAATACGTGTTTCAGTTAAGTTCCAGCTGATTTATACAAGCCGATAGATACTAGTCCATCCAGCAGTATGCTTAGCAACATGCTATAGTTCGGCACTCTTAGAAAAAAAAGGATCTCAAAGGTAGACGTGCTTGAGGTGCCAATCAGTAGGTGTACAGCAAAAAGCAACAACTGTTTGATTAGAAGAAATTTTTCAAATAAATGGCACGGTTAAGAGCGACTGTGCCTTGGAAGCCGCGATATAATAAAACTACTAGCTCGATCGTTGATCGTAGCACGTTTTAGATCTGTAGATACAGGGTGATCGAAAATTGCCGGGGTAACAGCAATTCCGACTGCAATATGATGTTTTGCGTTAATATTATAAGAGATTTTTGGGAATGTGGAAAAGATCTGGGGTAGACTAGCACGCTCCCACCTCCCACTAGGCTACATAACACTAAAATTATATTCTTAAAAATATAATATAATAAAAATAATAAATTAATAATAACAAAAAAATATCACAAATTTTAAAACAAATCACAAAAATAAAAACCAGATCATAAAAACTACAGAATATCATAAAAATAAATATTATAAAAATAAAAAAAAATAATATAATGGAAATAAAAAAAATAAAAAAAAGTAATAAAATGAAAATAAAAAAAATAATAAAATGGAAATAAAAAAAAATTATAAAAATAATTTAGTAAAAAATTCACTGAAATTGAAAAAAAATTATTAAAGTAAAACAAAAAATTTATAAAATAAAAAAAATCATAAAAAATATATAACAAAACAAAATAAATAAAAAAAATATATAAAATAAAATATATATAAATATTAAAAAAATATAATATCATAAAAAAAAAATATTATGAAAATTTTGAAAAATTAGTTTGGTTCAAACTATATTATTTGCTGGGCAATAGTCCGGATAGTGGTTAAAGTGGGAGTACGACAGAAGTGCTTACGACACGCCACCCTTGAAATATGAATTACATTTTTGGATTATAATCCAGGACGTGGTCAAATTCGAAATATAATGCCGGTTGTTTGGAGACAAGGAGATTTTTGGAAAGAATTTTGAATTTTGACACTAAAATTGCTCCTTGTTAGATACAATTTTCTGGTAGTTCTTTATAGAAACTTTTGAAATAAATAAACCGTCCATAGAAGTAAAAATATCGAAAAATCCTGGAATAGATTTTAAGCCGATTATACCTACATATAAAAAACCCGTGTACATGTTTCGAATTTATTCATATCTTCGTGAAAACATATGTTAATACGTTACACTCCCTTCGGATTTGAATATCAAAAATTCCTGAAATTAGTTTTTAGACGATTACACAAAAAGTCCATGGAATAAATTTGCTACCTTATAAAACCTAAGTAAGAGATATGTCAAAATTTGTGAAACCGAATACAACACCACAACATCCACTTGGGGGTTGAATTTCAAAAAATCGAGAAATAAGTTTTTAGATGAAAGCACGGATCACCAATTTGATATTTCATATCAGATCTTAGAGTTATTAAAAAATTTGCGAAAACTACGTTGGGGGTTGATTTTCAAAATATCTTTTAAAATGCAAGTACAAATAAAAGCCAATTTTATTACTTATCGAACCTAAGAGCTGGCGAAAATTGGGAATAAGTATGCAGCCTCTTACACACTTTTTGGGGATTGAATTTAAAAAAACCACGAAATTAATTTTGAGATGAACCCCTTTGAACATGCAAAACTCTTTAAATTTATTTTTAAATTATATAAAAAGTTCGTGGAAGTAAGAACCATTCCGATATCTTATCAGACCTAAGAGATATGACGGAATTCGTGAAAACGTGTACAATCGTTTTACACCCTCGTATTGGTTATAAACCAAAAAAATCCCGAATACAGTTTTTAGGCGATTATTTAAAAAGCCCGTGGAATTAAAAATTTATTCGATATCTAATCAAACGTAAGGGAAATGGCAGATATTTTTAAAATGTATAAAGCCCTTTTACACCTTCTTAATAATCAATGGCACAACAGCCCAAATTGGGCCTAGGCCTTGAAGTAATGCTAGAGTTACTTCATTACTAGACCAACGGCACACTAGGAGGTGAAGTGGTCAGCCACACGCTCGTTCGTGATTATTACCCCGATACATTTAAATTCTGAAAACATTTATTTGTTGAGCCCGTAGACCTAAAATTAATTCAATATTTCGGAAGATCTAAGAGATATTACGAAACTTGTGAAAATATATACTTTCCCATTTCCATTAACCAACTTTGAGCCTCACCTCCGTACACCAACGAAATCCTACATGATTTTTTACCTAAATTTCAAATAGCCATCAAGTTTGAAGTTCCTAACATATCGACCTTTAGGTAGAAAAAACACCACTACCACGATCACTATTAAAAAAATATATTTTTGGAACATGCCACCATTACAGCTGTACGTAAATTCCAAGTTTCAGTTTTCTATCATTAGCGCATCGCGATATATAAAAATCGGAATTTTTTCTTTTCACCAAACTTCCCTCTTCAATAAACCCTTCAAACGCGTTTGCATACGGCGGACAGTCCTTTTTCCCAGTTTTTAAAATACAAGAAATACATTTTTTTTTTAAAGTCCATTACATAAATATATTACTGAAATAATAAAGTGTAATTTAATAAAACAAAAATATAATAAAAGTAAAAACAGAACATCATAAATATAAAAAAATAACATAAACCGGAATAAAAATAAAATAAAATAAAATAAAAAAATAAAAATTAACCATATAAAATAGAATTTTGATAAAAAAAAATTTGAATGAATTTTAATAAAAATAAAATAAAATCATGATAAGTTATAAAAATTTACTTATATAAATAATAAAATATATCATAAAAAATTATAACAATAAACTTTACCATAAAAAGAAAAATATTAAAAAATAAAATATTAAAAAATAATAAAAATATTAAAAAAAGAAATAAAAATATTAAAAAATAAATAAAAATATTGAAAAAAACAATAAAAATATTAAAAAATAAAAATATTAAAAAATAAAAATATTTAAAAATTAAAATATTGAAAAAAATAAAAATAAAAAAAAATTGATTATAATAAGAATCAAGAACGTATACCACAAAAAATACAAACAAATAACGAAATGAAAACTAGGTAGACAAAAATTAAAAAAGAAATAAAATTAACAATATAAAAAGATTTGTTAGATATAGCAGAGATTATATACTTTTATTGAACAAAAATTGTTTACAATACAAACACCCTGCATATGAGTAACTTTGAACGAGACTAATGTGCAAATCTGGTTTTGTATTATTTCTTCAATGTGCGCTCGAATTTAGTAGGCACATAGTTTGTAACTTTCAAATGCTCTTTTACGCAGCCAACGAGTCTAACTAAAACCTAGATTGCAAAATTACCCACAGCATATTTCTATAAACAGTTCAATAAGAACAAATTTTTCTATCAACTATTGACAGCCTAACGTAAATCACGGAGCCATTAAAAATCCACTTCATATCACGGCCTAAGTCCAATTTTTTTTTTAATGTCCAGTCAAAGAAAAATCACCTCTAAATTAGATTTTCTACCAACAAATTTCCATCGTGTATCCTCAGATAATTTATTTCAGCAATCCATTATTACAAAAAAAAAGAGAAAAATCTTTAAAGCGCCATCGATTCCTAAAAATAGCGAACAAGGTTAATGTCTCAAGCTAATTTTAATGATTGTCTTATCGCTGAAAAAGAAAGAGGTCACACCACCACCAACCACGTTTAATGTTCTAGAGAATTTGTTGTGCATCGCCGTAAGATTGCTTAAAAGATTTGTGGATGTTTCGGACAATCACAAGGTGGGGCGTGCTGGGAAATTGGCGTACAAATCGTTTCAGCATCTGTCTCTAGGTCAATATTTCATCACATCAAATAAAAAATGTTTTTCGGCACAGTATTTTCAGAAAACTTTTATGTTCTAGCGTGATTTTATCCGACTTAAATTATGTCATTTTTCCTTTTAGATTTGATCAGAAAATAAACAGTTCTGACCGCAATAGGTGTCATTGCCGCGTTTAACAATTAAATTAGCTAAGGAGTAGGTACAACTGTCTTCAAGCAGGTGAAATATAAATAAATGAAATTTGATTGCTTTGCGCTATTTTCTGATAAGTCTTGTTGTTTAATTTATCATTCAGGTGACACACCCCCTATAAATATTTTATGTGATCCGAGTTGCAAAATGTATTCCACGTTTACGCAATGATTAACTGTTTTGCAACGTTTCGAATGGTACCTGCTTTGAAGCTTTAGAATAATTGTCTTAATCATAAATTTGTATTCTGCTTAAGATTTTGAATTAAAGTTGTCCTCATATTAGAAAGTGGTAAACTGAGCTATAGCCTTGTAGTGTGATATACTTACTCACTAAGCGATAATAATGCTGAATGTCTTACCTGTAAGAAAATAAAAAAAAAACATATTTTTAAAATCGTGTTTTACAGAATAATAATTATTAAAAAAAATAACAAAATTATAAACAAATGTGAACTGAATTTGTTTAATCTTCATCTTGTCGGAGTATAGAATTTATTTGGGCTGAACAGAGTACACAATTCTTTGTTCAGTTCCCTAAATCTCTACGAAATTATAAAAACTTTTTTTTTCAAAAATAAAAATAAAATAATATTTACAGGAAAATATCGCAGCTATTGTCACACTCGTACTTGTATAGTTTTAAAGAATGAGTTAATAACTGGGTTGGAAAGTAAACGCGAAGATACTTTTCATCTTACAATAGGTGTGTTTCTTTGCGCACTTATCCAGAACAGAGTAGGTTAGAAAATGTATATACAAAATAACAACAACATTGCTGTTTTTATTATTCTTCATAACTTTTTTCCATAAAAAGTAGGCTAGATTAGAGAATTTATCGCGAATAGCTGGCCCAGTGAGCTTACTGGGGCAGCTATTCCGGTTAAAATCTATATTAGGTGTGTTTTTACGCACTTATCCAGATCAGAGCAGGTTACAAAATTTATTTATTTAATTTATCACTGAGGCAGCTATTCGCGTTAAATTCTCTAATCTAGCCTACTATCTATGGAAAAAAGTTATGAAAACGTCAAACAAAAACGGCAACGTCGTTGTTGTTTTGTATATAAATTTAACCTGCTCTGATCTGGATAAGTGCGTAAAAAAACATACTTATTCTAGCCTACTATCTACAGGGAAAAGCAATAACAAAAACAGCAATATTCATGGTGTTTTCAATATAAATTTTAATCACTACTCTGATCTGGATAAATGCGCAAAAAAACACACCTAATATAATTAGAATTTAATGAATAGTCAAGGTACAAAGTACGTTTCAGAGTAGAGAAACCCTAAAATTAGGTAGTTTAGCAAAGTTACAATAAAAAGCTCTTTAAAACGTACACGAAATACTCAAGACCAAGTAAACAAGCTGTCGCCAAGAATATAAATCCAAATCTAAATAATACAAATTATTTATAAGCATCTTAATACAAGAACAACACAATTTCCTTCTATTCAGAAAATTGCCATTGTATAGAACCGTACTATTATAGCATTTAGAGAATATCTTATTTATGATCCAAAAATATCTTGGCGTCGAGTTTCCAGTCTCACAAATTTTATCTCTATCTGGACAATAGATTAAAATATGTTCGATGCTATTTATATAAAATTTGCGCCAAAGTTCGAATGTGTATTCGAGAAAAGCATGCGGAAATTTGTATCGTTGAAATTATAACGAGATGTATACAATGATGTAATTGAAATAGTAAAATACTCTAATTTAAATGGAATACGTAATTTAGGAGAATAGATGATTCTGTTAAGTTTTATGCGATTATATTTTTAAATTGTGGCAAATTTAACGCAAATTCAGTATGAACTAAACTTATAACATTTTTAGATAGTGATGTTTTTGGTCTTATCAGTACTGAAAATTGTAATTGCACAGGAATTAAGATCTGAAGATCTGAAAAAACTTCATACTGGAGCTCCGTCAAAGTTAATTCGATCTTTGGCGACAAGTAATCTGTTTTCAGTACTGAATACCGCTAGAATAAAACCCGAATTATTTTATCAATACTGTATCAGTACTTACGAGACTGTAAGGGTGTTTCGGATAGAAGACATGATACATCCTCTGATGAATCTATGCCATCCGATGACGAACAGTTCCTTCGAACCTAGTCCAACACAGTTTTATAAAAACTGGCCTATCCAGTAAAGGTTTTGAAACTGTCATGTCCTCAAGAACAGCGATTAATCAACAGTCGGGGATTTCGTGTTGGGGTTTCACACCAGAAACTCCACTGACGCCGGAAAACAACAAAAAACTTCTTAAAATTTACTTCTATGGTAGCTTCTCACCATGAAAAATGCTATTCTCATTTTAATAACTTTTTAATTTTTCGTGTCGATATGCGATATGATTGGGGCAAGGAGCTTCTATTAAATTATCTAAACTATCAACAAATGCTTCAAAATTAGAGATCCGCAATGTTATTCGCTAGAAGCTGTTCAAAAAAAAATAGTGATTTTCAATTCGACGTTTTCGAATTCCTAAAGTCAGTACTGTACAGGTACTAGCAATGCCTTTTTTTAATTTTGTTTTTCTGTGTACAATAATACGAGTCATAGCAATTATTTGATCACTTCTTGGAATTTTTCGAGCAAAATTCAATTTCTGAATTTCATAATCATGTTTTACACTCTACGAACGATTCACGAGACGGCAGAGAAGTACTACGAAAAAGTGAATTATTTTCCAACAAGATTCTCGGAGTTTTATGGCCTAGGGTAAGGAATTCTCTTCATTTAATATCGCGAATTTGAATCCCCGACACAACAAAGTTTTCATTCAAAGTAGACAGATAGAATTTTTATAGACTCAAGATTGAAGAAATAATATGATAACAGCAATTCAGTTGTTTACAAAAATTGTACATGTAACACGAAATAATAATGCAAAAAAGAAACATATCTTGGAAATTCATTATTACAAAAAAAAACAGTACTGTACAGGTAGACTACAGACATTAGATATTAAATCAGTACCTAATATCAGAATTCAGTCAGTACTCAAAATGTTTCGCTGGAACTCTTTAAGCTTAAGTTTTGGATAAAAAGTTCCTTTCATATTCCGCGGGAGTGTCGTATCAGTAGTTTCCGAGATATTATTTTCATAATATGCTACTTTGAGCCCTCAAACTTTGAGGACACAATGTTTTGCAATCCTCCTCTTACATGTGGAAAATATTTTTTCTTTGAAATGGGCCCACTATCGTATCTCCATTAATTCCAAATATCAACTTGCTAGCGTAAGCCCTGTTCATATTTCACCTTTAGAAATTATGTACTCGCATAATTTAAGTATCATCAGTAGCACAAAAAATGTAAAATTCACATCAGGTGAAATATGTTGGACGTGTGATTTGCTGACGTTGTGTCTAGACACAAAGGTAGCAAATTACCTGTGCATATTTCAGGTGATGGGAATTGCAACTTTGGATACCTGCAACCGATTCCATTTTTATGAACTTTGCATACTGCTAAATAAGCATTCTTTAGTTTAGGAAATTTTGTATATATAGGCTAAGTTAATTACTAATAAAGTTTAGTGTGTGTATAATATTAATACCAATCGTGCCAGTCAATTTGTCAAGTCAATTTATCCGTTAAGGATTAGTCTCAAGTGATCAGTTTTGAACGTTTTGGTGACATTTGTCAAGTCAATTTATCCGTTAAAGATTAGTCTCAAGTGATCAGTTTTGGAACGTTTTGGTGACATTTGTCAAGTCAATTTATCCGTTAAAGATTAGTCTCAAGTGATTAGTTTTAAAAAAGCCCATTTTAAGATATAAAAACCAAATTTTTTTGACTTAAATCCTCTGCTTACTCAGAACCCTTCACACCACCATCACCGAAAAATTTTGGCCCTGCTTTTAGGACTATGTGGTTCTCGACTTGTGTGACTCCGAAGCAGTTTGTGTACGCGCGGTCAGACGGACAGTTTTCTATGTCAACAACTCCTAAAATGTGAAAATATAAAATTTAAAGTTGGCGATTTTGAAATGAAAATATTGAACAAATAAGGATATGAAACGAAGAAATAATGGGATAATCGGAATCCCTTGACATACTATTTAACTGCGCCAAAGGAACACTTCATTGAAGTGAGTGAGTGAAGTAACTCAGTCCGTTTGGTGAACTGCAGTTCCATTGGACACGTGACAAAAAAATTAAAAACGATATACCTACTCAAGAAAAATAGAGAGTAACAGAGTGAACTTTACAAACTTTTTTTTTGCTCATCTAGATCTACAGACCTTTTTTTTGCTTATCATCTTCTAGATGTACTGACCTTTCTTTTTTTTCTCTACTGTCTTCCGACAACAACTACTCATCACTGAACTCCCCTCAAGTAATGAACTATGAACTAAAAAAACGAACTAGTTCGCGAGCGAACGCGATGGAACGAACAGTTCCATGGAAGTACTTCACTGAACTCGTTCCTTACAGTGAGTGACTCGGAGTGAAGTATTTCACTGAAAGGAACTGCTTTGCCCATCTCTACGTTCCAGCAAACATTTTGGTGAACGTTCACTAAACGCGAAGAAAAATGTTTTAAAAAAACACTGTATGGATTTTCGTGTGGATTTCTTTAACATAATTATAAAAATAACGCTTAACGTTCATCAAAGTGAGCATATAGCGCCACACTCACTTTTGTGACCAATATATGAATCATTTTAAATTAGAATAAAGTTTCCTAAGTGGATATGAATTCAATTCAATTTCGAGTCGTGAGTGAATTCATTTTCGAAGTGATAATTCGCCTTGGTGATTTACTTTCAAATCGTTTTGGAATAGATTTGGAACGATTTTTTCAGTGATATAAAAAAATATTGATGTAATTCAGAAAAATCTCTTGCCTTACAAAAAAATTGATAATATCCGAATTGAGGAGCTTTTCAAATAAACTGATTTTAAATTGAAGGGACCGGACTGTAATAGCGAAAAAATTGCAAAACCTAAAGGGGATTGAAAGTTCCTCTTTAATGACAGAGGAGTTTTAACAGAACTTGGTAGTTTTATAACTGAAAAACACGCAGAAACGTTGATCAGTTATAAAAACCAAATTAAACTAGTTGCCAACAATGAGCCTCTCGATGAGCAAAATAATAAATGAAATAACCGCACAAATCAAACTTGTAGAAGTTACCTTTTCATTCAAACTACTTTAAGTGTGTTATTCTCACCCATGCCATCGGTTGAAACTGAGTGGCGTTATCGCCAGTTGCTGTAAAACATGATCTGGGTATAGTGAAAAAACGGTTACTGCATTAAATTCTAATTTGATCCGGAAAAATAACTTTGCGAAAAAACGGATTATTATTTCGTTAAGCTCAAACAAGGACCTCCCCATTTCGGCACGTCTACGAAAAAAATAAATAAATAAAAGGATCACCAGAATATTATCTAGGAAACCCATCGTCAATAAATTATTTTTATACGGCCGATTCCAAGGAGACCGTCATCAATTCGACGAGAGCGCAAAAGTTAAGCCCAGAACTTTTTACGATTATGAAAAAATGGTAAAGCGGTTAAGTAAACTGCTGTCTAGGCATCTTTCGATTTGAGATGGCCATATTAAAAATGATGTCGTCTGTCCATCTTGAACTCGGCCCAAGAGTCGATTGCTATTCCAGTTGAATGGCTTTAACCGACAAACGACATTGCTCATTGCGCGCTAATAAATGCCTTAACTGCTATACTACTTCTTCCTACAGTCCAAGTCGGTATAATCGTGTTGACATCACCTGAAAGGTAGAGCAGGGTGTAATCGACACACCTAGGCCGCATCTATATGACGTACAAGACTTGCCATTTTTTATGGTCGACATAAAACTTGGGAATACTAAAAGCTCAGGTTAATCTGTCCAAGGTTACGATTAGTGTCCTTTGCTTACATTTGTAGAACAAGCTATTAGGATACAGCAATTTTAAGTGCTGTCCATCCGCATGTCCATCTTGGGACTGTTCATATCAATGTTAAGGTGAAGCTAGCGGACAGTGGTCAAGTGACAAGGCTGTTGTTCAACTAATACGACTATTGTCAGCATAAGAGTCTAGATACCTAAGCAATATGCTGTCTCAATCTCAATAGCATTATGGTGCGTTTCTTCGACGACATGTTGATTATGTAAGACTGCGCCTACCAGTAGCAAAAGAAGACACCGTGCCACACTCACGGTAAGATTACGAACGCGCTAACATGACTTGATCTTCTCAATTTGGTAGCTTGCCGACGACATCTCTGTTGCAATAAGAAATCTACCACGGTTGCATTTTTCCTTTCTGGCTACATGGCAGCATCACAAGAAAAGTGCCGGCTCTTTGGAATGATGTCATGCAGGTAAAATATAAACTGCAACTTGCACCTCACACAGGTAAGATCATCGAGTCAGGGATGATGGAATCGAAATGTTTATAGCCGGTCATAATAAGAAAAATCTCAAGCTATTTTGCATCAGCCTTTAAAAATAAAGCCGCGCTAAGTGTTTGAATAGTCGCTTCATTTTATGACTAAGACAATGCGATAAGTCCGCACCTACTTAAATAGCGAAATTATATTTATTTTCGAATCTAATCTTTCGGATTGCATAATTTATCTAGAAAAGAGAATTCCAGCTCATTTTGTTGACATTATGCGTATTTGTCCCAATTAACTTTATAATATTGTAGTTGGAAATTTTTCGCATGGTAATAGAATTATTATGAGACATTGGTCATGGAGCTTGAAATGCGTGTCACACGCTCACAACGCGGTGCAGGCTTTATTTTTTTATAGTTTTTTATAAGTCTTACAATCGCTGGTGTTTATCTAGTGGTTAATGTATAAGAACCACGAAAAGCTAACCAAACATTAGATGGCTGCAGTGATATTATCTAACAAAATTACGAAGTGTTGAACATTTAATGGAAGCTGGAACAGCTGAATTCACTTTGAAATGGGAATTTCGTGAATATTCTTGGGTTTCGGTCTAATTTTTATTTTTATTCGACATGCTATGCATTAAATTTTTATGAAACATTATTTAGTAGTCCGCGAAGTCGATTGAAAAAGCTGTGGCAACAATTTCAGTAGTAGATGAACAACAACGCGGATACAGTAACAAATTTAGAGTAGCAGATGTTAAGTCAGTTTTTCAATGTTACCGGCCAGAAGTTAAAGGATTTTTGAAATAAATTAACTACTGAGTGCTATTGCAAAATATATTCAAAAGTCGACAGCAATTACAAATGAAAATTCAGTTAAAAAAATTTAGGGGGCTAGAGAAAACGTAGAGAGGGGAAAAAAATAAAAATAAAATTATAAAAATAATACAATAAATAAAATCTGAATTTTTTTTGCTCAAATTACTCCTGTAGTACGTTTACATATACGTACTAAGTTTCAAGTTCATAACATGAACCGTTGAGATACAAAAGAGGCCACTCCAATCCTAGTACCTTGCTACCCTCCAACCTGATCAAAAATTTTATTTTTCTAGAATGTCTCTATAGCTGCTGTTTAAGTCATCAATTTTAGCCTTTTATCCTTTGCGGTTTTCGAAAAATAAAAATTAGATTTTAAGAAGAGTTTGTTGTTTTCCGGCGTCAGAGTAGTTTCTGGTGTGAAACCCCGACTGGTGATTCATCGCTCTCCTGGCTACTGCCATGGAGGACATGACAGTTGGAAAACCTTTTCGGTTCTATATCGTAGGCATGATACATCCTCCGACGAGTCTATGCCATCCGATGACGAAACAGCTCCTTCGGACCTCGTCCAACACAGTTTTATAAACTGGCTTCTCCAGTGAAGGTTTTGCAACTGTCATGTCCCCTATGGCAGTAACCAGGACAGCGATGAATCACCAGTCGGGATTTCGTGTTGGGGTTTCACACTAGAAACTCCTCTGACGTCGGAAAACAACAAAAACTTCTTAAAATTAGCTTCTATGGTAGCTTCACCATGAAAAAATCCCATTCTCAAAAATTAGATTATTTTTCCTTTCCACCACCTCCCACCATCACTCCCTACACCCGCAACACAACATTTTTTTTGATTCGGTAAAGGTCTATTGGGCCTAACTCCTAAAAACTGGTACGGTTCTTGAGATATAAATTTTTTTTTTAAATTGATATCCACCTACTCAACCACCCCCCACAAAAATTTTACATTCAATAGACCCCTACTTTTTATCCTGTATACACAAACCAAATTTCATCTTCCTTTCAAAAAAGTATAGAAAAAAGTCTGCTTGTCCGCCGTATACGCTGTATCCACGCTTACTAACCCTTTAAACTATTAAGATCAAATTCGTTTAGTGAATAAATTGAATGGAACCCTTTAAGTGGGGGCGGGAGATGAAGAGGGAAGAGGGAAATGAAGAGGGAGGAGGAAAATGAAGAGGAAGGAGGGAAATGAAGAGGGAGGAGGAAAATGAAGAGGGAGGAGGAAAGTCAAGAAGATGGGGGAAGTGGGGGGAAGTGAAGAGGGAGGAGGAAAGTCAAAAAGACGGTGGAAGTGGAAATGGTGTGAAGGGGAAGGACAACATTTTTTTCAACGAAAAAATTTTCTTCAAATTTAAAATTTATACAAAGCTTTCATAGTGGAGCCATAAGTAAAAAAAATTACCAGCATGGGTGTTGGGTATGGAAAAAAAAACAACCCTTCATATCTTCTGAATGGTTCATCTCACAAGGTTGAAACTTAGAACTTATTTGTACGTATGCCAGGGGAGTGTAATAGAAATAATTTTTTTAGGGGTTTGAGTGGAAGGAAGGAGTGGAAGCTATACAAGCGAAGTATCACGAATATAAAGTTTTTGAGGGAGCCAGTGGTGGACGATGACAGTGGGATGAGTTCTATTTTTTTTTTTACAAAATATTCTCATATCTCAAAACGATTTGAAATAGGATTTTGAAATTTACACAACAGGTAGGCTCAAGTGAAAAATAATGGAAAAATTGGGGGTGTAGATGGGGCGATTGAGAACCGATAAAGATAGAAAACTGAAACTTGGTACTTATATTAGGATATAGTAGTGGCACGCTCTAAAAATATTTTTTTGGGTGGGGTTAGCATGATACGCGGGTTGGGAGTTTTTTTCTATCTGCCACACAACCCCAGACGCTGCCTATCTACCTATGTTCCAAATTTCAAAGTCCTATGGTTTGGAATTAAAGAGATATTATTTTTAGGAAGTGTAATAGCAAGCCAACTTGATATACAGAGACATTATTTTGAACATCCACTTCCGCACACATCAGTCATTTTTCTTTATTATTTAATTTCTATTAAAAAACATTTTTTTTTTCTACTTTGAACAACATTGTCTTCAGTTTTTAGGACTAATAGCCGCCAAAGCCTAATAAAAAAATTTGTCCGTCTGACCGCCGTCCCCCGTACGCAAACTCGTTTGAAGGCTCGTAGCTCCTAGGCGCTTTGAGGTATCAAGTTCAAATATTTTTAGTCGGTGGATTAGGTGGATCCCTTTAAGTGACCAATATTAAAGTACATCATCACAACACCGAAATTCTAAACTAAATCATATTTTACTTATTCTGCTTTTGATTTTACTTGTCTTTTAACTTTTCCCCTTGCGTTTGCTCAAAAAACTTCAAAATGTGCTTACGAGCTATATTTTTAGTCAAAGCCGCTGGTAAGTAGTGACTTTATCAAAACTTTTAAGACCCTGTCAAAATTCTCACCGTTTTTCTATCGCCAGAAAAACATTCTCCTTATAAATTTCAACTTTTTACCTCAACGCCTTCTGGTGTTATTGTAGTATTGTATTAAATTTTCTTGTTCAAATCCTTTCAATTTTCATCTGATTCTCTTTAAATTCCTTTCAAAATAATTTTTTTTAAGCATGGGTCTAGTCGAGAAATTGCAAGAAAAAAGGTCGAAATCCTGTCAAAAACCTTTTTAATCCATATCTTTAGCAGAAAGCATTCGCACGTCATCTGTATATCGAATTAAATTGTTATTTTGAGTTGTAGACAGTCTAATACCTCTCTATACGATCTCCGAATACAGACATATTCGTTCTTCTTATAAGAAACGCAATTCGAATTAACTTTGACGGATTGTGTTTCTTGGAACAATTTTACGTTAAGGATTATATATACAAGAAAAGAACAATACTATACATACCACTCATGTTCATATCGTTCATCTTCCATTCGTTCTATGTTTACAGTATGAAATCCACGGGGTATCAAGGGTCCAAATTTTGTGGTATGCTTAATTCCTCGAAGTTTATGGCGACCAGACCCAGACCAGACGTTATACCGAATTTAAAAAAACAAGAACAAAACACCAGGAATGCCTTTAAGGATTTTTACGGCCCCAAAGAACCACCACAAGTTATAAAAGAAATTAAAAAACAGAACAAAAATTTTAGCAGAGATTCGCACACTCATCGAATTTTTATTTTCATATTCTGAAGCTAGCGAGATTAGCCTTTTGTACATAAACACAGAACCACTAGGTAGTGAAGGATACCACATTTGATTGGATCCAAAATATTTGAATTTAGACGATAATTTTACTATTTGACGAAAATAATAAGCGCTTTCAGTGAACACACTTTACTGCTGTACAATAAATCCGTTCAGAATAGACAATTATAAACAATTTGTTAAACGCATTTACAACTTTAAGTACTTCATTTCCGCCCAATACAATGCCTTCACACATTATCGTTTTTAGATTTAATATCGGAAGTATTAGCAAACATAACTTAACAAAAGAACAATACTGAGTATCTATTGTGCCTTGTTGTGGTTTCATAAAGCAAATTTATGTAAACATGAAAATATTAGTTGTGTAATTTTTTATATTTAAATCCGCTTATTTTTAACACTAAATTAATGTTTTGAAACAATGAACTCATAGAGCTAGTTACACTAGAGATGGGCAAAACAGTTCATTTCACTCCTAGTCACTCACTTTAAAGAACGAGTTCAGTGAAATACTTCAATTGAAGTGTTCACTCACTCACTCAGTAGTCATAGTAACTAGTCGTGAAGTAATTCAATTGAACTCTTCGTTGCTTCGTTCAGTAGTCACTAGTCACTTCAATTGAAGTGTTCACTCACTCTATTCTCTTCTAACAGCCGTTTAGTAGTCAAATTTGGTGCTCAAAATTACGTCTCAGCGGACAAAAATTAATTTTACCACTTGCGCGTGATTTGAATATTCCTGCGATTCATATCAAAAAATAAATTTCTAGTGCCTTTAAGTTGAAATTAACGCTCAAAATTTCATATTTTAGTGCACGACCAGGAAAAATACTTGGCAACACTGTTTATAATATTCATGCAATGCACAATACCACACGCATATAAAATGAATATGAATGAAATACATGATAAACCACTGAGAGAGGAGAGATACTTTGAGAAGAATTAAGTTATGTCTTAGTTGTATTTGTTTTCTGTCTCTGAGGAGACGGGCAAAACGGGAAGATTTTGTTGGTTGTCTGCCTATCTTCTTTTTCACCATGTTCGTACAGTTCACCCTGTTAGTCTCTGTTTTTCTTGCATCCGTAGGTATATAGTTTTTAATTTTTTTGTCACGTGTCGAATGGAACTGCAGTTCACCAAAATGAGTGAGCTACTTCACTCACTCACTTCAATGAAGTGTTCTTTTAGAGCAGTTCACTCGTGAACGACCAATCTCTAGTTTACACCCAGCGACCTAATCGCGGCCTGACCTAAATCGTGACCTAAACTAGGTCCAATCGCCAACTGTTTACATCGATCGAGGCCTAAAATTCGGCTGTCCATCAAAAGATTTCATCAATAAATTTAAGGACTATTACTAAATATCTGTAGTGGTATCTTATGTCAGAACCCATTCCACACATGCCTTGACAAATTGCTGTATATATTGCATATCTCTGTATTAAAATGCAAAAAAAATATACTTAGGGTGAATCACGCGTTTACACCCAAAAATCAAACGACCTATTTTAGGTCAGGTAACAAATGAACGAGCCCCAACCTGATGCTTGGTCAGGTCGCCAAAGAAGTGTTTACACCAGGCGTCCTAAATAATTTAGGTCGAATTTGAGGTATAGGCCGCGGCCTAAGTGCTGGGTGTACACCGGGTCTTAATCAAAACACACGGACCTGGTAAATGTAAACTTAAATACTTTTTTTTTAATAATTTTAGTAATAAATACAATTGTTTTAAATACAAGAAGTTTTTATATCAGGTCGAAACGAACCAATCCACATTCCTTTAAGCATTTCTACAAAAATTCAAGCATATAAGAAATATGTTTTTATAAAATTCATACTATTCGGTAATTTTTGCATTCTGTATTTTATTGTAGAATATTTTTTAAGGTAATTTTTAAAGAATCTAAAACAAATCTAAGTGCAAAACTTTTTTTTTTTGTTCAACTACATTGGTATGCCACAAAATGTTTTACAAACTTCGCTAAAACTTCATTATCACTCCGCTTGTTTATACAATTACCGAGTAAGATGCATTGACATGTTTAGAATTTCAATTGCATACAAAACTGCCACATGTCGTGCTATCATATCTGCCTTCATACAAAAGCCTCACCGATAGCATAAAATATGGAAAATTAATTCATGCAGAGCAGAGTTTACAATTGAACATATGTGGGTCAAACCTAGCTGACGATTTGTCCTAATTCAGAAGGCATTATCTACAGAGCGCTATCGCTTTCGATGATAGCCAATTACATGGAAGATATAAAACGAAATCGTTTCTGATCAATTTCCAAATCACTCGTAATCGATTCTATTACAAATCAACTGGCCAATCAATAAATCGTGTTTAATAAAAATCCAATTTCCTATTTTTTTCAGTCGATTCAAAGCATAGCGGATAAATCATGTGAGCGATTTGCTGTTTAATTAAATTACTTAGCTGCCAGATATTCAAAACTTGGATTTCGAAGAAGACATCCAACCAGAAGGACCGTGGATAGTAAAATAAATTTGCATATTTAGGCCATCGTCAAAAAAGACTTCAAAATGCACTTAGGAGTTATATTTTTAGTCATAGCCGCTGGTAAGTAGTGACTTTATCAAAACTTTTAAGCCCCTGTCAAAATTCTTAATCAATTTTCTATTGTCCAAAAAAAAATAGTTATCAGTGGATCAGAATCAAACCACACCCGCACCAAACGAATGTATGGCATGTGTCCGCCAAATTTCTACAGAATCGGTTCGGCGTGCTACTTTATTTCGTCCGAAAAGCTCAATTGGCTCGATGCACACTTTGAGTGTCGCGACAAGAATAGCAAATTGGCCGAACCGGTCAAAATAACCGACAGACAATTGAGGAAGTATCTTATGGCAGGCGATAAAAGTAAGTTGGATTTGGGTCGAAAAGACAACTTGTCAAATTTGAATCAACACTTTTCAAAACTGTCAAATTCGTTAAAAAGTGTCAAAAATGAGTTTGACAAATTCGGATTACGATGTAAATAAATCGCTAACTTGAACTTTCGGTTGTAGTTCGCGACGAACTTTGGATTGGCGGCACTTACGAGTGGAATAAGCACAAATGGGAATGGGGATATAGCGGCAATGAGATGACATATCACTCGTTCAGTCAAATGGATCCTGGGTAATTATAAAAAGTTCGATGGAATAATTGTTTTTATTTCTTGGTATAATATTTTTGTTTGATTCGGCGAATCGAATTTACAAGGTGTCGTCATCTCGCTGGTCTACCTCTTCAAATAATGTCCCAGAATTTATTTCGATTTCGTGATATCCTAAACATGTTGAGGTCAAATTAGAGTGTTATTGAACATGAAGCTGGATAAAGTAGACGTGATACTCTCCAAATATAATGGAAAATCAATAGGTCGAGTTTATGTCAGGCAATAAGGGATCTGGTTAAAAGGTTTTTTTTATGAAGAAATTTACATTTTTATGGGTACAAGTTTTTTTACGTTCGTAGCAACCAATGAACAAAAATTTTATGTATTACCTACGTACACACTTCATGCAAAAGAAGAAAATATTTGGGTTGAGAACATACAATTTCGAGCGTTGGGGTTGCTTTTATTAGTATAAAGTTTGTGGTTACTGTAGAAAGTATTTGTTTGTGTTGAATGAATTGCAAGAAGCTGAGTAAAATTCGCTAGTGATAATATGAGTTGGTGGAGATGAAAAATTTTATGACGTTGGACCGGACAGGAGAGAAGTTTCTCGAGGCTGTTGGAAAATTGGAACTTATTTAAAGGTCATAATCAGGATTAAGGACACGATGAATTCATTCATTAACTTTTAAGAATAAGGAATGCAAATGAATGTAACACGCCGGCTCTACACTCCACAATGCCGGCTCTACATTCTCGCCCTGCAATTCGAGACGAGACATTGAGACATGTTGTTCTAAAGAAGGAGAATGAGAAGAGAAGAGAAGGAGAAGGAAAGGAAAAGGAGAAAGGAGAAGGTAAAGGTAAAGGTAAAGAAAAAGAAAAATGGAAAACGAAAAACCGAAAGGAAAAGGAAAAGAATACGAAAAAGAAAACTAGGAAAAGAATGAGAATGAGAAGAAATCTAAGAAACGGAAAAAGAGGAGACTGAGGAGAAAGAAATGTAAAAGGAGAAGATGGAGGAAAAGAAGGAGACGATGGAAAAGGAGAAACAGAGAGGAAGAAAGCGAGAGAGTATAAGAAAGAGAAATCTGGAGTGTAAAAGAGAGGAAGAGAGAGAGAATGAGAGAGAGAGAGAGAGAGAGAGAGAGAGAGAGAGAGAGAGAGAGAGAGAGAGAGAAAGAGAGATAGAGAAAGAGAGAGAGATAGAGAGAAAGAGAGAGAGAGAAAGAGAGAGAGAGGAAGAGAGAGAGGGAAAGAGAGAGAGAGAAAGAGAGAGAGAGAAAGAGAGAGACAGGGAAAGAGAGAGAGAGAAAGAGAGAGACAGGGAAAGAGAGAGAGAGAGAGAAAGAGAGAGAGAGAGAAAGAGAGAGAGAGAGAAAGAGAGAGAGAGAAAAAGAGAGAGAGAGAAAGAGAGAGAGAAAAAGAGAGAGAGAAAAAGAGAGAGAGTGAAAACGAGAGAGAGTGAAAACGAGAGAGACAGTGAAAACGAGAGAGAATAAGAGAGAGATAGAGGGAGATGGAGATAGATAGAGGGAGATGGAGATGGAGATAGATAGAGGGAGATGGAGAAAGATAGATTGAGATGAAGAGAGAGATAGAGAGACATAGAGTAAGAGAGAAAAAGAGAGAGATAGAGAGACATAGAGTAAGAGAGGAAAAGAAAGAGAGAGAGAGAAAGAGAGTAAGAGTAAAAGAAGAAGAAGAGAGAGAGGGAGTAGGAGATTGGTGAAAAAAAAAGAGACAGAGAATAAGAGATGAAGGTAGAGAGATAGAAACAGAGAGTAAGAGAGAGAAAGTAAGAAAGAAAAAATTTTCGCATCTGTATTCTAATGGGAATTGATTTTATTGCCACTATACAATTACAAATCACTGTTCAAAACTAAACTAAATTAGCCCCTTTATCATCTAAAGCTGATATAAAGTGATGCTAGATTAGATTAGATTATAGATGGTGGAGGACGGGCTAAAAATCCCCAATAAATTTAATATGCTCTTGAGTGAGTTAGACATGAGTTCCAATGGTTTTAGGAAGTAATATCCTAGAAGTATGAGTCTTCTGTGTGCGAGTTCTTCGCAATGGCATATAACGTGCGCTGCAGTTTCCTCGTCTTCTTCACACAATCTGCAAATATCGTCTGAAACCAGTCCAATCGTATGGAGATGCGCCGAACCTGATTCCGGCTCAATTTGAGCAAATCGGATGTTAATTTCTTGGAGTGATCTTCCAAGAACAGTTTGGACTATCCGCACAACACCGTCCCTGTCCAGTGCAGGTCAGCTTGGATGTTAATCCAGTCCAACAGTCTTTCTTTTGCCGCAGCTGTTGGCATTCCACAGAAAAGCACTGGTTCTGTGAATTTTAAGTCAGCTAACTAAGTTCGCTAACTGGTCCGCAGACTCATTGCCTACAATATCACTATGTCCAGGAACCCATACCAGTATGAAGTGATGCTACATCGGAATGATTGCATAAAAATTACACTTCAACTTCAGCCGTCCTTGCGATAACAAAATTCCGGAAGAAAAATTAATAGCCTTCTTGGTGAGAGAAGAATCTAAAACTTCAGCCGTCCTTACGATAATAAAATTCCGGAAGAAAAATTAATAGCCTTCCTTGTGAGAGAAGAATCTAAGATTTTTTTTTGATCCGTCGAGCCGGATTTGAACTAGCGCCAAAGAAGTGAGCAAACATTTTATAGTAAACATTAAATTGTAAGATATGTGGATGCACAAGATTTGGTTAGAAAAATAAACTTTGTCTCATCCGATAATTAGTATGACGTTATTAGAGTAAATTATCGGATGGATGGAACCACAATAAAATCGCACCATTTTCGCTGTCATTATAACTTCCTTCTTTCACTGCAAATAAATTTTTTCGACATCAGCATTAGGCTTGCGCATTTTAGTTCACCATAGTGAGCGATCATTTCCGATCCCTCGCGAACTAGTTCGCTCTTTTAGTTCATAGTTCATTACTTCGGGGGAGTTCAGTGATAGTTAGTAGATTTAGTAAAACATGATGACCAAAAAAGAAAAAAGGACTCTAAATCTAGTATAGTATATTGTTTCACAGATTTTACGGCAATGAAAAACGAACTAGGAGCGGGACTGACTGCGAACTAGTTCGTTCATTTCAGTTATGGGATCGCTCTTCTGAACTAGTTCGTTCGCAAACTACACAAGCCCAATCAGCATTGATTTATAAACAGGGAGTGCTCAATCAGAAACGGGTTTTTTCTCGAAGTTCTTTTTACATTTTTAAACTTGCTGTTGTGGTTTTGTTGAAGAAAGTAGAGAAAATATTAACCGCACTGCGTAAGAAGTTAGTTATATAATTGAGGACAACTGGTTAGTTTTCCTGATAAAAACTATTATTGAAATTTGAATTTATACGAAAACATGAACCAACAGCACGTTCTAACAAAACCAACATGAATCTTCATCCCAACAATCATCTTTCATTCCTACAGTCCTCTTACTTTTCCATAATCATGACAAATATGACTCCTTGTCATCTTCTCCGAAAAATTTAATCAAACATAATCGGACTCCATTAACCCAGCGTATCCCTTCTCAAAATTGGATAATCTGCCACCAAATCAGTTCTCATTTTTATGTTATGTTGTATGTGTATGTTCATATCTATCTCAATGATCCGCCTTAAACTCAACAATGAATATTTCACAAGGATAAAAAAGGACATTTCTCTGTAGAGATTTCTTTTCAAAGGCAAAAAAAATGGATATGTTGTAAGCCCCCCATGGGTTGAATAAATTTCCGTGAACCGGAAAGAGTACTGAATTTTCATTTTTTTCAGCATCCTTTCCATGTCCAGACAAGACATCATCGATATAATTAAAACAGATTAAGGACGAAAAAATTTAGTGGAAAGGTGAAATTCTATGCTCCCCAATGCAGAAGGAGTGGACAGTCGACCAAAAAAATACAGGACAATATAATTTCTATAAATATCTTAGAAGAATGCTGAAATGAAAAGACTTTGAACAGGACACACAATAACAAACACGTTTTTATTGTCGAGAGATACAAAACATTTTGAAACATTTTCCTTTTATATCTCCTTTTTTTTGCACAATTTAAAGGAATAATTTATGACCAAGAATTAAATTAGTAGTAGGACTTCTACCTTTATAAAAAGGGCTTATTGATGCAATGTGTAAGTAAAGGATGACCCAAAAGGGAACTGAGTTCGGCGACTTACTGAAATATTTATTATTTTCGACGTGAACCTTCACTTAACTTTTTGGCAATTCTATGCTTTATTTATTGGTTTGGGACTCTCTGAGTTTTGGCAGTAATTATTTAGGAGAAAAGGTAGAAGGAGTCCGCGACAAGGTCGGATAATAACATAAAGACGGCTATAAAGGGGTTTTGCAATTCAGATAAAGATAAATATTCGATAGAAGAGAGTGCGAAATCTAATGGAGCTTTGCGTAGGTTTAATAAGATTTAGAAATTTCGTGCAACATAATTGTAGGTTAAAACAATGGCAGAGATAGATTTTATGGTTTACATCACACCACAATAGAAAATTATTATTACGAAAAGTTTGGACAGAATTTTGTTTGAATTAAACAGAAATTTCAAGTACTCTAAATATTTAAAGTATTTTTCGTTAATTTCCAAATTTAAAAAAAAAAATAATATATAAACACAATTATTTTATAATTGTTGATCGGAAAGAAAGAAACTATTTTTTCTCGCTATTCTTTATTTATTGCGAATTTAAAACACGAAAAAAATCGCACCTTGTAAATTCTTTAACTAACAAATTGTGGGTTTTTTAGGTTGGTAAGTTGACGTTAATAACAAATTATTACAACTCAATAATTATTTACCCCGAACATTACTTATGAGCATTTTTTGCAGGAGCAGTAAAGATTTACAATATCATTGTGCTGTGCTTAATCCCGAGCTAAAGTACAGGTAAGATACTCGTTATTGAAACCCTTTTTTTATTGGTTTTAAGGTTCAACAGTATAACACAATGGAACAATCACTTCAGTTTTGTTTTGATATGTCCCAAAGACTTCACTGCACATAAAATATAAATTAAAAAAAAACTACTAATAGTTTGGACTCAACATTATTATTTTTTGGATCAACATCCTGTACACGTTTAAAACCCAGTTGAAATCAGTTCTCTATTCGGCTGACAACCTAAAAAAATAAAGTTATTAGTAGCCTTCTGGCTTTTATACAGATCCCCACGAAAGTAGTGTTTTAAACTATTAATTCCCGATTTAATTTTTGGCCCTTGGAATAAGCAGTGAAAACCAATTCAAGATCTCATCAAACTTAAAAGATATTGCGGAAATCAGGAAACATATTCAACGAATGTGCAACTCCCTAGGACATGAATACCATAGAAAAAACCCGAAATTAATTTTTAGGCGAATACAAATAAAAAACCTGACCTAAGAGATATGGCGAAATTCGTGAAAAGTTAAACGATCCATTTGCAAACACTTAGTGGATGAATACTAATAAAACATCAAAACGAATTCAATGCGTTGAAATCAAAAGCCAGCAAAAGCAAAAGCTTATTGGGTATCTTATCAGAGATATGGCGGAATTCGTGAAAACGTTTAAACCCCTTTTTAGTCCATTAGTTGACGAATATTAAAATTTTGTTTCCTCCTTACATGCTCTAGCTGAAAATGTTGTATTCTGCTTACTCCCTTTGTACATCCACAAAGCAAATTTCGCGAAAATTCGTAAGCCAAGTTTTTCACCCCTAAACATTTTTTTTTAAATATACTTCACTAGAGAGGCTCAAAAAATATGAATTTTATATAATGTCTCAATTCCGGATTTTGAGCTCTTCGGTCACCATCGCACCCCCGCCCTCCACACTGCCAAATCCATCCACTCAATTTGACCGTTTCTTTTTCAAATTGCTCCATTACCGCGTAGCTCTATATAAATTTCAACTTTCAATTTTCTAGCATAACCGGTTCTTGAGATTCAGAAACCAAATTTTTGTATTCAAAACCCTTTTCACTTAAAGGAGTCAATCCCATTTATCAATGGAAAAAATTCAAATTAATAGCCTAAAGAGTTAGTTAGCTACGAGTCTTCAAAAGTGTTTGGGTACGGCGGACAGGTGGACTAATAATTGTTATTGGGTTTTTAAGGTATATTAGTCCTTAAACTAGAAAATACAAAATATTAGGGTAGCACATTTTGTTTTTCAAATCGATCACAATATTTTATTGTTGATATAATAAAGTAAAATTAGAATTAACCAAATCTTGATCTGAAATTAGCAGCTCTGTTATTTTCTCGACACAAGAAATTTTAAATTGAACGCAATTTTGAACCATTTCCCAACATGTTATTTTCACAAAAACTCAACAAATGTTTTTGATGTTCCTGATGTGGTATTTAGGTTTAAATTACAAGGAATTTAAAGCTACATTTTAATAAAATCAATAATTTCAACAACGTTGCATTATTAATCATTTCAAAAATAAAATAGGAAAATAAACTGACGGTAATAAACAACACTGTATACTTATCAATCTACGTGAATAACAAAACATCCTTCATAGATATTTCCAGTGCTATTCTTCTAAATACTACTTGCCCTTCCCTATTAGCCCCGAAATACATAGTTGCTTATCTTATATTACAGTACACCATTATAACACATTGCATGCTCTCTATTTATACTTCAAACTGTTAAATATTGTTATTTATCCTTAGATTAGGCAATGAAGAAGTGTTCGATCAAATGACAATATCCTCTTATTTAGAAAACGGCAAGCGCTCGAAAAACTCATCGAATTTACCATCGCATCGAACATTTTACGTAATTACATGGTCGCTTAATTTTCAATTGCTTGCTACTCTGGAAAATTCGACGAGGAATTCGATCGTGTAGGACCGGTTTGAAAGATTTTAAAAAATGAATAAGAGGAGTAGTTTAGAACCGTGTCAAAAAACCAATTAAGAAAAGTAGCTCCTAATCGAATATTCGATCGGTTTGAACGAATATTCGATCGTTTTCATATGACAAAGTTTGATCGCTACGAACTAATTTCTCATGTGATAGCGCACGCTCCATTACGTTCAGAGACGCGAAAAATATAAAAAAAAACTAACTTAGGATAAAAGTTAGCAGCACGTTCTTCATTGCCTAGCCGACTTTCCTATATACTTCTAGAAAACTGCATGTTAAAAAAGAAAACCTCAGAGATCTGTAATTATAATTTCTCTTTTAAAAATTATTTTTTAGATGGTCAGCTCGCCCGTGTGTGGACATGCACCGCTTCATTTGTCAACATAAAATGCCAAAAGTGAGTGAAAAAAACCGTGTAAAGGTCTACAGTCGATGGAATGAAACATTCCCGAATCAGAAAGCCAACGAAGTATTATTGAAAGTTATTGATGGTGGACAAATACCAAGGTAAGAAGAATTTATTGTATATATTATTATAAAACAAAAAAACGTTAACAATACTCTTCTAATTGTATTTATTTTTTTTATTTTTTTTTTACTTTTTGACCCTTTTTTCCCCATTTTTTACACTATTCCTCCGTCCCAATAATTCTTTTTAATTTTATACTGTCACTGTTGTACAAAATTAAATTTTTAAACCATATTGTGTATTATATTTAATTTCTAATTCAAAAATCCCAAAATAAAAATCAAATTTGTATAAATTGTATAAAATGAAAATTTTCGATTAATAATTTGTAAAATATGAATTAAAATATAAAAAGAATAAGGGAGAGTTTATATACGTATAAAAATGTAACGTATCGCGTCAGTTGCAAATTTCGACCACTGTAAGTAAATTTTTTGTTTGTTGAAATTATTTGGCTGTCAATAAAATTTAATCTTTAACAAACAATTTTAATCAATTTACAAAATAAAGATAAGTTTCACGTGTTGGCACTTTTAGTTTTAAAACAATCAATTTTTAAAATTTTTTGTTTAGTTAGATGTAATGTGCAATTTTTGTTTTAATGAAATAAATTCAATTCATTAATGAAATTGAGCTTTAATGTATTTGTAGAAAGGAGTAAGAAACAAATTTTTTGAGTTCATTTGATGAGAGTGTTGAGAAAATTCGAAAATTGAGGAAATTGGTTAGGATATTAGGCACCAATTTAAGAAACTTAATTCATACATTTTTTAAATGACTGAATTCAGTACTTGACAAGTACTTATTTCAATAATAGTTAAGTCTCATTTTACTAAGATACAGTCGTCACAAATTTAGAAAATTTTAACTAAACTTTAACTTAATACAATAATCATTACATTTCATCGCAGAGTTGAACGAATTTTGAAGCACACAAATCCCATTCGATTTTTACAATTTTTTGTAAAAGTTTATTTGCAAACACCCAGAACACAATTTTTTGAGACCTAAAGAGTAGCACTAAACATTACACTAAAGAAATTTCACTTACAAAAACTTCAAATCACAGACTACCTGTTCATAATTCTCTTCTGTATTTAGGCACGGCAGAAAAATGTGGAGCCCGTTTTATTTACAGAGTCTACCAACCTAAACATTCTTCCACTGCATTTGTACGTTCATTAGAAAATAATTTAAAAAATATATCCAATAAATAATAAGAATATATAAATAAAAAATTATATTTTTAAAATAAAATAAAATAAAATAATATTTAAAATAAAATAAAAAAAATATTTAAAATAAAATAAAAAAAATATTTAAAATAAAATAAAAAAAATATTTAAAATATTTAAAATAAAATAAAAAAAATATTTAAAATAAAATAAGAAAAATATTTAAAATAAAATAAAAAAATATTTAAAATAAAATAAAAGAAAATATTAAAAGAAAATATTAAAAAAAAATAATAATAAAAAATAATAATAAAAAATAATAATAAAAAAATTATTTAACAAGAAAAAAATATAAAAAAATATTTTAAAAGAAAATAAAAAAAAATATTTTAAAAGAAAATAAAAAAAAAATATTTTAAAAGAAAATAATAAAAAAAAATATTTAAAAAAAAATAATAAAAAAATTAACAAATTTAAACATAAACTTAAATATAAATAAAAAAAATTATTATTATTATTTGTAAGAATATATTTTAAAAATCTTCAAATTATAGAGAAAACTGCATCAGCAAAATTTATAGTTTTAAGTTATTATAGGAAAAACACAAAGATATTGTTTGCGAAAATATCTATGCCATTACAGTACTTATCTTGTAGCTCATAAGATGCTGGTCAAATTTTGACCATCTTTTTGAAACCAGGTATTTGAAAGTTTGCCACAATCTTTAGTGCTACGTGATGTTTTGTCAAGAGACAATGTTTGTTCTAGATTCATTTTTACCATATCCTATACGGTTATTTCTCCAATCTTGTGTGTAGCTTTTTTTATCCGTAAACACATAAAGCTCAACCTGCAATTGAGTTACCGCAAGACCGAATATTGATCCTTCCGCATCCTATTCCTTATATTCCCTAATAGATATGTACCCAGTTATAAATACTAAAACGAAAACGCTTAGTGAAATATCAAAAAAATAATGCGGGATTTTAATAACTTCTGTAGCATATTACGGGTAAGTCTGCTTCTCGATTTTATTTTGGGTTCAAATAGTAAATTAGGGTTGAGCCTGGCGGATTTTTTTCTAATCGGCTTAAATCATTGTGGAATTTAAACCTAATAACTGAATCATAGAGTGCATGAATATTTTTTGGATTAATCATTTTTTTAACGGTAATAGGCTAGAATTAGTTGACTAAATATAGTAAATGTCTAGTATACAGGCAAGCTAATTAGAAATAGGTGCAAGCACGGCAAAAAATAATAAAAAAAAAAAACAAATTCATTAAGTGTTTTGGTAATAAACGTATGGCTTCATTTGCCAAAAACGGGGTCGAAACATACGAATATTCCTTAAGGTAAACGGAGTTTTTAAGGTCCATATGAAATTAAATTAGGTACTGAAAATCGAAGGGCGGACCCAATGTTGCTCTTATTTGTATAAAAAATGAGAGCCTTCAGGAAAATTTGAAGGTAGCCAGATTGTTTTGAGATTTAAGAGTCTGAACTAAGAATTATTTAAAAACAAATGGCAAATCTAGCTCCAACCATATAAATCAAAACTGTTGGATATTGACATTGATTACCAATCTAAAACTTAAATAAAATAAAAGTTTAATTAATAATAGAAATTAAATATTCGAAATTGAGTTCAAATGAATTTTGAACTGAAGTAACTATTACAAAACTTTGTCATAGCCATCCTGTCAAATAACCATTTTACAAAAAAAATTAAGTCTAATATTTTGTGTTAAGCTTAAAATAAACTGTATGCCACTGCCAAGATTTTGACTATTTTCGATTTCAAATCCAGTCAAAATCAAAATTAAAAATTAATTAATAATTGAAGTAAAAATTTTACAAAAAGTTAACTCAGACGTTTTATGGAAAAACAGTTCTTGTATTAAGCTTGAATTTAAGAGTAGCACTTTGCCAAAATTTTGACTATTTTCGACGGCAATTGCAGTCAAATGGAGTTAATCGAGAAATTTTTGTTTGCCAAATTATTTAGGTTGTCCCACATAAGATCTATTTTGTCCAAAATATTTATCCACATTTTTTGTAAAATTTTAACTTAAAAACATGGTATACAGTCTAATACAGGTTTAAGGCAAATGTCAAAAAACTTGACTGAAAGATTGTCAAATATTTGTCGAAGTGGCATACAGGAAAAAATGCCATTCAAAGTTATAGATTTTTTTTAAAAAAAGGGTCCTTAATGCAGCATTTCAATTTTAATTTAAATAATAAAGTATTTATATTTTTAATTCAACCCATTTAGTAGAGTTACTATAAAATAAAACTATAAACACTTATTTTCACGCATAAGACACTTCTACATTTTTCAAAATGGTAAAATTCGAAAAATAAATAAAATAGCTTAAAATCCCAGTTATAGAAGACAAGAAATATTTTACCATCAAGTAGACTGACAAAATCTATCAGAAAATGTATATTTTTGGAAAATTTGCAGTTTGTTCATAAATTGTAAATGCAATATTGACGAAAATAGTTGCATGATAACTAAATGCCGGGAATGTAATATTGGCGTGCACCGGATTTTTGTAGATTTTAAACAAGTATACTGTATCTATTGAAACGAAATGATGCCCAATTTTAGAAACCTATCGGATCTCGTTCGAAGCACAATGGGTGCTCTTGAATTCGAAGTAAAACACATGGCGAACTGACTCAAAATTTTTGAATGGTCACAGGTTTTTAAAAAAAAGGGTTGAGGACTAATTAGAAATAGACCGCTGTCTTCGTTTGATAGCCATATTGTCGGTCCATCCGTAAGTGATGAAAAGGACTTGGAACGATTGACCAAAACCGAGTAAGACACTGGTTGTTTGTTGGTGGTTTTATATGTTTTGACCACGTTTCTGAAAGTTGAGTCCACTGTGTTATGACGCAATTCATTTTAAAAGCTTGTTCAAATGCAGTAAGTCAAATAATGTCTAATAGTATAAAAATGCCTAATTGTTGTATTCCGTTCAAGTTAAGTTAAAAGTTAAGAAAAAATCTTTTAGTCCATCAAAATTTTAAAAATATTATAAAATCAATATTATAAATTTTTTTCGGTTATAACGAAAAACTACAAGATTTTTAAATCCAGCTAGCGATAAGTTTCATGTTATATATTTCACTTTATTTGTTGTTAATAATAATAACAATTTAAATTTGTTGAATTATAATTTGTCATTGTTGATTGAAATAGAACTACAAGTGCCACATAAATCAGTTTAACCGAATAAAACCCCTCGATGATCAAGTAGTTAGAAAAGTAGGAAAAGTTGATAATTGCTTGCATTATTATTACTTTTTTTTTGTTTTGTTTAACAAACATTGCACACACACATACACATTTTACATACGTAGATTTTTGAAAAATTTTAAATATATGTTAACACTATACGATAAAATTAAGTTAAAAATAATTAAATAAAAATAAAATTAGATTTATTACGAAAAAAGCAGCAGTGAGGCAGTCAGTAAACAAAGAAATATACAAATGTAAAATGTTTAAGGTTTAATATACTTACTGTTGTCCTGTGAACCGTCCAAAAAAAAGTTTAAATTGTCGTCGTCTACAGTAGCTCTTGTCTTTGTTATTACTTTTATCGGCGAAAAATCAAAGCATGAATGCACTTTGTGATGGATGCTATAAGTATTTTATGCACTATGCATGTTTAAAACGGTCCGTTATAATAAGACCATGCATGGGTGATGGTTTTATATTAAAACGCTACGATCGCTATAATTTAAATAGAACTTGTGGCCAACAACTATATTTGCGTTTTCTATTAAAAAAAGAACACAAGAGCTTCTAAGTTAAAGTAAATTCAGTTGATTCTTATATCAAAAATCCCGTCAAATTGATTGATTATATATTTCAAATAATCTATCGGAAAAAATTTGCCACATTTGAGTTGCGACTCCCACAGCTTAAATTAATCAAACAATTCGATTTAATTAAATTAAAATAAGAAAAATCTGATCAAGCTAGGGATTATAGACACACATGCTAATGTTATTATTGCAAGATTACCAACAAATAAATAATGTTCTAGTGAAGACCCAAACCGATATTTCATTATGAGTTCGGGCCATACTCTCGCCAAGACATTGAGACGAGACATTGATTCAAGAGACCCTGAATGTTGTATTCGTCTTCAGCTACACACTCTCGCAACTTGATTCTAAATAATTAATTACATAAAAAATATCTAATTTAAAAACACAATTAAAAAAAAATGTTTGTTAAATATTTAATTAAAATAAAATTAGAAAACCAATGGAAGTTTACGAGAGTATGGAGAGTGCATTCACAGCGACTCGCCTTATCCTCATAAATAGTGAGAAATTGTGAAGCCTTGCGAGACAAGACGAGCGTGTTGGACATGTTCGCCTAGTCTCGGCGAGAGTGTGTTGTCGTCAATATTTTATTGGATTTTTCACCGATTGGTCCTATCCCACTTATTTTTAGTGATCATGAAAAATTTCTGTCAACAATTTGTTGACCACGCCACCTCCAATGATCGTTGTCAGCTAATTTTGATTCGTCTAACTGCCCACTGTTGCACAATTAACCAAATCTCAACAGAATTCAACTAATTAATTTTTTTCCATATTTAAGGATCCATCGAAGAAAGAAAATTCCCGTTGATAAAAATAGGACGATGTTAAGTGATTCGATCAATAT
Organism: Beris morrisii; assembly: GCA_951812415.1. NCBI lineage: Eukaryota > Metazoa > Arthropoda > Insecta > Diptera > Stratiomyidae > Beris > Beris morrisii. Next base: position 54,688,231 of record OX638310.1, on the reverse strand, counting down.
CACTCAGGCTGGAAAGCCTCTGAACGATGAACATGCTCCACGAGTTTCGGCAAATGAAGCAACATCACCGCGACAAGAGATCTCCCGACCTGGAGCAAAACGATCCCAAATGACTCCTCTGGTTAATTCCCAAAATAATGAAACTATCGAGAAGCCAGCACGACATCGAACAGCTTTCGACAAGATCGCCGAGCGCAAACGGCACAAGGAAATGAAACGTAGACGAAGAATTCAACAAAAAAGGAAGCAGAAGGCGATCGAAGCTGAGAAGAAACGAAAGGCCAAGGAAGCAGCTAAACTCCGACCAAATGACATACTAAATTTCCCACCCCCGGTTACGGAAATCCTAATGTTCCCGGAAATAACACCCCAAATATTCGCAACAATAGTGCCTGAAAAAGCTTATGGACAGCCGGAAGTAATAAAACCAACTGAGAGAACAACAATTCCACCACCAGCACAACCACAATATGAAATCAAGCCGATCGGTGAAAAGCGCTTTTCCGATAATGAAAAGAAATCGGAAACGACCGTCAGACCAAGGCCAGAACAAAACATACCACCCCAAATAACCGAAAAATACGACGACTATTTGAAGAAGCTGGAAGAACGGAAAAAAGAAGAAGAAGAACGCATCGAAGTAGAGAAAAGAAAGCGCGACGAACTGAAAAAAGAACGCGAAGAAGAAATCGCGCGCCTAATGAAACTTGCTCGAGAACAGAAGGAAGACGAAGAGCGTCTAGCTGAAGACATAAAACGTCGCGAAGAAGAAGAACGAAGAATTCAGCAAGAAGAAGATCGCATCAAAATGGAGAAGGCGAAAAAAGAAGCCGAAGAGGAACGAAAAGCGCTAGAAAAACAAGTTGCCAGACTCGACGCTCTACGACGAATCCAAAAGAAGATCCAAAAAGACAAGGAAGAGAAGCTCCGATTGGCTTTGGAAGGACAAAGTAACGAGAATAATTCAGCTAGCGAAAACGAGACCGGTACGGCGATATCTGCCGAACCAGGCAGTCGTGAAGCAGCCGAAGAAGAGCGAAAACTTCGATTGAAGAAGCTTCGCGAACGTGTCAGTAAGCTAACGCCCGAGCAACGTAAGCGATTCCACGAGCTGAAAATGCAACGGAAACAGCAAAAACTTAAGCGATCACATGCCATCAGCGAACGATCAATAATCATTCCATAGTAAATTGTCAAAAAACCTGACCAGCAATATCAAGTCTGACACTTTCAAGGCCCTTATTACAGTTTTGCTTACTTGTGGTTCGAACCTCGGCTAAGATACATATCTGATATCGAAACCAGCACGATCAATTCACTTAATCTAACTCTTTAACTGCTAATAAAGGACCACTAGTGTATAGAAAACAAAATAAACACACAACCAATCACACACACACATACCCACAAAAAACACGAACACTCATCAAACAAAAGTCTCCTAAGCAATTTCGTGTACACAATTTTTACTAAAACAAAAATTAAAGAAACGAATTGGATTTTAAAATTAATAATAAAAACAAAAGTAACTATTGTATAATGAATAAGTATTTTAAAACTTAAGGATATTTGTTTTTAGTCTTCTTTTTATAGAATATGTTTTAAAAAAATATATATAAAAAAAAACAATTGATAAAAATAATGTGTATAAAATAAAAAAGTAAGCACAATAAATTTATAATTACATATTTAATATTTTGTCAGTTATAAAAAAAAATTGTATTGCACGCAATGTTAACTAATTTACAAATTATTATTGTTTTTCGTTTTAAAAAATAATTTTTTGTTTCGTAGTTTAAGATTAAAAACGATTTAAACAGCAAGAAATTGCAAGTTTTAAAATAATTTAACCAAAAAACTATCATGAAATGAAAATTTTAATAATAAAAAAAGAAGAAAAGCAGCACTAAAATTCTACATAACTCGATCATCAAGCAAAAACAAATGAAAAAGAAAAACAAAGAAATATTGAATTTATTTTACAAATTCAAGCATTTTCTGAAGAAAAAAAAACAACGTTAAAACGTTTCTTGTTTTTATTTTTAGTATTTTAATATCTATTTTTTTTTAATTTAGTTTTAGCGCTTTAATTTTAACATTTATAAAATTTATGTATAAATTCTATAAGAAAAATGAAAGAAAATGAAAATAAAAGAAAAAAAAAGGAAACTGTAAATTCGAAACTGAAAATGAAAACATGTTAAAAAAAAGTTGCCAAAATAAAATGAAAAAAAAGAGAAATTTGTTTTCTTAGTACATTTCCACAACAGGAGCAAAAAAGGCATTAGTATTTATGAAATTACATAAAAATTCCGTGGAAGCACAAAAACCAACTCAATATCTCATCACATAAGAAATATGTCGGAATTCGTGAAAGCACCTTACTCTCTTTATAAATACAGAAATTTATTTTTTGGGTAATTGTATTAGGGTCTTTCAACAAGGACGTTCAATTTTTAAATGTAAATAAAACAAGTTGTGTGTGAGATATCCACCCAACTCTTGTTTTATTTGAAAGAATATTTTATGGCATTAAGAATGTAATATAACGTCGTTCAATTGTCCGCCCCGGCTTTGCTTGCTGGCACGTATTCGAGAGGTCCAATTTTCGACGACTTTGTCGCATAAATCTTACTGAATTTGCTGGATTGCGTTCGTTATGTTGACTAAAAGGTCATCAATTGTTTGCGGATTATAGTTAAGCATCGACCTGCGATTTAAGATAGCCCCAAAGGAATAAGTCTAAGGGCGTTAAATCGCAAGATCACGGTGGTTAGTTCACGCCGCGCGAGATAACGATGCCCTCAAATCGCTCGTGCAGAATGTCCATCGTGACATGCGCTGTGTGGCACGTATCGCCGTCCTGGAGTTCTATCACCTCTAAATTGGGTATTAGTTGTCGATCCTATTTAATCCCGGCTCGAGAGGGACGGGATTAAAGTGGTAGCGTACGCTGATGACTTAGTTATACTGGTATCTGGTAAATTTCTACCCGCGATAGCTGAACTAGTGCAGGGAGCACTACGGAAATTGCACAAATGGGTGGCAAGTTGTGGTTTGGGGGTTAACCTCACAAAAACTGAGCTGGTTCTTTTCACTTGAAAGAGAGCAATACCCCCATTTACAATTTCAAAAATAGGTAATACCATTCTGGAGCTTAAAACTGAAGCTAAGTACCTAGGAATTATTCTTGACGCTAAGCTTAACTGGAAGAGAAACCTTGATGAGCGCATCAAGAAAGCAACAATTACCTTCTAAACTTGCAAGAAGGCCTTTGGCAGAAATGGGGAATAAAGACCAAAATGATTCACTGGATGTACTACATCTCTATCGTAAGGCCCATTCTTCTTTATGGTGGCCTGGTATGGTGGACAGCCCTGGACAAAAGCGTGCACAAGAATAGTCTAACGAAAGTGCAGAGAGCGGCTTGCTTAGGCATCACTCGCGCTTTGCAATCAACGCCAACAGCTGCAATGGAGATTATGTTGCTTCTGCTGCCAATAGATATTCAATTCATGAATGCTGCTGCCAAGAGCGCCCTGAGACTAAAAGAGTCTGCCGCTGGCTGCTGGAAATCTGCGGATTATGGGCATAGCAGAATTCTTTCATTATTTCCAGATTGTGGGCTTAGTGAACTTACCGACTATATAACTCCGTTTTTAAGCTTCGATACAGGATACCATACCCTTTTCACTACTAGGGGGGACTGGGATAGTCAAAAAGTGATAAGGGAATCTGAAGTTGCTATATTCACGGATGGGTCAAAAATGGATACTGGAACGGGGGCAGGGATTTTCTCAGCCGACATGAACATTCAAGTATCCGTTCGTCTGCCGGACTACTGCAGTATTTTACAAACCGAGGTTTTTGCCGTAAGCAGTGCAGTGGACATACTAAATTCCGCGACAAATCTTCCCGAAGAATCGTGTATAACGATTTATATAGACAGCCAAGCAGCAATGAAAGCTTTAAGCTCCAACCTAGTTAAGTCAAAGCTAGTGAGGGAGTGTAGGCAGCGGCTGAAAACATTGGGCGCAGCTCATAACGTTCCCCTGTGCTGGATTCCGGAACACAAAGGGATACCATGAAATGAGGCAGCCGATGAGCTGGCCAAAACTGGATCTGAAATGGCTGCTATAAATGCAACCCAAGCGGTAAAAATACCGCTCAATTACGTCAAGAGTAATCTTGACAGGAAGGCAATGGAGCTGACCAATGGCAGATGGTTCAACCTAACTACGTGTGAAACCTCCAGGCAGCTATGGCCAGTAATACATCCTAGAAGGACTGCCGATCATCTGAAAAGAAGTCGTATAGAGACCCGTAACATTACGGCAGTCATAACGTGGCACTGTCTCTTTGGCGGACATGCACAACGCTTAGGCGTTCAATATAATGACTACTGCAGAAGTGAAGAAGAAGAGATCGTTAGGCATCTACTTTGTGAGTGTCCCCAGCTAGCCAGCTGTAGGTTCAGAGCCATGGGCAGCTACTTCTTCTCTAGACTCGGGGACATGGCCTGAGCACGAATTGATGAACTAGCCAAGTTCATTCGCATCTGTGGCTGGTTCGAATAGGTTTTCCCCTGTAGCAATGCTACGATAACTCCCTATATGTGACTTCATTAAGGTGTCACGGGTGTGGTATCACAATGGACCAACCGATTGGTTTAAGTGAGTCGATCCATAGTTTGGATGGCTGCCACTATAACGTAACCTAACCTAACCTGTCCACATGTCGTCGGCATACGGACGATGATTTTCGCTAGACCAAAATCAGCACCATACAGTGACTTTCTCAGGATGCATTTGGTGCTGGTGTATGTCGTGTGGATTGGTAACGTCCCAAATCCGACAATTTTTGTTGTTCACACATCCATTCATTCATCAAGAAATGGGCCTTGTCGTTAAAAATCACGCAATGCGCGGAACGTTTTTCGAACGGAGCTCTGATTTTGAAAATAAAATTTGATGATTTGCACACGTTGTTCAACGCTATAACCTTCCATGGTGATTTGCCATACACTACTGAACAATTCACAACAAATTCGACGGATGTTGCTTTAACAACATGGCCACTATAACCTAACAAATTTCGAGCGTTCCTACTGAAACACCCTATATAAACATCACGTTGAAGTAAAATCCAATTTGCTCATAAGAAATATGAAATATCATGAAATTTATCAAAACGCCCCTGGAGGTTTAATTACGAAAAATCGTGAAATCAGTTTTTAGGCATAGTAACCCGTAGAACAAAAACCAATTAAATAACTCATCAGACCCAGGCGATATTGCGAAATTTATTAAGACATATACAATTCCTTTACGGAACCTGACCTAAGGGTTGAATTTCGAAAAATGATGAAATTGAATTTTAGGCGTAGGAGTAAAAACCAATTTTAAATCACTTCAGACCTAAGAGATATGTCCAACATCTTTATAGAGGGTTGAATATCCAAAGACCCTGAATTTGATTTATAGGCGAATATATACCAAGTTCGAGGAAGTGAAAACCAATCTCCTCAGATCTAAGAGGTACCCGGGTAGATAGGACCACCACTTAAATCAACCAACCAACTGCAGTTGATTCGCATCTATCTCGGAAGGCGGATTCAATACCAGAGACCGGATCGTCGCGTTTATTGTTGCAATATATTCCTTTATCAGTCTTGTATATCACTCGAAACTATAAACATCTCTTACTGTGCGAAAAATTTGCATTCTGTGCAAACCGTTAAACCGTTAAAATTTTCTAAATATTCAATTACAATTCAATTTATAAAAAATTGTGAAGTTTTTTAAAATCATTAAAAACAATAAAGAGACACTAAATCAATTAGTGTGAAAAGGGGTCGTGATGACCATGTCGAGACTCCACTAACCACCAAAGTCAAGATGTCAAAAGTTAATAATATTATCCCCCTCCCTACTATTAAAACAAAAGTAATTGAAAACCTCTCAATAAAGCTTACAGATAGTAATACCCAGATTACAGCAGTATATTTTCCCAGTTCTAAATTAAATTCAACTATTCTTAGGGATTTTAAGGATGATCTTAATACACTGATTCGCAACAACTCCAATTTCATCATATGCGGTGACCTAAATGCTAGGCATAGCCACTGGAATTGCAGCAGGTCCAACAAAGCTGGCAAACTACTCTTCGATATCATAGCACATAGCAATTGCGTTCTCGAAACTCCTACAGAGCATACGTTCTACTCGTCTAACGCCCGTGGATCTACCTTAGACCTAATAATGAATTCTGGAGTTACTCTAACTCAACCCACAACAATCCACAAACTATCCTCTGCGCAGTTACCTGTTATATTTTCAATCTCCGGTAAAATTACCCGATACGGTAATTCTGCCTTCCATTACTTCAATTTCGCTCGTGACCTTAACTTCAAAAATTTCAGTCTCGCCCAAGTAAACCTCGCTGAAGTAAACCACATGATTGAACATTTCACCAAATCGGTGTTCGAAGATGGAAAGAAATGTGCCGTTGTGTCCACGATTCCCAACAAAAAAACTGAGTTCAGCATCCAAGTGCAGGAACTTATAGCTCATCGAAATATCCTGTATCGCCAATGGCAAAGAACCGGTAACAGCTCAATCAAAGCCAGCCAAAAACCAGAACTTTAATCAGAAACTATCTGAAATTGGTAAAGGTTCTGACAAACTCTGGAAATTAAATAAACTGCTCCGGAGAAAAAGCCAGTTCGTTCCTGACCTTAAAATGAATGATGTTAGTTTTGTAACCAACCAGGACAAAGCGGAACTCCTAGCTAACCATTTCGAACTAGCTCACAGACTAACCGAAAAACTTAGCGATACCAGCACAATCCAACTAGTTTAGAACTCAATTGCAAAAGTGCACGTTCTGCATCCCGAACTGAGTCCAAGTCAATTATGCAAGCCTAAGGAAATCAAAGTCATTCTTCGGAAAATTAAAAACAGGAAAAGTCCCGGTAAGGACTTGGTTCTTTATATTCTCCTAAAAAATCTTCCGAAAGAAGGCCTTGTTTACTTAACAGCTATATTTAACAGCTGTTTCAAACTAGAATACTTTCCTGTGGTATGGGAACATGCCATAGTTCTTCCAATAGCAAAACCTGGCAAGGATGGTTCCAACCCCTGCAATTATAGACCAATAAGCTTATTGTCGTCAATTGGCAAAGTCTTTGAAAGAATCATACTTAGCCGTTTACAAACACACGCAGATGAAAACTCCTTAACTCCAAACTACCAGTTTTGGTTTCGACAGCGACATTCAACAAACCACCAGCTTTTAAGAGTAAGAAATTCGATCAGAAATTCCTTTAAAAATAAAGAATCGGTATGATTGATCACACTGGACGTCGAAAAAGCTTTCGACTCGGTTTGGCATGATGGTCTAATTCACAAATTAATACAATTTTATTTTCCTATCTCTTGCATAGTTTCCTCCAAGAAAGATCCTTCCAAACTCAAGTTAAATCTGCTCTTTCGAGTAACTGCATTATACCAGCAGGCGTCCCACAAGGATCATCCCTAAGCCCCCTGCTATACGATATTTACACCTCTGACATGCCTAAGCAAACAAGGTGTGAGCTGGCAATTTTTGCAGATAATATAGCTATATACTCAACGAACATATTTCCACAAATTATAGTAAATACACTTCGAGAACAGCTGAAAAATACAAAAATTTGTTTTCCTATGGAAAATTAAAATTAATCCACACAAAACTAACGCGATATACTTCACCACGCGCCGCTCATATAAGTACCTTCCTAACTTCAACATAAACATACTAGGAGAAAGCATTCCATGGTCAAAGAACATAAAATACTTAGGCATTCATCTTGATAGCAAACTCACGTTCCAATATTATACCATGGAAGCCGCATCCAAAACCATGAAAAGTGTACGTATCCTCTATCCACTTATCAATAGGAAGTCAAGGCTTTCCAAGGAAAATAAATTACTTATTTATAAAACGGTAATGCGACCCTTTCTAACGTATGGCGTTCCAATATGGAATGTATGCGCCAAGGTACATAAAAAACGGCTCCAAATAATCCAGAACAAGTGTCTCAAGATCATCTTGAATAAACCCTGGGATTTTTCTACTCGATCGTTACACCAATTAGCTGAGATACCGCTAATCGAAATATTTGCCAAAAAACAAGAAGAAAACTTCATTGCAAAGTGTGCACTCTCAGAAAATCCATTGATTCTCTTTGTAATTTCATTATAAAATAACCTATATGTATTCACACACTAGTAAATTTAATTTAGTTTAGTTTAGCCTACTTTTAAGTAATTTTAAGGTACTAATAAAGTTTTTATTGTTCCAATTTTCCTTATGTAAATTAAACACTAATCACAAATAGCTTCAATTTATGCTCAAAAGAAACACTTTGAATTACTATGGCTGAAAAGATATGCGATCTGAGCACCAACTCAACAGAAATATTGTACAAATACTTTTTATAAATATTTATTGGAACGAAATAAACATCTATCTACGAGTATCTATCTATATTCCTTTATTCGGATATTTCCAAAACCTGATAGTACCGCCATACCCCACCCAGGACGAAAAATAACTTCGAAGTAGTCAAATTTAAAATTGTGTGTTAAATTATTTGTATTATTTAGCATAGAAGTTGAATTGTTAACCAACTTTATGAACAAGTTATATCTGCCAACATCAGTAGGTAACTATGACCTCAACCCGTCCCATTTTCAAATTTTCCATCAGTACCTTATACCAACAATGCTATTAATCTCCAAAAACAACTTTGTTCAATGCTAAAAAATGTTGAATTTGATATACCTTTTTTGTTATAGGCATAGTGACCCCATGAGAGACACCCTTAAAAACAGTTAACAAAATTGGATAGACCCTTTCGGTCGAGCCAAATTTATGGATACGTTTATCAACAGTAGGAGCTTCAAACAAGAAAATCGTGATAATCAAATTTTAAGAATAGCCTATGCACTACAGTTTAAGTTTGATTCTAGTATAATGGGAAAATACAACCATGTTACAATGAATTTATAATGACTTATGGAAAAAGACTAAAAAATATGTCAATAACCCCCGTACAAATTTATCTAATAGATTTAAGGTAAAACCGAGGATTTAAAAACCCCTACATAGAAACCTTTTACAAGAGAATTTGAAACCTGGTTTTGGTATGTTCAGATAATTCACAAAATATAAAGGATAGAAATAAAGTTTGTATGCTTCTCTAAGTCAAAAACAATCAGGAATTTAATTTAGAAATTATTTCCAACTTAACGCATCAATAAACATTCAAACTCAAGTCTTTTGAATTTAAATCCAAATGTAACGAATAAAGACAATATTCGTTGGATATTGGCGCAGTCTACTATAATCTTCAGAAACGAATTTACTTAATACAAATATGATACGTAGCCGAAGCCTTAAATTACAATATCAAGGTCAGGTTAATTGAAAATCAAATCGCTCCCAGCCTTAAAAGGAAGGACCACAATCTAATTGAAATTCAAAACCATTTTCCGAAGGGAACTCTTCTTCGCAATTACCCTTCATCAAAATACTATCGACATCTCAATAAAACTCACCTTGATATAGTCACAGAGTCCATCGCCTTTAAGTTGCCCGTCCGACTCCGCATACAATTTCACTTTAAACTTTTGCGTCTTCGGATCTCTCATAATCAGTCCGTACTTGGACATGACTTCGACAAATTCTTCGTCGGTTATATCCAAGGGTAGATTGCTAACGTAAACTTTTGTGTTTTGTTCGGGCGAAATTTCAAACCATTCTGGAAAACAACATGACAATTAGTTCGGTATAGTTTCATATAAGAAATGCGATTATGAAAACTTACGTGGTGGATCCGGATGGGCTTTCCGTTTCAATTGACCGCTTCCAGTTGGTTGAATTTTTGGTTCATCAACATCATTGCCGACATCATCGTTATCATCATCGTCATTGAGAGTATTTTTTTTCGACAATTCGTCCGACTGTGTGGTATTATCGATAAATCCGTAATTCATTTGATAGCGTGCCATGAAATCATCATCAATTTTCGGAAACCATGCATTTTTCTCCGAATCCCAAAAATAATCAATGCCATCCTTGTCCCGGTAGGTGTAGACACCGTCCACATCGCTACAAATTACATCAGCCGATTGTACTTTCGGAATCCATTGTTTCGTGTCCTCGTTCCATTTGTAAAATTCGGTTTCGGTTTTCACACTTTCCGCAGACGATGAGGACTTCGTTTTTGGAATCCACTGGTTTGTTGTGCTACACCATCGATAATGTTCGTTTTCATAAGGATTATCGGCTGGAGCATCTGTTGAAGAGTCTGCAGCAATCCATTCGTTTTTTTCGTCCGACCATTTGTACTTGTACTTTGTTTGCGGATCGGTGTAAATTGCTTGTCCTTGTTCGTCATAAGTAAGATGTTTCGCATATTTATCATCGTCATACTCCTCGGGAGCAGTATCGTCAGTTTTATCTTTGCTGGAAGTTTCCATAGGACTTGCTTCATCCTTCGGTTTCTTATCAATCCCGTCTTTTTCATCAACTTCCTTCCTTGGAATATTACAGTTTTCTTCCTTATCGGAATATTCAACAGCATCCGTTTCGGATGCACTTAGACTTTTTTCCATGACTTCTTTTTCCAGGTTCTCGTGCTCTACATTCTCCATTACGCTGGAGGAATTTTCTATCGATTCGCCAATGGTCGGTGTTTCACCAGCAGCTCCTTGCGATTCGTCCATCTAGGGAAGCGAATAAAAAAAGAAACTGTTTTCAGTATAATAATTAAGATCGAAATCAAAGGGACGAAGTACATATATAGTGCTTTTCTGCTTTGTGGTTATTACGCATTTCACCTTGAAATTGTGGGACGAGTGGGTATATGGCGAATTTGACTTTTCTATGACTGATGGATGAAAAGCAGTCTAACTATGAACCCAAGGATGGGAATTCTGAAATGTTCATAGCACGCTATTTGGTAGTTTCTTTAGATCCTTTTTCGTACAGGTCGAGAGACCAAATTACCTTCTAAGTCCTGAAGACAAAACACATTGAAAAGTAATAACAATGGATGTCAGGGTTAATTTCAAAGTAAGCATGTCGTATAGGAATTCTACAAGATGTAGATAAAACCGTTAATTAAACGAATACTGCCTTTGATATAAATGCTACTGGATTTTGTTTTTGTTCTTTTTTATTGTTCGTACGATCTAGTAGAAATAAAAGCGATTAGGGGCTTGAATAGCCTAGTGACAAAGGACGGTAGTCTACTAACACAGAGGTCGTGAGGTTCAATTTCACCGAGGTTTAGGATTCGTACCCGATGGTATAACAAAACTTTGTCAACTTTATTATTTTTCGAGGCTGAGTCCAGGGAGCGGTTAAAGTCGGAGTGCGACTGAAGTGCTAACGACATTGCCAACCGTAAAAGATTCATTTCGTTTTTGGGTCATAGTCGGGAACATGGTCAAAGTATATCTTTGGTATAAAACGTTTCCCCACCCCCCCACCCCGTATTCAACACTTAAAGAGGTTCATCAAATCTACCCTACCAAAAATTTTTTAGCTTTATGTGTGTTTATGAGCAACGAGCCCGACAAGTGAATGAGTAAGTTTCTCACTACAAGGATTGCCTTAAGACCTACAGGAAACAAATCAAAACGGCCAAGAAGCAGGCTTGGACTGATCACTGTCAATCCATTGACAATGTTCGGGATTCGGCGAGGCTCAGCAAGATTCTATCTAAACAACACACGAACCCGTCGTTTGTGAAAAAGTCGGATAGGACCTGGACTGATTCCTCTGCCGAGACTCTGGAACTCTTGATGAACACTCACTTTCCTGGGTGTCAAAACAGCGGAATGGAGATGTCAAGCATTCAGGGTGTGCGGCGCATACCAGAGGAGGACATCAGTTCCGTCATCAATGAGGAAAGAATTTCCTGGTCTACCGACAGTTTCTCTCACTAAAAGTACCCTGACATGGACGGCATACTTCCAATTATGCTGCAACAACCACAAGATGTGGTAGTTCCATGGCTAGTGAAAATTTTCAAAAGTTGCATCCTACTAAATCATGTGCCCTATGCCTGGAGAAGTGTCCGGGTAGTGTTTATCCCGAAGGTTGGCAAGAGAGGTCATGAACTCGCGAAGGATTTCAGACCCATTTGCCTAAGATCATTCGTGCTGAAGACACTGGAGCGCATTATAGATATACATGTGAGACAGACCCTGGAAAGGTCACGGCTATCCAAATCTCAGCATGTTTACCTCAGGGGGAGATCCACAGAGACGGCTCCCTACGAAGTTGTGCGCACGATTGAGGATATGATAAATTACAAGCAATACACGCTAGCAGCCTTTCTAGACATAGAAGGGGCCTTCATCAACGTCCACACTGAAGCTATCCAAGAATCCATCACCGAACTGGGGGTGGACGAAAGCTTCAGCGATTGGATAGTATCCATGCTACGAACCAGAATTATCCATTCAAAGCTAGGAAACAGCACGTGCGTAGAGGAACACCACAGGGAGGTGTTATCTCACCTCTACTCTGGCTATTGGTTATGAATAGAATCCTGGTGAGACTAGACAGGGAGGGAATCAAAGTTATTGCGTATACAGACGATCTGGTGATTTTGGTCTCATGAATATGCCCTGCCGTGAACAGTGAGATCATGGATGGCTGGGTAAGGTAAGCACTTGGGCTACCGGCTGTGGTAGTGTAAATCCGGCTAAAACTGAGTTGGTGCTATTCACCAGGAAAACCAAGATACCAGACTTTAACCTCCCCCGCCTCAACAGCCAACCGCTCCAGCTCTCCTCCAGGGCAAAGTATCTTGGTGTTATCCTCGATTCAAAGCTGAGCTGGAAACTCAACATAGAAAACCGAGTGGAGAAAGCTCGTCTGGCCTTCTACGCCCGCAAAAGAACCTTCGGCAAGAAGTGGGAAGTCAAAGCTAGGATGGTTTTGTGGCTGCCGTAATACGTCCAATTCTCAACTATGAGTCGCTAGTTTGGTGGCCAGCTTTAAGTAAGGATTATAACATAACTAAGCTCTGTAGAGTTCAACGAAGTGCGGCATCTCAGTTGCTATGCGGTCATACCCGACCGATGCTCTAAACGTGCTACTCCACCTCCTACCAATCGACCTTTATATAAAAAACACCGCATCAAACAATGCCGTCAGACTCAAAGAATCTGGGTGCTGGACTGCGAAACCGTACGGGCATAGCAACATCCTGGGACAGTTACCAAAGGAATTGGTTACGTCACCGACTGACTACAACACCCCCAAACTGAGCTTCACGAAAGGCTTCTCTGTTGGTTTCCCAACCAGAGAGGAGTGGAAGAACGGTGCGGTCGAAACAGACTTCGACACAATAATATTCGGTTCAAAAATGGGCTGCGGGGTCGGGCCAGGAATATTCTCTGATACACATTATATTCGTTAAGTCCTACCGCCTACCGGACCATGCTAGCGTCTTCCAGGCGGATATACTGGGGATCCGTGAGGCTTGTCGAACATTGAAACACGACTTATCGCCAAAACGGAACATAGTGATAGTGGGTGATGGCTGGGTAGTCTTTTCGTCGATAATATCGAGGATTTGATGTCTTTACGGGATGACAAACTGATCATGTTCTGCAGGGAATTGGAGTGTATTTGACGGGGATGGAACAGCCCACGAGAATCTGCAAGGATCGCAATGGGCCCGTATGGCGCCTAGTGAGCACGGTGGTGTTAGCACTGCGCCCCTTCTTGAAACTAAACTTAACTAAGTTTAAGAGATCTGGAGATTTTGTAGAAACTTATTTAAGAAACCCTTTTCACATCTTCTGGACTGAACATCAAAAAATCCCGGTAATGCCTTTTGTATTATATCACAAAATAATTTGATAATACATCTTAAGCGTTTTTATAACTATAAAGTGTTTTTCTAGGTGTATGAGAACTATCGATATCGATAACTGTGGTTTGACAGCTGAGAATATTAAACTGTGTTGACATTTCTGTTCAGTAAGGTTTGGCAAGTCATCATGAATCGTTTAACACCAGAACAACGCTTCCAAATTATGGAAATTTACTTTGAAAAAAATAAATCTGTTCGCGAAGTTCATAGAGCACTTCGTCCATTTTACGGTCAACATAATCGGCCTAGTGAGCAAGCAATTCGTGCAGTTATTGATCGTTTTCGCACCAATTTTACTCTTCTCGATTCAAAACCATCAACAAGACAAAGAAATGTGCGGTTTCATCATCGGTTCTTATTTCTTTCGAAATGAGGAAGGAGCTGCCGTTACGGTGAATGGCCAGCGCTATCGAGCCATGCTGACTGAATTTTTGTTTCCAAAAATTAATCAGCTAAACATCGCCGACATTTGGTTCCAACAAGACGGCGCAACTTGCCATACAGCACGCTTAACAATCGATTTATTGCAAAATCAATTTGGTGACAACTTGATTTCCAGAAGTGGTTCTGTTAACTGGCCCCCTCGTTCGTGCGATTTAACGCCTCTGGATTACTTTTTATGGGGCTATATTAAGTCATGCGTTTATACCGACAAACCAGCAACTCTTGAAGCATTGGAAGCCTATATTCAAGCCACTATTGACGCCATACGGCCGGATTTATTGGAAAAAGTAGTCAAAAATTAGACTGATCGAATGTACCATGTAACTCGTAGCCGCGGCGGACATATGACGGAAATCATATTTAAAAAATAAATGCCATGAAATTATCTACCAGAATATAATAAAATTATCTACCAGAATATAACAATATTTCTGTCTTATATTATAATTTTAAGTTCTCATGCACCTAAAAAAACACCCTATATTTTCACTTCACGGTTGAAAACTTAATTAAGTACCATTAACTGCGCAGAAGATTTTGATATTAATTGCAGTTATCAATAACTTTCGATCAAGAGTAAACATTTTGGTTCATCGCTATTAATATAAAAAAGAAGACCGTCGACTTAAACTTTTTTCTTGGTATTTTAAAATCCAATTTTGACACTTTTTATTTTATGCTTAGTCTATCGCGCAAGCACAATTACTTCAGAAGTTATATTCATTCAACTGAAAGCATTTCATCACTTGAGCAATTCTTTTTTATAATAAAGTGTAATTGAGACCGGTAAATGGTTCTAGTACCAATAATTTGTTGAACTACCACCAGCAACTTGTTGAATCGAGACCGTTCACCGTACATTATATTATTATAAATACAAGTTACGGGAAATTATCAGAAATTGCTCAGAACTCTTCAGTTAATTCTAATACAAGCTTTTTAACTAATGAAAATTTTGTATCATGAAGCAAGTAACGTTTCTAGAAAACGTATTTTTAAATGCAAAGGTTTATTTTTTCAATTTAGAAATGACCCTGCATTCTGCATTGCATGACTTTAAATTGCCCTTAACTAGTTCTTAGCCATTTGTTCACGTTTACATCAATGCATTGAAACACCCCTTCTAAGAGCCGCAAACAAATTAAATGGGAAATAGGATAATTATAAAAGCCTGGCTCCTTCACGATGACGCAATAAAACCGTGAGAACGCAATTTAACTTCTTTTTGCCATTAATAAATCGTTGAAGCAAGTTCAGGGTCGTTTCAATCAAACGGATGAATATTAATTAAAGGTATTTCGGTAGCAATATTTTTCGAGTTGAATATTTAAATTGTAATTGTACCAAAGTTCAATTGGAATAGGAAAATTGCGTGCAGGTTATCATCATTTGTTTTGAATAAAATCATTAGATTATATTTAATAAAATACAAAAATGTTATCTGTTCAATCAATTCCAGGAATTTCATGTAAATTTGAGTCATAGGTTAGGCTAGGCCTTGCGCAAATAGCACTACTATCTGAATTCGGTATTGAGTGTAAGTTCAATGTGCAGACAATAAATACTGTTAAGAATCATAACACAGAACACAAACTGCTTAAACAATCGTGAAATAAAATTGATCTTTTTGCGGAAAATCCACAAATTATCACTGTCCGTTCGATAACTTTTGCTTTCACGTGCGAATCTTCTTCGCAGTATCACAATATTCTCACTTTGTACATTCAAGAATTTTAAATTCACTTTTATCACTCGCGATTTCAACCCAAATTTATCCTTGAAATCACACTTCTGCCACCAAATGTTGCGAGCTAGAGGTGCGCCGGAATTTGAAGTAAGAACAAAATGCTACTGAATTAATAACATAACAACGCTTTATTATAATCGCATTCATTTATCACACTATTGGCAACTCTTCCCGATTTCATTTACAACACGTTCACTGTTATCAATGAAAATCACTTTACACCTCTCTTTACCAGTAAAACTTATCGTCGTCTCGCTTTTGCATTGAAAAAACTGATCCCCTGAATAAGCCATGCTACGCTTATATATCGCATGTGTTGAGTCGAGAGATTCACAGCATATTCGGTGCTGTGTGTGGAACCTGCAGGAAGTGTGCAGAACATGCAAGAAGTGTATAGGGCTTTCTACGATATTCTAATTGGATATTGAAAGATTGTAGTTTTATTTGGAAACTTCGATGTCCTTGGTCACTTACCAAGGACATCGAAGTTTCCCGAACCACTTCTTCGGGTTGCTAGGGTATGCATGTATCAACACTTTATAAAACTACTGAGAAGATTCATTTATACAAAAACCACAAGAAGTGTAAACAGATTCAAAGATATTAAAACTTTTTCATGAGATATCCACCCAACCCAAGATAGTGGATGTCTGTGCCACTGCATATACAGTAACTTTAATTTTAATTAATAATAAATTTAATTGAAATCTAAATTTAGTACAGCATTTTATTTTCAAATCGATAAAAAATTTTAGCATAGTCTGCTAAACGCCGGCTATGCAATTACTCGTTTCATTGGAAAATGTAGGTAAATAAAAATGAAACGAAAAATGTAAATCTAAAATCGATCCGCACAATATTACCAACCCTTTGAGATTGTACGAGGACATGCATAGAGCATAGAGTGAACTTTTTCAGGATTATCTTTGTAGGTACGTATTATTTATAATAATAGATATGAGTGCCTGGTGCACTTAATGAAGTTAGCCCTAACGATTCAACCCGGTACTAACAATAGGGGAGGGGTGGGGGGGGGGGGGGGTAATAGGTATGTTCGGTATTGAAACTATCACGCAACACCTAGTATTCTGTTCCATTATATGCATATGTCGTAGTCTCATGATGGAATTCGTCATTTCGTGAAAGGCATAAACATTATGGAATACGGCTGACATTTCGAAATATTCGGCACCACTTTTTGAGCACAGACCTGTAACACTAAAAGGGTTTGAGCTTCCTTTTTCGCGCTACGACCACACTACTTTTCGCAAAGCAAAGATTTAAAAGGGTACATAAAGGTAAAATTCCGTCAGTACTAACCCAATTCAAAATCTTTGCTTTTCGAAGAGTAGTTTGAGCGTAGGCCGCATTTGCTATACGATCACGGAAAGGATTTTAAATCCTTACAGTGCCATATTAATGCCTAGGTTCTTCGCGAAATGTTCAAAATTCACAATTTTCGTCCAGATCATATTTGCGACTGATGAGTACAACGTCATGTGCCACGGGTAAAATCAAGGATTTCAATGATACGCAACCTTGGCACTACATGCTTAGGATTTTCATGAAATGACAAATTTCACTATGAAACTACGACTTAAAAAGTATACGGAAAGAATAGAACACATTGTGTTTGGCAATAATTGTTTACAAAAGCCGTATGCCACAAGAACACGTTCAAAATAAACTTTTATTTTTTCTTAATTTGTAAGTCCAATAAATTAGAGTAATATTAAATTTAAGATGCAAATGCTTGCGTGTATAAATACGCTCAAAAATACGAATCATCGAAAATTCCTGTTTTTTTTAAGTAAGCCAATTTGCAGAATATACAGAGTGTTTGGCACTCCGTGTGCCACCTTGTAAGGGGTTATTCCTTGATATATTTGGAGAAAAAAACTGTTCTACAGGGTGGGTCAATTTTCAATATTAGTGGAGATACAGGGTGGTTAAGAAAAGTTTTTTTGACCGGTACCCTCACTCACTTAAAACGTTATATCTTGAAAACCAATAATCACAAGGCAAAGTGTTATAACTCGTTTTTTAGGCAATCGAATTACCTTTCATTTGATGTAACAGTCTAAATTGTAACTGCACCCAATCTTGAGATATTTACTCGAAAACACAAATTTTTGCTACGTGACCCCTTAAAATTCAGTGATCAATGTAGTTTTTCTCAAAAAACCCCATTATAAAAATGTCATTTTAATTTTATTTTTTTATGAGCCGTATTATTACCTACAAAAGCTGCATACATACATATGTATGAGTTACGATTAACATTTTGGAAGTAATAGGTAAAAATACATATCGCATAAAAATTAAATATTTAAAAAATCAGTGCATGTGCATGTTGATCTACGCTACTTGCTTGAATTGAAAGAATTTAATAATGGTTTTTATTTCAAATATTTTTATTATAATAAATGTTCAAACTGGCCACCTTCATTTTGAATGCACGCTAAAGCTCGTTTGGCGAGTGTTCTCTTGGTATTCATACTTCTATTGCTGCCGCATCGATCCTGATATTTAGATCTTCCAATGTTTCTACTGGCGTTGTGTAGACAAGGTCCTTCATCCGTCCCCATACAAAGAAATCCATAATAGTAAGATCAGGAGATCTTGCAGG
Source organism: Beris morrisii (assembly GCA_951812415.1). Taxonomy (NCBI): domain Eukaryota; kingdom Metazoa; phylum Arthropoda; class Insecta; order Diptera; family Stratiomyidae; genus Beris; species Beris morrisii. Next base: position 54,669,469 of record OX638310.1, on the reverse strand, counting down.
CCAGTGTATCGGTCCATTTCTACCGATCCAGCGATTGCTATAATTGGAATTTAACCAATCTGTGATCTGTCGGCCGTAATGAGCAGGAGCACCATCGTGTTGGTAAAACATGGAAGCCAATCGAACCAGTGGAATATCATCCAACAAGTCATGTAGATCATTTGATAAAAACTGTAAGTAATTGGAGCTATTTAGAGTACGCGGAAGCCTAATAGGTCCAAGTAAATCGTCACCAATCACACCTATCCATAAATTGACGCTGAATCTGTGCTGAAATGATGCCGCTCTTCTTGTGTGTGGATTGCTCTCAGCCCACGTATGTAGGTTGTGGAAGTTTGTGATACCGTCTCTGGTAAATTGGGACTCATCCGTCCACAGAATATTGTTGAAAAAATTGTCGTCATCTATTTGTCGTTCAAGGAGCCAATTGCAAAACTCCATCCGTTTGGGGAAATCAATGGGTAGCAGCTCCTGTACTGGTGTGTGATGGTAGGCATGGAAGCGTTCTACTTTTAAAATACTCCAAACCTTCCAAGTAGATATGTTAAACTGCAATGCCAAGCGTCGGATACTGATCGATGGATCATTTTGCACTGCTTGCAGTATTCTTTCATCAATGTGAACAGCGATTATAGGCGCAGGATTTGCATTTACTCTCCTTGTTCTAACGCTGCCAGTTTCCCTAATTCTCCTGTAAACGTCTTGAAATACACTCCTGCTAGGTGTCCGTCGATGAGCATGTCTCTGGTGGTAAAGCCTTCGCGCGGCTCGTGCATTTTGGTCACACTCTCCATAAATTAACATCATGTCAGCATATTCTTCATTGGAGTACTCAGGCATTTTCAAATAATTTTTTAAATTCTACTGACACTTTCTTCTCTTAGCAACATAACTAAAACTGAGAAAAATATGAAGGTAGTTTTGCTTTTATAGGCTTTTTATTTTGTAAGACACCCTATTAAAAAAGGCATAGTACCGCATCCAGTAGTACCTACCACGTCCAGGTAAAAGCATCAATTATGTTGAAACTCACTTACATTTCATTGTTTTCCTTCATACTTTAAATAGTAATAAATGTGCAATAAAAATACTGTAGTACTACCGACAAATAAAACAGGTTTTCAAACGTGGTCCACTTTATGGCACTGACTTTTAAATATTTAATTTTTATGCGATATGTATTTTTACGTGTTACTTCCAAAATGTTAATCGTAACTCATACATATGTATGCAGCTTTCGTAGGTAATAATACGGCTCATAAAAAAATAAAATTAAAATGACATTTTTATAATGGGGTTTTCTGAGAAAAACTACATTGATCACTGAATTTTAAGGGGTCACGTAGCAAAAATTTATGTTTTCGAGTAAATATCTCAAGATTGGGTGCAGTTACAATTTAGACTGTTACATCAAATGTTAATTCGATTGCCTAAAAAACCAGTTATAACACTTTGCCTTGTGATTATTGGTTTTCAAGATATAACGTTTTAAGTGAGTGAGGGTACCGGTCAAAAACAGAAAAACCACCCTGTATCTTCACTAATATTGAAAATTGACCCACCCTGTACAACAATTTTTTTCTTCAAATATATCAAGGAATAACCCCTTACAAGGTGGCACACGGAGTGCCAAGCACCCTGTATAATTTATAAATTTTACTTTTTGCAGACGTAATTAAACGAAAAGAAGATGTAAATCAGTGGTACTTTCTTTTGAATATGAATTACGTGTAAAAGTTTTAATGAAAATTTCATGATTTACTAAAACTGAACAAAATAATCTACAAAAAAATGTATTTTTTTTATGGATTGCTACTTTTAAAAGTTGATCAATAAATTTTTGAACGTATTCTTATGGCATTGTTCTCGTAAACATAATCACTTCTCACATAAATCCACATAAAATGAGCTAAAAACATTCAATAAATTTGTTTTTGTTTTACAATTTTGCAAATATAAAATTTTATTTTAGTCTTTAATCTTCGCTGTACACATTAAATTTATTTTTTATTTTGTATTATCAGAGTAGAGAGAGAATTTAACGAAAAAAAACAGTCGTTCGAAAATACATATTAAGTTTATCATTATTTTGGCGATGGAGTGAGTTCTTGTATACGAAAAGGTACGACGATATCTTCCCTATGCTCGACTTTAATATCTTCGAGAGCAAAATGAGCTTTTTTAATTCTTCTCCGTATCAATGATAGGTCCGGTGTTGATATCTGCGCTGCTATTAGAAAAGATTCCGGATTCGGGATATCTTTAAGAAGTCCTGTGGGCGAGTTACTGTAATGCATTTTACTCCACTGTTTCGGCAACATCTGCAAGTACAATTGCACACGGTCGTTGTATTCCTGTGGCTCCAACTTATGCCAGTCCATTTGAGCAACATTGATTATATTTATAGCCGTGTTTTGGACGATATTGTTGAGTGCCGCCTGTTCTTCTTTTCCAGGCAGCGACTGCGAATATTCGTTAGTAAAACTATCGGAATTCGAACATCGTAGTGCCGGACTATTGGTAATCGAATCGACAAGGAGATGAGTCCGTTCATTCGGTTCCCATACTTGCCGTCCACTGCAATTCTTCGAACAATTCAAACAGCTGTAGAAATTTGCGAAGCAATTATTTAGCGTCGAGCGTAGATAGTAGTCCATAATGTGACTGTTTCGTGTACTTATAGCTAGTAATTGAATGAAGTTTTCGATTAGAACAACATTTTGGGGCGCAAACTGATCTTCATATTATCTACCTGGGTCGATTGTATGAAACATAGTTTACCTTCTTATTGATATCGCTCCCAGATCTGAAATCGTGTCCATCAACAACGTAGAAATTAAAGATCTGTAAAATTCAAAGAAAAATTAAATTGTTAGTCAAATATTTAAAATCGCGACAACTGCAAACACCAATTCCCCACAAGTAAACATCGACGACATTCTTAACATAAGTTAGAAAGTCCCTACAGTTGGGCGCTACAAGAAAACTTTAGCTTCATATTATTTCACGCAAATTAACTTCGCTGCCGGAAGTTATAAATTCAGTTGGATGGTATGAAAACAAGCGAATGAGTTGGAGAATTCGAGTGTATAGTGAAGAAAAAAAAATGATTATAGTGTTCTGCATGACATAGGACTGTAAATAACGTGACTTGAACAACTTTGCTTGCTTGTTTCTCAAGACTCTGAAATTTAAATCTGAATTTATATTTTTCTGCATCCGATAGGATAAAATCCCAATATCTACGGAAGCCTATTTCGGCACAACCAACTCGTAACAGACGAAAGAATACGGTTATACCGTGCCAAAAGTACAAAGTGTAATTTTTTTATTAGGCCTATTGTATGGTGACTACCCGAACAATTGTCCGCATTTTCAATTCAGTATACCAGGAAATTTTCTAAAATTGTTATGCAAAGGATTTGACCACCTATTTCAGGGAATTTCGTATGGAAGGAAGTCAAGGAGAAGAGTAAATTTAGAGGTCTATAGTGTTATACATCATAGATCTTTCCCCAGTCTCAACCTTGATTCCTAGTCCATTTTACTTTATTATTTTTTAATAATAAAGTATTGTGATCGACCTGAAATTTCAAAAAAGTTTGCTACCCTGAAATTTTGTATTTACACGTTTTAGGACTATTAAACCCCAAAAAAGCAAAAAAAAAAAATGTCCGTCTGTCCGCCGTACGCAAAATCGTTTGAAGGCGCGTAGCTTCCAAACCCGTTGAGATATTAAATTGAAATTTTTATGGTGGGTAGATTGGGTGAACCCCTACGACTGGTATATTTTCGAGGGGTGGGGGTACAAGGGGAGAGGAGAGCGGAGCGGAGAGCGAACTTTGGATTACAATATCTTCCGAACCAATTACACCAGGAAGATAAAATTTAGTTTCTGTATATGGGATCACAAGAGGAGACTACCAAAACCATAACCAGGAGGCTATTTGGAACGTTATTTTTTAGGTTGTCAGTCGCATAGTACCCAACACCGCATCTCATCATTAAACACGTTTCGGACTTCTACCCACAAAATAATAAAGTTGCGCCCAGACTGTTGGCAGATTTTTATTTTTAGCAGAAATTTTTCTAGTTGACGTAGGTCTGCTTTTGCAACGGCTCTTGGGTCCAAAAAGTGTTTTACAAGACATCTGTAGCGATGAATAGGTTGAGATTCCACAGAAAGGCTCTGATTCAGTCGGGTGAACAGCGAATCCTTCTCTTGTTCAGCTAATCCATTGCTCATGAGCGGGCACCCAGTAAAAGAGGACTGTGGACTAGTTTGGCATTCCCACACGAGATTTGAGTCTACTGTATGTGAGAATGATTATATTTTTATTTGAGTAGCCCCTTTAGAGATTTATTTCAGTGTAAGTGGATATGGCATGGACCTCCGTCTGGAAAACGGTAGGGTATCTACTGAGGGATTCCGTTATTCTGGCGCAAAGTCCGCATTCGCCAGTTAAGATACCTTCAGCTGTCTTAGACCCACCCGTAGGTTAGGTTTAGGTTTAAGAAGGGGAGCAGCGCTAAAACCACCGCGCTCATTAGGCGCCAAACGAGCCTATTGCGATCCCTTCAAGTCCTCGTGGGCTATTCCATCACCTCAAAAACACTCCAATTCCCTGCAGAACCTGACTAGTTTGTACCCACCGGTAAACTATATGTCCGAACTGTGGTGGGTCCCTTGTTCAACTTTCCAACTATTTCCGTTTAAAGTTGGAGAAGTACTTCATAGAAAATTTTGTCCCACACGAGTTCATCATAAACAATTTCGAATTTTTAGCTTAAATCACTATCGAGTTTTATGAGTTTTGGAGAATGTTTTTAAGTGCTATAGTGTGGCAACTACAGGAAGGAGTACGGTGTACAACTTTTGAAATTCTCAGTTTTACGCATTTTCTGTTCCAGCCAATAAATATTCAAGTTATTTCAATGTGAGCTATCCAAAGGATTGGGATATTGTTCATTAACGAACTAAACTTTACTTTAAACTCAAAATTAATTCGTAAAAAAATTCGGCTTCATGGCTGATCGATTTCTTCAGATAAAGTGGTTTCCGAAAATAATATCTACTTAAGGAATTGAAGAACACGTATTTTGATTATTTTTGTATGTGAGCTAATTCGAAGGAAGGGGAGGAGTAGACCTAACCTTTTTACTGAAAACTAAGTCGAATACAATTTTTAAATCTTGGCTAAACGACTTCTTCAGGATGTCCACAGGAAACTTGTTTTTAATTTCCCTATTTACTCCAAGTATTTCCGGTGAATTTTTAAATTATTCCATGAGATTTCTGAATTGATTTATTGAGCAGGTATTTATCGATGCTTGAAAGGCAAAAGGGGATAAACAAAAAAGTTCCAACTTCACAATGAAGCGATTTGAAGGTTGACCTGTGTCTACGATGTATGGGAGTTGGTCGAAAGAGTGGATCGATTTCGCTCATGATCGAAATCGACCTTACTTCGAACACACGCTGTACGGACATTTCTAGGTGGATTGCTTGCAAAAGGGAATGAAATTCGGTGAATATTCCATAGATTGGCCATGTCGAGTACGAACATTTTTCGTAAATATCAGATTGACCTTCGAAGTTAAATGATATGCGTACTTCTTGTACGACGCGACAGCCCCAATCGAAACTTAGCTTCTTCAATGTTATGATATCCACGTAAAGAACCTAGTATTTCTGGTTCATTAGTACCCAATGCTGAGAACTTTTTGGCGTGCGCTTGTATCGATATCGAAATTCCAGAAAAATCTTTAAAATTTATAAAATTATCTGATTATTTCAGATTAAAAAAAATTGCCTGACTTTTCCAGGTTTATAGTCTATTGAATTTAAGATTTTGGTACGGAATAATTTATAGAAAAACAAATTATGGGTTTTCTGGTAGGGTACCGGCATCCGGAAGAAACCCCCAAAAATTCCCCAGTGAGAAGTGTAAGAATAAATTTTGGCAAGGCTTTAAAAAGTGAAAATAGTGACCAAAATTAAGATAAAATTGTGAAAGAAAACCAACAAAAAATTTAATATAAGCACTTTAAACACTAATCCAGTTTACTAATAGCCACATCTTGTATCTGTCCATCTTCCAGAATTTACTTAACTACAGAACGCGCTAAAGCAAGGTGTCAAAATGTTTCGGGACTTAAGTTTTAAGTCAAAAGCAAGGTTGAGTTCATTAGTTAACAATATCCGTCAACACCTTCGGGAACTCCTATATAAAAGAAGTGTTCACGAATAATGCTTAGAAATTTTAAATTTTGTATCTATTTATTCATTTTCCAATGGGTAAGCAAAAAAACTGAATATGAAGAAATTTCAGTCACTCCTTCGTGCAGCTGCCATATAGTTTTAGTTTTAGGAAAGGACGCCGCGGTGAGCCACCACACACACTAGGCACCAAAAGAGGGCCCATACCGATCCCTTCGGAACCTCATAGATAACTGATTACCTTCAAAGCACCCCAGATTCCCGATAAAGGTGACTACTTCTTTTTCCGAATTTTTCAGTTGGGTAGGAATAGCTCATTTTGCATGAAGAGATCCTCCAAATTTTCAAAGAAAAGACTGCCCAACCACTTTAATCACTAACATTCACAAAAAATGTGGGTCAGCATATAGGTCGTGACAGACCTGCACACGTCAGAGTCAGCAATAGCATGCTTCCCTAGCAAGCAGTGACCTGTCAGTATTCCGACGAGTAACCGCAATCTTCCTCTATTCCATGCCAATATTTCCCTAGACTCCCGTCTGTCCAGACTTGATCAGAATGCCCTAGAGATCCTACAGCTTGTCAGCCCCTTCTACCTTGAGTTCGCTGCGTTCGTGGCACATTACCTGACGCTTAACGACTGCCATACAAAAGTCCTTCAAAAATCTTTGTCTTTCGGAAGTAGTTTTTGAATATAAAGTAACGTTCAGTTCATTAGTGAGCGAAATCAACAATCAACTCCTACGGGTAGGTTAGGTTAGGTTGAGAAGGATGTACTGAAGGAATGTGCCACAGTCCATCACGAGAGATCACTGTAGATCCATTGCGGTCCCCTCGTATAAACCGGGGTCTAGACTATTGATTCCAAATATTGCTCTTCTTTATGAAGAGAGTAGTTCTCCATAAAGGTATCATCGCAAGTTCTGATAGATCGGTCAAGGAGAATTTACCCAAGTACCGATGCCTGGTACGTGTCAGGCTTTCACATTCACACACTATATGCTCCAGTGTTGGCTCAACATTCTCATCACCACAGCGACACAGATCAGCCATGGGTATTCCCAGCTTTTCTCCATGCCTCCCAAAGGGACAGTGTCCCGTTAGGACCCCTATAAGTTGTCTGCAAATGTCCCTGCCCAGAGACAAAATGAAGATAGAGTTCCTCCTATCAAGTTTCGGCCAGCAGATTCTTGCTTGCCGGCATCCCGAGAGATTCACCCGGGCCCCCTCCATCTGTCTAAGCGCTTCAATATCAATCATTCCCTTTGATATTGATACACCTACGGGTAGCTCCCATATAGAATTCCTTAAAACAAATGTTCAAAAATAATATAAATAGGATCAGCAAAAAAACTGAACATCGGAAGAGTTCTTCCTTCGTGGATAAATAGATAAAATCAAGGTACTTGAAGCAGATACTACACCCAGGTTCGTTCACAATTTTTTTCTAGGAGATAGAATATTTTTTTTAAATTTTTATATGAAAATGTTCAAATGTTTGCACAATATGAGAAAATTCCCACGATCAAAGTAAGAAAATTGTATCCAATGGACGAGCCTAGCAAGTTGTGAACAATGGCATAACCATGACTGCAATGGTACAATGCATAACATTGTTATATTTTTTGTTTCATTTCTAGACTGATGTGATTCTTTTAAATTTCAAATTGTAAAAGTTTTAGTGAAGTTTCAAACCACCGTATACCCTAGGCTCACTAGTTGCCAAACATTTGCCAGCTAGTTTTTAAATATTCGTCATCTGAGTATTATGTAATGGAGTGCACCACGATAACCTTGGCACGCTTGAGTCACTATGTTGACATTGTGTATCATTAACCATTAATGGGACTTATTGCGTACAAATGTTCTTAAGTTTTCTGATCAATTGATACATGATCGAAAACCATACAGTATTGTTTTTGCAATGGGTGAAACTAGATATTCTGATACGACTGGAATGTTCTTCGAGTTGCCGCAAACACAATACTTCTCAAAATAGAGGTTATTCATAGCGGCTAGTTTAGGTTTTTATCTTTAAATCGAACGGAAATAAGACTCCCTAAATTTAATACCAGCCAGAAACCTCTGGGAAAACCCTCCTAGTTAGGATTCAAAGAAAAAACTATCATCCCCTTCAGAAATCTACCAGGCTTGCTACTTACCATAAAATCACTTCACGCACTACACCACTAGAATCTCACTAGTGTTAAATATGCAAAACCACGAAGGCATATTTCATTCCTTTACGTGTCCAGTGTACCTTTGAATGGACTGGAAACACAGTATTTGAGTGACCGGGTAACTGACCAGAAGTCAGTAGAGCCGCGAAATCGATAGACTGAATTAAAACGCTTGGCTCTCGGTTAGTTGGTGGTTGGCATAGCTATCGGGGTGCCAACAAAACTGAGTGCTCGTTACTTTTACGTTAAAAAAACCTCGACTTTCTTCGTTTAAATAATGATTAAAAAATTAGTGTTAAAGTAGTGTTCAACAGTTCTTTGGTTTGATCGAAAATGGATATACCCGAAACCGGAGCGATTTTCAGCCTGGGAAAATCGCACCTTATCGAGAACAATCAAAGCTATTTTTTTGTGAAAAACGATCCGGTCAAACGTCTTGTATCCGGCCCGAATCAGAGCGCTGTAATATGCGGTAAAAGATATAAGGACCCTTCTTGTCTTCGGCATCAGTCCTTAACTTTTCCCTTTTTGGCTGGAAACACAATACACTGACCTCCTCGAGCGCTATTATTTTCCCATTTCCCGTCGAGAAGAAAGTTCAACGGCAAGTCCACGCGTCCTTAATTACAACTTTCACCTTTTTTTTCGGTCCCTTTTAACTTTCTCGGAATTTTTCCTTAGACCTAGTGTCCACTATATGCCCACGACCACAACACCATCACCCCCGCCCTCCACGCAGCCCAGCTTAAAATATTTAGCCCCAAACCCACCCACTGACATGTTCTTAACTTTCTGTTTCCAGAATCGGGTCGACTATTTGTTTGGGGAGAAAATCAATTCGGTCAGTTGGCCACTGAAGGAGCGTCAAAAGGGACGGAACTCGTTACGAAGCCGACCTGTGTGAAATCGCTCAAGGTGCTCGGCTTGAAAGTGCTCGATGTCAGTTTCGGTCTAGGATGGAGCGTTATCCTGACAAGTAAATTTCAAAAAGAAAAATCGGATCGATTTTTAATCGAGTTCAATTTTAAACGAACAAAAAAAAAACGCAATTTCCTAAAAATTTATTTCAGATTCCAATGAAATTTATTTCTCGGGACGAAATATTTTCCCGGAGGCAACGAAAGTATTTCAGAAGTTTACGCCATTCGAAGTTGGAACGGAAAAATACCATGTGACGCGAAAAGCTGTAGCTTTGGAAGAATTTCGGGATGCCATAAAAGGCGAACAATTTCAAAGGATTTTAGCTGGAAATGAACATTTTGCTGTTTCAACATGTAAGTAAATATAAAAGATAATTTTCGATTTACTCTAGTAACATTTTTGTTTTCCTGTATCCTCCACGATATCAAACAATTATGAGCGGTGGGAGTTAATTCGAGGGTGGTCGGGGGAATGGCTGAGTAGGGTGGCAATTTAGTTCTCTCTGGTATGATTTGATGATATGACATACAAATAAATGGATATGAGGAACATATCTATTAAAAATTGTCGGTGCTATTTTATTATTTTTTAGGTCAACGTTTAGGTGAGCGATTTCCTCGTACGTTTATATTTCCAAAATGGGTCTTCTCCTTTAATTTCCTTTGGAGGTTGAATTTCGGAAAATCGTGAAATCGGTTCTTAGGCAATTATTTATAAAGTCTGCGGAAGTAAAAACCAATCTGATATCTCATCAGACCTAAGACATATGTTGGAATTCATGAAAACGAAAACAACCCCTTCACATCCCCTAATATATAATACAAAAAAAAATTGGTTTGTAGGTGTTTAAATAAAAAGCCCAAGGAAGTAAAAACCAATTTCATATCTCATCAAACCTAAGAAATATGGGAAAAATCGTGAAGGAGAAATATCCAACATTCCTGAAATTAATTTTAAGCTATTACAAAGAAAGCCCGAGGAAGTAAAACAAAATTCAATATCTTATCAGACCTAAGAGATATGACGGAATTCGTAAAAACGTATGTAACCCCCTAATCGTTAGGAGTTGAATACTAAAAAAATTAAAAAAAAAAAGTACGTTGAAGTAAAAACCAATTTGATATCTCATCAAACCTAAGAGAAATGGTAAAAGTTGTGTACACGTATGCAATCCCCGTACACTCCCTTGGGAGTTGAATATCCAAAAATTCTGAAATATATAGAAAGCCTGAGAAAGTAAAACATAATTCGACATCTTATCAAACCTAAGAGATATGACGGAATTCGTGAAAACCGTGTACAGCCATTTTACATCCTTTTAGTGGTTGAAAAGCATAGCATAACGGTTTTGAGACGATTATAGAAAAAGCATATCTAATCAGACCAAAGAGAAGGCGCGTAGTGTGAATCTTCGTAGGGCTAGCGCAACGATACGATCGCTAAATTTCGCGGTATTACTTCCTGGAATTTAGCAATCGAAATTTTATTTCTGAATGAAAATTACGTGTTTATGGTTATAGAATTCATAGAATTTGATGATTTGGTGTTATTGCGCTAGCTCTACGAAGTCTAAGAGATATGACAATATTCGCGAAAATGTATACAGTCCCTTTACATCCGCTTAGGGGTTGAATATAAAAGCAAAATCAAGCCACGAAGAAGTAAAATTTATTCAATATTTCAGAAGACCTAAGAGATATGATATCTCACCGACACTTTTTCCCCCACCTCCGTACGTTTTTTTCAACGCAATTACGTTTCTAGTACATAGACATACACCCACTAAGTTACAAGTTTCTAGCGTAAGCCGTTCAAGAGACAGGAACACTTCCACCCCCGTACCATACTACCACTATTAAAAATTATATTTTTAGAACATGCCACTACTATACTGCCGTCCTAAGCTAAAATGCAGTAACTCCAATTTTTGGCCATTTGGAGTTGATGGAATGTACAGCTTTCTGGTAATAATATGTAACTGTCTACAACGCTAAAAAAAAGTACATCTATCTGACCTATGGATAAATATGTATTATAGTATGTACCAGGTGTATAAGCTTAAAACGATCGTTTTTTAGTCAGAAAACAAAAACAAATTTGTTAGAATTACTCACCCTCGCTAGCTACACATTTTTTCCCATCTCTCGGGCAATTTGTGGATACCACGTCAAAAAAATTGCTTCTCTTTCGAAGCAAACCTCTCATCAAGCCATTTTCGGACATCTTCGTAAGAAGAAGAACCGAAGTGCTGCTCAGCGAGCGCGTGGCCCATCGACGGAAACAAGTGGTAGTCAGAAGGGGCCAGGTCTGGTGAAAAAGCGTGGTGGGGTAGCACCTCCCAGTTGAGTGTGTCCGAGTAGTTGCGGACCATTTTTGACGTGTGCGATGGTACGTTGTCGTGAAGGAAAATCAGCTTGTCATGTCTTTTTTGATATTCCGGCGTTTTTTCACGCAGAGCACGGTGCAATTTGATCAATTGTTGGCGGTAGCGGTGGGCATCGACAGTTTCACCAGGTTTTAAGAGCTCATAGTAGACGATACCCTGCTGATCCCACCAAACGCACAACATTGTCTTCCGTCCGAAGCGATTTGGTCTTGCGGTAGATGTTGATGGTTGACCGTGATCAACCCACGATGTTCTGCGCTTTGGATTATCGAAATAAATCCACTTTCCATCGCCAGTCACAATCCGATGCAGAAACGACTTTCTTCTGTGTCTGGCGAGCAACATTTCGCATGTGTTTTGGCGTTGCTCCATCTGCCTATCGTTCAATTCATGCGGCACCCATTTGCCGATCATAATGAACCTTTCCCATGACGTAGACGCATGGAAATGGCTGCTTGAGTAACATCCAATTGCTCGGCAAGCGTTTTTTGCGATTGGGTATCGTCCTCGTCCAAAAGAGCCTGCAATTGGTCGTCGTCAACCTTCCTGGGCCGATTTTCGCGCTTCTTGTCGCTCAGGTCAAAATCGACGTCTTTGAATCGACGAAACCAAGCCCTGCATGTTGATTCCGCTAAAACATTGTTACCATAGCATTTGATGCGATTCAGCAGCAGTTTTCTTCAAATGGAAGCAAAAAAGCAGAGCTTCCCGCATATACTCTTTTTCTGGCAAAAAACTAGACGTGATCAGCACAGGACAAACGTATGTTGTTGAATGAAATTTGTGACGATGTGCACTGATTAATGTTAACAACTAACCAACCCTTAAATAAAAAAAAATGGCGTCTCTAGGTTGCTTCACACGCCATCTATGTGTCAACGATCGTTTTAAGCTTATACACCTGGTATTACTCTAATATTGAATGGTGGTCCCGCGCAAAGAAGATAAAAAGTGTTTTCTCATAATCGTAGTTAAGTGACTTACTGCATTTTTGCTTAGGACGGCAGTATAGCTTACTATACGTAAACCAAATTGATGGATATCAGAAATTAGCTGTTCTCGAGACGTAAAAATCTGATTTTTTTTATTTTTAACCCTCCTTTATTCTCACCTCTTCCACCACCGCCTACAAAACTTTTACGTCTATTAAGAGTCTGCCGGGCCTACCTCTATACGGATTCAAAGATCCTATCTTAAACAGTTCTTGAGATAAAAGATGTTATCTTTTAGAAAAATTCTGATCCTCCCAATTCTATGATCTCCACTTGTCCACGTAAATTCATAAACCAAATTTCATTTTCCTGGTGTGATTTGTTCGTGAGATATCTTAATCTACAGTTTTTCACCAAAAACCTAAATCTTTCGTATAAAACCCGCCCTCACCACTCGAAAAGGGTGTTACCCAGCCTACCTACTAACAACATTTAAAGACGCAAAATCTTTCGATTTAATTCGAAAGTTAATGAAGACATACTACAGAACTAATCCTGTGATAGCTTTGAATTTGGGAGCTACGAGCCTTCAAACGACTTTGCGGAGGTTAGATGACGTATAAACGAAATCAAATTTTGTCTGCTTTTTGGGGTCTATTAGTGCTGAAACGTGAAAAAAAATTCAGGGTTGCAAAATTTTTCTTCAAATCGGTTACAACACTTTATTATATTAAGATAAAAAAATCAAAAAAATAATAGAAAACAACACAGACTTAAGAGACATCACTAAATACATTAAAGAGATTGTATACGTTATACAAAATTCAAAAATTGGTTTGAAGACAATTATTTAAAAATCCCGTGAAAGTAAACACCAATTTTATATTTAACCATACCTAAGAGATATGGCAGAATTCGTGAAAACTTATACACTTCATTAAAGAAGGGCTAAAGAGTTCAAAAATGTATGGGTCACTAAATCATTATTCTGTTCCCTTGTTCGACCTCTTCTGGAATATGCATGTCCCATTTGGGATCCCTTTTTCCAAATATACAGCAACAGAATAGAGTCAATCCAGAAGCAATTTCTTCTTTTTGCTCTTAGGGACTTGTATGACCCTAGAGACTTTGATGACCTTCCACACTACACACTTAGGCTACAATTGTTAAATCTTCTACCGCTCAGCTCTAGAAGAACTATGCTCACATCCTGCTTTACCTTAGATGTCTTGAATGGTGATATTAACGTTGACCACCTTACAAATAAAATTAGACTTAACGACACTGTCAGGCTGACGAGACATTCAAAACCTCTTAAGGAATATCCCCATCGTACTGATTACGGTCAAAATGAACCCATTAACAGATGCTGTAGAATATTTAACAATTTCAGCGTACATTTCACACCTCCAATAAGTAAGCCAACATACAAACTAAAACTGCGTTCGATCTTATCAGCTCCTTCACATCCCGTTTAACCAACCTTTTACTAGTGCCTATAATTTTATACTAATTAAAGTAAATTAAATTAAATTAAGTCAAATTGTATTAAATTAGAATAATCTGAATTAATGTTGAATTTGTAAATATCTTGTTTGGTAAATAAATAAATAAACCCTTTTGGACACCTAGGTTGAATATAAGAAACTGATAGCCATTTCTAAACCTTGATCTGAAAAGTTCGGGGGAGTAGAATTAAGCCGATATCCTTTTTGCCTTTTGTGGTTCCAATTCCGTTTTTGAAATTCCTGACCATTCGTCTTCGTAAAATACTAAGCTTCATTGAAAGCGCAGGGATTGAAGGGGAATCATAGTTAGTCCGGGGACATCACAATAGGCCCAACTGTGGCTTCAGTGACAGAGAGTAAAAGACCAACCCCTTTTACCAATCTAATCTAATCTATAATAAATTTAATAAAACCACGATTTTTACGAATTGAATCCTTGGTAATGCTAACGAAAATTGTGTCGTATTTTGTTCTTACACCTGCCACATTGATTATCGAGGCTGAGGAGCCTTCACACGTGACTTCGGTAATGATATGGCGGGAATGATGACACGCTTACGGCGGACACTTCCCAAAAATTAGTTTTTCTCTTAGCAGTGAGTAAGTAAAAGATACCAGGAAAGAACACATAAACTAAATAATTTAATTTATTGGTCTTTTAGGGCCACTATTTAGTACCATATCGAACTTCATGTCAAAATTTTCAAGACAATAATATGTCCGCCCAATCCAATTTATAAAGTAAAGTTCATGATAAAATTTGATGCACAGACACAAGAAAGTTACACAACAACTCAATTAGAGTCAGTTTCAAAAATAAACGGTAATTGCAATCGATCGGGCACCTTCAAGTTTTCCAGTCACCCAGCAAACTAGCAGGATAGTATAGGAGTCTCCTCATCTTGAGGTTACTGACCGTCTGAAAACGAAGGATTCGAATCGAGGTGACCAGTGTCCGCCGTCACAGAACAAAAAATAGTCAAGGTTCTTGCCATCTAATATAGCAAATGGAATATTACACCAAACAAACGTTCTGACGTACAACCGAAGGCCATCGATAGCCAATGCTCCGGCTTGTAATCAATTCTATTATTAGAAGTAACCGAGCAATATGTACGATATATTGTAGATTCATCAAAGTATTAGAAGTTTGCGATGTCCTTTCTCAGCTCGAAGCGATAGATGTTTCCTTAGGCCTACACGAAGAAAAATACAATTAGGTTAATTTGTTAGTGTTACAGGCATTTTTGATTTGTAAAAATATTGCGCAACATACCAGTTCTTCGCAACTTCCGTTCGTATTAAAATGTCCTACAGGTTCTTTAAAGGAAAGAAGAATTTGCCAAAAATTTGAGCACAAGTTGAAATAAAAAGGCGTGAGTCTAGAAGTATAACGTTTTATACAGCAGCGTCTCTAAAGAAATGTCTTCTTGCAAGTCATTTTCGTATCGAAAAATCCTGAAAAAATTTTAATCGAACGAAGTGGATGGTCGTAATATTCCCAATCTGATATCGATTTGGTCTGTAGCGCTATATAAGACCCAACAACATACAGGTAAGTTGCATACGAGGAGGTAGACTCGCTCGGAATGGCAGGGAAGGTTATGCCGTTCCGTGGTCCTGAGCTGAGCTGTTGAATTATCCTTTGCCCTGGCGACAAAAAGCTCATCTAAAAATATTCTAGGAGGAATAGAATTGAAACAATTTACTTTTTTCAAAAAGCCGAACTAATTTCACTTTGTTCATGCCATGCTTTTTTCGCTGGAAGATTCTATTTGATTTACGGAACATTGTTAGAAAATTCTCGCACTGCACTTTTCATTTGAATTTATGTAAACAATTCGCACGATATGTGCAGTGGCTCTAGAAAAATTTCGGACACTGAGTGGCGGGGTATATGCGAACTGAGCTATAATGCGAATTAAGGACGGTATAAAGTAGCCTATGTTTTAAGTTGGAAAAATTAATCAAACTCGGTTCAGTAGTTTAGGAGTTATACCAAGTGTTCAGACAGATTCGCTAAAAAATTTTTCATTCATTTTAAGACTAGTAGACCCCAAGCAAACTAAAAATTTTTTTATCCGTAAGTCCCTTGTACGCAAACGCATTACAGGCTTGCACCTATAAAACTCTTACAGCTTTTAAGGTACACAATTTTTTTAGTGAATAGGGGGTTAGATTAGATTAGATTTCATTGGAAGCGGATGGATTCCTCCAAGCTATTGCGCTATACCTCATAGATCTTTCTCCAGTTTCAACCTAGAGGTCTTCACTCAGCTTTATTTCTCTTAGGAATTTATCTAGTTGGTGTAGGTCTATTTTCGCAATGGTACTATGGTCCACAAAGTGTTCTCGGAAACATTTGTGGCGCTGAGTTGCGACTATGAATATGTTCAGAGGTTTCTGCCAGCAGTTGGCAGAACCTGCAAAGGTTATCGTTTATGATTCCTATTCTTTTAAGATGATCTTTCAAGCACGAATGACCCGTGAGTATTCCGGTTATTACCCGTACTTTGTTTCTATCAAACTGTAGAAGCTGTTTGCATCTTTTAGTTGAGTGGTTCGGTATGAATCTTTTGGCCTGTCTAAGTCTGGGCAGTGTGGCCCAGTGTTGGCATTTCTTGTGTTCCTCCCATACCCTTATGCTTCTCTTAATGAAGCAGGTTGAGATTCCACAGAACGGCTCTGGTCCAGAAGGGCGGACCGCTGCTCCGTCTCTCGCAAGTTGGTCTGCTATTTCGTTGCCCTCTATGCCCTCATGACCGGACACCCAGTGCAAGAAGACTCTGTTGTTGGTGCTAAGGATGCATAATTTTTCTTGGCATTCCCACCAGTTTTGAGTTTACTGTGTGTGCAGTCAAGGCTTTTATCGCTGCCTGACTATCTGTGAGAATGACTATGTTCTTATTTGAGTAACCCCTTTCGAGGTTTATTTCTATGGACGTGGATATAGCATAAACCTGGGATATTCACTGAGGAATTCCGTTATCCTGGTGCGAGGTCCGCTTATGCCAGCTCCGGTACCTTCAGTCGTCTTAGATCCATCGGTATACCATACAATGCTATCCGGTCCGAACTGCGGTGGATCCCTTGCCCAGTTCTCTCTGTCGCAGACTATGGAATTGAAAGGAATTTCGAAGCGATATCTCTTTGTCATATGGTTCACAGACATGTCTAGCATTTGAATGCTACTTCTAAGTCTGGATAGATTATTAGGTCCACTTTTTACTCTGGATGGGTTGCCGTTTAATACGTTTCTTATCGCGGCTAATCTTGCCTGCGATTCGATATAGATGTGCTGCGGAGTCAGATCTAAAAGAACCGCCTTAGCTGCCGTGGGGCAGGTTCTCATTGCTCCTGTCGTGTTGGTACATGCCAACCTTTGGAGCTTGTCCAGTTTGCTCCCGGCGCTTACTATAATAGTTTTGTTCTTTGCCACCATACTGATGCTCCGTATGCTATCATGCTCCGTATGCTGTATAGGTCGATAAGGCTATGTTGGGTTTCAAGCCCCAGGTTTTGCCTACGACTTGTCTACACAAGAGTAGAGCAATAGTGGCTTTCTCTGATACTTTTTCTAGGTGCTTGTTCCATCGGAGTTTCGGAAAGGGGGTTACGACGTTGGTATCTCTATTACAAGAACCGCATATGGTTACGGGGCAGAAATATATTATGTGATAAGCGGTTGCATATACTTTCATGAATTTTTTCAATATCTTAGGTCTGATGAGATATCGAATTGATTTCACTTCTGCGAGCTCTCAATTGCTTGACTAGGTTCAGCACTTAAAGTTTCTTCCTTCTTTCTCAAAAATACAAAACACGACAATATTCATCTGCAAACTCCATCGCATCTAAAATAAGAAAAGATTTACTATGAAAAGTTGAACAAATCGATTTGGTTCAATTAAACCCAACAGCCTGAATCAAGTTCCAGCTCTTCTGAATCGTTTCCACCAACACCGTTTTACCGGATACTCCGCTCTTTCCATGAATTCGATTGAGGTAGTTTTCATTCGATTGATGTGCAGCTCAAACTAGCACTTTTGTTATAATTTTCGATCATTTCTGATTACAAATTGTGTTTTATTTAAACTTCAATGAAACAAACTAGTTTATTAAAACGCAATCCTATATTTCAGCATCCGGTCGTTTATTCGCATGGGGTAATAATTCATTAAATCAGCTTGGACAGCCTGACACCGATATACGACACCCAATCGAGATTAAAGTTGACGATCCAATCAAATCCTTCGTATGCGGTCCGAAATCAACGCTCATCCTCACCGAAAAGGATCAACTTTTCATAGCCGGGACATTGAACGATTTCAAGTATCCAAAAGTTCTGGAAATTAGTCTAAACTTTCCCAAGGAAGAAATAATTTTCATGCAAGTTTCCCACGCTAACGAGATTTACTTGGTCACCGAAGGCGGAAACATCTACAAGAGTAGTGAGTCGGCCCGTAACAACAATCTTACGTTTAATAAGTTCTACGATTACGATCAGGACGAGAACGGTGCCGTCGAGAAATTGTTAAAGGGCAGTTCGTTTTTTGGAGCGTTGACTAAAACGAAGAAACTATACACGACCTTCTCGGAAAGCGGTCACCATTTGAAGACTTTTCGAGAGATTTCAAAATTCAAAAATTTAAAGATTTTGGATTTTGCCATTGGCGACAAACATGTCTTGGTACTCGGCGTCCCAAAAACTTCGAGGAACCTAGGGAGTAGCTGTCGAAGTTTAAATAGCACGTATGCACTAACACCGGTCAAAGCACTGGCCGTGACGAATGGTGTATCAACCTTCAATGGCAACGTGGAAGAAGACGACGAGGACGAAGAACATGAAGGATTCCGAGATTTAACAAAATCCAAAGAGAAGAGTGTCGGACAAGATGCGTCTATCACAACGGCGATTAATGATTTCAATCGAAATTCTATGCAAATCAATGGCAAAGATGTTGATGAACTGGCCAAGGAGATTGGATTAAATCAACAGAAGGAGGTTGTGATAAATGGTTTGCATGAGCACGACCCCAATGACGAAATTGACAATAAAAGCCCAGTCTTGAACTTAAAATCAGATGTAGTAGTTAACACTGTTCTAAATGGGGCAAGCAAATTGAATGAACAAGTAAACGGCACAGGAAGAGTTCCAGAAGACTCGAATCTAGAAGACAACAAGAATCCACCGGAAATTTTGCCAGACAACCAGGACCTGTCTAAGCTCATTCCTTTAACACCAGCTCTTAAAAAAAGTCCACGGTCTCGAGCTGGATCAGGACGATCTATTAAATTCGATGAGAGTAGCCTCCAGCATCACAAATCCACGGAACGATTGAATCGTCCTCAAACTCCGTACCCTGATCCCAACTCCAGTTCACCGCTCGTTCGTAAGATTTCGGTAGTCGGTTCCGAAGACGATGCTGAAAGTCCTGCCCTAACGGATAGTCTTGAGCATATTCCCGAAGATTCACCACGGACCATTAATACGGCCCGACGCGTTAGCATCAAGTATTCCGATCGTGGCCTTAGCAGTGAAAAACTGAATGATATAGTTCGTATAATTTCCGCAACAACTCCTGGAGCACTGGATCCTCGCTTTGTCTTGATCGACGATGAGCTCGAACAAGACGAGCAACTTGAAGTCGAGATCGAGACGATAGTATCGGCTCAAGGAAGCAGCAATGACATTCGATACATCAATAACGGTATAGATGTGACGAGAAAAGTCAAGGAAATCCACGAAATGGAATCGATGGAAGATAAAATTTCCGAAAACTCGATGGAGATAGAGCAGTTAGAACAATCTCCAGGTCGAAAGGTCTCCGCTAAATCAACGAAACGAAATACAATGGAAGTGTTAATCGAAAATACAACACCTATAAATCAACCGGAAGAAAAAATACCTGGAAAATCCCCGAAAGAAAAAACGCCTGGAAAATCACCGAAACAAAAAACACCCGCAAACATACAAGATCGGATCGCATCCTCGCAATCATCCAAACAGAAAATGCCTGAACAATCGCCAGGACAAAAATTCACCGGTAAAACAGATAACATACTTGCCGAGGCGCCACTACTAGCCACAATCAAGGACGAAAAAATCATAAAGGACATAAAAAAAGCGACTCAGACCGATATCGTGATCCTAAATGAGGACGAAGATCAAAACAAAACCGAAAGCATTTCGAAGGACGATGGAAAATTGAAGACAAGTCGAGGCGAAGACGACGAAAGAACTACGGCTTCGGTCAATTCCAATATCATAACGAGCAATTTCGAAAACGATAGCGAAAAGGACAAGGATTCGATTAACGATATTGAAACTCTCGATCCGGAAACAAAGAAGGAAAAGGTTCGAAGATTTCTCAAGGATCTAAAGAACAAGGGTCGCGAAATGTCGTGCAAGAATGATGAGTCGATATTAGTAGAAGGTAAGAAAATTATGTTTCCTAGAAAAAATATTTTATGACTGTTCTGTTTTCTTTTTGCAGACGAGCCACCAAAATACACTCCAACCGCAACAGAGCAGCCTGCGGATGGCGGTAAAACATCAAAAGTTTGCACAATTTTATAACAATCTTAAGGGCTTCAAGGGACTCCTGAAAACAACTCATTGATAGAATTCACGCTCAACATTTTTATTACGTTTCCTAGCAGCAAATAAATATGAAAAAAGTTCAATGAGTACAAAATTTTAATTATTTTTACGTAAATTGGTATGTCAAAAAAAAATATCTACTCTAGCAGCCGCTAGAAACCACCTATCGACTCAATTCTTTTTGTAACATTGTTGCTGAGCGGCGTGCAACCGACTACTGCCCTCGCTTATATCTTTTTCAAAACAAAATGCACTTAGTCCCATTTATCCAATTTTCTTTTTGGTTTCCCCTCCACAAGACGGACGCACCTTTCGATTTCTTGCCAAAACTAAGGCGGGACTTTCAGCACACGGATTTTGAAAATTCCTCGTCTTTCAGTTCCAGTTCTCTATCAAGCCAATCCGCACGATCACCTGAAGATAATTCAGCAGCGACTGAAGGTTTTACAATTTTCCGACGATTACACACAAAGCCCATTAAATTCAATACCATAGCTGCCTTATCAGACCAGATTTGACGAAATTCGTGAATATCTATCCAAGCCCAACATATCCACTTAGCAGTTGAATTTCGAAAAATCGTGAAATAAGTTCTTAGGCGATTACATTAAAAGCGGTAAAATCCTGAAAAAAATAATTTGTAGGCGATAAGTTAAAAAGCCCCACAGAAGTAAGTACGAACTTGCTACCTTATCAAACCTAAGAGATATGCCGAAAATTTGTTGTGAACCGAGGTCTTGGAGTGGTTATTCCGACTTAAAAAGGTCAAAATAACCGAAGGAAAGGTTGGGGATCGGGAATCAGGCGTCCAATTCCGCCTACGTCCGAATTGGTGACTGAAATGCAAACTGGAGCGACGTGCTTGCTGGCTTACAGGCTAGCTGCAGATGTGGGGGTGTACGTTGTTCGCATTTCAGACCATACAACCCATGGCCTCTACAACAAAAATTTCACGTCGACTTACCCGGGTAATAAAATTGGGATAAGATTTCCAATCGGTCATGAGAGACCGAGAAAACTCCCTTTAACTCTCTCGACTGGCGCTGTTGTTGTGCGCCGTCTAGCCCACCCTACCTTAGCCATATCTGTCCTCTCAGAAAATAATAAAATATGGCCCCTAGAGAGAGGAACGAGGGTGCGGAAGGTCTCTAAGCGAAAAACTTCATCCTATATCCATCCTTTATAATTTTATCGGATCTTATGAAAAAAAAACAGAAAGGAAAACCAAAAAAAACAAACAATATCAAAAAAAGTATGAATAAAAAAAAAACAAAAAAAAAATAAAAAAAAAAGTTTACCTCTTTTTTTTCCGCTGCATAAACAAATTCTCTCTTTATATTTTTACAAAACTTTTTTTTTGTGGATTTGAAGCATAGTGTTCCCTTGGTGTCAAAAAAAATATGAATCAATAAAAACAAAAGAAAAATAAAGAAAAAAGTTTACCTCTTTTTTTCGCTGTATGAAAAAATTCTCTCTGCATAGCTTATCACCTCCCTTTTTTGTTTTTTTTTTAAATTGTCTAATATTATTTCCGATTTTCTTTTTATTTATACAGGGTGTTTCGCACTCCGTCCGCCACCTTGAAAGGGGTTATCCCTTGATATATTTGGAGAAAAAAAATGGTTCTACAGGGTGGGTTAATTTTTAATATCAGTGGAGATATAGGGTGGTTAAGAAAAGTGTTTTTGACCGGTACCCTTACTCACTTAAAATTTTATATCTTGAAAACGAATAATCACAAGGCAAAGTATTATAACTCGTTTTTTAGGGAATCGAATTAGCTTTCATTTGATGTAACAGTGTAAATTGTAACTGCACCCAATCTTGAGATGTTTACTCGAAAACACAGATTTTTGCTACGTCAACCCTAAAAATTCAGTGATCAATGTAGTTTTTCTCAGAAAACCCCATTATAAAAATGTCATTTTAATTTTATTTTTTTATGAGCCGTATTATTACCTACAAAAGCTGCATACATACATATGTATGAGTTACGATTAACATTTTGGAAGAAATAGGTAAAAATACAGTTAAACTCCAACGGGAACTTTAAGCGGTAGTTTTGTATGAAAATCTGTTAGTTAAAGTTCCAGTTAGAACGTAACTGAATATCGTAAGAACGGCCCTTAATGTACTGTTTAATACATAGTATTCACGGAGACCAACATTCAACAAATTCAGTTATATGATTGAAAGAAGCGCGCACTTATTCAAGCCGACGAAAAATATTTCACGTAGATTTGCATCGCCTGGAAATAAAAAAAATGGGGGAACTGTTATGAAACGTGCAGAAACACGGGTGTAGGTAACTTACCACATCTCACTATTTTGAATCACTTCACTTGTTTCATTTTTATTAACTCCGCACTTGCAAATTAAACTTCTCGCGCATTTCATTTCCATCGTCTAAGTGGCAGACGGCATTTGTAGTAGTATTTGATTTAAGGCGGCTCTTTTCTGCACTTCGAATAGATTGTGGTAGGAGCAAATGTTTTTATTGCTATCTATAAATTGTTTTGGGTTCATGGAAGAAGTTGTTAACTTCTTCGGTCTTTCCATTAAGGCTGGCGTTTTGCACAGGCGTTATGCACAATTGCGAAACAAACACGTCTTCTAAAATTTTGCGAATCGCGTTGAGTTTAGACTCATTGAACTCGAGCGTATTTGTTCTGGATTGAAGGACTTAGAGCAAAAAAAATACGAGAGGCAACCCCATGTGTTGCTCGCATCAATTCGAAAGTCAGAGTTCCTATTCGCACTAACAGTGCCGAAACCGATATCAGAACGTTCAGTCGAATGTGATTGGCGGGTTCAATAAAACCCCAAGCACCGACTACGTATATTTACTGCAGCCAACTCACATGGACACGGCTGCTCTATCTGTATGCTGCGTACATGAGAGTTTTCTAAAGCCAGAAATACATGTGCAGAATATATGCACGCAGCGGTGCATGCATCTCTGCATGTGAAACAGACGTGCAGAGTCTTAGACCGATCTCTTAGTTGTATTTGTCATATAAAACGCTCCTTCATTGCTACTCCACTCCACAACTACAACTAAAAAATAACCTGTCAAACCACTTTTTTCTTTTTCTGTGTTGATAAATTTGAATCTCAAGTTGTGGCAATACTGCCACTGCGCAGCAAAAGTAGAAGTAGAGACATGTTGCAGCGCTCCGCTGCATGCAGAATAAGCGTGTGTTTCGTCGCATTTAAACTCAAGCGTTCTAGATCCGTTTTGCTGCGCTGCATGCAGAAGTATGCACATGTATTTCTGGCTTAAAAGCTCGCCATACATTTCACGCATGTGTATGCGTGAAAACTAGCAAAAGCTCAGATGAATTTTTATAAAATTTTCAAGTCAGACGCTGATGAAATCACTTTGAGAATTGAAATCTCCGTTGGAAATTACACCGCTAGATGGTAGTACACGCGTATGCGTGAAAACTGGCAATTGCCAGTAAAGCTGAGCTTTAAAGCTCAGATGAATTTAATTTCTTATTAGGTGTGTTATTTTCAACTGGATCAGATCACAAACGATGTATCTTTACGGATCTTCGCGGTTCGCGGATCTCGACGGCTCAGCAGATCTTTACGGATCTTTGTGGTTTGCAGATCTTCACGGCAGATCTTGCGGTTCGCGGATCATCACGGCTCGTGGATCTTAAAGGTTTGCGAATTTTTGAGATGCTGTAGATAGAAGATGGAAAATGGATGGTGGAGGATGGAAGATTCAGGATTGAGGATGGACGATGGATAATGGAGGATGGACGATGGATGATGCATGATGGAGGATGGACGATGGATGATAGACGATGTAGGATGGACAACGGAGGATGGACGATGGACAATGGACGATGGTGGATGGAGGATGGATGATGGACGATGAAGGATGGAGGATGGAGGATAGAGGATGGAGGATGGAGGATGGATGATGGAGGATAGAGGATAGAGGATGGAGGATGATGGAGGATGGAGGACGGAGGGTGGATGATGGAGGATGGTCGATAGACGATGGAGGATGGAGGATGGGGGATGAAGGATGGAGGATAGAGGATAGAGGATGGAGGATATATTATGGAGGATGGATGATGGAGGATAGAGGATGGAGGGTGGATGATGGAGGATGGTCGATGGACGATGGAGGATGGAGGATAGAGGATGGAGGGTGGATGATGGAGGATGGTCGATGGACGATGGAGGATGGAGGATAGAGGGTGGAGGGTGGATGATGGAGGATGGTCGATGGACGATGGAGGATGGAGGATAAAGGATGGAGGATGAAGGATAGAGGATAGAGGATAGAAGATGAAGGATAGAGGATGGAGGATGGAGGATGGATGATGGACAATGGAGGATAGAGGATGGAGGATGGAAGATGGAGGATGAAGAACGAAGTATGGAGGATAAAGGAAGGAAGATGCAGAACGAAGTATGGAGGATAAAGGATGGAGGATGAAGAATAGAGGATATAAGATAGAGGGTGTAGAATGGTGGATTTAGATTAAAGATTAAAGGTTAAAGATTAAAGATAAAAGATCAAAGATCAAAGATAAAAGATGAAGGATAAAGGATAAAGGATAAGGATAAAAGATTAAACATTAAAGATTAAAGATTAAAGGTTAAAGATTAGCCCCGCAGTACTGCGTTGGAGCGTAGCCCGCGTCAGCCAAATATGAACGCGAAAGGGAGTTTTAATCCCTTTAACCCTGCAAATTTTTAGATAACGATATCTATTAATTTCAGATCGAGCGGGGAATGAAACAAATTGATATTGGCTTAAAAGTTGAAATACCACAAATGAAAAATGTAAATTTTTATTTTGGAGTTTTAGTGTCCAGTAATGCTTTTTCCTAAATCTATAGCAACAAAAAGAAATGATATATATATATAAAAAAAACATTATAAAAATGTAAAAAGAAGGTGTCGGGTTCAACAAAAAGGGATGATATTCACAGAGTCGGTTTTCTTTTTATTAATATTTCCACTTACACTTGTATACAAATTTGTGATATTCATTTTTCCAAGAAACCCGACAATCGCTCGGAAAAATTCCCCCCCCCCCCCCCCCCCCCAATTTTCCAGATTAAAAGCAACCAAAAAGTAAACTTTGCACATCATCTTTTTGCCACGACGAGCGATTGTCGAGTTTCTTGGAAAAAATGAATATCACAAATTTGTATACAAGTGTAAGTGGAAATATTAATAAAAAGAAAACCGACTCTGTGAATATCATCCCTTTTTGTTGAACCCGACACCTTCTTTTTACATTTTTAAAATGTTTTTTTTATATATTTCAGCCTAACGAAAAATCTCAGCCTGTTTTGCAGAAGTATCGTTTTTGATGAAGTTGAAGAGAAGCGCCGGAATTCAGAGACAACATTCAAAAACGCATTCGATTTATCCAAGAAAATAGCCGAAATAATCGACCCACGACTTTTTGGGCCACAGAAAAATCGGGACAATTACGTTAGAAGTCCAGAAATTTATTTTCGTCGTTCAATCGTCGTTCCATTTTTGGATCACTCCAAGAGCAGCTGAAATTCAGCTTCCTGAAACACCGCAAACTGTGCTCAACAATGCTCAGCACTGGATGCTGAGGATATACGGATGACAGTGCACTTGTATCTCGTTGGGAGAAGTGTATTGCATGTGCTGGTCCCTATTTTGATTAATAAATTTAAGTTTTATAAAAATTACAGTTGTTTGAAATTGCACTACCAAAAACGACATTTCATCTGCAGCAACCTAATATATGCAAGCGAAACGTGGACTCTCACCCAAGCATCTGAAAAATCAATAGACGCTTTTGAACGACGAATTCTTCGAAGAATTTTGGGACCAGTAAGACAAGGCACTGAATGGGGTATCCGGTACAACGAGTTATATAATCCGCATCCGCACCGACTCTTATAAAATTTCGTAAGCTACAATGGGCAGGCCATGTGAAGCGAATGGACGACGGAAGAATTCCCAAACGCACACTGAAAGGCAGAGCTCATGGCAAACGACCGGTGGGAAAACCGCGGAAAAGATACGAGGACTCAATTGACGCAGATTGCAGATCGCTTCTTAGATGCACAAATTGGAGGACGCGGGCGCTGAACCGAGATGACTTCAGACAAGGTATCCTGCAGGCCCTGGTCCGATTTGGGCTGTCGCGCAATTGATGATGAAATACGCCAAAGAAGGAGCGTACAACAACGTTCATCGATGACCTGAACGAACAGATCGAAACTTTGATTTCTGCAGATCGGCACAACACTTCCCGCTTCTTTTTGCGCCAAGCGAACGTTCGTTCTCGTATCTTCGCAAACTAAAAACGTTTCTGCAAAACATGCCGGGCACGGAGCGACAAAACGGTTTGGTTTTGCTAAATGTGCACCGAGAGGTGGAATGGCAACCGACCACTCATTCGTGGTCTAAAATCGAAAAAATCACTCTGAGGGCTCATCGGTTCGCCCACTATTTTCACTAATTGTTTTACTAGTAGCACACGCAAACGCTCGCGTCCTTCAAAAGCAGAGGGGCTTCTTTAGGGAACGCGCCAAAGCTCCTCGAACCTCAAAATAGGTCAATGTCAGCTGACTGACCCAGTCCAATTAGATTTCGAGTTTCTGAGCGATGCAACAAGGCAGGACTATTCCAGCGAATTAAATCCTCACCATATTTCTTCAGGATAGCTTAAGAAGCCTTCGGAAAACATCAAAAACAATGAAAACACGGAAAAAAAATGTTTACACCACTTTTCACTTAACCTCATTTCGATCAAGGCATTTACCAAACAAATAAAATACAAGTCTTTTATTGGCATCAAACTTACCTCGCATCTCCTATTTCACCTGCTATCAACTTTACTAACTGAATTAAGCACAGCACTCACTAATTATTACAAAAACTTAAAATTTACGATAAAATCACCGGGACAAATTGAAATGTCAAACACACCGACGACGACCTTTCAAACAAACCTGAAGTTGGTCTCAAACAAAACTTCAAAGTTGTACTAGACTTTTTTTTAAATATTTTTTACGGCAAATTAAATAAGTTGAAATTATTTTCTATGGTAGAATTAAAGTGGGAAAATTTAAACAATTTTTCTTCAAGAAATTTTGGATGTTATTTGTTAAAAAAAGAATTAAAAATAATATTTCAAACCGCTGCAATCATCCACTACGCCGTTCACTTCCCTCTACTACTGCACTCGTTGAAAAAAATTTCGCGACGTACAATTTATTCAGGCGTTAAACAAACAACTGTCAAACGACACAGCGCTGCGTTTTTTTTTATTTGCCTACGAAATTTCGATGTACGCGAAATAGTTTTTAAAATCGTTCCGAATACTTGAAAAATTACGTAAATTCATTGTTTTGCCGTTCGATCTTTGCGTTTCGTACGGCCGTCCGATTCGTTGCTATCGTGGAATTTTTATTTGTGGCCGCGAGAAAAAAAAAACTTCGGTGGACGACTGCGACGGAAGGACATTCTTCGTGGTCGGATTTTGTGTGCTGCGATCGACGACTTTGTTTACTCTGATGGCGAAGGTAAGCGAATTTCCGGGAGAATTATTCGCGCGATTTGGTTGCGAAAAGGTTGCGTTGCTTGAGACGATGGTTTTGAAGATGATTTGGGTCGCGAAGTGTTGCGTCCGTAGGGAAGAAATAGGGGGTTTCGTTGCCGACATAACCTCACTTAGTTGTTTCGGGTCCCGTGGGTTGTTTGTTGTCGGTTTTTTCGGCAGTCTGGAGCGTTTTATGGGTCGCTGGACTGTGGGGTAATAGTCTGGGCTATGATTCGCTTTTATTTTGAAGTAAGGTCATCATTTTAATGGTAGCTTGCATAAGCCAGTGGTCTCAATGGGGTTTAGTGCGACCCGCTGCGGTTTGTAGCTCGGGCTCGGAGCTACCGTTTGCATAAGCTTATTCAGTTTAACAATTCAGAGCCACTGGTTTTGTTGCAATTATCTGACGGGTTAACCGATCCGACGCTGCCATAGGGCTCTCAAGGTTTGCGTTGGTAAAAATAAAAATGTGGACTTCAGTCATTAGGGCGCTAAGGCTTTAAACTTTGTATTGAATTTACCAGTCGATTTAGAAGAAACTTACCCAAATAACGTTTTGAGTACTGGAATGCTACTGGCCGTGCAGGTGTTGCTGCAGCGACTCAACAGTGAATTGTGGTCCGACAGGAAATCGACTTAGAAGTGATCTCGGGGCTTCGCTAACCAAACCAGTCGGGTTTAGTTGTGTTTACCTACTAACATTATACTTTTTTGCGTAAAAGCCCTTGCTCTAGCGAGCCTTTAATTTATTTAAAGGCTATTGCCAGAAATATTTGTCTAGCAACAAGAACAAATTATGCTAAAATATGCCGGGAGCGATTTTCACGCACGAATGCAAATTTACCAACAAAAAAAAATCGGACAGATGTCGAATCTTGCGGGGATATTCTGCGTCGAACTTTTGAACACGTCAAGATTAGTTTTGAAATTGGGACACGAAAACCGCAATGCATCGATCGTAACTTGACGAAGCCAGCGCAAAACATCTTGAAACAGCTTGTGGTTTGGAATTGGAAAGGACGGCTTATGGTGGCGTATCCACCGAGAGATAGAGAATGAAATTCAATGAGTTTTTAAGTCATGGCGACAGTGACGTCCTCCTGCTCTTCTATGGTGTCTTATGACTCCATTGGAGTTGACCCAGCAACTGCCGATTTTGTCCAACGTTTCGACACACTTAATTTAACGATTTAAAAGCTCTCAGCTCTTACACACTCTGTTAACCTCTGGAATTTCGTTTTATTGCTGAACCGTATCTTTCGAGAAAAACCGCTCAAGCCAAATCACAACAGCATTCTTGCCGGCGCGGTGCTAAAATTGCGATCAACTGGGTCGTGAGAAAACGAGAGGCTGTGGTGATTGATGGAGTCAAGCTGTAGAAGGAAAAATTGTGATAATCTCAAAGTCTAGTGGGAGCGTGCTAGCCGTGTCATCCCAAAGATCGTAGGTTTGTGTCGCACTCAGGACATGGACATGACCCAATTATCCTTCCCAGCGGTTGTGCGATAGACTAGGTTAGGTTGGGAAGGGTGGACTAAAGCGATGTGCCCCAGTCCATCACGAGAGATCACTGTGGATCCATTGTGGTCCCCTCGTATAAAACTGGGCTTTAGACTACTGATTCCAAATATTGCTCTTCCTTATGAAGAGAGTTAAGGAGAATTTCCCCAAGTACCGATGCCTGGTACGTGCCAGACTTTCACATTCACACACTAGATGCTCCAGTGTTGGCTCAACATTCTCATCACCACAGCGACACAGGTTAGCCATGGGTATTCCCAGCCTTTCTTCATGCCTCCCAAAGGGACAGTGCCCCGTTAGGACCCCTATAAGTTGTCTACAAATGTCCCTGCCCAGAGACAAAATGAAGCTAGAGTTCCTTCTATCAAGTTTCGGCCAGCATCCCGAGAGATTCACCCAGGCCCCCTCCATCTGTCTGAGCGCTTCAATATCAATCATTCCCTTTACACATTCAATGGGACATAGAACCGACTCGTCGGCCAGCTCTATGCTCATCTCCGACCCCCTTCTGGCGAGCTCGTCTGCCTTTTCATTTCCAGGGAAGTCACTGTAACCAGGAATCCAGCTAATCTTAAGGTTGTTGTTCATACCCACCATCTGCAATATTCTTTTACATTCTCCCACAAGCCTGGATTTAGTAATGTGCGCCTCAACAGCCTTGATGGCAGCTTGGCTGTCAACATAAGTAGTTATTGTACCATTCACGCATTGTGACTAGGTATTAAGGAGCTTCGAGAGAAGAACTCAGATCGGACGAAGGGGTGATTATACTTACTTACTTACGATCGCGCTACAGTCCAAATCGGACCTTGGCCTCCTGAATGTGCCGCCTCCAGCCTTCTCGGTTCAGTGACCGCGTCCTCCAGTTTGTGAATCTTAGCAGTGATTTACTATCTGCGTCAATATTGTCCTTCCAGCGCTTTCGTGGTTTTCCAACTGGTCATTGTCCATTAACTTTTCCCTTTAGTGTGCGTTTGGGGATTCTTCCGTCATCCATCCGCTCCACATGACCAGCCCATTGTAGCTTTTTGAATTTTATGGTGATCGATACTTCGGGATTATCAAAGATGGCATACAATTCTCTGTTGTATCGTATTCTATTCTATTCAGACATCGCACATTAGGCAAACCTTTCTTTGATAACCTGGATGGGATTTCGAAAAATTAGATTGGAGAGCTGATTGCCTTTTTAAACAGCTCTGGATGGATATGATAATCCATTCCAGCCCCAGGTCTCTGTAAAACCTTGTACTTACCTTCATCAGCCCCCTACGACCAGGTTAAGCGAGTTGTGGCATCAAAACGGCACTTTCTGTGCTAATTGGGTCCTGTCTCGACTGACGGGCCACCACATAAACCAACCAACCAACCAGAGAAGTCACAGTATCCAGATATTCAGCACTCCAACTATCTCTTAAGTTCTTGTACATTCGGTCACCAGCCTTGATATAGTTGTGTGTGAACCAGTTGCCTTTATTGTAGCCTAGTTGACACACTTCCTCCGCTGCCCTGGTTACAGCAACGAATGCTATAAAGAAGAGGAGTCCGACAAGACTTTTGCTTTTGTTCGAACATCACTGACTACATTGGATGCTAATTTCAAAAGGACTGAGGAGCTCATTGGTCTGGACCCTGCCAACGTTTAAATTTCGAAGGAAATCAAACTGGCTTGGGAAGGAAGAAGCTTTAGCAGTTATTTCGCGTTTACTTCATGAGAAGACCTGTACCTTTCAGAGGTGTACACTTCGATAATAGGATAAACCAGATTGGGAATGTGAAGGAACCTGTTGTATGCTTAATTCTGATGAAAGAGAACCTCAGAATTTCGTAAGAAACAGGGTGGTACAATGGTCCTCTTTAGGCGTGTTTTTTTTGCCCACTTTTTTAGAAAATTTATATGCAAAACAACAACAACATTGCTGTTTTTATGACGTTTTTATAACTTTTTTACATAGATAGTAGGCTAGATAAGAGAATTTAATGCGAATAGCTCACCTCAGTGAGCTCACGGGGGCAGCTATCTGTGGAAAAAGTTATCAAAAAGTCATAAAAACAGCAATGTTGTTATTCTTTCGCATATAAATTTCTAACCTGCTCTGATGCGCAAAAAACACGCCTTTTGTTGTGTTTGTCCGGGTAGATAAAGACAGCAGGAGTCATGAGTCCAGATCCAGACTCTTTTCTGGTAGGTATAATCACAACATAGGATTGTCCAAAACTGGAAGAAGGTGTGTTAAGAACATTTGTCACGATCTTATGTGTTGGAGTTCTCCCGGCTATGCCGAGAGTCCAACTTTGATAAGGCCGTGACGCGACGGTCGTGAACGACTGGGTTGCCACTTTGATTTCTCGTCCTTATATAGGAATCGAAATGACAGCCAGTGTCCGTGGATCTGTGATCCAATTTGTGAGGAATGTTTTCGGCCTAAGTTGTTTGGCCGCAAAACATCTCTCACCATCTCATGTATTCAGTGCGTTCCGGGACGTAAACAGAATCATTGTGTGGCCTACGCTACTCACTCTTCAACTTTCAAACTCGTTCGAATTAAGAGCGCTTTTAGCAGCACTTGACTTAACTATCGGAATTGAAAGCGCAGGGATCGAAGAACATGCCCAATTGAGTCTTCAGTGACAGAGGTAATCAAACCAACACATATTCGAAATCTGTCTACCTAACCATTACATTCGTCGGAGTCATATGAAGCGTTATCTTTCTTCTCTTCTGGAAAGAACCAAACACTAGATTGGCATTTTGTTTCAGGTTCATAAGAATAAATCCAAGTTTCATTGCCAGTAACAATGTAGACCGCATTTGCTGAACCCTGATTAAATTTGCTTGATTTTCCTTGTGATCATCCGAATCCATTCATTTTAAATACAACTTCAGAACACTTAAATGTTCGTGTAGGATCCTGTTGACTCAATCTGATGCCTGGGATGGTGCAATCTCAAATTAAGTCAAATGACGATCTGCTGCAATCAGTTCCCGTACAGTGGCGATGTTCTCTACTGTGACAGTGGTGCACGGACGATCTTCACGAGCCTCATCTCCGAGACTAAAGCGATCACAATTAAATTTCGCAAACCAGTTGTACACTGTTTTAAGTTTTTGTTGTTTTCCGGCGTCAGTGGAGTTTCTGGTGTGAAACCCCAACACGAAATCCCCGACTGTTGATTGGAAGAGTTGGAAAACCTTCACTGGATAGGCCAGTTTTTTATAAGACTGTGTTGGACTGGGTCCGAAAGAGCTGTTTCGTCATCGGATGGCATAGACTCGTCATAGGGTGTATCATGCCTAAATCCGCAACATCCTTACAGCTGGTGGTATTGCTGAGGATTATTCTATATAGCGATATCGAATCCTATTTTATAATCCGCGAATTATACTGGAACGAAATTCTTGCCATCGCATCCTTATACTAAAGGTAGGTGGCACTGAAGATCAGATATATAAAATTCAACGCTAAGAGCGCTGGATCGAATTCCGCCAACAGCAATTTTATTTTTTTCTACCAATTTTTATGAGAATGGAATTTTTCATGGTGAGAAGCTACCATAGAAACAAATTTGTTTTAAGTTTTGTTGCCTGCTAGAATATGCGGTTTCTGAGACAGAAAAACCTCACCCACAATCTCCCAAAACTCACCACTTAAAGGGTTTCACCCAGCTTCGAACCTTCAAAAACGTTTTCGTACGGCGGACAGGCGAAATTTTTCCTTCATTTCTGGGGTCTAGGGTAGGTAAGGGTGGCCGCTGTATATCACATAAACCGCCAATGGATCCGTTGTGCGCCCAAATTTACGGTGAAAACATATACCCGTAAAACCCAAGGCTAAATAAAGGACCGTTCCTACGATGTTCAATTGCGTTCTAACTGGAACTTTTAACTGACAGATTTTCATACAAAACTTCCGGTTAAAGTTCCAGTTAGAGTTTAACTGACATCCCTAAGTAAACCAACCAGCCATTCTTACTAACTGCTCTAGCTTGTCAAGCTTCTTGTTGGCGAATTCTCCCAAGTCCATGGCGAAGAGCATACCCAGCATACGTTCCCGTCTCCTTACCAGACCAGGGCATTTGCAACGTATGTGAAAGATACTTTTCTCGACATCGACAGATCTGCCACTTCTGCTATACCCAGTCATCTGTCGAGCCCTTAATCAGACAGTGGCCCAGCAGTACACCAATAAGGATATGTAGAGCATTCATATTCTTGAGTAGGATGAACTTTGTCCTACTTCTGCTCAGGATAGGACAGAGCTGCCTTATAACGACCATATGAGGCCCTATTACCTCGTATTAGCTCGATATGACCGTTATGTCGATGGCCTGCTTTGTGCCTTCAATTGTCTTGCTGGTTTATCGCAGAACCTCTTCTTATGAGTTCATCCGCAGTCTTGTTGCCCGGAATGCCGCTGTATCCTCGAACGCAACAAATCGTTGTACTAAATCGCATGCATAAAGAGCCCCATACACGATCCGTCTTGCATGAAAATTGGTATTTTTCTCGAAAATCTATCGTGTATGGGGCTGCATGATTGCATTTCATGCATGCTGTCATGCGGCATGATGGAAATCAAATGATTTTTGTGGGCGGAGCCAACGCGCATGACAACATGCTGTTGTGTCATCTGTGAGAATTGGTGTGGATCAATTAATGCAGTTGGCATTACTGTGATCCACACCAATTCCACACAAACAATCGGTTCAGTGGGAGTGTTTTTTTTGGAGAGTTTTTGTGTTAGGAGTTGAGGTCTGACAGCTGGCGAGAGAGATAGGAGGTGAAGTTTTTTTTTGGCGCGGACGAAAGTCGGTTTTTCTGAGCGCGAAAAAAGTTTTTTTTTTTGCAGATCGAAATGAAAGAAGATAAAAGAAGTTTTGGCGCGCACGGGCGATAAAAGTTTAGAAAAAAAGTCGCGTAATGTTACTTTTTACTCGCGTCCGTAAGTTTACTAATCGCTGATTCCAGTGAACCAATATGACGAACCTTCGCGCACGGATTATGTGTTAATAGCTCCCTACTGTTGTGATTGCACAGTGATTTGATCTTAATTAAAATGATATTTTGTTAAAAATTGAAAAAAAAAAATATTTGCAATAGTCATTGTTAGTAAATTCTTTTTACGAAAAATACAAAGCAGCAGTAGAGTTTGCAAAAACAGTGGTACGCAAAAGTTTTCGGCCACCCACATTTTATTTAAAAAATTAGTTATTAGCAAGCAAAGCAAAAGAGCTGAAAATCTTCGTATGCCAATGTGTTGAAAATTTCCGAGTGAAGCGAGCGGAGAGAAAAGTGGCTCCAAAAAGTTTTCGGCCACCATATATAAAAAAATAAAAAAAAAAAAAAATAAAAAGCAAAGCAATAAAAGTCATAAAATAGAAATTAAAATTAAAAATAAAATAAAGTAAATTAAAAATAAATAAAAATCATAAAATAGGAATACAATTAAATTAAAAATAAAATAAATTAAATTATAAATAAAAAAAATAAATATGACAGACCAGGACAGAAATTGACATGGACAAACAATGAATAATGATAAAATATAATTTAAAATGATAAAATTAAAATAACAGCGAAAAAAAGGAAGAAAAAGGTAATTTTTTTTATTATCTTTTCGAATTTTCGTATCAAATTTTTTTGTTTTGTAAAATGGTGTAGAAAAATGGCTTAATAGAGCGTCATTGAGATGGATCGTTTCTCTCTCGTTTGAAGACCTTCCGCCCCCTCAGTCCTCTCTTTAGGGGCCATACGCATAAGATTCTTTTGAGGACAAGTATGGCTAAGGTAGGGTGGGCTAGACGGCGCACAACAGCAGCGCCAGTCGAGTTGAAGGGAGTTTTCTCGGTCTCTCATGACCGATTGGGAATCTTATCCCAATTTTATCACCCGGGTAAGTCGGCGTGAAATTTTTGTTGTACAGGCCATGGGTTTTATGGTCTGGAATACGAACAACGTACCCCCCCACAGCCGCAGCTAGCCCGGAAGCCAGCAAGCACGTCGCTCCAGTTCGTATTTCAGCCACCAATTCGGACGTAGGCGGAATTGGACCCCTGTTTCCCGATCCCAACCTTCCCTTCGGTTATTTTGACTTTTTTAAGTCGAAATAACCACTCCAAGGCCTCCAACCACAACAAAATGGCGCCCAACGTGGGGCTAGCCAAACCAGCGCGTAGTTCACAACGCGTGATGGGACAATATGCGAGAGTCGGAAAAATGCCGCATAAAAGTTGTCACATCAAAAGGACTTAAAATTTGTCTGGTAGCGACTTAAAATAACGCTTAAACAGCACCTACAAGTCAAGTGAACAAGCTCTTTTGTTACTTCACTTACTTCTAGTGTGGTTCGAATTTACAGCTGGACATTGTGAAACCTTCATATTGACAGTTTTCTGTTGGCAACCTTTAGGCGCCATCAGAATTCCATATGAAGGGGCAGCCTTTTCTATCTGTGGGTTCGAATTGGACTTGTTGTGGGTTAAGTAGGGTCTTCAAGACCCATCTAACTGATGTATTGTAGGTACCCTTTTGAAAGCTGGGCTTGCCTTGACTTAGCGGGCAAGTCGTCAGACGATTGGGCAGACTACCTGCAATATATGTTTTAGATTGGTGAGGAGAAGACAATACAGAAGTCTTCAAAAGAGTTCCTTATTTCCTTATTCCATCCTTTTAGAGTTCCTATAACGTAAAATTGAATTAAATTATGTAGTATATTTTTCTTTAAAATTTTAAGTCTTAGGACAATTTATTTTTCATATTAGTATTTTTTTTTTCTTTTGTTTTATCCCATTTTTTTTTATATATTTTCTCGATTCCAATTTTCCCAGGAAGTTGAAGAGGCTGAGATTTGCCTTTTAACTCGACCTAGCAGGAGAGAGGATGAGGTTTGGGAGGTGGATAGCGAGAAGATCCATCACATTTTTGATTTGAATTCTGCCTTTTGATGGAATTTTGCTTTGCTTTGATTTTTTTTGTTTTGCTGTTAGCACTTACTAATTGATTTTGGTTTTGCTTTTTGTTTTTTTTTTTGTAGAGATTTTCTTCAATTTCGCAGATTCGAATTTTCTATTTGCTTATTTATTTAGATTTGCATGATTTTCTTTTGCTTTCGTTTATTTGTTATAATTTTTTTTTATTGCTATATTTATATATATTTATTTTTCTGTTGCCATCAAATTTCAAATCGCGTGTATTTGATTTGCTTAGATTTCAAATTCCATTGCTTCACTACACCTAGATGTTTTGATTTGCACATCATCTTTTTCTTTTTGGTTTGATTGGCTTCATTTTTAGCTACCTTTTTATTTAGATCCTTAGTTTAGGGATATTTTTTTTTGTTAATGTATTTACCTATGTAGATAATTATATTTTATAGTTTTTCTATTTTGCATGTTAGGCTATATATTCTTTTTTGGTACCTTAGTTAATTATTTCTTTTCTTTTCATATGGTATTATTAGTTAGTGAATTATTTATATATTATTATTTTCTTCCTTTTTTTTTTGTGCATGGTTTTCTAGGTTTAGTTAGTATTTCCATATTTATTATCCTACATTATATATTTATCATTATTGGAATTTAGAAAATTATTGTATTTTTGCATAGTTTTTTTTTGTTAAGTTTATAGTAGTTTTCTTAGTTTAAATTTTTAGATTTAGGTGTTGAATTTATTTTTTTTGTTGGATTAGTTTAATTTTTCTTAGATTTAGTTGTTATTTTGTTAGTAATTTAGTTGGTTTATTTAGTGTATTTTTTTTTTGTTATGGTAGTTAAATTAATTATGTAGGTAGTTGTTAGATTTTTTTTGTATTATTATTTTTGTAGTATATAATTTATTTTTAGAACATTTATTTTAGTCGTGTTAGTTTTAGTAATCTACATATATTTTGAAGTTGAGTTTAATTTTTTTTGTTTCATTTTTCTATTTATATTTATTTGGGATATTTAGTTTAGTGTAGATTATTTATTAGATTTATTTTTATTTAAACTTCTTTCTTTTGTCTTTTTTTTCTTAAATCATGCCACTGTCACGAACACCGGAACAAAGGGGAGAAGATGTGCTGTGCATTATATGCCAGGAGTGGGTGAGACTGGACGATGAAGTCCGCACAAAATGTGGCCACCAATTCCACGAGAATTGCATAGAGCAGTGGGTAGGAGTTAAGCAGAGCTGTCCCACTTGCCGGAATCATCTGGGCAAGTCGGACTACTGGTCTTTCCGGGGAGTAGAGGGAGCGATAGCCGCCCCTGGACCGTTGACAAGAAGCAGGGCTCAGTTAACGGTCCCACAGCTTTCAAGAGATGGAGTTTCTCTCCTTAGGGAGTCAAATTTGGATCCTCCACACGAGCTGGGCGGCGGTCAAGCCTTCTACGCTCCGGACGGAACAGTGGTCACCGACCAAGGGAGGGGAGTAAGCCTACCACCACTACCTTCGGAAAACCTGCCACAACCACCACAACTACAACCACCACAACTACAACTACCACTACAAACGATGACGACAACAGAGGCACGTGTGAATCTTGGAGTTGATGAGATCACTCAACTGATTCGCACTGTGCTGAGGGAGGAGCGATCTCGTCAATTCCAAGAGTCGCACAGTGATCGTTCTCGTACAACGAACCACACCTCCAGAGCTACAAGTACTGCTCGAGCACCTGAGAGGGCTCAGCCACCACAATATCCGGTCGCTCAGTTCGCTGATCGTAGGAGCACCGGACCGAATTATAGACGCCGCAACACCACAAGTCCCATACGGACATGGCGTCTAAAATTTAATGGAGACGCTAAGGTGTTGCGAGCCGAAGAACTTATATATCGCGCCGAGGCTCTTGCGACCAGCGAGCTGAACGCGGATATGGACTTGCTCGCACGCAGCTTCTACATGCTGCTTGACGGCCGTCCAAACAGTTGGTTCTGGACCTGGCACAGGTCCAATCCAATGCCAACTTGGGCGGTTTTAAAACCTGCATTTTTGCAGACATGGGGTGTGCGAGCGAGTGACTGGGACATTAGACGGCAAATGTTAGCCAGACGTCAGGTCCCAAGCGAGTCCTATCAGATGTTCGAGCAGGACTTGTGTGAGCTCCGAACGTTGCTATCAAATCCGATGCACGACGGAGAGTTCGTGGAGCTGGTGCGGGGAAATTTGTTGCCAAATACGCAGCAACAAATTTGCCTGCAACAAATTTGGTCGCTTGACCATCTTCGACAGATCGTCTCAAGAGTCGAAGATATTAGACGGTCCACCAATTACGGCTACTCGAGTCACGCCCGAGTTGCTGAGGTCGTGGAGCCTCCTACAGAGGTTTGTGATGAGCGCAATGGTTCCGAAGCCATGGCAGCAATTACATCTGGGGCTCCACTAAAATGTTGGAACTGTGAGCGTACAGGTCACGGTTACCGACTATGTGCAGAAGCTCCCAGGGGTATTTTCTGCTATGGCTGCGGAACAAAAGACGTTTTGCGACCGCATTGTGCTCGTTGCAATCGGGAAAACTCCGGAACGGAACGAACCACTTCGGCAAATTCTCGTCCTTTTCGGAGCAACCCACAGCAGCCACCCAAAACGTAGGAGACTCTTCGATCTCCGCAACTTGTGGTGATGATGACGCATCACCAGTCAGGTCGAATACACCGGACCTGACCAAACCATCGGATTTGACAAATGCCACGACTGAGTCTCATTCAGTCGTAATTCTTCAAAATTCCTTACCTCCTGTTCGCAAAGCGCCTGTACCTCGGAAGCCTTACCATGTAAGACTGAAGGAGTACATGGAGGCACGCGACAGGATTTTTAACGATTCTAAATCCCCTTTTGTTAGTATTTCATCTTGTTCCCCATTTCAACCTTCCCCTATTCCAACTCCTAAAAAGGCGGTTTTACGTTTACGCGCATTTTGGCGTAAAGTTCGTGAGAGAAAGAAGGCAGTAATGTCGACTATTATCTCCGAACCTTTTGACGTACGTCCCTATGCTATGGTCTCCCTTTTCAATGTAGGCGTTAAAGGTCTTTTAGACAGTGGTGCGAGCATTAGTTGCCTAGGAGCCAATGCACTAGAACGCCTTGAGCGAGCGCAAGTGCATTGGAAGCCGATTTGCCACGAGGTGAAGACAGCTGATGGTGCTTCACAGAGGGTAGTGGGAAGTGTGACGACCGAAATTCAATTTCGTGGAGTTACACAACCTATTACTCTTTACATCGTGCCGAGTTTATCTCAGGATTTATATCTTGGGGTAGACTTCTGGCGAGCCTTTCATCTTGCTCCATCCATCATCAGCTGTGTCAACACACAAACCACCTCTTCGCAACATGATGCTACTGCGATGCACTCTTTAACGAGTAAAGATGTTGAACGTTTAGAGAACGTTAAGTCTAAGTTCCCTTCTTTCGAACTTCACGGTTTGGGAAAGACTAACGTTCTCGAACACGAAATCGACGTAGGAGAAGCGCGCCCCATCAAACAAAGACACTACCCAGTATCGCCTGCGATTCAAAACCTCATGTATGGCGAGGTCGATCGTATGCTGGCAATGGGAGTGATAGAGGTTAGTTTGAGTGCGTGGAGTTCGCCGGTAGTGCTCGTGAGGAAACCAGGGAAAGTCAGGTTGTGTTTGGATTCTCGAAAGGTGAATAATGTGACGAAAAAGGATGCATATCCACTTCCACATATCGACGGAATCCTTAGTCGATTACCACGAGCCAACTACATAACCAGTCTTGACCTGAAGGACGCCTTTTGGCAGATTCCTCTCGAGGCTAAGTCCCGTGAAATGACGGCGTTTACCATTCCCGGACGACCCCTCTATCATTTTACCCGGATGCCATTTGGGTTGTGCAATGCACCCCAACGTATGTGCCGGTTGATGGATCGTGTTATCCTACCCGAATTGAAGGACCAGGTATTTGTTTACTTGGACGATCTATTATTGATCTCGGAGGATTTCAATTCTCACTTGGTTTTGTTGGCGGAAGTTGCCGAATGCCTAAGGAAGGCTGGACTTACAATCAATGTGGGAAAAAGTAAGTTCTGTCTGAGGGAAGTGAAGTACCTCGGATACATTGTTGGAGATGGAGGCCTGAAGACAGATCCGAAAAAAGTCTCGGCCATGGTCGATTACCCTTCGCCGAAATCCGCACGTCAGGTTAGACGCTTTCTTGGTATGGCTGGATGGTATCGACGGTTCATTTCCAACTTTGCAGCTGTGGTCTCACCGATCTCAGACACGCTGAAAAAGGCCGACAAATTTACTTGGACTTCAGAGGCGGAAACTGCGTTTCAGTCTGTGAAGGCCATGTTAACTGCGGCCCCTGTATTGGTAAATCCAGACTTCACTAGACCATTCTTTATTCAATGCGATGCTAGCAAATCTGGAGTGGGGAGTGTTCTTTTCCAGGAGAACAATGATGGATCGGAATCTCCTATTGCATTTATGTCCCAAAAGCTCAATTCCGCTCAACGCAACTACAGTGTTACGGAGCTTGAATGCTACGCCGCTGTGTTGAGCGTGAAAAAATTCAGAGCGTACGTGGAAGGGACATCGTTTAAGATTATAACGGACCATGCGAGTCTCAAATGGCTGATGTCTCAAAAGGATCTCAGTGGACGTTTGGCTCGCTGGAGTTTGAAGTTGCAAGGCTTCGACTTCGTGATCGAACATCGTCGTGGGAGCCTGAATATTGTACCTGACGCCCTCTCTCGCGTATACGAAGACGGATTAAATGCGCTGATCGACGTTGCACCCATGGTCGACTTGAACTCTTCAGAGTTTCAGAATCCGGAATATGAGGATTTGAAGTCGACTGTGGAGGCAAACGCCCCTCGGCTTCCTGACGTATGCATTAGGGATGGCTACGTGTACAAGCGTACAGAGCCCTATAACGGTGACCCGATCACAGAGGATCGTGCCTGGAAACTTTGGATTCCATCGAGCTTGGCGCCTACTGCGATCGCTCAGGCCCATGAAGCGGATACCATGGTTCACGGTGGGTTCGCCAAAACGCTAGAGCGCATTAGGCGATACTTGTATTGGCCCGGTATGTCTACACAAGTCCGCGATTTCGTTCTTTCGTGTCAGACTTGTAAAGAAACGAAGTCCCCGAATCGTCCGCTTAGAGCTGCAATGGGAGAAGCCTTCAGAACGCAGAAGCCCTTTCAACATCTGTACATTGATGTATTAGGACCATACCCTAGGACCAAAAGTGGGAAAATCGCTATCCTTGTTGTCCTTGACCATCTGTCAAAATTTCCCATCCTTCATCCCCTAAGAAGAATTACGGCGGGTGAGATCACGACGTTTTTGGAGAGGGATGTCTTCCATGTGTTTGGTACCCCCGAGACAATTCTCTCCGACAATGGGTCTCAGTTCAAGTCGGCGACATTTAACTCCATGCTTTCTAAGTATGGGGTTAAACACCTATACACCCCAAAATACTCGCCTCAAGCGAATGCTTCAGAGCGAGTCAACCGTTCAGTTTTAGCTGGACTCCGTGCGTTCATCGTGGAGGACCAGACTCGATGGGACGAAAACTTAAGCAAAATAGGATTTTCTCTTAGGAGTTCGATTCACCAAGCCACTAAGTTTTCGCCCTATCAGGTTTTGTTTGGGACTCACATGATGTCGCATGGGGATGACTACGCTCTGTTGCATCGTTTGAAAGCACTAGGTGATGTAGACTTGCAACTGGGTCCCAGAGAAGGTACTCCTATCGTGAGGCAACTGGCACAGGCGAATATTCAGGTCGCACACGAGAACAGCAGTAGGCGTTATAATATGCGTGCGGCTCAAACTCAATTTAGAGAAGGACAGGAAGTGTACAGAAGAAACTTTACCCTGTCCACAGCAGCACAAAATTATAACGCCAAACTGGCCAAGAAGTTCTTGAAGTGCAGGATTCGTCGTGTGCTAGGCAACTCGCGATATGAGCTAGAAGATCTCGGAGGCAAACGTGTGGGAGTGTACCACTCCAAAGACCTTCGTCAGTGACTGGAGCGAGTGACAAACTTCGAGAGTGCCCGGTCACTGCAGTCGTGAGCATGAGACGCAAACGGAGCTCACAGCTGCCTTTTTCAGCCTGTTCGGCGTTGTAAACAACGGCGAGCAGTCTGTGTTGTTGTGTCATCTGTGAGAATTGGTGTGGATCAATTAATGCAGTTGGCATTACTGTGATCCACACCAATTCCACACAAACAATCGGTTCAGTGGGAGTGTTTTTTTTGGAGAGTTTTTGTGTTAGGAGTTGAGGTCTGACAGCTGGCGAGAGAGATAGGAGGTGAAGTTTTTTTTTGGCGCGGACGAAAGTCGGTTTTTCTGAGCGCGAAAAAAGTTTTTTTTTTTGCAGATCGAAATGAAAGAAGATAAAAGAAGTTTTGGCGCGCACGGGCGATAAAAGTTTAGAAAAAAAGTCGCGTAATGTTACTTTTTACTCGCGTCCGTAAGTTTACTAATCGCTGATTCCAGTGAACCAATATGACGAACCTTCGCGCACGGATTATGTGTTAATAGCTCCCTACTGTTGTGATTGCACAGTGATTTGATCTTAATTAAAATGATATTTTGTTAAAAATTGAAAAAAAAAAATATTTGCAATAGTCATTGTTAGTAAATTCTTTTTACGAAAAATACAAAGCAGCAGTAGAGTTTGCAAAAACAGTGGTACGCAAAAGTTTTCGGCCACCCACATTTTATTTAAAAAATTAGTTATTAGCAAGCAAAGCAAAAGAGCTGAAAATCTTCGTATGCCAATGTGTTGAAAATTTCCGAGTGAAGCGAGCGGAGAGAAAAGTGGCTCCAAAAAGTTTTCGGCCACCATATATAAAAAAATAAAAAAAAAAAAAAATAAAAAGCAAAGCAATAAAAGTCATAAAATAGAAATTAAAATTAAAAATAAAATAAAGTAAATTAAAAATAAATAAAAATCATAAAATAGGAATACAATTAAATTAAAAATAAAATAAATTAAATTATAAATAAAAAAAATAAATATGACAGACCAGGACAGAAATTGACATGGACAAACAATGAATAATGATAAAATATAATTTAAAATGATAAAATTAAAATAACAGCGAAAAAAAGGAAGAAAAAGGTAATTTTTTTTATTATCTTTTCGAATTTTCGTATCAAATTTTTTTGTTTTGTAAAATGGTGTAGAAAAATGGCTTAATAGAGCGTCATTGAGATGGATCGTTTCTCTCTCGTTTGAAGACCTTCCGCCCCCTCAGTCCTCTCTTTAGGGGCCATACGCATAAGATTCTTTTGAGGACAAGTATGGCTAAGGTAGGGTGGGCTAGACGGCGCACAACAGCAGCGCCAGTCGAGTTGAAGGGAGTTTTCTCGGTCTCTCATGACCGATTGGGAATCTTATCCCAATTTTATCACCCGGGTAAGTCGGCGTGAAATTTTTGTTGTACAGGCCATGGGTTTTATGGTCTGGAATACGAACAACGTACCCCCCCACAGCCGCAGCTAGCCCGGAAGCCAGCAAGCACGTCGCTCCAGTTCGTATTTCAGCCACCAATTCGGACGTAGGCGGAATTGGACCCCTGTTTCCCGATCCCAACCTTCCCTTCGGTTATTTTGACTTTTTTAAGTCGAAATAACCACTCCAAGGCCTCCAACCACAACAATGCATGCGACTCTATGGCGATCGTCATTCCAATTTTACAGATTTCGAATGCGGATGACGGCTCATTGAAGGCGAAAGAAAATATTTTCTTTGATTCTTGTTCCGTATCCTGCCGGAAAAGAAACATCTTATTACCAGGTGCGTTGCGTGAATCTTTATTGGGCTAGCGCAATGATACGATCGCTAAATTACGCACAATTTTTAGATTTGTTCCTGGAATTTAGCAATCGAAATTTTATTTTTGAATGAAACCTACGTTTTTATGGTTATAGAATTCTTTGAATACAAAGATATAAGGATAGTCGTAAAACTCTTGAGCTGTGCTTAGGACAAGCCCCGACAATTCTTGTGGTACGAAAATTTGGTTTTTTTTTGCGTTTTGTCGTAGTCATTTACTATTGTTTATTCTTTATGCAATTGTTTTTATTTATACATATTTTTATTTCTCTTCCGTTTTTCACCCCTTTTTATTCTGAACATCATCGTCCAAAACACTGTC
This sequence comes from Beris morrisii, assembly GCA_951812415.1. NCBI lineage: Eukaryota > Metazoa > Arthropoda > Insecta > Diptera > Stratiomyidae > Beris > Beris morrisii. The sequence continues at coordinate 54,624,507 of OX638310.1, read as the reverse complement.
CGTTACGAGAGTACAAGCCACTAAGTCGACCATTTAACTTTGAGTTTTGAAGCGAGACTGGTTGGCATGAACGTGTATGGCAAATCAAAATTCATGCATAACACGCAAGACGGATCGTCTATGGGGCCCTTAACGCACTAATATTACCCATACATAGCCTTACGAGGCGGGACTAGATCCAAGTATGAGTCGAACGCCTTAATCGCTATAAACCAAACATCGATGAAGAGGCAGCAAACACTTTCAAAACTTGTCGCTGAAAAAAGATTATCACTTGGAAAGAAGTTCAGCTATGTACTGCTATCTATCTCATTTCTTTCTTCCTCGTACTGGAATGCATCCGACCATCTCATCCGCACTCTTCGACATGAGAGATCTCCTCTCTCGCGCATTGTATTTGAAATTGGAATGAGCAAGAAGGCGAATCCCCAAACGTGCTCTTAAAGGCAAAGCGAGTGGTAACTAGGCTTGTTTAGTTCGCAAACGAACTAGTTCAGAAGAGCGTTCCCATAACTGAAATGAACGAACTAGTTCGCAGTCAGTCCCGCTCCTAGTTCGCGTTTCATTGCCGTTCGGAACTCTGTGAGAAAATGTACTATACTAGATCTAGTGTCTTTTCTTTTTGCTCATCAAGTTCCACTAGATCTACTGACTTTTTTTTTTTTTGCTCATCATGTTCCACCGGATCTACTGTAGGCTTGTGTATTTCAGTTCACCATAGTGAGCGATCATTTCCGATTTCCGATCCCTCGCGAACTAGTTCGTTCTTTTAGTTCATTACTTCAGGGGAGTTCAGTGATGAGTAGTCGGAGTTCGAAGACAGGTGATGACCAAAAGAAAAATGCCAGTGAATCTAGTACAAGATGATGAGCAAAAAAAAGGTCAGTAGATCTAGTACAAGATGATGACCAAAAAAAAGATAAGTAGATTCTACTGACCTTTGTTTTTTAAATTTTAGATTCCACTGACTTTTTTTTGGTCATCACCTTCTACTAGATCTACTGTCTTCGAACTACGACTACTCATCACTGAACTCCCCTAAAGTAATGAACTATGAACTAAAAGAGCGAACTAGTTCGCGTGGGATCGGAAACTAGTTCATGATCACTCACTATGGTGAACTAAAATGCGCAAGCCTAGTGGTAACAGGCCAGTAGGCAAACCACGCAAACTATGGGAAGACTCGGTTGATGAAGATAGCAAACCCATCTTAAAAGCAGCTGAAGGACGCGGTCTTTGGATCAAGACGAAGTAGAGCCTACTGGCCATCGATGAGGGGTGGATCTGAATTGCATACGAAGTCCAACGGAACGATTATCAGGGATCGGTAGAATGGACTTACACACATAAGAACTCTGTGGCACCTCTCAATTATTCCTTACCGGTCGACACTGTATCGATCCTCATGGCTGAATGGAATTGCTCGTCGACTAGTGCAATCGAAACACGACTTTCATTGCACTAGTCGGCGGAGTTATGGGTTCCGGGATCAGTTTCGTGTAGAGATTCACGAACTGCACAGTTGAACGTCTAAATTTGTTATGGCATTGCATTTGCAGGTCGAGTCGGTACGCACTTGATAATCGAAAGTATAAGCATTCGGCGATCATACTTTAGTCTTTCTCATTCACTAAAGGCGGACGGCATGTTTAACATACTTTAGGAAAGGTTGGGGAAATATTTACTTTTCGTTTTAACGAAGCAAAGTGCGCGTGCTAACATGGTAGTAGTTTGTACATAATAAGCCATGAATTTTTCGTGGTTTCGGCTTACAGGGATCGCCGCGTTTCGATGACGACGAGTTTATTCCGCATTGCCATGCTTTCAGCAGTGTGCGTGCCCGAACGATTCTCTCTTTTTGTGGTCTACTAGTTTTAAAACGTGATAATACAAAGTTTTAGGCTAGAATTTTTTTATTTCAGGTCGATCAAAATATTTAATTATTAAAAGATAATAAAGTAAAAAACAAAAGATTTTTTGGAAGATGTTTTACATAATACAAAAATACAATTTTTATTTCTTTTCAGCCACAAACCAGTCACAATGGAGCTTGAAGATCGTCTTTAAATTTTCCATTCCGTTCATCATCAATCGATGATTTAAATTTGATCAAGAAAGAAGTAAGGAGGAAAAAAAAACGAAACCGAAAATTCAATGTCTTAAAACTATAACCGAATGTCCGTCGAATTAGTAACGATCTACATCAATACCTTGCATGATCCTATGTCTCGTGCATTAAGCCGTACAATGACTGTAGCTAATGGTTCTGTGGACAAACCGTTCCAATGTAACGTATGCGAAAGACGTTTCCGTCAATTGAGTACCCTAACGAATCACGTTAAAATCCATACCGGCGAAAAGCCCTACAAATGTTCAATATGCGAAAAACATTTCCGACAATCCAGCACACTAACGAATCACTTGAAAATTCATACGGGCGAAAAACCATTCAATTGTACGTATTGCGGTAAACAATTCCGGCAATTGAGCACGCTTACGAATCATTTGAAAATTCATACCGGCGAAAAGCCATTCGAATGTGTTATTTGTAAAAAACAATTCCGTCAATCGAGCACACTAAATAATCATATAAAAATTCACATGACCGATAAATTGTATTTAGCGTGTAGTAATAATACATCGGATATTAAAGCCGAAGAGGACGAAGCATGATCCGAGAGTGTTGCGAGCGGTAGCGAAGCATGAATATTAAAACAGACTTCGAAACGTTCGTGACATATTTCGAAACGATTTTTATCCCGAATCTATCGAACCGATCGAAACGACAATTCGTGATGGCGGCTACGAGAGTATGAACAATAAAATGATGCACAGTTTATAGAATTAAATATATTTTGCGATAAACAGAAGAAAAACAAACTAAATACAAAAACAAACTAAACCGTAGTGACAATAGTATGTCATCATGTCGTTCTCGATTTGGTTGATACGATCATTTTTAAGGTTTACTTTACCACCTATCCCGCTCCCGGATCCTTTGTACCTTTGTTATTAGTCTTAAACGTTTTATTCTCCAACTCCCACTCTTAATTTCATAGCCATAGATTTATCTAATTCTTTTATTTTGATTAAGGATTTTTTTTTTTAAATGTATTTAAAAACAATGAAAGAAATGTAACTGCTACAGACTTAGTTGTAAATTAGTGATTAAAATTAAGAGAAGAAAATAAACAGAACAGTAACAAATTATATGCTACGAAAAGATAAACGTAAAAATGACGATAGTACTGTTAATAGCCTTTTGTATATATTAAAAGAAATTATTGTAATTGGATAAAAAGAAAATAATGTTAAGTTTAATTTCTTTCTAACAAGACTCTTTATAATAAAATAATAAAAAATAATGAGTGCACCAGATGATTTAGACGTAGATGATCTATTTAATCATTTGCTTTTGATCTCTTCGCGTGGAGTTCGAAATAATAAAAGAAAACATAAAAAAAAAAAAATTGTATACAAAACTTTTTAAAGAAATAAAAAACTAGAATAAAACCAGTCCGGTTCGAACTGATTCGTGATGAACCGAAAATTCTTGTAGAAAATTACAAATTATGAAAGTTAGAAACATTTCTTTATTACCATTTTAATTTTTAAACTTAAAATCAAACGAAATTGTATATTGTAATCATGAAACTTTATCCTTGTAGATATGAGATGGCATCAGCGAAAATAACTTATTAATCTCATTCCGGGCTAGTTTTTATTTGATAACGGATGATTTTTTTTTTCGATTTTAAATGGACGATGCGAGAGTTTTAATTTGTATTATGGCCGGCAAAATAAGATTTCGTTTTATACAGAAAAAAAAACAAACAAATAAAACGATAGTTAAACAAACAAACAGAACTGACAATGGCGTATACCTAAATGATAACAATATCGATGTAAAGCTTTTTATTTTATTACGTTATTGTGCTCTTTCGTGAAAGAAAGTTGTGAGATTACTAAAAAAGAAAAGAAAACATAATATAAATTACTATTGGCAGACATAACGGAAAACGGAAAAAATGTGTAAACAGAAATAATATTAAAATTATTTACTCAAATTGTAAAAGTTTTGTTTTCATTTTTGTGCTTGTTGCGAATATACAGATCATATCCTTTTGAACTCGAACCTAATCTGTTGCGTTCTGCTCGATAAATTTTCTGCAATTTACTTAGTAGCAGGAAAACCTTTGTAGGTTCTGCCAACTGCAGGCAGAAACCTCAGAACATATTCTGTGCTGCTGTGAGGCAGTCGCAACTCAGCGCCACAAATGTTTCGGAGAACACTTTGTGGACCATAGTACCATTGCAAAAATAGACCTACACCAACTAGATAGATTCCTAAGAGAAATAAAGCTGAGTGAGGACCTCTAGGTTGAAACTGGAGAAAGATCTATGAGGTATAGCACAATAGACCACTGGTCGCGGTGCTTGGAGGAATCCCTCCGCCTCCGATGAAATCTAAATCTAGTAGCAGGAAGTATGATTCACATATGGTATAGTCAGTAGCTGCGTTGTTGTCGTCGACTTGATCTTCCTGCCTTTTTTCGTGGTAAGATTATACCACAAATTTATCGTACGATCGATGAACGAAGATTTCAGTACCCGAATTTAGAGAATATGCTCGCGAGTACGAATATCGCGGCGGAGAAATTAAGAAAGCTAGTTCTTCTGAACAATCGCCATGAAAATGTCTGTTGAACGAAAAGAGCGAGGCAACCGACATTGCGACAGACAATACTCTTTCGAATCAATAATAATAGAGCTTTACAGCTTTATTTTCGTACTCTATCCCACACACAGAGTGATTTAGTTTCTCCGGCCTAGATTTGTAAATGCTAACCTCAGGTGAAGAAAAAACAGCTCGGATTTTATTTCTAAAAATTCGATAGGCCAAAGAAGTAAAGAATGGACTTCATCATCATAATCAATGACGCGACAGCCCAAGTCGGGCCCTGGCCTCCGGAAATCGTCGCCTCCAATCGTCTCGATCCAAAGACCGCGTCCTCCAATTGCTAATTTTTAAGATGGCCTTACTGTCTTCATCAACCGAGTCTTCCCATCGCTTGCGTGGTTTGCCTACTGGCCTGTTACCACTCGCTTAGACAGCCAAGCAGCAATGAAAGCTCTAAGCTCCAACCTAGTCAAGTCAAAGCTAGCGAGGGAGTGTAGGGAGCGTCTGAAAACATTGGGCGCAGCTCATAAGGTTTTCCTGTGCTGGGTTCCGGGACACAAAGGGATACCAGGAAATGAGGCAGCCGATGAGCTGGTCAAAACTGGATCTGAAATGGCTGCTATACATGCAACCCAAGCGGTAAAAATACCGCTTAATTACGTCAAGAGTAATCTTGACAGGAAGGCAATGGAGCTGACCAATGGCAGATGGTTCAATCGAACTACGTGTGAAACCTCCAGGCAGCTATGGCCAGTAATACATCCTAGAAGGACTGCCGATCTTCTGAAAAGAAGTCGTATAGAGACTCGTAACATTACGGCAGTCATAATAGGGCACTGTCTCTTTGGCAGACATGCACAACGCTTAGGCGTTCACTATAATGACTACTGCAGAAGTGAAGAAGAAGAAGAAGAGAGCGTTAGGCATCTACATTGTGAGTGTTCCCAGCTAGCCAGCTGTAGGTTTAGAGCCATGGGCAGCTACTTCTTCTCCAGACTCGGGGACATGGCCTGAGCACGAATTGATGAACTAGCCAAGTTCATTCGCATCTGTGGCTGGTTCGACTAGCTTTCCCCTGTAGTAATGCTACGATAACTCCCTATATGGGCTTCATTAAGGTGTCACGGGTGTGGTATCACAATGGACCAACCTAATGGTCTAAGTGAGTCGATCCATGGTTTGGATGGCTGCCACTATAACCTAACCTAACCTAAGAGCACGCTTGGGGATTCTTCTGTATTCCCTCCGCTCTACATGGCCAGACCACTGCAGTTTACGTAGTTTGATGAACGTTGAGGCTTCTGGCTCCTTGAAAAGTTGATACAGCTCATGGAAGGATCTTGCGAGGATGTTTATATCGTCAGCGTATGCTACTAGTTGGGTGGACTTGATTAGTAGTATCCCATTGTTGTCGACTGGGGTTTTTCGGATGACATACTCTAGTGCCAAGTTGAAAAGCATGGGGCTAGACCGTCTCCCTGCTTTAAACCACATTCCGTTGTGGAATCGTTTTGAATTCTTTGTAAGTTGAAATTTTTTCAGTGGATAGACCGAGTGAATCCTCTTTAAGTAGCTTCTTCTTGTGTAGTCAGTTGTAAGGGGAGATTTGGGACAGCGTTTTAGATGACAAATTTTCTTTTTAGATATCACCAACCGTTTATGCTAGGAAGCTGAAACTTGAAATTTATATAAAACTTCGAAAGTTCGATATTGGTGGAGGGTGTGGGAGTGGGGAAAAACAATACCTCAGAAACGCTCGAACGCTGAGATCAAGATATTCTAAAGTCCATCTCGTAAACGGTTAATGTCGACAGTGAAGCAAGGGGAATTTTTCTAAAGAATCACGTCTCATATCTCAAGAACTGTTTAAGATAGAAGCTTCAAATTTATAAGGGAAATATTGTAGGGTTGGGGGATAGAGGAGAATGAAAAATTCCGAGTTTTATATCTCGAGAACCGCTAATGATGTATAGCTGAAACTTGGTATTTAGGTGGAGCTATAGTAGCGGCACGTTCTAAAAATAAGACTTTTAAAAGGGGCATAATGGTTCAGAGAGGGTGGTGTTAATTTTTGCACAATAGGAAATTGGTCATGTAGAGCTTCATTACATTACAAATTTTTTCCTATTCTAATTTGAATCTTTTTTTCTTTAATTGTAGTATATAATATCAGCATGGTTTCTTCAAAGGCCGGTCTACTGCTTCTAATCTTTTAGAATTCACAAATACAGTGGCAAAAACGCTTAATTGTAGAAGGCAGTTGGATGTTGTCTACACTGATTTCTCCAAAGCCTTTGATTCAGTTGATCATAGCTTGCTTTTGTCGAAATTGCAAGGCTGTGGCGTCGGTGATACTCTTTTGGAGTGGTTTGCGTCCTATCTTGCTGAGCGCAGTTCTCGTGTAGTTCTTAATGGATGTTCGTCTACTGTATTCTTCCCGCTCTCTGGAGTTCCTCAAGGCTCAACACTTGGCCCACTCCTTTTCATAATCTTTGTTAATGACCTACCCCTAAACTTTCACTCTTCATTCCTTTTCTACGCTGATGACCTCAAAATCTACAGGGAGATATCTTCAAGAAGTGACTGTATCCTATTACAGTCTGATCTTAATGAACTAACCCTATGGTGCTCATATAATCGCCTTCCACTTAATGTAAGCAAATGCCATAAAATGACCGTTACACTAAAACATGCAGTTATACCCTTCGATTACACTCTGAACTCCACCCTTCTCGTCGAAGTATCCCAGATTCGTGATCTAGGTGTAACTTTCGACCGAAGACTTAAATTTGATATTCACTTTCAAAACATTATTTGCACTGCATCAAGATTGTCTGGTTTCATTTTGAGATCCGCTTATATGTTTTCCAATATTCAAACGTGCGTCCAGCTCTATCTGACACTTGTTCGCAGCGGATTGGAATATTGTTCTTCTATTTGGTCCCCTCATTATAGTTGTCACATTGAATCTCTTGAGTCTGTTCAGCGTCGATTCACCCGGTCACTCCTCTTCAAATATAACCTACCCTACTGCTCCTACAGTGAACGTTTATCCTTACTCAATATTCCCTCACTAAATCAGCGCAGATTGTATCTTGACGAGTGTATTCTCTTTAAGGTTTTTAACGGTATTATGAACTCTACCTTACATCTTAACCTTGAGTTTCGCTCTACCTCGCGGCCGAGTAGGTCTGTCTCTATATTCGCGCCAGCTGCGGCTTCAACTAACGTCTACTTTTATTCGCCACTGGTTCGACTACAAAGGAATCATGATAGGCTCCAGGTTGGTTCTCTGTCCACATCTTTTTTAGCTTTCAAAATCTTAGTCAGGTCATTAATTTTCACAGGCTGATGTTAATCTTAACTTAATTTCTTTTAACTCTAACTATTAACACAATAATTTTCTACCTGTGTTTTTACTATTACGTTCTTTCTTCTTTTTTCTTTTATAAAATTTTTTCTTTTTGTTTTTCTGGCTCCCGTTTGTTTTTTTTATTTTTGTTTTATTTAACAGATTGTGTAATTGGGTTTCTTAAATCTGTACAGTGTGTCCGAATGAATAAATAAATAAATATCATTAAAACTACTACTACTAACTACTTGTAGATAATATCGAACGTCACTTGAAGTTCAAATTGGTCAATATTAAGATTTGGTTGCTGACCCCCCGTGAATCGGGTCTACGAAGGTGGCTAAAAAGGCTTTGCGGTTCACCGTTTCAATGGTAGAGAGAGAGAGAACCGCTCGTCAAGCCACGGAATTCTATTTTTGTATGGTGCTTTCCGTTGGACAAAGAAAATGTGTACGCGTCCTATTCCGTACAATACTGCCGAAAACGTTTACCTACCGAGCAGATGATGAAGAGCCCTTGACCTCAACATCACTGGACCGTGACTTTCCACCCGGTGATCCACAACGTCAACACCATATGATAAGCTAAGAATTATTGAACGATCTGGTGAAAATCCTAGAGCAACCGAAGAGTAAAACAGAAATTCTTGAATCGCGGTTGTAATGATTGATGATGAAGTGTGATACCGCCTAAGAGACTTACCACAATTCTTTGAAATGGACAACAGCTTGGTATTCTGTAACAATGTGGCTTGATAGATGCTCTCAATATAAAGCACAAACCAGATTAGATTAGATTTGGAAATAGGGGTTGGTATGGTTACCCTCTGTCACCGCAGCCTCAATTGGGCTTATTGTGACGTCCCCCCGGTTTGATTATGATTCCTCTTCGATCCCTGCGCTTTCAATGAAGCCTAGTATTTTGCGAAGAGGAATGGTCAGGAATTCCGATGGGTCCATGAAACCCTGACCGAAGTGACGAAGTCTTTTGCGAGTTAAACCCTCACATTCACAGAGGATATGCTCTGGTGTTTCATCTTCGTCATTGCATATTCTGCAAATTTTAGTCTCAGAGAGACCAATCCTATTGAGATGCTTCCTCATGTGATAATGTCCAGTCAGAGCTCCCACTAAGGTTCGGGTCTGATATCTGCTTAATTTTAGACACAAACCAGATGAATGGAGATTGTTTATAGACGGCATACATTGAATCTTAAAGCAGTTCTATTGCGCATTGGTAGCACCTTACCTTCGTGGTGGATTTACACTCAACGTTTAAGGAGCGCCTCTATCCCCACCATAAAATACACCAATCAGATGGCTCGTGGATTCGCAAAAGTCTAACATTCTTCAACTTTTTCTCCGACGCACGCCTCCATGTATACACACATCCAATGCAGAATGCACTGTGGAGCACACAATTCGCAGCTCATCGTATTTCTGTCGTTTCGCACTTATAGGCAAGTTGCGCCGCAGAGGCATGTCAACACAGCAAAGACTACAGCCGATAAAACCGGTTTGCAATGCCCTCATGAGGGTAGAGGCTCGCCTCAAAGGTTGAGTGTAAATCCACCATCAATCCCGATTGGTCATGCAACCCATTTGAAGGAATCATATGGAAATTTAAAGCACTTCCTATTATGCATAAGATATGCCGACAATTTGGGCTGTCGCGCCATTGATGATGATAATGCCGACAATCAATAGCGGATTTGTGGAGTTTTAAATGTGGTTGGGTTTCAGCTTGGTTACCCAAAATGTGATAGCCGTGCCAAAATAGAGCACAGGAAAAATGAGTGACCCATTCGACAATCTCTGGAACCAGGACAAAAGAATGTACCATTGATACTGTTCTCAATGCTTCACAGAAGACTTAGGGTAATGAAGAGCTTTGTGAAGGCAATGAATACAGATGGGCTAGCATATCATTATCTCCGAGATTGAGCGACGTAAAAATTAAGGAAGGTATTTTTATCGGACCGCAAATCTGAAATTTGTGTGGAGAAGAATGATTTAACAGTATTACAGGCGTTGGGGGGACTACTTGGAATTATTTCCGCCTTGTAGCAAACAGAGTTGTTAACGTCCAACTTGGGGAAAACATGTTGTCATCATATGAGAAAATGGGTTGTAATATGTCTTTGAAGATTGACTTCCTTTCACCCACTCCTAGAATCATAATCCATAAGGACATTGCAGTAACGGAGAAGTAATACCAGGGGAAATGGAATCTTACGATGCTAGCGGATTATTGTTAGACTCTTATCAGCTCTTAGCTCCTGAGTTCACTGGGATTATGCTGATAAGTGTGGAACAAAAACAAGTGTTCTTCATAATAAGAAAGGCGAAAACAGGGTCTTAACGTTAATATTTTGAGAAATGAACAAGAAATGTGAATTATTAAAAAACCGATACCAATTTTATTTTATTATTTCAATAATACAGTATTTTAATTTAAGTCATGCCATCCTCCTTTAGAAGCTCAAAATCCATATAAAAACATGCTTTACATCAAAGAACTTCGCAAAAAGTTGAAATTTGTTGCCTAGTGTTAATAATTTGTTATTTAAATATAACATTAATGCTCGGTCGTTTTTATTTATTTATTTTTATGATCGGACTAGTAGCCCTTTACACTGCGACACGACGGAATATAATTCAAGCAATTAAAATATGATGAAATGGTTAGTAAAGCCAATCCAAATCATAGTCTGTCCATGGAGAATAGAACGTATTCTTCACAATCAAGCAAGTGTGCGTGCGGGATGATGTACTTCAGCATTTCATCAACCAAAAGGGATGAAAATTCCAGCTTTTCCTAGAAAGCACTAAGAGACTGCAGTATTACGCCTGTTGCCGACAAGGACTTTCCTGCATTGCAGCGTGTGGTCTGGGGTCCCTGATATGATGATGCTTATAAAATGTATTCCTAGACTCCGCAGCATGTTCTCCAAAAAATCCAGGAGGTAGTAAACAATTCTTTAGAGTTTGTTTTCTATGTATTTCCGCCATGGGTATTCTTGCAGGGATTAAATACCAAGGATATTTTTCATATACAAGTGTCCTGTTCCGAAACAAAATTTCTCAAATTTTTCTAAATTAAAAGAAAAATGACAATATAAAGGAATTAAGATAAATTGAAAAATTTTAATCATGACTATATTTAGTAGTGTGATTTTAGAAAAGAGGTCAGGTTAACTGAATGCCCGTCGTGCCGTTGATAGTACTACCACTACCATTTTATTGTGGTTTGTCTACATTCAATTCCATATATTTCCGAAGTAATTCCTGTATCAGTATTCTGGTCAGCGTGGATCTGCCACTTTTCAAAACCTATCCTGTAAGAAATGTGGAGTACTCATTCCGAAAAAATCTAATCCAGGCATGTAAAGGACTTATCCCCAATTTTAAATTGCCTTTTTTCTTAGGATTAGAAATTTGAGGAAGCGCAAGTGGTTTTCCGGTTTTGGATCTAAATCGGTTGATATTCCTGGGTCATCATATCTCATCTACAATATTATCGTTCTTGCTGCAGCGTCAATATTCTTTCAACAGTTTGCTCAAGTAGATTTCAGCTATAGTTTGTGTTATTGACATTCTCCGGACAGCATACACGTTGCCTTCTGCAGAATTTTTTCATGTGATGGCAATATATCGCAGTTTCTGGATCTACACTCTAGCTTCATATTCAAATACTACCGTTTACTGAAACTATTGTCCAGTAAAAACATTAGGGCTTCCTCAGCAATTAAAACAATTTCGTTGTTTTTTTTTTGACCTGGACGTTGAGTACTTTTAGCAGTTTCTTTCAGGACAATAGCATAATTATTTTCCCCTTTTATCAGTATCATACTTGCAGCTTCGGTTATCAAAGATAATTGAAGCCCGTGGTGTAATAAGAGGTCAACTCATTTTACTTTATTATTTTTTAATAATAAAGTATTGTTATAGACCTGAAATTTCCAAAATTTCAACTTATGTTACACATAAGTTTGGTATTTTCACGTTTTAGGATTAGTAAACCCCAAAAAAGCAAAAAAAAAAATGTCCGCCTGTCCGCCGTAGACGCCGTCCGCAAAACCGTTTGAAGGTGCGTAGCTCACAAACCCCTTGAGATATTAAGTTGAAATTTTTATGGTAGGTAGAACCCTTACGAGTGGTATTTTTTTAGAGGGGAACCCTTACGAGTGGTATTTTTTTAGAGGGGATGTGTGAGGGGGGAGGAGGAGGGAGTGTTTTAGATGAAAAATTTTGGTTTCTAGATCTTAGGAACCGCTTAGAAGGCTGAAAGTTGGAACTTATGTAGTATGTACTATGTGGACTACTAGTGGACCCATTTGCAAAAAAATGGTCGATATGGGTCGAGTGGTGTGCGAGTGAGGGGGGAAAATACGTTCAAAACGCTTGAAAGCTGGGATTGACACATTCTAAACTCCATATCTCCTGAACGATTGATGTCAGATGACTGAAACTTTGTAGTTGCCTTAAGAGATACTAGGAGATGAGAAAATGGTTAAACATTTTAAGGGGGGTGGTGCGGTATGATGGTGGAGGGGGGGGGGAACTTTGAAATACAATATCTTCCGACTCAATTGTGCCAGGAAGATAAAATTTGGTTTCTGTATATAGAATTAACAGTGGAGTCTACTGAATGTAAAATGGTGGTGAAGCGCGGAAGTGGGGGGACAGTCATTTTTAAAAAAATTTAAATTTTTATATATCAAGAACCGTATCAGATATGATCTTGAAAATTTTACAGGAATTAGGACCAGTAGACCTCTATCGGACAAATTTTGAGGGTGTGGGCGCAGGGAGTGATGTTGGGAGGGGTGGAAATAAAAAAATTCTGATTTTAATTTCTCGAAAGCCGCAAAGAATAGAAAGCTAAAAATTGAAAACTGTATACAGCTACTATAGACATCCCAGAAAAATAAATTTTTGATCGGTGTAGCATGGTACGGGGGTGGAGGGTTGGTTTTCATATCTCTGAAACGGCTTATGCTAGAAAGTTGAAACTTAGTACCTATATGTAGATGTTCTACTAGAGTAATTAAAAGTAAGAAAAGAATCGACCAATAGTTGGGCGCAACTTTATTATTTTATGGGTAAAAGTCCGAAGCGTGTTTAAAGCTGCGATGCGGTGTAGGTGTCTATGGAACTGACAACTTAAAGAATAACCAGGCGGCTATTTGGAACGTTATGTTTTAGGTTTTCAGACGCATAGTAACCTACACCGCATCTCAGCATTAAACACGTTTCGGACTTCTACCCATAAAATAATAAAGTTGCGCCCAAACTGGTGGCCGATTTTTTTTAATAGCATGAGAGAGCTGGACTTTCTGACTCCTTATTGGATTCGGATGAAATTCAGCTGATATAGTTAACCCCTTATGGTTTAATAATATCCTTAATGATTTTAATAAAACCATAAAAAAAAAGAATAAAATAATTTTAATGCAATAAGAGGCCAAAAACGTAACGTTTTCTCATGCTGTTGGGAAAATGAGTTGACCCCTTGTTGCTCCAAGGGCTTCAGTTGTTCTTTATTTATTTCCTTTACATTTCGGCAGTTTTTCTTCTCTGTGACCGCCATGATTTTCCTGGAGGCGTCCAGCTTATATCGTATTATATTTTCTCATTTTTATCCTTTCTATTTTTGTTTTATATTGTATCCTGTCAGCATTTTCCACTTCAAACCTGCTAGTCATTCGCAAGTTTTGGCAGATAAGACGAGTCTTTTCTTCTATATTTTCTAATGACTTCTGGCTTATAAGTTCTTTATTGAATCTGCATACAATGATGTCATAGAAAGCAATCCTTTCCTTACTGTCGTTCTATTCTCTTCGCTGTATGAACATGTCAATATTCTTGAACTCGTTTGTGCTGGAAAAGTAACGAAAATTTTAAAATTTGGGCAACCCATTTTGGTATGCCCCAATTAAAAACATTTTAAGAATAAAAAAAAAATGTTAACCACAAGATAATTAAGGCAATTTTTTAAAAATCTAGTTTAAATTAAGCAATGAAATTTAGTTGATTAGCAAAATAATATAACACTTAAAAGAACTATTAGTTTATGCTAAATGAACTTACTGATGTTGACGCTTTTCATGGTCTGCAAATGATTCCAAATTTTTTTGTTGATTTTAAGTGGGACCGCTTTAACATTAATCTTCTCGACTAGAACATTTAATAAATTCTGAAGACAATTTCTAAACGTTCGAGTTTACACAGTCCGAGAATCTGGTTAACTTATTATATTGATGAAATAAATGCTGATTCTGAATCGTGGTGGTGTCCAGTCTTGGCAGGATATCTATATGACAAATATATGGTAGTTGCAAATTTGGATTTTGACCAAAAACATTGAGGGTTTCAGACTATAGTAGAGTTGCGGCAATCTCATACGTTGCCAAGGCCAGCGACATTGTTAAATCCACCCATGTTTGTCTTGACTGTTTGGAGCACCATATTTCTATAATTTGCTACTTGCGACCTACAAAAAATGAGTTTATATATAATAACGGTTTATATTAATACTTGCATACTTGTACTTACTACTATCTTGAATTATTTCAGTTGCTCTTCCACTTAACATTGATTCTTTCCATCTGATGTGTTGGTTCACGCTTATATTATTAAACGAACATTTGTGGCAGCTTTTAAATTCAATAGTCGTAAGTTTTTATTCCAGTTTATTTTCTCGATTAATAAACAGTTTATTGAGGTTTCCATATTTAAAAAACTGGTTTTCAAAACAGTTTAATTAATTAATTAAATTTTATACTCCACAGCTGATGATAAATCGAGAACTATCAAGCGAATCTTTTCAGCGATGTAAACGATTTGCGTGGTTTCATAATCGAATGTCCAAAATCTGGCGATATAAATCAATGTCTCAAGAATTGACCTATTTATCTTCTGTTTGGAATAGCTTAGCAAAAAAAGAAAGAATGAATAAAACAATACTTTCGAAAATATTCTTTTTTGAATCAATAATTTATTAAATCTCTTAAGACTGGCGTAATAATTTTTTTTAATCTTGCATTTAATACAATACTTTAATATAGTTTTTTTTTTTAAAAATAATAATAATTAATTTTGAATTACACATAATTTCGGTGTTTTTAAAACAACTTTGTCAACATAATTAATTGATTATTTTGTATATACATAATTAAATAAATTACGAAAATCATAAAACATAATTATTCAAATGGTTTCCATGTTGTACAATTTAGAGAATTTAGTCAATATTACAGTATTTTTCACATAATTTAAAACAATGATTGAAAGAATACAATCCCAAATTGAACTAAAACAGAAATTATTATTTGTCAGCCGTATGTAGTCAAATTCGTTATTTTGTGTAAATTTTATTTAAGTTCAAAATATTCGCTTTTACCTTCGAAATTACCAAAGAAAGAAACAATAGCATTTAAAAAATAGAAGGTTTAGTTTCTGCTACGTCAATTGAAAGGAATTTTGAAAGTTAACCACACACAGAACAATTTTTATTTTTTTGTTTTAATTTTCCTAAAAATATTTTCAATCACAAATACAAAATTTTTTTTTAATGCTTTCTCTAAATTTAATTTAATAAATATATTTATTTCATATTCATATAGTTTTAATTCATTATTAATAATTTTTAAATCGTTCAGCAATTATTTCCATTTTTTTAATTAAATAATTTAAGTCAGTCTCATTGTAGCGGTGCAGTATTTTTTTTTTTTTCAAATATTTCTAATAATGTATAATACATTTGCTTTAAAAACATTTTAACTACACGTTCTATTTATTTATGCAATAATTTTATACTTTCTTGCCTATTTATAGATTTCTTTTTCTACATTTAACTTATCAACAGTTTTTTTTATTGGTAATATTTCTAATTTGCATTACTTGTTTAATTGTGTATGTGTTTCGCTATGTGTCTTCACTCAAACTGTTTCCTTGTTCCGTCTACTTTCTTCTCCTAATAATAAAAATATTTTTTTGATTTTATTTCTCGTAAAATACGATTATGAGTTGCACGAAAATTTAGTTTAATATTATTTGTGTTAAGTTTAAGATAAAATTTCGTCCGTATTTTCCTATAAATTTTTTATGAGTTTGTTTCTTAATCAAATTGGAATCAACATAGTTTTGTTGTTTATTTAATACCGTAAAGAAGCCTACCACACGATGAACACGATAAATTGTGGTCTTATGATCAATTTTACTTTTAAATGTTATTAGTTTTGTTCGGAACAGTGTTTTCAATACCTGTAACGAGTCACCTTGTAGCAGTACGTATATACACCAATCGTTATCAGAGGTGCCAAGGACCACACATCTGAAAATCGGACATGTTAAGGACAACTCTGCTGCGGCAGCCCATGTAAGGTCGAGAATCGCAAACATGGAGCGTGCCAAGTTGGGCCACTAAATCCAACATCTAACAAAAAAGAAAAAAAGTTGAGGTCCCCGGACGCGATCTCAGTACAGGCAGGATTCTTCTAGATCTCGCAGCTTCCACCCATCGGGGCGTTGTTCCCGAAGATCTGGATCGTATTGAAAACGATTATGATCCACTAATTTCGTCGATCACCCCAACCAGGAAGGCTGGAAGCGAGTGTACATGGCGGAGCCGAAACGTTATCTTTGGAATCGGCTCCATACATGATTCGTCAAGTCGCCGAAAGATCCTAGTACGCTCAGGAAGGCGGGAAGGGTGGGCAGACAGGGCGCTAAAACACCGAGCGTTCTGACAAATCGCGAAGACGCGCAACTCCATCGCTGCTTGGTCTTTCACGACCTATGGGGAAAATAGTCCCATTTTAAATCACCCTGGAGTTAGTTGGCACGAAATCTTTTGTTGTACAGGTCATGGGTTTATGGTCTGAGATTCGAGCAAGAACACAAGCCACAACTGCGCTAGGTGCACAAAGCGTAGCTCATCAACACGCACGAGATCGGAAAAATTCCGTGCAAAAAATTGGTGGGCAAAAGGATTAAATTTCGTCGTTCTGCGACAGAATTTTCGTCTGAACGGCAACAACAATCCAAGTGTACAGCTTTTCTGAGTTTCCACAGCAAACCATCGCATCGGTCTTGTATGTATGTAGGCAGTGTGGAACTGACCTATCGACGAACCATTTTGGCAACCTTTAGGCGCCAACTCGGTTCCATAGGAAAGGGAAACATTGTCTGTATGCGAGATTGATGTGATGTACGTTGGGTCAGACTATGTTTTCTTGACCCATTCCGCCTTTGGTTCGTGAGTACCCAATTGAGAGCTGGGCATGCATTGTCTTGGCGAGCATGTCGTCAGACAATTGGGAGTAATACTTGAGAGACATTGGTGAGTTTGGTGATTGAAAATATCGTCACAATTTCGGAAAAGTCCCTTATTTCCTTATCCTATCCTTTTAGAGTTTCTTTTAAAGTAGATTATTTTTTTTGAACTAACGTAGTATATTTTTTTGATAATTAATTTTTTTTGGTAAGTCTTCGGACGAAATTTTGACTTAGATTTTTTTTGCCTGTTGATTTTGGTTTTCTCGTTGAGTTTTTTTTTCTCCCATTTTTTTTCTCGTTGAATTTTATCTTACGCGATCCCGACTTTCTCGATGGATCGAGAAAGACAGAGATAGGCTTCGCGATTTGCTGCAAAAGATGGGAGGGGAAAAGAACGACCACGTGAGGGTTTGTGACGAGTCGTCCTGGCATCACTGTCGCGTCGGCCGTACAGCAACCAACCGCAGCGAGGGATTCACACCATGACTAAACGGACGCCTCTATTTCTTGTCTCCTGCGCGTCGAGCAGGTCTAGCACAGGATCCGGCCTTGTGACGAGTCGTCCTGGCATCACTGTCGCCAAACGGAAAGGCAGTCCAGCTACCGCGCGCAGCGCCATAAAAATCCGTGGCGGGAGAGAAATGAACGAACTAACGCGAGCACGATCACTCAGCCCACTCAACATACAACAGCGAAGCAGACGAGTCGTCACTTCAACGCCATCAGTAATTTTTTCAAGTGCGCGTGAAGAAAAAAAAAGTGTCGCCATTTCTAGCCACCCCGAACGAAGTCAACGTTGAGCCGCATCACCAGGACCTTGACGACCAGAATTCGCAGCCCCAAACGAGCAGAAAACATTCGTCCACGAGTAGAAGTGACAAACTCACCCCATCCGACGAGCTACGCACGTGCTTTTATGCTAGCTGCTCCGTCACTTCAAATAGCCGCTCGTGGGAGTTATGTCGTCCAATGGCGACATAGTCAACGCAAACATAGGAAAGTTATTCTCCATTTTGGAGAAAATGAAAAATGAAATATTCAAAATAAAACATGAAAATAAGCAAATAAATAAATATGCAACAAAACAAATAAATAAATAAAATTATAAGCATAATTAATCGGTTCACGGATCGAAACGACAAATCCACCCCATCCGACGAGCTAGCACATGTTTTTATGCTAGATGCTCAGTCGTTTCAGTGGCCATCCGTGAGACTAATGTTGTCCAATGACAACATAGTCAACGATAACATATGAAAGTTATCCTTCATTTTGTGTTGAAGATAGATGGAGGATGACTTTCAGCAATACGGCATTCCTGAACGGATTTCACGCCGGTCAGAACTTATTGCAGGCCACTTTTGCGTTTGTCATATCAGTCTGATGTGATCGCAATTTTCTAAGTGTTTCCATGCTGTTGAGTTGTCAATCGACAACTCATGAATTTTCGCTTACGGGTGCGCTCAGAACTCAGCTTTTCGATGAGTTTTGATCGCACCCACAACTGCCACCAACTTAGCCGCGAGAAAAAACCGTTTACCGTTATTCGGTAAAGGCCGGAAGTGGATAGCGGTCGAGGGAGAGGTTCGAGCTAAGGCCCGTGCGTGCCGAGAAATTTTGGTGTTCGATCGCAACTGACCTCCGACGACGACCAATTTACACCAAATTGCTAAAATGAAGTAAAATTATAATGAAATAATTAAGTTAATAAATATAAAAATAAAACACAACATGACTGACAATGACAGGACGGACTGAAAAATTAAATTAAATAAAAAAGTTTAAAAATAATAATATTAATAATTTACAATCAAAGAAACAAATTAATGGGGTGAGTTTATTGTTTTTTTTTGATTTATTTAATTTTTTTTGGTTATGGTTTTGTTTTCAGATTTTTCTTGATTTTTTTTTATGCTCGTTTTTTGAGTCAACATTTTGGGTTTTTTTTTTGCTATTAGTCGTTGAAATGCCGAGAGGCTAGTTTTATCCGAAAATTAACCCGATCGTCTAGGCCCCAATCCCTGAACTTCAATAAGGGGCCAAGACAAAGTTGTATTTTTGGACAGTCATGGCTGAGGTAGGGTGGGCAGGCAGGGCGCTATGACACCTAAGCGCCCTGACAAATCGTGAAGTCGCGCACTCCACCGCTTCTTGGTCTTTCACGACCTATTGGGAAGATAGTCCCATTTTAAATCCCTGGAGTAAGCCGACACGAAATTTTTTTGTTGTACAGGCCAAGGGTTTATGGACTGAAATCTGGGCAAGAACCCCCCCACAACTGCCGTAGCTAGTCCCGGCCGCCAGCAAGCGTGTCGCTTCCGCTCGGATTTCAGCCACCAATTCAGATGTAGGAATTGGCCCACTCTTTCCTGAACCTTCCTTTCCTTCGAATATTTTGACTTTTTCAAGTCGAAATATTCACTCCAAGGCGTCCGTTCACAACAATGCACACATAAAAAAAAATTCGCAAGTCCTAATTTTTTTTTCTAAGCATTGTCCTAACTTCGCCTATACGGCAATGAGGCAAAAATACTTCAACTTTTGGTAAAAAAGTACAATTTTTTTTAGTCCTTCCCGAACATCTGGGATGAAATATCTACGCTGTTCAGCTCAGGATCGGGGCGGCCTGATTTTTCATGCCGAAGGAGGGCGTGTCAGCACCGTCACTGTTAAGATCCTCGAGTGAGGACAGTTTCTCCGGAGTCTGCTGCCTCTCAGAGGAGGAGCAGGTGATAGGTGACTCTGTAGGAACTGTCTTCAGAACACTTAGAGCGTGGGATGGAGAAGGCGATGTTTCATGTCATGACATGCCTGCCCTGGGTGGGTGATTAATATCTTACCATAGTACTGCCTCTCGAAGGAGGAGCAGGTGTTAAGGCTCTCTAGAGAGTTCACCACATAAGGGCAGGGATTGACATCGCCCATAACAGTAGCCGGACATGGCGACATTTCAACTTCGTGAAACTCTTGACCACAAAGAACTACTTCCTCGAAGTTGGTTGTCGATCAAAGGAGGAGCCGGTTCGCCACTCGAGGGGTTTTTCTGAGGAGTTAGGAAGAAGTGTCGTCTCGCCCTGTGAATGTTCCTTCCATTCCACCACCCAACGGACCTTCTAGGCTTCCGGGACTTGTCATCTGGTTTGCAACGAGGCACATTTTCCGGAAGCCGAAAAGTTAGATCAGACATGATGCCACATATGTCAGGCGTTATTGCAACACAACTTCCCAATTTTTACTCTCCCAAATTATTTTAGGACTTAGCTTAAGAAACCTTAAATAATTTAAGACGTAGCTTACATTACACAAACCCACATCAAAACCTAAAATAAGACATGATATATATATTTTCTTTGTAAGAATGCATGAAACTACAACACTATCAATTTAGTAGGTTACACTCCTGCTATTTCCTCTATATAATTAATTCTTAGATATAATCGATAACCGAATCAAACATTTTTTTTGTTTATGTTAAGGCCTATGTACATTAATGATGGCCAACAAATGTTGTTATGCCCCTGTAAAGGCAGGCGTCCACTAGAGGCGGGCCGCATCGCAACGGTGCGGCGAGCAATTTTTTTTCTACGTACTTCGTTCCGTTGCGAGTGTCGTTCAGTGGACGCACTTCCATAACAATGTATGGCAGGCGGATTTTTGAAAATCGTTGGCAGTAGCATGGCCTTGATCCGGCCGCAATAGCCCTGCCATCCGCATTTCTTTTGTTTCTTCGGCACGACTGGGCCACCGTTATCCGCCTCCAGACGGATAAACTTTTTGTCGACAAAAATAACACCTACACATGATGGGTTTTCATGCTTGGTCGCCCGTTGGGTGATCTCACCTAGATGTTCCTCCCCGCAACACCTACTTTCCTTCACCCTCTTGTCCACAACCCTATTTTATATCTGGCCCCCGTACCTTCAATCCTTTCCTCCGCCCGCCGACAGATAGAATGGGAGTTCTCAAACCCATTCGTCGGCCCAATCCGAGCATAATTAATCGGTTCACGGATCGAAACGACAAATCCACCCCATCCGACGAGCTAGCACGTGCTTTTATGCTAGGTGCTCAGTCGTTTCATTGGCCATCCGTGAGACTAATGTTGTACAATGACAACATAGTCAACGATAACATATGAAAGTTATCCTTCATTTTGGGTTGAAGAAATTACGATTTCTTTCGATAGATGGAGGATGACTTTCAGTCCGCCAGGCTTACGTTCAAAATTTCGGTAATAACGATTGCCAACTGGACGTTCTGCGGACCAAATCGTTACAAATTGTATTGACAAAAATGGTGATGCAGGAGTTGTGCAAATTGCAAATGGAGTATCTTTAGAGAGACGCTTGTCAAATTAAACGATATAGAACTTCCTCGACATCTAATTATCAATAATTCCATAAATATTGAAATTCATGCATTTTCATACGCATCATAAAAGGCCTACGGAACGGTGATTTACTTGCGGTCAAGGGATTCAATTGGTTATACCATGGTACGGTTTATGTGCTCAAAATCAAAGGTAGCACCAATCAAAACGATCTCATTGCCAAGACTAGAGCTCTGCGCCGCCAAACTCATGACTCAATTGGTACATCAAGTTCAAAGAAGCATCCACATTCACGTAGACAACACAGTTCTTTGGACTGACTCTCAGATTGTGCTTTCATGGATCCAGGCGACTTCTGCTAGTCTAAAGAAATTCGTAGCTCATCGAGTAGCTTACATTCAAGAACGAACTAAAAATAGTCATTGGAGGTACGTAAAATCAAAGTCTAATCCTGCAGATATAGTTTCCAGAGGAATGCTACCAGAAGAATTGTGCAGATTCAGCCTTTGGTTCAACGGCCTTGAATTCTTACAAGATCCAGACCTGAACATATCAAGCTACAAACTTCAATCAACAATCAGTTTACCCGAAGAAATTAAAAAACCAAAGGTTTCCTTGAGCTGTACTGAACAGAAATCACATTTTGTTCATCTAATTAGTGGGGTGTATGACTTTAAGCAATACACTTGTTTCAAACACTCCACACATCGTGAAAATCAAGTAGCCGGTTGTTTGATTTCAATTAAAATAGAAATCAAGCAACCGGTCAAAACAATATAAAAAGTCATAGAGAATAGAAAATCAGTTTTTGAATAGATTTGATAAAAGTCGGTCAAAAAATAATATAATAATATTGTTATTTAAAAAAATGTAATCCATGAATTCTGTGATACTAATTATAATATAATTATAACATTGTGATATTTTTAATTTATTAATATAAATTAAATTCTATGATACTATTATAACTTTTAATCGTCAAAATTATCGAACACGATAAATTAACCACAAAAATTCCTTCCAACATCTACAAAATGTGGTAGCACATATCCTACTGGCCACGCAAAAGATGCAGAAACATTTCACCCAGGATGCAGCACCAACAGGTAAAAACACTCTAATTCTGCAAGATGCTTTACATTTAATCATCCAGGAAATGCAAAGGGAGGACTTTAGTAGTGTGGCTATGCGGGTTCTGGTTCAACGGAGGAGATGGGGGAAGCTTTTATATGGATGACGTCATAGACTAGTATGGAACTGATAAGAAATTCACTCCGCCAGCGGAGGAGCTTTTGCATGATGACGTCATAGTCTTGTATGAAGCTGATAAGGAATTTACTCCGCCAAACAACGGAGAAGCTTTTGCATGATTACGTCATAGACTTGTATGAAGCTGATAAGGAATTCATTCCGCCAGAGCTTTTTGACAACCGTGTAGTGTACTCTCGCCACTACTAATTATAAATTTAACCATCCTCCAATAAATCACCACGAGTCATACACAGAGTAACATTTTCTGATCTCATATTTAACATAAAAGAAAGCATAACATTGAGTACCCAAATGTAAACAAACAGGTCACTCAATGTTATGCAAAAGTATACCTCGGCCACACAAAGGTAAGCATAAAGCCAACGTTATGGGAATTTCCTATGCTTGCCTTTCTGTGCGTCATAAATTCTCGCACACGAAATCGGTTCTCCGATTACATTTACTTGTGCATAGGAAATGCATAGAATATTGTACGGGCAATGATTGCTCTATGCCAGGCAATGGATATTACTGGCCATGCATTTCTTATGCACTTGAACTCAGATCCATGGCTCGTGCGGATTCTTCATATCGATAAATTAAGTGAAATATGAACACCAACCTTTTTTAGGAATAAGTTACTATAGGACAATTTTTTATGAATAAGAATAACGTAAGAACTTTTTATGCATAAGTTAGTATAGGAATTTACCATGTAAGAATAATTTTTAGGTTCATTTTTTCTATATGCAGTTTTAAGTGCAAATTGTATAAAAGGAAAGCGATGGCCCATACTCGGGGCCATTTGATAAATAAAGTTACGCCAGGCAACGTGCCGCTACAAAACTTAGAATTTTTCATTGGCTTTATTCCGGCATAGTGCCTTCTCCATCTGCGGCTCAAATCCGCTCCGCTACAATCATTTGAGTATCCGGCATTTTTGCCTAAGCCCGCGGGACCAGCCGCTTCATATACTGGTAAGTCTTCGTCGTCCATTTCTGTAAACCGGTCTCCGAACACAACAACCGCCCAAGTTTATGCAACAAAACGGGAAAAACCACCCAAATTTATGCAATAAAATAGCCAAAAAACCGCCCAACTTTATGCAACGGAAAAAAACCGTAAGTCTGAAATGGAGCTTTTTAACAGTTGTATGAGCTTTTTATAGGGCATTTAATCCGAGCTTTTTGACAGTGAAGCTTTACTCCGTCGTGCGAGTCCAGGCTGAGGCTAGCGGGGGTCCGGGGCTTAGGATAGTGGGGACTTAGGCTATCCGAAGGCTTAGGTTAACTGGGGCTTAGGCTAGCGGGGGGGTGGCGGGCAGCATAGGTATATCAAATTTCAAGTCAGCACGACAAGTTGAGACATGTTTCATGACTCGCAGGTGGTCTGATTTGGATAATTTAGAGTGGGGGAGGAATGATTTGGAGTGGGGGGATCACAATAACAGGAAATCAACTATAAATACGCAAACATTTTTCTAAAAATTATTAGTTGACGAGTAAAATTTAAACTGAAAAGAAGTCAAAAAAAATAGTGAAAGTGATAATAATCAAGTGAAGTGAACTTAAAAAAATAAATAGTCAAAGTGAAACTAATTAAACGAAGTGAACTTAAAAAATAGTGAAAATAACCAAGTGAAGTGAACTTAAAAAATAAATAGTGAAAGTGAAGTGAACTTAAAAATAATTAAAAATGAAAGCATTTATTTGTGAGTATTGTGGTCTAAGCTGTTCACGCGGCGATAATTTGAATAGGCACATTAGAAGTGTACATCTAAAGGATAGTAATAAATGTAATTTTGTGCGAAAATATATTCGCGAAAAGATATATTACTAAGACATCTAAAAAAGTACAGTGCGAACAATAATCAAGTGCAACTATCCACATCAATTGCACAACCGTCAATTATAATACCATCAACATCAATTGTGCAACCGACTACATCAATAGTGCAACCGACCACGTCAATAGTCCTTCCGACTACATCACAGAAATGTGACGCGTGTGATTTAGAAGTATTAAATAAAAACTGGAACTATCACGTTCGAACAAATTCACATAAGCGAAACTCTGCCGTCTCAACTAACGAAAATTTTAAAGTTGTAAAGAGCAGTTTTGAAGAAAGAATTGAAACATTATTGTTGGAAAATAAAAATCCCGAAGTTATAGTGCCAAAGAAATTTTTAGAAATATGTGAAAAATCGGTGATTGAAGTTTTAAATGAACATTTAGTGAAGCATACAGCCTTCAAATTTAATGTAGAACTATTTGCTGTATATGTAAAATATATTAAAAACAATAATGGTGATAACATTGATGTAATATCAGATATAAAATCATTTCAAACAAAAATGCGTATTGTGCAGAGTGAGGAAGAAATAGTTCCTATCTACAAAACAATGATAGACGAAATTTGTGTGAAGAGTTTCAAGAACGTGATAGTGGATGGACAATTGTGGAAATAATGCATCTCGAAATTAATGTAAATCAATACAAACCGTTAAGAGGTTCACAATATATTGAACTTCCAAAATTCATAAAAGATAAACATGCGTGTGTTAATATAAAGAACTATGACCAATATTGTTTTAAGTGGTGTGTGATATCAGCCTTAAGCACGGTCTGTAGACGCGAATAATGATAGAACCGCGAACTATCAAATTGATAATATTGAAAAAAATGACATAAATTTGAAAAACGGAAAAAGTGTTAACTTCGGACAATTACAATTTCCCATAAAGTTGGACAATATAAAAATATTTGAAGAACTTAAGAAACCGACAGCAGGGCTGAAATGGACTGATGAAGCACTGTACTGGACATATACGATGTGCAGTGTGATGCGCTGAATTGATCAACCAATAAGACGCCACAGTGCACATCGACGCCATCGCTATAAACTCGGTTTGAAGTTAACACGCCCACCCAGCTCTGAGACCTTATGTACCTTATGTACATGAAGTGCACTAGCTCGCCGTGCACTCGTGTGACCATGAATAAACATAACATGTGGTCAGCATTAAGTATGACACAACCGGCGTCAAGCATAAATTATTGGAATTTGACCCAGTGATTTTGGTTACAATATCTAGAGCGATACTTTGTTGACAAATTTATGAAGTCATACGTAAAGTCAATCGTTCTAGATATCGCGATGAGTAATTAATGCGGCCAGTGATGTTAGTGTGTTTGTGCACTGTAATGTTTAGCATGTAAGTAGATTTAGTATTTAACCCTTCATACGGCTACCAGGTACTTTTGTGTCCAGGCGAAAATTAAATGTGTTGTAACTTTTGAAAGCGGGAAGGGAGGGCGGTTCTGCGCCTGCGTAAAAAAAGTTTGGGGCCTCTAGGACCCGCTTACCAATTGCCACTGTGCCAGTTGCTCTCCTGCTGTCGTAGTGAGTAGTTCAATCTCGCTGTGGACACAAAAGTACCTGGTAAACGTACGGACGTTATGAAAGCTGTAAGTATTTTTTTTTCGTTTTTTCGTTTTGAAGTGTTCATTGTGTCCGTGAAAGTGTGAAAAAAAAACTGTGCGTGAAAAAAAAATTTTTTTAATTTTTTTTTTTCAGATTTTTGAAAATAAACTAAAAAAAAAATGTCGGAGCGGTCCACTGAAGAATTTTCGCGATTATTGCGTCCTCGCAAAAACGTCGAATATTTCGACTGCGAGAATAGCGATGATGAAATTGACAACGTTTTAGAAGAAGACAGTGACACTTCAGAAATGACTGTCTCAGATCTCGAAAGTAATGAAAGTGACGAAGAAGAGGAGGAAGAAATCGAGAGCGAACAACCGACTTCGTCAGCAAGCAGACGTCGTAAATTCGTTTACGGCAAAGATAAATACAAATGGTGTCTTCAGGCTCCGGAAAGTCGAGGTCGCAGGTCAAACGTAACGGTAATTCTACCTACAGCAATCGGAGCAGCTGCCTCTTCGAATACACCACTACAATTCTGGAGCGCGTTGTTTACAAACGATATCTTGGACGTTATTTTGAAATATACGAACGCCGAAATTGACAAATACGCGGCCAGTCACCCCGATGACAACAGAGCGGCTTATCGATCTATTCACATGAATGAATTAAAGGCATTTATAGGACTCCTATACTATTGTGGTATCAATCAAAATAATCATATACGTTTGTCGGAATTGTGGGACAAGAAATTCGGTTCAAAGTTGTGTGTAGCGACAATGTCGCAACGGCGATTTGAATTTATTTCCTTGCGATTAAGGTTCGATGATAAAAACTCACGAGCTGAAAGACGTGCCATAGATGTACTTGCGCCAATTCGCGAAATTTGGGACACTTTCATAACTAATTGCCAAACTAACTATTCGCCGAGTGAGTTTTTGACGATCGATGAGCAATTGTTAGCGTTTCGTGGTCGGTTTTCAGCGCGTGTTTACATCAAATCAAAACCGGCACGTTACGGAATAAAAATTGTGTCCATGAATGACGCGAGAACGTTTTACATGCACAATGCTATTCCGTATATCGGACAAGTACCAGCAGAGCGAGGCGAAAGTGTACCGTCGTACTATGTGCGTAAGTTAAGTGAGCCAATTCATAATACTCGTCGGAATATAACGTGTGACAATTGGTTCACTTCGGTTGAAATCTGTAATAAGATGAAGCAAGACTATGGCTTGACCATGATAGGTACTCTACGAAAAAACAAGCGCCAGATTCCGGAATCTTTTAGAAAAAATGCTCAGATGGGTACAGCGCGATACGGGTATGATGGGAATAATATCCTACTTTCTTTTTGCCCGAAAAAAAATAAAGTTGTTTTGATGCTATCCTCTCGACATAAATCCGGACAACAGTGCCAAGACAGCGATAAGCCGGAGATGATCGATTTTTACAATAAAACAAAATGTGGAACCGATGTTTTCGATCAACTTTGCGGAAACTATACCTGCGCTCGAGTATGTTACCGATGGCCGATGCGCATTTTTTTCGGAATGCTCGACCAGGCCGGCGTAAATTCTTGCGTATTGTACAATTGTCGGCCTAGCGGTGAAACTCAAAGCAGACGAGAGTTTTTGAAAGACCTCGTGTTCGCTCTAATCCAGCCCCATCTCGAAGAACGCTCAGAAGCGAACGGTTTACAAAAAAATTTGTTGAGTTATATACGCGTCATTGAAAATCCTTCTGCGGCTTTCGATACAGGTAAAATGAATAAAAGAAAAAGGTGTCATTACTGTCCGTATGAAATACAACGCAAAACCGCCTATTGTTGCACAAAATGCAAAAAAGCAACTTGCGAAGAGCATCGCACTACGATTTGCCGGGAGTGCATATAGTCACGTGACTTCGAAAAATGTAATTTCGATAAATAAACAATGTTGTGACACTTGACTACTGACTTTTCATTGATTTTACCACCGATTCTTTAATTATTACACATTTATTAACGTTATTACTATGAAAGTTGGTTTCAATTTATTGGCAATTTTGAGGTCGCAAACTTAAGGTCAATTTAACAAAAATTGCTCGCGGTTTATTTTTTTCATGAAAGCTACACTCTTACCCTTTTTGCCGTTTCAATATCTTTATTTGTTTAAAAGATATGATTTTTTGAGTAAACAAATGTATTTACCCCGTTTTCCTTCATTTGTTAAATAAAAAATGTATTAAAAAATTAAATTGTTTACAATGTTATGATTGATTCTTCAAAGTAAAGGTTTGAAGCACCTCCATGAATTTTTTCAGATTTTTTGCACCACTTTAACAATTGAAAAAAACGTCAGGACACAAAAGTACCTGGTAAACGTACCGGAGGTGCCAAAAAACCGTAGCCGTACGAAGGGTTAAGACTTGATTTCTGGAAAATAAATCACAGTTGAATTTAAGACGTCATTCTGCCCGTTTTATTATCGACAGTATTGAGTTAGGCTTAATTGCACCTCGTACTGTTGATATCATAATAGAAGAAGATATAGAAGAATTTACAAGGAATATTTAGATCAAGACGGCGATCCAACACATGGCGATCCTGCCAAACAACGAACCGCATGGACTTAACGGAAGAACTAAGAAAGAACCCATCGGCAGGCCCCAAACCACGGAACATCGAGCGATACGGAACTAAAAACACGAATGAGAAGTCAACTAAGAAGATCTCAACCAGAGGGCGAAAATATGGTCAGATACGGGCTGACATCAAATATATCCACTTTCTAATCGACCAAAGCAACATACCTCCAGGAGAAGTTAGCTGACCTAAAACAGCAAAGGAGGAGACTACAAAATAGAGGAAAGAAAACCAAACCCCAACAACAACAACAACTAATAACGGAGGAGATAAAACAAGAATTAGACAGGATGTTCAACGCCTGTTTCAATAACATCGAAACGGAACTACAAAAGATGAAAAAGGACCAATAACGGATTCACTACAGAACTAAGTAAAAAAAAAAACAATTTCTTTTTTTAATTATTAGGCAGTATGTATTAAGAAATTGTAAAAATAAAAAGCAGAAAAATAAAAAAAAAAAAAAAATATAACCACATAAAGCCCGTTTTACTATCGACAGTACTGAGTTAGGCTTTATTGCACCTCGTACTGTTGATACAATCAGCAAAGAAGATATAGAAGATTATACAAAGAACATTTACATCAAGACGGCGATCCAACACATTTTGTGTGTTTTGGTGCATTCAGACCAAGTTTGTTCGATGGCTTCGAGACGAGCAGCAGTGCGCCTTGTCTCTCCTGTCTTTTTAAAATTGGAGATTGATTGTCTCACCACCTTGAACAAGGCGTCCTGCTCTTTCATGAGCTTTTCCATGATTAAGCTTGGTTTTTCTTGGAATGGGTTGTCCTACTTTCTCTTGTATGAGATTTGTTATGGATTCTACTTTCGAGCTTGTTACTTGCGCTTGTGTGCAATGAAGTACAACGCAATCCTTTGTTATCACGAAGTCTATGCGTTGGAGCGAGGTGCAACGATGTTGCCGAATTGAACACACACTGTGCGATTTCAGGTGTTGTGAACCTAGCCAGAACAAGTGGAAACAATAAACAATATCTCATATCCAAGTCAACGTAAAATATCATTGATATGTGACACCTTCTACTACGGCCCACACGCGACAATAACAAACAAGTCATCGACGTACGATCTCATGCACTGAGTTCTGCCCGTACGATTTCAGTGTACTCCAATTTCATTTGGGAAAGTACCTAAACGCCATGCAAAGTCCATGCATGGGACGATGCACTTTGTGCGTCCCATCTTTGAACTCTTGCATATGCACTTTTTTTAGAAACATAAATTTCACTGTGAACGATAAATTATCGATCAGCAGGAAGGGCACGTGTATTTTTTTTGGTATGAAGATATGAAGATTTGTTTATGTGACAATTTCATTCCTATTTGTTTTTCTTGTTTTTTTTATAGAGAATGAAATTGTAGGGGCAAATTATGCCACATTATGTATTTTAGATTTAAGTTAGTATGTGTAAGATAGAATAAGTTAAAATTTGTATAAAAGGAAATGTTAAGCCCACGCTCGGGGCTATTCAACAAAATATACTTACCGGCCTCAGGCTTACCATAAGTTGTTGTTTTAGTCTAAAATATTTTCTGGCATAACAGCCTACTAACTTGCAGATGCAAACTGCTACGCGTTCTTTAAAAATTGCACAACAATAAGAAATTATACTTTGGCAATTGGTGCCTTTTCCATTAGCGAGACCAAACGCTGATTCAATAAGTGGTAAGTTATCAACATCTTTTCGCGTTCGATTCCGTCTACTACATCGAACACAACATGGCGATCCTGCAAACTGAACGAGGACTACAATATACAAACACTTTACAGAGAAACTTCAGCACCCCCAAAGATGAATCCAGCGCACGGAATTAAAGCAATCGTCGATGCGTTATTCGAAAAGTGGATACCGGTACTGGAGGACTACGCCGCGGAAAAATCCAGCCAAAAAGCAACCGAACCAAAAATTCAAGAAGCCACAGTAGATGAATATGAGCCTCAGCAAACAACAACAATCGCACCCACATACACCCCAACACCCATAACATCTCGACTAGGACCAAAGCCACTATCCATAGAAGAGTATAGACGACGCCAAGCAAAAAAGAGATCGGAA
Source organism: Beris morrisii (assembly GCA_951812415.1). Taxonomy (NCBI): domain Eukaryota; kingdom Metazoa; phylum Arthropoda; class Insecta; order Diptera; family Stratiomyidae; genus Beris; species Beris morrisii. Next base: position 54,593,483 of record OX638310.1, on the reverse strand, counting down.
CCCACAACTATTGCCACAACACAACCAACAAGCGTGAAGCCCAAAAGAGGAGGAAAGGCGTTCAAAAGAAGAAGACAACTCGCGATTCTGTATAAGGACCTAAACCTGTCGACTTCATTGGCAGAGAAGCAGAAGATAAAAAGAGAGATTTACAACGTGCGCCACAACCAGAATGGGACTGTCGGACACCAACATTGAGGAAAAAATCTTCCTCAACACGGGAGCAGCGACTAACCCGGTTACAAACCAGTATTCAGCCACCCACATAGCCGGAGCAGTAGCTACAACAGTAGCAATAATAATAGGATTAGGAATAGCGTATTATATAATAAGGAGGTACATAAAAAAAACAATTATAAAAGAAATTAACAAGAATACAAATGTATAAAACACGATAAAATAAACATTTATGTCACAATTAGAGCAAATACAGAAAATCCTTCAAAATTTTAAAAAGAACCCCAATAGGTCATACACTGACATACATTTGGCAGAAACCCTAATAAAAATAAACTCAATAAGAGAAACCTTCACTTCTGATATAAAATCGCTAAATAACGCAGAACAGATTGACCTCAAAAATAATTTCAAAAAAGTATACAACGAAATCAAAAACATAATTGAAGAAAAACTTAAAATCATTAAAATGGCACCCTCAGACATTTTCCAAGGCCTAAAGGCCATACCAAATTTTAATGGTAAACATTCCGAACTGAGCCAATTCGTGAGCGTCGCTAAGAAACCATAAACATATCACATATCAGTAAATTCACATCATTCGAAAAGGTCAACATAAATTATCACAGATATGTGACACCTCTTCACTACGGCCCACACGCGACATAAACAATTGAATCTTCGGCATAAGATCTATGCACCGAGCTCTGACCATACGATTTCAGAGTACTCCAATTACATTTGGGAAAGTACCTGAATGCTATGCAAAGTCCATGCATGGGACGTTGCACTATGTGTATCCCATTGAACTCTTGCATATGCAATTTTTGTAGAAATACCAAATTTTGTTGCGAACGATAATTTATCGATGAGCAGGAAGGGCGCGTGTGTTTTTTTTAATATGAGGATTTGTTTATGGGACAATTTCATTCACTCTGAAACATTGTTCTAGTTTTTTTTGAGTAAATGAAATTGTAGGGGCAATTATGCCGCCTTATGTACTTTAGACGTAAGTTAGTATAGGTGATTTAGAATAAGAAATTTTGTATAAAAGAGATGGTTTAGCTCACGCTCGGGGCTATTCAACTAATATAATTTGTCGGCCTAAGACCTACCTTACATGTTCGTTGTTTTAGTCAAACACCTTTCTTTCGGCATAATAGCCTACTATAATTTGCAGTGTTATACTGCTACGGCGATTCTCAACTTTGGCAAAAGTGCCATCTCAATTAGCGAAGCCAGACGCTGTCTCAAAAATTGGTAAGTCCTCGTGATCTAACAAAAATTTTTCGCGTTCGATTTTGGAAACCTTCATCGAACACAACACAGGGACAGCTTTGAATTCTGCCACAAGTAATCAAGAAAGCAACCAACTTTCGCAGATAGTGGCACTTTTATGTGCTGCTTTCTATTTATATGTGTTATTGGGATTAACGATAACGCAGCTACGTTTGCCGGCCGATTTTGTAATGGCACTTTTTCTGGTGTAGTGTATGATACTCAACATGGTAGACGTCGAGCATGGACTCAGATGATTGGTTCTGTTTCTGAAGGTATAGTCCCAAAATATCATATTCTAGCTGTTCGATTTGCTTAGATAGGTACAGTAGATAAGCTGACACTAGAGAAAATTAGAACTGATTTTACTGAGGCATTCTCACGACTAGAAAAATTTTTTAGAAAAACACTCAACAAACATCATAGATGAAACCACATTAGATAACGATTCGCTAGTAGACAACAACTCCACCGAACCAAACATGGCAACCTTTGATATCACATCCACTTATAAGCTTGTACCTGAATTTGATGGAGACGGACAAAAAACTCTCAAACTTCCTAAACTTGATCGAGTACGTACATGACACCCTGAAGGACAACCAGGAAAAACAAAATCTGATTAACTTCATAATAAAAACAAAGCTATCGGAAAAAGCCAGAACAAAACTAAGCACCAAAAGAAGTCCATCGACACTAACAGAGTTAAGAACAACCTTCCAAACAGTATTCAAACCAGCTACTTCCGCACTTAAAATTCGCAATGAATTACTGAAACTCACACAAATGAACCAAACAATAAAGACATACGCAGAGAAGATTGCAACCTTAACGGCGGAATTAAGCAATCTTCAAGTAATTGAACAAGGAGAAGATAATAAAGGGATCATCGCAAGCATCAATGACCAAATCGCCTTAAGCATATTTAAGAACGGACTAAGAGAACCAGTGAAAACAACCATATTTGCAGCGAGACCAAAATCGCTACAGGAAGCAGTACAACTAGCAAATGAAGTAGATGACCCAGAAGACGCCAGAAGAATAAATTATTATGATGCTCGAGGCAGTCGAAGATTCAATAACTACGGATACTGGAACACAAGAGGCAGACAAAATCAGCAATGGGGAGCAAGGGGAACAACCCGAAGCAATTACCACTATGGAGGAACATCTCAGAACATCAATAACAGTAGGAACAATGGTAACAATCCTGGCATTGTAAGCAACACGAATAACGAAAGACAACATTGCATAATTGCATACTCATACCATTAGCCTCTATTTAAACTAGTAAGACTTATAAACTACAGAAGATTCAGGAAGACAACTAGAGGACCAACACAATATTACGTTGAAACAGTAATGATTTTTGTCTTGGTCCTATCATTATTTCGTGGGGTGTATAAGGCGAAAAGGAAACTTTTCCGACGTCAAAACTGTGTACAACTAGTGTTTTTCGTACGTATTCGATTATTTTAGCTTTCTTAAGTTGAAATAACATGATACGGCCTACGTTCACAACAATTTTATTTATTCCTTGATGATTCCTGTAAGTTTCATCAAAATCGGTGATAAGCTATAAAAAAACTAGAATAAATAGCAACGACTTTATTATAAAAGTCAAGACAGGGGTTAGGCACACCCACCCGATTAGTAAATTAAAGTATTTTGAAATATTAATTAAACACAATTTTTAAAAGCAAAACTTTTGTATACCTAGTCAAGTCATAAATATTGGTACACAACTAAACGCATTCATTACGAATGTAATATTGGGCGTATCCATTTCGTCTTGACTGCGATTTGACAGTTGACATTTCTGCTTCATTGCCACGTAAAAAGTTTTTGGCATCAATTGTTTACAATCATGGAATGGGGCGACATCGAAAATCGTATTGTTGTAGTTGGCCTACTAAAATGCAACATGGAAAAAGGCGATAACTTTCGGACGTTGCGACCGCTTGTGTAGTGTACTCTCGCGACAACTAAATTTGTTCAACAATAAATCATCACAAGTCACACAAAAAATAAAATTTCAAGATCATTCTGATCTCAAATTTTATCTTTCAAAGAAAGCAAAACATTCAGTCAATGTCAATGTTATGCAAAAGAAATATTGCGACCACACAAAGTCAAGCATAGAGCCATCACCATGGGAATTCTCTATGCTCGTATCACGCATAGAATAAATATCTCCGATTTCATTTCAATATATTAGAGGGATGGAGAAATTGTGTGCAGGCGATGACCGCCTAGTGCAGCAAATATTACTGACACAAGAATATTGTGACTTGACGCGTGCCGATTTATAAAGGGTTTTCCAATAGGGACTTGACAACTTTGAATTCAATTTGTGAACGCACCCTTTCACTAATCATCGAACTGTCACTGTCAATTTATTCAGTAAACTTAACATTTTTATCATGGTAAAGTACACGAAGGAACAACGTCTGCAAATTATAAAAATTTACTACAGAAATTCGGAGTCGGTGACCGCTACTTTAAGAGCGTTAACTCCGATTTTCGGTCGTAATTCTCGCCCTAGTAGACAGGCAGTAACAAGTTTAGTGCAAAAATTTGAGTCTACATATTCGTTGTGTGATGTTGCCGTGCCAGTGAGACAACGGGTTGGTCGAAGTGTCGAAAATATCGCTGCCGTTGAAACGTCCGTAGTAAATGATCCAAATCAGTCAATTCCACGGCGTTCTCAAGTGTTGGGCATCGCCCAGACCACGTTATGTCGAATTTTGCGTAAGGATCTTGGTTTACACCCATACAAGATCAAGCTGACTCAAGAATTGAAGCCGATGGACCATTTGAAGCGACGTACGTTCTCCGATTGGGCTCTGGAAAAGATGCGCCAAGATGATCAATTTCATCGCAAAATCATCTTCAGTGACGAAGCTCATTTTTGGCTCAGTGGGTTCGTCAATAAGCAAAATATGCGTTATTGGTCCGGTGAAAATCCACATGTGCTTCATGAAAGACCACTTCATCCACAAAAAATAACTGTTTGGTGCGGTTTGCATGCTGGCGGCGTCATAGGGCCATATTTTTTCGTCGACGATAATGATCGTCACGTTACTGTGAATGGTAATCGTTATCGCGCCATGATTACCGATTATTTTTGGCCCGAATTGGAAGATATGGACTTGGACAACATGTGGTTTCAACAGGACGGTGCCACAAGCCACACAGCACACGTTACAATCGATTTATTGAAGAGTAAGTTTGATGAGCGTGTTATCTCAAGAAATGGACCAGTCGATTGGCCGCCTCGTTCGTGCGATTTAACGCCTCTGGACTTTTTTCTTTGGGGCCACGTCAAGTCGTTGGTCTATGCCAACAAGCCGACGACGTTGGAAGAGCTCAGAGCCAACATTGAACACGAAATAGCAGCCATTTCGGCCGAAATGTGTGGCCGAGTCATCGAAAATTGGGTCCAACGAATCGACCGCTGCAAACGTGCCCGCGGTGGCCATATGAACGAAGTCGAGTTCCATTCATAAATGTTTTGATTGTACTTCAACCCGATAATAAAGTTTTTGAAATATCTCAAATGGTTTGCATTTTATTTTGAAAAAAAGTTGTCAAGTCCTTATTGGAAAACCCTTTACATCCCAACACCAATTCCCAATCGTCTTGGTCCAAAATCATTGACCATCGAAGAGTATAGGAAACGGCAACGAAACAGAAGAGAAGAACCGATAACAACAGTACAACCGCTGTACACGACGCCAAAACCCAAACGAGGAGGAAAAGCCTTTCTACGAAGGAAAAAGATAGCGATACTGTACCACGAACTCACTTGGCGACTAGAATTGAGGACAAAAAACGCATAAAGAGAGAAATACGCAACACGCGCAACGAGACTAATAAAGAAAAGAAAAATGGGGTTGTAGTGTACTCTCGCCACAACTAAATTAATAAACAACACAACAACAATAAATCGTCACGAGTCACAGAAAAGATAAAATTTCAAGATCATTCTGATCTCAAATTTTATCTTTTAAAGAAAGCAAAACATTGAGTCGATGTCAATGTTATGCAAAAGAAAATATTGCGACCACACAAAGTCAAGCATAGAGCCATCACCATGGGAATTCTCTATGCTCGCCTTTCTGTGCAATATGCATCGCGCATAGAACAGATAGCTCCGATTTCATTCCCATATATTAAAGGGACGGAGAAATTGTGTGCAGGTGATGACCGCCTAGTGCAGCAAATATTGCTGACCATGCACACAAGAATATTGTGACTTGACGCGTGCCGATTTATGTGTGAAATACATTTTTTATATGTAAGTTAGGATAGGTACATTTTTTATAAGTAAGTTAGAATAGCCACATTTTTTATAAATAAGTTAGAATAGGAAATTAACTAATAAGTATATTTTAAGTGCACATTTTTTCAATATAGAGTTTAGGTTAAGAATTGTATAAAAGGAAAGCGATGGCCCATACTCAGGGCCATTCGATTAATAAAGTTACGCCAGGCAACGTGCCGCTACACAACTTAAAGTTATTCGTTTGCTCACTTAAATACCGGCATCGTGCCACTTCATCTTACGGCTCAATTCCGTTTCTCAACTGATAAAATTTGAGTATCTGGCAATATTGCCTAAGCTATCCGCGGAACCAGCCGCTCCAAAATCTGGTAAGTCTTCTCCCTTCGTTTTTCTCTCCGGTTCGACCCCGAACACAACAGGGTTCGCCGACACCAAGATCGAGGAGAAGATCTTCCTTAACTCCGGATCAGCGAGCAACGCCTCATCCGCAACATACTCAGCAACGGACATTGCCGGAGCAGTCGGATCTACAATAGCCATCATAACACTTTTAGCAATAGTGTATGTAATTATAAGAAAGTACATTAAATCAACCATTATAAAACAATTAAATAAAAATATAACAGTTTAAAAATAATATAATTACAAACTTCGACTTTTTTTATTTCACACGAGCCCTTCTTCCCTTTAGGTGGATCCGTACGATCGGTCATACGGGTTCGATCAACTGCTTTCTCTTTTACCGTACCGATTACCAATAAATTTTATATAAATATATTACGAGAGCTGATGTAGCTGTAAATGAATTGAATATTGTAGTGGATCTGTAAGACATACATTCTAGTGCGCTGAATCAGCCAGCCAATCACAAACTAGAATGATGTCAACTCCATTTTTCAAATGAAGACACCAATTCATAGATACGCTCACAACTAAAATTGTAAACAGAACTCATAACATGTGCAAACATAAACACAAATTTACGATCGACCCGAGCACATTGTGATGACATATGAATATACAACTTGTGTGGTATATTCATATGGTCAACTCGAGGTACGATTTGGTTGAGTCATAAATTTAGCCAGTACGTTATGACTGTAATATTATCCAAGTATATAATAGTATAGCAGGCGACGTCATAATACGCAGATCGACGTCAGGTTACGTTTTCATGTTTGGCGGAAGCGTAATCAGTTGGGGATCGGAGCGACAGAAGTCAGTCGCATTATCAACAACGGAATCCGAATACATTGCAGCATCTCATGCCATAAAGGAATTGGTCTGGCTGAAGAATCTTTTGAGCGAGCTTCTACAGGACAACAATAATGCGCCAATATTTTACATGGACAACCAGAGCGCAATTCGACTTGTGAAAAACCCGGAGTTTCACAAGAGGACGAAACATATCGACGTGCGGTATCACTTCATCCGAGAGAAGTTCGAAGGCGGGCTTTTCGAATTGAAATATGTTCAGACGGATGACCAAGCAGCCGATATCATGACAAAGACACTGTCGAAGCCAAAACATCAATTTTTTTGTTCGTTGATGAGTGTCATGCCAAAGAATTAACGTTTTTCTGCGAACAAGTATGTTTTTTTTATTCAGTAAATGTTGGCATCGACTTGTAACAAAAAGTGGGAGTATTGAATTCTGAACCGTATTTTTGTTCAAGTCATTGACACTTAAACAAATATACAGAACTCAGCTCGGCTGTATATTTTTTGTTGTTCTCAGAGCTACCTTTTGATTATTTGTCATCAATAAATTAATTTATTGAGAATAATTACGACGAACACTAGTATCCTGGCAAAAAAAAGAAACGAAAGAAAAGAAAAATTTAGAATAAATTAATATAAAAATTTGACAAGATAGAAAAGGACAGAAAAGAAATAAAGTAATAAAAAAAAAAATCGGCGGTTTACTTCTTTACGAATCGTTAAACTGTTCGCATCGTCTTTTCTTCAAATCGTCGCCGAGGTATGTACATTGCACCTAGCTAATGTCTACTGCAGTGTCACAAGTGTATCGCTTGTGATTAAAAATCTCCAAATCCATCGAAAAATAAGTTAATACAAGTGAGTGTATTCGTGGGAAGATTTTGGAACAGCACAGCTGCAGCGGTACATTGCACTGCTGCCGCCTCTTCTGAATAGGTACAAGTTACAAGTACTTGCGCTTGACAACATTCGTATCGGCAACGGTGAGCAAAATAGCTCAGCCGCAACAGGGCCCTTTTGTGACATGGGTTGATGGGACTTACCATCATATTGATTGAATATATAATTAGCAAACGCTGAATTGATTTTGCTAAAAAAAAATTTAATACGTTGAAAGGCCAATGGGCTAAGTTTTTTTTTAAAATGAAACCGAGCGTGCAAGCTCCTACACCTGAACTTCAATAAGGGGTCATGACGAATGTTGTTTTTTTTTACAGTCATGGCTGAGGTAGGGTGGGCAGACAGGGCGCTAAAAACACCAAGCGCACTGACAAATCGCGAAGCCGCGCAACTTCACCGCTTCTTGGTCTTTCACGACCTATTGGGAAAATAGTCCCATTTTTTGTGTACCTGGAGTAAGCCGACTCCAAATTTTTGTTGTACAGACCATGGATTTATGGTCTGAAGTCGGAACAAGAACCCCCCACAACTGCCGTAGCTAGTCCCAGCCGCCAGCAAGCGTGTCGCTTCCGCTCGATTTTCAGCCACAAATTCGGACGTAGGAGCAACAGTTCAAACACGATCAAACGAAATCGGTACAGTTTTCTTTTCAAGTGCGCGTGTGCTCCTATGAGCTATTCCATGATGAAGCTTAAGCCTCAGTTATAATGGTTCCGATCCGATCCAGCAACGTCGGAGGGGAAAAATTTTTAGGCACAATGATTCCGTTCCGACAACCATCAAAGTGACACTGTCGAGGTGTAATTTTGATTTTTAGTGAGGCGAAGGAAGTGGTGAAATTCAATAATTCACATCTTAGCGTCGGAACGGATGGAAGTTGAAAGTTGGTCAACTTTACCTCTCCGTTTTGTGTCTCGGCTAATTACCGGAACGATTGTGACTAGGCGTTCCGAAATTCCCTCTAGATGTGTGTCGGATGGAGAAACTCAACGTTTTCCGGATCGGATCGGATCGAAACCATTATAACTGAGGCTTTAGGTTTTTGGAAATGGGTAGTCCTGCTTTCTCTTGTATGGGATTTTGTTAAGGATTTTACTTTCGTTCTTATTACTTGCACTTGTGTATGATGAAATTTTCGATATTACAAAAGTGTAAGTGTAATTTTTGGGTAAAAATGTACAAAGATAATTTTTGTATAAAAGATTGTTTAGCCCATACTCGGGGCTATTCAATAATAAACTCTTGTCGGATTCGGGTGCTGTGTTAAATGAAGTTGAACCAGAAGTGGTAGAGATAGATGACACAAAAGTGTCAGTGTTTGATTTGATCGATGATCTGGCGAGTGTGGTGAAAAAACAAGAATACTTGAAATCCCCTACTACATTTCTCCACTACTTGTTGTTCTTGCGTGTATTGTTCACGGATACTAAAAGTTCAGTCGTGAGTGTGTTGAGTTGTCACTAGACAACTCGACAATTTCCTGCTGGGCGGTTGTGCGTGCGCTCAAGGTTCAGCATTACGATGAATTTTGATCGCACCCGCAACTGCCACCAACTTAGCAACGAGACGGGTTTTGGGAAAAGAACCGCTCATCGGGAGATGCCAGAAACGAGAAGCCGGTGTGCGAGTGGGACTTGAAAGAAAGTTTTTTTTTGGGTGACACGCGACGATCCCTTGGAAAAAAGAACATAAAAATTAATTAATACAAATAAAAGTCGAATTATAAATAATTATAAACGCAACTCCACCGCTTCCTGGTCTTTCACGACCTATTGGGAAAATAGTCCCATTTCAAATCACCCTAGAGTAAGCCGACACGAAATTTTTTGTTGTACAGGCCAAGGGTTTATGGTCTGAAATCTGGGCAAGGACCCCCCCACAACTGCCTAAACTAGTCCCGGCCGCCAGCAAGCGTGCCGCTTCCGCTCGGATTTCAGCCACCAATTCGGACGTAGGAGGAATTGACCCATTCTTTCCTGAACCTTCCTTTCCCTCGAATATTTTGACTTTTTCAAGTCGAAATATTCACTCCAAGGCCTCCGTTCACAACAAGTGGTATATACAAGAGATTGTTGCCCACTACAAAATATCTATTTACTCGGGATCTCAGCAATCAGGGGAAAGTCCGTGCGTCAAGCGCAGAAAACGGAATCCTCAGTATACTGGATTGCGCGAGGGGCCTGAATTTACTAGGAACGTGGAGGAGTTTTATAAAGCTGATAAAAGGGACCGGCAGCTCCACGATATTATTCCAATTCGACGTGGTCAAGGAATTTGTAGAAACCTTGAAGAACCCGGCACTTCTCGACCTTTACGCGACGAAAGTGCAGGCGGAAAAACTTGTAGTGGATCTGTAAGGCATACATTCTAGTGCGCTGAATCAGGCTGCCAATCAGAAACTAGAATAATGCTAACTCCATTTTTAAATGAATATGCAACTTGTGTGGTATATTCATATGGTCAGTTCGAGGTACGATTTTTGTCGAGTCATAAATTTAGCCAAGTACTTTATGACTGTAATATTACAAGTCAATAACTTAGGTAATTTATTGGGTCACAACTTAACGATGACACTATTTATACTATTTAAATTAGCGATGACACTATGTATTTCTCATGCTAAGAAATATTATCTAGGTCAGTGCATGACCGACGGAGAGGGTTCGATAACAGAGTTCTGTTATCGAACTGTTAATGGTAAGAAAATTTAGATATAAGGAAAGAATTTTGAAATAAAGTTACATTCGATTTTGGAACGTTACGCTACGAGTTTAATTTCAGACCAACAGTATTCGAGATAGGCTTTGATTGCAAACTCATACTGTTGGTAATAATTAAATATTATCAAACATATCAACGAGAACCTTAGGATCAACACAAACTCACGGAGAAGACGAAAAAGAAGCCCGCGAAGAGTGTAAAAAGGAAGCTCTTCCAATCTTGTCCAGATTCGAAGACTTCACATCACAAGAAAATAGTAAGCTACGCTACAAACGCGCCTTCTTTACGTGTGCCCTCCACCTCGTTCCAGGAACACGTCCACACCGTACAAGACTGCCGGTTCGGGAACAGCACGTGTCGGTGCACGATACTATCTGAACTTACTGTTAAACGGCGGCAGCGACGCATTCGGTTTTGCAGCGAATTGCAACGCAAGGACTACGCCCGCATCGCAAAGTACCTCCTGCGTGCTGATTCGATGCCATCCTTTACCGTTGCACTGATGTTGTAGGTCATAGTATTAACTATGACTACATTTAAAAACACGCTTGTTGTTTGAACTTCAAACAAAAATTCCACCTTATACGAGCCGGACTGTAGGACAACTGCGACAGCATTGACTGTAGGACTGGAAGAGTCAATGGAAGTAAAAGCTTCACCTTCTAGTTATCAATTTACATTCGGCGACTTATCTAGCAGCGATTTCGCTCCCAGCTGTTTTCAGCGTTAAGTCGTCACACATCACGGTAACTATATCTCAAGCGGAAACCTTTGAGATCAGTCTCTACGCTGTACCAGCTGGGGACTACTCTCAAGAGTAGCACGCTCAGCAGAAATTTTATTTTCTATCAACCTCTATCATACCTCTATCCTCCTCACTCACGTATCACTTCTCACCATTTTTCATCTTCGGCAAACTCGCCAACATCCCATACTCTCTCGCAAGTCTCAATCTTGCATTCGATCACCTGATCGTTCTCACTTGTTATTATTAATAATTCAATATTTATTAATAACGAAAACAAAAATAAAACGTATTCGATAATTCAATTATTGGTTTATTGTAGTGAATCTATAAGACACTGTGAGGCACGCATTCTAATGCGCTGAATAAGCCAGCCAATAGAAATACTAGAATGCATGTCAACTCCATTTTTGATCATTACGATCAACTTAAACACACCCACCTCGTAGATCATAGGAGTATCATAACATAGCGCACATGGCATGACGAATGAATGTGAAACATGAGTATCAACATATGTTTCACATTCATACGACCGGCTCGGTACGATTATCGAAGAGTGCATCGTAAACAAATACGATAAGGTTGTGACCGCAATAATTCTACAAGTCATTAATGATGACATATTGAAGAATTTATTGAGTCATAACTTTTGCTGTGCACTTTAGAATATCGCACAGTACATGTGAATTTTCTTTTGAGGTTATAAATTATCCAGGTTAGTGCTATACCATTATGCTTTAGGATTTACTATATAAGGTAAGAAATTTTGAAAATAAAGTCAGTTCTTTTAACTTCGTTACGCTGCGCATTTTTAATTCACATGATAGAAATCGAATTAGGCTTTATTGCACTTCGATTCTATCAGAAGATTAAAAGATATATTCACCAACAAGAAGACTAAAAGATAAATTCATCAACAAGAAGAAGAGATCCATCACATGGCGATCCTGCCAAAATAAAAACCAAAAATCAAGATCATATGGAACTCCAGCGAGAACTTCTGCAGAACCCAAGAGTGGGACCAAGACCAATTGAAATCAACAAATTCTCGAAAAACACCACGAAGAAGACGGCTGAGAAGGAAGCTCAAAAAACCACCAGAGGAGGCACTAGCGGGAAAAACCGAGCAAACATCCGCTACGTACACTGGCTACTGACAACCCCAACGACTGCGGAAGAAAATAAGGACAATCTTCGCCAAGTCCTTAAGCAACTGAAGAAAGAAAAACGTCAGCTACAAAGAAAACGGAAGACCACCAAAACAACGCCACCGAAGATCGACAACACCACGGACGTCCAGAAATTCAGTGAGATGTTTGACGCCTGCTATCACAACATCGAGGAACAACTGCAGCAATTCAAGGAGGCCCACCAGCAATAAATGAATACAAATTTTTGTTTCATATATAACAAAAATGTATATCAATTAAAAAAAAAAAAAATAACAAAATAAATAATAAACATTAAAGACAAAAATACAAATACATTTATTAAATCTGAATCGAACCACACATAAGAATTATAAAATGGGTAAAGGCCAATCAAAACCCGAAAATGCAGAAGAGATAATAATAAATAATAGTGCAGGAATATCAAAAAATACAAATGCACAAGTAGGCAAGTAGTGTCATCTGTGGGAATTGGTGTGAATCAATTAATGCAGTTGGCATTACTGTGATCCACACCAATTCCAAACAAAAAGTGCGTTCAATGGTGGTAGGGGTTTTGGAGTTTTTGGTTTCTGACAGCTAGCGAAGGTTATGTTTTGGTGGCGGAGAGGTTAAATTTTTTGGGCGCGAAGAAAAGAAGAAAAATAGGAGGTTAAGAAAAGAAAATGTAGATAAACGAAAAAGGAAGTTTTAGTGCGCGGGGGAATAAGAAAAGAAAGTGAGGTTTTAAGTTTAAGCGCGCGCGAAAATTAAGGTAAAAAGAAAGATGAAAAATTAAGAGCAGTTTAAGTTTGAGTGATGGTGCGCGGAGCAAAAGAATGAGAAAAAGTTTTTGGCGCGGCCCGAGGTAAAATTAAAAAGTTAAGTGATTAGCGCGCGCGATCGGAAATTAAACGAGAATATAAACGCGCAAAAATAAAAATGAATTAAAGTTCGTTTGAGTGCCAAAATACAGTGGCTCGCAGAAGTCTTCGGCCACCAATATTTAATTTAAATGAAAATTGAAAGGAAGTGAAGTCAAAAAAATAAATAAATATGCAATAAAACAAAAATCATAAAATAAAAATTAAAATATTAAAAGAAAAGAAATTATAAAATAAAATACAATAATTTATAATTAAAAAAAAAAATTAATTAAATTATGACAGACAATACAAGGACATAAATTGACACGGACTGAAATATATATAAACAAAATAATATAAATAAAACAAGATTTATTTATGAAGCGATAAAGAAAACAGGTAATTTTTTTTTTTTATCTTTTGTTTTTTTTTTTGAAGGTTTTTGTATGAATTGATTTTTTTGTCTTGCGTTTTCGTAAATAATGGTAAAATAGACGACTATTAGTATGGATCTTCTCGTTTGAAGACCTTCCGTCCCCTCATTCCTCTCTTTAGGGGCCATATTGAATATTTTATTCTGAGGACAGTGTAGTGGATCTGTAAGACACACATTCTAGTGCGCTGAATCAGCCAGCCAATTGCAGACTAGAATGTATGTCAACTCCATTTTTAAATGAAGACACCAATTCCATAAACACGCCCACAATTAAAATTGTAAAGAGAAAACATATCACAACCCACAACTTGAATTGTAAACAGAGATCATAACATGTACACAAATTTACGATCGACCCGAGCACGTTGTGATGACATATGAATGTACAACTTGTGTGGTATATTCATATGGTCAACTCGAGGTACGATTTGGTTGAGTCATAAATTTAGCCAGTACGTTATGACTGTAATATTATCCAAGGCAATAACTTGGATAATTTTTTTTGGGTCACAAGTTTTTGATGACACTTTGTGGTTCCCATGCTTAGAACTATTATCTAGGTCAGTGCATGACCGAAGGAGGTGGTTCGATAACAGAGTTCTGTTATCGAACTGTTAATGTTAAGGAATTTAGAATATAAGCGAAGACTTTGAGAAAATAAAAACAGTCTGATTTTTGACACGAAACGCTACGCATTTTACTTTATTGGTCTAATGGTATTTGAGATAGGCTTTATTGCAACCTCGTACCATTAGCCTCTAATAGGAAAACGAAGTTCACCTTGTAGTGGACCTGTAAGACACACATTCTAGTGCGCTGAATCAGCCAGCCAATTACAGACTAGAATGTATGTCAACTCCATTTTTAAATGAAGACACCAATTCCATAAACACGCCCACAATTAAAAACTGTAAAGAGAAAACATAACGCAACTCACAACCCGAATTGTAAACAGAGATCATAACATGTACACAAATTTATGATCGACCCGAGCACGTTGTGATGACATATGAATGTACAACTTGTGTGGTATATTCATATGATCAACTCGAGGTACGATTTGGTTGAGTCATAAATTTAGCCAGTACGTTATGACTGTAATATTATCCAAGGCAATAACTTGGATAATTTATTGGGTCACAAGTTTTTGATGACACTTTGTGGTTCCCATGCTTAGAACTATTATGCAGGTCAGTGCATGACCGAAGGAGAGGGTTCGATAACAGAGTTCTGTTATCGAACTGTTAATGTTAAGAAATTTAGAATATAAGCGAAGACTTTTGAAAAATAAACACAGTCCGATTTTAGAACGTAACGCTGCGCATTTGTTATTTTGACTAGTGGTATTGAGATAGGCTTCATTGCATCCTCATACCATTAGCCATTATTTCAGTAAAGACTTTATCACAACGGAAGAATTAAGAAGACCAGCACGGGACCAACACATGGCGATCCTGCCAGCTTGACGAGTCAGAACTCCATACAAATCCATGGAACTACAGAAAGAACTCAAAGAAAACCCACGAGCAGGCCCAAGACCACTGGACATAGCCAAATTCATCAAGCGAGCAGACAACAGCATCCACAAGCAGAAGACGAAATCCACACGCGGTGGAAAATCAGGAAGAATTCGGGCCAACATAAAATACATATCCTGGCTCCTGCAAACAAAACGACCGGAAGAAGAGACAAGAAGACTTCAACAAAAGTTAATTGATCTGAAGCGGGAAAACCGTCAACTGACGAACAGACGAGGAAGGAAGAACAACACCACACCGCAACCGAAAGAAGACTTTCAGCAACGCTGCGGCGAACTCTTCGACAAACTTTTCTCTAAAGTAGAAGCGGAACTAAAACATCTACAACATCAATCATAGAATGTACCAGCCAGACGAAGCCACCATTAAGGAGATTGTCTGCGAAAACCTACGACTGGAAGTACTCGAACGGATGAAGAACAAGACACCTATGATAATCGTGACCATCGCAGAAGCAGAAAGAAGAAGAGCTGCACAGATCCAACAACTAACACTTCAGGAGACACCGACAACGAACAAACCTTAAACTTAAAATTAAAAATAAATAAAAATAAGAATGAACATTAGGATGCAGGACCCTAATAAACGAGTTAATTTCCTTTACAAAAATCTTTGAGAAAAATCCAAAGAGAAATTTCAGCCCACAATACATTCTAAACAAGGTAATCCTAACACAGTCGATTAGAAGGAAAGTGAAAACACACTTACAGGATTTATTAGGTTCAGTAGATAAGCTAACACTAGAGAAAATTAGAACCGATTTTACTGAAACATACTCACGACTAGAAAATTTTTTAGAAAAATACTCAACAAACATCATAGATGAAACCGCATTAGATCACGATTCGCTAGTAGAAAACAGCTCCACTGAACCAAACATGGCAACATTTGATATCACCTCCACTTACAAGCTTGTCCCAGAATTTGATAGAGACGACAAAAAACTCTCAAACTTCCTAAACTTGATCGAGTACGTACATGACACCCTGAAGGACAACCAGGAAAAACAAAATCTGATTAACTTCATAATAAAAACAAAGCTATCGGAAAAAGCCAGAACAAAACTAAGCACCAAAAGAAGTCCATCGACACTAACAGAGTTAAGAACAACCTTCCAAACAGTATTCAAACCAGCCACTTCCGCACTTAAAATTCACAATGAACTACTGAAAGTCACACAAATGAACCAAACAATAAAAACATATGCAGAGAAGATTGAAACCCTAACGGCGGAATTAAATAATATTCAAGTTACCGAACAAGGAGAAGACAACAAAGGGATCATCGCAAGCATCAATGACCAAATGGCCTTAAACATATTTAAGAACGGTCTAAGAGAACCAATAAAGACAACCATATTTGCAGCAAGACCAAAATCGCTACAGGAAGCAATACAACTAGCAAATGAAGTAGATGAACCAGAAGACGACAGAAGAATAAACTACTATGATGCTCGAGGCAATCGAAGATTCCAAAACAGCGGATACAGGAACACAAGAGGCGGACAAAATCAACAATGGGGAACAAGAAGAATAACCCGAAGCAATTACAACTATGGAGGAACATATCAGAACACCAATAACAGCAGGAACAATGGTAGCAATCCTAGCATTGTAAACAACACGAACAATGAAAGGCAACAATACACACAATACAGGGGCCACAGAGGAAACTACACTGGAAACAACCATCGAGGTCAATATAACAGGCGCATACATCAAGTCAACCATTCGGAAAACGAAGAAGGAGTCCCCGACGAGGAACAAACAGGTAAGACATATAAAAGAAAAACTAGCAATCACCAACACGCCGTCAACGAGCTTTGAAACAATATCGATAGACACAGTGGGACCACTGAGACTATCCAACGAATACCGATACATGCTGACAATACAGTGTGAACTCACGAAATACATCGAAATCATACCGATGAAAAACAAAGAAGCAAAGACAATAGCTCGAGCACTGATAAATAATTTCATTCTCAAATATGGCAGTTTTAGAACAGTGAAAACAGACCTTGGAACAGAATTCATGAATGAAATATTCAGAGAATTATGCACTCTATTAAAAATTCAGCACGCAACATCAACCCCTTATCATCATGAGACGATGGGATCAATAGAGAGAAACCACAGAGTACTGAACGAGTACTTGCTGTCATTTTCATCAGATGACAACTGGGACGAGTGGATACCTTACTTTGTTTTCTGCTTTAACACTACCCCTCACTCAGACACGTTGTTTTCACCCTACGAATTAATCTTCGGACGACTTGTCCACCTACCAAATGAAGAGGAACTACATAGCAGTACACCTGTCTACAATCTAGACAATTATATCGCAGAATTCAAGTTCAGGTTACAACAGGCTCACAAAAAATGTAAGGAACTATTAGAATTAGCAAAAGAGAAACGCAAAGAAATTCATGATAAAGATACAAATCCCATAGAACTAGCCATAGGAGAATCAGTTTTGTTAAAAGCAGGCGCGCGTAAAAAATCCGACCCACCGTACAAAGGTCCATATATAGTAAAAGATATTGATGGCCTTAATGTTGAATTGCAAATAAATGATAAGACAAAAACCATACATAAGAATAGACTAAAGAAATACTGTAAGTAACATAAGAAATAAAATACACAAAAGTAATAAAATAAATATATCTTATATCATTAACAAAACCTTATAACTAGTAAACACATATGCATAAACTACAACAATAAAACTTAAGATAAGTAACGATAAAAAAAAAATTTTTTTTTCAAAATATACATAACATAGAATAAGACAATGGCGTTCACTGACTAAAAAATAAAAAAAAAAAAAAAATTTTCTATATATAAAAAAAAAAAATGTTTGTTTTTTCTTGTAGGGGTGGAAGGTGTAGTGGACCTGTAAGACACACATTCTAGTGCGCTGAATCAGCCAGCCAATTGCAGACTAGAATGTATGTCAACTCCATTTTTAAATGAAGACACCAATTCCATAAACACGCCCACAATTAAAAACTGTAAAGAGAAAACATAACGCAACTCACAACCCGAATTGTAAACAGAGATCATAACATGTACACAAATTTATGATCGACCCGAGCACGTTGTGATGACATATGAATGTACAACTTGTGTGGTATATTCATATGATCAACTCGAGGTACGATTTGGTTGAGTCATAAATTTAGCCAGTACGTTATGACTGTAATATTATCCAAGGCAATAACTTGGATAATTTATTGGGTCACAAGTTTTTGATGACACTTTGTGGTTCCCATGCTTAGAACTATTATGCAGGTCAGTGCATGACCGAAGGAGAGGGTTCGATAACAGAGTTCTGTTATCGAACTGTTAATGTTAAGAAATTTAGAATATAAGCGAAGACTTTTGAAAAATAAACACAGTCCGATTTTAGAACGTATCGCTGCGCATTTGTTATTTTGACTAGTGGTATTGAGATAGGCTTCATTGCATCCTCATACCATTAGCCATTATTTCAGTAAAGACTTTATCACAACGGAAGAATTAAGAAGACCAGCACGGGACCAACACAACCTGCAACCATAGAAGATTCAAGAAGAAAACGAGAGGACCAACACATGGCGATCCTGCCAAACTTTGAAGCACACATTAATGGAACTTGAACGCGAACTCAACGAAAATCCAAGAGCAGGCCCAAGACCTTTAAACATCAGCAGATTTACCAAACGAACCAACGACAGCACCCATAAACAGAACGCGAAATCCACACGCGGTGGAAAATCGGGAAAAATCAGAGCCGATATAAAATACATATCCTGGCTACTGTCGACAGAGAAATCAGAAGTGGAAACAGCAAATCTTCAACAAAAATTAGTTGAACTGAAGCGGCAAAACCGAAAACTTAACAACAGACGAGGAAGGAAGACCGACACCACGCCGAAAACAATAGATAACTTTCAACAGCGACGCAGTGAAATGTTCGACAACATCTTCAACAAAATAGAAACGGAGCTGAAGCAGATGAAAAACCAACCAACAAACTAAGACTCACCAGAATACCAGGGAACTACTATGTACCAGCCAGACGAAGAAACAATACGAGAGATAATCTGCGAAAATTTAAGACAGGAGGTTCTTGACAGATTAAGGAAAGGAATACCAATGATAGTGGTAACCATCGAGGAATCCAAACGCAGAAGAGCAGCGCAAATCGCACAACTGACACTCCAGGAGACCGAGAAATAAAATAAAACATTTTAACATTTAACAAAATAAGTATAAAATTAGAACTAAATCATATTAGAAATAGCAATGAAATAAAAATAAAAAAAAAAAAGGAACTTTATCTCTTTATTATCCGAAATTCTGCCCCCTGCTTTAAATAAAACGACATGGGAAAAGGTCAATCCAAAGACAGTAAAGAAGAAGTCATAATAAATAACGCAGGGACAGCCCTGAATTCTGCAGTAGGTAGTCAAGAAGGTAACCAACTTTCACAGGTAGAATTAATAATCAGTGTGACGGTCATTGTAGTAATCTTATTCATACTTTACCACCAAATCAAGAAATATTTAGTCAGAACCGTCACAAAAGAAGTAGCCAAGGTTTCAGTGTAGACACCCCAAGTACCCAATGAATAAAATAGATGAATGCAGGTCATTAACAAACGAGCTAATTTCCTTTTCAAAAATGTTCGAAAAAAACCCCAACAGAGATTTCATTTTTAAATTAGTTCTAGAAAAAATTAGACTCGATTTCCTAGAAGCGCATGCACGGCTGCAAAAATTTCCTGGAAAAACACTCGGCAACCATAACTGACGAGACAGCATTAGGGAACGACTCAATAACAGACACTGAACAAAACATGGCATCCTTTGACATTGCATCTACCTATAAGCTCGTCCCAGAATTCGACGGAGACGACAAAAAATTATCGAACTTTTTGAACCTAGTCGAATACGTCCATGACACCTTAAAAGACAACCAAGAAAAGCAAAATCTGATCAATTTCATACTAAAAACAAAACTAACAGAAAAAGCTCGAACAAAATTAAGCACAAAAAAAAACCCACCAACGCTACTAGAACTGAGAACAACCTTCCAAGCAGTTTTCAAGCCAGCGACTTCGACACTCAAAGTTCACAATGAACTGTTGAAGCTAACACAGACGAACAAAACGATTAAAATATACGCAGAAAAAATTGAAACATTAATGGCGGAGCTAAACAATCTACAAGTAATCGAGCAGGGAGAAAACAACAAGGAAATCATTGCAAAGATCAATGACCAAATGGCACTGAACATATTTAAAAACGGACTAAGAGAGCTGGTAAGAACAACCATATTTGCAGCAAGACCAAAATCACTACAAGAAGCAGTACAACTAGCAAATGAGCTAGATGACCCGGATGACAGTAGAAGGATCAATTATTACGACACAAGAGGCGGCCGACGATATAACAACAACGGATACAGAAATACAAGAGGACGACACAATCAACACTGGGGAGCAAGAGGAACAACCCGATACAATTATAATAACAATGGCGTAACATCCCAGAACTACAATAACGATAGGAATCACACGAATAATGGAAGACAGCGAAACACGCAGTACAGAGGCAACTACAATGGAAACAACTACAGAGGTCAGAACAATAGACGTATACATCAAGTCAACCATTCGGAAAACGAGGAAGGAGTCCCCGACGAGGAACAATCAAACCAACCGAAGGACTCATAAAAAACACAAACGCAAACCCAACAAAAATATAAAACATAAATAACAAACAAACGAACTTCATCTCAATCAAAACAAGCATAACTTACGGACTGAAAACATTTCTCATTGATACAGGAGCAGACATATCAATCTTAAAAAACAAGGAGACAACAAAAAACCTACATCTAAAAGACGACAACTGCAGAATAACCGGCATAACTGAATCAGAGACATTCTCGCTAGGCACAGTAACAGCAACCCTTCATCTTGAAAACGAACAAATAAGACAGGAATTTCATATCGTGGATGATAACCTACCCATCTTAACAGACGGCATACTAGGACGTGATTTTTTAATAAAAAATGCATGCAAGATCGATTACGAACTATTTACCATCTCCCTATACATATCGGATGAAGAAATTCTGATACCGATGGAAAGTAAACTACCATGCAATCAGAACATCAGAATTCCGGCAAGGACACAAGTAATAAATGCAATAAAACTAGACATAAAGAAGGACAGCGTAATACTAATTGAAGAGATCCAACAAGGCGTATTCATAGCGAATTCTATTATACCAGCACAGGGTGTTGCACACATAAAAATCCTCAACACATCCGACACCGATGTATTAATAAGCAAATTCACCCCGAATACAAAAGAACTAAGCGAATTCCACCTAATAGAAAACAAAACCCACACCCACCCAGAGAACAAAAAAAGAACGACAAAACTTCTAAAAGAATTAAAACTCAGCATGTCAGATACTGAAGCAAAGAACTCAATTATGAGAATATGCAGTGAATTCGCAGATGTTTTTTACCTAGAAGGAGACAAACTATCAACAAATAATTTTTACAAACAAAAAATAGAAACAACAGATGGTATCCCGGTATACATAAAAAACTACAGACAACCACAGTCGCACCTTAACGAAATAGACTTGCAAATTAAATTGTAAAGAGAAAACATAACACAACCCACAACTTGAATTGTAAACAGAGATCATAACATGTACACAAATTTACGATCGACCCGAGCACGTTGTGATGACATATGAATGTACAACTTGTGTGGTATATTCATATGGTCAACTCGAGGTACGATTTGGTTGAGTCATAAATTTAGCCAGTACGTTATGACTGTAATATTATCCAAGGCAATAACTTGGATAATTTATTGGGTCACAAGTTTTTAATGACACTTTGTGGTTCCCATGCTTAGAACTATTATCCAGGTCAGTGCATGACCGAAGGAGAGGGTTCGATAACAAAGTTCTGTTATCGAACTGTTAATGTTAAGAAATTTAGAATATAAGCGAAGACTTTGGAAAATAAAGACAGTCTGATTTTTGGAACGAAACTCTGCACGACTTTTATTATTCACTAATGGTACTGAGACAGGCTTAATTGCAACCTCGTACCATTAGCCATCGACAAAGGAAAAGACTTCGAAGAATTTAAAAGAAGATTTTAAAGAAGACGCATAGAACCATCACAGTATTTGAGATAGGCTTAATTGCAAACTCATACCATTAGCCTCTATTTTAAACGAAGAATACTTATAATCATCGAAGATTCAGGAAGACAACTAGAGGACCAACACATGGCGATCCTGCCAAACCTTACAGAAATACAACGCGAACTAGAATCCAACCCCAGACTAGGTCCAAGGCCAGTGCACATAAACAAATTCAAGATACCATCAAAGAAAACCAACGCTGAAGAAGGACGGAAATCCACACGTGGTGGAAAATCTGGAAAAATCAGAGCGAACATAAAATACGTATCTTGGTTACTACAGACCGAGAGATCACCAAGCTACGCCAGAAGCTCCACGAGCTAAAACAACAAAATAGACAACTCACCAGCAGACGAGGAAGAAAAAACAACACCACCCAGAATCCAACAGACAACTTCCAACAGCGATGCAGTGAAATGTTCGACAACATCTTCAACAGGATAGATACAGAGCTGGAACAAATAAGAAACCAAACCAACTAAAGAATCACCAGAATACCAGGGAACTACTATGTACCAGCCAGACGAAGAAACAATACAAGAGATAATCTGCGAAAATTTCAGACAAGAGGTTCTGGACCGATTAAAGAAAGGAATCCCAATGATAGTGGTAACCATCGAGGAATCCAAACGCAGAAGAGCAGCGCAGATCGCACAGCTGACACTACAGGAGACCGAGAAATAATATTAAAATTTTTTTAAACTTTTAACAAAAAAAAATATAAAATAAAAACTAAATGATATTAGAAATAGTAATGTAATAATAAAAAAAAAAAAAAAGGAACAAACACGAAATTTTTCTTTTACATTCTACCTAGAAACGCATCAATCTTCAAAAAAAAAAAAAAACTTTATCTCTTTATTATCTGAAACTCTGCCCCCCTGCTTTAAATAAAACAACATGGGAAAACGTCAATCCAAGGATAGTAAAGAAGAAGTCATAATAAATAACGCAGGGACAGCCCTGAATTCTGCTGTAAGTAGTTTAAAAAAAAAATTTTGTTTTTTCTTGTACGGGTGGAAGGTGTAGTGGATCTGTAAGACATACATTCTAGTGCGCTGAATCAGCCAGCCAATTGCAAACTAGAATGATGTCAACTCCATTTTCAAATGAAGACACCAATTCCATAAATACGCCCACAACTAAAATTGTAAACAACTCGTAACATGTACAAAACATAAACACAAATTTACGATCGACCCGAGCACATTGTGATGACATATGAATGTACAACTTGTGTGGTATATTCATATGGTCAACTCGAGGTACGATAATATTAATATTATCCAAGGCAATAACTTGGATAATTTATTGGGTCACAAGTTTTTGATGACACTTTGTGGTTCCCATGCTTAGAACTATTATCTAGGTCAGTGCATGACCGAAGGAGAGGGTTCGATAACAGAGTTCTGTTATCGAACTGTTAATGTTAAGGTATTTAGAATATAAGCGAAGACTTTGAGAAAATAAAGACAGTCTGATTTTTGACACGATACGCTACGCATTTTACTTTATTGGTCTAATGGTATTTGAGATAGGCTTTATTGCAACCTCGTACCATTAGCCTCTAATAGGAAAACGAAGTTCACCTGCAACCATAGAAGATTCAAGAAGAAAACGAGAGGACCAACACAATACGAGCCTCAGCAATCAACAACAAACGCGCCCACATACACCCCAACACCTATTACATCTCGACTAGGACCAAAGCCGCTGACTATAGAGGAGTATAGACGACGCCAAGCGAAAAGAAGACCGGAACCCACAACTGTTGCCACAGCAGAACCAACAAGCATAAAGCCCAAAAGAGGAGGAAAGGCGTTCAAAAGAAGAAGACAACTCGCGATACTCTATAAGGAACTAAATCTGTCGACTTCAACGGCAGAAAAGCAGAAAATAAAAAAAGAAATATACAACGTACGACACGACAAGAATGGGCCTTTCGGACACCAACATAGAGGAAAAGATCTTCCTAAACACGGGAGCAGCGACTAACTCGGTGACCGACCAGTACTCACCACATAGCCGGAGCAGTAGCTACAACCGTAGCAATAACAATAGGATTAGGATTAGCGTATTATGTAATAAGGAAGTACATCAAAAAAACAGTTATTAGGGAAATGAACAAGAATACAAATGTATAAAATAAGATAAAAATAAATGTATATGTCACAATTAGAAGTATTACAAAAAATCCTCCTCACATTCAAAAAAAAACCCCAACAGATCCTTCACGGACAGACATTTGGCAGAGACCCTTATTAAAATCAACACATTGAAAGAAAAGTTCAATGTAGAAATAAGATCATTACTAGATACAGAGCAAATTGATGCTAAAACAAAGTTCAAGAACATTTACGAAGAAATAAAGATCATAATAGAAAAAAGACTTGAAACAGAAAAAATGGCCCCAACCGACATTTTCCAAGGTCTAAAGACCATAACACCCTTCATGGATAAATACTCGGAACTTAGCCAATTTGTTAGCGTTATAAACATAGTAAATAAATTTATTTCGGATGAGCAAAAGTCAGACTTTCTAGAATTGGTCATAAACACCAAACTAAACCTCTCAACGAGGAACAAGCTCAATACCCTGACAAAGCCAACAAATGTAACACAACTAATTTCGTCTTTGAAGACACTTTTTAAACCAACAAAGTCCATAAATTCAATATTATCAGAAGTTACAAACCTCAAACAAGGCAATCAACGTACCATTCCGCAATTTGCCGAAACGATTGATGAACTCATATGCGAACTAACAAACTCACAAATAAGTGATGTTGGAGAAGATGGAAGAACAATCCTAACCAAAACATATATTTTTATAACATGTTTAAAGGCTAGAAGGCCAAATTTAAAATGAACCCGAGCGTCTAAGCTCCTCCACCCTGAACCTCAATAAGGCGCCATGACGGATGTTGTTTTTGGACAGTCATGGCTGAGGTAGGGTGGGCAGACAGGGCGCTATACTACCTAAGCGCCCTGACAAATCGCGAAGTCGCGCACTTCCACCGCTTCTTGGTCTTTCACGACCTATTGGGAAAATAGTCCCATTTTAAAACACCCTGAAATAAGCGGACACGAAATTTTTTGTTGTACAGGCCAAGGGTTTATGGTCTGAAATCTGGGCAAGAACCCCCCCACACCTGCCGTAGCTAGTCCCGGCCGCCAGCAAGCGTGTCGCTTCCGCTCGGATTTCAGCCACCAATTCGGACGTAGGAGAAATTGGCCCACTCTTTCCTGAACATTCCTTTCCCTCGAATATTTTGACTTTTTCAAGTCGAAATATTCACTCCAAGGCCTCCGTTCACAACAAGATCAGCAATTATCGGCAAGGTGAACATTAACCGATTAAGCGATAATTGCTGATCGAGATTCGCAAGTCCGGAAAACGGGGAGTTTTGATCGCGCGTTCAAACCGACCAGTTGGTTTTTCGAAATAAAGTAAAGTTATATACGTACTCAAGCAAAAATTAAGTAAGTGACAATATATGTAATCGGGCAAAATTAAGTAAGTGATAATATATGTAATCGAGCAAAATAAAAGTAAGTGACAAAATATGTAATCGGGCAAAATTAAGTAAGTGATAATATATGTAATCGAGCAAAATTACAGTAAGTGATAATATTTGACAAATAGGTACATGACGAACTGCTAACATCTAATAATATTTTCTTTTGTTTTCTCAAAAAAATAGACGTAACTACAGTGTTGTTAATCTCAGGACCTGCCTCCATTATTTTTGGACATAGCGGGGTGATTTCTGTAGTTAAAATGCAAGTTAACACTTCCCGTTCATACATTTTAATAGGTGCTCCTTTTACTCCCAAACTTGTCAGTTGCACGTATACCAAAGGACGTGTTCTTTGATGTTGTATGTAAAAAGGGATAAAGGGACAAGAGCATCGGTGTTAAAAAAAAAATACAATGCGAGTCCCAGGATGTGGTGCAATACCTAGTAGTAAGGCAAGGGCATTGCAAACGCGATCGGATTGATGTGCTGTTAAAGTGGCAGAATTCATGGAAGGATATATATTGATAATTTCTTGTGATATTGCAGCTGTGGTACCAACACTATGCCATAACCTAGGTAGGTACGAGGTGCGAAACTGTTTCGTATTTCTTACTAAGTTCTAGTAGGGCTGTTCCGAGGGTTTCTGGATCCAATGGAATAATTGCTCGCTCTAGGCTGCCGAGAAGTTCGAATTGTATAAAGTCGCTGGGCTAGGCTGCGTGCTCATGATCAATCTTGTTCGGTCCCTAGCTGTAAGAATCAACTGCAGAGATGTTTCCCATTTTCTTTTCCACTTACATTACATTCATACGTCCATAACTAATCCAAATAAAATAGGGAAATTTTATTAAAAAATCCTGGTTCCATCATCCCAGTGATTTGCATACAGGTGACTGATTGGCTCACTTCCTGTGGTACACATTCCTCTTATAGGAACAGTACCACCAAATCTAATATCAGCTCACGAAGTGGAGCCTACATATATTTTATGTCTATATTACCCTAAAAACACATTCCTCTTATAGGAACAGTACCACCAAATCTAATATCAGCTCACGAAGTGGAGCCTACATATATTTTATGTCTATATTACCCTAAAAAAAAAGCAGTCAAGGAAGGAATAACATAGATCTGGTGGAAGAAACAAGATGATTTGGAGATGGATTTATGACGTTGGATATTGTAACACAAAACCACTGATCATATGGTTATAAAAACCACACCAAACTGAATGTTTGATTTTCAATTTTCATTTTCATTATTGTTGAAATTATGTCGTCTTCTTCCTCTTTGATTAACCATGTGAATGGTGAGTGGGAGATTTTGGGGATGGGGGTTGTTTGAGATTCTGTGAATGAATTCACTGAAATTAATGGTTTAGACGGGGACTAGGTTAAAATGGGTGGTAACTATAAGTCACTGGAATGTTAACAAATAAGCATACTGGTTGACAAAAATTGCAGTTTAAACACAGTAAATTAAAGTTAAAATTAAAATTAAAGTTAAAGTTATATGAATATCGCAGTGTAGTTTAGTTCCAAAAATGATAGAAGCCTTCGGATGAGACTTCGTGGCGAATTTGAAACCAAAGAAGGCAGCTGTAGCTAATTAGAGGATGTTGGGATCCCTAAAGAAATTAATCGATGTTCACATATTTGTGTTTGAAAATTACGCATTCGTTTTTGTTTGGTTCTAGGGTGTTATGGGACTCATTCTCCTCGCGATCAGTTTATAACTAAACATGAAACACGTCATGTCCCATAGATTAACCTATTAATTTAATAATCGACAATTTAGATAGATAAAACCTTGATCTACTAGTTTACAAATTGAATTTATAATAATATACTAAAAACAGAAATCAAATTAGAAATAATAAACAATTTTATTAAAAAATCCTGGTTCCATCATCCCAGTGATGTGCATACAGGTGACTGATTGGCTCACTTCCTGTGGTACACATTCCTCTTATAGGAACAGTACCACCAAAATCCAGTATCAGCTCACGAAGTGGAGCCTACATACATTTGTATGTTTATACTAAACCTAAAAAGAAATACTAAAATCCAATGAATATTGTAAACTAACCCAAAACAAAATGTAGGCCACAGAAAAAATAGCACAAGATCCCAAACATTACCCTGTTATAACAAATATATGAACCCATTCGGTTCTGAAATTCGGATAATGTGATGATCACAACATATTGAGTTAATAATACAACACTGTAGATCCACAAGGAAAAGTCAACAAAATACCCTCTATCAAAAATCCTAAAACGAACCCTAAGAAAAGGATACAATAGGAATAACACTTGTGCGGATCCAACACAAGAAATCAAATATTGAGCGTTAGTTGACAATCATCGAAGTTAAGAGAAGGTCCTCCAGACCATTATTCAATTTTGGAAGATGTGATTTAAGTTCCTTATCATTTAGTATACGATCCGATAGTTTTTCAGTGATACATTCGCGAATGCGCTTTAAATGATTTCGATATTTTTGTAACATTTCTGGATGTGCGAGCACAAATGTGTTTATACACGCCTCAGACTTAGTTGAGAAAAATAGAAAACAAAGTAATAGTATAGTGTTTCTCCTTAATTCTAACATGCTCCTAAAATAAAATAAATCACAATTCCAGTTTAAAAGATTTGATTAAGTTTTCGTGTTCATTTTGGCATATA
Organism: Beris morrisii; assembly: GCA_951812415.1. Classification (NCBI taxonomy): domain Eukaryota; kingdom Metazoa; phylum Arthropoda; class Insecta; order Diptera; family Stratiomyidae; genus Beris; species Beris morrisii. The sequence goes on along the minus strand of OX638310.1, from coordinate 54,564,730 downwards.
TGAGAGTGCTCCCCTTAATTCTAACGTGCTCCTTAATTCTAACGGAGTTTAATTGTGTTTCCTTTTAAAGGTTTAAAAAGTGTTTTTGATTAGTATTTCTTGTTCATGCAATCAGATGTTGCATTGATACACTCGTGAGAGTGAAAAAAGTGCAGAAAAAAATGTTTTGTGCACATCAAAAATCAAAAAATTTCGATGAAAAGTAGTTCATAGAAGAAAAGAAGTAAAATTAAGTGAAAAAATGGTAAAATGAGGATGAACACAAAGTAGGAAACATATACAAAGTAGTCAATGAGTTAGAATAAATGTCCAAACGAAGAACAAAAGAAAAATCATGGGGTAAGTCCATCTTGAAATACAATATACATATCAACTACAGAATTACACCCAGCAACTTAATTGTCCGGTATATATATATATATATAAAATATCAATATAACAATGAAATCCAAAGGAAAAATTTCTAAAAACTTTTATTAAAAAAACTTTTATTAAAACTTTTATCAAAATCGTATTGAAAGTCACCGTGGAAAGATGTACATGCGGCGACTTTGAAGAGATGATAACATCATTTCACCCCTCCAGAGACGCCACATGAGACCACCAAAGACAATAAATTTATCAATTTTTCAATTACACATAGGTAATGAAGAATTGATGAATTAAATAAATTACAACCGGAAAAACCCCAAATGTTTGTATACCTTAAGCATACAATAAGAAAACACAACCTTAACTCAGTAAAAATACCTACTGATGAGACCTTTAGGTCGAAACGCGTCTAGGATAATTGCCTTCACCCATAATATCTGTTAGTTTCATATTCCTAATTTAAGGAATAAATATCACATTAGGATTAGCCACTTCTGAACATTTCCATGGCCAAAAATGTCAGAGTAACTACTAGTGCATAGTCTACCAGTACTCAACTGCTCTTAAGAAAAACAAAACTAATATAAGACTCTAGTAAGAAATGATAGTTTACTAACATAATTAAAAGGAAAACAAAAATTATAAGCAATAGAAAAGGTTATAACAGTGTATTAAAATAGGGAAATTTTATTAAAAAATCCTGGTTCCATCATCCCAGTGATGTGCATACAGGTGACTGATTGGCTCACTTCCTGTGGTACACATTCCTCTTATAGGAACAGTACCACCAAATCTAATATCAGCTCACGAAGTGGAGCCTACATATATTTTATGTCTATATTACCCTAAAAAAAGAACGTTCCAAATAGCCTCCTGGTTATTTTTTAGGTTGTCAGTCGCATAGTACCCAACACCGTATCTCATCATTAAACACGTTTCGGACTTCTACCCATAAAATAATAAAGTTGCGCCCAGGCTGTTGGCAGATTTTTTTATTTACTTACGTATTTTTTTATCAATAGAATAATTCATAGTAGTAAAAGCGAATTCGAAATCAGTGAAGACTTGAACAATACCCCCAAGGGGTTTAATAGAGAAAAATACTTAAATCGGTTTTCCCCGACTACATTTAAAGCTTATAGAAGTAAAAGTGAATTCCAAGTCTCAATATACCTATATCAGAATATCAGAATTCGTGAATATGTACACAACCACTTTACACCCCGTTAGGGGTTGGATATCTAAAAATTTTGAAGATCGTTACTAGGCGCTTATATAAATAACCCGCAGAAGGAAAATTGCTTTGATAGCACGACATGTCTAAAAGTTTTAACGAAGTTTGTGAAAATGTGGATTCACGGACATTTTTTTTACTCAACCTCTGAACGCCAATAAAAATCGGAACTTTTTTTTTGCTTTAAGTACTCTAATAGTACATCTACATATACGTACTAAGTTTCAACTTTCTAACATAAGCCGTTTCTGAGATATAAAAAACCACCCCTCTCCCCCGTACTTTAAGACCCCTATCAAAAATTTTATTTTTCTAGGATGTCTCCATAGTGGCTCTATATAATTCTAAATTGTTAGCTTTCTATTCAATATGGTTTTCGAGAAATAAAAATCAGAATGTTTTCCTTTCTACCCCCTTTCACCATCACCCCCAACACCCCCACCCCCAACATTTTTTTCCCTATTAGAAGTTTACCGACCCCAACTCCTGTAAAATTTTCAAGATCATATCTGATACGGTTTCTGAGATATAAAAATTAAATTTTTTAAAAATTGCTGTCCCCCCACTTTCGTGATCCACCTCCCCCCCGCAAAAAATTTAGTTTCGGTAGACTCCTCTTGTCATCCTATATACAGAAACAAAATTTTATCTTCCTGCGAAATCGGAAGGAGTACATTGCCGAGTCCGGATTACAGAGAACATTTATAATCCTGTCCCAACGAGACTTCGACCTGTGCAGACATGTGACATACAACGCCACGGCGACATTGGCTCTATGCGCACATAGCGGGGCTATCCTCACCAACGGGAGCCCTGAATGCCTGATAGAACTGCTCCAACACTCCTCATCAGCGGAAACTAGCTGTCGTCATGTAGCGGTACCAGCCACCCAGGGCGCTTTCACGAAGATGGTGGCCCCAAACCACTGGCTTTACATGCTGAGGCGCCCACTCGTCTTAACCATCACCTGTCCAGGAGCACAATATGCCGTCAACTTGACCGGATTGGGTATTTTGAAGCTGATCCAACCTTGCGAAACTAGCAGCAAAGAGATCCTGTTGCCATTCGAACAAACCATTAATTCAACATATGAGTTCAAACAGCCGCAGATTGACATTTCCAAACTGGCAGCAACCTTGAAGGCCAGTTTGTCCCAAGTGGAAACACTGCCGACCTTGCACACACCACGCAAACCATTACCCATGAGGATTGGTAGACACCATGACCTGGTCAGTGCTCTAGCTGAGGAACAGAAGACCTTGGAATCGTTCCAACAGGACATACAGCACGCTAACGTCGTCCGAGAGCTCACCACATATGGCCAGGAAATCTCCGTCCATCGCTATTCCATGGCATCACTCGGGACATGTATTCTCGCTGTATTGTTTATAGGCGCCGTCTCAATGATTTGCATCAAGCGGAGGAAGTTAAGTAGGCCCGTAGTCCCCTCACAGCCTATAATCATCTCGCAGCCCGTGGTTACCTCACGACCCACAGTTAGCAGTAAAAGGAATCATATCGAACTCGACTCACCACCACGCACCTGCGCACCCAAACCAGCCCAACCATCAACAGTCAAGGAAGTAGAGGACCCCACGCAGCAGCCCAAATACGAGGTCCCCCACCCCCAGACACCGATGACCCGAGCAACGCCAACTCAAACCTCGAAGCGAAAAAATAACAACTTAACCTTTGCCTACGTGTGATCACGGCCAAAAATTTGCAAAATTTGTCATTATGTATTTTTGTAGATTCTCTTAATTTTCGGGTTTTCATTTACATGTTTAAATTTATTTCATTTTTCATTTAGTTAAGTCCTAAAAATTTTATCTTAGTACATTTTCACTTGTTTAAGCCTAGTTTAAGTCCATATTGTACACTACTCGGGAGTAAATGCAATCGCAGAGGATGGGGAGGGATGTTGTGCCCAGCCAATCCGACGTATTGCATTTCCTCTTGAAGTTATTATTTTAAGTCTGACCAGTCGTTCTTCCTCTGACGCGTCTAAATTATTACAATAACAACCATGCAATAACAACAACTTAACGGCTCGACCGTGAACAGATCGAATTTCAATTCTCGGCCTGAACCACGATATTGTGACGTCACAGCAAGGGGATTCCACCGGCTTCACCTTTACTGCTGTGTCGTAACACGTCGTGTGCCACAGGTACTGGGAACGGCCGAGTTGTTACTTTGTTTGTGTTTATATTTTCTCGCGATCAAAGTGCAATGATTTCAAAATTGCCGCGACCCACAAATGGGCGCTTGCACTTTTACGAGGTTGCACCATATGTGGGTCGCCAAAATTGCCGATTCTCTTGATCGGCAAATTCCACCAAAAATGCACTTTACAATAGGTTGAACGACTGGCCCATTTTACAAACACTAAGTTAGCATAAATATAGTATATAAGCTATTGTAAGTAAACAATTGTCACTCAGTAAACTTTTAAAATCAAACGGAAAACTCTGTCCAGATCGGTCAAAATAAAACAAGTATTTTTTAAAGCAGCGGAGCGATTTTTATTCAATAAGGTAAAAATCCCACGGTGAACAAATTAATCTTTATCATTTCCTTTTTCAGCAAAAGTACTTAAAGGTAATTTGCGTCTCTTATTGAGGCGCTTATACCTTATTAAATTTCCAACTGCGGCGTTCTACGAATGCCGGAACCCTTTTCAGAAATCAAAATATTCTCGACTCAACTTAACTGTCTGTGATATCCGGGGGATATCACGACCACAACATATTCAAGAATGGATTAAGGGAACCATCAACAATGGTTTTCGCAGCTAGACCAAAAACCCTATTAGAGGCAATACAACTAGCAAGCGAGATGGAAGAAACAGGAGAGAATACAAGAATACATCATTATGATTCTAGAAACCAACGCCGTTTTCAAAACAGTAACTACAGAAGTTACGGGAGAGGAAATCAGAACAATTTCAATAATAACAATCAAGTCAACAACAGAGGCAGCAATAGCAGAGGAACAGCTAGCAGCAGCAGAGGCAACTTTAACAATAACTTTAACAACAATCAACGAAATAGGAATTTTGGGAACAATTACCGTGGAAACAACTACCGTGGAAACAACTTCAGAGGACAAAACGCCAACAGAAGAATAAATCAAATGAATGTGTTCGAAAACGTGTCGGAAAACGTAGGAGTCCCCGAAGATCAGGAACCACAGGACCACCAACCGAGGGACTCGTAAAAAAAAGGAACACTGTTACAAAGTACGGAAACGACACACGAATATACAATATAAACAATAGACAAACGAACTACATCTTAATAAACACAGATATAACTAATGGACCAAAAACTTTCCTAATCGACACTGGAGCAGACATTTCAATCCTGAAAAACAGAGAAACGACAGGCAGATGGCAACTTACGAACAATATATGTCGGATAACGGGCATAACAGACACAGAAACGCACTCGCTAGGAACGATCATAGCAAACTTGGCCCTTGAAAACGAACAAATACAGCAAGAATTCCACATAGTGGATGATCACCTTCCGATCATAACAGATGGCATACTGGGATGCGATTTCTTAATTAAGAACTCATGTAAGATCGATTATGACTTATTCACAATCACATTATACGCATCAGATGGAGAGATAATCATACCCACGGAGAGTAAACTACCATGTAACCAAAATATAAGGCCAGAGCACACGGTATATTAACAATTGGTTCCTGTATTGGCTTAACTGAGTCTTCGCTAACATCAAACAACCCCCACTTCACGGTCACAGACACCGGGTATAAAAACACTTTGCGGGTGGATTGACTGTGTGATCGGACGTGTCAGTGCGGCTGCTCCGCACGCGCAATATTTTCCTTTGTGTTTTTTTTTTTTCAAGAGTGGGGAAAAGCCGGGAAAGTTGTGAAAAGTTTCGCTTCCATGCCGCGTTTCATTTTGTGAAAAAGTGCGAGATTCGATCTGTCGGATAAGCCGCATGGACGAATTGAAATTTTTACGAAACTCGCGAGTTTTTTTCGGCCGAGATGAAAATGTCAAACGTCCTTCGCGAAGTGTTCGCTGTGGTGGGGGGCAGGAAACAGGCCGTGGTGGATTCAGCGGAGTTCAGAGGTAGGAAAAATTTAATTTTTTTAATTCCATTTGGTGAGGTTTTCGTTTTGAATTTTTAACGGTTCATGCGATAGTGCGTCTACGCGGAATTTTTTCGGAGGAAAGAAGATAAGTAACAACATGTGTCTGAAAAAGGACGACAGCAAGTGCCGATTGTAGTGTACTCTCGCCACAACTAAATTAATAAACAACACAACAACAATAAATCGTCACGAGTCACAGAAAAGATAAAATTTCAAGATCATTCTGATCTCAAATTTTATCCTTTAAAGAAAGCAAAACATTGAGTCGATGTCAATGTTATGCAAAAGAAAATATTGCGACCACACAAAGTCAAGCATAGAGCCATCACCATGGGAATTCTCTATGCTCGCCTTTCTGTGCAATATGCATCGCGCATAGAACAGATAGAACACAACACGATGTTTGCAATTTCAAACAGATTCTTATTTAAAAATAAAAATAAAATTTCCAGCCAGAACACAAATAATCAGGGCAATCAAACTAAACATCAATGAGGATAGCGTGATAATGAACGAGGAGATACACCAAGGGGTATTCGTGGCGAACTCCATCGCACCAGCGAAGGGCATCGCACACATACGGATACTAAACACAATATTTAGAATTTTCACGAGTTGGGAGCACTGTTTGACGACCAAAGAAAATGTGATATGTTTCTTCCTAGGTTTTATTGTGGAAAAAAATAAGTGCTAATAGTAATTACGTTTCAAAGGCTACTTTAAAATGTTTCGTTATACGTAGGCTGCGTTTTATGTTTCGGGATTTGGCAACCCTGGTGGTGCAATCTGGTAACTGACAGCTCTATCGTAAAGTTGGACATTTTTGAGGTTATACGTACTCAGAACGTTTTGACATACGAGCGCTATTTGTGTTGTTTGCAGTAAATTAAAAGATTTATCTCAGCTCAAAAATGGAATTAAATCGTGAACATTTTCGTGCGATTATTTTTTACAACTTTCGACGTAGATTAACTCAGCAACAGTGTATAGATGAACTTAATTCAATTTTGGGCGATGAAGCTCCATCAAGGACCAGTGTTTATCGATGGTACGGTGAATTCAATCGTGGTCGTAGTTCACTTCAAGACGAATTTCGTGAAGGTCGTCCAAAATCAGTTGTTGTTCCGGAAACCATTGATGCTGTGCGCAAACTGATATTGGAAGATCGTCATGTGACCTATCGTGAGATTGAGACAACCTTAGGCATTAGTGGGACCAGCATACATTCAATATTGCATGATCATTTGATTGTCAAAAAAATTTGTTCGCGTTGGATCCCGCATAATTTGACAAAAGCTCAAAAAGATGCTCGTGTCAATTGGTCCAAAGAAATGCTCAAAAAATACGATCGCGGTGCTTCCAAACACGTCTATGACATCGTGACAGGCGATGAATCGTGGATTTACGCGTATGAGCCCGAAAGTAAACAGCAGTCGACTGTATGGGTGTTTCAAGATGAGCCGAATCCAACAAAAATTGTTCGCGCACGAAGCACTTCCAAGCAAATGGTCGCCTGTTTTTTCGGAAAAACGGGACATGTCGCAACCATACCACTAGAACAACGCAGAACAGTCAATTCTGAGTGGTACACAACCATTTGTTTGCCAGTTGTCTTCGAAAAAATCAGGAAAACCAACCGCCGAAGACGGATCACTCTTCACCACGGCAATGCGAGCTCTCACACATCGGCTGAAACAACTGCATTTTTGAGCACTCGAAACATCGATTTGATGAGTCATCCACCGTATAGTCCTGACTTGGCACCGAATGACTTCTTTTTATTCCCGTACGTAAAAAACAAACTGAGAGGTCAACGTTTTTCGACACCTGAAGAAGCGGTTGCCGCATTCAGAATGCATGTTTCGGAGATACCTCAATCAGAGTGGCAAAAGTGCTTCGACAATTGGTTCAAACGCATGCAAAAGTGTCTAGATTTTCATGGGGAATATTTTGAAAAACAATAAAGTGGTTTTCGATGATTAATATTTGTTTTTCTTCTCTAATCCCGAAATATAAAAGGCAACCTACGTATTATAAGTAAGTTAGAATAGCCACATTTTTTATGAATAAGTTAGAATAGGAAATTAACTAATAAGTATATTTTAAGTGCACATTTTTTCAATATAGAGTTTAGGTTAAGAATTGTATAAAAGGAAAGCGATGGCCCATACTCAGGGCCATTCGATTAATAAAGTTACGCCAGGCAACGTGCCGCTACACAACTTAAAGTTATTCGTTTGCTCACTTAAATACCGGCATCGTGCCACTTCATCTTACGGCTCAATTCCGTTTCTCAACTGATAAAATTTGAGTATCTGGCAATATTGCCTAAGCCATCCGCGGGACCAGCCGCTCCAAAATCTGGTAAGTCTTCTCCCTTCGTTTTCTCTCTCCGGTTCGACCCCGAACACAACACGATGTTTGCAATTTCAAACAGATTCTTATTTAAAAATAAAAATAAAATTTCCAGCCAGAACACAAATAATCAGGACAATCAAACTAAACATCAATGAGGATAGCGTGATAATGAACGAGGAGATACACCAAGGGATATTCGTGGCGAACTCCATCGCACCAGCGAAGGACATCGCACACATACGGATACTAAACACAATATTTAGAATTTTCACGAGTTGGTAGCATTGTTTGACGACCAAAGAAAATGTGATATTTTTCTTGCTAGGTTTTATTGTGGAAAAAAAATAAGTGCTAATAGTAATTACGTTTCAAAGGCTACTTTAAAATGTTTCGTTATGTCAGCAAAACCTTTAAATTTAATTACTTAAAATTGGAAGAAAGCCTCACAGTTTCTAAAAAATCATTTAAGTTCAGAAATTTGTGCATACGACTATCGTTGAAATGAGTGGTAATATGGCAACGAAGAGCCAAATTAAATGTGTGCATAAAACCACAGGAAAAATATCTAAAAAATCTATGGATTGACAAGTGCCATGTCCCATGCCTCGTCGCACAGACGAAATCTGAGTCGTCTCAACGGCTACGAGGCATGGGAACTGATGACCACAGATAACTGCAAATAATTTTCGTGTAATTTTGTAAATAAAAATAATTTTAGTTGCAATCAAAAATTCATGGCGAGTGATTTACTTTAAAAGCTTGGATGATCGTGAACGATGGGCAACATCATTTTGTTTAGAGTGTTTCTTTGAGGGTTTTTTCTATGTTGTGTTTTGGTGGACTATTCGAGAATCAATTGATGTGATTGCGGTTATCGTGCATCGACAAACGACTTATCTTAGTTTCAACAACTAAGATAAGCTTCTCTTCGACCTTGTGTTTTGGTGGACTATTCGAGAATCAATTGATGTGATTGCTGTTATCGTGCATCGACATACGACTTATCTTAGTTGCAACAACTATCTGTTACATATCAGAAAACCCGATATGTAACACAAACCATAAATGATATTGTGAATTATTAGAAATAATTAGCGGGCCAAATTAACAGCAGGGTCACTTTAACACCATCTCCTCTATTTATATCATGCTAAATCTTGAAAATTATCTTTCATTTTTCGAAAACAAAATATAAAATTTCGTGCACTAAAACGTAGAAAGTGCGCCGGGCACCAAAACTATCGGCACCGCCATTCGTCATGGCTGAGGTAGGGTGGGCCGACAGCGCAACTCCACCGCTTCTTGGTCTTTCACGGGAAAATAGTCCCATTTTTTGTGTACCTGGAGTAAGCCGAAACGAAATTTTTGTTGTACAGGCCATGGGTTTATGGTCTGAATTTCGAGCAAGAACCCCTCACAACAGCGTGTCGCTTTCACTCGATTTTCAGCCACCAATCCGGACGTAGGAGGAATCGGCTCACTCTTTCCTGAACCTTCCTTTCCTTCGGTTATTTTGACTTTTTCAAGTCGAAATATTCACTCTAAGGCCTCCGTTCACAACAAAATCGCGCCCAACGTGGGGCTAGCCACATCTACGCTTGTGTTGTGCCCAGCACCCTACCGGTACTCAAATTCCATGTTTGGATTTACTCTCGATCACCAATTACCGGTAGGTTGGCGTGCAATTTGTTAACAGAATGAAAAAGCACAAACAACCGCACACAGCTTGCAGGTTGTAAACAATCGTAAAAAACGTAAACAACTGCATTAGCTCGTTCTGTCGGCAACCTGCTGGAAATTACCAGTGTCAACACATTGTGTATCAAATTCATAGCATTTAATTAGTCATAAGTAAATTTCGGAGTTCCGTCTCAGGTCTTAGCGCCGGCATGCATTACGGAAGCGAAATTGCAACTCTAGCTAAACAATCGACTGTTCGGCTAGAGTTCCCAAAAAAAAAAAAAGTGCGACCCGGTTAAGGTTTGGATTGAATTTCAAAGTTAACCGAGTGTTGTGCCCAGCTCCAAATCAGCATCCGGCTGATTGAAACATTTATTTTGTTTTCCTATCGCACTAACTAAAATAAGCCATATGCCAGTCGTTCAAGATGTTCTGCTATTGCGCGAGCATAATAATGACTCAGCCATATCAGAGTAAGTAAATACTCGGCCTGGCCTGTAGTACTGTGACGTCGTGTTACTCGAATTTCAGGGGATTTCAAATGTTTTGCTTTTCGAGTGACACGGCGGAATATGTGCTACTGGCCAAAACAGATACAATACAGATACATAAACAGATACAATACATCAAAATCCCATTGATTCCGTGTAAAAATTTAAGCAAAAAACCTAAGAAAATACCATACAAACAAATGTCAGAGAGCAGATCAACATTAAGGGGCCAAGTAGATGTTGAATGGTTGCGTTATTGTTTTGGTTTTTTGCATACAATGTGCAATGGCACTTTTCTTTTCCGCAATGTTTGCAACCCACAAATGGGCGCATTGCACTCAACGTGTTTGCACTATTTGTGGGTCGACAGAAAAGTGCCGATCGTTTCGCTAGCGATTTTTTCGCTTGAATCGACGAGTTGAACGACTGGCACATTTAGAATTAAGATAATTTGCATATTTTTAGTATTTAAGGTATTGAATGTGATTTCTCGGCCTCAGTCTTTTTTTCGAAATTTAAGAACGTCAGAATAGAAGTTTACGTTAAACCTACGCAAGTTTCTCTTTGATCGCCTTTAGATACGCAGGTAAACATTCCACAGTGGACATATTAATAGTCGTTTCTCTTTTCAGCTAAAAAAAAACTCTCGAGGTAATTTGCGTCTCCATTGGGGATGCTTATGTCTCTCTTTTCGGTTCCAACTGCGGCGTTCTTACGAATGCCGGAACCAGCATAAACAAATCTTCGTTTTTATTCGACTGTAGTGGATACTGCAGTCTCAACATCTGTATCAAGTGACGTGCCCACAAAAATTAAATTAAAGAAGAAGTAGAAAGAAGAAAAATTGAAATGTCAAAGGAATGTGAAAAGAAGGTCTGATTATCGAGCAATAACCCCCCCACAACTGCCGTAGCTAGTCCCGGCCACCAGCAAGCGTGTCGCTTCCGCTCGATTTTCAGCCAGCAATTCGGCGTAGGATGAATTGGCCCACTCTTTCTTGAACCTTGCTTTCCCTCTAATATTTTGACTTGTTCAAGTCGAAATATTCACTCCAAGGCCTCCGTTTACAACAATTAATTGAAAGTTTGGTCCAGTAAGTATCCAGCCAATTAATTCCTTTTACCTTTTCAGCCAAAAATCTCAAAGGTAATTTGCGTCTCTTTCCGAGGCGCTTATACCTTCTTTCCTCGGTTCTTACTGCGGCGTTCTCACGAATGCCCGAACCACTTTTCAGCTGAAATTACTAAAATTCTTCCGTACCTTTTATTCAATTTTCTGACTGTAATATCCAGGGGATATTCCAGTCTCAACACTTGGTACACAAAGCGTAACTCATCAACACGCGCGAGTTCAGAAAAATTCCATGCAAAAAGTTGATGGGCAAAAGGATTAAATTTCGTCGTTCTGCGACAGAATTTTCGCCTGAACGGCAACAACAATCCAAGCTTTTCTGATATTTCCACAGCAAACCATCGCATCGGTCTTGCATGGAGGCAATGTGGAACTGACCTATTGACGAACCGTTTTGGCAACCTTCAGGCGCCAACTCGGTTCCATTGGAAAGGGAAACATTGTCTGTATGCGGGATTGATGTGATGTAAGTTGGGTCAGACTTTGTTTTCTTGACCCATTCCACTTTTGCTTCGTGAGTACCCAATTGAGAGCTGGGCATGCCTTGTCTTGGCGGGCATGCCTTGTCTTGGCGGGCATGCCTTGTCTTGGCGGGCATGCCTTGTCTTGGCGGGCATGCCTTGTCTTGGCGGGCATGCCTTGTCTTGGCGGGCATGCCTTGTCTTGGCGGGCATGCCTTGTCTTGGCGGGCATGCCTTGTCTTGGCGGGCATGTCGTCAGACAATTGGGAGTAATACTTGCGAAGCATTAGTGAGTTTGGTGATTGAAAATTTCGTCGAAATTTAGGAAAAGTCCCCTACTTCCTTATCCTATCCTTTTAGAGTTCCTTTTAACGTAAATAATTTTTTTCATTTTTGTTTGGTGGTTTTTCTGGAGCAGGTGGTAAGTCGTTTTTTTTATTTTGCTGCATTTAAAGCATTCATTCAAGTGATTCAACGAGAGTTCAACATCCGCTGAACCAAGGTTGACGGTATGAATGAAATTTTTCGGATAGCTGATCATCGAACGATCGATTCGTAATCATTGTCGTCGTCGATGTGATGGCGATTGATGCTGAGGGAAACAATCCGAAAACCATTGTAACCAGTTGTCGCCGGTACTGGCCATTTTGCGGAAAATTTTATTCTGTTGATACGCCACGATTTCAAGTTGCGATGTTAAGGGGTACTAGGAAAAAATGTTGGTTCCAGAAACTAGCCAATCGAAGGATTTTAGCTTGCCAATCCGGATTACTTTGTCACGTTATACCACGCTAAGACAAAATCACGAGCCGATTGTCGCGAAGACCATCGAGATGACTTAGTATTGTCAAATTAAGTATGTCAAAAAAAACGGTGCAAATCAGCCCAAACTTATTGTGTATTTTAGCTTAAGCATACTTTGAGCTTAGAACGCGAGGACTCCTGAACGAATTACGTACGAGGTTGTAGAGAAGAAGGCACTGTTGTACCTTGGATCCTTCCCAGAGTAGCATTGCGTCACCACGGTAGCATTCGTTTCCTCTTTCCTATTTTTAATTACATTCGCGTCTATCATTCGTTTCATTTTTCCTATTTTAAATTACATTTGCGTCTATCCGACAATAAAATATCAAAATATCTGTTCCGCGTTGTAAATAAGCATGCGACGAAGAGTTAATGTTTATTTACAACGCATCGGCCTCTAAACGTAATGACCTTCTTGCGCGAATTGCGAGTCGGCATACCACCGGTCAGCAATACCTATGGAATGCCGGCTTGAAATTCTTGCAATGCTGCCGGATGACGCAATGACCAGAAATGCAATGGGCTCATAATGCTTTGACCTAATATTTACCGGCATACCAAAACAAGGTCAGCATTATGGGTCGAATGCATTTGTAAATTATATAAGTGTGTCGCGACCTGATCTAGAAGTCAGTATTTTTCTTAAATTGTACAAACGTGTCAGACCTTTTGAGGTCAGTAATTTTTCTAAAACTGTAAAAACGTGTCAGACTTCTTGAAATAAAAAACAATCACGCAGAAAACAAAAGGTAATTTTAATTTGAAAACATTTTTCCCGACTAACCAGCGTCCCTTCGGGCGCCCCGCTACCCAGCGTCGAAAGATGCTAGTCATACCCCCTTTCAGATTCGATGATCCAGCGTTGTTAGAATAGTATTATTTCGGGTACCCCAAGTTGGTACATCATATTTGGCGCAGCCGGTTCTAACTCGTTAATATATATATTAACGAGTAAACTCTACACTAATTAACACCATTATTTGGCAGTAGCATCAGCAATGCACATTGCAATCATTGAATTCTTGTTCATTGAACATTGAATTTTTCTTTTTCTTTAAATTCATTTACGACTTGGTAATAAACCGGTGTAAAGAATTTTACTATTTTTCGAAATTCTTGATCGTGTGGAAATCGATCAACTTTATTGCAAAATGCAAATGAAACTCATCGAACTTTCTTGGTTTTTTTTTTCTCACTTGCTATTAGTGAACAACTCAGATGATGTAGGCCGAATTCTTTATTGCCGAACAAACCTTACATTTGGTTGCCTCAATTAAACTTAACGTTTCATATAAACATACAGCATTTTTTATTTTTTTTAATTTTTTGTTGTTGTTTCATTCAATATTTGTTTACAACTGATTGATATCATAAGCGTTATGGTATTTACAGTCGGAAACTTTTTATTTTTGTTTGGCTATTAGGGTAACGTACCTATTCGAATGTTTTCTTTTCTTTTTCTCTCCAGTTTTTCTTACCCGTCAAGTTCAAATATTGGGTTTCATGTTTAGGTTGTCCGACAATTTCATTAGGGGCTAGGAAACTTTAGATATAATATATATTTTTATACAATTGTTTTATCTTTTTCTTTGTCACTTTATATCTCTGGGGTCTCTTAATTTCTCTATGAAATAATATCAGAATTTGTGAAACATGGTTCGTCCGAAAATTTATTTTTAGAATTATGAATAACCAGCTAAAGAAGACGATCGATGAGAACCCTAAAAGTGGACCAAAGCCGCTCACCATAGACGAGTATAAGAAGCGACAGAAGACCAGAAAGATAGAAAAAGAGAAAGTTGAAGCTGTACTGGACATATACAATGTGCAGTGTGATGCGCTGAATTGATCAACCAATAGCACGCCACAGTGCATATCGACGCCATCGCTATAAACTCGGTTTGAAGTCAACACGCCCATCCAGCACTGAGACCTTATGTACCTTATGTACATGAAGTGCACTAGCTCGCCGTGCACTCGTGTGACCATGAATAAGCATGACAAGTGGTCAACATTAAGTATGACACAACCGGCGTCAAGCATAAATTATTGGGTCATGAATTTGACCCAGTGATTTTGGTTACAATATCTAGAACGATACTTTGTTGACAAATTTATGAAGTCATACGTAAAGTCAATCGTTCTGGATATCGCGATGAGTAATTAATGAGACTAGTGATGTTAGTGTGTTTGTGCACTGTAATGTTTAGCATGTAAGTAGATTTAGTATTTAAGACTTGATTTTTGGAAAATAAAAAGACAGTTGAATTTAGAACGTCATTCTGTCCATTTCACTATCACAGTACTGAGTTAGGCTTTATTGCACCTCGTACTGTTGATATCATCATCAAAAGAAGATAAAGAAGATATTACGAGAAACATATACATAAATAACGGCGATCCAACACATGGCGATCCTGCCAGGAATAGGCTAATACAAATACAGAAAGGAAAAGGAAAAGGTCCAGAAGAGGTCGGAAAGAAAAAATTCGGAAGACACGTTGCGAAATATACAGCCAAATCAACTTCACGACGAATTACATTAAGAAGCAAGAATTGTTAGCTAACCTTAAGAAACTATCTTATAACGATAAGGACTTTGAAAAAAAGAATAATAAGAATAATAATAAAAATAATAATTAATAAATAACTCGTTTTTCTGGGGTATGGCAGAAGAGTCTGAGATTTTATACTTAAAAGATTTACTGGCGCAAGCGGAAAAGGATAAGAAAGAACAAGAGCGTGAGGTGGAAAGCTTCAACCAGCTATTATTGGGAGAAATAAGGAAATTTGCGTCGAAAGAAGTGTACAACCTTATTTTTACTCAGATCTCGTCTAGGTGGGGTCAATTAATACGGTTGGAAACCACAGATGCCATATTATTCAAATTTCTGGAAGTTATAAACGAGACAAATAACAAATCATCATAGCAAGAGAGAGAATCTAGACAAAAGATAAGGAATAAAGACAGGGCTTGTGACGAGCCGTCCTGGCAGCACCGCCGCACCGATCGTGCAGTGCGTAAGTCGATAACGCGACACTAGCGCCAGAAGTGCATACAGCGGTCAAAAAAGTAACCTGCGAGCGAGGAGACGAGTACTCAGTCTCTTTCCATACCGAACAGCCGATGCGAACAGACGTGGATCCAACACCAAACCACCGCCGCGAGCAGACGTGCGAGCCGAAAAAGAAGAACACAGCCAAAAAGGGACGCCAACTTCCAGCACCGAGCGATTTCGGACAAAAAAAAAAAAGGGGGAAAAGAAAGTTTTTTTTGCAAGTGCGCGATAGTAATTCGTAGTGTCAGTTCATCGCCAGCTAAAATCAACCCAACAGGATATTCAGGAAAAAAAAAGCAAGGGACCGGCGATAGGATGGATCAGGAGTACACAGCCTAACCCAGCGACTATATTTAATTCGAACTTTTCGGCAGCCGAGAGCGAGCCGTTATTTCACTGGATCCAGAAAGCCTCGAACCGCCCCTACTGGAACTTAGTGAAAAATACGAGACCGTTCCACAGATTATACCTCAGCTATGACATATTTTGGTACCACGGCTGTGATATCACCAGAAATGATCACGAGATATACTTCCCTAAATTCTGCCATTTTTACAGCGCAACGATCCAAGCACGGTGGAAATGCCTCGGCCCTCCTACTAAATATTGTAACACATCTTGAGACTAGCATCGTATTTTTTTTGTTTTTTTGCTTGCACCGAGGTTCGCATCCCTTCATCCCTTTTTATAGACAACATCAGAGGACCCGTCCTTTGGGTCTGCGCACCGCTGACAAGTTTGGGGAGTAGGGAGTATTTATTGAGACGGACGAACGGAAATTACCAACGTGTACCTCGATTCAACTGGTCGGCAAAATCTTGTTTAATGTCGCGGTATTCTTATCACTAACGCCCTGGACGCCACCAAAGCCATCAAGGTGGGATTTAGAGCTTGCACAAGCACACACCGAAGGAGCAGGTCCCCAGTTCCGATCGGATCAAGCTCAATGAAATTGCCAAATGGTTTTCCTTTTTTTAGAAAAATCGTTGGCAGTAGCATGGCCTTGGTCAGGCCGCAACAGCATCGCTTCCATACGCCTCTCGGTACGATTGAGCCATAGTCATCCGCCCCAGACGGATCGACTCTTTCGTTCTTGACAAAATAACACCGACACATGGGTGTGTTTTCATGCCGGATCGCCCGTCGGGTGATCTCATCTAAACGTTCCTTCCCACAAATCCTATTTCCTTTCCACTCTTGTCCACCACCCTATTTTTATATCTGGCCCCCGTACCTTGATCCTTTCCAGCCCGCCGACATATAGAATGGGAGTTCTCAAACCCATTCGTCGGCCCCACGAGCATAATTAATTCAGTTCACGGAAAGAAACGACACATCCACCCCATCCGACGAGCTAGCACGTGCTTTTATGCTAGATGCTCAGTCGTTTCAGTGGCCATCCGTGAGACTAATGTTGTCCAATGACAACATAGTCAACGAAGAACATATGAAAGTTGTCCTTCATTTTGACGAAGAAATGACGATTTCTTCCGATAAATGGAGGATGACTTTCAGTCCGCCAGGCTTTACGTCCAAATTTAAGACCAAAAGGCCTAGCCTTTCGGACGTTCTGCGGACATATTCGTTACAGGCTCTGAAAGATTGCAGGGAACAATTACAGCAAGCAATAGTCGATAGTGAAGAATGGGATGTAAAAATCCGGAATTTATCGGAAACAATAGAAAAAATTTTAGAGCAAAAGCGACAGTTGGAGCAGAAGCTTCAGATACAGAGTAGCATTCAGAAGGTGAGTGAAGGAAACAAAAACGTAACAACGCCCGCACAGGAGGTGTTAATCCAGGAGATCAAGGATCTTCGAACACGACTAAGGAAGGGCCGTGTAAGGAGATTACGAAGGAGATCCAATCGAGTGACAAAAGTAGGGAGCAATCAACCATTGACATGTCGGTTTATGAAGCAATTGGGAAGAAGGTGGCCCGACTGGTACCAATTTTCAATGGTGCACGGACACCAGATTTTTACTTTGTATAGGTTTCAAGTTTTTTGGGCAAAAATTTAAGCGGGAAACGGAAAACGGAAAGATGAATTTCTATCAGAACCCTTCGTTCGATCAAGTGAGGTAAAGGCCTATTGTGACAAAATTTAGTAAACTGGTGTAATATCTCTTTATCTCTAGAAATCCCAGAGGACCGTTCCTAAGCCCAGACACATTTCACATTACATTATTTGGATTTAACAAATCTGTTTTCGTACGAATTAAAGAAAATGAATTTAAATTGTAAAATAAAGAAAAAGAAAAGTTTTTTTTTTTTTTTGTATGTTTTTTTTTTTTTTTTGTTTAGTTCTTTTCTTTTATTAATTAAATTATCAACCAGAGTAATTAATTAAGATGTCCGGAATGGAATCTGTTGTCGTCATATGATGTGTGGGGATGATGTTGACTGTTGTTGCTAGTTGTTGCGTTGATGGATCCGGGGTTGAAGTCCTCGGGTATGGAGATAGGCATGGTGACGTGATTACAGATGAAACGGGCGACGGTACAACGGATGACGAAGTTGAGGATGACGTAGCTGGTGAGCATGATGACGATTGTTGTTGTTGTTGATGATGTTGTTGTTGTTGCTGCTGCTGCTGCGGTTGCGGATGGTGTGGTTGTGGCGATAATATTGTTGCTGTTGTTAACCACGTTGAATCGCATGTGCAAAGTTGTAGTTGGAATCACAGGGGCGTGGTAGACTCCATTAGCATAGAGCAAACCTGGAGGCGGTTGCATTTGTATTTGCTGCTGGTGCTGTGATCGTGTTTGTTGATTTGATTGTTGCTGTGACGTCTGTGATTTTTGATGCTGGTGGTGTGTTGACTGCGTTTGTTGCTGGTGTTGATGTTGTGCTGTTTGCTGTTTCTGTTGTTCTCGGTACAAAACTTGGACAGCGAGCGATTGAATCAACAGGAGCATCTGTCTTCGTTCGTGACCCATTAGACATACTGTCGAAATTTCGACAGCTTTGCGTAAATGCATCAGGTACTGATATTATAGAGGCTCCTCGTCGACACCCCAGAAATGATTTCGTAGATATGCCTCGAGTTTGACCGTTTGCGTTGTAATGTCCGGAAAGTCAATGAAAAATCTGGAGCACATATAACGTTCCAGTGTCTTGATTTTCTCAATAACGACCGGCTGATAATTTCTGGCTAACAAATTACAATACTTGAGGAGACCACCACCCCGAATTTCTTCCGGCTGTCGCGTTGAGATCAATTTCTTTTATAAGTGATACAGAGCTTCTTGGAAATCACCGTAGACCGATTCACCAACGACCGTTGGATATAACTTCTCGGAAATCGGCAATGCCGAACAGTCGTAAAATGATAAGAGCGAGTCTAAAACGATTTGAAATGAATCGACGCTGAATTCGAATTGTCGACGCATCGTATCGACAAATTTCAACTCGACATTCTTGTGACCCGGCGTTTTCGCCAAAACCCCTGTTGACTCCCGTTGAAGTCATTTTTTTCTTCTTTTTGTTTAACAAATAAGTCCCAATTGAAAAAGCACTCGTAAAATATTCGAGAAGGTCCCGAAAAATTCTCACTATTTTTTTTTTGAAATGTGAAAATTGCACGGCAACCGAAAACAACTAAACGGAACAACGAAAAATGCACCGAATTTTAAGGTTAGACGGCTTTTCAAGTCGCGCACAATCTCCGTGAAAAGCTTAAGTACATGACCGCGAATCAAACAGCGGTAGTACGTCGACAGGTGAATAGAGCGGTGTTCGAGTAGAATGCTGATTCCAAAAAAAAAGACATGTTCTTTTGCATAAATTACGCGTTACTCCCTTCTACTTATGGCGAGAAAACATCCGTCGCGTTCGCTACACGCGGACGCCTAACGGCGGCGTGTACCGCTATTCGTGCCCTTTACCATCCGTGGGCAAGACGCCACGAATTTTAATCTTAGGCAGGTATTTATATCGCAAGTCAACTAACCTTGTGCCGTGAATTCCTTCTTCAGTGGTTTTCCGGTTGTCTCCACGCACTCGCGTAACTACTTCGCCCTTAAAAAAAATAACGTTGAGGTTGCGAGCCGAAAAAGAACGTTTGAAACGACCTCGCTCAGGCCATACCCAACACAGCGGCAACTACATGATTTAATCTGCCAAAATCTACAGCTTCCCGTGGAGGTTAGTGCGCGTAAAGTGGACAAGTCCACGAGTCGAAGTGACAAACTCACCCCATCCGACGAGCTACGCACGTGCTCTTATGCTAGCTGCTCCGTCACTTCAATAGCCGCTCGTGGGACTTATGTCGTCCAATGACGACATAATCAGCGAAAACATAGGAAAGTTATCCTTCATTTTGACGAAGAAATGACGATTTCTTCCGACAGAATGACTTTCCGTCCGCCAGGTTCGCGTCCAAATTAAAGACAGGGGGCCAGGTCTTTCGGATGTTCTGCGGACATATTCGTTACAGAAATGGCGCCCAACGTGGGGCCTAAGTTTTGATTGCTAAACTGATACTTAGCAAGACGGCATTCCTATACGGACTTCACGCCAGCCAAAACTTATTGCAGGCTATCTTATGCGTTCGTCACATCAGTCTGATGTGACCGCAATTTTTCTAAGTGTTTTTATACACAAAAATATAAATTTTACAAGTCCTCACATTTTTTCTTTGTCCTATTTTCGCCTATACGGCAATGAGGCAAAAATATTTCAATTTTTTTAAAGTGTTTATAAATTAGACAAAACCCTCCCGAACATTTGAGATGAGATACCTTGGATGCCCAGCTCAGAATCAGGGAGGTTTGATTGTGCGCCAAAGGAGGGCGCATTTGAGATGAGATACCTTGGATGCCCAGCTCAGAATCAGGGAGGTTTGATTGTGCGCCAAAGGAGGGCGTATTAGCACCAAAGGTTCGATTGTGCACCGAAGGAGGGTGTATTAGCACCAAAGTTTGATTGTGCACCGAAGGAGGGTGTATTAGCACTGACCCTGATCAAACCCTTGATTTGGGCAGCTTCTAGATATTTGACGCTGTAGAAGTTGCTCTTAGGGCACCAAGAGTGTGGTATAAGGAGGCGAAGTCGATCATTTCGCCTCTCTGTGCCACCACCCATCGGAACTTTTGGGCTTCTGTGACTTGTCATCTGCTCAGCAGTAAGGCACATCTTCCAGAGGCCGAAAAGTTAGACCAGCATGATGCCACCTATGTCAGGTGTTGTTGATTATAACTCCCAATTTTCACCCTCCCACTTTTAGCCTTAAGACTTCGCTTAAGAAGGATACACTTCTTAAGACTTAGCTTAAGACAGAAAAATAACTCAACTTAGCTTAAGACACAAGAATAATTCAATAAATAGCTTAGAACTTGGAACTCTAAGCTAAGTTTAGCATAAGAATCCAAATTAGGTATTGTTTTTAAATCATTAGGGAGAAATAAACTCGAATTTTTTCTTCCTTTCGAACTTTTTGTCAAACATTTTTTTCGTCGAAAACTTCGTTTTGGCGAAAGTTTTTCGAACTTTTTTTCAAAACATTTTTTTTTCGAGAACTTCGTTTTGGCGAAGATTTTTCGAAACTTTTTTCAAAACATTTTTTTTTTTTTGTTTTTTCGAGAACTTTGTTTCGGCGAAGATTTTTTCGAAACTTTTTTCAAAACATTTTTTTTTTTAGAACTTCGTTTCGGCGAAGATTTTTCCGAAACTTTTTTCAAAACATTTTTTTTCGAGAACTTCGTTTCGGCGAAGATTTTTCGAAACTTTTTTCAAAACATTTTTTTTCGAGAACTTCGTTTTGGCGAAGATTTTTCGAAACTTTTTTCAAAACATTTTTTTTTCGAGAACTTCGTTTTGGCGAAGATTTTTCGAAACTTTTTTCAAGACATTTTTTTTCGAGAACTTCGTTTTGGCGAAGATTTTTCGAAACCTTTTTTCAAAAAAACATTTTTTTTTTCGAGAACTTCGTTTTGGCGAAGATTCTTCGAAACTTTTTTCAAAACATTTTTTTTCGAGAACTTCGTTTTGGCGAAGATTTTTCGAAACTTTTTTCAAAAAAACATTTTTTTTTTTCGAGAACTTCGTTTTGGCGAAGATTTTTCGAAACTTTTTTCAAAACATTTTTTTTTTCGAGAACTTCGTTTTAACGAAGATTTTTCGAAACTTTTTTCAAAACATTTTTTTTTCGAGAACTTCGTTTTGGCGAAGATTTGTCGAAACTTTTTTCAAAACATTTTTTTTCGAGAACTTCGTTTTGGCGAAGATTTTTCGAAACTTTTTTCAAAACATTTTTTTTCGAGAACTTCGTTTTGGCGAAGATTTTTCGAAACTTTTTTCAAAACATTTTTTTTTCGAGAACTTCGTTTTGGCGAAGATTTTTCGAAACTTTTTTCAAGACATTTTTTTTCGAGAACTTCGTTTTGGCGAAGATTTTTCGAAACCTTTTTTCAAAAAAACATTTTTTTTTTTCGAGAACTTCGTTTTGGCGAAGATTTTTTCGAAACTTTTTTCAAGACAATTTTTTCGAAAACTTCGTTTTGGCGAATGCTTTTCGAACCTTTGGACAAATGAAATTTTTCTTGTTCGAAAACTTCGTTTTGGCGTAGATTTTTCGAACTTTTTCTACAAACATTTTTTTTGCGAAAACTTCGTTTTGGCGAAGGTTTTTCGAACTTTTTTTTCTACAAACAATTTTTTTTTCAAAGACTTCGTTGTGGCACAAAGTCTTTCGAACTTTTTTTAACAAACAATTTTTTTTCTCGAGAACTTCGTCTTGGTGAAGATTTTCCGAACTCTTCACAAGCATTTCTTTAACCTAGTTTTTCGCGAACCTTTTACAAGGTTTTGGTAAGCATATTTTTTTCTAACATCGTTCATGCCGAACTCTCCCGAAAGTGCGGCAAACCTGTCCTCTTAAACAAATGAAAAAAAAAAAAAAAAAACCGCTTTAAGCGAACAATTTTCAAAGCATCGGCGAAATTATTCGTTTTTTTTTTCATTTTTGTCGTTTCTCCCTTTTCCGACCACAGTGGAAGTAAGTTTTATCTCTGTCCCTCGAATTGTCAAACGTTACGAACCAACTTGACTGACATTCTGGTGGATGTAACCAAGTACGCAGTTTTGAGTGGTCGTATGTTTAACTAATTTTTTTTCCTTTCTCCCCTGTTTTCTCGATAGAGTCGCGCGATGGATCCACGAAAGTGGAAACGTTTACAGGCGAATGGGCGAGTGGGGCATCAAGGGCGAAATGCACGCCGATCGCCAGAAAGGCGCAAAACGCCACCGCCACCACTGGTACAATGGGTAAAACCACGGCCCACCCCTAAAAGGAGACCAGTGGTCTTATACCAAGAGGAAATACCGTCCAGCAGCAAGGTGGTCTACCCACTGGGGCAGCCCCAAGAAGTGTGGCATAGCGAGGCCGACCCGAAATTCAGACTAACAGCGAAATACACACTCAGTGACCCTGTAGTAAACCAGCACATCAGGAAGAAGGTGAAAGGCACTAACGAGAATCGTTCAAGGCCCGGCCCACCGGTGATATCATCAACGAAGCTGCCCAGCCCGCTAACAGGTGTGGAAGTAGCAGGCGCATTAATAAGGCCGAAGCCAGACCCTGTCCAAGTAAGCAATAAGGTCTCAGGCATTAATACCACAAAGGTTCCGGAACGCGATCCTATTACGACATCAGGCCCCAAACGACAGAAGCGTACCATCATTGTCATAGACAGTGTAACCGACTGCAAAGTCGTTAGTGCCGACATCAACAACTGCCTGAAATGGCACTGGGATACATTGGGTTTGGACACCCAAGTCGTGAAAGAAACTGGGGTAAAGAAATTGTCGTCCGTTGTATTGGTGGCAGACAGAGGGCCTGTCTACATATATGACCTGTTACGTGCACCGGAACTGGCAACGGAACCTTCCTTTAGAAACCTGATTGAGTCTAAGTCAATATTGAAACTAGTGCTAGACATTAATAACGACATTAATACGGACCTGACGCTCTGTCAAGAGTATTCGTTGATGAGCTGTCGGCCACATCCTCTAAGGTGTCCCCCGAAGTGGATTTGGAATCGCCATTATTCAACTCAGCGGAATACCAAACGCTTGTAAAATCCATATCTGACAATCCCTCCCAATTCGCTAACGCTAGAGTAGCAGGTGATTTAGTCTATAAATTTCACCCAACAGCCAAGGATAACGACCTGATAGGCGGCACGCCATGGAAATTATGGGTCCCTCATGAAATGACCTTAAATTTGATCAAAGATGCTCATGACCCTCCTATGGCCGCGCATGGGGGCGTAAATAAGACACTCGAGCGTTTGCGCGAACGATATTACTGGCCATTAATGGCACAACAAGTTAAGCTATATATTCAAAAGTGCGATACGTGCAAAGAGACGAAAGCACCAAATATAGCTTTGAGACCGCTCATGAAAGCCCAAATAACGCCCGAACGAGCCTGGCAGCGCATATACATTGATCTGATGGGTCCTTACCCACGCTCAAAGAAAGGAAACACCGTCATACTCATAATTCTGGATCAGTTTTCTAAGTATGTGCTCCTTAAACCGCTACGCAGCGCTACTACCTCAGTTATCACCTCTTACGTCGAGTCAGAATTATTCCATGTGTATGGAGTACCAGAGTATATAGTATCTGATAATGGCGTGCAGTTCACCTCTAAAGAGTTCGCAGCCTTGCTAAAAAAATACCAGGTGACCCATACCCGCACGGCTGTCTACTCGCCACAAGCGAATGCGTCCGAGAGAGTTAACCGATCCATTCTATCTGCAATCAGGTCATACTTAGGAGAAAGCCACAAGGAATGGGACGTACACCTAAGTGAAGTCGCGTGCGCCTTGCGTACAGCCGTCCACAGTGCTACTGGGTACTCTCCGTACTATCTGAATTTTGGCGAAAATATGATTTGCCATGGATCCGCATACCCATTATTAAGGAATCTTCAAAACTTAGAATGTGTAGCCAGAACAGACCATATGCAGGCAATTCGCGCTG
Organism: Beris morrisii; assembly: GCA_951812415.1. Lineage (NCBI taxonomy): Eukaryota > Metazoa > Arthropoda > Insecta > Diptera > Stratiomyidae > Beris > Beris morrisii. The sequence continues at coordinate 54,540,019 of OX638310.1, read as the reverse complement.
TGGTGAAAACCAAACTGGAAGCCACTCATCGCAAATACGCCTCGAAATATAACCTAAAGGCTCGCGAAGTTAATTTTTGGCCTGGTCAAGAAGTTTACCGAAGAAACTTCGTATTAAGCGACGCTGCAAAAAACTTTAATGCAAAATTGGCACGGAAATTTATCAAATGCCGCATTATACGAAAAATTGGTAAATCACTGTACGAAATCGAGAATTTACAAGGAAAATCTGTAGGGACCTATCACGCCAAGGACTTGAGGCAAGGAGCTCCCTAACAGATAGCCTAGTCAAGTCAGACTAGTACAAAGCGGGCAAAGCAATGGGTAACAATATAAAGATAAGGGATTGTCCTATGCCTCCTTTGAAGAGAGCAAAGTCGATCACCTTACTACACATAATCAGTTCAACCTAAAGATTTTGAGACTCATTATGGAGCATATTAATTAAGCACATAGATTCGGAGTACTGTTGTCATTTGCAAAGCCATCAGATTGTGATTGGTTTTGCACATGCTCTCCCGTTGTAATGTAAACTCGCGCAGAGAGAAGGAGGATGCTCACATTTTCTCTAGTCACTATACATCGAGCATTGTCCTTCGGCAGTTAGTTCAGCTTACCATAAATGATTAAACAAGACGCTTTTGTTTTTTTTTTGAATTGTTTCTTTATTCCTTTCACTATTGAAACACGACACTTTGAATTATGAGTTTGTGTAATAGTAACGATTAGTTAATACAGTAATGAATTACTAGATTTAGCCTCGATGAATCCATACATGAAAGCCTGCAAGAAGAGAAGAGAGTCGGATTGAATTTACGTATTAGTACGGCAGATAAACGCCTCTTCTTCCAGTCTATCAGTAAGATTGTTTAAACTGTTTTGCTTTCTTTCTTTTCGCTCCGATTGTTATTGAATTATGTAAATTTGGTTGAAAAGATGGTAAACAAACCACACAAAAAAAAAAAAAAAAAAAAAAAAAAAAAAAAAAAAAAAAAAAAAAAAAAAAAAAAAAAAAAAAAAAAAAAAAAAAAAAAAAATTTTTATTATTTATCCGGCCCGACGGATCAAAAAAAAAAAAAACATTTTTCTTGGAAAAGAGGCATAATGCCCATTAAAGAGGGTAAAGATCAAGCAGTAAAACCCCAATAGAAAAAAAAAAAAAAAAAAAAAAAAAAAAAAAAATCAATCCGGATCGACGGATCAAAAAAAAATTTTTTTATGACTGCAGCGAGGGAACCACACCGTGACGGCAGCGAGGGATCCCCCTAACAATACGGACGCCTCTTTTTTTCTGTCTCCTGCGCGTCGAGCAGGTCTAGCGCAGGATTCGGCCTGTGTGACGAGCCGTCCTGGTAGCACCGCAACGATCATGCAGTGCAAATGACGGCAATACCGACGCAACCCCAGCGCCAGATCTGACGACAGCGGCAAAAAGAAAGAAGTTGAAGAAGCGAGACGAAGACTCGTTCTCTTTTACCAACGAGACGCCGACCCGAACAGACGTGCCTTTTGGGAGGAACCGATCGACCGAAAGAAGACAGACGCCCGTGCGTGCAGCACCGTCTAACGGCCAGCCAAAAGGGTTCGAGTGTATTTTTTTCAAGTGCGCGGTCAGTGCGAGTGTGACAAATAACTTAAAGAAAATTGAAAGCGTTTCCGTGGTGGCGAATAGTGGCGGCGGAATCACTGCATAACCGGAGGAAAAAAAAAAAAAAATTGGTAAGCATGCAAGATATTCATACATATTTAATATGCGGCCAGGCACGCCTAACGGGATGCGACCGCCGTTAGCTCGCGTTTTTTTCGGCCGAGATGAAAATGTCAAACGTCCTTCGCGAAGTGTTCGCTGTGGTGGGGGGCAGGAAACAGGCCGTGGTGGATTCAGCGGAGTTCAGAAGTAGGAAAAATTTAATTTTTTTAATTCCATTTGGTGAGGTTTTCGTTTTGAATTTTTAACGGTTCATGCGATAGTGCGTCTACGCGACATTTTTTCGGAGGAAAGAAGATAAGTAACAACATGTGTCTGAAAAAGGACGACAGCAAGTGCCGATTGTAGTGTACTCTCGCCACAACTAAATTAATAAACAACACAACAACAATAAATCGTCACGAGTCACAGAAAAGATAAAATTTCAAGATCATTCTGATCTCAAATTTTATCCTTTAAAGAAAGCAAAACATTGAGTCGATGTCAATGTTATGCAAAAGAAAATATTGCGACCACACAAAGTCAAGCATAGAGCCATCACCATGGGAATTCTCTATGCTCGCCTTTCTGTGCAATATGCATCGCGCATAGAACAGATAGAACACAACACGATGTTTGCAATTTCAAACAGATTCTTATTTAAAAATAAAAATAAAATTTCCAGCCAGAACACAAATAATCAGGGCAATCAAACTAAACATCAATGAGGATAGCGTGATAATGAACGAGGAGATACACCAAGGGGTATTCGTGGCGAACTCCATCGCACCAGCGAAGGGCATCGCACACATACGGATACTAAACACAATATTTAGAATTTTCACGAGTTGGGAGCACTGTTTGACGACCAAAGAAAATGTGATATGTTTCTTCCTAGGTTTTATTGTGGAAAAAAATAAGTGCTAATAGTAATTACGTTTCAAAGGCTACTTTAAAATGTTTCGTTATACGTAGGCTGCGTTTTATGTTTCGGGATTTGGCAACCCTGGTGGTGCAATCTGGTAACTGACAGCTCTATCGTAAAGTTGGACATTTTTGAGGTTATACGTACTCAGAACGTTTTGACATACGAGCGCTATTTGTGTTGTTTGCAGTAAGTTAAAAGATTTATCTCAGCTCAAAAATGGAATTAAATCGTGAACATTTTCGTGCGATTATTTTTTACAACTTTCGACGTAGATTAACTCAGCAACAGTGTATAGATGAACTTAATTCAATTTTGGGCGATGAAGCTCCATCAAGGACCAGTGTTTATCGATGGTACGGTGAATTCAATCGTGGTCGTAGTTCACTTCAAAACGAATTTCGTGAAGGTCGTCCAAAATCAGTTGTTGTTCCGGAAACCATTGATGCTGTGCGCAAACTGATATTGGAAGATCGTCATGTGACCTATCGTGAGATTGAGACAACCTTAGGCATTAGTGGGACCAGCATACATTCAATATTGCATGATCATTTGATTGTCAAAAAAATTTGTTCGCGTTGGATCCCGCATAATTTGACAAAAGCTCAAAAAGATGCTCGTGTCAATTGGTCCAAAGAAATGCTCAAAAAATACGATCGCGGTGCTTCCAAACACGTCTATGACATCGTGACAGGCGATGAATCGTGGATTTACGCGTATGAGCCCGAAAGTAAACAGCAGTCGACTGTATGGGTGTTTCAAGATGAGCCGAATCCAACAAAAATTGTTCGCGCACGAAGCACTTCCAAGCAAATGGTCGCCTGTTTTTTCGGAAAAACGGGACATGTCGCAACCATACCACTAGAACAACGCAGAACAGTCAATTCTGAGTGGTACACAACCATTTGTTTGCCAGTTGTCTTCGAAAAAATCAGGAAAACCAACCGCCGAAGACGGATCACTCTTCACCACGGCAATGCGAGCTCTCACACATCGGCTGAAACAACTGCATTTTTGAGCACTCGAAACATCGATTTGATGAGTCATCCACCGTATAGTCCTGACTTGGCACCGAATGACTTCTTTTTATTCCCGTACGTAAAAAACAAACTGAGAGGTCAACGTTTTTCGACACCTGAAGAAGCGGATGCCGCATTCAGAATGCATGTTTCGGAGATACCTCAATCAGAGTGGCAAAAGTGCTTCGACAATTGGTTCAAACGCATGCAAAAGTGTCTAGATTTTCATGGGGAATATTTTGAAAAACAATAAAGTGGTTTTCGATGATTAATATTTGTTTTTCTTCTCTAATCCCGAAATATAAAAGGCAACCTACGTATTATAAGTAAGTTAGAATAGCCACATTTTTTATGAATAAGTTAGAATAGGAAATTAACTAATAAGTATATTTTAAGTGCACATTTTTTCAATATAGAGTTTAGGTTAAGAATTGTATAAAAGGAAAGCGATGGCCCATACTCAGGGCCATTCGATTAATAAAGTTACGCCAGGCAACGTGCCGCTACACAACTTAAAGTTATTCGTTTGCTCACTTAAATACCGGCATCGTGCCACTTCATCTTACGGCTCAATTCCGTTTCTCAACTGATAAAATTTGAGTATCTGGCAATATTGCCTAAGCCATCCGCGGGACCAGCCGCTCCAAAATCTGGTAAGTCTTCTCCCTTCGTTTTCTCTCTCCGGTTCGACCCCGAACACAACACGATGTTTGCAATTTCAAACAGATTCTTATTTAAAAATAAAAATAAAATTTCCAGCCAGAACACAAATAATCAGGACAATCAAACTAAACATCAATGAGGATAGCGTGATAATGAACGAGGAGATACACCAAGGGGTATTCGTGGCGAACTCCATCGCACCAGCGAAGGACATCGCACACATACGGATACTAAACACAATATTTAGAATTTTCACGAGTTGGTAGCATTGTTTGACGACCAAAGAAAATGTGATATTTTTCTTGCTTCGTGCACTAAAACGTAGAAAGTGCGCCGGGCACCAAAACTATCGGCACCGCCATTCGTCATGGCTGAGGTAGGGTGGGCCGACAGCGCAACTCCACCGCTTCTTGGTCTTTCACGGGAAAATAGTCCCATTTTTTGTGTACCTGGAGTAAGCCGAAACGAAATTTTTGTTGTACAGGCCATGGGTTTATGGTCTGAATTTCGAGCAAGAACCCCTCACAACAGCGTGTCGCTTTCACTCGATTTTCAGCCACCAATCCGGACGTAGGAGGAATCGGCTCACTCTTTCCTGAACCTTCCTTTCCTTCGGTTATTTTGACTTTTTCAAGTCGAAATATTCACTCTAAGGCCTCCGTTCACAACAAAATCGCGCCCAACGTGGGGCTAGCCACATCTACGCTTGTGTTGTGCCCAGCACCCTACCGGTACTCAAATTCCATGTTTGGATTTACTCTCGATCACCAATTACCGGTAGGTTGGCGTGCAATTTGTTAACAGAATGAAAAAGCACAAACAACCGCACACAGCTTGCAGGTTGTAAACAATCGTAAAAAACGTAAACAACTGCATTAGCTCGTTCTGTCGGCAACCTGCTGGAAATTACCAGTGTCAACACATTGTGTATCAAATTCATAGCATTTAATTAGTCATAAGTAAATTTCGGAGTTCCGTCTCAGGTCTTAGCGCCGGCATGCATTACGGAAGCGAAATTGCAACTCTAGCTAAACAATCGACTGTTCGGCTAGAGTTCCCAAAAAAAAAAAAAGTGCGACCCGGTTAAGGTTTGGATTGAATTTCAAAGTTAACCGAGTGTTGTGCCCAGCTCCAAATCAGCATCCGGCTGATTGAAACATTTATTTTGTTTTCCTATCGCACTAACTAAAATAAGCCATATGCCAGTCGTTCAAGATGTTCTGCTATTGCGCGAGCATAATAATGACTCAGCCATATCAGAGTAAGTAAATACTCGGCCTGGCCTGTAGTACTGTGACGTCGTGTTACTCGAATTTCAGGGGATTTCAAATGTTTTGCTTTTCGAGTGACACGGCGGAATATGTGCTACTGGCCAAAACAGATACAATACAGATACATAAACAGATACAATACATCAAAATCCCATTGATTCCGTGTAAAAATTTAAGCAAAAAACCTAAGAAAATACCATACAAACAAATGTCAGAGAGCAGATCAACATTAAGGGGCCAAGTAGATGTTGAATGGTTGCGTTATTGTTTTGGTTTTTTGCATACAATGTGCAATGGCACTTTTCTTTTCCGCAATGTTTGCAACCCACAAATGGGCGCATTGCACTCAACGTGTTTGCACTATTTGTGGGTCGACAGAAAAGTGCCGATCGTTTCGCTAGCGATTTTTTCGCTTGAATCGACGAGTTGAACGACTGGCACATTTAGAATTAAGATAATTTGCATATTTTTAGTATTTAAGGTATTGAATGTGATTTCTCGGCCTCAGTCTTTTTTTCGAAATTTAAGAACGTCAGAATAGAAGTTTACGTTAAACCTACGCAAGTTTCTCTTTGATCGCCTTTAGATACGCAGGTAAACATTCCACAGTGGACATATTAATAGTCGTTTCTCTTTTCAGCTAAAAAAAAACTCTCGAGGTAATTTGCGTCTCCATTGGGGATGCTTATGTCTCTCTTTTCGGTTCCAACTGCGGCGTTCTTACGAATGCCGGAACCAGCATAAACAAATCTTCGTTTTTATTCGACTGTAGTGGATACTGCAGTCTCAACATCTGTATCAAGTGACGTGCCCACAAAAATTAAATTAAAGAAGAAGTAGAAAGAAGAAAAATTGAAATGTCAAAGGAATGTGAAAAGAAGGTCTGATTATCGAGCAATAACCCCCCCACAACTGCCGTAGCTAGTCCCGGCCACCAGCAAGCGTGTCGCTTCCGCTCGATTTTCAGCCAGCAATTCGGCGTAGGATGAATTGGCCCACTCTTTCTTGAACCTTGCTTTCCCTCTAATATTTTGACTTGTTCAAGTCGAAATATTCACTCCAAGGCCTCCGTTTACAACAATTAATTGAAAGTTTGGTCCAGTAAGTATCCAGCCAATTAATTCCTTTTACCTTTTCAGCCAAAAATCTCAAAGGTAATTTGCGTCTCTTTCCGAGGCGCTTATACCTTCTTTCCTCGGTTCTTACTGCGGCGTTCTCACGAATGCCCGAACCACTTTTCAGCTGAAATTACTAAAATTCTTCCGTACCTTTTATTCAATTTTCTGACTGTAATATCCAGGGGATATTCCAGTCTCAACACTTGGTACACAAAGCGTAACTCATCAACACGCGCGAGTTCAGAAAAATTCCATGCAAAAAGTTGATGGGCAAAAGGATTAAATTTCGTCGTTCTGCGACAGAATTTTCGCCTGAACGGCAACAACAATCCAAGCTTTTCTGATATTTCCACAGCAAACCATCGCATCGGTCTTGCATGGAGGCAATGTGGAACTGACCTATTGACGAACCGTTTTGGCAACCTTCAGGCGCCAACTCGGTTCCATTGGAAAGGGAAACATTGTCTGTATGCGGGATTGATGTGATGTAAGTTGGGTCAGACTTTGTTTTCTTGACCCATTCCACTTTTGCTTCGTGAGTACCCAATTGAGAGCTGGGCATGCCTTGTCTTGGCGGGCATGCCTTGTCTTGGCGGGCATGCCTTGTCTTGGCGGGCATGCCTTGTCTTGGCGGGCATGCCTTGTCTTGGCGGGCATGCCTTGTCTTGGCGGGCATGCCTTGTCTTGGCGGGCATGCCTTGTCTTGGCGGGCATGCCTTGTCTTGGCGGGCATGTCGTCAGACAATTGGGAGTAATACTTGCGAAGCATTAGTGAGTTTGGTGATTGAAAATTTCGTCGAAATTTAGGAAAAGTCCCCTACTTCCTTATCCTATCCTTTTAGAGTTCCTTTTAACGTAAATAATTTTTTTCATTTTTGTTTGGTGGTTTTTCTGGAGCAGGTGGTAAGTCGTTTTTTTTATTTTGCTGCATTTAAAGCATTCATTCAAGTGATTCAACGAGAGTTCAACATCCGCTGAACCAAGGTTGACGGTATGAATGAAATTTTTCGGATAGCTGATCATCGAACGATCGATTCGTAATCATTGTCGTCGTCGATGTGATGGCGATTGATGCTGAGGGAAACAATCCGAAAACCATTGTAACCAGTTGTCGCCGGTACTGGCCATTTTGCGGAAAATTTTATTCTGTTGATACGCCACGATTTCAAGTTGCGATGTTAAGGGGTACTAGGAAAAAATGTTGGTTCCAGAAACTAGCCAATCGAAGGATTTTAGCTTGCCAATCCGGATTACTTTGTCACGTTATACCACGCTAAGACAAAATCACGAGCCGATTGTCGCGAAGACCATCGAGATGACTTAGTATTGTCAAATTAAGTATGTCAAAAAAAACGGTGCAAATCAGCCCAAACTTATTGTGTATTTTAGCTTAAGCATACTTTGAGCTTAGAACGCGAGGACTCCTGAACGAATTACGTACGAGGTTGTAGAGAAGAAGGCACTGTTGTACCTTGGATCCTTCCCAGAGTAGCATTGCGTCACCACGGTAGCATTCGTTTCCTCTTTCCTATTTTTAATTACATTCGCGTCTATCATTCGTTTCATTTTTCCTATTTTAAATTACATTTGCGTCTATCCGACAATAAAATATCAAAATATCTGTTCCGCGTTGTAAATAAGCATGCGACGAAGAGTTAATGTTTATTTACAACGCATCGGCCTCTAAACGTAATGACCTTCTTGCGCGAATTGCGAGTCGGCATACCACCGGTCAGCAATACCTATGGAATGCCGGCTTGAAATTCTTGCAATGCTGCCGGATGACGCAATGACCAGAAATGCAATGGGCTCATAATGCTTTGACCTAATATTTACCGGCATACCAAAACAAGGTCAGCATTATGGGTCGAATGCATTTGTAAATTATATAAGTGTGTCGCGACCTGATCTAGAAGTCAGTATTTTTCTTAAATTGTACAAACGTGTCAGACCTTTTGAGGTCAGTAATTTTTCTAAAACTGTAAAAACGTGTCAGACTTCTTGAAATAAAAAACAATCACGCAGAAAACAAAAGGTAATTTTAATTTGAAAACATTTTTCCCGACTAACCAGCGTCCCTTCGGGCGCCCCGCTACCCAGCGTCGAAAGATGCTAGTCATACCCCCTTTCAGATTCGATGATCCAGCGTTGTTAGAATAGTATTATTTCGGGTACCCCAAGTTGGTACATCATATTTGGCGCAGCCGGTTCTAACTCGTTAATATATATATTAACGAGTAAACTCTACACTAATTAACACCATTATTTGGCAGTAGCATCAGCAATGCACATTGCAATCATTGAATTCTTGTTCATTGAACATTGAATTTTTCTTTTTCTTTAAATTCATTTACGACTTGGTAATAAACCGGTGTAAAGAATTTTACTATTTTTCGAAATTCTTGATCGTGTGGAAATCGATCAACTTTATTGCAAAATGCAAATGAAACTCATCGAACTTTCTTGGTTTTTTTTTTCTCACTTGCTATTAGTGAACAACTCAGATGATGTAGGCCGAATTCTTTATTGCCGAACAAACCTTACATTTGGTTGCCTCAATTAAACTTAACGTTTCATATAAACATACAGCATTTTTTATTTTTTTTAATTTTTTGTTGTTGTTTCATTCAATATTTGTTTACAACTGATTGATATCATAAGCGTTATGGTATTTACAGTCGGAAACTTTTTATTTTTGTTTGGCTATTAGGGTAACGTACCTATTCGAATGTTTTCTTTTCTTTTTCTCTCCAGTTTTTCTTACCCGTCAAGTTCAAATATTGGGTTTCATGTTTAGGTTGTCCGACAATTTCATTAGGGGCTAGGAAACTTTAGATATAATATATATTTTTATACAATTGTTTTATCTTTTTCTTTGTCACTTTATATCTCTGGGGTCTCTTAATTTCTCTATGAAATAATATCAGAATTTGTGAAACATGGTTCGTCCGAAAATTTATTTTTAGAATTATGAATAACCAGCTAAAGAAGACGATCGATGAGAACCCTAAAAGTGGACCAAAGCCGCTCACCATAGACGAGTATAAGAAGCGACAGAAGACCAGAAAGATAGAAAAAGAGAAAGTTGAAGCTGTACTGGACATATACAATGTGCAGTGTGATGCGCTGAATTGATCAACCAATAGCACGCCACAGTGCATATCGACGCCATCGCTATAAACTCGGTTTGAAGTCAACACGCCCATCCAGCACTGAGACCTTATGTACCTTATGTACATGAAGTGCACTAGCTCGCCGTGCACTCGTGTGACCATGAATAAGCATGACAAGTGGTCAACATTAAGTATGACACAACCGGCGTCAAGCATAAATTATTGGGTCATGAATTTGACCCAGTGATTTTGGTTACAATATCTAGAACGATACTTTGTTGACAAATTTATGAAGTCATACGTAAAGTCAATCGTTCTGGATATCGCGATGAGTAATTAATGAGACTAGTGATGTTAGTGTGTTTGTGCACTGTAATGTTTAGCATGTAAGTAGATTTAGTATTTAAGACTTGATTTTTGGAAAATAAAAAGACAGTTGAATTTAGAACGTCATTCTGTCCATTTCACTATCACAGTACTGAGTTAGGCTTTATTGCACCTCGTACTGTTGATATCATCATCAAAAGAAGATAAAGAAGATATTACGAGAAACATATACATAAATAACGGCGATCCAACACATGGCGATCCTGCCAGGAATAGGCTAATACAAATACAGAAAGGAAAAGGAAAAGGTCCAGAAGAGGTCGGAAAGAAAAAATTCGGAAGACACGTTGCGAAATATACAGCCAAATCAACTTCACGACGAATTACATTAAGAAGCAAGAATTGTTAGCTAACCTTAAGAAACTATCTTATAACGATAAGGACTTTGAAAAAAAGAATAATAAGAATAATAATAAAAATAATAATTAATAAATAACTCGTTTTTCTGGGGTATGGCAGAAGAGTCTGAGATTTTATACTTAAAAGATTTACTGGCGCAAGCGGAAAAGGATAAGAAAGAACAAGAGCGTGAGGTGGAAAGCTTCAACCAGCTATTATTGGGAGAAATAAGGAAATTTGCGTCGAAAGAAGTGTACAACCTTATTTTTACTCAGATCTCGTCTAGGTGGGGTCAATTAATACGGTTGGAAACCACAGATGCCATATTATTCAAATTTCTGGAAGTTATAAACGAGACAAATAACAAATCATCATAGCAAGAGAGAGAATCTAGACAAAAGATAAGGAATAAAGACAGGGCTTGTGACGAGCCGTCCTGGCAGCACCGCCGCACCGATCGTGCAGTGCGTAAGTCGATAACGCGACACTAGCGCCAGAAGTGCATACAGCGGTCAAAAAAGTAACCTGCGAGCGAGGAGACGAGTACTCAGTCTCTTTCCATACCGAACAGCCGATGCGAACAGACGTGGATCCAACACCAAACCACCGCCGCGAGCAGACGTGCGAGCCGAAAAAGAAGAACACAGCCAAAAAGGGACGCCAACTTCCAGCACCGAGCGATTTCGGACAAAAAAAAAAAAGGGGGAAAAGAAAGTTTTTTTTGCAAGTGCGCGATAGTAATTCGTAGTGTCAGTTCATCGCCAGCTAAAATCAACCCAACAGGATATTCAGGAAAAAAAAAGCAAGGGACCGGCGATAGGATGGATCAGGAGTACACAGCCTAACCCAGCGACTATATTTAATTCGAACTTTTCGGCAGCCGAGAGCGAGCCGTTATTTCACTGGATCCAGAAAGCCTCGAACCGCCCCTACTGGAACTTAGTGAAAAATACGAGACCGTTCCACACATTATACCTCAGCTATGACATATTTTGGTACCACGGCTGTGATATCACCAGAAATGATCACGAGATATACTTCCCTAAATTCTGCCATTTTTACAGCGCAACGATCCAAGCACGGTGGAAATGCCTCGGCCCTCCTACTAAATATTGTAACACATCTTGAGACTAGCATCGTATTTTTTTTGTTTTTTTGCTTGCACCGAGGTTCGCATCCCTTCATCCCTTTTTATAGACAACATCAGAGGACCCGTCCTTTGGGTCTGCGCACCGCTGACAAGTTTGGGGAGTAGGGAGTATTTATTGAGACGGACGAACGGAAATTACCAACGTGTACCTCGATTCAACTGGTCGGCAAAATCTTGTTTAATGTCGCGGTATTCTTATCACTAACGCCCTGGACGCCACCAAAGCCATCAAGGTGGGATTTAGAGCTTGCACAAGCACACACCGAAGGAGCAGGTCCCCAGTTCCGATCGGATCAAGCTCAATGAAATTGCCAAATGGTTTTCCTTTTTTTAGAAAAATCGTTGGCAGTAGCATGGCCTTGGTCAGGCCGCAACAGCATCGCTTCCATACGCCTCTCGGTACGATTGAGCCATAGTCATCCGCCCCAGACGGATCGACTCTTTCGTTCTTGACAAAATAACACCGACACATGGGTGTGTTTTCATGCCGGATCGCCCGTCGGGTGATCTCATCTAAACGTTCCTTCCCACAAATCCTATTTCCTTTCCACTCTTGTCCACCACCCTATTTTTATATCTGGCCCCCGTACCTTGATCCTTTCCAGCCCGCCGACATATAGAATGGGAGTTCTCAAACCCATTCGTCGGCCCCACGAGCATAATTAATTCAGTTCACGGAAAGAAACGACACATCCACCCCATCCGACGAGCTAGCACGTGCTTTTATGCTAGATGCTCAGTCGTTTCAGTGGCCATCCGTGAGACTAATGTTGTCCAATGACAACATAGTCAACGAAGAACATATGAAAGTTGTCCTTCATTTTGACGAAGAAATGACGATTTCTTCCGATAAATGGAGGATGACTTTCAGTCCGCCAGGCTTTACGTCCAAATTTAAGACCAAAAGGCCTAGCCTTTCGGACGTTCTGCGGACATATTCGTTACAGGCTCTGAAAGATTGCAGGGAACAATTACAGCAAGCAATAGTCGATAGTGAAGAATGGGATGTAAAAATCCGGAATTTATCGGAAACAATAGAAAAAATTTTAGAGCAAAAGCGACAGTTGGAGCAGAAGCTTCAGATACAGAGTAGCATTCAGAAGGTGAGTGAAGGAAACAAAAACGTAACAACGCCCGCACAGGAGGTGTTAATCCAGGAGATCAAGGATCTTCGAACACGACTAAGGAAGGGCCGTGTAAGGAGATTACGAAGGAGATCCAATCGAGTGACAAAAGTAGGGAGCAATCAACCATTGACATGTCGGTTTATGAAGCAATTGGGAAGAAGGTGGCCCGACTGGTACCAATTTTCAATGGTGCACGGACACCAGATTTTTACTTTGTATAGGTTTCAAGTTTTTTGGGCAAAAATTTAAGCGGGAAACGGAAAACGGAAAGATGAATTTCTATCAGAACCCTTCGTTCGATCAAGTGAGGTAAAGGCCTATTGTGACAAAATTTAGTAAACTGGTGTAATATCTCTTTATCTCTAGAAATCCCAGAGGACCGTTCCTAAGCCCAGACACATTTCACATTACATTATTTGGATTTAACAAATCTGTTTTCGTACGAATTAAAGAAAATGAATTTAAATTGTAAAATAAAGAAAAAGAAAAGTTTTTTTTTTTTTTTGTATGTTTTTTTTTTTTTTTTGTTTAGTTCTTTTCTTTTATTAATTAAATTATCAACCAGAGTAATTAATTAAGATGTCCGGAATGGAATCTGTTGTCGTCATATGATGTGTGGGGATGATGTTGACTGTTGTTGCTAGTTGTTGCGTTGATGGATCCGGGGTTGAAGTCCTCGGGTATGGAGATAGGCATGGTGACGTGATTACAGATGAAACGGGCGACGGTACAACGGATGACGAAGTTGAGGATGACGTAGCTGGTGAGCATGATGACGATTGTTGTTGTTGTTGATGATGTTGTTGTTGTTGCTGCTGCTGCTGCGGTTGCGGATGGTGTGGTTGTGGCGATAATATTGTTGCTGTTGTTAACCACGTTGAATCGCATGTGCAAAGTTGTAGTTGGAATCACAGGGGCGTGGTAGACTCCATTAGCATAGAGCAAACCTGGAGGCGGTTGCATTTGTATTTGCTGCTGGTGCTGTGATCGTGTTTGTTGATTTGATTGTTGCTGTGACGTCTGTGATTTTTGATGCTGGTGGTGTGTTGACTGCGTTTGTTGCTGGTGTTGATGTTGTGCTGTTTGCTGTTTCTGTTGTTCTCGGTACAAAACTTGGACAGCGAGCGATTGAATCAACAGGAGCATCTGTCTTCGTTCGTGACCCATTAGACATACTGTCGAAATTTCGACAGCTTTGCGTAAATGCATCAGGTACTGATATTATAGAGGCTCCTCGTCGACACCCCAGAAATGATTTCGTAGATATGCCTCGAGTTTGACCGTTTGCGTTGTAATGTCCGGAAAGTCAATGAAAAATCTGGAGCACATATAACGTTCCAGTGTCTTGATTTTCTCAATAACGACCGGCTGATAATTTCTGGCTAACAAATTACAATACTTGAGGAGACCACCACCCCGAATTTCTTCCGGCTGTCGCGTTGAGATCAATTTCTTTTATAAGTGATACAGAGCTTCTTGGAAATCACCGTAGACCGATTCACCAACGACCGTTGGATATAACTTCTCGGAAATCGGCAATGCCGAACAGTCGTAAAATGATAAGAGCGAGTCTAAAACGATTTGAAATGAATCGACGCTGAATTCGAATTGTCGACGCATCGTATCGACAAATTTCAACTCGACATTCTTGTGACCCGGCGTTTTCGCCAAAACCCCTGTTGACTCCCGTTGAAGTCATTTTTTTCTTCTTTTTGTTTAACAAATAAGTCCCAATTGAAAAAGCACTCGTAAAATATTCGAGAAGGTCCCGAAAAATTCTCACTATTTTTTTTTTGAAATGTGAAAATTGCACGGCAACCGAAAACAACTAAACGGAACAACGAAAAATGCACCGAATTTTAAGGTTAGACGGCTTTTCAAGTCGCGCACAATCTCCGTGAAAAGCTTAAGTACATGACCGCGAATCAAACAGCGGTAGTACGTCGACAGGTGAATAGAGCGGTGTTCGAGTAGAATGCTGATTCCAAAAAAAAAGACATGTTCTTTTGCATAAATTACGCGTTACTCCCTTCTACTTATGGCGAGAAAACATCCGTCGCGTTCGCTACACGCGGACGCCTAACGGCGGCGTGTACCGCTATTCGTGCCCTTTACCATCCGTGGGCAAGACGCCACGAATTTTAATCTTAGGCAGGTATTTATATCGCAAGTCAACTAACCTTGTGCCGTGAATTCCTTCTTCAGTGGTTTTCCGGTTGTCTCCACGCACTCGCGTAACTACTTCGCCCTTAAAAAAAATAACGTTGAGGTTGCGAGCCGAAAAAGAACGTTTGAAACGACCTCGCTCAGGCCATACCCAACACAGCGGCAACTACATGATTTAATCTGCCAAAATCTACAGCTTCCCGTGGAGGTTAGTGCGCGTAAAGTGGACAAGTCCACGAGTCGAAGTGACAAACTCACCCCATCCGACGAGCTACGCACGTGCTCTTATGCTAGCTGCTCCGTCACTTCAATAGCCGCTCGTGGGACTTATGTCGTCCAATGACGACATAATCAGCGAAAACATAGGAAAGTTATCCTTCATTTTGACGAAGAAATGACGATTTCTTCCGACAGAATGACTTTCCGTCCGCCAGGTTCGCGTCCAAATTAAAGACAGGGGGCCAGGTCTTTCGGATGTTCTGCGGACATATTCGTTACAGAAATGGCGCCCAACGTGGGGCCTAAGTTTTGATTGCTAAACTGATACTTAGCAAGACGGCATTCCTATACGGACTTCACGCCAGCCAAAACTTATTGCAGGCTATCTTATGCGTTCGTCACATCAGTCTGATGTGACCGCAATTTTTCTAAGTGTTTTTATACACAAAAATATAAATTTTACAAGTCCTCACATTTTTTCTTTGTCCTATTTTCGCCTATACGGCAATGAGGCAAAAATATTTCAATTTTTTTAAAGTGTTTATAAATTAGACAAAACCCTCCCGAACATTTGAGATGAGATACCTTGGATGCCCAGCTCAGAATCAGGGAGGTTTGATTGTGCGCCAAAGGAGGGCGCATTTGAGATGAGATACCTTGGATGCCCAGCTCAGAATCAGGGAGGTTTGATTGTGCGCCAAAGGAGGGCGTATTAGCACCAAAGGTTCGATTGTGCACCGAAGGAGGGTGTATTAGCACCAAAGTTTGATTGTGCACCGAAGGAGGGTGTATTAGCACTGACCCTGATCAAACCCTTGATTTGGGCAGCTTCTAGATATTTGACGCTGTAGAAGTTGCTCTTAGGGCACCAAGAGTGTGGTATAAGGAGGCGAAGTCGATCATTTCGCCTCTCTGTGCCACCACCCATCGGAACTTTTGGGCTTCTGTGACTTGTCATCTGCTCAGCAGTAAGGCACATCTTCCAGAGGCCGAAAAGTTAGACCAGCATGATGCCACCTATGTCAGGTGTTGTTGATTATAACTCCCAATTTTCACCCTCCCACTTTTAGCCTTAAGACTTCGCTTAAGAAGGATACACTTCTTAAGACTTAGCTTAAGACAGAAAAATAACTCAACTTAGCTTAAGACACAAGAATAATTCAATAAATAGCTTAGAACTTGGAACTCTAAGCTAAGTTTAGCATAAGAATCCAAATTAGGTATTGTTTTTAAATCATTAGGGAGAAATAAACTCGAATTTTTTCTTCCTTTCGAACTTTTTGTCAAACATTTTTTTCGTCGAAAACTTCGTTTTGGCGAAAGTTTTTCGAACTTTTTTTCAAAACATTTTTTTTTCGAGAACTTCGTTTTGGCGAAGATTTTTCGAAACTTTTTTCAAAACATTTTTTTTTTTTTGTTTTTTCGAGAACTTTGTTTCGGCGAAGATTTTTTCGAAACTTTTTTCAAAACATTTTTTTTTTTAGAACTTCGTTTCGGCGAAGATTTTTCCGAAACTTTTTTCAAAACATTTTTTTTCGAGAACTTCGTTTCGGCGAAGATTTTTCGAAACTTTTTTCAAAACATTTTTTTTCGAGAACTTCGTTTTGGCGAAGATTTTTCGAAACTTTTTTCAAAACATTTTTTTTTCGAGAACTTCGTTTTGGCGAAGATTTTTCGAAACTTTTTTCAAGACATTTTTTTTCGAGAACTTCGTTTTGGCGAAGATTTTTCGAAACCTTTTTTCAAAAAAACATTTTTTTTTTCGAGAACTTCGTTTTGGCGAAGATTCTTCGAAACTTTTTTCAAAACATTTTTTTTCGAGAACTTCGTTTTGGCGAAGATTTTTCGAAACTTTTTTCAAAAAAACATTTTTTTTTTTCGAGAACTTCGTTTTGGCGAAGATTTTTCGAAACTTTTTTCAAAACATTTTTTTTTTCGAGAACTTCGTTTTAACGAAGATTTTTCGAAACTTTTTTCAAAACATTTTTTTTTCGAGAACTTCGTTTTGGCGAAGATTTGTCGAAACTTTTTTCAAAACATTTTTTTTCGAGAACTTCGTTTTGGCGAAGATTTTTCGAAACTTTTTTCAAAACATTTTTTTTCGAGAACTTCGTTTTGGCGAAGATTTTTCGAAACTTTTTTCAAAACATTTTTTTTTCGAGAACTTCGTTTTGGCGAAGATTTTTCGAAACTTTTTTCAAGACATTTTTTTTCGAGAACTTCGTTTTGGCGAAGATTTTTCGAAACCTTTTTTCAAAAAAACATTTTTTTTTTTCGAGAACTTCGTTTTGGCGAAGATTTTTTCGAAACTTTTTTCAAGACAATTTTTTCGAAAACTTCGTTTTGGCGAATGCTTTTCGAACCTTTGGACAAATGAAATTTTTCTTGTTCGAAAACTTCGTTTTGGCGTAGATTTTTCGAACTTTTTCTACAAACATTTTTTTTGCGAAAACTTCGTTTTGGCGAAGGTTTTTCGAACTTTTTTTTCTACAAACAATTTTTTTTTCAAAGACTTCGTTGTGGCACAAAGTCTTTCGAACTTTTTTTAACAAACAATTTTTTTTCTCGAGAACTTCGTCTTGGTGAAGATTTTCCGAACTCTTCACAAGCATTTCTTTAACCTAGTTTTTCGCGAACCTTTTACAAGGTTTTGGTAAGCATATTTTTTTCTAACATCGTTCATGCCGAACTCTCCCGAAAGTGCGGCAAACCTGTCCTCTTAAACAAATGAAAAAAAAAAAAAAAAAACCGCTTTAAGCGAACAATTTTCAAAGCATCGGCGAAATTATTCGTTTTTTTTTTCATTTTTGTCGTTTCTCCCTTTTCCGACCACAGTGGAAGTAAGTTTTATCTCTGTCCCTCGAATTGTCAAACGTTACGAACCAACTTGACTGACATTCTGGTGGATGTAACCAAGTACGCAGTTTTGAGTGGTCGTATGTTTAACTAATTTTTTTTCCTTTCTCCCCTGTTTTCTCGATAGAGTCGCGCGATGGATCCACGAAAGTGGAAACGTTTACAGGCGAATGGGCGAGTGGGGCATCAAGGGCGAAATGCACGCCGATCGCCAGAAAGGCGCAAAACGCCACCGCCACCACTGGTACAATGGGTAAAACCACGGCCCACCCCTAAAAGGAGACCAGTGGTCTTATACCAAGAGGAAATACCGTCCAGCAGCAAGGTGGTCTACCCACTGGGGCAGCCCCAAGAAGTGTGGCATAGCGAGGCCGACCCGAAATTCAGACTAACAGCGAAATACACACTCAGTGACCCTGTAGTAAACCAGCACATCAGGAAGAAGGTGAAAGGCACTAACGAGAATCGTTCAAGGCCCGGCCCACCGGTGATATCATCAACGAAGCTGCCCAGCCCGCTAACAGGTGTGGAAGTAGCAGGCGCATTAATAAGGCCGAAGCCAGACCCTGTCCAAGTAAGCAATAAGGTCTCAGGCATTAATACCACAAAGGTTCCGGAACGCGATCCTATTACGACATCAGGCCCCAAACGACAGAAGCGTACCATCATTGTCATAGACAGTGTAACCGACTGCAAAGTCGTTAGTGCCGACATCAACAACTGCCTGAAATGGCACTGGGATACATTGGGTTTGGACACCCAAGTCGTGAAAGAAACTGGGGTAAAGAAATTGTCGTCCGTTGTATTGGTGGCAGACAGAGGGCCTGTCTACATATATGACCTGTTACGTGCACCGGAACTGGCAACGGAACCTTCCTTTAGAAACCTGATTGAGTCTAAGTCAATATTGAAACTAGTGCTAGACATTAATAACGACATTAATACGGACCTGACGCTCTGTCAAGAGTATTCGTTGATGAGCTGTCGGCCACATCCTCTAAGGTGTCCCCCGAAGTGGATTTGGAATCGCCATTATTCAACTCAGCGGAATACCAAACGCTTGTAAAATCCATATCTGACAATCCCTCCCAATTCGCTAACGCTAGAGTAGCAGGTGATTTAGTCTATAAATTTCACCCAACAGCCAAGGATAACGACCTGATAGGCGGCACGCCATGGAAATTATGGGTCCCTCATGAAATGACCTTAAATTTGATCAAAGATGCTCATGACCCTCCTATGGCCGCGCATGGGGGCGTAAATAAGACACTCGAGCGTTTGCGCGAACGATATTACTGGCCATTAATGGCACAACAAGTTAAGCTATATATTCAAAAGTGCGATACGTGCAAAGAGACGAAAGCACCAAATATAGCTTTGAGACCGCTCATGAAAGCCCAAATAACGCCCGAACGAGCCTGGCAGCGCATATACATTGATCTGATGGGTCCTTACCCACGCTCAAAGAAAGGAAACACCGTCATACTCATAATTCTGGATCAGTTTTCTAAGTATGTGCTCCTTAAACCGCTACGCAGCGCTACTACCTCAGTTATCACCTCTTACGTCGAGTCAGAATTATTCCATGTGTATGGAGTACCAGAGTATATAGTATCTGATAATGGCGTGCAGTTCACCTCTAAAGAGTTCGCAGCCTTGCTAAAAAAATACCAGGTGACCCATACCCGCACGGCTGTCTACTCGCCACAAGCGAATGCGTCCGAGAGAGTTAACCGATCCATTCTATCTGCAATCAGGTCATACTTAGGAGAAAGCCACAAGGAATGGGACGTACACCTAAGTGAAGTCGCGTGCGCCTTGCGTACAGCCGTCCACAGTGCTACTGGGTACTCTCCGTACTATCTGAATTTTGGCGAAAATATGATTTGCCATGGATCCGCATACCCATTATTAAGGAATCTTCAAAACTTAGAATGTGTAGCCAGAACAGACCATATGCAGGCAATTCGCGCTGTGGTGAAAACCAAACTGGAAGCCACTCATCGCAAATACGCCTCGAAATATAACCTAAAGGCTCGCGAAGTTAATTTTTGGCCTGGTCAAGAAGTTTACCGAAGAAACTTCGTATTAAGCGACGCTGCAAAAAACTTTAATGCAAAATTGGCACGGAAATTTATCAAATGCCGCATTATACGAAAAATTGGTAAATCACTGTACGAAATCGAGAATTTACAAGGAAAATCTGTAGGGACCTATCACGCCAAGGACTTGAGGCAAGGAGCTCCCTAACAGATAGCCTAGTCAAGTCAGACTAGTACAAAGCGGGCAAAGCAATGGGTAACAATATAAAGATAAGGGATTGTCCTATGCCTCCTTTGAAGAGAGCAAAGTCGATCACCTTACTACACATAATCAGTTCAACCTAAAGATTTTGAGACTCATTATGGAGCATATTAATTAAGCACATAGATTCGGAGTACTGTTGTCATTTGCAAAGCCATCAGATTGTGATTGGTTTTGCACATGCTCTCCCGTTGTAATGTAAACTCGCGCAGAGAGAAGGAGGATGCTCACATTTTCTCTAGTCACTATACATCGAGCATTGTCCTTCGGCAGTTAGTTCAGCTTACCATAAATGATTAAACAAGACGCTTTTGTTTTTTTTTTGAATTGTTTCTTTATTCCTTTCACTATTGAAACACGACACTTTGAATTATGAGTTTGTGTAATAGTAACGATTAGTTAATACAGTAATGAATTACTAGATTTAGCCTCGATGAATCCATACATGAAAGCCTGCAAGAAGAGAAGAGAGTCGGATTGAATTTACGTATTAGTACGGCAGATAAACGCCTCTTCTTCCAGTCTATCAGTAAGATTGTTTAAACTGTTTTGCTTTCTTTCTTTTCGCTCCGATTGTTATTGAATTATGTAAATTTGGTTGAAAAGATGGTAAACAAACCACAAAAAAAAAAAAAAAAAAAAAAAAAAAAAAAAAAAAAAAAAAAAAAAAAAAAAAAAAAAAAAAAAAAAATTTTTATTATTTATCCGGCCCGACGGATCAAAAAAAAAAAAAACATTTTTCTTGGAAAAGAGGCATAATGCCCATTAAAGAGGGTAAAGATCAAGCAGTAAAACCCCAATAGAAAAAAAAAAAAAAAAAAAAAAAAAAAAAAAAATCAATCCGGATCGACGGATCAAAAAAAAATTTTTTTATGACTGCAGCGAGGGAACCACACCGTGACGGCAGCGAGGGATCCCCCTAACAATACGGACGCCTCTTTTTTTCTGTCTCCTGCGCGTCGAGCAGGTCTAGCGCAGGATTCGGCCTGTGTGACGAGCCGTCCTGGTAGCACCGCAACGATCATGCAGTGCAAATGACGGCAATACCGACGCAACCCCAGCGCCAGATCTGACGACAGCGGCAAAAAGAAAGAAGTTGAAGAAGCGAGACGAAGACTCGTTCTCTTTTACCAACGAGACGCCGACCCGAACAGACGTGCCTTTTGGGAGGAACCGATCGACCGAAAGAAGACAGACGCCCGTGCGTGCAGCACCGTCTAACGGCCAGCCAAAAGGGTTCGAGTGTATTTTTTTCAAGTGCGCGGTCAGTGCGAGTGTGACAAATAACTTAAAGAAAATTGAAAGCGTTTCCGTGGTGGCGAATAGTGGCGGCGGAATCACTGCATAACCGGAGGAAAAAAAAAAAAAAATTGGTAAGCATGCAAGATATTCATACATATTTAATATGCGGCCAGGCACGCCTAACGGGATGCGACCGCCGTTAGCTCGCGTTTTTTTCGGCCGAGATGAAAATGTCAAACGTCCTTCGCGAAGTGTTCGCTGTGGTGGGGGGCAGGAAACAGGCCGTGGTGGATTCAGCGGAGTTCAGAAGTAGGAAAAATTTAATTTTTTTAATTCCATTTGGTGAGGTTTTCGTTTTGAATTTTTAACGGTTCATGCGATAGTGCGTCTACGCGACATTTTTTCGGAGGAAAGAAGATAAGTAACAACATGTGTCTGAAAAAGGACGACAGCAAGTGCCGATTGTAGTGTACTCTCGCCACAACTAAATTAATAAACAACACAACAACAATAAATCGTCACGAGTCACAGAAAAGATAAAATTTCAAGATCATTCTGATCTCAAATTTTATCCTTTAAAGAAAGCAAAACATTGAGTCGATGTCAATGTTATGCAAAAGAAAATATTGCGACCACACAAAGTCAAGCATAGAGCCATCACCATGGGAATTCTCTATGCTCGCCTTTCTGTGCAATATGCATCGCGCATAGAACAGATAGAACACAACACGATGTTTGCAATTTCAAACAGATTCTTATTTAAAAATAAAAATAAAATTTCCAGCCAGAACACAAATAATCAGGGCAATCAAACTAAACATCAATGAGGATAGCGTGATAATGAACGAGGAGATACACCAAGGGGTATTCGTGGCGAACTCCATCGCACCAGCGAAGGGCATCGCACACATACGGATACTAAACACAATATTTAGAATTTTCACGAGTTGGGAGCACTGTTTGACGACCAAAGAAAATGTGATATGTTTCTTCCTAGGTTTTATTGTGGAAAAAAATAAGTGCTAATAGTAATTACGTTTCAAAGGCTACTTTAAAATGTTTCGTTATACGTAGGCTGCGTTTTATGTTTCGGGATTTGGCAACCCTGGTGGTGCAATCTGGTAACTGACAGCTCTATCGTAAAGTTGGACATTTTTGAGGTTATACGTACTCAGAACGTTTTGACATACGAGCGCTATTTGTGTTGTTTGCAGTAAGTTAAAAGATTTATCTCAGCTCAAAAATGGAATTAAATCGTGAACATTTTCGTGCGATTATTTTTTACAACTTTCGACGTAGATTAACTCAGCAACAGTGTATAGATGAACTTAATTCAATTTTGGGCGATGAAGCTCCATCAAGGACCAGTGTTTATCGATGGTACGGTGAATTCAATCGTGGTCGTAGTTCACTTCAAAACGAATTTCGTGAAGGTCGTCCAAAATCAGTTGTTGTTCCGGAAACCATTGATGCTGTGCGCAAACTGATATTGGAAGATCGTCATGTGACCTATCGTGAGATTGAGACAACCTTAGGCATTAGTGGGACCAGCATACATTCAATATTGCATGATCATTTGATTGTCAAAAAAATTTGTTCGCGTTGGATCCCGCATAATTTGACAAAAGCTCAAAAAGATGCTCGTGTCAATTGGTCCAAAGAAATGCTCAAAAAATACGATCGCGGTGCTTCCAAACACGTCTATGACATCGTGACAGGCGATGAATCGTGGATTTACGCGTATGAGCCCGAAAGTAAACAGCAGTCGACTGTATGGGTGTTTCAAGATGAGCCGAATCCAACAAAAATTGTTCGCGCACGAAGCACTTCCAAGCAAATGGTCGCCTGTTTTTTCGGAAAAACGGGACATGTCGCAACCATACCACTAGAACAACGCAGAACAGTCAATTCTGAGTGGTACACAACCATTTGTTTGCCAGTTGTCTTCGAAAAAATCAGGAAAACCAACCGCCGAAGACGGATCACTCTTCACCACGGCAATGCGAGCTCTCACACATCGGCTGAAACAACTGCATTTTTGAGCACTCGAAACATCGATTTGATGAGTCATCCACCGTATAGTCCTGACTTGGCACCGAATGACTTCTTTTTATTCCCGTACGTAAAAAACAAACTGAGAGGTCAACGTTTTTCGACACCTGAAGAAGCGGATGCCGCATTCAGAATGCATGTTTCGGAGATACCTCAATCAGAGTGGCAAAAGTGCTTCGACAATTGGTTCAAACGCATGCAAAAGTGTCTAGATTTTCATGGGGAATATTTTGAAAAACAATAAAGTGGTTTTCGATGATTAATATTTGTTTTTCTTCTCTAATCCCGAAATATAAAAGGCAACCTACGTATTATAAGTAAGTTAGAATAGCCACATTTTTTATGAATAAGTTAGAATAGGAAATTAACTAATAAGTATATTTTAAGTGCACATTTTTTCAATATAGAGTTTAGGTTAAGAATTGTATAAAAGGAAAGCGATGGCCCATACTCAGGGCCATTCGATTAATAAAGTTACGCCAGGCAACGTGCCGCTACACAACTTAAAGTTATTCGTTTGCTCACTTAAATACCGGCATCGTGCCACTTCATCTTACGGCTCAATTCCGTTTCTCAACTGATAAAATTTGAGTATCTGGCAATATTGCCTAAGCCATCCGCGGGACCAGCCGCTCCAAAATCTGGTAAGTCTTCTCCCTTCGTTTTCTCTCTCCGGTTCGACCCCGAACACAACACGATGTTTGCAATTTCAAACAGATTCTTATTTAAAAATAAAAATAAAATTTCCAGCCAGAACACAAATAATCAGGACAATCAAACTAAACATCAATGAGGATAGCGTGATAATGAACGAGGAGATACACCAAGGGGTATTCGTGGCGAACTCCATCGCACCAGCGAAGGACATCGCACACATACGGATACTAAACACAATATTTAGAATTTTCACGAGTTGGTAGCATTGTTTGACGACCAAAGAAAATGTGATATTTTTCTTGCTTCGTGCACTAAAACGTAGAAAGTGCGCCGGGCACCAAAACTATCGGCACCGCCATTCGTCATGGCTGAGGTAGGGTGGGCCGACAGCGCAACTCCACCGCTTCTTGGTCTTTCACGGGAAAATAGTCCCATTTTTTGTGTACCTGGAGTAAGCCGAAACGAAATTTTTGTTGTACAGGCCATGGGTTTATGGTCTGAATTTCGAGCAAGAACCCCTCACAACAGCGTGTCGCTTTCACTCGATTTTCAGCCACCAATCCGGACGTAGGAGGAATCGGCTCACTCTTTCCTGAACCTTCCTTTCCTTCGGTTATTTTGACTTTTTCAAGTCGAAATATTCACTCTAAGGCCTCCGTTCACAACAAAATCGCGCCCAACGTGGGGCTAGCCACATCTACGCTTGTGTTGTGCCCAGCACCCTACCGGTACTCAAATTCCATGTTTGGATTTACTCTCGATCACCAATTACCGGTAGGTTGGCGTGCAATTTGTTAACAGAATGAAAAAGCACAAACAACCGCACACAGCTTGCAGGTTGTAAACAATCGTAAAAAACGTAAACAACTGCATTAGCTCGTTCTGTCGGCAACCTGCTGGAAATTACCAGTGTCAACACATTGTGTATCAAATTCATAGCATTTAATTAGTCATAAGTAAATTTCGGAGTTCCGTCTCAGGTCTTAGCGCCGGCATGCATTACGGAAGCGAAATTGCAACTCTAGCTAAACAATCGACTGTTCGGCTAGAGTTCCCAAAAAAAAAAAAAGTGCGACCCGGTTAAGGTTTGGATTGAATTTCAAAGTTAACCGAGTGTTGTGCCCAGCTCCAAATCAGCATCCGGCTGATTGAAACATTTATTTTGTTTTCCTATCGCACTAACTAAAATAAGCCATATGCCAGTCGTTCAAGATGTTCTGCTATTGCGCGAGCATAATAATGACTCAGCCATATCAGAGTAAGTAAATACTCGGCCTGGCCTGTAGTACTGTGACGTCGTGTTACTCGAATTTCAGGGGATTTCAAATGTTTTGCTTTTCGAGTGACACGGCGGAATATGTGCTACTGGCCAAAACAGATACAATACAGATACATAAACAGATACAATACATCAAAATCCCATTGATTCCGTGTAAAAATTTAAGCAAAAAACCTAAGAAAATACCATACAAACAAATGTCAGAGAGCAGATCAACATTAAGGGGCCAAGTAGATGTTGAATGGTTGCGTTATTGTTTTGGTTTTTTGCATACAATGTGCAATGGCACTTTTCTTTTCCGCAATGTTTGCAACCCACAAATGGGCGCATTGCACTCAACGTGTTTGCACTATTTGTGGGTCGACAGAAAAGTGCCGATCGTTTCGCTAGCGATTTTTTCGCTTGAATCGACGAGTTGAACGACTGGCAGTTGAACGACTGGCACATTTAGAATTAAGATAATTTGCATATTTTTAGTATTTAAGGTATTGAATGTGATTTCTCGGCCTCAGTCTTTTTTTCGAAATTTAAGAACGTCAGAATAGAAGTTTACGTTAAACCTACGCAAGTTTCTCTTTGATCGCCTTTAGATACGCAGGTAAACATTCCACAGTGGACATATTAATAGTCGTTTCTCTTTTCAGCTAAAAAAAAACTCTCGAGGTAATTTGCGTCTCCATTGGGGATGCTTATGTCTCTCTTTTCGGTTCCAACTGCGGCGTTCTTACGAATGCCGGAACCAGCATAAACAAATCTTCGTTTTTATTCGACTGTAGTGGATACTGCAGTCTCAACATCTGTATCAAGTGACGTGCCCACAAAAATTAAATTAAAGAAGAAGTAGAAAGAAGAAAAATTGAAATGTCAAAGGAATGTGAAAAGAAGGTCTGATTATCGAGCAATAACCCCCCCACAACTGCCGTAGCTAGTCCCGGCCACCAGCAAGCGTGTCGCTTCCGCTCGATTTTCAGCCAGCAATTCGGCGTAGGATGAATTGGCCCACTCTTTCTTGAACCTTGCTTTCCCTCTAATATTTTGACTTGTTCAAGTCGAAATATTCACTCCAAGGCCTCCGTTTACAACAATTAATTGAAAGTTTGGTCCAGTAAGTATCCAGCCAATTAATTCCTTTTACCTTTTCAGCCAAAAATCTCAAAGGTAATTTGCGTCTCTTTCCGAGGCGCTTATACCTTCTTTCCTCGGTTCTTACTGCGGCGTTCTCACGAATGCCCGAACCACTTTTCAGCTGAAATTACTAAAATTCTTCCGTACCTTTTATTCAATTTTCTGACTGTAATATCCAGGGGATATTCCAGTCTCAACACTTGGTACACAAAGCGTAACTCATCAACACGCGCGAGTTCAGAAAAATTCCATGCAAAAAGTTGATGGGCAAAAGGATTAAATTTCGTCGTTCTGCGACAGAATTTTCGCCTGAACGGCAACAACAATCCAAGCTTTTCTGATATTTCCACAGCAAACCATCGCATCGGTCTTGCATGGAGGCAATGTGGAACTGACCTATTGACGAACCGTTTTGGCAACCTTCAGGCGCCAACTCGGTTCCATTGGAAAGGGAAACATTGTCTGTATGCGGGATTGATGTGATGTAAGTTGGGTCAGACTTTGTTTTCTTGACCCATTCCACTTTTGCTTCGTGAGTACCCAATTGAGAGCTGGGCATGCCTTGTCTTGGCGGGCATGCCTTGTCTTGGCGGGCATGCCTTGTCTTGGCGGGCATGCCTTGTCTTGGCGGGCATGCCTTGTCTTGGCGGGCATGCCTTGTCTTGGCGGGCATGCCTTGTCTTGGCGGGCATGCCTTGTCTTGGCGGGCATGCCTTGTCTTGGCGGGCATGTCGTCAGACAATTGGGAGTAATACTTGCGAAGCATTAGTGAGTTTGGTGATTGAAAATTTCGTCGAAATTTAGGAAAAGTCCCCTACTTCCTTATCCTATCCTTTTAGAGTTCCTTTTAACGTAAATAATTTTTTTCATTTTTGTTTGGTGGTTTTTCTGGAGCAGGTGGTAAGTCGTTTTTTTTATTTTGCTGCATTTAAAGCATTCATTCAAGTGATTCAACGAGAGTTCAACATCCGCTGAACCAAGGTTGACGGTATGAATGAAATTTTTCGGATAGCTGATCATCGAACGATCGATTCGTAATCATTGTCGTCGTCGATGTGATGGCGATTGATGCTGAGGGAAACAATCCGAAAACCATTGTAACCAGTTGTCGCCGGTACTGGCCATTTTGCGGAAAATTTTATTCTGTTGATACGCCACGATTTCAAGTTGCGATGTTAAGGGGTACTAGGAAAAAATGTTGGTTCCAGAAACTAGCCAATCGAAGGATTTTAGCTTGCCAATCCGGATTACTTTGTCACGTTATACCACGCTAAGACAAAATCACGAGCCGATTGTCGCGAAGACCATCGAGATGACTTAGTATTGTCAAATTAAGTATGTCAAAAAAAACGGTGCAAATCAGCCCAAACTTATTGTGTATTTTAGCTTAAGCATACTTTGAGCTTAGAACGCGAGGACTCCTGAACGAATTACGTACGAGGTTGTAGAGAAGAAGGCACTGTTGTACCTTGGATCCTTCCCAGAGTAGCATTGCGTCACCACGGTAGCATTCGTTTCCTCTTTCCTATTTTTAATTACATTCGCGTCTATCATTCGTTTCATTTTTCCTATTTTAAATTACATTTGCGTCTATCCGACAATAAAATATCAAAATATCTGTTCCGCGTTGTAAATAAGCATGCGACGAAGAGTTAATGTTTATTTACAACGCATCGGCCTCTAAACGTAATGACCTTCTTGCGCGAATTGCGAGTCGGCATACCACCGGTCAGCAATACCTATGGAATGCCGGCTTGAAATTCTTGCAATGCTGCCGGATGACGCAATGACCAGAAATGCAATGGGCTCATAATGCTTTGACCTAATATTTACCGGCATACCAAAACAAGGTCAGCATTATGGGTCGAATGCATTTGTAAATTATATAAGTGTGTCGCGACCTGATCTAGAAGTCAGTATTTTTCTTAAATTGTACAAACGTGTCAGACCTTTTGAGGTCAGTAATTTTTCTAAAACTGTAAAAACGTGTCAGACTTCTTGAAATAAAAAACAATCACGCAGAAAACAAAAGGTAATTTTAATTTGAAAACATTTTTCCCGACTAACCAGCGTCCCTTCGGGCGCCCCGCTACCCAGCGTCGAAAGATGCTAGTCATACCCCCTTTCAGATTCGATGATCCAGCGTTGTTAGAATAGTATTATTTCGGGTACCCCAAGTTGGTACATCATATTTGGCGCAGCCGGTTCTAACTCGTTAATATATATATTAACGAGTAAACTCTACACTAATTAACACCATTATTTGGCAGTAGCATCAGCAATGCACATTGCAATCATTGAATTCTTGTTCATTGAACATTGAATTTTTCTTTTTCTTTAAATTCATTTACGACTTGGTAATAAACCGGTGTAAAGAATTTTACTATTTTTCGAAATTCTTGATCGTGTGGAAATCGATCAACTTTATTGCAAAATGCAAATGAAACTCATCGAACTTTCTTGGTTTTTTTTTTCTCACTTGCTATTAGTGAACAACTCAGATGATGTAGGCCGAATTCTTTATTGCCGAACAAACCTTACATTTGGTTGCCTCAATTAAACTTAACGTTTCATATAAACATACAGCATTTTTTATTTTTTTTAATTTTTTGTTGTTGTTTCATTCAATATTTGTTTACAACTGATTGATATCATAAGCGTTATGGTATTTACAGTCGGAAACTTTTTATTTTTGTTTGGCTATTAGGGTAACGTACCTATTCGAATGTTTTCTTTTCTTTTTCTCTCCAGTTTTTCTTACCCGTCAAGTTCAAATATTGGGTTTCATGTTTAGGTTGTCCGACAATTTCATTAGGGGCTAGGAAACTTTAGATATAATATATATTTTTATACAATTGTTTTATCTTTTTCTTTGTCACTTTATATCTCTGGGGTCTCTTAATTTCTCTATGAAATAATATCAGAATTTGTGAAACATGGTTCGTCCGAAAATTTATTTTTAGAATTATGAATAACCAGCTAAAGAAGACGATCGATGAGAACCCTAAAAGTGGACCAAAGCCGCTCACCATAGACGAGTATAAGAAGCGACAGAAGACCAGAAAGATAGAAAAAGAGAAAGTTGAAGCTGTACTGGACATATACAATGTGCAGTGTGATGCGCTGAATTGATCAACCAATAGCACGCCACAGTGCATATCGACGCCATCGCTATAAACTCGGTTTGAAGTCAACACGCCCATCCAGCACTGAGACCTTATGTACCTTATGTACATGAAGTGCACTAGCTCGCCGTGCACTCGTGTGACCATGAAT
The DNA here is from genome assembly GCA_951812415.1 of Beris morrisii. Taxonomy (NCBI): domain Eukaryota; kingdom Metazoa; phylum Arthropoda; class Insecta; order Diptera; family Stratiomyidae; genus Beris; species Beris morrisii. Next base: position 54,510,045 of record OX638310.1, on the reverse strand, counting down.
AAGCATGACAAGTGGTCAACATTAAGTATGACACAACCGGCGTCAAGCATAAATTATTGGGTCATGAATTTGACCCAGTGATTTTGGTTACAATATCTAGAACGATACTTTGTTGACAAATTTATGAAGTCATACGTAAAGTCAATCGTTCTGGATATCGCGATGAGTAATTAATGAGACTAGTGATGTTAGTGTGTTTGTGCACTGTAATGTTTAGCATGTAAGTAGATTTAGTATTTAAGACTTGATTTTTGGAAAATAAAAAGACAGTTGAATTTAGAACGTCATTCTGTCCATTTCACTATCACAGTACTGAGTTAGGCTTTATTGCACCTCGTACTGTTGATATCATCATCAAAAGAAGATAAAGAAGATATTACGAGAAACATATACATAAATAACGGCGATCCAACACATGGCGATCCTGCCAGGAATAGGCTAATACAAATACAGAAAGGAAAAGGAAAAGGTCCAGAAGAGGTCGGAAAGAAAAAATTCGGAAGACACGTTGCGAAATATACAGCCAAATCAACTTCACGACGAATTACATTAAGAAGCAAGAATTGTTAGCTAACCTTAAGAAACTATCTTATAACGATAAGGACTTTGAAAAAAAGAATAATAAGAATAATAATAAAAATAATAATTAATAAATAACTCGTTTTTCTGGGGTATGGCAGAAGAGTCTGAGATTTTATACTTAAAAGATTTACTGGCGCAAGCGGAAAAGGATAAGAAAGAACAAGAGCGTGAGGTGGAAAGCTTCAACCAGCTATTATTGGGAGAAATAAGGAAATTTGCGTCGAAAGAAGTGTACAACCTTATTTTTACTCAGATCTCGTCTAGGTGGGGTCAATTAATACGGTTGGAAACCACAGATGCCATATTATTCAAATTTCTGGAAGTTATAAACGAGACAAATAACAAATCATCATAGCAAGAGAGAGAATCTAGACAAAAGATAAGGAATAAAGACAGGGCTTGTGACGAGCCGTCCTGGCAGCACCGCCGCACCGATCGTGCAGTGCGTAAGTCGATAACGCGACACTAGCGCCAGAAGTGCATACAGCGGTCAAAAAAGTAACCTGCGAGCGAGGAGACGAGTACTCAGTCTCTTTCCATACCGAACAGCCGATGCGAACAGACGTGGATCCAACACCAAACCACCGCCGCGAGCAGACGTGCGAGCCGAAAAAGAAGAACACAGCCAAAAAGGGACGCCAACTTCCAGCACCGAGCGATTTCGGACAAAAAAAAAAAAGGGGGAAAAGAAAGTTTTTTTTGCAAGTGCGCGATAGTAATTCGTAGTGTCAGTTCATCGCCAGCTAAAATCAACCCAACAGGATATTCAGGAAAAAAAAAGCAAGGGACCGGCGATAGGATGGATCAGGAGTACACAGCCTAACCCAGCGACTATATTTAATTCGAACTTTTCGGCAGCCGAGAGCGAGCCGTTATTTCACTGGATCCAGAAAGCCTCGAACCGCCCCTACTGGAACTTAGTGAAAAATACGAGACCGTTCCACACATTATACCTCAGCTATGACATATTTTGGTACCACGGCTGTGATATCACCAGAAATGATCACGAGATATACTTCCCTAAATTCTGCCATTTTTACAGCGCAACGATCCAAGCACGGTGGAAATGCCTCGGCCCTCCTACTAAATATTGTAACACATCTTGAGACTAGCATCGTATTTTTTTTGTTTTTTTGCTTGCACCGAGGTTCGCATCCCTTCATCCCTTTTTATAGACAACATCAGAGGACCCGTCCTTTGGGTCTGCGCACCGCTGACAAGTTTGGGGAGTAGGGAGTATTTATTGAGACGGACGAACGGAAATTACCAACGTGTACCTCGATTCAACTGGTCGGCAAAATCTTGTTTAATGTCGCGGTATTCTTATCACTAACGCCCTGGACGCCACCAAAGCCATCAAGGTGGGATTTAGAGCTTGCACAAGCACACACCGAAGGAGCAGGTCCCCAGTTCCGATCGGATCAAGCTCAATGAAATTGCCAAATGGTTTTCCTTTTTTTAGAAAAATCGTTGGCAGTAGCATGGCCTTGGTCAGGCCGCAACAGCATCGCTTCCATACGCCTCTCGGTACGATTGAGCCATAGTCATCCGCCCCAGACGGATCGACTCTTTCGTTCTTGACAAAATAACACCGACACATGGGTGTGTTTTCATGCCGGATCGCCCGTCGGGTGATCTCATCTAAACGTTCCTTCCCACAAATCCTATTTCCTTTCCACTCTTGTCCACCACCCTATTTTTATATCTGGCCCCCGTACCTTGATCCTTTCCAGCCCGCCGACATATAGAATGGGAGTTCTCAAACCCATTCGTCGGCCCCACGAGCATAATTAATTCAGTTCACGGAAAGAAACGACACATCCACCCCATCCGACGAGCTAGCACGTGCTTTTATGCTAGATGCTCAGTCGTTTCAGTGGCCATCCGTGAGACTAATGTTGTCCAATGACAACATAGTCAACGAAGAACATATGAAAGTTGTCCTTCATTTTGACGAAGAAATGACGATTTCTTCCGATAAATGGAGGATGACTTTCAGTCCGCCAGGCTTTACGTCCAAATTTAAGACCAAAAGGCCTAGCCTTTCGGACGTTCTGCGGACATATTCGTTACAGGCTCTGAAAGATTGCAGGGAACAATTACAGCAAGCAATAGTCGATAGTGAAGAATGGGATGTAAAAATCCGGAATTTATCGGAAACAATAGAAAAAATTTTAGAGCAAAAGCGACAGTTGGAGCAGAAGCTTCAGATACAGAGTAGCATTCAGAAGGTGAGTGAAGGAAACAAAAACGTAACAACGCCCGCACAGGAGGTGTTAATCCAGGAGATCAAGGATCTTCGAACACGACTAAGGAAGGGCCGTGTAAGGAGATTACGAAGGAGATCCAATCGAGTGACAAAAGTAGGGAGCAATCAACCATTGACATGTCGGTTTATGAAGCAATTGGGAAGAAGGTGGCCCGACTGGTACCAATTTTCAATGGTGCACGGACACCAGATTTTTACTTTGTATAGGTTTCAAGTTTTTTGGGCAAAAATTTAAGCGGGAAACGGAAAACGGAAAGATGAATTTCTATCAGAACCCTTCGTTCGATCAAGTGAGGTAAAGGCCTATTGTGACAAAATTTAGTAAACTGGTGTAATATCTCTTTATCTCTAGAAATCCCAGAGGACCGTTCCTAAGCCCAGACACATTTCACATTACATTATTTGGATTTAACAAATCTGTTTTCGTACGAATTAAAGAAAATGAATTTAAATTGTAAAATAAAGAAAAAGAAAAGTTTTTTTTTTTTTTGTATGTTATTTTTTTTTTTTTGTTTAGTTCTTTTCTTTTATTAATTAAATTATCAACCAGAGTAATTAATTAAGATGTCCGGAATGGAATCTGTTGTCGTCATATGATGTGTGGGGATGATGTTGACTGTTGTTGCTAGTTGTTGCGTTGATGGATCCGGGGTTGAAGTCCTCGGGTATGGAGATAGGCATGGTGACGTGATTACAGATGAAACGGGCGACGGTACAACGGATGACGAAGTTGAGGATGACGTAGCTGGTGAGCATGATGACGATTGTTGTTGTTGTTGATGATGTTGTTGTTGTTGCTGCTGCTGCTGCGGTTGCGGATGGTGTGGTTGTGGCGATAATATTGTTGCTGTTGTTAACCACGTTGAATCGCATGTGCAAAGTTGTAGTTGGAATCACAGGGGCGTGGTAGACTCCATTAGCATAGAGCAAACCTGGAGGCGGTTGCATTTGTATTTGCTGCTGGTGCTGTGATCGTGTTTGTTGATTTGATTGTTGCTGTGACGTCTGTGATTTTTGATGCTGGTGGTGTGTTGACTGCGTTTGTTGCTGGTGTTGATGTTGTGCTGTTTGCTGTTTCTGTTGTTCTCGGTACAAAACTTGGACAGCGAGCGATTGAATCAACAGGAGCATCTGTCTTCGTTCGTGACCCATTAGACATACTGTCGAAATTTCGACAGCTTTGCGTAAATGCATCAGGTACTGATATTATAGAGGCTCCTCGTCGACACCCCAGAAATGATTTCGTAGATATGCCTCGAGTTTGACCGTTTGCGTTGTAATGTCCGGAAAGTCAATGAAAAATCTGGAGCACATATAACGTTCCAGTGTCTTGATTTTCTCAATAACGACCGGCTGATAATTTCTGGCTAACAAATTACAATACTTGAGGAGACCACCACCCCGAATTTCTTCCGGCTGTCGCGTTGAGATCAATTTCTTTTATAAGTGATACAGAGCTTCTTGGAAATCACCGTAGACCGATTCACCAACGACCGTTGGATATAACTTCTCGGAAATCGGCAATGCCGAACAGTCGTAAAATGATAAGAGCGAGTCTAAAACGATTTGAAATGAATCGACGCTGAATTCGAATTGTCGACGCATCGTATCGACAAATTTCAACTCGACATTCTTGTGACCCGGCGTTTTCGCCAAAACCCCTGTTGACTCCCGTTGAAGTCATTTTTTTCTTCTTTTTGTTTAACAAATAAGTCCCAATTGAAAAAGCACTCGTAAAATATTCGAGAAGGTCCCGAAAAATTCTCACTATTTTTTTTTTGAAATGTGAAAATTGCACGGCAACCGAAAACAACTAAACGGAACAACGAAAAATGCACCGAATTTTAAGGTTAGACGGCTTTTCAAGTCGCGCACAATCTCCGTGAAAAGCTTAAGTACATGACCGCGAATCAAACAGCTGTAGTGTACCATGCCACTACCCTAACCAAAACACATAAATCTCCACGAGCATCAAAACAAGATCGTATGTTTATCATAAACAACACCAAAAGAAAGCATAACATCGAGTGTCAAAGAAATAACATTAATATAAACACTCTATGTTATGCAATACGATTCTTGACCACACAAAAGTTGAGCATAGAGCCATTACTATGGGAATCTCCTATGCTTGCCTTTTGTTGTTGGATATTTTTCCGCACACGAAATCGGTTCTCCGATTTCATCTGCTTGTGCATAGGAAATGCATGCAATTACTATGGGACTATGCCACACGCATAGAATTGCTGGCCATGCATTTCCTATCGACCTGAACCGTAATGACTCGTGCGGATTCACATGTGATAACGTTAGAACGTTTTTTTTCGTATAGTTTTATATAGCTATAAATTGCCCAAAGCAGAAATGCATTTTTTAGAATAAGAACGTTTTTTATGAATAAGTTAGGATAGGAAAGTACTTAGTAAGTAAATATTAAGAAACCTATTTTTTATGTATAGACTTTAGAATTAAGACTGTATAAAAGAGATGTGTTGGCCCAGAAACGAGGCCACTTGATCAATATACTTACGCTCGGCTACACGCCTTTACACAAGTAAAAATTGTTCTTTGGCTTTAAAACACTTTGGCAATTAGTGCCATCCAAATCTGCAGTTCAACACTGCTTCGAGAACTTTGTTGAGTATTCGGCAATTAGTGCCTAAGCTATCCGCGGGACCAGCCGCTCACAATTACTGGTAAGTACTCCGCGTTCGATCTCTCTCTCTCTCTGACGTTCAGACATCGAACCCAACATGGCGATCCTGCCCATACAACCTGGACTAATCACGTACTATCTACAGAAAATCATCTTTGAAGAGACATGGATACTATAGTATGGATCAACGCCTTCGCAAATCTCAAAACAACAAAGCAGACAACAGCCACACCGAAGGAAGTAAGAGAAAAATACTACAAAACACTAAAAAACCACAACGCGAAGCAGAACGAGAATCCAGAGGAGTACAACCCACAACCAACAACAGTACAGAACATCAAACCGTACACCCCAACACCTATATCGTCACGGCTTGGACCGAAACCAATAACAATCGAGGAGTACCGCAGACGACAACTGGCAAATAAGAACCCGGAAAAGCCACCAGCACCAATCATCCCACCAACGATTAAACCAAAAAGAGGAGGAAAAGCTTTCCTGCGACGTAAGAAAATCGCGCTGCTATACAAAGAATTAAATTTAACTACCAGGACGGAAGACGTCAAAAGGTTAAGAAAAGAAATAAGAGACATTAGAAACGAAAAGAGAAATGGGATTCGCGGACACAAAGATCGAGGAGAAGATCTTTCTCAACTCGGGTGCAGCAAGTAATGCATCATCCTCAAACTACTCTGCAACTCACATCGCGGGAGCAATCGGAACAACATTAGGAATAGTAATACTACTAGCGTTAGCATATATCATTGTAAAAAAATATATTAAGAAGACAATAGTGAAAGTAATGAATAAAAACACTACTGTATAAACAAAAAAAAAAAAAAAAAAAGAAAAGAAAAATCTCCTTAAATAAACCGCATAAAATTTAAAAAACAAAATTATTAACTCTTGCATGGATCAAATAGAGGAATTACAAAGAATACTACAAAATTTCAAAAAAAACCCAAACAGAAATTTTTCGGAACGGCACTTAGCTGAAACCGCACTTAAACTTAATTCAATTAGAGACAAATTCAATAACGAAATAGACCCTCTGCAAGATAAAGCCAAACTTCAACTCAAATCCTCATTTAAATCAATCTACTCAGAACTGCAAACCCTAATTTCGGAAAAAGTAAAATCACAAAACGATACTATGGCTACTGGCAACATTTTTCAAGGCCTGAAATCCATTCCAAATTTTTCAGGAAAATATAACGATCTCAGCCAATTCTTGAGCGTTAATAAAATCATTGATAAATTCGTAACAGAAGACCAGAAACAAGACCTTCTCACTCTGGTTATAAATACAAAACTAACCCCAACAACAAGGAATAAATTAAACACACTCCCAGAACCCAAAACAATAGCGGAATTAGCTACAAACTTAGAAGCTCTTTATAAACCGACGAAATCAACTCACACTTTATTAGCAGAACTTTCTAACACAAAACAAACAAACCAGGATACAATTTCTCAATTTGCGGAAAAAATTGATAACATAATAAACGAAATAACAACGGCACAGATACATGAAATAGGAGAAGAAGGCAGAAAAGTTCTTACACAAGCCAATGATATCCTTGCATTGAATGCATTTAAAAAGGGAATATGGGATAGAAGCCTAATCCAAACATTAGAAGCAAGCCGGGTGAGAACATTTAGAGAAGCAACCACTCTCGCTGAAGAAGCAGCTAACACGCTAAAAGAAAATAAAATCCTTCACTATGGTGGAAATAGATTCCCCAACAACCGACACCGAACAGGGAACGGCAATATGCAAAGAAGTTACAACCATAATAGTAATAGACAGTGGAACAGAAATAATCCACAAGCATTCAACTATAATAGGAACAATAACAATTACAATAATAACAATCAGAATAGAAATATTAATAACCAAAATAGGAACAATAGTAACAACGATAATATAATAAGAAACAATTACAATAATAACAGGAACGGCCAAAACAGGAACCAACAAAATCATAATAACAACAATAACGGACAAAGACGCAATTTCCATAACAATAATGGACATCAGCAAAACAACAGGATTTACGTTTTAGAGGAACAGGGAAACGAAGATTCCCCCGAATCCAACGAGGAAACACAGACATAGGACACTCGGGGAGATTAAACAATAAAATATTATGCCAAAAAGAAACCAACATAAATGAAAACTGCCCAAAAATAGATAAATATAAACTAAATATAATAGAATTTGATGATGGGATAACAAACTATATAACGTTAAGAACCAATAATAACAAACAATTAAAGCTACTAATAGATACGGGAGCAGACATATCTATATGCAAGTTAAACAACGCAATAAATAGATGTGATATCGATGAACGAAACTACTGTAAATTGTCAGGTATTACAAAGCAAGAAATCAATACTTTAGGGACCGTAAATTTAGAATTCAGTCTAGAGGACGAATTCATCTCACACAAAATCCAAGTAGTCGATACCGATTTTCCAATCGCGACAGACGGAATATTAGGACGAGATTTCTTCGCAAAATTTCGAGCCAAAGTGGATTACGAATCGTACACTTTCTCTATCAACACAAACTCTAGGGAACACACACTGCCAATGAACACAAAGATATTTCAAATCAAGATACCTCCACGAACTGAAATCATCCACCCGGTAGAACTATCCAACACAGAAGATAGTTTAGTATGTGGAAAACAGCTATCAGACAATATTTTTATAGGTAATACTATAATCCCAGCCAAAGGCATCAAGCACATTAGACTATTAAATACAGGAGATTCCGAAACAATATTAGATATAACTGATTTAAAACTAGAACTGAAACCAATTAACAAATTTCAATTACTAAAGACTAAAAATTTACCAACCACACATAGATGGGAAAAATTAAAGCAAAAGTTAAAAATCAATTCAAGAGACACAGATTCAAAAAATACAATAGAACAAATTTGCAAAGAGTTTCAAGACATCTTTTATTTGGAAGATGACAAACTCACAACGAATAATTTTTATAAACAACATCTCCAGACAACAGACAACAACCCTATATATATAAAAAACTATAGGCTACCCCACGTGCACCATGAGGAAATAAATAAGCAAGTAAAAGACCTTCTAGACAAGAAGATCATAGAACACTCTGTGAGCCCACATAACTCTCCACTTCTTATCGTACCGAAAAGAAGCGAGGATGACACAAAATGTTGGAGACTAGTAGTTGATTATAGACAACTCAACAAAAAACTAGTGAACGATAAGTTCCCACTCACACGCTTAGAAGACGTCTTAGACCGAATAGGAAGAGCAAAATACTTTTCGAGTTTAGACATGACAAGTTCATTCCACCAAATCGAGTTGGAACATGAATCTAAACCACTAACCGCATTTTCCACTAATAATGGACACTACCAGTTCAAACGTCTACCCTTTGGATTGAAAATATCATCCAATAGTTTTCAACGTATGTTGACCATAGCTCTCTCAGGTCTCGATGCCAAAGCATTCTTATATGTAGACGATATAATAGTTTTCGGATGTTCTTTAAAACATCACAACCAAAATCTGATAGAAGTGTTCGAACGTTTAAGAAAATATAATCTCAAACTGAACCCAGGCAAGTGTAAGCTACTGAAAACAGAAGTAGTATATCTAGGACACTTAATTACATCCAACGGTGTAACAGCAGACCCAGAGAAGTGTAAAGCAGTAAATGAATATCCCACCCCTAAAGACGCAGATGAAGTACGAAGATTTGTAGCCTTCTGTAATTATTACAGACGCTTTGTAAAGAACTTCGCCGCAATAGCTAAACCACTAAATGAGCTATTAAAAAAGAATAAAGAATTTGAATGGACTGAAAATTGCGAAAAAGCATTCGCACAATTAAGAGAATGCATAACTCGACCCCCAATTCTACAATATCCTGATTTCGAAAAGGAATTTGTACTAACCACAGACGCTTCAGACTATGCGCTAGGAGCGATCTTGTCCCAAGGCGAAATAGGCAAAGATCTTCCGATATCTTACGCCAGCCGTTCACTAAATAAGCATGAACTCAATAAACCAATTATTGAAAAAGAGTTACTTGCAATTCACTGGGGAATTAATCATTTCAGACCATACCTGTACGGTAGAAAGTTCACGGTAGTAACAGACCATCGACCACTCGTATCATTATTTACCCATAAGAACCCATCATCTAAACTAACTAGAATAAGAATTGACTTAATGGACTATGATTTCAAAATAATATTTAAACAAGGCAGAATAAATACAAATGCAGACGCATTGTCCCGGATAAAAATAAATTCACAGACGCTAAAAGACATGATGCCAAAGACCATTAACGTAGTAACCCGTAGCCATACAAAGAAAGAAACAAAGAAAAAGGAAGTTACCAACAACAACGCGGAAACCTCACTCACTAACGAGTCTGATCAACTCTACATGTGGACAGGTACATCGATATCCGACGTAAGGAACTTGCCTCAATTAGAATTTCACGTGAAGAAAGAAGATAAAAATGTAAGACGCGCACAAATAAATTTGCCAATATTAAAAGTAATTAATGAAAAGCGGATAGTTATGGAATACAGCGATAATCCTCACCGAGACTTAGGTCAGGCACTGGAGAAGCTTATATCCAAACTAAAAAGTATGAAAATACATAAACTAGCTCTATCAATGAAAGACAAGATATTCGAATACACAACAACAAAAGAATTGATAGCAGCATATAATGAAGTGCACAGAAAAATAATAAAAAGTAACAGGCAAACAAGTATACAGATAATATTATATAATCCGCCGGAAAGAGTGAAGAAAGTAACAGATCAACTAAGGTTAATCAGTGAATATCACGAATCCAAACATGGAGGTCACACGGGCATAAGAAGAACAATCGGGAAATTAAAACAAAGATACGTATGGAAAAATATGAATAAAATGGTCAAGAAACACGTTCAAAACTGCGAATCATGCAATAAAAATAAGATAACAAGGCACACAAAAGAAGAATTTACAATTACAGACACACCGACGAAATGTTTCGACATAATAGCAATCGATACAGTAGGACCCCTACGTATATCTGAAGGATTCAGATATATAGTCACCGCACAATGTGAATTAACAAAATACGTCATAGCCGTACCAACGAGCACAAAAGAAGCGAAAGAAGTAGCTAAGGCAGTAGTAGAGAATGTAATACTTAAATATGGACACTGTAAAATAATAAAAACAGACCAAGGTACTGAATACACCAATGAACTATTCAACCAAATATGCCAAATCATGAACATCAACCACATATTGTCAACTCCTTACCACCACGAAACCATCGGTTCACTCGAACGTAACCACCGAGTACTGAACGAGTATTTACAGAATTTTTGCGACAATTATGAATGGCACACTTGGATACCCTATTACGCATTTGCATATAATACTACCCCTCACTCAGAAACAAAATATACACCTTTCGAGCTAGTCTACGGACATTTAGCGAACCTTCCCTCTAATACCACTTCAGAACCACTTGCACCCATTTACGATTACGAAAGTTACTTATCGGAATTGAAAATTAAATTAAAAACCGCTCAACAAATGGCTAGTCAATCATTGCTAAAATCAAAACTAATACGAAAGAAATTACATGATAAAAATACAAACACTCTAAACATACAAGTAGGAGATTTGGTCTTCATTAAGAATGAAAATAAACGAAAACATGAAAGTCCATATAAAGGACCATATAAAGTTATCGATCTTAAAGGTGTAAATTCAGTAATAAGGATAGAAAACAAAGATAAACTTGTACACAATAATAGACTTAAGAGATATAATATTGTATAGAATCATATATTCAGAATTAAGATATAAAATATATACATCCTAAGATATATATATTTTTCTAAAGGGCAGAGGTGTAGTGTACCATGCCACTACCCTAACCAAAACACATAAATCTCCACGAGCATCAAAACAAGATCGTATGTTTATCATAAACAACACCAAAAGAAAGCATAACATCGAGTGTCAAAGAAATAATATTAATATAAACACTCTATGTTATGCAATACGATTCTTGACCACACAAAAGTTGAGCATAGAGCCATTACCATGGGAATCTCCTATGCTTGCCTTTTGTTGTTGGATATTTTTCCGCACACGAAATCGGTTCTCCGATTTCATCTGCTTGTGCATAGGAAATGCATGCAATTACTATGGGACTATGCCACACGCATAGAATTGCTGGCCATGCATTTCCTATCGACCTGAACCGTAATGACTCGTGCGGATTCACATGTGATATCGTTAGAACGTTTTTTTTTGTATAGTTTTATATAGCTATAAATTGCCCAAAGCAGAAATGCATTTTTTTAGAATAAGAACGTTTTTTATGAATAAGTTAGGATAGGAAAGTACTTAGTAAGTAAATTTTAAGAAACCCATTTTTTATGTATAGACTTTAGAATTAAGACTGTATAAAAGAGATGTGTTGGCCCAGAAACGAGGCCACTTGATCAATATACTTACGCTCGGCTACACGCCTTTACACAAGTAAAAATTGTTCTTTGGCTTTAAAACACTTTGGCAATTAGTGCCATCCAAATCTGCAGTTCAACACTGCTTCGAGAACTTTGTTGAGTATTCGGCAATTAGTGCCTAAGCTATCCGCGGGACCAGCCGCTCACAATTACTGGTAAGTACTCCGCGTTCGATCTCTCTCTCTGACGTTCAGACATCGAACCCAACAAGGGTGTATTAGCACTGACCCTGATCAAACCCTTGATTTGGGCAGCTTCTAGATATTTGACGCTGTAGAAGTTGCTCTTAGGGCACCAAGAGTGTGGTATAAGGAGGCGAAGTCGATCATTTCGCCTCTCTGTGCCACCACCCATCGGAACTTTTGGGCTTCTGTGACTTGTCATCTGCTCAGCAGTAAGGCACATCTTCCAGAGGCCGAAAAGTTAGACCAGCATGATGCCACCTATGTCAGGTGTTGTTGATTATAACTCCCAATTTTCACCCTCCCACTTTTAGCCTTAAGACTTCGCTTAAGAAGGATACACTTCTTAAGACTTAGCTTAAGACAGAAAAATAACTCAACTTAGCTTAAGACACAAGAATAATTCAATAAATAGCTTAGAACTTGGAACTCTAAGCTAAGTTTAGCATAAGAATCCAAATTAGGTATTGTTTTTAAATCATTAGGGAGAAATAAACTCGAATTTTTTCTTCCTTTCGAACTTTTTGTCAAACATTTTTTTCGTCGAAAACTTCGTTTTGGCGAAAGTTTTTCGAACTTTTTTTCAAAACATTTTTTTTTCGAGAACTTCGTTTTGGCGAAGATTTTTCGAAACTTTTTTCAAAACATTTTTTTTTTTTTGTTTTTTCGAGAACTTTGTTTCGGCGAAGATTTTTTCGAAACTTTTTTCAAAACATTTTTTTTTTTAGAACTTCGTTTCGGCGAAGATTTTTCCGAAACTTTTTTCAAAACATTTTTTTTCGAGAACTTCGTTTCGGCGAAGATTTTTCGAAACTTTTTTCAAAACATTTTTTTTCGAGAACTTCGTTTTGGCGAAGATTTTTCGAAACTTTTTTCAAAACATTTTTTTTTCGAGAACTTCGTTTTGGCGAAGATTTTTCGAAACTTTTTTCAAAACATTTTTTTTTTTCGAGAACTTCGTTTCGGCGAAGATTTTTCGAAACTTTTTTCAAAACATTTTTTTTCGAGAACTTCGTTTCGGCGAAGATTTTTCGAAACTTTTTTCAAAACATTTTTTTTTCGAGAACTTCGTTTTGGCGAAGATTTTTCGAAACTTTTTTCAAGACATTTTTTTTCGAGAACTTCGTTTTGGCGAAGATTTTTCGAAACCTTTTTTCAAAAAAACATTTTTTTTTTCGAGAACTTCGTTTTGGCGAAGATTCTTCGAAACTTTTTTCAAAACATTTTTTTTCGAGAACTTCGTTTTGGCGAAGATTTTTCGAAACTTTTTTCAAAAAAACATTTTTTTTTTTCGAGAACTTCGTTTTGGCGAAGATTTTTCGAAACTTTTTTCAAAACATTTTTTTTTTCGAGAACTTCGTTTTAACGAAGATTTTTCGAAACTTTTTTCAAAACATTTTTTTTTCGAGAACTTCGTTTTGGCGAAGATTTGTCGAAACTTTTTTCAAAACATTTTTTTTCGAGAACTTCGTTTTGGCGAAGATTTTTCGAAACTTTTTTCAAAACATTTTTTTTCGAGAACTTCGTTTTGGCGAAGATTTTTCGAAACTTTTTTCAAAACATTTTTTTTTCGAGAACTTCGTTTTGGCGAAGATTTTTCGAAACTTTTTTCAAGACATTTTTTTTCGAGAACTTCGTTTTGGCGAAGATTTTTCGAAACCTTTTTTCAAAAAAACTTTTTTTTTCGAGAACTTCGTTTTGGCGAAGATTCTTCGAAACTTTTTTCAAAACATTTTTTTTCGAGAACTTCGTTTTGGCGAAGATTTTTCGAAACTTTTTTCAAAAAAACATTTTTTTTTTTCGAGAACTTCGTTTTGGCGAAGATTTTTTCGAAACTTTTTTCAAGACAATTTTTTCGAAAACTTCGTTTTGGCGAATGCTTTTCGAACCTTTGGACAAATGAAATTTTTCTTGTTCGAAAACTTCGTTTTGGCGTAGGTTTTTCGAACTTTTTCTACAAACATTTTTTTTGCGAAAACTTCGTTTTGGCGAAGGTTTTTCGAACTTTTTTTTCTACAAACAATTTTTTTTTCAAAGACTTCGTTGTGGCACAAAGTCTTTCGAACTTTTTTTGACAAACAATTTTTTTTCTCGAGAACTTCGTCTTGGTGAAGATTTTCCGAACTCTTCACAAGCATTTCTTTAACCTAGTTTTTCGCGAACCTTTTACAAGGTTTTGGTAAGCATATTTTTTTCTAACATCGTTCATGCCGAACTCTCCCGAAAGTGCGGCAAACCTGTCCTCTTAAACAAATGAAAAAAAAAAAAAAAAACCGCTTTAAGCGAACAATTTTCAAAGCATCGGCGAAATTATTCGTTTTTTTTTTCATTTTTCTCGTTTCTCCCTTTTCCGACCACAGTGGAAGTAAGTTTTATCTCTGTCCCTCGAATTGTCAAACGTTACGAACCAACTTGACTGACATTCTGGTGGATGTAACCAAGTACGCAGTTTTGAGTGGTCGTATGTTTAACTAATTTTTTTTCCTTTCTCCCCTGTTTTCTCGATAGAGTCGCGCGATGGATCCACGAAAGTGGAAACGTTTACAGGCGAATGGGCGAGTGGGGCATCAAGGGCGAAATGCACGCCGATCGCCAGAAAGGCGCAAAACGCCACCGCCACCACTGGTACAATGGGTAAAACCACGGCCCACCCCTAAAAGGAGACCAGTGGTCTTATACCAAGAGGAAATACCGTCCAGCAGCAAGGTGGTCTACCCACTGGGGCAGCCCCAAGAAGTGTGGCATAGCGAGGCCGACCCGAAATTCAGACTAACAGCGAAATACACACTCAGTGACCCTGTAGTAAACCAGCACATCAGGAAGAAGGTGAAAGGCACTAACGAGAATCGTTCAAGGCCCGGCCCACCGGTGATATCATCAACGAAGCTGCCCAGCCCGCTAACAGGTGTGGAAGTAGCAGGCGCATTAATAAGGCCGAAGCCAGACCCTGTCCAAGTAAGCAATAAGGTCTCAGGCATTAATACCACAAAGGTTCCGGAACGCGATCCTATTACGACATCAGGCCCCAAACGACAGAAGCGTACCATCATTGTCATAGACAGTGTAACCGACTGCAAAGTCGTTAGTGCCGACATCAACAACTGCCTGAAATGGCACTGGGATACATTGGGTTTGGACACCCAAGTCGTGAAAGAAACTGGGGTAAAGAAATTGTCGTCCGTTGTATTGGTGGCAGACAGAGGGCCTGTCTACATATATGACCTGTTACGTGCACCGGAACTGGCAACGGAACCTTCCTTTAGAAACCTGATTGAGTCTAAGTCAATATTGAAACTAGTGCTAGACATTAATAACGACATTAATACGGACTGCGGCCACAGTTCTGCTGCGAGGCACAACTGGCGTACGCGGCCCTATTGCACCAACGGACCGGCGAAGACCCGTCACTCGTACGGCGGTTATCACTGAACGCTATTTGTCAAGTATGAGGCGCCACCAAACGCACTAAAAGAGGAAGTGGTGAAGCGATGTCGAAGAAAGCCGCAATTCTGGGCGACGCGGCCTCTGACAGACCCGATGAAAGACTATGCTGCCGGCGATGTTCTTACTCTCATCTTTTATGGCATACGTAATAATCTCTTACAACAGCTATCCACTCAGGGGTGGAAGATGTTGACTGAGACGTGCGCAGAAAAATCAGCACAACTAGCACGAGAAGCGAGCCGAAAAAGAACGTTGAAGCGACCTCGCTCAGGCCATACCCAACACAGCGGCAACTACATGATTTAATCTGCCAAAATCTACAGCTTCCCGTGGAGGTTAGTGCGCGTAAAGTGGACAAGTCCACGAGTCGAAGTGACAAACTCACCCCATCCGACGAGCTACGCACGTGCTCTTATGCTAGCTGCTCCGTCACTTCAATAGCCGCTCGTGGGACTTATGTCGTCCAATGACGACATAATCAGCGAAAACATAGGAAAGTTATCCTTCATTTTGACGAAGAAATGACGATTTCTTCCGATAGATGGAGGATGATTTTCCGTCCGCCAGGTTTTACGTCCAAATTAAAGACCAAAAGGCCTAGTCTTTCGGACGTTCTGCGGACATATTCGTTACAACTTATACAGCTTTTATGCTTAACAAGTATGAAATATCAAGGAAAATTGAAGGAGATGCACAGCGAAGACGCAAAATTCAGAAACCACCTGGGCAACAATACCCAAACGCAACCTGAACACGACCGCTACGAAGAATTATCTTCAAAATTGATAACAAACAAAATTCAGCAGCTAACTTTTAAATTGGATTGACTGACAGCAGACATTGCAATCCTTTTCGATCAGTACAGAATACAAATATCTACCTTATAGTGTTGTAATCACAACTTTTGTTGTTGGACCAATCCCTTTACACCATAAACAATGGAGTCCAACAACAACTATTACGACCTACCTCAAGCAAATAGGGTATCGTATTCGTTCTCGCCGACGGGCATACTGGGCCCATATAGAACGTAATGCAATCCGACTTCACATTACACGGCAATAATTTTTGATCGCGCGTGCGACAAATTATTGAACCGAAACTGTAATGCCGACGCCACACATGTGGATTAACGACCCATGAGGGCGCGTGTGGAATCGGCGATTCTTAAACGAAAAATGCAATGTCGTGGGAAATGCAAAATCGGTCAGCAGCCGGATGCGAGGTTCGATGGAAAGAATCGAACCATAGAATCCGGCAGTGAGAATCAGACCATCGATCGCGGAGTAATTGGACATGGGTAGCCCCATGTAGTGGAAAAAAATTCAAACTTAGTGTTTTTTTTTATTAATTCGGTCCTGTAAAGAGACAGGACTCCCACAAAGGACGTCCGCACCTATCGCCGAGGTGCGGGCGTACAACAATAGGTTGATCGTAATAAATTTTGCATTTCAATAAAATTAATTCTACTTGTGATGATCAAAAGCGTCATTTAAACTTCATCTTCAACTAAACAAAAAGTTTGATGGCATTAATAAGAAGAGGTAGCAACCAAGAGTATAGTCTTCTTATTGAGAGAAAATTTGTAAAACTCCCTCATAATACGAAGTTGCCGCCGATACTACAACATAAATAGAAACCATTGTTCAGACTTCCCTGAACATGGCCATACTGGCCACTATTGAGCACGTCGGCTGTAAAGCACGGGCGGCCGATTCTTTACGACACCGTCTGTCGGGGCTCGGAAAAGAACATAATAAAAGCTCCACGGGCCTATATAATCCATGACGGAGCACGCTCGCGCCAGCTAAAACTATTAAAACAGACCTTGAGACACACGTCGCTTCGACGCCGCAACATCAAGGGTAAGTAAATTCCACAGCTCATCCGCAATCAAAAACACTGTTGTTCTCCTGGTTTTTCTTTCGAAGATTCAACGAAAGAATTAACAAGAAAACAACAGATCTCGTCGAAAAATACAAAGTCTACTTCAGGCTATTCCTTGAAGGCGGATTCGGCTTCCAAGGAATGATTTGAAGGCAGGCTGCAGTACAATCGGTCCCAAAAATCAAAAAAATATACACGGAATAAAACCACAAAACCTACATAAAACGTAAAAATTGAACAATTAATAAAAAAGGGAAGCAAATCACAACTCACAAATCGGCATTCTTTTTTCTTACCTTTCCCAATTATTTTCAGGAAAGGAAAAGTTCGGACGTGAGAGTCCGAACAACCATTGAAGCGATTTGTCTCAGTACGAGTAAAAATTGTGTCGCCGCGTGTGTACCCCGCCAACGTAGAGCCGTGCCGTCCTATACCGGATGCGCTAGCAAATCAGCCATTGTTGAACAACATAAGGTTAGTAATAGATTTCAATATTCGTGCTCGTTCGAGCCTTAGAATCGTGGCCGCCGGCCTGCATGCGAAAAAAAAAGAAAACCATTGGGTTAACCTTAGTTAATGGTACTTGTCCGTACGTTTTAGTCGGGCGTGCTGTTCAACAAGATCGCACTGACAAAGTTAGTACCGCTACGAAAAAAATTCCATAGGACGACAATTTAATTCCATATTAGTTTAAAATTTGAGGTTGGTTTTTTAAGTAGTAAAAATTTCCGATTTTTACAGCTCACGAACGTTTCACTCTAGGGAGCAGAAACTTTGTGCCGTTTTTTAAACAAATAAAATTGTTGCGGCGAGGATTTTTTGAATTTTTGCTAGGGGCTCAATGAGTTAAACTATTTTGACATTTTTTGCTGGAGTGGCTATGAGGCGGGAGACGGGACGAGCGATTGAATGAAGATTGAGAAACAATTACGCTACTTCGAAACCGAAAGTTTTACCGGTGTTCAACCCGGTTTTCTACGCGGCTTCACGTTTTATTTATCAATGGCGCGACTGCCTAAATCGGACCTCTGTATGCACCGGTCAAGCGCGTCGCGACAAAAATAAGCGAGAATTGTTGAGTTGTCAATAGACAACTCGACCATTTCCTGCTGGGCGGTTGCGATCAAAATTCAGCTACGATGAATTTTGATCGCAGCCGACAACTGCCACTAACTTAACAGTGCAACGGTTTTCTTTTGGAAAAAGAACCGCTGATCGGTAGATGCCGGAAGCGAGATAGCGGTCGGCAGGGAGATGGAACACGAGACGAGTGTCGCGGCGAAAACGTTCTAAAAATTGTCGCGGAAGGTGAAACGAAAAAGAACGGTTTGGTGCCCGAAGGTCCGCGCGGTTACGAAGAATTTGGGATGAGCTCGAGTTCTACAGAGTGTGATTCGGTGATTTAATCATCTTTCAAAAGAAAAAGAAAAATTTGGAAAAGAGTAATTGTGGTAATCGTGAGTGGTCGAGTGAATTATCACGTACAGCTGATAGCGGCTTTCGTTCGACGAGTGCGCTTGCCTGTTTTGAGTTTTCTCCGATTTTTAAGGCAGTTTCTGGAAATTTACGTCTTTTGGGTGGTTGTTTTGTCAAGTGTGGCCCCGAAGTCTTCCATCAGCACCAACAAAAATTAAAATTTTGCACTGAATGCCTGAAGTTTAATTGGCCTCGAAATGTAACGCGTCAACCACTCCGCCCTCCAGCAACGAGTTTCCCGACGGTGGTGCAAACTGCAAAGTGTAATAATATTAGAAAAATCCTCCGTGTACAGTTCATCGCGTCGAAAAAGTCGGATAAGTCCACGAAATCACGGTCACGGAATGCGTTAAAATTGCGAGTTACCTCTCGGTTATATGTGAAAAGTGAAAGCGCACGGGCGCCCGAGTGCTCCGCCGTCGCTACTCAGCACGTTATTCCTTCTTTTATACAACGGGAATCCCTAAGAATCACAAATACTTGTGCGAATACGTGTCCGAGTGAAGCTATGTCGCGACAACGATCAATGAATTAATCCCCTTGTTGAACGTTTTACAAGTTTTTTTTTTCTTTATTACGAAGTGGTGAAAAATTAAGAAATGAAATGAAATAAAATAAAATAAGAATGAAGTAAATTAAAATTTAAGAAATAAATTAAAAAAATAAATTTAAAAATCCCCATTGAGTTAAAAAAAAAAAAATAAAAATGAATTACATTAAAATAAAATTAAAAATATAAATATAATATAATAATAAATAACAAGACAAACTGACAGGACAGACGGGACGGAAATAAAATAAATAATAATTTTTTTTAAAAATCAAATAGGTGTAAATGTAAATGGGGTGAGTTTATTGTTTTTTTTGTTGATTTATTTAATCTTTTTTGGTTATGGTTTTGTTTTCAGATTTTTCTTGATTTTTTTTTATGCTCGTTTTTTGAGCCAACATTTTGGTTTTTTTTTTTTGCTATTAGTCGTTGAAATGCCGAGAGGCTAGTTTTATCCGAAAATGAACCCGATCATCTAGGCCCCAATCCCTGAACCTCAATAAGGGGCCATGATAAAGTTGAATTTTAGGACAGTCATGGCTGAGGTAGGGTGGGCAGGCAGGGCGCTATAACACCTAAGCGCCCTGACAAATCGCGAAGTCGCGCACTCCACCGTCTTTCACGACCTATTGGGAAGATAGTCCCAATTTTAAATAACCCTGGAGTAAGCCGACACGAAATTTTTTGTTGTACAGGCCAAGGGTTTATGGTCTGAAATCTGGGCAAGAACCCCCCCACAACTCCCGTAGCTAGTCCCGGCCGCCAGCAAGCGTGTCGCTTCCGCTCGGATTTCAGCCACCAATTCAGACGTAGGAATTGGCCCACTCTTTCCTAAACCTTCCTTTCCTTCGAATATTTTGACTTTTTCAAGTCGAAATATTCACTCCAAGGCCTCCGTTCACAACAGAATAGTCGATTGTGGGGTTGTTAATTTTTGGCCAGTTTTCCCACAATGTTGCTAGTAAATAGCTTCTGGCCGTATTTTTATCCCAAAATTGACAGAAGGGGTGGCCGGATATGGTTTTGTAAACGTCCTAAAAAATTTCAGATACTGCTATGTACCGACATATCCACATACTCACCACCCACATTCAATTTCACTGTTTTGTCTAATCAGCATTTAATTTTTATTGCTTTGCGTCTTAAAATTCGCTATATTAATTCGCAACAATGTATTTGTTTACTTCGCGATGTCTTTTGCGGGTCATATTTCTGCAAAGATTTTGTTTTGTTAAAGACCGCACATGCCGTGACAACATTGCTGTATATGGCGTTCTTTTTTGCAATCTTGCGTATTTCGCGTTTTTTTCTGTTCAAGGTTCAAGGCTTTAGTTTTAAGTAAAGTGTATAATCTACATTAGTTCAGATCCAGCAATGGAAGAGTCTGAACGAATCATTATATTTTTTAGCGCAAATGTTTAAAGCATTTTTGTTCCCACAATCCGCAATTTGCTAAAGTATTTTCTTGTCTAGTCATCAGATTTTTCTAATTACTACAGTCGGCCAAAATGTAATTAAATGCTAGGTGTCATCATGTCCCATTCCTCGTCGCCCAGACGAAATCTGATTCTTCTTAACGGCTACGAGGCATGGGAACTGATGACCACAAATAATTAAACCTTTGTACATTTCTAATTTTTGTAAATAAAATAGTTAGCTGAAATTCAGAATCGACCGCGAGCGGTTTAAGTTGCATTTATTAATTGTTGAAGTATTACGAGTTTCGGTTCCTGTGAAATCTTTCGGCGACCAACTAGTGTTGTGCAAAATTGTAGGACAGTGGAAACTCAGCATTGTTCGAGTTCTTGTCCCTGTGAAATCTTTCGGCAACCAACTAGTGTTGTGCAAAATTGTAGGACAGTGGAAACTCAGCATTTTTCGAGTTCTTGTTCATGTGGAACTCAACAGTGCGAACTCATCGAACGTACGACTTTGCTTAGTTGCATCAACTAAGCAAAGAAGAATTTCTCCTTAACATCGGCGATTGCGTGCAACGATCCAAGATCGTTGCATTCAATCAAGAGCTTGATTGCATCAATCAAGCTCTTCTAAAGGATCGAGCAAATCAGCTCATCCTCAAACAGAGTCCACACAATAAATATTTTTTAAAAGTATCAAGTCGTTTTTCGTTGAATAGGCCAAGCTATCCAAGTATTGTACATAACAATACGTAGCTTGAGTCGTACCTGACAAATAAAAATCTTAAATTTGCGATAAATTTCTGTCCACAACATGACCTATTTAGTCAAAAAACTCTAAGGTAATTTGCGTCTCTTTCCAAGGCGCTTATAGCTTCTTTTTCTCCCGAACCACTTTTCAGCTAAAATAACTAACTAACTCCGTACCTTCAACTCATTTTTCTGACTGTAATATCCAGGAGATATTGCAGTCTCAACAAGTGCAACAAGCCAAATAGTTCGATTAGGTTTGTGAGTGCAGCATATATGAAGGCAAAATAGTCTTGATCAAATCCCAATAGGCATTTCAGTTCGGAATAGATTTTAAATAAGATAACACTGACAACATCAATTAGAAAAAGAGTAAGAGAACACCTCCAAACCCTCACAGGTTCAGTAGAAACAGTAATACTAGAAAATATTAGAAAGAACCGACTAGAAAATATTTTAGATAAGTACGCAACTTTAATATTAGCGAATCTCAAACAGAAGACGGAGCGTTAGAATGGTATAATAATAAAGCCTTTAGAAGCAGCCAAGCAACAAATCCCATGATGACTACTTTTGACATTTCGGTCACTTTTAAACTAATTCGACGGGGACGAAAAGAAACTGGCAAACTTTATCAACTTGATTGAATATGTAAATGATACGCTCAAAGATGATGACGAGAAGCGAAAATTTATTAAGTTCATATTAAAAACGAAACTAACGGACAAGGCGAAACAGCACTTTTGATTTGCAAGATAAAGCCTGTGACGAGCCGTCCTGGCAGCACCGCCGCACCGATCGTGCAGTGCGACACTAGCGCGAGAATTACCAACAGCGGGGGAAAAATTAACCAGCCGAAACGAAGACGATCACTCGCCCCTTTCAAATAGCAGACGCCGAGTAGAGCGGACGTTTCTTTTAACCTCAACACCATTGTCCGGAACCGAGAGTTTTTTTTTCCAAGTGCGCGCCGTATAAAAAGTAGTGTTCGCGATCGAAAAAAAAAAATATATGACGAACGAACGAAAAACGAAATGCGAACCTACGACGCTTCGTCATGGTTACCCCACCGCGGTCCGGCCGCAACAGCACCTCTTCCACTTCGGTATTGGCACGACTGGGCCATAGTCATCCGCCCCCAGACGGATCGACTCTGTCGTTCTTGACGAAATAACACCGACACATGGGTGTGTTTTCATGCCGGATCGCCCGTCGGGTGATCTCATCCAGATGTTCCTTCCCACAAACCTTTTTCCTTCCCACTCTTGTCCACCACCCTATTTTTATATCTGGCCCCCGTACCTTGATCCTTTCCAGCCCGCCGACATATAGAATGGGAGTTCTCAAACCCATTCGTCGGCCCCACGAGCATAAGTAATTCAGTTCACGGAAAGAAACGACACATCCACCCCATCCGACGAGCTAGTACGTGCTTTTATGCTAGATGCTCAGTCGTTTCAGTGGCCATCCGTGAGACTAATGTTGTCCAATGACAACATAGTCAACGAAGAACATATGAAAGTTGTCCTTCATTTTGACGAAGAAATGACGATTTCTTCCGATAAATGGAGGATGACTTTCAGTCCGCCAGGCTTTACGTCCAAATTTAAGACCAAAAGGCCTAGTCTTTCGGACGTCCTGCGGACATATTCGTTACAAGCCCAGTTATTGGATTACGGATTAATCCGATGTATCCTCGAAGCAGATTATTTCACTAAACTAGTGTTTGACCACACAAATATTCCGGCCCTGTTAGCTCAGCATTTCGCATGCGCATGCGACCCTATCACAGCAGCTAACGGGGCATGACATATCACACTTCTCAACATTAAGCCTCAATACTCATTGCCGAATATATTAGGCTCGTTATAATCTAAACTACAATAAGATTGCTTGATTCATGCATCGGACGCTCTGGCGCAGAACTGCAAGGACAATGGAAATCCGCCTTTAGTTACTCATGCGTGCGTCAGTCAAAATTATATTTTAAACCTAAATTGACCACCTTCGGTCAGTCCAAAAACAAACAAACCAAGGAGTACATACATATTGATAATAAATATTAAATTAATCAAAATACTCTCGCTATCTTAGTTGATTGCGAGGGAGTTTTTTGAATTCGCTTATCGATATACGACCTTACTCCGACTCGAGTGAGAAACAAGTCCGTGTGCGATACATAATAGTCGCTCGAGAAAGCAGACATTTGATAGTTAACTTGATTGAAATATTTTTTCAAGCGACGTGAAAGTCCTCGATATTGCAGGAAAGAAGATATCAATACATCGGTACAGTAAGAAATCCGTTCATAAGTTTAGTATACAACACGTTTCTTACACATTTAAGCCTAGTACTAACTAGAACCGAAAACGAAATTTTCTGTCAAATCACATACAAAATCCACTAACAATTTTCGCTCGAACGAAAAATTTGTATGGGAAATTTCGTTTCGCTTCTAGTTAGTACTAGGCTTTACTGTAAAAACGTATTTTACATTAATTCGTTTTTACTTTGCCGCCATCGTAACCGTCACTTGATCAACTTGACCAAATTCATTACCATAAAAAATTAAAATTGATCATAAGCTACACAATTTATAGCCATACCTGAACTCAAATACCGTTTGATGAAGATCAATTTAAGCTTGCTGTGATTTATTGTATCATGTCTAGACACGATACATTCAAAATGATTTTAGAAATATTCAATACACCTTATACCTAATATGCAGCAAATAGATTCAAATCATACCGAGTTTTAATGTTATGTTATAAATAATACTATAAATATAAAAATGACTGATCTTGTATCAGTCCGATAAAACTTGACGTGTAAATTTGTTCAATACAGTAAAGCTTATTAATTAGTCAAAAAAAAAAATAATATCGCCGTCTACGGCAAAAAATAAAACGAATTAAATAAATATGAATAAAAAAAATTATTGAATTTCCCGAATTCTTACTTAATTTCTCTACTAAAGAATATTTCATACCGTAAACTTAACTTGTTAATAATAATTTAAATAAAACTTAGAATTAAGCCCACTATCAAGTTAATTAATAGCCTGTTCCGTCATTTGCAGGCACAAGAACTCTAAACTAGTGTTTATATCACCGATAGTATTTTTTGAATTTTTCGATAGGCTCTCTAAATTTCCGATCAATCCACTACTACTGCTACTGCAACATTTTTTACTAACTAAACTCACGGGTAAAATTTTTCCGGTTGTTAATTGATTTTCGGTTGCAAGCGTTATAACCGATTTCGATAAGTTCGTTGTTGGACGAATTTTTTTATTTAATGTTAAAGTGCCTGCAGATTGTTTGTTAGTTTTAAATGTTACCTGTTGTTGTTGTTGGGGATTTGCTGAGAGAACAATCAAGTTATTGAGTGAGTGACGATGTCTATACTGTTGTTGTTGCTGTTGCGGTTGCTGCTGCTGTTGTGATTGTTGTTGTGAAGACTTTCCTGAGCTTGTTGATGCACTTGTCGAAAAGCTCGGATACGACGAACTCTTGTATTGAGAATTCGTTGATGAAGAGGACGATGATGTTGATGGTGTTGCGACGGTTGTCACACTGCTGGCACTGTAATATTGAATTGGTTGCTGCTGCTGCGAGGAAGACTGATAACTATCACATTCGGGAGAATATTGTGGACTGTTTGTGTAGATTGTCGAAACGTTTACAAGTGGTTGGTTGTGTTTTTGTAAGGAACTTAAGGTGAAATTTGGCATCTCGTTTGAGTTTTTTCGGTGTATTCTATCACTACTTCCAGATTTGGAATTACTTTCAGTTTTACGGGGTTTGGTGCTACTGTTCCATCTGAAAATTAAGAATGGAAAAGATTATAACAATTAAAAATTTTAATTTTTTAGAATTCATCATTCTGCAGCAGCAAACTTATTTTAGGGTAAGTAAAAACGTAAAGTAAAGTAAATTCCGATCTCATCAGAAAACCGAGAAAACTATCTACTATCTGCAATCAAGGGACGTCTTGCGAATGGTGCATAGGAACCAGAGCCTGCCAGCCCTAAGCGACGCCCTAAGTTGGACACAATTTGAATGCTTCATTGTTAGTCCATGTCCATGGTGTACAGAGTGACAGAGAAGAGATGTGCGGACTTGAAGTTTATCAATTTTACTTTATAGTAAAATGTGGCGAAATATCTTAAAATTAAATTTTAAATTAAAAAATTGTATGCTATTTAGAATGATGTTTCTTGCAATTTGCACCTCGGGCAGTCGCCCACCGCCCAGACAATTTTTACAAAATAAAATACACTGAAAACGTATTGGCGGTGTTCCACGCTGCACCACCTTATCCGCAAGAATAACAACTTGAGTCACAAAAGAACATGCCAGATATCCTAGCGTATGATTTCGAATGTTAAAAACTTACCTAGGTTTATTAATGTTTGTAGAGCCACCTGCGGTCTTCGTATGATGTGATTTTGGCATAAAATGCATCTTCAATTTCGACAGCTTAAATTTATATTCCTTCAGCTGATTTGTATGCGTTACAAACGCCTCGTTATGTAAGGCCCGTTCCAAAACCCAAAGTGTAGCATTCACGCACTCCTCGTCGTGTAACGTCGCAACGTCACGTTTAATCACAATTTGAGATACTGTAAAAATTTACGCAATTAAAAAAAAGCCATAAAAATCACAATTGAAATCTTACCAATATCCAACACATGAATAAATTTCCCAGCAACATTATCACTACTCAGATTATCGATTGGTTTCATTGGTGTCAGAACAATATTCGATAATTCGTCGATTACAGCGCCCGTATTAGTTCTACCCTCCAGCAGATCCATTTCCATTGCACTCAGATTTGACACACGATCCTGAAGTTTTTGTATGCAAAGCGCCAACTTGTGACTCGCTCCTTTCGTAACGCCTAAACTTTGCAAATATTCCTCGGTTATCCCGAGCATTTCTTCGTACTTAACGTTCGTAAATAGACCGATGTACTTATGAAGTCGTAAACTTTTCAGCCATTGTCCAATGCTCGACATACCGATATTGTGAGTCGTAAATTGCAAATAGTTCGGTTTTAAGTCGTCCAAGTGCGTTTCCGAACCGCTCGATCGTAGGGAATTGTGCGGACTTTCGATTGAAAGCGAATAGCTACGCGGCTTCTGGGCAAATTGTGCTAAATTTTCGGACGAATTCGAACAAGCTCCGCCGTGCATCGTTTCTGCGATTTTCGCCGAAGATGATGATGTAGACGGTGTAGTTAAGCTATTCGATCTTCGTGTTTTTACTGCCAGCATTTGATCGAAATTTCCAAATGCCGACGGTACGTGCAAATGATCACCGATTGAAGCGATTTTTGTATTGCAGGTATCACTTTCATTCGAATTGTCATCGAAATCCAGCACTTCTGTGCCGTTTTTCGAAAACGAGACGTGCAAATCTTCGGGTGTGGTATCAGCATCGTTGTTTTCGACAGTAACAAGACCTAAACTATTTTGACTAGAGCTCGGATTGTTGTTAATGCTACCGACTGGTGTCGGCAAATGTAAAATATTTAGATTCCAATCACTGGAACTTGTCGACGATGCCGAGTTTAGCGATGACATCGTTAAATTGGAGAGCTGTTGTGTCACTTGTTGATGTTGTTGTTTGTGTGATGGCGGCGCAATTGCTTGCCATGTGTTCTGATTGTTTCCGCTCATTGATGAAAACGATGTGTTTAGACTTTCGGGTGGTGTTATGTCCTGTGGATTCGATAGGAGATAGAAACTTTGCTGTCCAGTCGATGCAAATGACGATTGAATGTGGTCCTCGAGATGTCGGAGCCAGTGACTCAACGATCTGAAAATAAAACCAACCAGAATTGAAACAATGTAAAACATATTTTTAATTCCGGACATATAAAAAAAACACCCTACCGTCTATCGTCGTTCGAAATTGCTGGATGTATCAACAAATACGAAAAAATCTGTTGCACCAAATCGGCAGCAACAATTTGCCGAACTGTGTCCTCAACAGCCAGCGGAATTAGCGACAAGTAAATACTTTTCGCATCGTCATTTCCCGGCTTTAATAGCGGAATCATGCTCAAAACATCGTGCAAAATGTCCTCTTTTTTGTAATAGTTCTTTTCATTTTCGCTCAAATACAAATCTGATTCGTACAAAATCGAATCTTTGTCGGTAATTTGCGATAATTCAACGATTGGAAAAGCCTTGTACGTACTAATCAATTTTTGCAAATATTTCGGATTGTTGGCATTCGTTTCGATCGAACTGAGATTCTTCTGCGAACCAAAGTTCTGTGTCAAGTTACTTTCGATCGAAAACTGCAAGAATTTCAATGTTGGAAACGATAGACGTTTTAGTAGCGCGTACATGACAACAGCACGTTCGCAATCGTTCCATTTTTCGAATAGTAATGTTACAGTGCTAACTTGTTCGCAAAATAGAGTTGACGGATTGCCGCCCGGATGTTTCATTCTTTCTGTTGCGTGTAAATTAATCGTTTCGATTTTATTTTATAAATTTGTCAAGTTTTTTGTTTTTTAATTATTTTCTTATTTTTGTAGGAAGGCGGCTTTGAGTTGGCTTTTAATTGTAAATATGCGACCTGATTTGGTTTATCTTTTTGTTTTTGGTTTTAATTTTTGTCTTTTAACTGCAAAGAAAACAGAAGTGAAATGATGGATTAGTTGACATATCGATAGCAAAAGGATAAGATAGGAAATAAAATATAATTTCGTGTTTATTTGGAAACTGTTTGATTGTGTGTAGGATAAAAGTAAATAGTAAAAATAAGTCAATTGCCTTGACTATTTCATAGAAATAAAAGGGATGAAATTTTTTGAGTTTTTCTTCATGAACAATCACCTATCATTTTCATTATCCAAAACACATCCGTCGATCTGAACATCTTGAACACAATCAATTTTTTTTTATCTTGGATAATACAAGTGATAGTCGACTAGTCCTCGTCAATAGTTGGATACGTTCTGTGTACTGACAAAAACCACGATCAAAGTAAAACAGCAACGTAAACAATTTTAGACGATTTCACTCCTGATTTTCTGATGCAAGTGTAATAAAACAAAAATTTTTAATGGATGATTATAAAGTAAAATTTAAATAATATGAATTTTATTTAAAAAGGTTCCAATCACTTCGATGATTCGCTATAAAAGTTATCAGTTCATTGCAACGGCCTTTTACGTGGTTCGGTTTAATTTTCTAGGTTTAAAATATACAACCTTACCTTATTTAATACCGAATACACGTTCGGCTAACCAAGATGAGTGCGGACAAAACTATCACTCGCTTGCGCTAATGCTACTTCGTCGCTGTGTTGGCTTACAGAGCATAAGTCAGAGCTTGTGCACACATGGCCAGCGGCGTCCACATGTCGGTTGTATTCAGTGCCGACGAAAACAGTTTGAACAGAATCGAACAAAATTGCTCTACGTACTATCGTTGACACTGGTGTCGACCATCAAGCACTTCATTAATAAAAAATACCCCTGTCGCCAAAATAAAGTAAAATCGAAAAGCAAATTTCAATAGTTTCTACATAGCATCATGGACATCGATCGATAGCACTGAACCGAACACGTTCTTCGCGCTCAAGAAGCCCTTCTGACTGTAGGCAAGCAAATAATAGTTTTTGCGATAGTAGAAGTAGAATAATATGTGCTTTGTGCTTGCTATATCCGGTAATGTTTTGGTGAGCGTTCAAGGAAATGCAATTTTAAAACCACTGAACATAAATCGAAAAGCTAATATATACTGCTAGTAATGCGACCACCAGCAGTAATTTTACATCAAGCCGCTTATTCATAAAATATAAAAATACCGAACTAACCATTTCAATTGATACAGGAACGGACGTATACTTAGTATCACTCATAAAATTTCCGAGAAGTAAGAAGGATCACGATTACTACCTTTCAGCTGCAATGGTTCACTCATTTGCACCTACAGCACATAAACCGATTCAAAAACCGACCCCGGCTTGCGAAGAAGACTTTTCACGCACGCCTTTGTCACAGCAACCGTTAATAGAAGTATAATATATAATAGGAGCAGATTTTTGGCAAAATTCAATCAGTTATTAGACCTTCTACAAAAACGATTGATTCGACACCCTGACCTCTTTAGAAAGAAGCACAATATCGACAGCTGACAATACACCCACTCCTAAACTATACAGATGGATAACGTTAATATAAAATAATCGAAGAATTTCAAACAACATTTGCCAATCAAACATAATGTAATTCATTATATTCGAACAAAAGGACATTTATTTGCCATTCTCAAAACCACGCCGACTCGAAAACGTATAATTAGACTCCGCCAAAAATGAATTTGAATACATGATTAATTTCGGGGAAGCTACCGGGGATGATGATAGCTGACATATCATCATCCCCGGTAGCTTCACCTTTACACCTCGCAAAGAAGAAGGTCAATAATGACTGGGGAGATTATCGTCGTTTAAATTCCTGCAAAATACCCGATAGGTATCCAATCCCACACATCCAGGATTTTGCCATGCACCTATGCAGATGTATAGTTATCTACAAAGTGAATTTGGTTAGAGCGTTCCATCAAATTCCTATCGCGATAAAATATATTCAGAAAACAGCAATCGCTAGTCGCTACAACTTTCAATTTATACGAGTTCGGACGCACGCCATTTGGGTTGTCTGAGAAGCGGTCATCGTAGGAACGGCCCTAAGAAGGCTACATTTTGCTCAGGGTTACATCGACAACATATTGGTAGCAAACGCTACGGAAACCGAACGCAAGCTGCATTTAAAATTATTATTTGACCACCTCAGCGACTACGACATAAAAAGTTTTTCAAATTCGGAGCGAAAAGCCTTACGTTTTTGGCTCACACAATCAATGAAAATAGTGGCATTCACCCTAAAAGATCGAGTCGAAGCAATCTCTTCTTTACAACCACCGAATTCTATCAAACAGTCTCAGCAATTTCTGGGTATGATTAACTTTTAACTTTCGATTTATATCGCGTTTAGCAGAAATGCTGGCTCCAATTTAGCAACCTTGTCTAAAGAAAAAAAAAACACTAAATAATTTACTTGGCCAGAAAAACTCAGAATTCGAAAAGGCTAAAGAAGCATTAGTCTCAGCAACACTTCTCGCGCACCCTATTAATAATACGATTAAATATCACTACGGATAGTTCAAACGTTGCAGGAGAAATAGAAAAACATAAAGGTTAATGCGCTATCGAAAAGCGGAAATCACTTCGATTTCGTTGCAAAAGAATGGCATCTATTCGAAAGCGCTTTCCGTTTTTTCACTCATCTCTAGTGTTTCTATTATTGTAGGGCACCGCACGGGCCAAAAAAATAAAATCGAAAAATACGTAGTCGCAGGATCCAAGCGCGATGTTAAGGCATTTTGCACGGGAGAAAATACGACAATAAACCCTACGTAATTCATTACGATCAGTCAGAGGAGCTCTTCGACTGGACGACATTTGCTAACCATTGTCTTACTATAAGAAAAACGGACACTATAATAACCACTGCTTTTCCAAACACTTGTTGATTGCGATACAAAAAAAAGAAGAGGAATGGTTCGACGCTGAAAGTTTATAGAGAAATGAATGCACGCACGAACCTCACGCAGGATTTGGGCAAACAAAGCTGCCCAAACCGATTACCGAACTAAAGAACCGTGATTTGTTGTCGCTTTTTGGCTTCACTTGGCATTACATATTTCGATTTCTACAACAATTTGCCTCATGCCAGAAGTGGTGAGAACGAAGACGACTAATTAATTAAAAAATTTTAATGTAAATTTGATTTGAAGTTCGTATTTGGAAGTAAATACTCTGTAATTCTGGAACAACATTTGAGACCAATATATGAAAACATCCAGAATATGCTAGTAAAGAATATGAAAACGAAAACACAAGACGGCATCAAATTCTCCGAAGAGATATTAGGACACCAAAAAAGAATGACTGGTTCAACCAAGATTGTTGCGATGCCATAGATAGAAAGAACGAGGCTTTCAAAATTTTTACTGAACGACCAACATGAGCCAAAAAAGATAGATATGAGCAGCTTAGGCGATATGCGAAAAAGATCTGGAGGCGAAAGCAAAGGAAGTACCGTAATGACAAGATACAACAAACTGGACGGCAATATGTGACAAAATAAATTGCGGGATCCATATGTAATAGTAAAAGATCTAAAAAAGAATATAAGCCCAAAACCAGTCACTGCAAAGACGCAGAGGGCAACATCATCAGCAACACACAAGAAATTAAAGGAGATGAGCTTTCTAATTCTCTATTACCAGCGATCGCGAGAGACAACAACCCAATTGAGATTTCCAGTGACGAATAAGAACCATCATCGACACTACACATACTAGCCGAAATCAAAGCAGCACTATGTAAACAAAAACTAAACAGAACGCCGAGAATTGACGAAATACCAGTTGAACTTCTGAAAACCGATGGAAATTGTGTCGCGGAAATACTACACAAGATGATATGCAGAATTGGGACAGAGGAAAATATTCCCGACGATTGGCGAAAAAGGTTCATATGTCCAAATTTACAAGAAAGGAGTCAAACTCTGCTGTGAGAATTACAGAGAAATATCATTTCTGTGTACGTCCTACAAAATAGTGACAAAAATAATTTAAAGTTGTCTTAAGTCGTTATTGGCGAATACCAAGGTGGATTCAGAAGCGGACAATCTACAACAGACCCGATATTCTCGGTGAAACAGGTGCTTGAGAAATTCTGGGATTATAACACTAACGTGCTCCAAATCTTCGTAGATTTTAAAGAACCATACGACAGTGTCGACAGGAGGGCACAGTACCAAAATCATGCTTGATTTTTGGAATTCCCCCAAAACTAGTCCGACGAACGAGACTCTCAACGACGAACACTAAATCTCAAGAGAGAATATAAAACGATTCCACAACCGGCTTTTGAACGGAATGTGGTTTAAAACAGGGAGATGGTGTAGCCCCCATGCTTTTCAACTTGGCAGTAGAGTATGTCGTCCGAAAAACCAGTGATGAATGGGAATACTATTCAAGTCCACCCAACTAGTAGCATACGGTGACGACTTAAACATACTCACAGGATCCTTGCTAAGGAGGTATTTTTCAATCTTGACTCCTCCGCGAAAGAATTCGGGTTGCACATTAACGAAAGCAAAACAAAAGTAACAAGAAAGAGAACGCCAATCAGACAAACTATAGCGATTGCGGCAGCGAGGCGTGCCATTAACGCTAACTTCCAAAGAAGCAGTGAACACATTCGAAAAAGAGGTTCTGAAAAATTCTTGGGACCTGTGAAGGATGGAGTGGAATGGGGAATAAGATACAATCATGAGTTGTATCAACTCTACGATGAGCCAGAAGCTTCAACGTTCATCAGCCACTTAAATAACATGTAAAGCGAATGGAAGATAGAAGAATCCCCAAACGTGCTCTTAAAGGCAAAGCGAGTGGTAACAGGCCAATAGGCAAACCACGCAGGCGATGGGAAGACTCAATTGATGAGGATACCAATGCCATCTTAAAAATTAGCTGGAGGACGCGGTCTTCCAATCGAGACAATTGGAGACCAGGGCACGATTTGGGCTGTCGCGTCATTGATGATGCTGACACCGTAAACGATTCAATAAAATTATCCAACCGTAGGAGAGACAGTCGACTGTTAGAACATCGGGCGTAGAGTAACGGGATGTTGTCGAGATCATGTACATACACAGATAAATACTGCAAAAATTCTAAAAATATTGGGCTGATTTTTAACAAGAACGGAAAACTAGGAGGAAATAATTACCATGGATTACGATTTGCGATTGGTGCGAAGACTTTAAAGCAAGAAATTGATAACTCTCACTTTATGCTTACAAATCGATGGTACACATATTGTATGTCCAGTTCTTGGAAAACTTGTGTTATATAGCTTAAAATGTCCAACTTCGGATGTACTTTGTATTGCACAAACCTTGGTATGTCCTAACTATCAAACAGCATGTTCATTATGCAATTCAAAACTGTAACTTAAGACGTACGGCATAAATTGAAGAGCACAATTATTGTATGTCCAGATACTATATTTGTGCTCTTACTGTCTGCAGAAAAATGACCACAAATATTGTATGTCCGGACATACTACATCTGTGCAATAGTGAATTTCAATTCTAGCACTTAGTCGTGTTTTCAAGTTTATCAGATTGGAGAAATTTTTCCCCAATCTGGCAATCTTACATGTTTCTCTCCATTTATCCAGCCCGTGCATAATTACTTCGTGCAATGGAAAGTCGCAATAGAGGATATAAACTGTTAAAGTTAGCTATTGAGAAAACGAAATTGTCTGATATTATCGTCAATGATACACACAAAGAGGAACATGTCAACAATAACCGAAATTCAAATGGTAAGTAATTATTGAGTACAAATTATTCCGAATTAATAACTGTATGTATGTCAGAGCCCTATCGTTATCAACTAAACATACTTTGTTGCAAACGCACGATTTCATTTCAAGTTTTGTTTTGTGGCATGTTTTTAATGGGTTCCTATCTTTCTTATTTACATACAGTAATGGATTTACTTTAACTGAAAAGCTGACTGACTACTCACGGAGGTAACAACATACCTGCTTCATCGTCTTCTACATCACAAGAACGTAATAACGATAACTTAAATGTATGTGAAATAAATTTGATGTGCCTACCTAAGATGTCAAGACACTAGGTTGGGGCAATTTTTTGGTTACCTAAATTTATATTATACTTATAATATTTGTTAATTTTGTTTTAGAAGTTGAGAACGAAATTACCATAAAAGACTTGATTCACGAGGAGAATTTTTCCGATACTGGGGAATCTTATGTTTCCAACTTTGCGGACTTGTCCAGTGACTTTTCTAGTGATATTAAAGAAACCAGCAATATAGAGCGACCTCAGGTTCCCCAACAGAATTTTTCACTGCCAGATTATAGTTTGCCTACACTGTCAACATCTAATATCCCAGATGTAATTGGTAATGTCAATACTGTGCAAATTAGAAAATGAAGGCGTGTTGCAGATCCAACAATTTGGGCTAGAAATGTGAGAAAGCAGAAACATAACTCTGGAGAAGCTTATGTAAATCGCTTCGGTAAATGTATGGCTGCAAAAAAAGTGCGGTACGGTACGATTGCACAAAGTGTCGTTCTAAGTGCTCTGAACAAATTTATAAAGGTCAGCCACAAAAATTATTTCAAGAATATTGGCAGTTGCAAGATCCCGGCCGCCAAAAGGCTTACCTGTGTGCAATGTGCAAGACAACTGATATTGTACGGCATCGTTCACGGAAACAGAACTCTGAGGGGTGTAAGAAGATATCTAAATCCTACTACTTACCTGATGAGGATGGTGAACACCAAAGGGTATGCCTCAAGTTTTTTTGTGGTACCTTCAATATAAGTTTCCAAGTAATAGATCTTGCACTTGTTGGACGCGGTGATGCAGGAGCCTATGTAGGTACTGATAAAAGAAAAGGCCGTAAAGCAACTAATTCTACTGATGAATCTATAATTATAAAAGTAAAAGAGCATATAGACAGCTTTCCAAGGATGAAAAGCCATTACTGCCGTAAAGATTCTAAGAAACTATATTTATCTTGCGAACTAAACGTTTCTATCATGTATCGTCTTTACGGAAAATTTTGTGTACAGCAAAATTTGCCTAAGTGTGCTATTAATGCCTACAGATCTGTCTTTAATAGCTATGACCCTCAACTTAGTTTTTATAGACCGAAAAAAGATCAGTGCACCATCTGTAATAAATATAAAAATGCCTCGGACAATACATTACTGGAAAGTGATTGGCAAGCTCACAAAAACAGAGAAACAGATGCTCTTAATATGAAAAAGGAGGACAAAATTAAAGCAGTACAAGACAAGGGAAAAACATTTCGCTCTGTCATTTGACTTACAGGGTGTTCTGTCGGTCCCATACGCCGGAGATGCTCAAATTTAATATCGCCGGAATTTATCGGTATACAATTTCACTATTTTTGATACCTGCAACAATGATGGACATTTGGGATGAAACAAACGGGGAGAAAGGGTCGTTTGCAATTGCAACATGTTTGTTCCAGTACATATCAGGATTGCCAGTAACTGTTAGCACATGTCAGCACATTTTCTGATACCTGCGGAGGTCAAAACCGTAACCAGTTTATGGCTATTGCCATGTTGTATGCCATCAACAAAATTCCACATCTGCAAACAGTCGATTTGAAATTTATGGGAAGTGGCCACTCATATTTAGAAGCAGACTCCATCCATGCTACTATAGAGAGGGCAAGAAAACACAGATCTATATATTCTACGCGTGAATAGGCCTTACTTATTCAGATGGCCAGAAATAAGCCAGCTCATTATAAAACACATGTAATGAATTTCAGTGATATTTATGACTTTCAAAGTTTGACTGGGCTCATTGTTCACAATACAAAACTAAATTCGAACAAGGATAAAGTAAAATGGCTAAAAATAAAATGGTTGCGCTTTGAGAAAAGTATGCCGTTTATCATTCAATACCATATACACTGCTGGACAAAATAATAGGACCTTGAAATTTGAAAAAATTTAAGAAAAATAACCACGCTGTGTTTTACTATAAAAAATACCAATTTGCAAAACTGTTTTTGAATGAAATTGGGGAATCGTAACGGTTTCCTTCATTTGTTCAGCCTTCAAATTGAGCTTAATTTCAAGAATTATTTAGTTGCAGAAGGTGAGACATTGAGGAAATTAAATTATTTGAAGGCATTATAAAAATATCCTACTGAAATTAATAAACTAAAATTAAAATTAGATGGGTCGAGGGCGTCACTGCAGTCCAGAGGAGAGAAGGCTTGTTCGTCAGCTCCGAGATGAAGGAAGAAGCTACAAATTTATTGCCACATCATTGGGACGGTCAGAAAATTTCGTCACTAATGCCCTGAAACCGGAGAAAAAAAAACCTTGAAACGCGTGCGGCCTCTAAAAAATCTTCAGCAGTGACCGACAATCGAACCGTTACATTATCTAAACGCGACCCATTCAAATCATCCAGGACCGAGATGGGGGGGGGTCATTTCATCACGACCCGTTCGACGCTGATTAGCAAGCGCAAATCTACCCGGTAGGACTGCAAAGTTCCTCTGCTTAGATCTGCAAATTTGATGAAGAGGAAAAACTTCGCATTCATAAAGCCTGGCGCGGGCAACAGGGCGAAAAATGGCGCGATATCCTCTGGAGCGATGAGACAAAGATCAATTTGTTTGGTAACGATGCGGGAAGAAACGATCGTCGTCCGAAAGGCAAAGAATTCCACATTCGGTTCACTAAAAAGACAGTGAAACACGAAGGGGGCAACATGTATGGGGCTGTTTTTCGTGGCAAAGTGTAGGTCCCATACACCGCATGGATGGCATTATGGATAGATTTGCCTACAAGAATTTACTGAAGATGGTTATGCTGCCTTACGTCGAGGACAATATGCCCCTTTTGTGGAGATTCCAGCAGGATAACGATCCGAAACACTCATCGCGATTGGTCAAAGCTTGGTTCGAGGAGCAAAGTGTGAACATCCTTGAGTGGCCAAGTCAATCCCCAGACCTCAATCCAATTGAAAACCTTTGAAGTGAACTTAAACGACAAGTTTCAAAAATGGGTTGCCAAAATAAAACGCAATTATGGGAAAATATTCAAAACGTTTGGTACAATATTCATTTAGAAACGTGCAGGAAGTTGATATCGTCGATCCCAGAAGAATCGAAAAGGTTATGAAAAATAATGGTGGATATACTGGGTATTAAACGCGGTTTACCAAAACTAGCATAAAGCGCCACCGTAAGTGAGCGAAATTTCAGAAGCAATACTTAATTTTTTAGTCACACCTATTATTGTGACCAGCCGAAAATTGTTGTTTTTGTTTATTAATTGAAAAAATGTTAAGTTTTTATTGAGTTTGCAAAGCCATTTTTGTTTTTTGTAACAATGAAGTATGCTAAAGTGAAAAATATTTTAATTTTTGCGGAATAATAAAGAAAGATGTGAAAAGAAGTGTTTGGAAAATAAAATGCGCACACCTATTATTTTGTCCAGCAGTGTATGTATTAGAACTATATTGCTAGCTATCATATTTTTCCACACAAAATCAATAAGTACGAGTTGAATAGGAAAAATCAGAATTAGCTGCTTGTTTTGACTGAAAAATCTAATTTCTAAGTCCAGGGAAGTCGGCGGAACATTTAATTTTGAAAAAAAGAATATAAATTTGTTAAATAAAAATAAAATTTGCTTCTTTGGAAACATACTAAATACTAAATTTGCTCTCAAATCTGCGTCGATAGAAATAAATAATTTGAAAAAGCAATTTGTTTTTTTAAACCGCTTCCTGAATAGATAAAATACAAAGGAAAAAACCTTTTGTCGTTTTTGCTGAGAACTAAGAAGAGCTCTCGAATGCTACTGATGAGTTGTATCTAACTTTTAAAATCTATCTAAATATTTTTTTGGATTTTAACGCCGAAATGATATAAGTTAATCAAGTTTGAAGAACGAGTTAAACACTATACTGTAGCTATTAAATTTAATTTTGGAATAGCCTAGTATATTTCAAAATACAGTAGACATGGGTTTAAATGGACTCGATGAGACTATGAGTATTAGTCTACTGTAAGCGAGTGACCATTTTACCCGAAGGTATTTATTCTTAAGGGATACATGTAAAATGTTCAAAAATTCGAGTTTCTTTTTTTTGCATAAATAGTTAAATTAACATCTAAAAAATATGTTTGTAAAGTTTTAGAATGAAATTCGCATTATTTATCGATTAAAAACTCATTTAAGTGCTCCGCCTCAACTTGACGCTCGAGCGCTATTGAGTCCGTATCGAGGACCAGAGAGTGAGTCGAGAAAATCGCCGCAGCTCTTCGAAAACTAAAAAAGCTCGTCAAGCATGTCAAGAAGAGCTGAGAAAAAAAATGAGTACTATGAATGTACTGAAGGACTTCTGTATGGGCCTGGAATCGCTGATTAGTTGGTAAGGCGCTGTAATCATAGAGTTTCTGTGTGTCAAAACTTTAAACGCGTTTTTCTCGAGACGACTTTTTTTAAATTGGCGGGCAAGATAACACAAAAAGTTCTCAACCAATTCTTATGAAACTTGGCACACGTTTTCTCTATAGTATAAGCTTCTAAATGAACCTCAAAAATGCCAAAAAAATTTTCAAAATTTAGCGTTTTTGACCCAAAAACTGTCGAAAAAAAGGGTCAAAAATCGTACTTTTTTTTATGAGGCGTGCTAATTCACGATTTTTTGACTTTTTTTTTTTCTTACTTCAACTAGAAGATACATGTACACACTCCAACCCATTTTTTTGATTTCAGATTGCTGTAACTGATGCTAAAAATCCCGCCGATTGATGCCTTTCGCCGCGAGGATCTCAGGAGATTGGTTACTACGGCGGCCATTTTGAAAAAAAAAATTAAATAAAATCAGATTATTGTATTTTAATATGTATGAATAAACATGATCACTTTCAAAACGATTCATTTATCCCTTATATTTTAAACAAGCCTCTGAAAAATGGTCTAAATTCAGGCGTTTACATGTATCGCCGGCCTTAAGCTCTTCAGTCGGAACTTTGAAATAGTTCCAAATTTTAATTTAATGAAAAATGTCATGACCGATATATAAAATTTTTAATTCTTATAACCATTCCTGACTCAATCGCGCAAACTCCGAAAGAGGACAACTTAACTAATACGAACAGTTTTTTTACGGTTGATTTTTCTTAGTTCCTTTTTTCAAGTTCCTATATGCTCTATTTCATCGTATTTCTTTTTAGTTAGACCACGAGTAATAAGTCCATGGCTAGGTAGAATTGGAAACCACGACCTCTGATTTTGTAGACTACCGCGCTTAGCAACTGCGCCACTGTCTCTAATTTTATTAATTTTCAGTGCAGCATATTTTCTTAAATTGAAAGCATATCACAGATTATTAAAAAAACCGCTAGCAATATAGTTTACTAATACATATATGTTCAATACAAATACAACCTGTACGATGAAGAAATTTACAGCTTGGATGTACAGTAGCATGCAACTAATTAGCACACTTTCAAGACAATTATTGCAATGAGGATTCAGTCAGTCATAGAACTTTTTCTGGGCAACAAAGTGCGTTAAAAGAATCCCCTAAGTTCATAAAAGACGGTAACACCGAAAAATCCCAAACAAACATTTTTTCAATGGAAAACAAACGGTAAAATTAAATGTCAATCAGAATATCTGCAGCAATTAATTAGCAGTTTCGTTTTGCAAACGAAAAAGTAAAGTTGTTGTCCGGAAATATTTTAAATATTTATTGTGGTTATTATACCCTTCCGTAAGAGTAATATTTGAATAATTCAAAATGGGAAAAGCTAAAAGTTGCACTCCAGAAAAACGAAAATTGATTATGGATCTAATTAGTGAAAATTATTCAATTTCACGCGTTTCCAAAATTATAAAGTGTTCTAGGAAAATGATTTATAATGCCATTCAGCACGTAAAGAAGGAAAACACCTTTGAAAACCATCACAGGAAGCTGCGACCTAAAAAAACGACAATAAAAGAAGATCGAATTATTGTAAATCAAGCGAAGGTTGATGCTTTTGCGAGTGCAAGGCAGACTCAATGTAACATTTCCGAGTTCCATGGTATTGAAGTCAGCGTAGATACTATTAGGAGACGTCTACGCAGTTCTGGACTAAAAGGTTGCATCGCGAGAAGAAAACCACACGTTACCGAAAAAAATAGACAACTAAGAATGAAGTTTGCAAAGGAGCACATCGATAAACCCCTATCTTTTTGGAAGAACGTGTTATGGTCAGATGAAAGCAAGTTCAACAGGCTGGGATCTGATGGAAAGCAACATGTATGGCATCCTATCAATCAATCATTCTATCTCAAGTACACAATTAAAACAGTAAAACATGGTAGTGGAAATGTTAAAGTCTGGGTATGCATGTCATGGGTCCAATAAAGAAAATTGACGGCATAATGGACCAGTTTGTATATTTAGACATCCTTAGAAATACAATGGAGCCATATGCAGATGAAAATCTGCCAATAACATGGACTTTCATGCATGTTAATGATCTAAAACATACAGCCAGATCAGTCAAGAATTGGATTACTGCCCAGAAACTAAAAGTTTTGGGTTGGTTATCGCGAAGCCCTGATCTGAACCCTATAGAACATTTGTGGAACGATGTGGATAAAGTAATAAAAAAGAAGAAACCTGCTAATTTATTATACGAATTCGTCAATGATGCCTGGAAATCAATTCAAAGCACAGATGTTAACGGTTAATACAAAGTATGCCAGCAAGATGTTCTGCAGTAATTAAAAATAAAGGATATCCAACAAAATATTGAAAGCTCAAAACAAAATTCGACGTTTTATTAACAAAATTCCGTTAAAATTGGAAGTGTGCTAATTAGTTGCATATGTAAATTTTCAAGTTTATTACAATTATTTTTTTAAATGGATTTTATGAATAGTTCTCAATTTTTGTTTTGTAGTATTTAAGTTTGCTGTAATGAATACAATAATTGAAAAATATAAAAAGTATTAAATGGTGATATGTTATATATTTTGTTTGAAATATTAACTGTGCTAATTAGTTGTTTGCCACTGTAACTGTACGAAGAACCACAAGGCAAGCGCTTGAGTTGTCATTTACGAAAAAATACTCAAAGCCTCTGACAATTTCTCATGCAAAGAAAACAGACCTTTTGTATTTATTGAATGCTGGTGTAGTACCAAAGGAATACAAATCAATTATTGATTCACTGCCTACCAAAGGAAACATACCAGATCAGATTCAGAAAGTGAGGTATCTCTCTAAACCATAACTCTCTAAATAAATTTATCGTATTTTGAACATAATATGTTTGAAAATAAAAATGTTGTTTTAATTTATGAAACCTAAAAGAGCCTGTTTTAGTAATATCAATTTTGCAGTATTAAATGTACACTTATTGTATGGTATGTCACCGTTTTGGCCTGTTTTAGTGTACATATATTGTATGTCCAGCCATATTTTTATTGACAATTCTGAATTGAACAGGTGTGACGTCTCAATAAATAATTGCTTATTAAATTCACAACTTTAATATAATTTTTGCCCTTAGAAATAATAACATTCGTAAAATCTTCTCATATTCAAGAATTACCTTCTGTCAAACATTCAAATGTGTTTATCTCAAAACTAACTATTCTGGACATGCAATATGTGTGCTTTAAACCATCGAAATGAGAAAATAAAAAAATTAACATCAAAGAAAACGTGAGGTCACAGTTCTGGTGACGGCTTTTTTTGTTACAAAAGTAGCATCAAAAGCAAACTTATTGATTTCTTCTCGTGTTCAAGGAGCTCGTTTTTGAATATAATTTTCCAATCAAATTATTTTCGAGTTTCCAAGATAACCAGTAGCATCATTGCTCGAGGAGAGCATTGTTACGGCCTCTCGAAGGGTTTATGGCAGAATTAAATTCAGGAAGAACGAGGATAAGGCTTCGGAGCGCATGAAAATCGCTGAGTGGTGGTCTTATGGGAACCAGCGTGGATGATTTTCTTCTCAATCGGTTGTTTTTCAAAATCAATTTTTTTTCGCAGATATCTCGCCCAGATTCTTCTTCTGCCCGGCTGAAACTGGCGTTCTATTTTCTTACAGTGGCTTCTGTTCGCCCTCGGTTTTTTCTAACTCAAAGAAAATTTTAACTCAACCGGACCGACCAATTGAGCCTGAACAAAACCCAGTCCAAGCTTCTCAAAATCTTGAGAACCAAGCACACGAGCCCATGCTCCAAATGACAAATTTAACGAACACGGTCGACAACAAACGAAATAGAAAATTGCAGTATCCGCGCATAACAAAAGACCAAACACGCCCAACCATGGCAAATCTTTACTAGAGCAATTCTTAGCTGGGATTTCTGAAGTTTTATAGTTGCGCGCCATTGCAATCGACTACAACCCGATTGAAAATCATCCAGACCGAAGCGGCTAGAGCAAGCCCACCATTTTAAATAACAGGACCCAGAATTCCTGTAGCATGGGATCAAAAAACCGCAATCGGGGCCCGTTAGAGTTGCGAAAAATTTTCGTTGTAAAACTGGACTTATCTCGATTTTTCAAGTACAAGTTTCACAGCGGCGTTTCGGACCCGCCCGTAATTATTTAAGTTACCGAGAGTCGAGCGGCGGGTGCTCCACTAGCCGGTGCAGACGAATCGCAGCGATTGATGTGATGTAATGCGGCTATTTTCGCAAAAAAAAATGCATCATCCGATGATGGCATCGACCCGAACGCACAACAAATCAAATTTGCCGGGACATTTGATTTGGCGCCGGGGGGATTTTCAACGATCAAATGCAGCGCAATTTCAAAGCTTGCAAAACGGTACGCGAAGCGCCCCAAAGTTGAACCCCAATTACGATTAGGAAAACAGACGCGAAACAAGAAAAGAAAATGCAGTAAAACTTACCCAAAGACTCGGCTGAAATTTCGTCCGGTCAGCCGTTTTGTTGCGATCCAATTTCCAATTGCTGGCGTTCTGCTTTTTTTTTTTTGCTTATTTTTTCCGTCGTGTCGTGTGAGGTCGTCCGCCAAAAATTACGCGACGTGAAATATCGCGTCGATCGTCTTCTTGTCGCCTTCTCCGGTTTGCAGAAGTTTTGTTCTTATTTTTCGGCTAGAAACGAAAAACACGCGTTCACAAGTCGACCTGGGATTTATGTCTCTTCCTCATCGGCACCGTTTACAGCAACTCGGCAACTTTTTTCCTGGCCGTGCGTCTTTTGTTTTAATTTCCCGTTTTTTTTTCGGTATTCCGTGTGTTTGCTGCTGCTTGCTTGCTAGCGACGCCTTGTTGTTGTATTTTCATCATCTGCCATACGCACACATGCACGTTTCGGACAATTCTAGCGCAAAGTTTAACAGCTGGAAGGTAATGTGTGCGTGCGTTTTGTGTACGGACACGCGACGAATTGCAGCAAAAGAATGTTTTATAGGCGAAGTGTGCGAGCGAGTTGGTGTGCTGTCAGATTTACGCAGTCAGGCTGGACAACTTGGTGGAATGGTTGGAGGCTGTGGTGGATGGTAAGGGAATTGGATTGGGTGGGAGTACAGTGAAGAATTTTGTATTATTTGACGTTTTGATTTGATTATGATGACGTCATAACGGTCATTTATGTTATATAAATTTTAAGTTTTTTTGGAATTAGTCCGTGTGAAATAACCAAAAGAAATTTATTTTATTTTATTTGGATTTTTTCAAATCTAATGCTCTCGGCAAATGAGGTCGGAGAATGGAAAGTGTTGCAAACTCAAAAAATTTGTAAGGATTCTAAGAATGTTAACTTTGAAAGCTGGTTATGTAGCAATCAAATTTTACAAAAACTGGTTTGCTGACCATGCTTACTTCTTCATTAATCATGCTGCTTGGAATAAGGATGGATTGTCTGATTTCCAAAATATAACAAGAGCGTTACGTTAGTAACAATAACGCCAACAGCTGCAGTGAAGATCACTCTGCATCTGCACTCGAATCAGAAATGTTGCTGCCAAGAGCGCCTTGAGTCTTATAGAGTCTTGTGGCCGCCGGAATTCTTCAGATAATAGGCAGACTGTGAACTTAATGCACGCACCTATATCACCTCGTCTAAGCTTCGATACAGTACCGTCTTCTGAACAAGGGAAGACTGGGATAACCGAAAGTGATACGGGAGTCTGAAGTATCCGTATTCACGGACTGGCCTAAAATGAGGAAGAGGGGCAGAGATTTTCTCAGCCGACACATAATGGTTTCTAATACTGGGTCCCAGGACACAATCCACTAGCAGGAAACAAGGCAACCGATGAGCTGGACATAACTGGATCTGAAATGGCTGCTGTACTTGCAATCCAAGCGGTAAGAATACCCTTTACTTACA
This sequence comes from Beris morrisii, assembly GCA_951812415.1. Taxonomy (NCBI): domain Eukaryota; kingdom Metazoa; phylum Arthropoda; class Insecta; order Diptera; family Stratiomyidae; genus Beris; species Beris morrisii. Next base: position 54,465,259 of record OX638310.1, on the reverse strand, counting down.
TCGCGAGAACGTTAGATAAGAAGGCAGTGGAGTTGACCAATTGTTAATGGTTCAAGCAGGCAACGAGTGAAACGTCTAAGCAACTATGGCCGATAATTCACCGTTCAAATCAGCGCTATGAATCGCCGGAACAGCCTTGATCCAGCTATGTCCCAAAATACCTTCCCCCTCCAAATTCCCCTCCCGTTGTCACATAGACGCATTTCACCCAGCCCCCTTATACTACATGCTACAGAAGGTTCTACACCGACGGCTCAAGAACCTATACTCAGACCACCGCAGAATCGTCTCCACACTAACAGGTGGCAATAAAGATGCACCCGGATATACTTGGCTGCCAAGATAGCTCTCCAATCAGTCGTACCAGCGGTCATATTCACCGACTGCAAATCGTTACCGATAATCCGACACCTGAGACTACTACTCAGCGATAACAGAGCCAGGAAAGGAATCAAGGTTGTGGCCTACGCGGATGACATAGCCATACTAGTTCAGGGAAATTTTTTGGATACTATTACTGACATCTTGGAGTCGGCACGCCGTACACTGAGCAGGTGGGCAAAAAGATGTGGCTTGGGGGTTAACGCCTCAAAAACTGAGATGGTTTTATTTACTGGGAAACACAAGATCCCGGAATTCAGGCTGTCAATGCTTGAAGAGGTCGAGCTGCAACTATCGGAAAAAGCGAAATATCTGGGCCTGATCTTGGATAGGAAAGAGCTGGGATCTGAAACCAAATATGGTACATTGGCTGTATACGGCGGCAAGACCCATTCTGACGTACGGGGCACTAGTATGGTGGAAACCCACAGACAAAAAGTATATCCAAAGGGAACTGAGTGGAGCGCAGCGGAGTGCTTGTGTAATGATCACAGAGGTCCTGCGCCCAACGCCAACAGCAGCACTGGAAGTTTGCATGTACTTTTTACCGCTTGATATTTTCATTAAGCAGGTTGCGTCAAACACAGCGGTAAAACTATTGAGCTGTGGTCTCTTTAGTGAGAGATCCATAGGACATGGCTCCATTCTTAGGGAATTTCTTGAGGGTCCGGTCAACTTTTACACGGGTTATATGATCCCGGTGAATGATTTTAAATTATCGTTCAGGGTTGTATACCCAAGCAGAGCGGACTGGCAAAGCAACAGGGTAGTAAATGAGAGAGAACTCTCCGTGTATACGTACGGTTCCAAAATAGAATGCGGCACTGGCGCTGGAGTCTTCTCTGAGCAGTTGAGTGCAAGGGAGTCTTTTAAGCTGCTGGATGCCTGTATTCTATTCCAAACGGAGATTCTGGCAGTGCTCCAGGCAGATAACATCATGTTGATGGAGGGGATATTCGGTCGGGATATTTCACTCTACATTGACAGCCAGGCTGCTTTGAATGCATTGGAATCGGAGACTATTAAATCCCAGCTAGTAAGGCGCTGTCGAGAAGTGCTAAAGGTACTGTGTAGTCAGAATAGAGTACGACTATGCTGGGTACCAGGGCATAGTGACGTACCAGGTAACGAGCGGGACGATGAGCTAGCGAGACTAGGATCGGCGTCAGACGGGATGGTAGAGGAGGTGGTTAGTCCACCATTAAACGGAATTAAAGCACGTATCAGGGATTGTGCTGCGGACTCTAGATGGGAGGCGCTAAGGAGCCCCCACCACGCTACGACCCCCAGACAAGCAGAGCTTCAGCCGTCATCCCAGCTAGTACTAGACTAGGTCACACAAGGCTCACTCATGAATTTCTACCAATTATCACCAGGACCCCTCAGCCAGGCTGCTTGCATTACCAGCAGCCGCTTACGGTGTGTAAAGACCCAACACTACTTCCGCAACTCAATTCCCCCCTTACACGTCCCACTCCCTCCCTCCGACCCCTCCATCCTGTTCCAGTTTCTACTCCAAGCAAATCTCCTGACTTCAATTATTGCGAGAAACTTCACCCTTCCACCTAGTGCTCAGTCCCCCAAACTCTGCTATCTAGTATTATAAAACTTCCTCTCATCACACATGTCTTTTCGAAAATCCTTCAAAATCTCAATATTTATAAGTCCGCTGATCTAGACGGTACTCCCCCATTACCCTTTAAAGTGCTACCCTTCTTTGTCTAAGCCTCTTCACAATCTTACCATTGTTCCTATTCTTCTAAAAGCTCAGCAACCACGCAAATTACCGCCCTATAGCCATCACTTCTATTTTCTCAAAGGTGATGAAAACTATAGTCAACCGTAAGATAGTGCAATACTTGAAAACCAATCGTCTTCTTGACGACCGCGTCAATATGGTCTTCGGCCACGGAGATCTGTTGGTCTGCCTGACTGAATGTTGGAACGCGTGTTCAATTCATGAAGCGGAACCGAAAACTGCAGCGTTTTGTTTTTACACAATTAATCAAATATAAGCAGCAATACAAATTTAATAAGCCTCATCCTCATTCCTCCCAAATTTCAGCATATACATAATACATGAAGTTAAAGTAGACGACGAAGATCTTTTGCAGCCTACACCGAAAGAACAGGAACAAATTACGGCTACAAGGGCCACGTGTAGAAGCTATGTTTGCCCAAACCCTTTAACCAAGCGGGTATCATTAAACCCAATGAATATAAAACAATCGAAAATAAATTCGAAATTTTTTTTTATTTATTGTCAATCACAAAATGACTACAAAAATTGCCTTAATTACGTATTTGTCTCTTTCACAAGACTCGAAAATTGAAAAAAAATAATAATATCATTTATTATTAAGCAACACTGTTTGCAAATCTAAAGCTAAAATCTCAGTTTGTTATTGTTTCCTCATACTTTTTATTTAATATTATTGTTTCAGTTATTGAATATCCTGTCTATAAAATTTTCATTGTTTAGTTTATATTCGAACTTTAAAATTTTAAATTACTAAAATACCTGAAAACGGTTATTATATAATAATAATTTTGTCCCGAAAAACCATGGATATGTGTTTGTGAGTGTGGATTTCATAAGATGTTGTTTTCAATTTTTTTTCAATGCCTAATTCATAAAACAGCATAATTTGCGAATTTAAAACGCAATTTATTTAAAAGGCGGTCATATAGTTTCCACTCTCTTTATTTTCGACGTAATCGTATCACTTCCGGAATTAAAAAACCGTCGAATGTTTCAGAGTAGATGCACAACGAATGGAAAATATAGAGCCGACCTTGTAAAGCTCCTAGATATATTTACGCTAATTTAGTTTTCTTTTTAAATGATGCATTACATTTTCTAATATTAATATCGCTAGTAAGGCTAACATTCTAATTGACAATAAAAACATTTATTGGAAGCCGTTATGAATCTACGCAGAAGTTAATATGAAACGATAAAAAAATAGAAAAATGTAGGAAACAGACTAAACACAATTAAGTGTTGAATAAATTGAAGGAGTCTCGATAATAAGCAAACACATTATGTTGTATTCGGATGTCGATTCAATCTACATCCAAAAGTAGCAAAAAATATAATTATTATAAAAAATATAGGTAACATTTTCATCCACTCCAAAACGGTGGATAACAACTGAGAACTAAATAATTACCCCCAAACTATTTTACAGGCGACCAAGCCGGTGCAAAATTTTTCAGCGGAAAAATAGTTTTGGTCGATGCATTTTATTGTCGTCACAATCGGTTTATTTTTTATTTGAAATAAAAAAAAAATATATTTATAGGTATATAAAATAAATTAAGTATACAATAGTCTCGAATTTATAGTTTACAGCTTTTCTTTTTTTTTGGATAAGTACACAAAATTAGACAATAAATAATTCGCCACTTAATTCTCTAGCAACAATAAAATCAAATAAAATATAATACAAATATCGAACATGACTATTTTTTGCCTTAAAAAGTAAAAAGAAAACGACTATAAAAAATATTTGTTTCAGTAGTTTACAATAATTAGGAAATTTGTAGCGTTATCTTAAAGATCTAAAGCATTTACAGAAAATTTATTCTCTACTAATAGTTAAGATTTCATCATTCAGTTTGGAAAAAAATATATTTTAAATTCAAACAAAAGACTTGATTGAGCTTATTTTTGAAAATTATCAGCCGTTTTCCACGATAGCAAATCGTTGAGAAGATTCTCCATTATTGGATTCGGTCCTAGTCGAGCGACCTGAAAATTTTTGGAATTAACAAAACACTACGATCGCACAGCTACTTTAGCATTAACTAACCTCTTGTCGTGCTTCAATGTCCAAGGATTCGAGAATATCTCGTGTATACTTGAAGCTGCCCAACTTTTCGAGAAGATTAATGCAATATTTTTTCACTTCAACGTCTCGAGTTCGTTGTCGTAGAATATCTGATTTTTATTTGGTTTCAAGTTAAGGAAATTTTTAGTTTGTTTTTGGATAAATTATAAAAACATTTCGACCGATTTAAGTAATAATGTAGCGCGCAGATGTGCGATATTTTCTAGCTTGAAATTCATACAATAAATATATACTTTCTTCTTTAGTTACGAACTCGACTTTGCCAAGAAACATAAGCAAATCTTATAAATAGTTGTGAAGTCGCTTTAATTCGGTAGCCCGACGAGCTAAATACACAAATTCTGCACAAATAAATCGACATAGAGAGGGGATAAAATGGTGCGGCAGGTGATTTAATTTGCTAGAGCTGGAGTAGAGTGTCTGAAGTGCCGGTGGACGTTTGCTTTAAACCCAGAAAAGAAATTTCCTGATGCTGCGTTATTGATGTTCAGCCGATGCAAGATTTAATTGTTCAAATTTCACTGTTCGCCACAAAAGTGGAAAAATAGTTGAAGTCGATCAATAAAAATGATTTTGATATTTCCATGCTCCACAACGAAGAATAGAACTTAACAAATGCTGCTTACATTTTTGCCGCAAAGTTCGTCCTGAACTCACCTCTATAACTCTTAACAGAATCTTATCAAAACATGTTCGGTACGTATCCAGAGGCGTGATTTTAGTTATGCAGGGAAAGTGGGGCAAGATTGGTGTTAAGATATGTAGTGTATGGACATGCAAAGGCTCACGCACATTTCAAGGAGTACAAATAATTTTAGGCTCCAATGAAAAGAGCTTTTCTAGAACATATTAGAAGGTTGTGGCGCCCTTCTGTGGGAGTTGTTTTGCATCTGAGCCACTCAGGCCAAAAACAGTCCACACAAACTTATGAGAAAATGCAAACACTGTGGTGGTCGCTTCGATTCCAATATAAGGACGAGAAATCAAGTGGCAGACCCAGTCGTTCGCTAGCTAGTCAACGATTCGCCAGCATACACAACTACGACAAAGCCCTATGCATTTTATTAATTTTTCCCTTATTTTTTATAGGCAGCCAGTAATGGTCCACGAAATTACAGACCAAATGTCATTACAATATTTTATTAGCTGGACAAAGATCTTGTGACTAACAAATTATGTAATTAATTAGTGCTTGATGATCGTTAATCAAACAATCAATATGAATGTAGGATAGTTGGTTCGTCTATGGCGCTAGAGATTAATTCGGGTTTTGGACTCCTCGTTAATTTTCCGTTTTTTGTTAGAGTATTGGCCAACTTACAAGAGCAAGATAGTCTTTATGCAATAAATAGAGAGCATTTATCATTTTTTAATGTTCAATCGGCTGTTTCGCAGCATAGTCATTTGCTAAATGTCTTTTTTCCTTCTTTTTATTAATGACGTGCTAATAGTTTGCAAAGCTTCTGTTTGTTCTTGTTTGCGAATGACATTCAAATTTTGATTTAAATTCTCAAATATTCTTGTAAAGATTTTGTTGACACCGTTAAACAGAAGAAATCGGGTTAAATTGAGAAAAATGCTACCAAGTTTTAAAACTTAAGGTAAACTATTAAGCGATGATTTCTTTCTTATTTACGAAATTTTTAGTATGTAAGCCTAGCCTAGAAATTTTAACAATTTGTTACGGTAGAGTTTTCAATTGCAAATCAAGAAAAAATTAAAATAAGAATTTAAATTGTAGATAATAAGATGCAGCATGTTTTTTGTTTCAAAAAAGGATACGTAATACTTGACGATTATTTTGATTTTGAAGTGCATGAATAATAGGAAAACTGAATTTTCCTTCCGTTAAATCCTCACAAAAGCTCTTATTTTCCGAGTACTGAAATACCATAAAAACATTTCAACTACATTATACACAAAATACTACACAAAAAAACCTACCTCTTTCGAACTAAGATTGCAATAATCATCCCTTATTTGAAAATATAATCCTAGTATGGCCGTTAGTTTTGAGAAGTCTTCTTTATTTTTACTAAATAGCTGCATCAGTCTAATGGCTAACATAAATAAGCCACCCGTTTTTCGTATCGTCATAAGTTTATAGTCGGATTCTGAAGGACATGTGAAATTATCACGCCAATAAATTTCCATGCCTTGTCCCCGATGTAATTCTAAAAGTTGTTCGGTGTAAACTTTTGTTGCCTGTACAATGACGAAAGAATTTATGGAAATAATGTTTTTCTTTTTTTTTTGTTTCTGTGTAAGTAAACATTTAGTGAAACTTACCTCCGGATGATCGAGCAATTGCACTTTTTCTAATGCCAAAAATAACACATAGTTGGCCGCATTTATTGTGCTAGCAACGCCGTAGATTGAATGAGCGACCGGTATACCTCTGCGAAGAATCGAATTGTCTTCTATATCATCAATTCTGAAAGAAATTGTTAGTAATGCAATTTAGTGTAAGTAATGCATAGCAATTAAACAAAAAAAATACAATACAAAATTTATTAAGAAATAATTAGCATAATTAAGACAACGAACATGGTGTTTAGTCTAGTTAAAAGGCGATTTTAAGGAATTACAGGCAAGATTTGAATGGAATAAATTAAATTTCGTTTACAACATTTCTAATTCGCAAATTAAGTTCGAATGGAACACTAAGAATTCGTGCTAACGACATTATTCACACAATTCGAGATCACAGCACATGCATCCCATATAACATTAATTAAAAATAAAAACGAATATAAAATTGCGATCGAAAATTGTAATCTTAACTAAAATACAAAATACTAAAATCTGTGAGACACAAAATCCTGTAAGTCCTGGCATCGCCAAATTTTCACTGGCGTGCCGGTCGATTGGGTAGTGGCCCGCAAGTACGCCAATAAGGATACGTAGAGTATTCCTATCTCCGAGTAGGACGAACTTCGTCCTACTCGCGCTCAGGGCCGGCCGGTAGTCTAAGTAAAAGAAAATATATTTGAAACCGTAACAGTGCCTCAGATTGCTGTTAACTTACTGCCAAAAAGAATGACATAGGAACAGAAGGCTATAAGATAATAGCTGATGACTCGAAGAGTATAGCTGAATTAAGATCTATACATGCCACATGGAGTCTTGAAAACGACGAACTAATTTTGCAAATAATTTGATAAAGAAACAAGAATGGTAGCAAATGAAAAAGCGTTCGAATGTTCATCAAACTTTCGTACTGTCCGACTTTAGATTTTTTAATTACATACAAAATTCAAGCTCAAGAATAAAATAAAACTATTTGAGTCTCGTGCATATACTCCTGGAAATGGTAACGAGATAAAAGCTCGTGAATGTAGCCATGGAATCAATCTGAGGACAGTTAGTAGATGCTACAGTGCTACCGTTGCATCCGACATTGTGATGTTTACGAGCGTCAAATATACCGCAGAATATATTATTTTTAAATATAATATTGTTAAAAAATCATTTCGTAGCGGACATTTCTTTGCGGATGGGTTGTATCTAGTCGTTGTATAATAAGTTGGGTTTACCGTCAAATAAATTGCGCACGAACGTTTTAACGGGATTTTTATCGTTCTGTCCCAATGGTGTCATTGGATATCCGCGAGTTTTCTCTGACTCAAAGGTGCCGTATAACCCCAGCTTTTCCGCCGATAAGAATGTTTGGTTGTATCCAAAAGCAAGCAGTAAAAGGCAACATTGACTGTAAAACAGTCATAAAAAAATCAATGTACAAAACCACCTTTTCAAGAAACACGTCACAAAGGTCTTCCCTATTGAGAAGAAACTCTTAGATATCATAGAAGCACAGCCTCCCGTCCTTTCAAGAACTTCTAATGCGACGTCTTCTTCAAGTGTTTTTCGAGTCTAGGGAAGATTTTGATCGGTTTTACACTTCCATGCATAAGAAATTACACAATACAAAGAGCGTTGTATGAAGAAGCGCTGAACCGTTTACTCCTTAAACGTGATGCCGACGGAAACACCGACCCGATTGAACCGGGTGGAGTCCGGATATTCCATTACCACGGTAATGGTATCAACTCTATAGGGCGCATGAAAATTAAATTTCGAGTAGTATTTATTCGACTCTCGTACTTCTCTGTGACGATTAACAATAAGCCCAAAGAACAGCTACAAACGTCCATTGTGCTTATCATCCATTGCGCTCACCGGCCATTGCGCATATAATTAAAAAAGAATTTGAAATTCGGACCGTAGTTTGCATAAGCGTTACCGTCTTAATTAAATACGTAGTTTCGCCCAAATGAAAGAAAAATCTAATTTTGTTCTTTCTGGGTCTGGATCTATTCGAAACTATTCTACAAACGCGTTCTTTCTCCATTCAAATTTCACGCTTAACGTCCGTTTGATTTTTCTCGATTTAATCTTCGTAAAAATCAACGAAAAAAAGATATGATTGAAAAACTCTCAAAAATTGAAAACCCTCCCTGTCCGGCAGAGCTATAACAAAATTAAACCTTAAATTTGTAGAAAATTTAATATGTATTTAAATCGGTTTTTTAAAAGTTTGAAGCAGAACCGGACATTTTCAATAATCAAGCCAATGGCTTGCTTTGTTTTATAATTTTTAATAAACCTGTTTTTATTTTTTTTTTTAATTGTATGCCATCTCCTCATAAAAAAAAGCTACAATGGGAGCGGATGGATGACGGAAGAATCCCCAAACGCACACTAAAGGGAAAAGTTAATGGACAAAGACCAGTTGGAAAACCACGGAAGCGATGGGAGGATTCTATTGACGCAGACAGCAAATCACTGCTAAGATTCCCAAACTGGAGGGCTGGAGGCGGCACATACAGGAGGCCAAGGTCCGATTTGGACCGTAGCGCCATCGTAAGTAATTAAGTTTTTATTTTTTGTCTGAAACTTTACACGGTAAGACTAGAAAAAAATTACATAAGAAAATGTGGGTGTGTCCTACTAAAAATACAGGATTTTACTGCTAGGCATCTAACAAGAACTACGTTTAAAACTTAACTAAGACCGAGAATCATACGTGCTTTCAAACATGCAGAAGAAAAAGAAAAAAGTTGTTTAAATAGTGCTGCTTGCCTTGGACGTAGATTTTTTATAATCGAATCTTTTGATGTTCCACAAGGACATTTCAATAGCACAAGTGCTGATATTAGTCTTGTTTCAGAAAGGTGAAAAGATATGGAAATTCACAAAAATATATACGTTTATTTTTTCAGGATATTTACGAAGTAAGTTTAAAATTTAAATTGTAGTTTCAGTTTATGGAAAATCCTTTCTCAAAATAATTCATGATTAAAGGCTTTTCTTTTTTCTCTAGTCTGTGGAATCGCTCGTTTATGAAAATTAACAAAAATCCTATTTTCATCTTTAACCGATGACTTTGACTAGCAACTACATGCGATTGAACTACGTGGAGAACAGGAGTTATGTCACCAGACCTTGGTCAACATACTGTTTTTATAAATACAATTTTATGTTCATTAGGATGTCAACGGACATCGGTATACTTTGAATTTTAGTTTAAAACATAAATCATTTTTATTGCTCAACTACTTCCATTTGAACCACTTGAGAATAATTCTCATTTCTTATATTGTAACGAAGCTGTAAGAAGATCCTTTACATCTTCAACTTATGAAATACAAGAGATTTCTCTGTTAGTTGGATTGTATCAGATCTTCAGTCTTGAATCGTTCGTGTTTGTTGAATGTATCATAATAATAAATCTTACATATTAAAATATTAAATATTTGTTTTAATACAAAAACCTAATTTGGGTGGGCGGCATGACCGACGCATTTTCTATTACTTATTACTGAAGCAGCAAAAACTTTCCCACAGTTTACTCTGACGCCATTAAATAAACTTATTCCGTCTACATAATGTTATGTCAACGCAACTGTTTTTAGCTTGTTAAGCTTTTTTCTGCTCGAGGTTTTGAATAATTAAGTTTTGAAATAAATGTTCGGTTCTGTTTAAATGAGCCAATTGTTCTTAATTTAGAAAAGTAAGTTTTGGAGCGTTACAAACCAAATTGGCTCTTCACTTCCAGTATGCATCTTCTGGAACAATTTCAAATTTATATAAATACGTTGTAGTGGCTAAAATGACTAACCCAAAACTCAGTTCGGACAAGTAATTACAATCCAAATACAGATCAGCTATGCAGATCAGCTATGCTGAGTATCCAATAGACAGTACTGGATGTCAGCCACGTCAGGATTACTCTTTAAATAGGATTTCAACATCCTGGTAAACTTCGATGTCGTTTTCGCAGTTTTAATTAAGTCTGGAAGAGCGTTGTAAAATATGACTGCACCATAAATCGGATCTTCTCGTACACGGTTTGTCCTTGGGCAGAGGAAATTTCTTAGGTTCCTGGCATTCCTAGTCGGATAATGATGAACTTCGCTATTAAGCCTTATCGTGAGAGATGTTTTTGCGTTGGAATGTAGCAAGTTATAAATAAATTTCGCTTTTTCAATTGCTATTAGTTGTTTGATATTATGCAAACCCGTCAACTCATATAGCTCTAGTGTCGGAGTCAGGTGAGGCAAATCGAAGACAGCTTTAATGCTCTTATTAAGTAGCCTGGCGATTATGCTAATCTTAGTCGATGAAGCTTTTTCCTTACTTCACGAATATGGGGACTCCAGTTCAACTTTTCATCAATAATAATTCCCAGATATTTTGCTTCAGTCACTCTAGATAAAGCTGGGCCGTTAATTTTTAGATTAAGTTTTACATCCTGCTTATTTTTTTGTTTGAATATCATGTAATTTGTCTTTTTTATGTTTATTGTTAGCTTGTTGCCATATACATATCGAGGTCATGTAGGTAGCTAGATCGAAATTTATCTTATTTTCCAGCGATTCACGGGTCTTACCGCTGCATAGTAACACTGTGTCATCCGCAAATATCACGTACCTTCCCGTTAGTCCGGCAAATTGCAAGTTATGAACATATAACAAGTAGAGTGTCGGTCCTAGGATCGAGCCTTGCGGAATTCCAGTATTGACTGTCAGTTTGTCGCTTAGGAGCTTATTATTTTTAGTTGTATATGTTCTATCTCGGAGATAACTTGAAATTATTGCGTTGGCTGTTCCTCTTATACCTAACTCCTCCAATCCCTGGAGTAACACTTCATGGTCAACAGTGTCAAAAGCTTTTCTCAAGTCTATGAAAACTGCTATCGCATAATTAGATTCATCTAATTCCTTGTTGATATACTGCATAACGTCAATGATTGCCCCTGTTGTATTACTTTTTTGCTGAAAACCGTATTGGTGCTGGTCAAATCCTCCTATTGTTTGCACAAATTTAACAATCCTCGTTTTCAGGACTTTCTCGAAAATTTTGCTTAAGGAATTTATGATCGCTATTGGTCTATAATTTTGGTGTTGCCACCTTTAAAGACTGGAATTGGTACTGTCGTTTTTAGTATCTCTGGAAAGGTACCAAGTGATAGGTGTGAGTTGAAGGAGAGGAGAAGAGGAAGAAATTGTAGGGAAATGAAAGGGATACCGAACTGGATCTGCCTCGCGGATAATGCGGGGCATTCGCAAAAATGGCCAGTCTTCTGGCACGCCTGCTAATCAAGCAGTGGTCCGTCAGTACACGACTGAGGGTACGTGGGGTATTCCTCCCTCTGGATACATCGAACTTGGTTCCACTTACATTCAGGTTGGAGTTAAGACCCGACCGTCTTGTATTAGCCCACGATATGTTATGCTTTACAGAATTTTCAGATTGAACCAGCGTGAAATTCAACCTTGAACCAATTTTAACAGCTTTTCTCCGGCCTCGTTGCCTGGAACATCGCTATGACCAATAATCCAATATTTAGTGAAACAAATAAACATAAATTCGTTTGGTAATTTCCCTTCCAAACTTAATCATGGCGTGATACTCAATTTTGAAGAACTTTTTTAAGCAAAATATCGAAATAACATGAAAATGTAACGGCGGACGTCTTCAAATCGAACTTCAATAAAATCTGTGTCCAAGTATTGGCCTGTCGTGGTTAGGCCATCAACTTATCGTCGCGGAGAGCTGCATATTTCTGTATTCCAATTTCCAGCAACCGTTTAATCTTTTCTATGAAACAAACACGAAACACGTCCCAGCTCCTTTGCAGATTTGTTCGTGATTATACGAAAGCCATAACAAGAACGCTCCGAACTGCGCATATTCCACTCTGCGGCTACACATTTTCTTCTTTTCATAATAATTGAAAAATCGTGTAAATAGGAGGCATAACCTCCACCCACTTGACGTTCAATGTGCTTATCGGTGTGTACAGGATAATGCGGGCTTTACGACACTTTTAAAAGATAATAAGTCGACTCCATGTAAATCTGGGCCACGAAAATGAGTGCCGCTACGAATACGGGGTCAGGGGAACATGTTGCGGTTTATGGACAATAAAAGCCTGGTACATGTTTCCGTCGATTCCACGATAGACACGGCAAGACAAAATGACTCGTCATAAATTTGCTATGCCGCTGGAAAATTATCAGCGAGCGCGATAAGAATATTCGTATACAGGCGAGGAGGTCGTTGTAACGTGAGCCCCCCATTTTCGTCTGGAACGTATAAAAAACTGAACTGATAAACAGCAGCACAAGTGGCTGCTTGTGTAGTGAAATTCTCAAGACCCCCAAACCAGATCAGCCGCAATTGCTTAGGCATCAGTCGGCGGCAAGTATAAACAGCTTTCAATCGCCGGCAATTACAGCCCACTTAGGATCAGAAGATCAAGAGGAAAAACAGGCGGCAGATGCTGTGCGCCGACAGATAGCTGCCTGCCGGCTGTGTAAACATTCGCAAGCCACAAATAAACGAATCGGAAAAAAACTGAAAAGCGTGTGCAACTTACAGCAAACTCGAATTGTGTAGCATTTGAACGATCTCGCCGATCAGCAGGAACTTTTCGTGCGGAATTTGAAGCCAATGGTTGAGCGCGAGCGCCAATTTGGAACGGAACTGCTTGCCGGGAATCTGCTGGATGTAGACGAACGGCTGGAGCAGGATCTAAAAATAGAACAAAACACTTGAGTTGAATATCGAGAGGTCACGAGGATCGAAATGTGTTGCGCTATGCTGAACCGTGTCACCAACCTCGTCCTGTTCCTTTTGGCTCGACTGATCTTTGGCCTTCTCAAGGATTCCGCTTAGCTCGTCCATTTCGTCGAAGATTTTTCACAGCACCGTCCAACGTTTTACAAACTGAACGGTTTTTATTGATTCGAATCTGCTGCAAAACGATTTTCTTCGTCAAAACTCAGCTGCTGCTCCTTCTGCTGCTGGTGGCTCCTCAAGACGCGACTGCCCAACAACGAAACAACCGCACTGCGCCGAAATGCGCTGTCAAATGCAAAACATGAAAAACAGGAGAAATGTCAGACTGACGATTTTTTTCTGCACTACGGGATTTTTGTGTGCTTAAGTTGGTGCCGAGTGTTGCGTGATTCTAGTGTGTTCTTCGTAAAAATATTCGAAACTGATGCCTGCTTAAAATTGTGTTTATTTCGATATCAAGCAACCCTTTATAAACCTTATTTTACAAACAATGAAATTAAAGAAAACCCGGTCTAATTCAGAAATTAACCAACGATTTTTACAACGTCAAAACCCTCCCAAACCGCAACATCTCACGTCTACCAACTGAAATTCTTAAATACATTTTTTGACGCGTGTCATTAAGTTGTCAGTTTCCGACTGTCAAATTTCTGTAAATCGCGGAATTGTTTTTAGCCTTTTTACCGAATCCTTTCACGATGGCGGCAGCAATTCCAATGAAAACCAATTGGAGTCCCGACAAGAAGCACAGCGACCGCGAGAGGTAGGAACTCTTTCCACAAAATTTAAATAAACTTCATCCGAACATCTTTCATTTCGTACGACAGGTGGGTTTGCATTTATCCGGCGTACATAAATTCGAAAAAATCGCGACAAGAAGGACGTAAAATTCCCAAGGATCAGTGCGTCGAGAATCCGACGTACATTGAAATTCAGGATGTCTTATCGGTGACGAATTTACGTGTCGGGATCGAGAACAAATTGTATCCGCGCGAGAAGAGCAAGGTAAGTTTCTTGGCGGCCGGTTTTGTACGAAACTTTAAGCAGTCGGAGGGAAATTAGCCTTGCAACTTTGGCTCATGTTTTCAATTTCATTTCTTGGGTTTTATAGACAGATCGATACATTTATTTCCAAATTCAACAAAGTATTAGAATTTTTATTGTTTATTATTGATCATCAGCCCAAGTCGGGCCCTGGACTCCTGAAGTCGTTGCCTCCAATCGTCCCGATCGCAAGACCGCGTTCTCCAGCAGCTAATTTTTAAGATGGCTTTGCTGTCTTCATCAACCGAGTCTTCCCATCGCTTGCGTGGTTTGCCTACTTGCCTGTTACCACTCGCTTTGCCTTTAAGAGCACGTTTGGGGATTCTTCTATCTGCCATTCGCTTTACATGGCCAGCCCACTGTAGTTTACGTAGATTTATGAACGTTGAAGCTTCTGGATCTTCGTAGAGTTGATACAACTCATGGTTGTATCTTATTCGCCATTTCGTTCCTCCCTTCAAAGGTCCCAGAATTCTTCAGGACTTCGAAGGCGTGGCCTGCCTTTTCGGAAGTTCGCGTTATTGTCCACGTCTCGCTGCCATAACAGAGCACAGGTTGTATATTAGATTTATAAACTCGCACACTTATTCTGCCGTCCTAAGAAGAAAGGGCGCATCTCCATTTTAGTAGTTTTGAGATATTTAGGTATTAGGTTTTTTATTTTTGCCACCTTTAAAAAATGACTTTTTAAGTATTTTAAAAAACCAATTCAAATTAAATTTATCTATCTTAATTTATTATGTGCGTAAACTCCAGGAATTTTAAGGAGTAATTAAAGAAAATGCACTTACGACTTTTTTGCTTAGTAAAAATACACCAAATAATAACAAGATACTTAACAAAAACCAGGTTTCATAATTTTTTAGAACAAAAATAAAAATTTATTTCACAGAAGTCTTGATAAACAAAACAAAAAACAATCAATAAAAACAAATCAATCAATAAAAGAAAACTTAAAAATAACTATTTAATCAATCACTGTCGTCGTGAGATTGCTCTGCTGGTGTTTCTGGCAGAGATCTCCAAAACTCTAAGCGATTTGCTGGTAAAATGTCTGACAATTTTTGAAATAAACCCGATTTTCGGTTTAATGTAATACCCCGTGGGACCGTATTTGAAAGAGGCTTTAAAATACCAAATTTGGCAGGTTTTGCTTGCAAAAAATTTAAATCAGTGAATATATCTGATGCAAAATCCTTTTTGAAACTTAAAAAATTATTATTTTTTTTGAATTTAACTTGAACCATGTCTTTCAAATATATTTTTGTTTTATTTTTAGTTGAGATGATAAGTCCTTGAATTCAAAGAAATTTTCAATATTCATCTCGATTATCTCAACTTTGCCGGAATTACTAATTTGGACACAATGTTTAAAATCCGTCATGTCATAAACTTTTTTTTTTTTAACGAATTTTCAACTTTATGGTGGAAGGCATCAGCCGACATAAATAAATGGATGGCCTGGTTCACAATATTTTAAGTGGATTTCTTGCACATTATATTCTGCAGCGTTGACAATATATACGAAAAAGGTATAAGCCCAATTTTTATTTTGAGCTGCACAATTATCGAGCCAGAAAACGAAATTGTTTGCATCCCTGCGCAGCTTTATAAATGCATGGAATGTTGAATTTATGTCCTCTTTGGACCTGCCAGAGATAGCTTCATGCCAAATAGCAGCAAACGGCATTTTTTTTTGCCAAGAGGCACAAAACTTTCATTGAATGCAATGATTCGTGGTGTAAATAAAATTTCCTTAAACATATCACATCGGGGAAGCATTATAACCTGGAAGAAAAACATTTATGTAAATATTATCACGTAATAATACAATATTCTTACCTTTTGTAAATCAACAGAAACAGTAACAGTTTCTTTATTTTCATCCAGCAGCAGTCCTTTTGGTATTCTTGTCTTGCAGCAACGCTTTTTTCATTGTGAATTTTCCAAATATTGCAGTCCTTGCAATCGGCTCGTGTCTTTTTCATGATTTGATATTTTTTCACAAGACCAGCATTCCTCGTAACCCAATTTCGTAAAGGAAATATTATTTTCAGAAATAGCTTTTCGATATAGTTACTTCATAAGAAATATTTTCTTTATTTTTCTTAATATAATCCTTATGCATTTCTGTAATCGTTATGTCACTAGGCAAATACCTTACTTTTGGTACATGCTCTCTACGGTAATGAGATATTGTCGGATGATAGCTATCAATATGATCTTGGATAAATTTTTTATCGAACGCTTTACTTGACGGCCTTTTTCCTCGTAGGTCTAGCTTCGGGCCACAAGCGTTAGGTTGCTTTTTAGATGCAACTGTATTTCGAACTATCTTATCATTTTTGATTTCAAAACCCAGCGTAGATAAAAACATTTTTTTGCATACATCGAAAGTGATTAAATCTTCGGAGGGAAGAGTATATTTAACACTTACTGACCGTACCGTTGTATTTGATCGTCTTCTTTTTGGTTTCACAATATGTACTTGCTGATATATGTATATACCATTTTTTCTCCGATTTACCTAACGCACGGAATTTATTATTGATTACAATTCGCTGCTCTTCAGTAATTTTACTGCAATCCTTTTTTTTACATAGCTTATTGCAAGCCTCTTTGACAGTTATTTTCATATTTTTCTGTCTCAATTTTTCTGCATTTTGCGTTTTTGGAGAAATCACCGACATTTTCCTTTTTCGGGGCAATCCTTTTTTTGTTAAATTTTGAATTGGTGATGTCGATGGTAATTCTGTTACGCATTCATGTGCTGGAGATGGTGTTGTTTGGCTTTGATGTGATGTCGATGGTGATTCTGATGTTTGGCATTCATATGATGTAGCTGGTAACGGTTCTTTTTTATTTTCATCTGGTTGAAAGTCCGGATCAACGTCCTTCAACATGTCTTTCCTAAATTTTTTGTTGGCGTTTCCCGTTAATTTCCATTGCTGTTTTTGTTTAGACAGCTCAGAATTTTTTTTCCCAAAAGAACAAGTTTTTCCTCCCGATTCATAATATCTAGTTATATTCAATCATGTTATATTGCAAAAATTGAACTACAGAGAATGAATTTTACTTACCAGCATTAACAATTAATAATTCCGCTTACTGACAATAAAACTAAAACTTATAAAACCACAAACAAACTAGACGTCGGGCGTACGAAAATCGACTGTAGGTACATCGGTCCTCTAGTCGTATATGCGCCTTTTTATCTAAGTAAGTGGCAGATACGACTTTTTTGTCTAGTAAACACACTAGACATGGTAGATGTGACCAATTCTTCCTGTTTTTCAGTCCTTTGCAGTTGGAAATCGACCTTTTTAGCTTAGCACAAAAATTATAAACTGATTCACGGTTCCAAATATGCCTCTATCTCAATTTTTGACATTTGGCGCTTGTGCCCTTTTTTCTTAGGACGGCAGTATTGTCCCTGTGGATTTCGTTATTGGAAGTACCGAATATTACGGTTTATTTGCTAGCATGATCCGTCGATTTATTTCGTTCGTTTCATTGCTGTCCTTTGCTAGATTAGCCCCAAAATATTGGGTCTGGGAAAAAGTTCGTGGCGTTTTTTTCCAATAGATGACGTCAATTGCAAAAAACTAAAAAAACACAGGTCGCAGCGACACCGTATCGCTCCGTATGGAAAGGTGATAGTTCGAGTGTTACTGTGTGTGTATAAACTTCGAAATTGGTGCAGTGGTTGGAAAGTTGTTTGCGTTTCAAAATGGAGAAAAGTAATGAAAAATTGCGCTATATTTTGTAATATTATTACGTCAAAGTGAAGAACGCTGCGCAGGCTTGTGAAAAAATTTGTGCTGTGTACGGTGAAGGTACTTTATCAAAATCTGCTGAGCGGAAATGGTTCGCTCGCTTTCGTTCTGGTAATTTTGATGTGAAAGATAAGTCACACTCTGGTCGTCCAATCACTAAAAAAGCTGATGAAATTCTTGAAAAGGTCCAGCAAGATAAGCATATCAGCAGTATCGATATTGCTATGGAGCTAGGCATTGACCACAAAACTGTTTTGAACGATTTACACAAAGTTGGCTTCAAAAAGAAGCTCGATGTATGGGTTCCTTATGCGTTGAGCGCGAAAAACTTGATAGACCGAATTAACATCTGCGATGCGCTGCTGAAACGCCATGAAATCGAGCCATATCTGAAACGTGTCATAACCGGTGATGAAAAATGGATCACGTACGACAATCGGAAGCATCAAAGATCGTGGATAAGGGATGGTGTACCGTTACAAGCGTTCGCGAAGCCAGAATTGACGCCGAAAACGGTGATGCTGTGTGTATGGTGGGACTGGAAAGGAATCGTCCACCATGAGCTACTTCCAACTGGTCAGACGATTGATTCTCAAGTCTACTGTGAACAACTAGAGAGATTACGCCAGGGCAATTGAAAGAAAACGGCCCGAATTGAATAATAGGAAAGGTGTTGTCTTCCATTATAACAACGCCCGACCACACACTTCTTTGATGATCCGTCAAAAATTGCGAGAGCTTGGCCGGGAAATTTTAATGAATCCACCGTATAGTCCAGACATAGCACCCTCTGATTATTACTTGTTCCGATCTCTGCAGAATTCTCTGAATGGACTGAAGCTGCTTTCAAAAGAAGCCTATGAAAACCACTTGATTCAGTTTTTCAACCAGAAACCACAGAAGTTCTTCTTCGATGGCATCATGGTTCTACCCGAAAAATGGCGAAACATTGTCCATAATAATGGAGCATATTTGGTTTAAATAAATTCATTTTCACACTATAAGAAAACCAGTTGAATTTTACTAAAAAAACGCCACGAACTTTTTTCCCAGACCCAATATATGAAGTTTTTTTTATGACACTGAACTGGACAGTCCAGTCTGTTTAGGATGGGGAAAGAATAAAAGAAAAGAAAAATAGGAATTAAAAGTAGAAGGGATCGGATGAAAATAGTCGGTGGATGCTACATTTAAAGGACTGCAAGTCATATCCACTAGGAAACACAATCAAAGGCAGTTGCACAAGAGGAAGACCACTGTCTAAATTTCACTGTACGAAATTTTGGTGGCTCAACCGTATACTCGTGGACGCGTACAGCTAAACGAGTATTACGAGGGAATTGAACTTGAGGAGCGATAAGACGACTAATTTCATTACTACAGCGACCGTGGAAATATTTGTAGTATATACTAAGTCAGTAATGGCGTCGTCTCCAATAAGTCGAAACGCAAATCTCTGAATACGGTCGAGCAGACAGAGATAAGTTTTACATGCTTCAGACCAGATATGTGAATTGTACTAAAGTCAGGGCATGATATGTAAATTTTTGCAAGATATAATGGTGTAAATTTTTTTTGCACCTCCAGAGAAAATCTAGGCGCTTGGAAACGTCAGGAACTACATCATAAATGTGTTCACTCCAATCAAGTATTTTACTAATTTTCATTGCTCCAATGTGTCCAATGTGACACTCTCAAAAATAAGATGAAGCACCGACTTGTCGTTTTTAAGGTAAAGATGACAAACTTGAGTTTTTGAGGCATTAGACTCTACTCGATTTAACCTGCCCCATTCCAGGAATGGAGTGAGGTTCGAGCTTAAAGAACCGAATTACTTTGAAAGGTTGCCGAAGACTAGTTGCTGGCGAGTCTTCGGCACCTTTCTGTAATCAAGTTGAAGCTATAGGTGTTGTCAAGTGTACTAACATCTGCAAAGCTATGGATAGGATTGAGAGTAAAAATTAGGAATAAGGTAGGTGATAAAACACCATGGTCATCTTTCTCGACATCGAGGGACCCTTCAACAACGTCAGACCGGAAGCAATCACTAATGCACTTTCTAGCTTGAGAAAATCACCTATTCGCTACTAGCGAATCTCGCGGTCACACTCCTAAAGCAAAGGCGGTCGAGATGAGAAAAGTCAATTTGGCTGCGATTATTGGGCATTTCAAATAGTTCGTTATTAGTTTTTGTACTTTTTGAACAGGATTTGTAGTTTGTTTTCATTTTTTTGCAATCTAAAATGCTTCAACGGCTCAGCAAGAAATCGGCCGTCGACGTTTTGCGTCTTAAAACCATCATTAGAAATAAAATATGTACGTATGAGTATTTTGATGGGATCCAGTTTGCACTAGGAATAGCTCGAATCCAAGTATTCCTATGGTGTTCATCCTTATAGAAGAAAAAGGTCACAATCGTCCTCTCACCTTTTAAACTTAGTCCACAGTAGTTCGAGGAGCATCCCAAAACGCAGCACTTCTTCGGTGTCTTGTGCTCTACTTCACTACAATTTTTGTCATCATATTTAACAGTAAAAATTTATTCAATAATAGGAAATTCACAAATATTGGAAATGTTTTTCTTTCTTTGCAAAATAATTCGGCGCGTAGGCGTGTAATCCGATTTTTCATTAAATGCAATGATTCTTTACACTAAACTTTTAAAATTAATCATGAACAATTGGCAAAAACCTTTCTTTGAAAAAACATTTCCATTTGTTTTATAAAATAATCATTTTTTCTAGTATCCGTACATTGAGAATGTTTGTGGCACCGTATGTTGGTGGTATTGCAATTGTTGTACAGACAACAGACGGCCCGTCGGACACTTGCCTTGCGGCGGGCTTGCAGTTGTCGGTGGGTTTAACGCTGATAAATCTGATGCTCACATCTAGGATTCTCAACAAAAGGTTGGGCGAGCCCTTTTTATGAACAATTTTCTTGTCCCATCTCCATTTTTTTACTTAAATTACTTTTTGTGGTGTGTTAAACGCGTGGGAACTCTTCTACGTGTTTAACCAATCCACCGGTTAGGTCGAGCCGATTTCAAAATCTATCGACTTAAGTGCTGCTCTTTTATTTTTCCAAAAAACATTGAGTTATTTTACTTAAGTCTATACTTTTAACAAAATTATGATTTACACAGTTAAACTAAAAAAACACAAGTTATTAGCAGGATAGGATACTAATGCGAGTTGTGTATTACTTGTCGTTTACAAAATCTATTTCTTTTGTTCGGAACAGTGTGATCTTGAGCTTTACAACTTGAAATTTTGTAAGCTTTGATCGAATGATTTTATTATTCGAACGTAAATTCGAATCTTTTTTTGTTCCCGATATTAAGTTAGCCAAAACTAAATATTGGTTTATTATTCTCTGGGGATGTGGGTGTTTCCGGGATGATTTTTCTGGGTTTATACGTAACTTCTACGTATGCATGCATAAAGGTATCACTAACTGCTAATCTGAATACACTGCGGGGAATGAAATAAATTAAATAATCTTCAGCTGTCGAACAATTTATTTAAAGATGCTCAGTTCCACTCGTGACTTAGATTTGGCTCTGAGCACAAAACTGCTACAAGCGACAGGGGCAAAATAATATTGGCGAGAAAAACATGACAAGCAAGTCGACTCGCCTTTGCATAAAATTCCGGTACTGGATTGCCCCGATTGCGCTACAGTTCTCAATAAAAAATTGGTTATCTGAGGAGCTCGTGGTAGTAAAATTAACTTGATATCTCAGAAGACCTCAGAGATTGTGGGGAAAAATAGACTCCTTTTCTCCAACTATTTTTGTACACCAATGCAACTCAAAAATGTGTTGTTGCTTAAATTACTTTTCTAGTAAATCTACATACTCATACTATGTAAGTCCAATCAACACACGTCATAAATTTGGGAAAGCTTTCATTTGGCACCGCTGGCAGATGAACTAATTTTTTTTGCGTTGTTGAGAAATGTAAAAATTATAGTAGAACTTTTTTTGTTAATGCCGATCACAATACTTTGTTAAAAAATAAAGTAAAATGAGAAACAAAAATACAGGGCACGTGAGAATTTAAAAATCGTCTAATGTTCTTCAATTTCAAATCGAGAGCGATAAATTTCGTTTCGTAAAGATAACATGGTTATTTTCGGTTCATTAATATTCGAAATAAAACTATTATACAACCTGTGCTCTGTTATGGCAGCGAAACGTGGCAAACCACGCAAGCGATGGTAAGACTCGGTTGATTAAGACAGAAAAGCCATCTTAAAAATTAGCAGCTGGAGGACGCGGTCTTTGGATCGAGACGATTGGAGGCGACGACTTCAGGAGGCCAGGACCCGACTTGGGCTGTCGCACCATTGATGATGAATATTCGAAATGTCTCTTTTCTACTGCTGGCAGTTTATGGATTCGAAGGTTTCGAATAATTCACAACGCGAAAATAAAACTCATGGAATAAAAAGCAAACCCAAGTAGTAAAAATTTTTTTACTGGCCCAATTCTGTATCAACGATTGAGAGAATAAAACAAAAATAACAGCAAAAATTCGACGTAATCAAAACGTAATCTAAACATTAAAAAATGTTAATACTTAATAGAAGCATTGATTTAAGCTATTAATGGTTAGTACATACGACCCTTCAACACTATCCTTTATAAGATGTTCGTTTATTTAATATTCCAAAGTTAGTACATGTAACCAAATCTCGAAGGAAAAGATGAATATTATTTTTTCTTTAGTTTTGGTTAATCCAATAAGACAATAAAAATAAAGCCCATGCGATTGTTCATTTTCACTTCCCAAATTGATCAATAATTAAAAAAACAGCTTATAAAAAAAAATGTTATTTCTTTAATTTCAGGAACTTTTATATCGTGGCAGGATCCGCGTTCAGTTGAAAAATGACGACGGCACACCATTCAATTCGGAATTTCCATCACGTGACAGTCTACTATTATATTTGGGATCGAGAATTCCTCAATTGAAATCGCGACAAAATAAACCGGGCGACGAAAGACAAGCGCAACCAACTCAATCTGGTTCGGGTGTACACAAAAAGGGCAAAGGCAAAAGACGTTAAGAAGCGTTCGAATTGAAAGAACGTTTGGAGTATAGATTTTGCCTACCTGAAATAACTGAAACGCTCGATATTTTAAAATCTTCGATTTTTCAATGTTTTTTTTTTTTGATTTTTCTTATTATTGAATATAAAAACTGTACAACTGTGTATAAAACCAATTTAATTACAAAATTGTTATTAATTAAAATTATCCTAATCCTTAGCTTCGCCATCATTTAGTGTAGCTTCGGGTTGCACTACGATCGATTGTGATGAACCTAGTAGAAGTGGTTTTCGAACTGCCAAAAGAGTTCGGAAATTTGCTAGGGCAGCAAGATATCGGGCCCTTATCGCGCTTGCTGTTAGAAAACTTTTTGCTTTAATGCTCGGAAGTAGGAGTGGAAGTGCAAGTCCTACTATCGGTGCTTCAGTAGTTTCAGTCACTTTTGCTGCTGCTCCGACATTTTCATCGACTGCAGAAGGCTCTGAATCCGTTATAGCTTCAGAAGGTTGTGCTGCTGTAGGTTCGTCGCTAGCATCTCTTCGTATCCGGTTCGACGGCTTATATATGACGATCGTACTCCGTTTATTTCGTGTATCCGGCGCCAAACATTGCTGATTCTGCTCGAACACGAGTGCATTACGTACAAATCGATTTCCGCTCGGTCCTTGAATAAGGACTTCAAAAGGGAAATTCAATTTTTTACAATTCGTTTGCATCGTCGAAACACACTCGATATCCTCGTCGTTATCTCCGCCGCACTCGCAAATACACTCCTCGCCGCAATAGAATCCCATACAGCCACATTGTTCACATAGCGACTTGCAATTTATCGAGTTCTGTATTTCGGTAGTATCGTCCACTGGAACCGCTGTCGTTACAACGGCCAAAATTAATACCGACAAGATTATTAATACACTATGATCTAGTCGCATTTTTCAGCTGGTTTTTATTTTGATGCACTAAGTGCGCATTGTTTCGAACGGACGGTTTTATATGGTTTATTCTTGCGGTAGTGTTTTTGTTTAGATCTTTTCTTGCAATGTTTACGTGCTTCAATTGCATTAGCTCGAAAGTTTCATCGTTTGCATTACGGAAAGAAGTATTTAGCTGACTACGACATATTTTACGGCGATAGTACATCGCGTTCAGAGTTACGTAAAGTATTACAAGTTGTGTCTGTTTGTTGTCTTCTTGAAACTTTGTTGTACACAATATTGAAGGGCACGAGACGGGAAGCTAGAGGGTCAAAAGTAAAAAAAGCCAAAATAATTTTTGCTTGTTCATCGTCAGTAAATAAGTGTTGATTTTAAAATCCAAATTTATATCACTTATGGCGTGTGCATTGTTTAAATTTTAACGTGAATTTATTTTAATTCCGTATTTCCGACTGTGAACGACGGGAAAATGTTTGTTATGATTACCAAATTGATAATATCATTTCATTGATAAATTTAAAGTATTTGAATGTAATGTGGTAACACTGTCCGAAACGCGTTGAGCATGGTACCCGTATGCCTAAAAAACAATACATAGCAACAGCTCCTCGGCATGATGAAGAGACGCATTCCAAAGAGGATATTATGTTTTTACTAAAACCAAGATCTTTGTAAAGGATTTGCCATTCTAGTTGCTTCCCCAAACGTTCGTGGTTCACTGAAGAGCAGATACCGAAATTTCAACATGAAATTGCCACAGAAATGGATGCCTGGTTCCGGTGCTTCAGAATACACGGTGAAAATGGAAATCTGTTCGAAACTGATAGTGGAAGATAAAGGTGTTGCTGATTTGCTGAAATCTCAGAGTCAGCCTTCAACGCAGGACGGTGAGTAGTTTTTTTTGTTTGATGATTTTTTGAAATAAAATTCAAGGGCTTAGAATCAATAACATTAGCTTACCTTTGGCAGTAAAGTTCCTTATATAACATTTTGAAACAATCAAAAACAGTTAAGAAACTTTTGTACATTTATTTATAAGGATAGACTGTGGGTTAGACAAATAATGCTAATTTAATTTAATGCTACCCATAATTTAAGAAAATCGTCTCCACACATGTTTGGCTGGATGCAGGGCTGGATAATGTTCATTGGCTGTGAGTTGGATGGATGTAACGGTAGCGGATAGAACGCCCTGCAGGATAAATGGAGTTTTTTGCTCAATACATTCCTATGCACTCCTTTTTTAACAACTTAGACATCAATTTAATATGTTATAGTTCCTGTACTATTTAATGGCGATTATATTGGACAAAACTTTTAAATTCCTGACTAAGTGTAACCACGTGTAGTTTGGTGAATGTTTTCACAGTATATTTTTAAATTGAAACACAAGTTTTCTGTTAAAAATAAAATCGCTCTAACAGCATTAAGGAATACCTCCACGACTATTTTGAAGTGTGTTAAATTTACCCATTATCAAATTATTCGACTGAAGATCATCGCCAGCCATAAGAGCTGGACATTTTTTTGGTCAATTGTTGAATCCGTCAATAATAACCTTGTGTCGACTTCTACACAACCTCTTCTCGATGGTGAGCAAACCGGTCACTAGAAATTTTTGAACTCCACCTACGAACCAGAGTTCTCTGAATCCTTCGAAATATCTGGCTTTTTGCTGCTAGCACTTCGTTTTCGAACTAGGGATATTCCCGCGCTCCTGCAGGATCTTAATGTCCACAAGTCTGCTGGATCCTCTATAGTCCCAAAGAAATTCTTTTCCTCTCTGGCTGCACCGCTTCGCAATCTTTCTTATCTTTCATACTGTTGATTTCGATATATGTGGAGAGTTACGAATGTTCATCCAGTTCCCAACAAAGGAAGCACTGAAGTCATAGAAACTGCGATCAAATCTATTGCCTGATGGAGAAAGATCTGATCCACTATCGCCAATATAGATTCCGTTCCGGCCGTTCTACAGGTGACCTTTTGATTGTCTGCTAGAAAAAAATTAAGGGCCTTGGTTTTTATTCATTCTCTATTAAATGGATTGAGAGTCATCTCTGCAAACGGAATAATGCAATAACTTCTTCCACCTTTCCAATCAATTCCGGCATACTTCAGGGCTCAGTTATATCTCACACTCTATTTCTCATCTTTATTAACGACCTTCTGTCGTCAACCCTCCATCCAATTCAAAGTTTTGCAGATGATAGTACACTAAATATTGTCTTTAATTTCGACTTTGCTGCAGAGGGACGTCCAACTTTGTTGGTGTTTTACCGCACTGAACTATTCGGTTCATTAAATGCAGACCTCAATCTTATCTTGGAAGCGGTCAAGAAAACAGAGTAGAGTTTGATGCCTCCAAAACACAGTTCTGTAGACTGCACCTTAAACGAGATGTTCTGGCGTCGTTCGCAAATATAGCTTTTGGCAGCGTATAAATTTCTTCTTCAGTTTACTTGGTGTAAAAATCAACAACCAACTAAATTGGAGTCAACACATCTTTGATGTCGCAATTGATGTTTCCAAATGCCTTGGAATTCTGCAAGAAATTCTTTTCCAGGGTGGAACATAGCTTCAACCTATAGGGCATATCCCCATATAGGGCAGATCCTTGCCCCTCCCCATTTAGTCGCCAATTCAAAAACAACGATCACTGCCTCTTATCTCCCGTTTCACCACTCTAAACGCCTTACCACACCACTTTATCCCCAACCTATGCCATTTTAGCTATGCAATCGCATAAAAGGGTGACTAAGTTATTTCGACACCAAAAAATGCAACAGGTATTAATTAAGGGTAATAATTAATGGAGTCGAAACAGAAATTCCTCCTTTTCTATACGCTACGGCAGCGCAGTAGCAGCACTCTTCTGAGGTACTGTATCTACTGATGCAAATTCTTTTATTTTGGCTCAAGTAAATATAATTTTTGCACCTTGTAAGCATTGCAGTCCCTAGTCACAGTAGCTTAGCCAAAATTTTAAATTCTTTAAAGTACCTTTCACAAAAATAGATAGTAACTCACCATGATGTACAGATGATTGGATTTTCTGTATTTTCTCTTTTGGTGAGTGGATAGAGCATAGAGACTGTATTCAAACACACCTGTGATCCGGCTCGACGGATCAAATGGCTTATGAAATGTTTTAAAACTCAAATTGTGTTTTTTGGTCTTTTTTATTTGCTCATTCATGCGACGTGACGGTGTATATCTCACAATGGTTTCTCGACAAGTGAAATTATTTCAAAACTGTTCAAATTACGGTTACGTCAACTAATTTCGCTTTTCGAAATGTTACTCAAGAGGAGGTTCTCATGGCTATATATTGTGTAAAATCTGATGCCATTGGACCTGATCTGGTTCCATTGAAATTTGTTCGACTACTTCTGCCTGTTGTCCTTCCTTACATAACTTATTTGTTCAATTCTACCTTAACTACGCCAAGGTATCCTTCTGCTTGGAAAGTTGCAAAAATTGTTCCAGTTCCCAAAACTTCTAATCCTGATATCAACAATCTTCGACCAATTAGTTTGTTATCAAGTCTGTCCAAGCCGTTTGAGCATATTATGCACTCCCAACTAAGCAGTTTCCTTAACGACAATAACCTTCTTTACAAATACCAATCAGGTTTCCGACCAAAACATAGTACGAACTCAGCCCTATTAGAGATTTCTGATTGTATTTACCGCAACATTGATGAAAAGTTGGTTACTATACTTCTATTACTTGACTTCACTAAAGCATTTGATTCCTATGTGAAAAGTTGGAGTATAATTTTAATATGGAGAAATGTGCTGTAAACCTCATCAGATACTACTTGACTGGTAGATCTCAGTTTGTTTCCTTAAACGGTGCCAAATCGGATCCTCTCTCTATCTCCTGTGGAGTCCCGCAAGGATCTCTTCTGCGGCTAACTTTTTGCCTTTTTATAAACGACCTACCAAAACGAAGCAAATTGCCGCTTGTATGCGGATGATGCGCAGATCTTTCTAGGCTGTCCAGTTTCGGAATTGTCGGGGTATATTGGTAAGATTAATGACGAGCTGGATGCTGTAAGTTACTGGTCAAGTATGAATGGACTGAGGCTAAATGGTCGAAAAACTGAAGCAATTGTTATTTATTCGCGAAGTGTTGATACCCAATATCTGCCCGAGTTGCGACTCAATAATGAAATTATTGCGTATCTAGATATTATTAAAAATCTTGGAGTGGTGTTCAACAAATGCTTTAATTGGTCTGACCATATTAACCTAATTGCTAAGCGAGTATACCCTATTTGGTTGTGGTTACGCTGTGGAACTCCCTTTCGCCAGTTTTAAGGCGTGTGACGTCTCACGCCAGTTTCTGTAGACCTTGTTTTGAGCATTACGCGGAGTTAGAGTAAATTTTTCTTTTTCTTTTGGGAATGCAATGCATGCACGAGTGTATTAGAAAGTATTCCTCCGAATATCAAATTGTATTTTTCTTTCACATTTGTAAGTTCAAATAGTATTTCCGTTCACATTTGTAAGTTTTCTGACAAATTGTTTATTATCTTGTTAATGTACATTTGTTTTCTAATTCATGCACAATTATTCTCTTTACTATTTTTGTTCAACTTAAATTCTGTTATCTTTTTGTAAATCAAGTTGTAGAGACTTACCGTCTCATTGGTTGCAATATTTGGGTTTAATAAATGAAATGAAATGAATTTTAGCACTACTTTTAAAAACTCTACAAAATTTAAAAGGCATTGCCAGCACGGAATGATTATTTTTAAGTCAATAAATTCAAAGTTTGAATATTTATTTATTAACTTGAAATTTATTTTTGAACAGGCAGGATATTACTTGAAATAAAAAACGTCCTTTTTTATCGTAGATAAGATCGCGCTTATTTAAATTTTTCTTTCAAAAAAGATTTCTGAAAAAAATATTCATAGGGAATCTAAAAGGAAACCCATCTTCCAGATTAATTTTGTGCAAGAAAACTAAACAAAAATATTTTTTAGTGATTTTGTTTTATATTTTTATCTTGTACAATATACTTCTATAATACAAAAAATTATAATAAAATAAAATATTTATAAAAATATACAAAAAACATTTCCAATTAATGGTTTGTTATGAAAAATGAAAACTCGATATTCTCTTTATTTATCGACGAAAAAAAATAATAAATCGGAATCAAAGCGGTGTTCCATCAGACTAAAATCTGATCAGGATTAAATAAAATTCATGCCAAAGAAGGTGGCTTGGCGTCATCATATTTTATATTGTCAGCGATCATCTCATTTTAAAATTCGGCTCAGCTTAAAAACAATAATTACAAATTTTGTAGTCCTTTACGTATCTTAGAAAAATTTATTATTTTTATATTCTGATTGAATTGAAATCGAAAAATTCAGGCAAGCTGACGATTTTATTTTCCGGAAAAGGTTGTGCAGTTTTAAAAAAAAAGTTATCACAGATCTATTTTAGTGTTTAAAAAAACAAAAGGAAATTTTTTAGAAACGATTAACAATTTTTTGAATTTTCGTCAACTGCCTTTACAAAATTTGATAGTAGAATATTCGGAGAAAATTTCCGTTTAAGAAAAATTTAATGTTAAATGATTGGGTGTAGGGGGCGGGCGGGATTTAGAACAATTGTGCAGGGTAATAAAATAAAGCAATTAAAAGAAAATCGTGAAAAAGGAGTATTTGTCCTGAAAGTGCTACGAGGAAAATTTTTTTCGCTATATCGCCTTACAGTAACAACTATTTCTTTTTTTTTTTGTTTCGTTTTTCTTCTATTAAATACATTACCATTACGACTTAATCTAAAGATTTCTTAAATAATTTATTAACACGTTCACTGTTTTTATTTTGTTTCAGGTTTCTTTTTACGTAAATTTTAAAAATAAAGACGATTCCGTAGTGCAAATTAATTTTGATTCAAACAGTAAAGAGGGTCCGTCCAGTCCATTTAGCTGATATTTACAAGTTTATAAATGAAAAATAAAATTGAGTCTTAAAAGATTCAATAAACACAAGTGGAAATTTAATTTATTGCTGTTAGTTTTGTTTTTGCAAATTAGAAAATTGACAGAGGAATTGAAAATCGTCTTTAAAATTACAAACCGATTTCGATTTAAAGAAAATTTTTAAATAATAAAAAAAAATGATATTAAATAGAAATTATTTTGTTGGTGGTGCTACTGTATGATGCTGACAACCTTCAACATTTTCGGGCCAATCACAAACATTTTCGGACGGGTTAAAGACTAAATTTACAGGACATGGCATATGATGTTTGCGTTCGCCTTCGCACATGTAATAATGTGTACAATCAATTTTATCGGGATGGTAGCTGATGTGACCGTCTGTTTCTTCGCAAGTTACTTCGTTCGCTAGGTATGGAGAAATAAAATTAGTTAAAATCATTTTAAAAAAAAATATCGGAAGAAATGAATAAAATGGTAGAAAATCAGACTGATCTTTCTAAATATTAAACAGATCTTGGAAATTCTTATGAAACAATTAACGGCTTAGTTAAAGAGAATAAGCATTTCAATAACTTTTTCGGGAAGCTATAGAAATTTTCGATTAGTTTAAACAGAATTTAAGATCAATGGAAAACGATCAAATAAACGATCGGCACAAATGCTGCACGATCAGTTAAATTGGTGAAAGATTAGTCTATCTGATGAAATATTTGTACAAATTCGAAAAATGATCAGTAAAAAATTAATTATTTCACGCGACAAGTGGACAATCATCACTAAAATTTAAGCACTGATCATAAAATGGAAAATAAATAAAATATGTAAATTTTGATCAAAGAATTTGAAATTATTTCTTACGATCTTTTGTTGTATAAGCTCCACGTGGACCATGGGTTTCATATGGTCCGTCGTATTCCAATTCTACATTATATCCTTCTAATTCTTGATTAAGTGCGGATAGAAGTGGATATTTTCCGCCACCGCAACGTCCTGAAAAATCATCCATGTCAATTGACCAGACCATAATACCGCCGAATCCTTGTTCTTTCAGCCATTCCGTCTGTAATAAAAAAAAATTAGAGATTATAATTTATTGGAAGAATAGAGTATGTAGGATTTAGTAGGCATTTGAAACATATCCCTATAGTTTATTAAAATTTTTCATAGAAAATTATCGGCCCGAAAGAAATTTTTCGTTTTACCGCCGATAGCATATCACTCAATAAGTTCGTAGGATAACATATAGGTAGCGCCACTATTGATAAATCCTTATGATTTTTAGGAATTACCAACCTGCAAACGATACGTGTTAAAATTTTATAACAATCTGACATTTAGTTCACAAGTTACAGTGGCTTAAGTGACGCTAGTTTTGTAATTTTCAACACAATGGAAAAATCTGAATTTCGTATATTGATAAAGCATTGCTTTTTAAGGGGAAAAAATACCGTTCAAACAAAGCAATGGCTTGACAAGTGTTATTCGGACTCTGCTTCACCGAGACAAATGGTAGAGAAGTAGTTTGCTGATTTTAAAGGCGGCCGTATAAGCACAGATGATGCTGAATGCTCCGGTCGCTCAAATTCGGCAGTTGTTCCAGAAAACATAAAAAAATCCACAAAATGGTTTTGACCGATCGTAAATTCAAATTTCGTGAGATAGCTGACACCTTAAAGATAGTATTCACCATTTTGCGTGAATATTTGAACATGAGAAAGCTTTGTTCGAAATGGGTACCGCGTTTGCTCACAGTTGATCAAAAAGAACAATGCGTCAACGATTAGAGCGTTGTTTGGAGCTGTTTCAGGGCAATAAAAAGAATTTTTTCATGCTGTATGTGACAATGGATGAAACATGGATCCATCATTACACCCCAGAGTCAAAACGTCAGTCAGCTGAGTGGACAGCAAAGTGGACAGTCGTCCGAAGCTACTAAAAATGCAAATGTCAGCTGGTAAGGTTGTGGCCTTCTTATTTTGGGATGCGCACGGTATTTTATTCATCAATAACCTAGAGAAAGGAACAACCATTGAGAGTCAATATTATATGGCGTTATTGGTACGTTTGAAGGAGGAAGTTGCAAAAAAAACGACCCCGAATGAAAAAGAAAAAAATGCTCTTTCATCAAGACAATGCACCGTGTCACAAGTCGATCGCAACAATGGGAAAATTGCACACATTGTACTTTGAATTGATTCCCCATCCCCCGTATTCAGCACCCAGCGACTACTAACTGTTTGTAGACCTAAAAAGAATGCTCCAGGCAAAGAGATTTTGCTCCAATAAAGAAGTGATTGTTGAAACTGTGGGGTATTTTGAGGCCAAATATAAATCTTTCTACAAAAAAGGCATCGAAAAGAGAAGCGTTGGAATGAATGTATCACTCTTGAAGGGGATGAATAAAGACGAGTTTTGGCTAAAAGTTGTTACTTTATTAGTCATCATACGAACTTATTGAGTGATGTGTTAGAAGGACTCGCACGATTTTCTTCAAACGAGAAAATTGTGAGAAGGTCAACGATGAGTCCATAGACCGAAGTCGCGACAGTGGTAGCATCAAAGAAAAAGGATTTTTGAAAAGAATACAGCAAAAACGATCCTCTCGAAACTTCGTAAGTACTTCACTTACTCCTCACATCTGAAAAGAACCTACGTCCCTGAAAGACTTCAAAAGTTTGCTAAATCGTATGTCCGTCCTCAATAAGGTTAATGTACTTATTGGGCAGCTGGCTAACTTTTTAATCAAAATGAAATCGTTGAGTACTGGTAATTTCAAATCGGTTGGTGTATGCTTTTCCATATAATTGCATACCTTTCTTTCTTACACTACAGATAAGTTAAAGAACCTACCTTTGTTTTCAACGATCTCTCATCATCGAATCCGACCCATTGATTATTCCTATAAGCAAATGGCACTTGTTGTTCCGAATCCCAAACCAAAGTTGTATTCGTACCAGCTAAGAACGCACAAATTTCATAGTAGCTGAGGAAGCCAGCCTCATTGGTGAATTTTCCGGGTTTTCCGCCGCCCGATGCCGCCGATCCAATATCAAACTGTGTAGCATTGACCAATTCAAACGATCGTCCGTATGTTGGCATACCGATTAATAGCTTCTCTTTAGGTGCTCCTTGTTTAACCCATTCCCTGGCGCTATAGTCTACAGTCAATTTCTTCTGATGTCCTGTGGTTGCTTCAAGCGGGAACAGTGGCGAATTATGGCCAACAGTTCGTTCCCATTGACCGTGAAAATCGTACGTCATCACATTGATAAAATCAAGATATTTCGAAATTTCCGGTACATCGTAACCAGCTGCAATAGCTTCGAATGAAGCTGGAACGGCTGCTGTTAGGAGTAGACGTGGTTGTCCCGATGATTTTGCTTCACCCTCGAATGCAACGCGAAGTTCCTGTTGAAAAAGTGGACAAAAATATTATCGAGAAGTTCAACGGAGCTGAATGATCCTTACTTTCAGTAAATTAACATAAGCAGCACGATCATCGGCACCACGAGGATATTCCCAGTCAACATCCAAACCATTGAATTGATAATCTCGCAGGAATTCGATAGCTTCGTAGACGAATTGATTCATACGGAAAACGTTCGATGTGAGCTCTTTGAACGGTTTTGAACCGAAGGCCCAGCCTCCAATAGCCAAGAGAATTTGTAGATCAGGATTCGCTTCACGAAGCGCAAGGACTTTCTCATAATTTTCAGGATCATCGTCGGACGATTCAGTTAGCTTATGATCCTTCAGGGTAGCAAAAGCGTAGACCAAATGAGTGCAAAGTTTAGCATTGACATCCTTTGGACCGAATTTTCCGGCACCTGGTCGCTTTGCTGACCAACTGGTCAAGTAGCAGAAGACTTGGGCTGGACGTGCTGAACAAATTCGGATTAGTTAGAATCAATTCGGAAAGAATACTTTAACACTTACTGTTCTTTGCAGCAAGACCTGACTTAATTTTCTTATGTGGTTTACGGACTTTCTGGAGAACTTCATCAACTGATATTTTGATAGCTTCTGGCTTTTCAAGAATCTAGTATGAAAAAGGATCATTAATTTTTAAGAATTTAAATTGAATTTTTTTTTCTAGATTTGTAGTTCTTTCTTACCGGTTCTTCCTCATCGAACGTTGCAGCAACCTTTGACCAGTCGACATCCTGCGCGTCCTTACCACGTGAAATTCCCAAAAGTTCTTCCCTCATAGCTCCGATTAGAGGATATTTAACTTCACCATTGCAAGCCGTACCCGAAAAGTCATCCATGTCTACGGTCCAGACCATAGCTCCACCGTAACCGTTTGTCTTGATCCAGCTCATTTTGTTTCGAATAGCGCGTTCATCGTCGAATCCAACCCACTTTGAAAAAATTCAGGTTGGTAACTCTTTGATGCAACAACTATAAGGACACTTACCTGATCTCCGTCAACCATGTATGGTACTTTCATTTCGTCATCCCAAACATATACGGCTCCGTTTTGTAACATTTCGCAGATTTCATAGTAAGCCAAGAAGCCGTCTTCCTTAGTGTAGATACCAGCCTTACCACCACCAGTAGCTGGTGCATTAGGACCGTGCTTGTCTTCATTGGCCAAGGTGAAACTTCTTCCATATGTTGGCATACCTAAATCCAAAGTTTAGCGAACAAGAAATTCAATCGTATTCCCGAACACTTACCAATAATCAATTTCTCTTTCGGTGCACCCATTTTAACCCATAAATTGGCAGCGTTATCCACAGACAACTGCTTTCTCCACTCAGAGTCAGTAGAAGGGGCATACAACGGAGCATTGTGTCCAGTTTCACGTTCCCATTTTCCGTGGAAATCGTAAGCCATCAAATTGATAAAGTCCAAGTAGCTGGCAACAGCTGGAACATCGTATCCACCACGAATGTTGTCGGGTCCGACTGGTACGGCTGCTGTAAGCAACAAACGTGGCTGGCGAATCTCTTGGGCCTCAGCATCGAAAGCTTCCTTCAGTTCCTTCAACAGGAATACGTAGTTCTTCTTGTCGTCACTGCCCTTAGGATACTCCCAATCCATGTCCAAGCCATCGAAGCCACGCTTCCGCAAGAAAGGAATAGCGGAATAAATGAAAGTCTGACGAGAATATCTTGTTGCCGACATATCCTTGAATTTTTGGGTTCCGAAGGACCATCCTCCAATAGCCATAAGGATCTGTAAGGAAGTGATTTGACTAAATCAGAACAACAACATTCCTGACGGTTTACTGTACCTTCAATTTTGGATTAGTCTTCTTCAGACCCATAATCCTGTCGTATAATCCGGGAACTCCATCTTTGGTTTCGTCGTTACTCTCGAACGAGCTAAGCTTGCCCTTCTTTAACCAACCGAAGGCGTAAATAACGTGAGTACATAAATCGGCCGGGATATCTTCAGGAGTGAATTTTCCGTTCTTGGTTCTGTATTGTGACCAGTTCGTGTAGTAGCACACTACTTTGTAGCCCTCCTTCTCGACGACCTTGTTCTTCTTGCCCTTGCTTGACAAGGCCAAGGCTGTTGCACCGCCAGCAGCAGCGGCCGCTGCACCTCGGATCTTAGATCGCACCCTGAAGCGCTGCGCGGACGATGAAGTCTGCTGATCGACGCGATCTTCAGCATCTGAAGACTTGAGATTTGTTCTTGACCCAGATGCAGCTGTCGTCGGTCGACGCATTCGTCTTCGTTTTGCTATTATGGAAAAAAAAACGGACAAATTTAATTAGGTTGCATGCATTTAACTGCTAGACAATTTATGATAAATGATCTTGTCACGATTTTCCTTTCGCTAATTATTCTACTCATTGGGTAAACTATCGATGAATGAATTCGCCTCATTTGGGGTTAGTTAAATGTTTTTGAAGGACGCTAATTGAGTTGAAAAACGCATAGTTGTAATAAAGAGCTACAACTATAGATAAATACTATAATATAATTTTTTGTGGTGCTCTAAGTTAGAAATAAGTACGAATTCTTAAACGATCGGTAATCTCTAGCTAGCATAAAATCGTGATTTGGGTAAATTTCAATAGCTCGTCACACTGTAACGTTTTCTATCAGCGTTCTCATTCTTCACCTATTCTTGCCGTTTATTTACCGCTGTCCTGTCGCACTATCAACAATCGTTCTGAGACAGTCCAAAAGGTTTATTCCGTTCAAAAGGTGAATATCAGCATAACAGTTGGTGTCCTGAGCGGACATTGTCTTATAGGCCGGCATGCTAAAAAACTCGGTCTCTTTTCAAACGACTTCTTTAGAAGCTTCTTGGATAAGGAAAATGACGAGACCGTCCTTCATCCTTTCTGCACCCGTCCAGCTCTATTCGGTAAGGGGGAAACTCACCTAGGGGTCTATTTCTTCAACAGTTTCAGCGACCTCCAACGGAGATTACGAGAATCCAACGTTTTATTATAAGCTCTAAATGGTTTAGCGAGTAGGACCGGATTTAATGATCCTGCTGTAACACAACGGACCAGTTAGGTCTAAGTGTGTCTTATGTTTATACGCGTACCTACCCACCTTCGCCAATCGTTTATACCGACCAATATAAATGAATGGTACCTACTACTAAAAGAAAACGTAAGACCCCAAAGTTAGAGCCCACCGTCCCGCTCAAAAATTTTATTTCGGCAAACTCCCCTTGTAGACCTATGAAGCAAGCAACATTTCATCTTTCCTGAGTAATTGGTCACCAAGGCATCGAAATTAAAAGTTTTAATTCCCCCTCACGCACGCCACTACTCTCTTTAAAAATGCAATTTTTTATATGTTTCGCAAGTATATCTACAAATAATCGCCAAATTTCAACTTAGTGCCATGAACCGTTCAGGAGATATTGATTTAGAATGTCTACATTCCAGCTTTCGATCTCTCTAGACACCTTGCCCTAAATATATACAAATTCCAAGTTTCAACTTCATATCTTAAGCTGATGCTAAGATATATATTGAAAGCTCGGATTGAGTTTCTATATCTGATGAAACGTTTAGGCTAAGAAGTTGAAACGTGCAATTTATTTACGGAGCAACTTTTAAAAAAAATTTACGAAATGTATAGAGAGGCACGGGAGTGGAAGACGAATAAATATTTGTAGAGAGCTCTGGGGCTCAATATATATTAAATATATTTACATAATGAAACTAATGTCCCTGGAATAGCTTAAGTCTATATTACACTGTACGCCTCTATTGCAAATATTTGACTATTCTTGGTGGCAAATGCACTCAGATAGTGTAATCGTCAAATTCTATTTTATTTGCTCTACACAAGGGCAAATTTTGCCGGAAAATTTTTTTTGTCCTTTTCGTCAAATTTTTTTAGTTAAATTTCTCATAGCGTGACGTACAGTTTAGTATTAGCTTTTAAAGAGAATGTTCAAATTTTGAACATCTATATGTAGGTGTTAAATTAAGATAACAATTTTGAACGAAGTGGTCCCGTGTGGGGTTCAAAAATTGTTCCTTCGATATCTCATGAACAGCTTATTCGACATCAAAAAAAAGTTTCTGGACGCAGAAATTGGAATTATTTATATTACTTAAAGCTATATTTACTAGCCTACCCTAAACGTTTAATGTTAGATTTAGGTCGGCATATGGTACACAACTCCAATATTTATTGGCTTCCTCATGCAGAATTATGGGACTTGAAAGAATACCATTAGTTTTTTTTTAATTTTTATAGTAACAT
Source organism: Beris morrisii (assembly GCA_951812415.1). Lineage (NCBI taxonomy): Eukaryota > Metazoa > Arthropoda > Insecta > Diptera > Stratiomyidae > Beris > Beris morrisii. Next base: position 54,427,464 of record OX638310.1, on the reverse strand, counting down.
GATTTATCATTAATCGCCCTTATTCTGGAAAACGACAGATTTTCTATTCCCGCCGACTATGGGGTTCATATTCGATTCCCATTTACAGCACGTGCGATTATTGAAAACGTTCGGAAACTTCTTTATCAATATTCTTTAAAGGCGTCTTTTTCAGGTGTTTGAAACCATATTTCAGGGCAGATAAAAGTCCAAAATTGAAAATGTGAAAGATGAACCATTTCAAATTTCTCTTTATTTAATTTTGGCGGGTTCCAGAATAAGGGTGAATATATTTCTATCAATAAGTGCATTCTACTGAAGGAAATTCTGCCAACAATGGCGCAATATTGTCCAGTATTGATTAAGATTTTTCAAGAGTCAATTACGCCAGAAAGATGAAATTTAGTTTGTGCCCAAAAGTGGACAAAGGTAGTTTGCCGAATATAAAATTTTGGCTGGGAGTGTCTTCTCTATTTCTGGAACGGCTTATGCTAGAAACTTGATACGTATATGTAGATGTACTAATACAAAAGTAATTTTGATTAAAAAAATATTTCATAAAAAATGAAAAAAAAAATTGTCAGTGAAAATGGAATGCATATATTTTCACGAATTTCTTCATATTTCTTAGGTCTTCTGAAATATTGAATTAATTTTACTTCTACTTCGACGGGTTCTTATAAATGCCTAAAACTAGCATACAGAATTTTAAATTCAACTCCCAATGTGGTGTAAAGAGTTGTATACAGAGTTTCATGAATTTTCCCTAATAAGATATCGACGAACTTTTCACTATGCGACTGACAACCTAAAAAATAACGTTCCAAATAGAGTCCTAGTTATTCACTAGGTAGTTAATTGCATAGTAACCTGTAGGTTAGTCCGCATCTCGGCATTAAACGCGTTCCGGACTTCTACCCCAAAATTGGGCAAATTTTTATTTATTTACGTATTTTTTCCATAGGGGATAAATTATCGACATAGCCCTTTAGGGGTTGAATATTAAGAAATTTCTAAACCCGAGTCTAAGGCGATAATATAGGAAGCCGCTTAAATTAAAAAATTATTTGATATTTCATCACAATGATCTTACGCTCTCTTAGGGGATGAGTATCGCAAAATCCTGAAAACAATGTTCAGATCATCATATACGAGTATAAAGCCAATAGAAATAAAAGTGAATTTGCTCCCATTAAACCCAATAGATTTGTCGGAATTCATGAAAACTTGAACAATACCTTAAATTCCCAGGTGGTTTAATATCGAAAAATGCTTAAATCGTTTTTTCCGCCGATTTTATTTAAAGCATTTTGAAGTGAAAGTGAATTCGATATCTCATTAGATCTAAGAAATAAATCGGAATTGGTGAAAATGTACACAACTACTTAACACTTCAGGAGTTGGACATCGAAAAATTTAGAAAAGCGTTTCTTGGCGCATATACCATATAAAGAGCCCGAAGAAGTAAAATAAATTTGATAACTCGACATGCCTAAATTATATAACGAAAATTCGTGAAAATATGGAAAAACACGTAAAAAAATTGTTTTTCACTTCACCTTTTCAAGACATTAAAAACCTGAACTTTTTTTTTTGCTTCAAGTACTTCTGTAGTAGATCTACATATACGTACTAAGTTCTAACTTTTTAGACTAGAGGATTCGTTGCAATAATTTACTTGTACAACTATACTAACAGAAAATACTCTTTTCGTTTTCATTCATTAATTAATTGGTTCAGTGTTTGATCTACGAGAAATAACGATTGAGTTTGATTTTTCCAAATAAATCTGATGAACAATTGGCTTGTTATTAATGCCTCAACTTAGACCTTATTGGGCTTATGATTAGATTTTATTACTTACCCTGGGCTGTGTCTGTTTGTATAAATAATGCTGCTATAATACATATTAGAAGCGCTATTTTTATTAACCGCGGCGGTAACTGAAAAAAATAAAATAAAATTATTAAAATTTTATGCATTATTTCTGAATAAACTTTAAGAGATTCATCTCCTCATCTTCAAAACTATAAAATTTATTAATAATATCAATATTAAATCCTTCCAATCCTACGGTATAATACAGTTCAAAATTTATTGAAGGTAAAAACTAACGAAATTCCAATCTATTGCAATAAAGTTTTTCGTCAATTTGCTAATATCCATAAGTACCGTATTTATCCAAGTCGGAAAATTATACAAATCAGAAAAAAGTATGGGGCCACAATTATTAATTAAACTGCATTACTTAGATGGGGTCCATAACAATAAATACGAAATCGATGTGACTCGATGCGCGATGAAAATTATTACCAAACTCACGATAAATCGTGCATCGTGTTTCTCATGGATCCTGTCGCGAAGCGAATTAAGCAACATCTTAACTTCACAACATTGCAAATTTTCTTATATCGGTTTTTCCGTTCGTCAAAGATTTGCAATAATTTTCCGTGGTAAATAAATTCTTGCAGGTGCTTTCGAACAAAAACGGAAAAAATATTCAGAAATCGACAATCTACCGAATATTGCATTGATATTGGCATAGTGTCTTCTGTTCGGCGAAGGTATAGTACAAAAGGTGAGTTTAAGTGCATTACGAAGTAAGAGTGTTTATTAGGCGCTATATCACATGGAGCTGAAGACCTACATAAGATGTTATGCGGTACAATCAACTCTTGGATAGTATACGAGATCGAGATTACCTTGTGCGATATACTCGTAGGTATCTATTCTGTGTTGGATCTATTGTGTCATACCGCAGTCTCGTGCAGTTTGTTTTCTTAAAGATTTCTGGACAGGTATCGGAGGTAGGTGGCGGCTTGTAACCTAATCGCGTTAAGTGCCAATCAGTTGGCATTTTTCGTTATTTGTTTTGCTCGGAGATACGATTTTATTCAGAATGCGTCTTAGTAGCGTATAGACAAGATTTAGACATGAACATATCGCACCGGTTCTGCTTAAAACCACCTTAACGTACGAGTACCTTAAGATTGTTGTGGATATTGAAATTCCTGAAAGCATCGAATGCGATTGCTATTATAGGCTATTATTTTAGAATTATCCGTTCGGAATGCTATAAAAGTTACGTGAAGAGAGGATTTAAAATTGGAATTGATTTGGGATGCCACATACCGAAAAGGCTTCTTTTCTTGCCATAAAACTTTCCAGTCTTTTATTAATATTTACCATAAAAGACTTAAATATCGTAGCCTCGGTAGTCGACAGTCGAGTGAGAATGTTCGAGCCTATCACCCTAGTTGTCGTGAGTTCGAGTTCTAAGCCTTTCCTTATACCCAAGGTATTCTTTTCTTTTCAATAATATTCATTCCCAAAAAATTACGATTCCGACCAATCAGGCGGATTTTTGCGTCATAGCTTAAGAAACCTTAATTATTTGAAAAATTAGTCCTATATGACACGAAACGGATGTTTACATATAATGAAAACGTTTGCATTTAATCATAGGTCTTAGAAAAAGCAATACAAGAACTAGCCCTACGTTGGGCGCCACATAATGCTAATATTTCAACTTTTAAAACAACATAAAAAAATCTACCTGGGCCCAATTTTATTATTTTTTTGGTAGAAGTCCGAAACGCGTTAAATGCTGAGACCTAAAAAACCTAAAAAATAAAGTTCTAAATAGCCTTCTGGTTTTGGTTATTCTTAAAATTAAATTCAAAATAGCCTCCTGGTAATTCTGGTACGTCGGACAGACGGACAAGTTTCTTTCCCTTTTTGGGGTTTATTAGTCCTAAAACATGAAAAAACCAAATTTCAGGGTAGCAATTTTTTTAAAAATTTCAGGTAGATCACAATACCTTATTATTTTTTAATAACTAAATTGGGAATAATAAAGCAGTGGCGAGGGGACTGATTATTTTCCTAGACTATAATTAATAATCTGAATAGTAAGTCCGATATAATTTCAACTGCATAGCTTGATCTGTTCATCGATTTTTTGCTGAATGCGAAAAAACGGGTTAGCCCTTTTTATTGGTATTTGTATGGTAGCTGTAAGAGGAGCAATCAACTTAAAAGTATTAGAGCTGAAACGGGTAAGTTCTAATACTATCAAGTGTTGAAAAAATACAGTGTACAAAATTTGAAATTCCTTGCTTAACGGGTTCCGTTATTATCCTTCAATTAGTGCGACCACGTATTTTAAGGACTCCTATATAGGAATCACCATAATGAAAGGTCGATTTTTGATCCTTGATATGACACCGAACAACCAATTTATATCTCACATAAGTTTCAGTTCAATGCGTTCACGTTTTATCGTGGTGCAGGCACCAATTCATCCATATGGTTAGAACTTAATTTTACTTAATGTGAAAGTCATATTGCACAAATTTTCAATATTCGTAACTTTACGGCTTGTCTGTAAATTGTTAAATAAGTGTTACCACGAGTCTTAAGGACTTCACACTCTCGAGCAACTCTCATACTAAAGCCCTTAAGACTCGTGGTTTTCCCTTACTAACTAATTCAACCTTACCTTCTACTCGAAACTTATTGGAGTCAAATTTTCCTGAGTTCTAGTAGATTCCACGAGACGAATGAAAAAAAGAATTATTCGGGACTTTTGAATGGAGGCTATTCAATGCACTCACTCAGTTTTCTTCATATTAATAATTTTATATGCATCATTGTAAAAGTAATGTATACAGCTTGAAGTGGTCTAAAGTTATCAGACGAAATTTTTTGAATACATATTTTAAGGACTTTTGTAAGGGAGTCACCCGAAGGAGATATCGCTCACTAACTAATTGGACCTTACTTCCTACTCGAACCATATTCGTTTCAAATTTCTACTTCCTCGCTAAACGGTTTCTTCAGTTGTAATGAATTTTGCAAAATAAATAAACAAATATTTTACAGACTTTTGAATGGAGGCTCCACGAAGGACACACTTGTTTTTTTTTTTTAAATTCGCTTATTCACAACTGTTTGAAAATTATCTTAGACTAAATTTTTAGCTTGAAGAATTTTGAAGTTAGCGGTCAATGTTCGTGACCGCAAGTTCCAAGGACTTTTGTATGGGTGCTTATTTATTTTTTTAATTTATATATTCATATATTCTTTGTTATAACATTGCGCCAGCGATTCCAGCAGTGCATTTTAAATAGTTAGAAATAAGCCGAATATTTTGTTAATTTTGCATTCAGGTGTACCAGAAATAAGAAATTTTTCGCAATTAAGTTACTGAGTGAATTTATAAAAGACAAGAATAGTATTTTATGGGTTCCTTAATGAACGGCTTCGTAGGACATAAGTGTCTCATGTTTATTTTTTCGGTTAGTGTGAGCTTTTGAATTCAACAGACCATCGTAAGGTCTGACCTATATGGTAAGCAAATGGCGCCCAACGTGGGGCACAACCATGTAATTAAGAGGTCATGTAATACAAAATAGAGAGTAGACGTCCATGTCATTATTGAAATTTTAATCTAGGCCACACTAGACTATCGATTCCATTATTAACACTATAATATAATATAGATATTATAAAAAACGGTGGGAAGGAACTTAATTAGTGAGCTGTTTCGTAAAGTGAAACATTCTTTACTCATTAGCAGGCATGATGTTTGATTCCGAAATTGTTGAATAGCAGCCAATTATGCGCGAAGAAAAATTCTTCTGGAAATTAATTGTGAAAAGTATGAACCTATTTGTTTGTAACAATAGCCATAATCTTCCTAATCCCCTTTCGGGGCTTTATTGAGAAGTTTTTCCGGTCAAAGTAGGATACAAAATTCGATTATAAAGTGGATGTATTCCAGAGTAACCAAATTACTTTAAACTGGTAGTTGCTTGTGAAGAGCCTTATTTGTACCAAAAATTTTCAGTTCATGGGTCGGTACAAATAGATACAATCGTAGATACAATCGATTTAATTTCATATCAGCGCTATGATGACTATAGTGGCTACTTCTTACAATATCCAATACATCGGTGAAACTGATTTACAAAATTAGTTTTCTGCTATCAAATTGTATCTAATAAAGCCACACCTTTTATAATCTACCTATTTCCGAATTTTTTGTTTCCAAATATCTTTATTAACAGATTAAAATTTTGAAAATTTGCTTCCATTTTTAGCAGACATCTAAACGATTTGCCCTCATTTGTTCAATTTGGTCTAAGCCTTGCGAAAGTAAATTTTAACTTATCGAAAAAAGTCTTTATAATCACCTCGGCACTAATATATCTATTAACGTATCAGCAATTAAAATTGACCTTAATTTTGCTTGGAAAAAAAAATATGAAAAACTAAAAAAAATCGATTTCAAAGGATTATGTAAGGTTCAAAAAGTTAATACCGAATATAGAGGACCGGTTCGATTCGTTTTATAGCCACCGCGGTTGTGCAGAAATCGAGAGAAAAAGAAAGTCTTAAATAAGCCTACAATACCTGGAAAGGTAGAAGGCCTGCATCATGGATCCAACTGTGGGTCTTAAGCTCGAGTAACAGCCCCGGCCCCGGCCATTGGCCTACACATGACTTACGATTTTCTCTGAGATTTACGACGATAGTACACATTTCTTCGCAATATTTATGCGCAGTCTAATTTAATGTAGAGTGCCAATATCTTACCAAAAAAAAAATCGGCGGTTTTTCGTTTCATGCCGGTCTGCAATCTTTGACTATTGTCAACATACTTAAAATGTGTTAACGTTACCTGCTCGAATACATCACGATCGTGTCATTGCTTTACACCTTAAATTTATGATTGTGCATAAAATTCGCCTAGCTTATTACGTAAGCACTGTATGGGCTTATGCAGATGAAGTATTTATGCTCTGATTTAAAGTTGACGAATAGTTTATGGGAATGTAGCGCTGAATTTGACTTGCAGCGTATTTCAGTTGGTTGGTGAAATCACTTGAATTTTTCAAAAGTTTGGTATAACCAAAAAATGAGCTAACGACACACCATGCAGTCTAGAGTTATATGCAGACCTCGTGCTAGAATAAAGGAATCCATTGAAGAATACCCTACCGTATATCAAGCAGATTTTCGTTGTATATATCCAAAACCATGACCGTATGTGATATGTGTGGTTACCAAAAAATGCTCACAGCTAGTAGAAAAGAAAGGGCCTGACTTCATGTAATCGTCCAATGAATTTGAAGGTGGCATTTCAATGGGAATTCCCTAGTCCAAAACAGATTGATTCTCTTACAAGTACAAGAAATATGCCCTCGACTTGAAGAATTCTGCAAAATTTGAATCTGGTCCATTAAAAGCAGCATTTGATTATGGGAAGAAACAAGTCTTTAGTACTGGCCGTGCTTCCCTGACTCAATCTATTTTATAAAAAAAAAATCAAATTGGATTACTCCATGAAAAGAAGCTACACAACACTAGTCATTGTGCTTGTACGAATCTCATAATCCCATCCCATAATCTAGGTTGTATGGAAATTGTGAATAAGAGTGAAGGCTAGTATCACCGAAATAGCTCCTTACAAGAAACAACTACACTTTATCATTAGCATTCACCCAATATAAAAAGTGAAGTAAAAAAAGTAAAAATAAGAGATAATTCGGAATTCGTGAAACCCCTTCTTTACACCCCCTTAGCGGTTGAATATAAAAAAAATTCTGAAAATCGGTTTTAGGCAAATATACATAAAGCCCTTGTGAGTAAGAACCAATTCGATCAACGGAATTCGTGAAAACACAACTCAACCACTCTTTAATCCCTTGTGAGTTGAATATAGAAAAATTATGAAACTATTTTTTCGGCTTTTGGATATCTCATCAGACTTAAGAAATAAAACGGAATTCGTGAAAATATTTGAGTTTTCCAGATACAAAATCTAGTAATTGCGAATTTTGCGCGCAAAATTCTCTATTTAAGATTGCTATAGGTGGTAACATTAAAACTCTAATGAATAGTTAATGTTAAATTTATATTTAGCTTTAGCAAAAGAGTTTAAGTTGCTTGTTATCAATTTTGACTTTGCAACTGGACACTCATATGCATCCCGTTTACAACAACTACGTTCGCCAGTGAAATTTCAGGTTTTATTTTATTAGATTTACTTTACTATTATAGTATATCGACTCATATGAACACAGTTTCAACTTTCTACCATACACCGTTGCTGGGAAATAAAAATCAATTCCCTGTAACTGCCATTTTTTAAAACTCTACATGATTATCGATTTGTAGCTTTCTTATAATAAATAGAGCAGATATGGCGCTATAAAATAAATTTTAAATGTATAAATTCCAGATTTAAACTTCCAATAACTTATGCTTCTGACGTTGCAATTGCTGCCTCGGGAAAGCACCTCAACACGCTGAGTGAGATATTGCAGAATGCTCTCTCTATTCTTTCCAAATGGGCAGCTGAATGCGGTTTTGGGCGTGAACCCACGCAAAACAGATTTAGTCCTCTTCACCAGGAAATATAAAATTCCTCACGTTGACCCTCCATCTCTGAATTGTACTAGTCTAGTTTTCACCGATAGTGCAAAATACTTGGGTCTTATTTTGGACAGGAAACTACACTGGAGACCTAACATCCATGAACTGGTTAGGAAAGCAACAGTGGCGCTTTACTCGTGCAAAAAGGCCATTCGCAAAAAATGGGGTATGTAACCCCGAATAGTTCATTGGCTCTACGTGTCCGTCATCAGACCGATACTTATGTACGGTGTTATTGTCTGGTGGACGGCCTTAGACAAAGCGGTTAACCGCACCACCCTAGGGAGATCAGCATGCATATGCATCAGTGGAGCCCTGAGAACAACTCCCTCTGCAGCACTAGACATGCTATTCAATCTGCCACCCGTGGACATTTTTAGCAAGCAAATGGCAGCCAGTGCAGCCATCCGACTTAGTGGCCATCCGACATGGGACACCCCTCCCAGTTATAATTTTGAAAAAATTTTCCTAACAATCATCCCAACCCGTCTAGAATGGGAAAGGGATTCGGTAAGGATGAAAGAGTCCGCCCACATATATACGGACGGCTCCAAAACTGAAGACGGAGTGGGTGGAGGTGTTTTCTCTGACATGCTTAACATTAGCAGCTCCTTCCGCCTTCCGGACCACTGTAGTGTCTATCAGGCGGAGGTTATGGCGATCAAGGAGGCCTTTTCCTGGCTGAGGTGTAATGTAATATCTACTAGAGATATTAGCTTTTTCACAAACAGCCAAGCGGCAATAAAATTCTTGGAATCGGCCTCGACAACATCAAAGGTTGCCGTAGAATGTCGATCATCTCTTAAGAAGATGGCTGAACAGTTTCAATATTCTTCTGTGCTTGGTGCCAGGACACAGGGATATTCCAGGGAACTGCATGGCTGACGAACTCGCTCGGCGCGGTACCACCCTTCAGATTGTGCCGGAACATCGGAATATGGGTGTGCCTCTCTCTACATGTAAACTGCTGCTGGGATTGGACTCAATTGAGAAAACCAACTCAAGATGGGCAGACGGTATTACATGCCACACTGCGAGACAGATCTGGCCGAAGCTGAATCTAAAACGCTCTAAAAGGCTGACTTTGCTCAAAAGGGCGAGTATCAGCACCATAGTTGGTGTCCTGACCGGACACTGTCTTAAAGGCCGACATGCTAAAAGACTCGGCCTCTTCTCAAACGACTTCTGTAGATGCTGCCTGGATGAGGAGGAGGAGGAGACAGTCTTTCACCTTATCTGTACCTGTTCAGCTCTATCCGCTAGAAGGAAAGCTCATCTTGGAGCTTACTTCTTCAACTGGCTTAGTGATCTTGCCGCAATGGAGGTCGCGAGAATCCATTACTTCATTGCAAGCTATAAATGGTTTGACGTGTAGGACCGGATTCGATGATTCTGTGGTAACACAATGGACCTTCTTAGGTCTAAGTGTGTCCGTGTTCTCACGGGCTGCCACGCGTACCTACCTACCTACCTATGCTGTTCTTGATATAGGCCGCGGTCCGAATTACGCTCACGGTGCTTATATTACCAACAATGCTTACAGTCGGTCCGAATTGTATGCACGCTTATGACGCATATAATTCGGACCGATCGTGTGCACACAGTGTACTCACAGTGCCTATCCTCGAAACCGTGAGCAGTGTAAGCGTCAGAAAGTTACCCCTCCATGCAAATTGTATGCATCGTGAGCGCAATTCGGACCGGTTGTATGCGTGCTAAAAGCGCAGAAAGCGTAATTCGGACCGCGGCCATAGAAACAACAATTTTCATTTTTCACTTTACTATTCTCCAAAAAATTACCACGGAAAGAGTTACACCCAACCTACCCAATCGAAAAAAATTTAACATAATATCTCAAAGGATTCATGCGCTTCATTCTTTTTATTTTAATGGTAGCATTTTTTTTTAAATTGAAAACAATATCATATAAATAAAATAATAAACTAAAACACATCACGATTATTGAGCGGCAGGAAAGCGAGGAATATACGGTAAGAATTAGACAAGATAACGTCCATCGAAGACAAAAAATGCCGCGTTTCCGGAAACTAATCAAAATTTTGCCTGTTGTGATTTTTAATATTTGCTGCATGTTTTCCCAAAATTGTTTTCATTGGACTATAAAAAAAAATTGATATTATTTTTGCAGCCTCTTCAAGATCCAAACAATAATAAGTTTCACAAATAAGTCTTTAGAAATTTAAGACTTTACTTACGAAAATAAAAATATAACGACTGAAGAAAGAAAAAACAAATTAATACTTCAACGAGTGAGTACCTTTAATGGCACTTTTGGGCAAAATAAACCCGAGAAAGTCACCTGAAGTCAGGCTCTCATTTATAAAGTGCACGCCGATGAAAATAAATCCGATCACTTGAGTGAATCTAATAACAAAGATCGGTGTAATTTCGACGTTTTCTCGACGGAAATGGGTGTGGCGACAATGTAATGATCATAATAATGCAATCAACATTAACAATGTGCAGAATATGATGGAACTATTTGCGCAGAAAAAGTACTTTGTAGCTGCCGGGCACTTTCTAAACGTTCAAAGTTATTTCAGATGTGTGTTTTTGTAGAAATCTGAGATATTGTTGTTATTAATTTTTTGTTTAAATATAAAACTTGAGTATTTAATGATGTTATCTATAAAATGCCTTCCGTGAACTCAGTTTCTTCGATGTGAATGAATTACGAGAAAAAAATATTTGGATTTTAAAGCAATTGAATCTATACAAAGAAATCGCATTTTGTAGATATTTGATTTGTTGTGATTGAATATTGCAATTATTTTTATAAAAATCTCAGCGTACAAATAAAATTATTTTTAAGGTAATTGAGTTTTGATGAAGAATCAGTTTTTTTTTAAATGGACATCAGAAATGTTTTTTGATACCATTATTATTTTTTTGTAACACAGGAAGACGAAAAAATAATTAAAACATGCCGTAGTCACAAAGGGCAGTATACAATAATGTCACCTTTTTTTTAAAATTTGATAGTTATTTTTATATAATTTGGATTGCTCCCAAATCATCATTAGTTTTTGGTCATCATCAACGTTTTTTGGGGACATTTTTTTATAAACTTTTAGATTTTACTATCTACTACAGTTTGTAACTTGGACTCTGAGATATGTAATAATTTAACAATTGACACAAATTTAATAAAAATAATGATTTGTAATTAAAAATCGGTCGAAAAAATTAAAAGAGGGCTTATGTATTTAATTGTGGTAGGTTGCCACCTAACAGCAGTGGGTAACAACAATTACTTTTATTTGTAGCTAATTTTGGTGAAATTTTTATCAAAACTACGTAATGGAAAAAAAACTAAGAACTTATTCGATCAAGAAACCCAAATTTGTGAAGAACATCACTCAACACAAAACAAAAAAAAATGTATTGTGTTACACTTTAATTAAATTTAAATTTTACAAGAATTTTTTTCATGACACCATAGAAGGTGTCAAAGAAGTTTCTTGTGTAAACACAAATACCTAAAAAAAAATTCTTAACATTTAGCTTCAATGGTAACTTTATCACGAAAAATTCCCTTCACGATAAATACATAATGAAAATTTTAAACTATTGTTGACTGAATTTGATCTAGCGCACTTAGGGCTATTATTACGATCTTCCGTTAAACTCTCACTGGGACTTTAACCAGAAGTTTTGTATGAAAATCTGTCGTTCCAGTTAGAGCGTAACTGAACATCGTAGGAACGGGCTTTAGAGTAATGGTTAAAATAAGTGGTTGCAACCTCCGATTAGAATTAACATCCAAGTGAATAACCAAATTGGTTTAGATATGAGATGAACTTCAGTGCATGCACCTTAATCAAAAAGTACTATAGATTCTTTATAATTCGCAGTAATGAATTTTGGTTCAGAAGAGTACATACAGAAGAATCCTCGGCGATAGGGGTGTTTCGGATAATTGCATCAAAAACCCTCCACGATGAAACATCTCCTTCAGGCCTAGGCCAACATAGTTTTAAAACCCGCTCTTTCCAGTGAAGGTTTGCCCAACAATAATTAAGGTAGCGATCAATCTTGATAGGGTTATTTCGTGTAGTGTTCATACCGAAGCAATAATCAAAAATTCTTAAAATTTAAAATTTGTTGTTTTTCATTCAAAATGTGTCATGCCCATTCAACTTAAAGGATACACTTCTATTAAATTTTTGTGTATTTACATTTTATGTAAAAATCAGTTTAGGAGTGGAGGATATGCTGAAAAGCTCAAAATACTGAGAAAAATACCTATCCAAAAGTATCCCTGTTTTTGTACAGTTTTCAAAATATTTCGTTTTTCAACATTTTTTCCGCTTCTTCCATTAATATCAATAACCTATGAGGTAATGCTAGTTGAACATTTTCATTTAACTAGAAAACGGGATGTTCAATAGTGTTTTTTTCCGATTTTATAGAAGAACTTTACGCCACCTCTCATATCAGGGTAATTCTATTGCTATAAGCAATAAGCAATTCTTTTTTTTATGAAAGTGGAACTAAGAAGAAAAAATCTGTAAACCATTTTCGTAAATGAGAAATTCTGTTGTTTTTAAAGTGTAACTAAGAAGGAAAAATTACAACCTGCTAAATATTCCGTACCCAAATTAGTATTTAGTATTCTTATGGTGCTACTACTTAAATCACTCGACCTTTAAATTTTACGTCTCAAAAAATACCATTTTTTCTAAGACGTTCAAGGTATATATGTAAAAAGGTTCAAGGTAATATGTAAAAAATGGTAAGAGCAGATGGGCACTTCCTCCAGTAGCCTTCGCTTTTTCTGGCCTCTCTATAAGATGACAAACTAGATGCACTTCTCTGAACAAAAAGTCCTGTGCATGAAATTTAATTAAATACATTTTTTGTAGTTTTTTACTTTTAGTATTGTATTTAAATTTGAATTGCTATGTAATTTTCCGTAATGAGTAAAAAAAACACAATGTTTAATGATGCAAATAAAAATATGTTTCCTATTAAATTTTTAATTGAAAAGGGTAGACGGTGTCGTTTTAGTATCTATTTTAGATTCGATTATATTAGATTCTTTATTTTTCCATATCATATTTTTATATTTTGACATATATTAGATAATGGGATGCTCAGACCATACGGTCTCATCAACTCGTGATTATTGAACGATTATGCAATACTTACTTACTAAACCTATTAAACTTGGATGAAATTTTGTGAACAATGTCGTCAACCGTAGGTAGAGATGCGATATTATGTAATTCCCTTGTCGAAAAGTGCCAAGGTTTGTCCAGGATTATTTTTAGACATTTGTTTTGTACAATTTGCAATTTTTTCTTGAATGTTTTGGCACAACTGACCCAAATGGGTGCTCCGTATAAGAGGATAGGTCGCATCACCGATTTATAAACCAGCAGTTTGTTTTCAGTCGACAAATCTGCCTTTCTGTTGATAAGAGGATATAATATTCTGATTGATTTTTGAATTTTTGAACAGGTCTGGGTTATTTGCTCGTGGAACGTGAGCTTTTTATCTAAGTATACACCTAGATACTTTACGTTGTTACTCCATTCTATACTTCCTCCAAGAATATTTATGGTCGGATTGGGTAGGTACCTGCGTGCGCGTCTTTTAGTGCAATAAGTTGCCTGAGTTTTAGTACTATTTATTTTTATTTTCCATTTGTTGAGGAATGAAACTAATTTATCTAGCTGGGTTTGCAGGTTATAGATGATGATGTTGGGCTCCGAGGAGGAGGTGAAGATAGCAGTGCTGTCGAAAAAGTGGCTTATTCGCAATTTTCTGCAATGGGGATATCGGAAGTGTATATATTAAATAGTATTGGGCTCAATGGGGAACCCTGAGGGACGCCAGCAGGAATATCGCGAAGATTTGATAGATCAGATTTTACTTTTACTCGGAACGAACGATTTGATAAGTATGATTCACTGGTTTTGATTAGGTCAGGAGGAAAGAATAATTTAATAAGTTTATATAGTAGCCCTTTATGCCACACAGAATCAAAAGCCTTTTGAATAGAGCGGTGATTAGATTAGATTTGGAAATAGGGGTTGGTGTGGTTAACCTCTGTCACTGAAGCCATAGTTGGGCTTATTGTGACGTCCCCCCGGTTTGATTATGATTCCTCTTCGATCCCTGCGCTTTCAATGAAGCCTAGTATTTTGCGAAGAGGAATGGTCAGGAATTCCGATGGGTCCATGAAACCCTGACCGAAGTGACGAAGCCTTTTGTGAGTTAAATCCTCACATTCACAGAGGATATGCTCTGGTGTTTCGTCTTCGTCATTGCATATTCTGCAAATTTTAGTCTCAGAGAGACCAATCCTATTGAGATGCTTCCTCATGTGACAATGTCCAGTCAGAGCTCCCACTAAGGTTCGGGTCTGATATCTGCTTAATTTTAGATAATCAGATGTTCTTTTTTCTGAATGTTTTGGCTTAAAAAGCTTTGAGTGCCTGTTGCCCGGTGCCAAGTCCCAGTGAATGGCACTTTGCGATTTTTGCCACATTCGGATGTTCATTCTGGCTGTGCTTAATGGTATTCCACAGAATGGATATGGTCCCATGAAGTCAGCTTCTGAACCTTTCCTAGCCATTAAGTCGGCCATTTCATTACCTTCATAGCCGCTGTGTCCCGGAATCCAAATGAGACTAACTCTGTTCTTATTTCCGAGTTCAATCAGGCATTGGAGGCAATTCCAAACAAGTTTGGAGTGGATTTGAACGGACTGAAGTGCCATTATTGCTGCCTTGCTGTCCGAGAGAATATATATTTGTTGGTTTTTGTAGCCCCGTCTGATATTTTCTCTAATGCATAGTTCAATAGCATGAGTCTCCGCCTGAAAAACAGTGGATGTTATGTGCATGCTACAGTAGAATTTCACATTTGGGCGCACTCCATAAACTCCTGCTGTGTACCAGATTATGGATCCTGGTTTTAGAGTGGGTTTGTTTGTGGCCCAATCCTCCCTTTCAGGTAGGACAACTTTGAATGGCTTTGTGAAATTAAATGTCAGTACCACTGGACCACATCACTGTACCACATTGCAATAGAGCGATTAAACCCACTGACTGTTTTTGATTGAGACTTTTCTTGATGAAATTAGTGACTCTTAATAATTGGTGATTTGTTGAGTAGCCTTGGCAAAACCCGAATTGGTGGACAGGAAGTATGTCATTTACCTCCATATGGTCTTTGATTCTGCTGAGTATAATTTTTTCGAATAGCTTACTGACTGAAGGTAGTAAGCATATTGGTCTGTAGTTATTGGGTAGAGTGTTGTCTTTACCTGGTTTGGGTATGGGGAGTATTACTGCTTCTTTTCATTTGTTTGGGAAGTAGCCGAGTTTAAGGCAGCTGTTAAATATAGCATTGAGATAGACAATGTCTTTCTTTGGGAGGTTTTTGAGTAGCAAATTAGGGATATTATCTATTCCTGGGCTTTTCTTAGTTTTAAGCTTTCCTAAGTGGAGTTTGATCTCTTTTGGTTTGCATAGATCTTTTGGCTCGAAAGTAACATACCTATTGGAGAAATCGCGAAGTTTTTCTTCGACGGTTTGGTCTAAACTTGTACTCGCTGCGCTAGACGACAATTGGTGGGAGGCAAGAAATTGTTCGGCTATAAGTTCCGACTGCTTGAAGCTGTCATATATTTTCCTGTTACCATCATTAATATATTGTTGCGTGCAAGCCTGGCAGCCGCGCACCTCGATCGATTACGAATAGGGAAACAGCAACAACCGAATACCTAAGCTGCAAAGTAACCCAATCAAATGCCTAGTTGAGTATATAAGGAGAACGGAGCAACACGATTATACCTCTCTTCTAATCAAACGCGCTCGAATGTACTAGAACAGCAAATCGAATGTTCTCAAGCTTTCGGGTACCATCCACACACACCACCGAGCGAAGATTCAAGAACAGTCTCGACTACAGACAACTGGTATAAAAGCAGGTAAAGCTTTCAGCGAGGGACTTAGTAATTTTTATTACGTCGACTGTGACAGCCAGCGTGTATACGCGACCGTATTGGTGGAAAGCGATCGATTGCGTGTGATCGAATCAAGCGATATAGATAAGCGGGCGGTATTGCCATATAGTGCGAATAATTGTGCGAACAGAATTAAAGTGCGAATAAATAAATTGTTACTTATTTTGATTTTAACCGAATTGTGTTTTACTTGAAATCCCGGCGAACCCCTAGCTCGCAACAATATGTTATGTTGCGTCCTCTCCTTTTAAAAACTCTGTTTAGTTTCCAGAGTTTATATGATCCTTTGTCTAAACTTTTAAGCAGTTCACTCCAGTTGCGATTGTGGATATGAGATAATTCTAAGGCTATTCTTTTTTGTATTCGGTTAACTTGGGATTTAGTTTCGGGGTGTTTAGTATCTATTTGCTGTAATAGTAATCGAAAAAAATCTGCCAACAGTCTGGGCTCAACTTTATTATTTTTTGGGGTAGAAGTCCGGAACGTGTTCAATGCTTAGATGGGGTGTAGGTTGTGACTGACAACCTAAAAACTAACGTTCCAAATAGCCTCCTGGTTATTCTTGCCTAAGTTCTGGCCGATTATTTCGCCTTTTTTGTAATATTTCTAACAGGTGATGACTGTGCTTTAAGTACATACATCCTAATACTTCTGCTGTATTTGATATGTTTTCTTTGAGTACAGGAAAACTCATTCATTGCCTCGGTTTGATTCAAACACCGAATTATAAGACTACAGCAATCCCACCACAAGTTACGTAGCCTCAATAACAAAAAACAATAGTAAAAAATAAACAATAATAATTATATGAACTTCAATGTTATGAAAGAAAGTCAAGTGCCAACTCTAATAAAAACTTTCTCCATACCTTCCATATGTAAATCATTTAAAATGCTGTACACGACAAATTTTAAACAACGGCTACATACAAATTTTGCATAAATCAACAATTCAAAATATCTATAGATACATGATGCATATAATTACAGAATTTCGTTATTACCGGCCATGGTCATTAAGAAATTGACAAAATTATATAACAATATTTCATACATTTTTCTTGTCCATATTACGCTTATTGCTCTAAAATGCAATAAAACTAAAACTATGCTTTGGCTTACGCTTTACAGGGTTCAATTAGCACATCTGAATTGCTTATTGTTGATTTAATAATCGACCGAATGCGAAATAATGGCCTGTAACCAATTTACTACACTCGGTGCAAAACTGAAATAAAATTACGATTAAAAATCGGATTTTGAATAATAAATTTGGCACGACGTTCACACATAATAAATAAGCAATTTCTTCAGAATGTATTCATCAATCAGAAGGCCTGTAGTATACGGGCGTGCTTAGTTCTTTTTACATTTCTTTGAAATTATATTTCCTTTTTTTCGTGACTTCTCAAGAGGTGTACCTATAAAAGAATTGGCAAATGTCTGCAAGTACTAGTTCAAAGCACTTTGATTCTGATCACGAATCTTCCGTAAAAAATGACCATTTGGTGGTGGTCTCGTCATGGCAAATCGATGCCATAGCCTAAGCCATTCAAAGGTGAGAGACAATCGAACGTTCTGCTTAACAATTGCTGCTTTTTTTTGCTATCAGAAACACTCTGGTATTATAAGATTTTATGACCCTGCTAACTGTTTCTAGTCGGCTTAGAATAAAAACTCTTTGAAATTCAACTGAAAAGGGTATACAAGAATTTAAAATTCTTAAAAGTTTTTTTTTTTGAATCGATTGCATTAAGATTAAACGGTGCTTTTAGAAGAATTAAAAAACTTATTTTGAATTTCATATTGACGGTGATTTGAATTTTATCTTTCATCTTAAGTGGACTGTATAAAACCGTTTCTTATTAGGCCGTCATATTGTTAATTTGAATGTGAACGCAGTTTAAATGCTATTAACAAAACAAATAAATAAAAAATAATATCAGAAACCCCCGTGCTAACAGAAAATATCAACAAAATTATAGTTCGACAAACTCGTTGCAAACTCTCACTTTTTCATACAATTTTAAATACTTCCAGCCTATTATATTTTAGTGAAAAAATTAAATAAGATCTTAATCTTATGCAATATCAATATTTTTTACTTTGGATACCGATCGCGTTAGCAAGATCAATTTCAGGAAGGTAAAGTAAAATTGTTCTGACACAAAACAATATCTTGTACATTTGTTTATTATTTATTTAAACTGTTTTTCCACAATCAAATAGTGGCAAAAATACTGAAAACAATAACACTAAGATGAATCTATAATACCCGGCTGAACAATTTTAATTTATTTATGTAAAATATATTTGAAATTGGTCCGATTTGTTTAATTAAACCTTCGAAGTGAAACATTGTAAGTATGTGCACTAAATAACTTTCTATTAATTAATTTCAACTATAGCTTCCATTAATTTCAGTACAACCTTGTTTATATCAATTTACCGAAAAACAATTTAACAATTTAAGCGTCAAAATTATAACCACAAATCAGCTATGTTGTAAATTTCGATTTGTTTTTAATCCTTGATAAAGAGCAACAGCTTTCGTTTTAGATCGCAATAAAACTATCATCATTTAGATTTAGTCGAAATTTGACTTTAGCAATTTTATTATGTGAATATTGATTTAACTTTATAACTTATTTATCCATAGATAGTTGTTAAATGTTTTAAAGATGAGCAGCAGAAATTGAATTTAGGAGGAAAAAAATATTCAAAAAACCACATTATTACGAATAGTATAAATAACGAAAACGGCATAGTAATAGTATGCAAATTATATACACGATTTCGTTGAGAAAAAGACCTTGCACTAGATGATAGAGCAAATAAAGCTGATAAAATTAGTTGGAAATGAATTTTCCGCCGGATTGACATTTATCGCAATTGAGGATTGTATTTCGAACGTCACATGATTTTGCGGTATTAAATTCGTTCCGGACTTCAATCCAAAATGTAATCAAGTTGACATTATTTTTTATTTATTTATTTATCAATTTCAATAAAAACATAAAGGACAAAATTTCAACAAAATCCTTTAGTGGTAAAATGTTAAAAAATTTGAAACCCGATTTTCGTGTGATTATGCAGAAAGTTGAAAAAAATTCTCATCGGACCTACGGGATATGGCGGAATTCGTAAGAACGCAAACAATTAGTTTAAAATTAGAATATCGCAAAATATTTAAATTTATTTTTGGAGTTGAATATCGAAAATCCGGAGACCAATTTTTAGGCGCTTATATAAAGAGCGCACAAAAAGAAAATTAATTCGATAACTCGACAGACCTAAAAGATAAGGCGAAATTCGTGAAAATATAAACAACCCCATATCATGGACATATTTTTTGCCTCACCAATGTAAAACCAAATGTTTTTTTTATTTAAATTACATCTCCAGTATATGTATATATGTATGTACATACCAAGTTTCAACTTTCTAGCATAATCTGTTTCTAAGATATAAAAACACCGTTCACTACCGTACCATGCTACCGCTATCAAAACTTTTTTTCTAAGGTGCTCCTATGACATCAATAGTGTGCTCCTATGAAATCAATTAGCTTTCTATCCTTTGCAATAAAAATCAGACTTTTCTGCTCACTTTCTACATCCCTAGCTCCAATTTGTTTGTATGCCAGAAGTCTACAGACTTGACTCTTGTAAAAAGTTTCAAGATTGTTGAACGATTGTTAAGATATAAAATTAATTGACTTAAAAAAATGCTATCACCAGCTTCTATGGATATCGTAGTAAAGAATTGTTCATCCCCGAACCCCACACCTCCAAAACTGTATTTGCGACTAGTATGTCTACAAACAATCACAGAACAACCTTCTAAAATGAACCGTTCAGGAGATATGGGTATTAGAATATTTCGAGCGAGCGAATTGTTTTCCCATCCATTCCAAAACTCCTCCACCCATGACGAATGTTTTTTTAAAAATGTCTTCACTATTATAGCTCTATATGAATACCAAATTTCAATTCTCTAGCATATGCTGTTCCTGAGATAAAGAAACCAGTTTTTCTTTCTTTTAAAAGACCTTCCCGACTCCACAAAGAATTTGGGAGCTACGAGCCTTCAAACGAGTATGCATACCGCATACGGATAGACGGACTTTTTTCTTGGTTTTTTGGAGCCTACAAGCCTCCAATCCTGAACCCAACTACCTCCTTCAACAATTGAATTTTTGGGATGCTCCTTTAGTATATTCCTATGAACCTACAAAGTTTCAAATTTTCAGCATGAGTCGTTCTGGAAATATAAAATTCTCAAATTTTAAAATTTTTATCAAGGCTTTGGGGGTTCTCCAGTTTTTATAAATCAAAAACGTTTGTGTATGGCGTATACTGCGAACACCCGACATTTTTCTTTTTGGGTTTAATCGAAAATATAAAATTTAAAAGTAGGACATTTTTTTGAATTTCCTGCTTGATCACATTACATTATTATAAAAATAATAAAGTAAAATACTAAAAAAAAAGTTACTGTCTTAAATCTTTTGTTTGTGCCCTGATGAAATCTGTAGAGCATTCTTGGTTGGATTCAGACCGAAAGGTATGGGGCGCATAGACCAAATCTGTGGCTCAAGTAAAAAACAACTATGTACTTTATTTTCTTCCCAAAGAACCAAATCCGGTTGACATCCACAGGTCCAAGCGCATGATAACTTGAGAATGTGTTAATACAGTTCCTTATTTCAAATCCATGCATTTAAAAGATTTGATAAGACCAAGTTCGTTAATCGTTGCACTGATCTGAATACCGCCCATATATCAGTTCTTAAAAAAAAATACGTTCATATCTTTCGCTCGATAACTCCAGAATGCTTCAACATATTTTCTATTTTGAAATTTGGCATGTAGTTGCTATCATTAATTAGCTTCATGCACACGAATGAATGCGAGTGAAATTAATTGAGCCTTTCGGGTTGATTCCAAACAAAAGTCCTTGAAAAGTTTATACTTGACTCTAGTAGCACGCACGATAACTCTGGAAATCGCTCAGTTTGGTTGGTGGTCGAAATGTTATACGAATCAGCTTTGACCGTAGTAAGAGTCGAATTTATCAGTTAGGAAAATTTCTCGACTCCGTCGTGTGGCTCCCATAACAATTTTTGAAACCACTTAATGCACGATTACTTCAGAACGCGTAAAGAAATGAATTTAAAATTGTGAATCCCACAGCTAACAGCCTTTTTATGAAAAAGTAACAGTAAGTGTAACTTTAATAAAAAAACTCATATCGCAAAAAGGCACTATTAACAAGCACCTTGGAGAAGGAGGATCTCAAGTTCTTTTATATTAGAAGCAGTAAGGACAAAGTATTTTTCATGTGAGTGCACAGCTTTTTTTTCTCAAACGCTACAGCGCATATAAGAAGCGAGAACTTGGACGAAGAAGTAATTTTTTTTGAGAAGTCGAATTGGTGTGTGCAAAGTAAAGGACACTCATGCACTGTTTTAAAAAAATTAAATTTTCAATCCAATTTTTACTTGAAACTTTCAGTATACGAGTATTTGTTTTTTTCATGTAAAAGAACTCATTTATAGCACTTTTACACGAAATCACTGGTATTAGTCAATTATTCATGTACTTTTCAACTGAACCGTACAATTTACATGAAAAGGCTCACAAAATTACGCAACATTTCGTGTAAAATTAACTATATTTATATATGAATTGAAAATTACGTTCTTTTTATGTAAACCACGAAGTTGGACGCTTCGTTCGATTTTATTTTCTACTGAAATGAAAATGAAACGCTTTCGGTGGTGCAATGGCTACACGCGCCATACGCCCTACGCAGCAAAACCAGAATTAATCACGGGTTTGATTCTTACCTACAGCCAAGTGTTTTATTAAGAGTAAGTAAGTAAGAAATAATATTAGAAGAAGAAATAAGTGTATCTTTTAAAGAGTACTAATTATACACTTATTTTTAGATTATAAATTCAAGAGAATATCCAGTGAATTTGCTGCTTTCGAAGTTGAAATTTACTGATTGCAAATTCAAATGTACTGACCGAAAATTGAAAATTACTTTCAAATTGACTATTACATCCCAATGTAAATTTACTTGAAAAGGTGAGGCCTATTTGCCTACTATCCAGAAGATATAAAATTCAATGGATTTTGTTTTACTGTGTAGCCAAGATTTGAATTTCACAAAAAGTCGGAACTGGTTTGGATAAGGAAGGATTCTCCTTAAAACTTTTTATTTAATTTAGAAGAAGCGAAGGACTCTTTGAGGGGCTCAGTCAAGTTATCATTAACTGCTTGCGCAAACAGAACGGGATCACCCAAACGAGAAACGAGAAATGTAAACGTTTTCAAGGAAAGATTAAGGATTAAGGCCCTACTACTGAGAAGGTATCCAAGAGCAGCTTAAAAAAATATTTTTGGGACTTCCTAAAAGAAGAGAAGTTGACGGTTTTTGAACAAAATATTTTAGGGTTCCAATATTAAAAATGAAGATGCTAAAGATTTTATGTCAATAACACATTTTGAAGCAAAATTAACGAAACGTGTGACCATGATAAAAAATTTGATATCATCTCAAAAAGTTAAATGATTACGTAACTTTGATCAAAATTACCTAGCCATGATGTCTCTATACCCCGATAACATCGCTTCAGCAAACATGACTTCAGCATACAACTCTCGGTTTTAGTCACGACAGGAAGTAGTACTATAGTGTCCGCTTCGCACAATGACTCTTTAGTGTTGCCTATTAGCAAATATCTTGCTGGAGAACTGCTAATTACGAAATCATAATAGCATCTTCCTTCAGTTTCACTTTCCGAAACATCGTAGCTATGAGATCAGCAAAAATATCTCGCAAATAGTTTGTTTCCCACAAAAGCCATCAGTTGTCTATAATAGTGCAACAGTCTAATGAACTTTTGCGGAAGTTTTTTTTTCCGACGCCCGGAGTTTTCTCATTCATTTACCTTCCCATAGTTTAGTAATGCATCGAAATCTTCAAACACTTTATAAGGTCATTGCTGAAGGTGAAAAAGCGGCAAAAATTACAATCAAGATTGCTATCGTAAAACTGTAAAAGATCCCAAGTTTTAAGCTAATGCGGCTACCAACTGTGTTATTAGTTGGTTGTAATAGGGTCCCAAAGATTACCTTTGATTGGTGAATTAGTTCGAAACTTGCTGCTGATCGTTAAGAAAATGATTAGCTCTCCAACTCAAGTTTTTTTTTCATGTTTCAGCTATTACAATAATCGGCGATTGTAACGCCTCTCGATTGATTTGAGCAGCGTTTTAAATGCGAATTAGATTGAAAAGTTCATAGCTTGTTATCGCGTGGACTGAACAGCGAAAAAGCACAGGTACCAGTCTGGAGTCTTGTGGGTCTTCGTTCGGAATTATGTAAGATGCCCAGAGTTTTGTACGTATGTGCAAATTTTACCTTGTCCCATGCCTTTCTATTCTCGCATACTGAATTTTTCTCATACTGTTCGAACATGAGCGGAAATTTTGAAATATTTTACCATCTGTTGTGGCTAAAAATTAAAATGTTTGCTACTTATATTTTGATATGTTTATTTTTAAATATGTTTTTTTTTTATCAAATGCACTTATGTTGCATAATACAATCAAATTTGGAACTGAGGATTTATGGTTGAGCTATTAAATTAAAAGAAACCCATCAATTTAGCTTTGATTTGACCTTATCAATTCGATTCGAAATTAATGAATTATGCTTCTTTTATGTTTTGGCGTCGATTTATGAAAAAATCGGTGATTGAACATTTATTGCAAAATTTTTGATGATTGATTTGAAAGTTGAAGGTATTGATCAGATCCTTTTTTTTTCGAAATATCAATATATCTGCATATAATTTGATCATTCCGGACTTGTGTAGAGAATTGTTGCAATTATTTGATTGAGAAAGCATTCGGTTGTCGCAATGAATTGGATGGATTTAGAGTTTAAAAACAAAAGTTAATGACCGATTACTCAATCGGTCTAGTTTATTCCAGCACACTGAACGAAATAGGTTCATAATATTCATTAATATCTTTTATTAAACAATATTCTTTCCATTAATGTGAAAATTATCTAATATTTTTCATGATCTATGAACTGTACAGTAAAACTATAAATTTAATTTTCCCATTTATGAATACTAAGAGAAAACCTCGATTTAATCGATTAAAATGTTCATTTGAATAATGTATCTTTTCCTAGTTTTGATGAAATATTTCGTAATAATTTTGTTAATTCTGATGATGACCACATTCATAAACACATAGATAAGACCATTAAATATGCTACGTATTTTATTATAATTTTTTCTACATGACTACCTATAACCTGAATTTTTAAATGTAGTATTTGAGGCCGAACAGTTTCAGGTGAAGAGTTTAACGCTTATGGCATGCATGCAGTCAATACCGAAGAGAAATATGGATCTAATAAAAATATAATATATTCTGTTTTCTTCAATTGGTAGGTTTTTTAAATAGGGCGCCCCTTGATATATCGAAATTTATAACCAATTCCACGTTCATAATATTAACATACACATTCATCACATTGATTTGAAAATTTACAATAATATTAGCAGTACTGATTCATGAAAAGGATTCATTGAATAAAAGAATTTGAACATTAATATGAATAAAAGTAGAAATAGACTCTATTCACTGACTCAGACGATCATAAATTTATAAACCGGTATGCATATTAACAAATACTTCCACTAACCCAAAATTTATTAATTTTTTCATTTTCATAATGTATATTTTCCTTAATAGGATGCACCTTTAGAAAGTTTTTAAAATTAATTTACTTTCGATCAAATAGACTTATTTACGAATATATTTATGATAAGAGCAGCATCTTACACATTCTTCATAGAATATGTAGAGAAACTACTCTTTTTGGAGTCATTCCGTGATATCAACATTTCAAAGAACCTCACTTCTCCTACTCCTCGAAGGGTTCTTAAACCTTGGGCCCGTGGAACTCCTCAACTTAGCAGTTACGATTCTAAGAAGTTCTGAGTGTTCCATCTATAAAACTAACTCCAAATCATCTGTACTTTTTGCATAAAAGGAACACATTGAAATGCTATTAAGGTTGGGGTCCAAGATTGTTGTCATCTACTGTGTATCAGTTCCATGCTCTATTTAGGTTGGAGTCCTTGGTTCCATCCAACGTCCTATCCTTGGAATTGGATTTTCCTTAGCAGGAACAAAGTTACTATGCAAAACATCTATAAGAGATGTCTGTACTCTATGGCTGCAAGATAGGAACTTTACTTCAAGGACACTAGTCACACCTTACTGTTGTTGAGCGAAAGTATACAGGGAAAATTTAGCCATAACTAAAATAAAATTGCATAACTTCTTCCTATTCCACATTAATACTGAAGTTCATGTCTTAAGACGTATAATTTAACCGGTTAAAAAAAACAAATAGTTTTATTTAGCTAGTCCTTGACGATCGTTGCGTAAATTTTACCATCTCGATTAAGTAGCAACGCAGTGACCTTTCTCTTTAAAATATCGATCGCTAATAAGATTAGCATCTTAAGAAGTTCTAAATATTGCGCCGAAATAAATCGACAAAATATACACAAATCGATGTTCAAAATGGTTCTAGGCCATGCGGTTGTTTCCGTATTGAAACGATAAAAACTGAAGAAAAAAGTTTCGGATTATTGCGGATGTAATAAATTAAATTAAAATTAAATAAACCGAGAGTATAGGAATGGTGTTTAAGACTTTGAGTTAATACGCACTTGAAATCGTAAAGTTAGTAGCAAAATCAAATAGGTTGAAAGAACAGAACAACAATATATTGTGCTACTAATAGTTTTAATGAAAAAAAGTGTTTAGTAGTAATCAATAATTTTGTAGTTCAATAACTACAAGTACCTATATATTTATTTTTTTAATGTTTGAGTTCACAAAACAAACAAACAACCATTGAATTTTGTTAGAACTATAGAAAATGTTAAGCAAGCCATAATTTATTTTGTAAAAGATGTATGTCTGAGAATGAAGTGTATAGAACAATTTCCAAGATGTCCACTTAAAAAATTGTGCCTTGACCAAGTGATCGAACAAAACTACAACCTGCTAATGGACATTATGAAGTAACATAAAAAAAATTTTTTCATCTAGCTTATTCAATGTATCTTAGACGTAAACCAAACTGGAGCAAGGCACGCATTATTCCAGTCTCAAAGATAGTAGATAGTAGCCTTGGACTGGACGGAAGGTTCGATTTGTTTTAGGCACATCGATCGATTTTGCAACCGTATATTAAATTTCAGACCTTATTTTTATTGAAAGGCATCAAAACTAATTTTGCCTGTGCACCCCATTGAATTTGATTGTTGGGGCTGCGCAAAAAAGCTGTTGAACTACTAAGCTCCAAAAAATTTAGGGTGCATAGTGACAATGTTGTTGAAACAGAAACTTGTCTGGAAATTATAATTTAGCACACAATTTACAACAAGATAGAGGTACACATAAAACATCCATTATAAGTAGTATACGAGTACTTGCTCTCAATGGCCGAGGAAATTAAATTCCTTGACTGAAATCAACTTCGAATATACGACCTAAGAATTAGTAAATTAAACTAAGGATGACTATCTTAAAAATTCCTAAATTATATCACATATTTACTTTTGACGTTAATTCAAACAAAAATTTATCATCAAACTTTTGAAATGCCAGATATAACTTCATTCTACTTTTCTACTGGCATTTATCATTCGGTTCACAAATTGTTGTACCAAAAGCGCAATATAAACCTTCACTTTTGGAGAGAAAAAAATAACAATTTTTATTGCATTTCCAACTAATTGGATATTATATAAGTGTAACCTTATCATTTACATCAAATGCAAACTTACTTTTTCTTAATACTGATTGAATTGATAGCTCTAAAACTTATAGAATTGGTATTTAATTTATATTGTTGTACAAATGTTTAGTGTTTTTCTGAGAAGAGACCTTGAGAGTGGAATTTAACTCTTTATAAGATATGTCCTCTTTACGAAAACTTTTTTAGTATTTGTTGAAATTTTCTTCATTTTAACTTATTTTGAAAGGGTGCTCTAATCTCCAAGCAATATGGGCGCAACTTTGGTATATATACTTTAGAACAACATTTTTGAAATGTTTGGCGAAATGCAATTAGAGGTGATATACATACATATTTGGACTAGTGATGTTAACGGACTTATTCTCCAGTGAAATTCTTACTAAACAATTAATTCTATTCTATTTTCTTATATAGCATCATCAAAAGTTTCAGTGTCGTAAAATTGTATAGCAGTAGTGTTTTTATACTCTAGATGAAATCATATAGAGTATTATAAGTTTAATCCAGCCGAAAAGTTTGTAACGCATAGAACCAAGCCTCGGACGAAGAAAAGTTATATATTATTTTTTGTTTATTTGTGGCCAAAAACCTCAAATCCGCTTGACGTCCGTCCGTCCGTCCGTCCGTCTGTCCGTGAACACGATAACTCAAGAACGCCTTCACCTAGGATCTTGAAATTTTGAATCTGGATGTTTGGTTGAATTTGTAAGGCTAAGTTCGTTAACGGGCAAAATCGTCATACTCCTTCGGGTAGCTGCCATACAAAATGTCCTTAAAACACGTGTCCAAGAATATTGGTCGATAACTTCAGAAGGGTTTTAGCTACGACTTTGAAATTTTGTATGTGTTATTTTTCCAATAGTTGGAGCTAAATATATGATTATGAAGAAAGTCCTGTTAGTCCTTCGTGTAGCTGCCATACAAATATCCTGTCAAAACGTATTCACTTAATTTACGGAACTTACTATGACTCAAGTAATCTTTTAGCTATGAATTGGAAATTTTGTACAAATTAGTTTTGAGTAAAAACAAAGTTTGGGTTTACTAATCAGCGAAATCCTTTTACTCCTTCTAGTAGCTGCCATACAAAATGTCCTTAAGACACGTGTTCAACAATATTTTTCGATAACTTTTGAACGCTTTAAGCTACGAATTTCAAATTTTGTACACGTTCATTTTTAAATGGTTGCAAGGAAAAGGATAAATATGTAAGAAATCGAGGGAGTCCTTCCTGCACCTGCCATGCGAAAGTCCTTCAAAAAGGACCCAGTTCAAGATATGAAATTAAACCCTGAATATTGTCTTTTAGTTTTGAATAGCAATCTAATGGCAGTTCTTAATAAAGGACATACAACATGCACACACGTAATTCTACTTTATCCCCAACTACAATATAAATCGGAGTTCAGTATTCATCTAGAGTATTATACGATTGGCTTGCAGCCGATTGTGACTGCAGTATGTTTTTAAATACATTTTGATCTTTTTCATAAGACCCACAACTGATGGGTTTATTGCCTTTCTTCAAAAAGTTTGAAAATTGAAGCTAGAAAGGCTCCAACAAAATCCGTTACAGAGCAATGAATTTCAGACATTCATAAAAGCATTATCTTACCAATTACTGT
This sequence comes from Beris morrisii, assembly GCA_951812415.1. NCBI lineage: Eukaryota > Metazoa > Arthropoda > Insecta > Diptera > Stratiomyidae > Beris > Beris morrisii. The sequence continues at coordinate 54,398,549 of OX638310.1, read as the reverse complement.
TCAGTTATTTTTTTAACAATGTCCTAGTCTATGAAGAATTAAGTTTATGGTAAAGTAGTACAATTTTGATATTATCGCCTACCTCCGCAACACCAGTAAGGCGCCCGGAAGCTTTACAAGTATTGTAATAGGAATGCATTACCAGTAAGGTAATAAGTTAGATGTTACATTTCAATGATAAACAAAAATTATTATTTGTGGAAAGGATTTTTTACTTTTTAAGGCATTTTGAAACCCGTAAGTGGCATCATATAAACAAGCTATCTCGCTTCATATATGAAATCCTAAAAATCCGTGAAATAAGGTTGTTGCGTTCATAATTTGAATTCAAAGCACTCCAATTCTTAACAAGTTCTTCTTCTTTCTTGGTCTCAATCTGCTTGTGAACAAATAAATGAAATTCATTCATTACTCATGCCTTCTTTATTTCATACCAAGGATTGTCTTTTTGACATGCTTGGTAGCTTGGTCTTTGAGATATTAAGTTGACATTTTTTTTGTGGATAGATTGGGTGAACTGCTACGAGTGGTATCTTTTGAGCAATACTATGACTTCCACTTTTTTCATTAAATCTTTTACTGTACGTGTGCCTCTGGTAACACTTATCGGTAAATGAGATCGTAAAACAGAAATTTCCGGAGAGATCTGCAACATCCAGTAAGAGCAAGAAGACCATCGAATGTGTTAGAGATTTTGCGACGCGCTACATGTAGCAAAAAAGGGCATCAGAGCTTGAAGTTTGCATACTGATTGTTTTTGATGCGAGACAGTCAGGTGTAATTATTATCATTCATAACGAAGCGGGCGTTTGTAGCTGTGACTGCGACTCGAGAGCAGACGTATATACTATAGAACCGCGAAAGAGCAGCATTGATAAATGTAATAACTCAATGAAGTAGTTTTAATAGAGTGTTTTTCTTGAAATACCGTCGAACCACTAAATTGCAATTATACTTAAGTATTATAATAAACAATGAAATTTAATAATCTACGATAATGCGATGCTCTTTATCTTTGTATTTAGACTGGTCCTAGAGACTACTCTATAATTAAACCAGTCTAATTAAAAAGATCCCTTAATATTTGAACCGGACGTGGTCCGTTTAAATATGTTTCAAAGAAGTAACAATTACAAATTTATTTTGCACCTCAAATTTTGTTACTACTGGTAAGGTTCGCCAGCTCGATAAATTGGAGTCTCCAAAACTTGTTTCGACGCCCTGAGTGGCTTATCCTACCGTCTGAGTTGTGGGATATCTTCAGTTCTAGCTCCCTAACCAGAAGATACCCACTTGTACTCTACATATTTCTCTATAAAATGATAAAATGCTTACGGATATGGAGAAATAATAACTGCCAGTTCATGTCTGGTATTTATTGTTTTTAATTTAAGTTCTAATTGTTAAAACTTTGCATATATAAGTAAGTTTCTCATACAGACCTTATGCGACACACTACCATTATTTCTCCATTCTTGCGAGAACAGTGGTTAGCTACGGTCCAAAGCCCTCAATTAGTCGATAGTCTTGCACAAAATTCCTAAGTACCCCACCAATAAAGCCTAAACTACTTACATTCATTAGTAATATAATATCACAGGTAAACTTTTCAGTTATACACCTACCTAAGTGCTATGAAACCGGATTATCTTATCGATGTAGTAAGGTAAAACTTGATATACTCGGCACGGCATGTTCCATTCTTCAAACATTACCTGATTTATAAAGTTGATTTTGTTTTAGTTCCGCAATACAGAAAATCGATTTTTGCATTTTTCTTGTCGGCGCACTTTTTCACTTTTCGCGCACCTTCAAGATTTGCCCGACACCGTCAGCAATAAGGTATCACACCAGGAAGTATGATTCATTTCTTGGAAGGTCGCGGACATTCGCAAGATGTTGGCGAAGAGTCTATAGTCTAGCCAATCTCATGATACTTTACTTTAACACTTGACAGTGACTTCGTCGAATCATAAGAAATTAATAAATCGATTCAAAATTTTTTTAGACTCGGTGTTTGTACGCTGGAGCCTGGAGAACTTTCAAGGACCTTTGGTAATTTGGCCCGTTCTCTTATAAGATAGTGCACAAATTTACTCCTACGTTTAGATAAACAATTAAAGGCTGACAGGTTGATAATTGGTAAAATTTTAAATCGGAATTTCTAGGAAAAGTTATTTATGGTTAATTAAAATGCGAGCAAGTGCTGTAGTGTGCAAAAAAGGAAGAAAAAGTGGTTTATTTAATGTATTGGATTTTTGCTATTATTTTACTATCAATTTTTTCGATAAAAAGGAATACTTTATTTAAAAAATCGTAAACATGTGATTGAAAGTATTGTCCATCGCTAGCGACTACTTTCTGCCATCTTTCTGGCAACATACGAATACTATGTTTAAAAAACGACTCATCTTTTGAAGTTATACACAAATCGAGCCATTTTTTGGCATCTTTATAAGAATGTTCAACACTATGAAAAATATGTTGTTTACACTTCGGCGGAATAACATATACTGTCATTTCAAGCCTTCATGGTGAAGTTGGCTGTAGTATTGCCCGATGCAAACGGCTAAGATAACACCATCTGTCGGGAAACAGCGCGAAATTAATCAAGTTCCCAAGACAACTCATTACTCGAAATAAGTCCCTAAGGTGAGGAGAGATATGAATTTCCAGCTGACACGTTCAATCCCCAGCTGGAGCAGTTCAAAAATTGTATCTACTCATTTCTCTTAATTATTATAAATTGTTTTAAAACTATTTTTTGAAAGGACTTAGGGACGATACGCATAGACTTTCCTATTCAACTATTTTTCTATTCAACATTACAAACGAGGACTTTTATCTATAATACCAGGCTCAAACATCGCTCTACGGTCCGAAGGATTAACTATTGCTAAAATTAGATTAGTGACTCGGTTGCCGTAATTTTGAAAAAAATGTGCCAGTGAAAAAAATATACAAGGGCCCTTTATCTTGGATTCATATTCTTTCTCGCAAATTCTCAGGTCCGTGGTATTTCTTCTAGAGCATAACTTCCCACAACAATTACACATCTAAAAAAAAATTAAATATTTCTATAGTGCGCACGTATGAATCATTGTTTTCCATTTTCCTTTTATATCTCTCGACAGTGTCGTGAAACAAGCTTTTGTGATATAAAACGACTTTACCTATTTGATATTATAATAATCAGCAAGGTGATCATGTTCGCCGGCATATAAAGGCAAGGTTATGCATATTTTTCACTGATTTACTTAAAACGTAAAGTGGAACTCATTAAAAAGAACCAATGTTTCAATAAATTTCCGTCGTATTTTTATTCCATCCGAAAAATGTGGAAGATACTCATTATTTGTTTCGAGTTAGTTGCATAGATACAGACAAAAAAAAAATCTTTTTTGATATTATCAAAACTACATGTCCATATTTTGGAATTTTTGATAATAAATACTGCATTTTATTTGAAATGGAGCTGGAAAAGTATTAAGTTAATAATTCAAGTTCAAGAACAATAAATTGAAGATCTATATACAACTATATTAGTCCATAAATGCAGTGGTTTTAAGTTCAAAGTGACCGAACTATCACACTGCGTAGATATTGGACCACGTGCCCAAAATGGGGTCTCCCACCAAAACGAGGCCTTCCACCAAAATGGGGCCTCCGAAAAGAATCGGCGGATTTCTTTCGTTTCGTAAAATTCCGTTCTTCTTTTCTATTGATCTTCAATTTTCTCATATCTCAAGGTTTTTGAAAATCATTATCTAGAAGAAAAATTTGCTACCACCTCCCTCATAAGTTTTTTAGGTACTGGTCGTGCAGTACTGAACACTTTAATTGCAAATGAATTAAGTTCTGAAAAATACCGGAACGAATACCCTTAAACTGAATTCCGACTTTAGCGAATGGATATCTATTTTCTGAAGGAAACCTGAAATGTCGGAATTATTTTTTTTTATCTTTTTCTGTTTAGAAAGTTATTTTTCAATACATACTCTATTGGAATTGGATCAGTAGTTACGAGTTAGTTCAACAGGAATTCTGAATTTCAGTACCTAAGAAGAACTGTGAGTGATACTAATTTCTTGAGAAATTAGTACTGCATCAGAACTGATTGAGTTTTGAAGGAATGAAATTCATGTTGGATTTTGTTGAAACAAATCTCTTCAAAATAATTAAATGTAGGGGAAAGTGTGGCAAAGTAAGCCTTCTAAGGTTTGTACCGAGATTCTATAAAATGGGTAATAGTTATAAAATCATTTTCTCGCAAAATCGATAGCTTAGGATGTTAGCTTAGTCATATATTCGTTAAATTAAATTATTGCTGCTGATAAAAAAGATATCTACTCCTTTCTATACATACTTCAAAGTGTCCACTTTGCCCCATTACTGGGGTCTAGTAATTTCACCCAAAACTGGAGCGAAAGAATATGGCAATGGATCAATTAAGACAAACAATATGATTTTAATAAATTCAAAAGAAATTAAGTATGTTGAGAGCGTACTCTGCTTTGAAGAGGAGCCCTGGGAACACGAAAATATTTACTGGCTTCTTTAGGTCCAGTTTTTTCAGCAACAGAAGCTATTGCATTTTTCATCGCAACTTTAGTCCACGATTGTTGCATTGATTTTCTGTTGTATGTTCTAGCCATGCTAAAATTATTATTTTTAATTGTCAAATAAAATTATATTGATATGTACGCCGATCTCAGGGATACTGTTCCAAACAATTTTCACTCGCTAATAATTCTTTTTAATATTCAATTAATAAACATCAGACGGTACCGAAGTCGTAATATGAGAAAAATTCAAGGAACTGTAATTAAAGTGGATTTCGTTTATAGTGCATTGCGGTCAATTTATGAAGCTTTATCGTATAAGAGATGGCGCTATTAGAAACTAGAAATTTTAAAGGGGCTCACCTTACCTTGCTAACCCACTTTGCCCCACTCTCCCCTACGAAATAATAACTTCAATGTGAAGATTTGAATATATATTCACCATCATAAAATAAAGTGTTTATACTGGGTTTAAAAGAGATGTAATAGCTGTCCTTTCAGTAAATGTTAATCTCTTATTCATTGTTTTTAACAAGTTTTTCATGTAGCCATTTCTGATAGAGGCCCATATTCTCGATCCTGGGGGATTCGAGTATAATGGGCCCTGTTGGCCTGAATGCTCAAGATGCGCTGCTTTGCTGCGTGTCTTCCCCCACACCAAACAACAGCAACAAGATATTGAATTCATTTTGTGGTTCTTTATCACAATCCTAATACGTGAAAGTGCGTCTTATCCATGAATTCCGGAAAGTAACAATTGATAAGTATCCGAGATTTGATCTGAACTATCAAAAACTGGGAAACTCTGAATTTTTCGTTTTGAACTACTCGTGTTCAAATAAGAAAAAGTAGTTTCTTGACGTTTGCGAATTCCTAAAGTCAGTACTCTATCGGTATTAGTAAGGATTCAAACTATATACATTATAAGTATAATGTTTTCCACTAAGGTACTCGGTGTTGTATAGGCTAAGGTGTAAGGTATTGTCTTAAGATAGACAGAATAGTTCCGAGATCGAATCGAATCAGAGCTGACGAATTTTTCATCCGTAGTAAACAGGTATAATTTTTTTTAACACTTAAGATTAAAGAAATAATATAAAAACAGTAATTAGATAGTTATTCAAAAAAGTGATAACAAAAAACAAAAATTGAAAAAAAAATCAGTACTGTATACGTATCGCAAAATCTCTTGAATGCAATGTTAAATTTCAATAAAGCGGGTAGTTATATTTGATGTTAATTTAATTCTGAATAACGAAATTCAGTCGGTACTCAAAATGTTCCGCTAAAGCGTTGCATCTTTTAGTATTGAAAGGAGAAAAGACTTCAGTTTAAATTCACCTATTGTACAGTACTGATAGATTCAATATATTAAGAACATACATTAAAGAGCTCTGGAATTATTGGGATCGTATTAACGCACCAATCACTAATTCATGGAGATTATTCGAAGGACTGTGAATTTTATTCTCCCACAAGGAAGTGATGATGAAATAGTTCAAACGAAATTTTATATTCTGGATACCCAAAGAGTTATGGATATAAACAATTGTTCTAAGAACTTTTGTGTGAAAACTAGGGGAGGATTTCACTTATTTACAAATCTAGCATTGAAAACTGGAGCAAGTATCCTAATTACATATTTCAACTTTCTCGCGATGAGATCTTACGGAAAAAAAAATTCTTCCGTAATTTTTGAGCAGTGTATTGACGTCGAAAAGTGAAATTTTTCGATGTCTCAGAAGCCAACTTAATCCAAAAACTTGAAATTTAGAACATATGCGTAACTGCAGAATTGAAATTTTTTGGATAAAACAAATTTTTTGGAGAGGTATGGGTGAAAAGTATGTAGTATTTTGGGCATTAAACGTGAATTTTTCGGAACCCTTTTACTCATTTCTTCTCAAGTTTACAATTAGTAGATTATGTTCATAACTAGCAGCAGTATACCTTTGAGAGTTCTCTGGCATCGTGCAATAGTTACAACCACTTATTTTATGAACGTTTGTGTTTAATACCTTGGATACACAGCTCGTATACAAATCATAATATCGTCAATATCACCAGTGTGTCACCCGATAATCTGCATATAGTACATCAACGAGCTGATATCTACATAATATCCAACCTCTTTCATTGATGATTTTAGCTAATATAGCCTTCTTTTAAATGCCATCAGCGCCATCTAAAACTGAAATCAACTGAAATCAACTTAAATTCCAATGAATGACAGTTGTGGATTTTTATATCCTTCCGTCAGTTAAAATTGTTTGAGCGTGTTTTAATTTTTTGTGCGATGTGATGGTCCGGTTTCTACATTTCTTTATTAGCAATGAAAGTGCTTTTCGCCGGAACATTATTCTGCGACGTTTGGCATGAAGAGCTAGCAGGCGAAGACTTTTTTTCTTCACTTCTAAAATTTCGGAATGCACTTTAAACTGTCCCAAATTAATTAAAAGTTCCATTAAATTTTGTTGCTGCGTTGAATTCATATTAATTTTAAAATATCACAATATAAGCACAATACTTTTTGATAGACGCTTCAAATCAAAAATGTTGTCTTAGACAGCTAAATGTCAAAGTATAACATGAGTTATAAGTGGAGAGTTTAATAAAAGTAAAAATGTATTTTATTTCAATTCAAAGTTCAGCTTCTAGTTTCTAGTACAATGAAGGTTGGCTTATGGCTCAAGAAAAAGGACTGGCATTCAATGTCTTATTTGTTTCGAAGTTAACTCGGTTTTCCGTTATTTCTAAGTCGGGGGTTGTTTACAGTGTAGATGCAGCTGTCGTTTCTATTTTTAGTTAGGGTTAGTAAGGAAATTAAAATTGTTTTATTGTTAATGCCAGATAGGCTTATCTATTATTGGCATGTGTGCGCAGCTTGATGTGCCGGATGGGCTTAACGTGGAGGCAGGCGTAACTCATGTATGGGCTGTGTATCATGCCATCTTGTATCGCATATCATGATTTGAATAAAGTAATTTGTATACAAGCAGTGTATCCATGGTATAAGTTGCAATACAGTGTTACGCTTACTAACTAATCGATTTCTTTAATTATTGTGCATTTCGTAAAGCGAATGCACAACTTTTTCATGGACTTTTGTATGGAAGATAGATTCTCACGATTTTATTTATATGCATTTTGAGCAACTATAAGATAATATGGGTTCACCTGATTTCAAATGACTAACTTGTGGTACTATGAAGGTATTTGAAGGAAACTTCTTGAGTTATTGTGCGTTTGTATAATTTTCGGCTACTACTGAACAAAAATCATTTCTAACGATTTTCCGTCCGAGGCTTTCTTCGTATAGTACAGATATATGTCAAGAGTACTAAACTAGTTGATAAGTAGATACCGTCATTATAGGGAACATCTCCTTTTAAAGATGTCAGCAATGCTGCTTCTTTGTTCTGACAAATTGAAGTACGAAGCATGTTCCACAAAATGCTTACTCACTTTTGAAATCGCAAAGTCTTCATTTAATAAAGTTATTACCTAATAGCGCAGATTTATTATTCATGCCACCGGTAAGGCCATCGCCGCACCACACTAACTGGCCACTATCATAAATACTCAACCCAAAGACAAGTTAGTAATTCTGCGTGGGCAGAATCTTAGCCTCTATAGCTGTCGGTATTATAAGGCCAATCTCAGGTAAATTCTAGAGTCTATTGAAACCGAAATTGAAATCGTGTCTCTTACCTTTGGACTCGAAAAATCTCACTTTCGTTCCAGTTCTTGGCTTCGATCAATTCACTGTTGAGGTAGTGTTGTTGTCTTTTCTAAGCGATAGGTAAGTCGAGTACGTACACTAACTGTAATTCGGGTTTTCAAGTATCTGCCTGAGTACTTCCAATTCCAACATCTCGAGTACTCGAAATCCGAATAACTTAACAGAAAAGTTTGTACAAACTAACAATAGTTCAGTTTTGGATCTTCGTCATCATCTGAGAAGATCTTGGCGCACGATCTTCGGGAAACAAGCAGCTTTACATGCGGGGGTATGTTCGGGTCAAAGAAATCGAAACTGCTGACTGGCTTACTGCAAAAACACACCTGAACGATACCTGACCTGGCCTATAGACTTGCGATTTACGAAACGAATCCACTACTCGAGGCAGCTTAGTTAAACCGGGAGATTTCTCCTCACATAATGTGAGGATGGCATTCAGAAGGTGATCGTATGTGAAGTGCTTGAGGTGAATGATTCAACAATTTGGTGCCATCTTGAGATGATGATCACCTGTTGACATACAAATAGTGATCACTGATCAGGGTTCAGAGATCTCCTCAGGTATGTACCCACATATGAGAAGAAGTAGTTGATCACTTGACGCAGTTTTATTTATTTTTATAAGTTTTTTCTTTCGATGGTTTTGTCAATGAAAATATTACGATTGTCGTGAAGATCAATTAATTTTATTTTGAACAATTCACCGGTGATTTATTTAATGCGGAACGGCAAAAACACTTCCGCCGAAAGTAAATACCTTTCGTTTAAGTGGAACAATAATCGGGTGAATTTATGTCGCATTTAGAGGTCATGCCCACTACATACACGCGTAACGAAGGGAATTTTTAATTTAACGTAAAAAATTGATAAAAATTTCGTATTTTGGTTAAGGTCGTGGCAGGCAGGTTGATAATAAAATTTGTCAGTTGTTTTGTTGAGCAAGTTACCTTGACAATTTTTCATTATTGGATACGAATTTCTGCACTCCTTGAAGTTCAAGGCGAAAATTTCTTGTGAAATTGATTTTTTTTTTGGTTCATGTAAATATTTTGTTCAGTAAACTTTTTGACCTATCTGCATGTTTTTTTATTGTAATTCCGTTTGATTTCTTAATTGTGACAAACTAATTTCTAGTGTAATTTAGTTTGCATTAAGGTTCAATTTTATAAAAATGTTGTAACATTTTTTTTACAAGTTTACGTTTATTATACAAAATGAAACAAATCCAGCTTTCATAATTTAAAATTTTTTATCTAATATTGAATTGTACTATTCATGTAAATACTAATGGAGTTATCTATCTAATTTAGTGTATATTAGATTTTCAATCAAACCGTACATTAATTTTATCTATTATTGTCATTTCAATCTAGTTAAAAACATCGGAAATTGTTTAATAAATCAACGATACAAAGATATGCGCCAACTCCTTGTATTTAAACCGCATTCCATACCTACCACTTGAAATCAACACATAAATTAGCCCAGTCGGTAACAGGTTACAATAATTCTTTGATTGTTAGTCATTACTCACCTGAAATTAAAAAGAAAAAAAATTAGAACTATGAGATTTTTTCGGAATCAAAAAATTTAGATTAGATTAATAAAAGCTTTATTTACTTTAAGAGTAATCAATCAATGTTTAATATTCGTGGAAATGAACCTGTACTACGTAAAATATCGAAAACAGGTTGAGTGAACATGCACTGGACAAAATTATGTATAAATAATGTATAAATCATCATAAGCAATCAATAATTCATATAACACAAAAAACTTCGAAAGAAATTAAGAAAAAAATCATAAAAGATGTGATCATATTCATTGAATTGATGAACGCAGTTCTAGTCCTAATTTGCAATGCATCCGTGAAGTCGAGTATTGTGAACGAAGATCAATAATGTTTCAACGTTTTCCTTGTATTAATGAACGGGTTCATGATATTGATAAAAGCACTAAGCGATACAAGCTAATGAACGTGTTCATTATAATAATTTCAGTCTTCATAGTATTGATGAATGCTGTAAGCCGCAATCAAGGCACTAGATTCGGCTACCACCTCCTCTAAACTAGTTCAGCAATGCCGTAACGAACTAGCCGGTTTGGCGGAACGGCTCAAAGTCACTATGCTCTGGGTCCCGGGGCATAGAGACATAATGGGAAATGAGCGGGCTGATGAACTGGCCAGGGAGGGCTCCGCTCTTCCCGGCTCTCTTGCGGAACTAGTCCACGTTCCTTTAGGAGTCGTAAAGAGGGTCATACTCTTACACTTCCAGACAGCGGCTAACTCCAGATGGAAAAGCCTAACTACCTGCGCCATATCTAGGAAGATGTGGCCATCTTACAACCGAGCCAAGTCAGACGAACTTCTATACAAGACCCGGGCAGACGTCTCCAGAATCACGGCGATCAGTACAGGTCACTGGCCGATTGGGGATCATGCGGCCAAACTGGGCATTCCATTCAATGTACACTGCCGCAGCTGCCAGGACACTAATGAGCGAGAGTAGCTCGTTCATTTCCTTTGCGAGTGTTCGGCTCTAGCTAGAGCCCGAGAGCGAGCGCTAGGCAAGCCCTTCTACGGGGACCTGATGGAGATTTCGGGGAAGAAGATTGGAGAGTTATTTCTTTTCCTGAACAGCACAGGGTGGCTATAGCGATTCAATTCAATCAACCTTTCTCACATTCACCTTCCGTATTCCCCAGTATCAACAACCCTTAACATCCGAGTTTAACACGAGTTTGTGGTTCCAAAACGGCCTCTGAGCTAATTGAGCTCTGTCTGGGTGACAGGGCTGCCACTTAAACCAACCAACCACCAGGATTCATAACTTTAATGTACTATTTCACTGATGTAATGAAGAATATCTTTATTGTATGCACTGATACATTGTTTGCATTATCGAACGCAGTTCCGGGTTATAATGAACTATATCTTCATTGATGAGCGAATTCAATTAAATAATTTTAATTTTCACGGCAGTTATGAGAAATACATTCCGATTCAAAGAATGTTACTTGATCGGTATGTTGCAAGAATTGGAATGTTCCAGTGAGTATCACAGTGTGCAAGACATTTTCAGAGTCATATATGCTGTGAAAAAATATTTTATTCAATACTTTATCAGTACTGCCGTTTTTCAAACAAAAATCTCTTCTCTATTCAAATATTAACGATATATTACTCAAAAAGTTTTCATTTTTACGATACTGAAAATCTGACACATAAGTATATTTGAACATAAAATAGCAATATTTGAGTATTGGCAGCAACGCTAGAGGATTCAGTATCCAGTAGGTATTAGGTTTTTTCAGTGTTTGTTTATATTATTGTTTTACTATATTGTGCAATTTTTAATTTCAGTTATTTTACTTCATTATTTTAATAATGTTTACTATTTAATTAATTTTTAATTTATTACTTTAATAATACAGTGTTGAGGTAGATTTTTAAAAAATAAAATTTGCTACCCTAAAAATTTTTTTTCCACGTTTCAAACACCAAAAAGGCAAAAAAAATTTCAGTCCGTCTGTACGCCGACCGCCGTCCGGTGTACTGCGGTACGCAAAATTGTTTGGAGGCTTATATCTACCAAACCTTTTCAGCAATTAAATTCCATTTTTTTCTGTTGGTAGACTGGGTACACCCCTTTAAGTCGCTACCTTTTGAGGGATGGGGTGTGCGCGGGGAGGTGGGGCGAGCGTTTTAGACGAAAAATTTGGGTTTCTATATCACAGCAACCGCTTACACTAGACCCATTCGAAAAAAAATATTCAATATGGGTGAAGGGGTGGGGAGAAAAGCAATGCGCCCAAAGCGCTCAAAAGCCGAGGTGGAGACAAAAAGAAAAAAGTTCCGATTCTTATATCTCGAGAACTTATAATGATCGAAAGCTGAAACTTGGTAAATATTTAGATAGAGCTATAGTAGTAGAAAGTAGGAATGTTCCGAATAACCGTATTCGTATTCGTTTAAGCGAATATTCGCCAAATTTCAAGTATTCGTATTCGAAACCGTATTCGACAAATACTCGAATACTATTCGAATACTAAAAAAGGTAAAAAAAATAAATGAAAAACTGGATGTTGATGATAAAAAAATTATATGCATTTTTTGCTTATTATTGATTCTTCTCTTACCTTTTTTTCTCTTAAAATTAAATATTTTCTTTGGTGAATTTAAAATTTTCTTTGATGAAATCAAATCACGAAATGATCATTTTAAAAAGAAATTATATACTCATATTCAACATTTAACAAATTTCAATATAATAAATAGACATTTTATTGATTTTTGGCACTACAGTCTTGTTCGTAAGAGATCGTAGATAAGTCCGCCATTAGTAAAAAATTGTTCGCTTGCAACTGAAGTAGGTGGAGGTGATAGATAAAATATTCTTGATATTCTTGTCAATTTTATGGACATTTTAGACACACTACGCAAACAATAAATACAAATCTCAACGAGAAATTATCTAAAATAGCACTAAAATAGCACTAAAAACAAAACGTTTCTGCTGCGTGTAGGAACGAAATGAAACAAATGCACGTGTTTAATGGGTACAAGTCACTCGACTGATACAAATTTTAGCAATTTATCATACGTAACCGTGTAACTCCTGAAGTCAGCTTTAAATAAAATAATCAAATAATTTGTTTAAATATTCTATGTAATTGCTATATTTAATGGTCGCTTTGTTTTAAAACTGTAATGAACTTTTAAGTAATCAGGTCTTGATGAAACTGAAATAAATAAATAAATAAATAGACTGCAAAGAGTCAAGTGTATACTATTCGTATTCGTATTCGTATTTGCGAATACAATGAATGAATATTCGTATTTGTATTTGTATTCTCAAATACAGATTTTAGGTATTCGGAACATCCCTAGTAGATAGTTAGAAAAATATATTTTTTTATAGTACATCTTATGCTAGAAAGTTGAAACTTTGTGAGTATATGTAGATCTACTAGAAAAGTAATTTAAATAAAAAAACATACTGCAGTCACGATCGGCTGCAAGCCAATCGTATAATACTCTAGATGAATACTGAACTCCGATTTATATTGTAGTTGGGGATAAAGTAGAATTACGCGTGTGTATGTTGTATGTCCTTTATTAAGGACTGCCATTAGATTGCTACTCAAAACTAAAAGACAATATTCAGTGTTTAATTTCATATCTTAAACTGGGTAAGTCATCGAACAAAAATGTCCTTTTTGAAGGACTTTCGCATGGGAGGTGCAGGAAGGACTCACTCGATTCCTTACATATTTATGCTTTTCCTTGGAACCATTTTAAAATGAACGTGTACAAAATTTCAAATTCGTAGCTTGAAGCGTTCAAAAGTTATCGAAAAATATTGTTGAACACGTGTCTTAAGGACATTTTGTATAGCAGGTACCAGAAGGAGTAAAAGGATTTCGCTGATTAGTAAACTCGAACTTTGTTTTCACTCAAAACTAATTTGTACAAACTTTCGAGTTCATAGCTAAAATAATACTTGAGTTATAGTGAGTTCCGTAAATTAAGTGAAGGCTATTTGACAGGATATTTGTATGGCAGCTACACGAAGGACTAATAGGATTTTCTTCATAATCATACATTTAGCTCCAACTATTGGAAAAATAACACATACAAAATTTCAAAGACGTAGCTTAAACCCTTCTGAAGTTATCGGCCAATATTCTTGAACACGTGTTTTAAGGACATTTTGTATGGCAGCTACCAGAAGGAGTAAAAGAATTTCGCTGATTAGTTAACTCGAACTTCCTTTTTACTCAAAACTAACTTGTACAAAATTCCGAATTCGTAGCTGAAAGATTACTTGAGTTATAGTGAGTTTCGTAAATTAAGTCAATACATTTTGACAGGATATTTGTATGGCAGCTACACGAAGGACTAACAGGATTTTCTTCATAATCATATATTTAACTCCAACTATTGGAAAAATAACACGTACAAAATTTCAAAGTCGTAGCTTAAACCCTTCTTAAGTTATCGACCAATATTCTTGAACACGTGTTTTAAGGACATTTTGTATGGCAGCTACCCGAAGGAGTAGGACGATTTTGCCCGTTAACGAACTTAGCCTTACAAATTCAACCAAACATCCAGATTCAAAATTTCAAGATCCTAGGTGAAGGCGTTCTTGAGTTATCGTGTTCACGGACAGACGGACGGACGGACGGACGGACGGACGGACGGACGGACGTCAGGCGGATTTGAGGTTTTTGGGCACAAATAAACAAAAAATAATATATAACTTTTTTTCGTCCGAGGCTTGGTTCTATGCGTTACAAACTTTTCGGCTGGATTAAACTTATAATACTCTATATGATTTCATCCAGAGTATAAAAAGTAATATCCATTGGCGTACGGAAGGAGAGCAAAAAAAATTATCAGTGGAAATTCAATGCATTTATTTTCACGAATTTCGTCATATCTCTTAGGTCTTCGAAAATTATGAATTCATTTTTATTCTGCGAATTCTTCACATAAATATCTAGAAAGTGTTTTCAGGATTTTTTGAAATTCGACCCCTAAGGGGTGTAAAGGTGTTGCATATATTTTCACGAATTCAGCCGCACCTCTCAGGTCTGATTAGATATCGAATAACTTTTCATTTTCACGGGCTTGATTTATAATCACCAAAAACTTATTTTCAAGTTTTTATATGGCGAACCACTATTGAGTGTTGAAAATTGTTTCTAATAAAGAGCTATTTTAATGACATAGGTAGTTAGTTTTCTGGAATAACCTCTATATCTCGAAACAACTGATGTTACAGTTCTGATTATGAGCGAAAATCGTAATTGATGTTTTGAAGGATTCTGAAACGTCAATACTTCTGTTGCACCTTTAATTTAACAGCATTCCGAAAATAAAAAAGTTACGCCCACACTGTTGGCAGATTTTTAAAATTACCATGATATTTTAGACATTTAGCCACACGAATCTGTGTGGTCTTATGGTTTTAAGATAACCTCATGAATAATAGTTATTGCTTATGATATTTAAAATCGTTAGGAGTATTTTATACGATATTTGTATCGAATGGCACTTTGGTAGAAGTGGAACATTTTCTTATCGTGTCGCAGAGATAACTAAAGCGAATATAAAATTTAAACGTATTTTTGTTTCGAAGAGAGTGGACAGTGGATGCACAGCAATATTAAGGAATGATGCTCTGATAAATTAATAGTAGAAACATAAGATTAATAATTTCCTAGAATATTTCATGACGGAAACGAATAAATTATTAAAATAGAAAATAGTTTCGAAAACCACTCTAAATGTTATCAAGTTAAATTTCACTCTTTTGTGTGCAATGCCTAAGTAAAAAAACATGTAGGTTTGAACAAAATGTGAAAGGATCTAGTGTTGTTATGAAAATAGTGAAATCAATGCACCTTTACGAAACAACGAAAAGTTTATCAGTAGAATGGTATTTTTTCCGGAGATAGTAGTATCAGTTCTCTAACGACGACCGGTTGACAAGGTACTTAATTTTTTTCTCAAATAAAACGCATTTAGTCGAAGAGGTTCGACTACCTAAGTAAGAAGTTAATCCACTTTGGACTAAGGAAACCACGACGAGAAGAAAATAAAATGTTAATAAATTAGAGACTCATCATTGAAATTTTAAAAGTAGACTGCATTTTGCTTTTTAAAAAAATAAATAAATTACAATATGATTGTGCCCAACAGTTGAATACTACCTGTACAAAATATTTAGAATGTATTCCCATATGAATTATTGAGCCAGAATCGTTGAAATTGCCTACGATTTCCGGAAACTGACGACATTATTTGTAAGCCACTCAGTACCACTACAGTATCAGATCGCATTCAAATTAACCGAATTTATTTTCGTTCTGAACGTTCATTCGTTTATAGGCAAATCAAGCTCAATTCGATAAAGTCAAGCGTTTTTAGGTACGATCGACTTGTTTTACAGGAATTGATTTTTTATGGATTTTATTTATTATTATTTTTATTATTCATTTATAGGTAGGTACAGACCTACATACTCGTACTTACATTCTACTAATTTAATGCAGTCACTTCTAAGTGCATTAAACTGTGATGAATTTATTACGGGTACATGGATTGTTTAAATTTTAAAAAATTGTATTGAGTAAAATACTGATTTCCAGTTTGATAAACAAATTTAACAGTATTTTGCCCGGAAGATTTCCTTTTTTCCCTTAACAATTATTAATTTACTTTTAAGTTTTTTTTTTACCCTTTTCATAGAATTTAAGAAAAAATATTTTCCAAAAAAGTCTTAGGGTATTAAACAAAAATAATATTTTGAAATATGTTTGGTTTTTCAGCTCTTAAAATCATTTTTAGTGAGTTAGGTTGGACTGATGACATACGTTTTTTTTATTTTATTTAAATACTTTTTCCGTAAAACAAAATAAATACACTTTTGATACACAAGCTAATAATTGGTGGTTTGCCAGTTGACACTGGGTCTAATTTTAATTTAAAATTTAACTTAATCAATTTTATAAAGAAACTGTAGCTCTTATTGTTGATATCATTTTAATAAAATATTACTCAGATATTTTCAATCCGTCAGAGCAGTATTTTTTTTTAAAAAAATTTCAAGTTCACGTTGTCAGAAAGGTTCTTAGTAGCTAATTAACTCTTAATTTTTTTCCGAAAATACTGGTTAACCCCGGTACGAAATATTCGAAATGCACAGGAAAATCACAGTTTTCGAATTTATGAACGACTTCTCTGAAATTATTGAAGTACAGAGTAGTAAATCAATACATTCATGTATGCGAAGCGTTCGGTAGCTCAATGAGAGCGTAAAGAGTCACAACAATAAGGTCCAAAGTATAAATCTGCAAGACGACAATATCAAATTCTAGTGCTGAGCGCATTAGACAGTGTGAATAAGCATATGGGAACACTAATCACAATTATCTGAACAATTTATTTGAATTTTTCATATCAGTACAGATACAGTACTGGGAAATTAAAATATTCTTAACTTTTATAGAGTACCAATTGCCAGAATTGCAATTTATCAAAAACTTTTATCGGTATTGCATTGAAAATGAAATCCAAAGAAGAAGAAATTATGGAGTTATGGATCAATAATTGTTTAATGAATTTTTATGTAATCAAAATGTTCCAATAGAGTTCTACATAAGCATGAATTCTGCTGGGGTTCCTTATGAATACCGAAATTTTATGTGAACTCAATGTCAGTTGTTTTTGATCGTAAACAAATTTTCTTTCTTATTCTCTCACCAAACAGACAAAAAAATTTGAATTTGAAGAGTTGGAAAACGTTACGTCTAGATTATTGTTATATCAATTGTCTTCTTCAAACCTTTAATCAATTGAGGGGGGTTCGTGATCGTGACACCATATTAAAACACCATATTAAATATAGTAAGTAAAAAATTGTAATGAGTATTTCGTTATGTATAGGGACGTAATTTGCAAGGGAGATGAGGATTTTGAGACTGTGATATTTAAATTTTTTCCTAGAAAGGCTATCTTCAATGTAGTCTTAAAAATGTATTTTCTCCTAAAACTAACACTGGGCAGTAACAAAAAATTTGCCTTCCTTAACGTCCCTGTGTCCTCCAAATCTCCTCGATTGTTTAAACCTTATTAGCTCTCTAATCAACTAGAAACATAATTATATATTAAGAAATCCCCATTCAGTATTCAAACTTATCTTTAAAATCGATAAAGTTTTCATTCAAGCACAAATACCCGCATCTAATAAAATTGCACCATTTTATAAAACCAAATCCACCAGACTATTGCGCAACTATGAAAACAATAAAAAAAACCGCAACTAAACCAAATTTTTTTCCATGAACACAAAATGAGATAACCCAAAAATAATTGTTTAAAATACAATTGAAAAATATTAATAAGTACACACCAGGTAAACAAAAAAAAACGAAAAATTATAATTTTCATATACCGTGAGAGATATACGGCATTTTTCGGTAACTTGAGATTGATCTATAGCCTTGCAGTTAACATTGCAATCTGCAACGTCTATACCGCTGCTGCTTAATAATAGTATAGCCAGCTAACTATCCTTCATCTTTCTAGTAACCACAGATTCAAATTATAGTTCGTATTGTTCATAATGGAAATTGAAAAAAAAAACGAAATTTATATTAACACAAAATTCGGCTTTTTTGGGCAAGGGCATTATTATTATAAGCTTGCATAAATTTTGAATTTTTTAATTATTTAAAATTTATTCCCTCTATACGTAGACATAATTTATGTATTTGGTTAATTTGATTAAGAAATAACTTGTAAATATTTAAGCATTTAAAGCAGACTGAAAACAATTTGGATTTAATTGGATCTTAATTAGAGCTTTCACACTATTGTTATGTTTTACCGATTTAAAATTTTTATAGGTTCCTATAGGAAGATTGTAGAAACACGAACATATTTTTTTTTAAATACTTCGCGCTTACGAAAAATAATATTGAAATGAAACAATTCGAATATCGAATATGAATATCGATTATTAACATTTGCTTCGCGAACAAACAATATAAATATTAGTATCTCTGTTTTAGTACTTGTAGTGAAGTACGATGAGAATCAGTACTAAAGGGTGTTTTTTTAGGTGCATGAGAACTATCGATATCGATAACTGTGGTTTGACAGCTGAGAATGTCAAATTGTGTTGACATTATTGTTCAGTAAGGTTTGGCAAGTCATCATGAATCGTTTAACGCCAGAACAACGGTTCCAAATTGTGGAAATTTACTTTGAAAAAAATAAATCTGTTCGCGAAGTTCATAGAGCACTTCGTCCATTTTACGGTCAACATAATCGGCCTAGTGAGCAAGCAATTCGTGCAGTTATTGATCGTTTTCGTACCAATTTTACTCTTCTCTTAACGAATCACCATTACATCCATTAAAATTGACTGTTTGGTACGGTTTACACGCTGGCGGCATCATCGGTCCTTATTTCTTTCGAAATGAGGAAGGAGCTGTCGTTACGGTGAATGGCCAGCGCTATTGAGCCATGCTGACTGAATTTTTGTTTCCAAAAATTAATCAGCTAAACATCGCCGACATTTGGTTCCAACAAGACGGCGCAACTTGCCATACAGCACGCTTAACAATCGATTTATTGCAAAATCAATTTGGTGACAACTTGATTTCCAGAAGTGGTTCTGTTAACTGGCACCCTCGTTCGTGCGATTTAACGCCTCTGGATTACTTTTTATGGGGCTATATTAAGTCATGCGTTTATACCGACAAACCAGCAACTCTTGAAGCATTGGAAGCCAATATTCAAGCCACTATTGACGCCATACGGCCAGATTTATTGAAAAAAGTAGTCAAAAATTGGACTGATCGAATGGACCATGTAACTCGTAGCCGCGGCGGACATATGACGGAAATCATATTTAAAAAATAAATGCCATGAAATTATCTACCAGAATATAATAAAAAAATTTCATTTCAACAATAGTTCTGCCTTGTATTATAATTTTAAGTTCTCACGTACTTAAAAAAACACCCTTTAGTTATAACTCTTTTTCGATAAACTCAATTCTATTTTGGGTAAGGAATAATTTGTAAAATTTTACGTGAAGAATCTATCAACTTACACTCCCTTATATTTTCAAGCAGGAAAGCCATTAAATTAAAATTTTCGGGAAAATTCAGCTCAGAAAAATAAACACAACTCAGTGGAAATACAAATTATCTTTTCGATTGGGACTCAGTGTGAAAATTTGTGGTATGACCTTTTACATATTTAAAAAAAACAAGGGCGCCCTTAGAATGAGGAGGTGATGGGGTTGTAAGAAAATGCACTTAAACAATCTAGAAAATAATAAATATTATAAAATGAGCAAAAGTATAATTTTCCAACAAAATGAGGCTCAACTATTGCTCCCATAGGTCGGTGGTTCAAATCTGGCTCGACGGACCGAAAAATGTTCGATTATTATTATTTTTTTTAATAAAACGAATATTTGCTCGATAATTCAGTTATCGCAAAGACGGATCAAGCGAAAATGATAATTTATTTTCATATAGTCATTACAAAAGTGTAGTTTTAGTAGGCACATATATAGAAAGTGTAGTGTTACTAGCTTTAACTTAAAAATATAAATTTTATTTAGTCGTAAACAGTAATTTTATATTGTCAGTGAAATCTATTGCCGGTTCCATATGTAGATTTCGAAGCCAGTAGGGAAATTGCATTTAGTGTTTTCATCGGAAAATATTTGGATATTTGATAGCCTTTCGCGTAAGAGTAGCATGTTGGGTTTTTTAAGACAACTGATATCTATGTGCATCTTCGTCTAAGTCCTACAGCTAGCTCGTTTTCTCCTATGGTGTAAAAATATTTATCACATGACTTGGAGCCATAGCTTCGCCCCTCCCTACAAAATGTTGGGTAGGCGCCCTTGATTATATATCGCGCTCCAAATGATAACTTCTTTTTATATGTAAAATCGCTCCTATTTCATAACGATAATCTGCCATAAATTGCTTATTAAATAATTTCCTTTTTTTAATTTCAAAAATCCCATAACGATGACATATCATAATTCCGTAGCTGAAATGATTTATTTTTATTTTTAAGCTTTTCACACAAAAGAGATTATTTCCTCATCATATTTTGCTTGACATATTTCTGTCCATTAAAAGAGTAACAAACGAATTCAAATTGTATTAAAATGCCAGCAGCTTTTCACGGTCAATAGAATTATCAAGGTGAGATTTTTTTGCGATTGTTGGTTATAAGAAATGCTAAAGTGTATTAATTTTGACTGTTTTTTGTTTTATGATTTGATTTAGTTTTTTTTTATCAAAACTGAAGTTTTTTCGTGGGAATATGATTTTTTTATTATTTATGTAACAAACGTAATGAAATTAAAGAAATTTTATTGTTGTGGATATACAACCTTCTGGTAATGCGAACACAATATAAAAAAAGTTTTTTTAAGACAACCTTGGTTTCATTTTATTACAATTGATAGTGTACAGTAAATTAAATGTTAAGATTTGGGAGAATACCTGACACCAAAAAAGTTACTTACTAGTGAATTATGAAATAAAATGTCTCTCTTTATTATAGTGATGACTCTTCTGAGAAACTGATGCTGGTTCTAGTATTCATAACTTTCTTAAATAACAGGTGAAAAACACACGACAGTAGACTAGATTCAAAGCTACGACCTACGATTAGTTATTAGTTTAATTGCCTACGCTACATAAACACCGACTTTTCTTTTACAATGGCTAAAATCTGGTTTTTGTATATTTCAAGCTTCCACACAAATGTCATTAAAAAATGAGGTTAATTTAAATTTCTAAATGTAATAGCTTGGGATTTGAAAATTGTTCATATGTGTGCTTCTGTCGGCCAAAGGTACCATATACAAATCCCTTTTCAGTCACCACGAATAAATACGCTTTATAGCTCCATAGCATTTCCGAAACAATTTTAAAATAAATGTTGTACTTCATCTAAAGAAATTCTATACCTAAATAAATCCTAAACAATATAAACTACGACATTAAAACTGTATATACGTCGATTTTTCAATAGTTAGAAATAAATATGAAGAAAATCGCATGACTTCTTTGTGTGGCTACCAATCAAAAATCCTCAAAAATTTGCAAAACTCAATAACTCAAGAAAACCACCCAATTGATATTTTATAAAAAATCAGTTTTGAGTTAAAATTAAGGTCAAGTTATTACTGCACTCCTTCGAACCATCCATACAAAATTCCACAGAAAACGGGTCTATTATACCTTCATAACGCTTCAAGCTAATAATTTGAAATTTCGTACACCTTAATTTTTAAATGCTTCAGGTAAAGAGATAAATAGAATGAAAATCGGGTGAGTATTTTCCGAAGCCCTCATGTAAAAGCTTTACAAAAGGGAAAATTTTCCATATGTTTATTTACCTACACGGAAAAAAAAGCAAATGTACATTGTACATCTCAACATTATAGCTAAAAATATGTGCTGGAAACATAAAATATGTATTCCTTACAAGTAAATATGTTATCATTACTATTTTCATACAAGTTCTGATGTACCTAGGAACATTAAGAATTGTACTAATTTCCCAAAATACCAATGTAAATAATACATAAATAATTTTTTGGGATATCGAGTTTGTATGTTACTATTGAAAAAGTAATGCAAACTAAGAAAGTAAACCATACACATATTTTGTGGTGTATCACATCAAATCATGTGCTATTATGTGTAACGTTTACCATGAAAATTGTAGCAGCAAAAACAATCACTTTCTTAGCAGTAGATTTGTATTTAAATCAGTTTCGACGCGTCTTCTTTGGAAAACAGTCAAACGGCGCCGTTAATAACCAATTAAAGTTTGTAATTGAAAGTTCTAGTTCAAGTGTTGTGGGTGAATTGCTTAATGTAACTTGCCACAATTATGATTTGTACCTTTCTTTTGACAAAAAAAAATCAATATATATTTATTTATATATGTAACTAAAATAAACAATAAAAAATAAAAATCAGCTAGATAACGGTTTTTTTGTTATATTTGTTAACCAATCTCCCCAACATAACCCTGTGCAATTTTATATATACTCCAATAAAAAATAATTTTTAATATTATTATACGAGTACCTATTGAGAGCAAAAGTGGGAATTATTACTAATTGCAGAAGTGTTAAAAACTCATAATATTTTTAGAACATTATAGTTGCAATTAGTACTATTCTTTATACATTCATTCTCATTCCTACATTTTCAGAACTATGAAAATGTTTCAAAGTTTAAGCTACATAACAAATGTTTTCAAAATATTCTATATTGTGGTTTTTACATTTGTATTGTGTTGGTTTAACAAATTTTCATCGTAGATATTACTGTTTTTTTGTTACTCACATTTCTAATTGTATTGACCACTATTTCGTTGTGAATTATACAAATTGCGAAATGTGTTTTGTACACAAAAATAGTAATAAATACAATTAAATTGTTCTTATCACATTTTAATAAAAACATTTTATAGTGGTAATGAGAACTAAAAATGATGGTTAGCTGAAATTTCACCATCTTAATAGTAACGCGAACCCTTGTCGTTAGCAGTCAAAACTATTTCTTTTTTTCCGTGTAGAGTTCAAGATACTGAATTGAAAACGGAAAATTTTCTTCTAGTAGCAACCATACGAAAGTTTTTAATGAAGAGCAATCTATAGACATACAATTAAATTAAATCTGATTTCAGTATTTCAGAATGTTTTTGTTTTGTCTTCAATGGATAAAAAAAAATTAAAGTAACGAAAACTCCATGGATGTAATGGTGCTGGGCTGATGGTTCAAGATTTGTATCTTGAACTAAATTTCGGAAATATTGTAATTCTAGTTAGGCATCTTCTGGTCTCAACTACGTCTCCCCATAAATCCTCTAGCTGATCGATCTCTATCTCTGCTTTACTTATCGATATCTTATAGTATTTTAAAAAAATTCAACTAACTGATCGATTACGTGAATCTTGGATTTTTGCGAAATATTTTCTCTCTGGACTTTTGTATGGAATCTTGAAATTTCTTTCATTCGTTTTCCCGAAACTGTTGGAAAAGTGTTTCAAATTCTAAATTTCCTGTTTATGGTGTTCTGAAGTTAATGGGTAACAGTTTTGACCAGGTATCTTGAGTACTTTTGTATGAATGCTACTTGAAGGATTGGGACGATTTTGATCCTTAAACACTGTGTCTTTTGAGGTCTACGTCTTCCCTCACAGCTTCTTTATAATTCAGGACTGTGCCTTATTTAACTCTGCTTCAATAATAGACTTGCTATGACATTACTGAAAAACAATTTTTTTTGTACAGTGAGAGTAGCTGGAACTTATTTAGGGACAATACAGTGCAAGTTTTTGTTTGGTTTGATTTATTGTCAAAATGAGATCAAAACAACAAACAAACTATGCCCTGGAAATACTAGATGAAAATTTCATCATTCCAGAGCGTCCAAGAGTTTGTTCTGCTTCCGCTTGCAAGAATAGAAGAATTTAAATCAGAATTATTAAGGACCTTGGTAGCTTACTATTACTATATTAGCGTGCTGGACTACCATCCCACAGGTCGTGACTTCGAATTTTCCTAAATGGTTCTTTTCGTTATACCTACCCACACTCAATTCTTCTTAATTTTCAACAACATAAATTTTCAGAACCAGAACTTTCCAACTGGAATCGATCGCTGCATTGGGTACTATCCTCCTTTAACTACAAAAAATGAACCAAAAAATTCTTAAATTCAGTTTCTATGAGCACCTATTATTAAACATGGGGCAAAAATTAAATTTCTGTTGGCAAGATTAATTTATTTTGCTCTTTGTGATATAAAAAAATATTTTAAATAATGAGATAAAAAGAACATCCTTGCCAACAACTGAAGTGGTTTAAAACTGATGTGGCACTTAGTGTATAATTCACTTTGGTAAATTTTCCATTGCTATAATTCTCGAATATGAATTAAATTTTACAAACGCATAGAAAAATCTCGACGATTTTCAAAGCTGAAAGATCTTTCGGATTTACATAACCCTCTGATGAGCCAAAACAACCCTATGATGAAACAGCGTTCTCTAGTCCAACACAATTTTCAAACTAGCCTTTCCAGTAAAAGTTTTTCAACTGTCATACCTCAATGGCAATAGGAAAGGCAATGAACGATCCTAGCAAAGTACTTCTTATGTGGGTCTCGAACTGGTAAACTTCGTGTAGCAGGTTTTTCCAGTTAATTTTCTAAGATCGGAAAATCGATTTTGTTATTTCGAACTCCTACCTCCTTAGACAAGTCTACTTCTTTTTCTAATTCTATAACAATGTAGGTTTTTTTTTCCCGTGCTACAAATCATTCATCAAAAACTCCAGAAGTTTGAAAGTATGTGCGCATTTATTAGTTCCATACTCTAGTTCGGTTCGAATCTTTGATAATGATCTTAGTTATATTCCGTGCTGCTATTTCATCTCACGATAGTATTCATCAGATTGGCAGGGTGAAGTTTATGGATTGCAAAAAATAAAATTGTGTACATTAAAAGCTAAGTTCTTACAATGATTAAGAGGGTGGCTTTTCATGTTTTCCTCTCTGAAACTTCATGCCAAGTCGGTTACCTATCTATCCAATAATTAGCTGATAATTATTTTACATGCATCTTCCTATTTCTAAGTAACTACTTTCAGACAATGCAATGCAATTTAAAATAAAAAAAAACAAACAGAAAAATTAGTATTTCCAATCTTGAAAAGCAAAATCGGATTAAAAACATTTCTTTAGTGCTATTAACTCGTATTTAGAACAGGTATAAGTAATCGATCCTAAATGAAGCGGATGTTTAAAAGATGACTCCAAATTCAATATATAATTCAAATATAAAATCATCCCACTACTTCGTTTTTTTTGGCTTCTCAATTATTTCATAGTTGATAATCTCTTTAACTTTTAACATTTCAGCAATAAGAATATACGATATGGCTTTTAAATATGAATACGATACCGGGAAGCATACGTAAAATTAAACATGTTAAATTACTATTACCTTAAAAGCGGTTTAGGTTGCCGAATAGTAGATTTGTAGAAATCCTTCAAAATTCATTTTTAATATTCCAATTAAAAACTACATTCATAAATATTCAGCCCACATTAACTAAAATAAAATTTGTGACTTGATTAGATAAAAGTAACAAATTGTAAAATTCAAATTTAGAAGAGAATATGTATGTCGCAATAAAAAATTTATGAATGGACAAAACTCGAAAGTTATGGAGTCCCAAAAACATATTCCAACTTTAGAGTTGTATTTTCAGTTCACTTCAAATATTCACTACTAGGCTAATTGAATAAAATTGTAGCCCAGTCTTTAATTATGCGAAAGAAAAAATTAATTTAATGTGTGATTATAGTAATTAATTTTTTCTTGCTCACACGCATAAAAAAAACTCCACCTTGTTTACGTAACTTTTATGGTAGGGTTTTTTTTGGGTAGTTTTTTATACGTTTTTTTTATATCAGATAAGAAAACAAGCCCAATTTATAATATTGCTTTGAATTTTTCAAAGTGATATAATCAATTCGGTAGTAAACAAATGGTATGTTAATATTTTTGAAACTATGTTTTTAAATGTTTTTGCAAAAGTTTTCGAAAGTATATTTACTATCACCGCGAATACTAACCAATCTAATTTAATTTTTACGTGGGCTTAATCGTTTCCGATTAAAATTAAATGACCATCGATTTTTATCTATAGGAACAAAAATCGATTTTTAATTTTGTGGTATTTTTTTTTTAAATGCTGGTCTTATAGTTTCTAATGAATGTTTCATAGGTTTTTTTAGGTGCCATACTGATATCATATTATAGCTGATCCAATAGACAAAAAGTGATTAATAAATGCAAACATATTAAACACTTTCTTATTCAAAATAAAAAAAAATTTAACGAAATTTATTAAATATATAAGTGAGATGCGATTTTTTAGAGAAGTTTACCGGCAAGGAAAGTTTGAATTTTATCTCTTAGAGTAGAGAAAATTAAACTGATGTTTATCATTGCCTGACCAGAATTTCCCTTATGCAATTTTGCAAAGTTAAATTAGAGCTTAAGCAATACAATAATCAGGTGATAAAATATTTTCCTCATAAAGACCTTCGTAGCAAACGTTCGCCGGCTGTCGATAGTTTGTTACGCACTTTGAATATTTCCTAATAATATTTTACCTCCTTTTGAAGAAATCATGTATATTATCCGTCTAACAAAAAGCCAGAGAAATTCACATCTTATAATATCTTTGCACAATTTTGAATACTTTTGACCCAAATTTACATATAATTTAATTAGCGTACTTAAGTGTAATGGTCCAACTCTCAGTTAAAAATTTCATATTATACGCACAAGGGACCGTGGGAGTAATTTTCAAGGTCATTTGTTATAACTTCTTATCAAGGTACCTACTTTATTTGTTTGTTACACAATCTATTCCGTAAATAATCGCACAAACATTTGTAGCTATCGAGGCATTATAAGGTATGCTGCAAACACTTTTGAGAATAAATCAGCCAAGCTGGGTATAAAGAGACTTGTACTAAACTTAACCCCTTTACACCTGTTATGGAAGATGGAGTCGAATTATGGAAGTACCCACTTCAAAATGATGTTGGTAAATCAACAAATTTCGAATTATGTGAAACGAATTAACTTGTATCTTAAAATTTACCCATGATTCGTCTTTTTATAAAAAGAGAAGTGTTTAATTACTTCATTATTTTTTAATAATAAAGTATTTTTCACTGCTAACAGCGATGATTTGCATTCTTAATTCAGGTGAAACCCTCAAAAGTCCAAACTGGATGAAGAGAGCAATACTAATGCCAACGTTTGCCGTAAAGACCATCCTGCCACCTATCGATGTCGAATTGTGGCGGTCAGAAAAAACATCCAAATACGCAGGAATATAAACTGTGAAAACGTTGGCGTTCTCTGGTCCATCCAAGATTGAGGTCCCTTTTGTAGATATAATGACAACGATATACTAGCAAATCATAAAATCGGCTAGATAATCTCATGAGAGTTAGACAGCTCAAGTTCAGCAGAGTTTAGCGCTCATAGATTAATAACCTTTTTTTTCCAGTATCTACGAGTACATATAGGGGCTACACGAATTGTAGGGCTAAAATTGCTGTTTCGTATTTGTTCTTAGACTAATTCAATTTTTAATTTTATGAATATGTTCGTAATAAATTGAGCCTTAAGTTTTACAGTTTCTTATGTATGAGATTTTTTTACCCAAAAGTCCATCATAGCTCTTATAGCATTATCGGCCATCAGTGGCGGTATCTGCCTATTTGGTTTTCTTTTTTGAAAAAACTGAACTGTTAAATCTGGGGACTAAGTCGGTAAGTCTAAAAACGAAACTATTCAGGGCAGCACTTTTTTGCTATTGTTACTATTGATCTATTCCTGTAAATCCAGTTCTTGTGAAAAAATTAATTTTGTTGACATCAATGTGATCAAATAACATATAACAATAACTTCTTCACAGTCCGTATAAGTCTTGGGAGATGACCACAGTACACTTATCCCATTTTACTATTTTTCGACTTACCCAGTTATTCCCTGTGATCACAGAAACATTCTCCTTGGATAATCTGATGATAATTTTTCCTTTTTTTTAGTAAATGTTATAAAAGTATATATTGAAAAAGTAATTTTAATACTTTAATTTCGTGATACGTTGCCCAACATGCTAACATTTGTACTACTGGTTTTTGTTCAATATTTTTTCGATTTCGAGAAAATTGCGTAAAATAACAATCAGTGGCTTTTATGAAAAAATTAATTAAAAACATACTGCAGTCACGATCGGCTGCAAGCCAATCGTATAATACTCTAGATGAATACTGAACTCCGATTTATATTGTAGTTGGGGATAAAGTAGAATTACGTGTGTACATGTTGTATGTCCTTTATTAAGGACTGCCATTAGATTGCTACTCAAAACTAAAAGACAATTTTCAGTGTTTAGTTTCATATCTTGAACTGGGTAAGTCATCGAAAAAAAATGTCCTTTTTGAAGGACTTTCACATGGGAGGTGCAGGAAGGACTCACTCGATTTCTTACATATTTATCCTTTTCCTTGGAACTATTTAAAAATGAACGTGTACAAAATTTGAAATTCGTAGCTTGAAGCGTTCAAAAGTTATCGAAAAATATTGTGGAACACGTGTCTTAAGGACATTAAGGATTAAAAGGATTTCGCTGATTAGTAAACTCGAACTTCGTTTTTATTCAAAACTAATTTGTACAAAATTTCCAATTTATAGCTAAAAGATTACTTGAGTTATAGTAAGTTCCGTAAATTAAAAGAAGACGTTTTGACAGGATATTTGTATGGCAGCTACACATACATTTAGCTTCAACTATTGGAAAAATACTACGTACAAGATTTCAAAGACGTATCTTAAACCCTTCTGAAGTTATCGGCCAATATTCTTGAACACGTGTTTTAAGGACATTTTGTATGGCAGCTACCAGAAGGAGTAAAAGGATTTTGCTGACAAGTAAACTCAGGCTTCGTTTTTACTCAAAACTAATTTGTAAAAAATTCCGAATTCGTAGCTAAAAGATTACTTGAGTTATAGTAAGTTTTGTAAATTAAGTGAATATATTTTGACAGGATATTTGTATGGCAGCTACACGAAGGACTAATAGGATTTTCTTCATAATCATATATTTATCTCCAACTATTGGAAAAATAACACATACAAAATTTCAATGCCATAGCTTAAACAGTTCTGAAGTTATTTACCAATATTCTTGAACACCTGTTTTAAGGATATTTTGTATGGCAGCTACCAGAAGGAGTAAAAGGATTTCGCTGACTAGTAAACTCGAACTTTGTTTTTACTCAAAACTAATTTGTAAAAAATTCCGAATTCGTACCTAAAAGATTACCTGAGTTATAGTAAGTTTCGTAAATTAAGTGAATACATTTTGACAGGATATTTGTATGGCAGCTACACGAAGGACTAACAGGATTTTCTTCATAATCATGCATTTAGCTCGAACTATTGGAAAAATAACACAAACAAAATTTCAAAGTCGTAGCTTAAACCCTTCTGAAGTTATCGGCCAATATTCTTGAACACGTGTTTTAAGGACATTTTGTATGGCAGCTACCCGAAGGAGTAGGACGATTTTGCCCGTTAACGAACTTAGCCTTACAAATTCAACCAAACATCCAGATTCAAAATTTCAAGATCCTAGGTGAAGGCGTTCTTGAGTTATCGTGTTCACGGACAGACGGACGGACGGACGGACGGACGGACGGACGGACGGACGGACGGACGGACGGACGGACGGACGGACGGACGGACGGACGGACGGACGGACGGACGGACGGACGGACGGACGGACGGACGGACGGACGGACGGACGGACGGACGGACGGACGGACGGACGGACGGACGGACGGACGGACGGACGGACGGACGGACGTCAGGCGGATTTGAGGTTTTTGGGCACAAATAAACAAAAAATAATATATAACTTTTTTTCGTCCGAGGCTTGGTTCTATGCGTTACAAACTTTTCGGCTGGATTAAACTTATAATACTCTATATGATTTCATCTAGAGTATAAATATAATTGGAATATTAATTTAGTAATGTGATAAAAAAGGGTTCCAATACAAATTAAAATACTATTAAAAAAATAATAGTTTACATTTGAAATACAATTTGAAATAATTTCTAAGTAAGAACTTTACACGATTATATTAAATTTTTTTTTTAAATCTTGTGCTCTGTTGGATTGGCGCTCCGTCCTTCATATGCAAAACAATTAGACTTTTGTTCAGCACAGTTTATTATTTTCATAAATTTTATACCGTGTTCACTGAAAAATCTACTCGAAACCTCACTGAACAACGGCTTGTTATCCGTTGAATTTTCAATTTAATAATATTCTAGACGGTTTTAATGAAATTTTAACATGTTTAAACAGAAAAGTCTGTAACTAAAGATTTCACAATAGATGGAAAAAAGAAAAATCGTATCGGAAAATTCGTTCGGTCGTGTGCAATATGTACAGCGCCTTAGACCCTCTTGCACTACTGTCAGTACTTGTACGGAACAATCAAAAGCACCTCTAGTATCTTCACTAAGTTTCAAACAGTAGGGGAGAGTGGTGCAAAGTAAAGTGAGTCCCTTTAAAATTTCTAGTTTACAATAGCGCCATCTCTTAGCAAAATAAATTATACGATAAAGCTTCATAAATTGACCACAATGCACTATAAACGAAATCCATTTTAATTACAGTTCCTTGAATTTTTCTCATATTACGATTTTGGTACCGTCTGATGTAAGTATCAGTGTTTAATAATGACACTAAAAAAAATTGTTAGCGAGTGAGAATTGTTTGGAACAGTATTCCTGAGATCGGCTGACTAAGTGGATTGTGAAACTTGAAAAGTAAGCTTTGATGATTATTTAAAAAATATATAAATTTTAGCAGATGCTTGCTGTTTAATGTGCATTCGGGGCAAAGTGAGCCAGGGCGCATTTTACCCCATACCAATACAATTTTATTTGATAATTAAAAATAATAATTTTAGCATGGCTAGAACATACAACAAAAAATTAATGCAACAATCGTGGACTGAAGATGCGATGAAAAAGCCAATAGCTTCTGTTGCTGAAAAAAATTGACCTAAAGAAAGCCAGTAAATATTTTGGTGTTCTCAGGGCTACTCTTCAAAGCAGAGTACGCTTTCAACATACTTAATTTCGCTTGAATTTATTAAAATCATATTATTTGTCTTAATTGATCCAATGCTCCAGTTTTCGCTCCAGTTTTGGGTGAAATTTTACTATACCCCTTGGAAGGGCTCACTTTACCCCAGTACTGGGCAAAAGTCGTTGAATTGAAAAAAGTGTTAAATGCTTCAGCGCTTCTAAGGCAGAGCTGCCACTACTAGCCATACTACACGTACTTAAATCCATGAAAACTATTTACATAAAACTCTTAACTAAACGTACTACATTTTCCAAAATGATAACTCTAATACTAAACTAAGATTTGCGAGAAAATAAGAATAAATGTACGTTTACATAAACACGATTCCTTAACCTTCCGATCACAGTGGCTAACTTCTAGACTAGATTAGTTCCATATTACATAAAGCATGCACCCGAAAAGAATGCCAAGGTTTTTTTTCCGTAACTGAATAAAACTAGGCACAATCTGGCCGTAAATGGTTAAAGAATGAATTGGGCGACGATAACAAAGGTAACCAAATTATTTGTACACTTTAAGATTATCATTATCTCAAA
The DNA here is from genome assembly GCA_951812415.1 of Beris morrisii. Taxonomy (NCBI): domain Eukaryota; kingdom Metazoa; phylum Arthropoda; class Insecta; order Diptera; family Stratiomyidae; genus Beris; species Beris morrisii. Next base: position 54,366,374 of record OX638310.1, on the reverse strand, counting down.
AAGAATATATGATAGTTCTTTGTTGTTGCAGATAAATTATCACTATGGAGAAAATCAAACGAGTGCTTCCATGCAAAAATCGTTGAAAAATTTGTGCATACTACTTCTAGAAATAATTGAGCTATGAAGATGAAATTTTGTACAAGTTAATGTTGAGTAAAGGCAGGCGTCCACTAAGGCGGACGGGCCGGTTCGGGCCGCATCGCAAAAAGCCGCCTGCCATACATTGTTATGGAAGTGCGTCCACTGAACGAGACCCGCGACGGAACGAAGTACGTAGAAAAAAAAATGCTCGCCGCACCGTTGCGATGCGGCCGGCCTCTAGTGGACGCCTGCCTTAAGAAGTACAATCACATTTGTTAGTTAGCGGAATATCCGTATTCCTTCTGGCAGCTCTCATACAACACGTCTTCAATTTTGGACGATAACTTCAAAACGCTTTTATAAGGTTGAGTTCAATATTATGCAGACATCAGTTTCCAATAAATACAGGTAAAAATATGAACGTAAAAAAACATTAATTTCGTGTAGCCCACCATACACGAGCCCTTCAAAACTTTATATATTTATTTTCCTTACAGAACTCTCTACAGTCAAAAACTCACAATTTTACACAATTCTTTTCATTTTAATTTTTATTACATCTGCTCCCAAGCACCCATTTATTTATTATCTCCATAGAGATATATGTACTGGAGATGACGCGCAGCGACTGTTTTGAAGCCGGACGATTCCTCGCAAAGGGCCGGCAATAAACACTATGCTAACTATTAGCATCTTACTCACATTTATGTCATACTCTGGTCTTGAACACAAAAAATGCCAAACATTTGAATACTAGAATTATAATACTGCCACCTGGAATCAAACGCTCCATACAAAAACGTTCAATTTTGCTTCAAAGTGCTTCATACAAAAACGGGGTCTTGTCGTCTCCAGTATTTATATCTCTATGACTATCCCCAACTATACCAAATAGAAGTTGAGCATATCAGCTAAAGACAGACGGGTTGCATATCGTAACTGCGTTATGTTTTTCGATAGAAATAACTTTTAAAGATCTGTTGAAGATGTGTAGTATATTTTTTCTAGTCATCCGCTGCGTGCTTGCACAGCAATTAAGGACATTTTGATCAATTAATCGGTATATTTATTATTTCATGACTAGCCGCAATGGTAGGTTTTGTACTCCATACTAAGCGTCCACTTCCCACTTATATGTACTCTAGGTCAATTTTAAGAAATCCTGTCCATGACCGTAATTAGCCCTAGAGTGCGCAATTAATTCTGTCCAGGTGCCTATTTAAAAGTAGTAAAATTAACAACAAGTCCGAATAGTTAGTAAAATCAGTCAGGCAGGTATAAAAAAGTAATGGATTCGTTAAACTTTCATTAAAAGTAGTTTACTTCATGTTCCAGTTGGATATGACCCAGATCACTAACCTACTGCAATTTTGCATGGCCTGTGACTAAAGTCATGCATATGAGCACGCGAGTGAGTGGAATTTCTCGTTAGCAACTTGTAGGCCAAATTTAAAAAAGGGAGGCACCAAAACGATCAGCATCTTAAGTGCTTCCTGGATTCATCTGATATCGATTTCCTGCTTAGCCAAAACTTTCAATTTTCGCGTAGAAAACGGTTGAAAATTGCTAGGAAAAACCACATCTTCGACATGAATTTATTGCTAAGTACGCGGGAAAAGTCAACGAAGTGCATTCCATCGTTTGGGCAAATTATAAACCTCTAACGATGGAAAATCGAACCGAACGAAGTAACAGGTAGCACCTTAAGATGATAGGAGTCAGCCTACGTAGGCAGGTAGTTGATGGCCACCGCCGCTATTAACTTGACTCTAATGAAGTCGAAGCACTTTCTACAAAACGAATAAAAGCGGTATCTACTTGGTATAAAATTATAAGGTACCTATTACTAAGCCATAAGGCCGGTGTACCAGAAGAGGTGAATGCACATTGTATGACACATCTGAAGATCTCTACCTTGCGTTATGTTGAAATTATAGTTTACCGTCAATTGCCAGCATAGTTTTATGCGGTATGAGCTACGAGATATGTTAATAAAGCACCGGCTTTCATAAAGCAGACAAACTCATCCCCCGTACCTGGAACACTTTAAAACCGCATCTATGTAATTTGAACTTTGACTAAGACGGTGCTTGTCTTGTGAGAACTGAATCGCGAAATTGTTAAGTGAAAACGCAGTCGTATATCATGTGCGGAAAATCTTTTTTCCAGGATAAGTAATTGGAAAATTGTCGTCGGTTTTTCTTTTAGAAACTACTCGTTCACGGAAGTACGGTAGCACAATATTCCCTGTGATGATTGGTATAAAAGAAAAATTAATTTAATTTATTTAACGGATATTAACCCCGGTAAGAGCAGACTTATTTACTACCGAGTTGGAGAAAGGGTCCTTTATGGACACGATCCAATATCGATGGTTGTAACGCCATCGAAACTAATTCAAATTTGCAATGGTTCAAAATTGAATTGTTTCGAAATATGATTTGGAATTTAAGAAGTATTTCCAATTAAAAGACGACTAGCACTTATACTTTTGCCTAGCCACTTTTCTATTTCCAGTACTTTTTTTGCTAGGATTCAAACCTCTGAATCGGTAAACCCCTAGTCTATCAAAGACAACAAAGTGAATGATGAAATTCAATTTTCTACACACTTATAACTTTATCTCGACTTCCTTAAAATTGTTTAATTGCAATAACAAGAAATTTACCTCGAAATAAGAAAAAAAAATTATTTAAGAATTTGAAACGATTGAATAGATTTCGCTAGTTTCGTTAGTGATCAATTTGCGATTTCCGCCGGCTCCAGTCTTATACTGTTGTTATCTAATAAACAAGAAGCCATGTTTCTTATTTCATCAGGTGGAATATCATGTATTAAGTGAAGCGTAACATTTTTGGAATATTTATTATGAAGCAGGTAATGTACCTTGCCTACAGCTGCCGTACTACGTCTGTCTCAATGCTGGATAACTTGTTTCTTGTTGTTGCCTTTTAATATGTACATCTTTTTGAAATAAGACGACGACTCTCTTGATGCGGCTTCCTGTTATTGCGATCGAATTGCCAAATTATTTAATGGGAGTTAGTTAAGTCAGTTACGTAAAGCTTCCTTACGATTCAGAGTCAGGCTTAGGAGTAGCTTAGTGGGTTTAGTGTGCCAACTCAAGTGTTTGGTTTCGACTGAAAAAAGTACAATCCTTTTACCTTACTAGGGAAAAAAGTGCTACTATTTCCTTGAATTTTAAATACACTTTTGTTAAAAAAACAAAATCACAAGTCAAATCATGAAAGAAAGAATCAAGCATTTCAATAATGCAGAATGACAAATCCCAGAAATTCAAAAATCCGAAAAGAAAAAAAATTAAATCTAAAACTTATAAAAAAAATCTGCCAATGGTCTGGGCGAAACTTTATTATTTTTCGGGTCAAAGTTCGGGAGCGGTCAAAGTCGGAGTGTATCATGAGTTGCTTCGGGATTATTAGATTTCTTGGAAAATTATTTTTGTTCTTAATATAAAAATATTTAAAATAGAGATTTTTAGCCGATTAAACATTGAAAAAGTCCGTATAAACTATTCGAATTTCGGTATATTATGTACACTAGAAGCAAAAACGAATTTGATGCCTTATCAGAATTAAGAGATATGACGAATTGTTAAAACGTATACAAACCCATTACTTCCACTTGGGGTTTGAATTTCGAAAAAATTGTGAAACACGTTTTTAGATGATTTCATAAGAAGCAACTTGATATCTCATGAGACATGACGGATTTTGAAAAATTTGTGAAAACGTAAGCCAACCCTTCACACACCCTTGGTTCTGGAAATTCGAAAAATCGTGAATTTATTGGCCGTAATAATCAATTTTATATCTCATCAGAACTAAGCAATGGCAAAAATTGTGAAAACATATACAAACCCTTGGGGGTTGAATATCGAAAAATTGAGAAATGGGTTTGTAGGCGATTATATAAAAAGTCTGTGGAAATAAAAAGCAATCCAATATCTCATCGAACCTAAGAAATATGTCGAAACTTTGAAAAGCATACAACCGCCTTACACCCATTAGGATTGAATATCTAAAATACTGAAATTGACTTTTTGGCTTTTTTATATAGGAAACCTTAGGAAGTAAAAATGAATTCGAGATATCATCAGATATGCAACCTCCTTACACTCACTTGGGGGTTGAATATCCAAAAATCCTGAAAGGAGTTAATAAATAAATATGAAGACAGCACGAGAAAGTAGGAACCAATTCAATTTCTTATCACTTCTAAAAGAAATGACGGAACTCGTGAAAACGTGTTCAACCCGTTTATACCCTATTAGGGGCTGAAAAAGGAAAAAACTTAAAAACAAGTTTTAGGCGATTATTACGCAATCACGTGAAACTGAAAAGATATTCGATATCTGATAAGACGTGGGGATATAGTAGAATTCGTGAACAAGTTTACAACCCCCTTCGCACCCCCTTAGGGGTCGAATTTAAAAAAATTCTGAAAACACTTTCTAGGTATTTATATAAAGAAACCGTAGAATAAAAATGAATTCAAGATTTGAGAAGACCTAATAGATATGACGAAAACCGTGAAAATATATGCATTCCATTTTCACTGATCATTTATTTCGCCCCCCCCCCCTCTGAACGCCAATGGAAATTTGAAATTTTTGTTTATTTAAATTAGTTTTCTAGTTGATTACATAAGCGTACCGAGTTTCAACTTTGTAGCATAATCCGTTCTATAGATAGGAAAAACACCCCCCACCCCCGTACCATACTACCTCTATAAAAAATTATATTTTTCCAAGATGCTACTAATATAGCTCTATCCAAATACCAAGTTTCAGCTTTATATAATTATAGGTTGTCGAGATATTAAAATCGGAACTTTTTCCTTTTCACCCTCCCCCACCCTCACCCTCTACACCCACACTTCCTAAATTTTGTTTTCCGCTAAGGGTCTACTAGGCCTACTGTTGGTAAAAATTTTAAGCATCTATCTTACACTGTTCTTGAGATATGAGACGTGATTTTTTAGAAAAATTCTTATCCCCTCCACTTGCATGCTCCACCGCCCCCTTAAAAAATTTGGCTTTCAGCAAACTTAATTTGTCAACCTTTATACACGAACCAGATTTTATTTATCTAGTACAATTGGTTCATGAGATATCGTAATCTAAAGTTTTTCACCCCCCACCCCCGTACGCCACTGCCCCCACTCAAATTTTTGTTTTCGATCTATTCTTCTAGTATACCTACTGATATTCATTAAGTTTCAATTTTATGACATTAACCGTTTAGGAGATATGGATTTTAGAAAGTGTCAATCTCACCTTTTTTGCGTATCGGACGCATTATTTTTCCCCCCACTCCCAAACCCCTTCACCTATATCGGCAATTTTTTGCAAATGGGTCCACTACTGAAGTTCTATATAAATTCAAAATTTCAGCGTCCTAGCATAAGCGGTTGCTGAGATCTAGAAACCAAAATTTTCCGTCTAAAACGCTTCCCTTTCCTCCCCCCTCACACCCCCATCCCTCCAAATTTGGTGACTTCAGGGGGCCTACCCACTCTACCCACGAAAAAAAATTCAACTAAATAGCTTGTAGGATTTGGGTGCTACGAGCCTTCAAACAATTTTGCGTACACCGGTAGACGTACGGCGTACGGCGGACAGACGGACTGAATTTTTTTTTTGCTTTTTTCGTGTCTACTCGTCATGAAACGTGAAAAAAAAATTTTGAGGGTACACAGTTTTTTTTTTTAAAAATCGATAACAATACTGTATTATTGAAATAATAAAGTAAAATATGCCAGTCTGGACGAAACTTATTATTTTTCGAATCAAAGTTCGGAAAAGCGGTTAAAATGGGCTCGCGCTAAAATACTTACGCCACACATGACTTACGTAATTTTGTCATACTCCGGGATGCGGTCAAAGTCGGATTATAACATCAGTTGTTTCGAGATTAAGACATTAGGAGGTTTCTTGAAAAGTTAATTTTGTCCTTAGAATAGAAATAAAAATATCTAAAGTAGAGATTTTTAGCCAAAATGTAAAAGGTCCGTGTAGATGACTCCAATTTCGGTATGTTAATTACACTAAAACCGCATAAAGTAAGAACCAAATTGCTGTCTTATCGGACTAAAGAGATATGACGATTTGGGAAAACGTATACAAACCCATGACATCTAATTGGGGGTTTAATTTGAAAAAATTGGGAAATAAGTTTTTAGACGACTATATAAAAAGCAATTTGATATCTCATCAGACACTAGATATTTTGAAAAATTTGTGAAAACGTAAGGAAACCCTTCACACCCCCTTGGGGGTTGAATTTTCAGAAATCATGAAATTCGTTTTTAGGCCGTTACATGGAATGCTCATAGAAGTAATAACCAATTGTATATCTCATCCGAACTAATGGATGACAGAACTTGTGAAAACGTATGCAACCCCTTCACTTCCCTTGGTGATTGAATATCAAAAAAATCATGAAATGGGTTTGTAGGCGATTACATAAAGTCTGTGGAAGTAAAAACCAAGATATATCATCGAACCTAAGAAATATATCGAAAACTGTGAAAAGTATGCAACCTCCTTACACCCCCTTAGGGTTAAATATCGAAAAAATTTGATATCGATATCTCATCAGATCTAAGAAATATTTAGGAATTTATGAAAATGTCTTCAACCCCAAACACCTTGGGAGTAGGATATTAAAAAAAATCTAAGATTAGTTTGTTGGCTATTAAATAAAAACTCTGCATAAGTTAAAGCTAAAATGATATATCATCAATAGAAGAGATATTACGAAAATTTTGAAAACATATGCAACTCTCTTACACCCACTTGGGGGTTCACTATCCAGAAGCCCGGGGAAGTAAATACCAACTCGATTGCTTATCACTCCTAACTAGATCTGTGTCGTTGCTGCTTTTTCGCGAAGGCGCATTTTGCGCTTCTGCTTTTTTAAAAAAGCGTTTTCCAAAGCGCATTTTTTTCTCGTTGCCGCTTTTTTCAATGCCGCTTATTTCTCGTTGCCGATTTTTCTCTCGTTGCCACTTTTTCTCTAGTTGCCGCTTTTCTTCTCATTGCCGCTTTTTTCTCGTTCTGCTTTTACTTTATTATTTTAATAATAAAGTATTGTTATCGATTATTAAAAAAAAAAAATTTGCTACCCTGAAAATTTTTTTTCCACGTTTCATGACTAATAGACACCAAAAACGTTCACGATTTTCGTCATATCTATTAGGTGTTTCCAAATATTGAATTCATTTTTATTGTACGCATTCTTCATATAAATACCTAAAAAGCGTTTTCAGGATTTTTTGAAATTCGACCTCCACTGTTGTGTAAAAGGGTTGTATACATTTTCACGAATTCAGCCATATCCCTCCGGTCTGATTAGATATCTAATAACTTTTTACTTCCACGGGCTTGATTAATAATCACCTAAAACACGTTTTCAAGTTTTTTCGTTTTTCAACCCCTAAGAGGGTATTAACGGGTTGAACACATTTTCACGAATTCCGTCATATCTCTTACGAGTGATAAGAAATGGGATTGGTTTTCACTTCCTCGGGCTTTCTTTACATATATCTATAAACCCATTTCAGGATTTTTTGGTATTCAACCCCAAAGTGGGTGCAAGGGGGTTGCATATGTTTTCACAAATTCCTACATATTTCTTAGTTCTAATAGGATATCAAATTCATTTTTACTTCCTAAGGCTTCCTACAAAATCGTCAAAAGTTGATTTCAGTATTTTTAGATATTCAACTCCAATAGGAAGTAAGGCTTTCGACATATTTCTTAGGATTGATGAGAGATCAGATTGGTTTTCACTTCCACAGACTTTTTATATAATCGCCTACAAATGTATTTCCGATATCATGTAATGGCCAAAAACCTAATCACGAAAAACCTCCTAATCACGTATTAGCTGATATTATACTATGACTTACACCTCTTCCCGGAGTATGACCGAATTATGTAATTCATATGTTATATGTATGTGACAGCGACGTTTAAGTATTCTAGCGCGACCCCATTCTAACCGCTTCCCTAACCTTTTTTAGGTTTTCAGTCACATAGTAACCTACACCGCGTCTCAGAATTAAACGCGTTCCGGATAAAGTTGCGCCCAGACTGTTGGCAGATTTTTCTCTTGTTGCTTCTTTTTTTTTGTTGCCGTTTTTTAGTCGAGCTCGCTTCAAGGCACGCGACTAATCAGTGTGCTCTGATCATTGAATTGCTATTGAAACAGTCATGTTTAGACTAAATCTGTTTTTGCTCTTTCAGTGTGCGGCCAGCCTTAGGGGTAAAAAAAGGAAAAATTATGAAAACTGGACTTAGACGACTATAAAACAAGCCTGTGGAAGTGAAAAATTATTCAATATCTAATCGGACCTGATATGGCTGCATTCATAAAAATGTATACATATAATTTTTTTCCACCCCGTTAGGGGTTGAATTTTAAAAAAATCTGAACACACTTTCTAGGCATTTATGTGAAGAATCAGAAGAATAAAAATTAATTCAATATTTTAGAAGACCTAAGAGATATGACAAAATTCGTGAAAATATAATCCATTCCGTTTTCACTGATCATTTTGTTGCCCCCCTTTCCGTACGGCAATGGATATTTAAAATTTTGTTGTATCCAAATTAATTTTCTGGTGGATCTAACACACATATCAAGTTTCAACTTTTTAACATAAGTCGTTCTATAGATAGGAAAACACACCCACACCCCTCTACTCAAATCGAAAATTTTTTTTGCAAATGCTTCCACTATCAAAGTTCTATATAAATTTCAAGTTTCAACCTCCTAGCGTATGCGATAGAGATAGAGATAGAAATAGATCCGTCTAAAAACCCCACCTCTTAAAAAGGTGGCCATTTAAAGGGGTACACCCAGTCTACCCACAAAAAAAATTAACTTTATAGTTCAAAGGTTTTGGGAGCCATGAACCTTCAAACGATTTTGCCTACAGCGGACAGACGGACTGAACATTTTTTTTGCATTTTTGGTGTCAGTGTTCAGGGTAGTAAACATTTTTTGTCAGTGTCAGTGTTCAGGGTAGTAAAAATTTTTTTTTTCAATACTGTATTATAGAAATAATAAAGTAAATTAAAAAAAGGTTATTTTTTTTACTACGTTGCTATACTGTTCTAAATTTAATAGCTTGCATCTCGGTCTATGGTACTACACGACACTGTTTCTTATTTACTAGCAGTAGCGTGCAGAATTTTCGTATTCACTTATCATATCTAGTTTTGAAATATGGGAAATCAGTTCCTTAATTAATAAAATTTGGTGCACGTCTATGTTGAATTCCAGCTATTTTTCAGCAACTATTTGACCACTTCGTCCAGTTCTAATATCATTTTAGTATTTTCCCATAATTTTCTCTGTTTCATCGTCGTTCTGGTATTTTCTTGAGGCTTATTCAGAACAGCATTTTCCCTTTTTCTTTATTTTCAGAAATAAATTCAGGTTGTTGTATTATTTAAAGGGAAAGCAAGGAGCCTAATTAATACAGCCATCCATCAAACCAAAAAATTTCTATCTTTTTCAACTAATTCAAAGTAGAGAGTTGATGAAGTCATAAAAATTTTACGATATCCATAAGATTGATTATTTTCCAATAAGTACGTTATAGTCTAAAACTTCGATTTCCCCACAGTTTACTCTGCTTTATAACAAATACATTTTGCCATTGCAACACCATGCGGTATTTATGTACGCGGCTCGCAAACAAAAACTGGGTCATTTTTCGAAGCATAAATCGGCTGATTTTGCAGTCTAAATAAAAACAAACTTTTATCTGCACCAATGAAATTATAATGAATAGGGAAAAATAATGATAAATCGAATAATAGCATATGCTCGTAAATGAATCTTGCGTGGTTCGTCGATACGATGGATGCTGTTTTCGTGCCAATGCAAGTGCGCATAAAAGAACCGTCTGTGGTCGTCTCGTCTTGGTTGGTCAGGTAAACAGGTAGATGGTGAACAAAAAAAAAACAGAACACAAGAAACTTTCAAATCGAGAAAATTTATGCCACAAACATGCCATATATTCGCCTTTCTAAGCAGATTTCGATTTCTGATATCCACAAGGGACTCGCCTTTGCTCATTGTTCAGATTCAATGACCGATTTTTCGATTCGATACAATTACAGACGATAGAGAGTTAAGATAAGTTAGCTCCAATGCTACAAAGATCGCGGTATCCGGTAACCGTAATACTTAATTGTTTCGGAATTCTTTGAGGTGTACCTTCATCTCAAGTCGCAACTAATTAACCGGCTTTTTTTAATTTGCAATATCTTATTCCAAATTGTTATCTAATCGGCTTTTCTTACATAAAATGGTCCATAAATTCAATAGTAACATATTCCGCAAATCGCCATAGGAAGCCTTTAATTGACCAAAGTGCTTTTTTTTATAAAATAGTTCACTATATTCAATAAAAATCGATGATTGAACGCGACATGTTCCTTTCGCCTTGCTCTGATTGACTTGAGTCGAATTTCAGACAATTCGCACTATAGCCAGCGGCACGCCATGCATTTATAATACTGTGTTCTTTTTTATATTCGACATTTTTCATTAATAACAATAAGACTTTTTTGGACTACTGAAAATCATAAATAATGCATGCGGATGTATTATTTTATAAACAAGGCACGTGCCCAGCAGCAATTGATTTGGTTAAACCCGCGTAACTCTGATCTATGAGTAATTTCGGATACCTAATTGAATAATATCGAAAATTGATTGCTATCGGCTTTATGGTTGAGGCCGGCTACCTAACTATTTTCGGAACACTTTCGGTACAGCTGTAAAAATTTGCCAACAATCTGGGCGCAACTTAAGGTTCCCTCGTAGCCTCCTGGTTATTCTTTAGGTTGTCAGTAATCTTCTCCGCATCTCAGAATTAAACACGTTTCGGACTTCTACCCATAAAATAATAAAGTTGCGCCCAAACAGATTCCTTTTATTTACTTATTTTTTCAATTTCAATAAAAATATAATAGGTAAATATCGACATAGCCCCGTAGGGGTTGAATATCAAAAAGTTCTCAAACCGATTCTTAGGTTATTATATAGAAAACCCGTTGAAGTAAAAAACAATTCGATATCTCATATGACCTAAGTGATATATCGGAATTCGTAAAACTTACACAATCATTTTACGCTATCTTAGGGTATATCAAGTATTTCAAAATCGTGAAACTAATTTTTAGATTATTATATAAAAAGCCCATTGAAGTAAAATTAATTCGATTCCATTAAACCTAAAAGATTTGTCGGAATTCGTGAAAACTTAAACATCATCTTACACCCCCAGGGGATCGAAAAATGCTTAAATCGGTTACATTTAATGCCTTTAGAAGTGAACGCGAATTCGATATTTGATATATCGTCTACTGAGACCTAAGAAATATACCGAAATTCGTGAAAATGTACGCATACACTTTACTACCTTAGGGGTTGGATATCGAAAAATTTTAAACAATGTTTCTAGGCGCTGATAAAAAGAGCTCACAGAAGTAACATTAATTTGATAACTCTAAATGCCTAAAAGATATATCGAAATTTGTGAAAATGTGGAAAAAATCTCATTTCCCGGATTTTTTATACTTTATTAGTGAAAAATAATAAAGTAAAACTGAATAATATATTACTACTGGACGTGGATGAATGAAAAATGTGTATGGATTTTGTCTAATCTACACATCTTCTCAAACAACTTCTGTAGAAGCTGCCAGGATGAGGAGGAGGAGGAGACAGTCCTTCACCTTCTCTGTACCTGTCCAGCTCTATCCGCTAGAAGGAAAGCTCATCTTGGAGCTTACTTCTTAAACTTACTTGGTGATCTTGCCGCAATAGAGGTCGCGAGAATCCAACGCTTCATTGCAAGCTCTAAATGGTTCGACGAGTAGGACCGGATTCGATGATCCTGTGGTAACACCATGGACCTTTTAGGTCTAAGTGTGTCCGTGTTCTCACGGGCAGCCACGCGTACCTACCTACCTACCTACCGATTTGGATGACATTGTAGCTAAAGTTTTATAAGAAAAAATTTCCTGAATGTCCAACTACTTCTTAATTCTTTATTTGTTTGATCTTGGATTAGTTTCACATAAAATATTGTAAATAGATTTCTATTTGATTCAGATTTTTCCAGGAACTGTTTTGAGTCACTACTATGTATATTGTCTTTGAAAAAAGGGTTGATCTGCTCTGTTCGGCCCAAAAATCCGATCAAGATGTATTATAGAAAGGCCAAGATCGATGTTGAGCAAAATTTGGCATCGGGTTTAGATCCCATTTAAAAGTTATCAAAATACATTCCCGAAGAGACTGTATTGAGTTTAAGATTTGAAATTGATGATTCAAAAGAAACTATAGAACCAATTGAAAATTAAATAGAAAAATCTTGAGTACACATCATCAAATTTAAATCACATTAAATTTTCTTCATCCAGACCGAACGCACGATATTCAAGTAGACATTAAGCTATGTATTTGATGTAACTTGTGTTACTAATAATAGAGCGTAATTAACGTCTGATATCCGTCTTTTGATAGACCGATAAGATGGTTTTAGATGCAACCCCTTGCCTTCTAGACTATCCACGGAAGATAATTTGCCAGTTTTGTAACCTTTGAGTAAGAACATATTGTGATTTAACGAGAATTACTACTCTTCTTTAATTTGTAAGTTTTTGGGTCTACTTGATTTTACTAGTAATACTTTTCAGCTGATATGCTCACAAGTCCCATTTGGGGCCAAGGTCCGCATTTTACTCCCACCTGGTGCCACCTTCTACTGGCTTGTACACGTCCATTCTCAGTCTATTAAATCAAATAGTTATCTATTAAATTTACTGATTGGTGTATATTATTAGAAACCGAGATATTACAAGATTGAGCTAATGCTGTCACACCTACGGACTGTAACTACACAGGTAGACAGGCAATAAACCATAAGTAATTGAGCATTTTCGATTGCGGGAACATTTGTGACAAAAAAATAAACAATTATTGATCTTAATCTAAAAATTAAATTTAATAAGGAGCTTAACCCAACTTAACTGAATTCGTTATCTTAATCCGTCTATGGGTACCTTTGGGTTTTCTGACCAATGACCATGCACATTAATTTGCCAGAAGGTGTGCTAATTCTCTGCAAAATGTCAGGATTTGTAAAGTGTGACTTTAATACGTTTTTTTTAACCAATCTATAATCTAATTTTGTATGATGCAGTGGAATTATTCCAGGCTGCATTGGATCTGTTGGATTAATCAATTTTTACAGAGCTATTTAAACATTACGTAAATTCTTTTACAAACACCATAAAACCATCGACTGATTTGAATACATTGTTATCACCGCAAAAACGGAACACTAAACAAGAAAAAATAATAATAAAATTTTACCAGCATATCGAACAGTCTAGGATTTATAAAAGATCATCTTAAGCTTAGATTTTTCTATTTTTTCTTATTCCATATAAATTTTAAGAGCTCACTAGCCACATAATCAAAGCACGTGTATAAAAGAGTTTTAGAGTTTTAAGATGATATAAAAATTTCAGAAAATATAGACTAAGTAAAGACAATTTATTAAGTCAAAATATTAAATAGTGAATAAAAAGCCAAGTGTATAAAATTTAGATCCAAAAGAGCCATAGTAGATAAAATACGGAAAATTTAAAAAATCCAGAAATTTGAAATGCAGAAAGACAAAATCCAGAAATCACAAGTTCAAAAATTCAAAAAGATAAAGTTCATGAAAGACAAGATTTGAAATGATTAAATTCCAAAACAGTCTATTACAATTCGAATTAATTTGAATTTTGTTTAGTTCAGTCTCAATTGTTGCAATCCTTCCTTAACAATGACGCCCACGTTCCATTCGGCAGGATACTTTTGGTTTTCTCAAACTCAACTTAAAGTCAGCTTTAAGGAGTTTGTTTGAAAGTCCGTCTATACCTGGGGCTTTCTTTCCAGTTATCGGATGAATGACCATATTTAATTCTGGTCTAATTAGGGGTATCGTCCCTACTAGAGGATTGCTAACAGGCTCTGCGTTTAGAATATGTGTTTGCTCCAGAGTCCCCAGAGCTTATTTTATATTTGTCTGTAAGGCTTTCTGAACTCTGATCGCTTTACGCAACTACCCTTTTCAACAAACTTATTTTTGGAATGTTTCCCTAGCCTATACCCTATGTATCTACAAAGTTTCAGTATCCTACATTTGCCCATGCAACATCGACAGTTACTGAAGTGCGGTATTGCAAACCGAAAATTAACCAGAATTGCAATATCCGTAAGCTGACAGGTAGAATCCAGGAAATCAGTACTGGTTTCATTGAAAGCGCAGGGATTAAAGGGGAATCATAGGTAATGAGAGGCTTCAGTGACAGGGGAACCATACTAACCCCATTTCATAATCTATCTATCTATCTATTTATCAGTACTGACAATAAGAACATAACATCAATACCGAATTTTGAAATTGTTCGATAAGAGTTCAGAATTCATCATTAAGAGGATTAGCAAGGTGGAAGTTTAAACTTCAGTTGTCCACGAATACTAGATGAATTCAAACTTTTCGAAACAGAAATACCAGTACCTAATCAATTCTGTTCATCTTAACTGTAATTTTTGTCGCCCCCGAGATTTTGTCCAGTTCGTAAGAGGTTCACTTTTTCGGAATCCGAATGCCAAGTTGTATATCTACATATCTGATTGACTAAAAACCTCAACAATTTGTTTAAGTCAGAACTTTTTCTTTACCAGTACTGTATCAGAACCTATAAATGTTTACTTTTTGACTCATATGAATAAGCTACGGTAGCTAAGGTATCTCAATTTTAGAATCAAGGATTCAAAATGCAATATGAAACTATAGACCTAGAAATCAGGGACACGATGTCATAAAAATAAGTTTAATATGGATACAGTATTTGCTGTATGGGGATTGGGATCCAGACCATGGTATCTTTCGGAGTCCCGCAATAATTACTTTTTAATGTTGTTTGGTTATGAGTAACCAAAATGTTCCGATACGATTCTGCATGTTTCTGAAACTCAGCGATGGATGAATTCTGTTGCAAATCCATAGGAGTTACGATGCGTTATACGCGTAATGGTGCGAAGGATATAAAATTCTTTAATTTTCGCTATCGAAGGGTTTAACCCGTCTCTGTCCTCACCTCTTACATTCCAACGCCGTATTAACGATATTGTTACTTCCCAAAAATCAGTTGGAAATGAAATACAAAAATGTGTTAATTCTACGTATTTAATTATTTATACACAGTGCGACAAATAAGTTCTGAGTCTCGAACCATATCTGAGTAGCTAGTAGGGCCATCTATGTCTAAAGTTCGGCGTTTGAAAGCTGTGACACTCCTCTTCCCGGTAATACCAATTTTGTTTAAATCGGTTGATCGATAGCAAAGTTATGACAGTTCTCCCAAAACAACTTTTTTGTCGATGTTGAAATATTAAAATGTTGCTCAAACAATGCTCATTATATTCTTCGATAGCAAAGGAAATGTCCACAGGGAAGTTGTTCCAACTGGCCAAACAATTACTGGCGCATTTTATCTCGAAGTTTTGAAGCGTGTGATGGCCAGTATCCGTCGTATTCGACCCGAATATCGTGATCCAGAGAACTGGATAATGCACCGAGTCACACCTCACTCATTGTTCGTCAATTTTTGGCTCAGAATCAAGTCTGTGTGTTGAATCATCCACCGTATTCACCTGATTTGGCCACATGCGATTTCTCTCTATTCCCGAAATTGAAATTGATGTTGAAACGATGTTGTTTTAATGATATTTCGACCTTCAAAACAGCTTCAACACGAGCACTAGAGGCAATTCCACAAAATGAGCTGGAACACGCATTTGAATCACTGTTGAATCGCTGTAACAAGTGTATTGAAACTGTAGGAGAATATTTTGAATAAAAAAAATGAAAAATATCCAGATTTTTTCTTTTAATGATGTTTTCCATGACCAGTCTCGAAACTTATTTGTCGCACTGTGTAATTTAGATTTCGATAATAATTTCGCATTATTTATTATTTATTATTTATTTAACTGGTAGAGCCTCACTACTTCTCGAACTACGACCTAAGAGGTCTTTTGTTCCTGGCTCTTAACCACTCCCTAGGCCATATCGATTCCTTTGAGAAAGGAGATGATTTTACTCAGGGGAGTCTTCGACAGGTCTTCATAGGTGAGAGTAAATCCACCGAGAATCTGCCTTCTTGATCTGGCCACTGCATCACAATTACACAGAATGTGATATCACAGAATCGACATGTATCTAGTGATACTTTACCGATGATCTTAAGGTGATAATTAAGGAAATAATGTCCGGAAAAATATCTCATTATGACCCGTGCGTTATACCTGCTTAAGGAAAGGAGTTCCGACGCTCTCCTACAAGAGAAAGTCAGGAATTTCTTTGACTGTCTAAGTCCTGAAAGTGAGTTCCAATAATCTGCCACCTGAATATTTACCCACTTAAAAATACCATCCTTAATGAAGCCTTTACCTACTCCACAGAATGGTTCCGGGCCAATCATTGGTGAGTTGGCTCCCCGCTTAGCTAGCTGGTCAGCCGATTCATTACCCGGAATACCCTCATGTCCTGGCACCCACATCAGGGTTAGACTATTATGATGTGCTAGCTCTTTAAGAAGAGTATGACAGTCTCACACAAGCCTAGAACGGAAACAATAAGATTTCAGCGCTAGCAGTGCCGCTTGGCTGTCAGATAGGATAATAACTGTAGCGCCTCTTGGTTTATTCAGTAGAAGTTTACCTGCGCACAGCTCTATGGCATGTACCTCAGCCTGAAACACAGTGGCGGTTTGTCCCATTGCCGTCCATATTTTACAATTGGGTCCAAATACGCCCGCTCCAGTTCCACTATAGGTCTTAGAGCCGTCCGTGTACCAGACTGAAGCACCTTCCCCAAAATCTGGTAGACCAGATTGCCATGATACACGATCTCCCAGAGTCACCGTATATGGTTTCTCAAAATCATATACCTTTGGCATGTTATCGTTTACTGAGTCGGTTAGGTCCTTCTGATTAAATTCCTGTAGAATTTTAAGGTGACCAAAAAGGTCTCCTGCCTTGAATTTATTGTACTGCTGTAGCCTTATGGCCTCTCTCAGAGCCTCCTTCTTTATCTCTAAGTGTAATGGGGCAAAGTCTATCATGGCTTCCATTGCAGCAGTGGGACATGATTTAAGTCCCCCAGTAATGCTAAGAACGGCACACCTCTGAATTTTTTGCAGGGCCTTCTGTGCTGTGATTTGTTCAACCTTTGGTCACCACACCATAGCGGCGTATGTGATCATTGGTATTATAATAGACTTGCAGGTCCAGTATACCATATTTGGTCTAAGACCCCAAGTGGTACCACAGAGCCTTCGACACGCCATAAAAGACAATGTTACTCGTGTGGAGATGTTTTTAAGATGTAAATTCCAAGTCAGACACTTGTCCAAGGTAATTCCCAAGTATTTGACATCGGATGAGAATTCAATTGTAGTTCCTCTCAAAACCCTTAAGATCCTTAAGGAGATCATCTACAACAATGCACCACAGTAGTGGGGAGAGTACACCTCCCTGAGGGCATCCCTTCACCGCTCGTACAGTGAGACCTTTACCTCCGATATGAGCCGAGATTCTACGAGAGTCAAGCATCGCTACTATCCATCTCGTTACCGTTTCTTCTACTCCTATTTTACGAGTAAGTAATTCAATGGATTTGTAGGAAGTGTTGTCAAAAGCACCTTTAACGTCAAGAAAAGAGCACAACGCTATTTCCTTGGCTGTCAACGTCTTCTCAATTTTTTGCACTAAATTGTGAAGAGCGCTAACAGTCGACTTGCCAGCTTGATAAGCGAATTGATATTTGTTGAGCCGGCTGAAAGCAGCAGAGCTCCTTATGTATCTGTCTAATACCTTTTCCATAGATTTAAGTAAGAAAGAGGTTAGACTGATTGGATATGACTTTGCGTGAGTCCAACATCTATTCCCCACTTTTGGAATAAAAGTCACATTTACGTCTCGCCATGCCAATGGCACGTAAGCGTATTCAAAACTGGCTCTAAATAATTTGACCAGTATGGGAAGAAGCACATCGAGTCCTTGTTGCAGTAATGCAGGAAAGATACCATCAGCTCCTGGGGATTTATATGGGAGGAATGACTATTGTATAATTTCGAATACAAAGGGACACAATGATGTACTAATTGTTTTTTATATTTCCCAAAAAAGAAAATCTCCGTTTAGTCGCACTTCGAAGATTTTTTTCATCCAAAATTTAAACTTAAAATTTCCAAGATAAATTTAGACACTAGTTCAGTTCTGGATTTTTGATAATTTAATCCTTACCATTTACTCGACGCGGAATACGTATTTAGCTTACCGGTCTAAACGACGTCACTCTTATTCGAATACTCTTTATAAATAAATTCTGCATGCTGATTTTTACTAGTATTTCAGGTATTCTCATTACTACGAGGTTCCAAAACCCTTTTGGCAGTCCAAAATAAAGTAAATGTATTCAAATATATAAATATTTTCCGTTCGAAAATTAATTTATACTTGAACAGGATGCAAAATTCGATTTCTCAATTTCCCACTCATATATTTTAATATCTAATTTATTTAAAAAAAATTTCTTTAAAGTAGTATCGACCTCGTGTTCCAAACATTTGGCATCCTTCACAATATTGCGCGCATTATACGTAACATTGCCAATTTCCAAAATTCGGACCAATACAACATAGCCACAAAAATATTTTAATATCAAAATGTAGCTGGGTTGTAACCAGAGAGATAGAGCTAGCGACAATTCGTATAATGGTTAATGGAAAACAAGTGGACGACCTTCAAGAATACAAAATGAAACTGTTACTGTTCGTAGATAGAATAAAAAAAAAGTTGACGACAGGTAGGTATGTAGCTAATAACCTGCGACGATCGTACTAATGAGGTAGTGGCAGTTTTGAAATTTCAAATTTTGGTTCCATGTGCAACTTGTGGATTTTATTCTTGGCAACTTTCATTCGGCCATTGTTTGTTGTTGAAGTGCAGGCACATGTTTAAGTCCGAAAAAATTACATTGTGTGTAACAGTTTTTTTTGTATTGTTGAAAATTTGGCAAACTATCAAATCTGAAATATTTTTTGGCAATAAATCACACACATCATGTAGTAAAGCCGCAATAATTTCTAAAATGTTGCTTTCATGTTTCAATAAAAACATTTTTCGACTTTCATTTAAAATTGCTATAAAATTTTTGCCATTAAACTTTCGTAGACAATTTGGCACGGCTAATTATTCGCATCTAAGCCTTGAATCTGAAGCCCTCGGGGAGTCTAGAAATCTATTAGCACTTCATGGTGTTCAGAAATTGCGTGATGTCGCTGAATAGATTGGGCGGACAGAGTTTAAATTAAGCCTGGATTAAAACAAATCTACAAAAAAAATAGTCATAAATCACTTTTCACTTTTACTTGCAATTCTTCACAGTTTGAGAAAAGTGTCTCTATAATTAAAACTTTAATAAGTTTATTAATGATTCAGAAAAATGCGTTATTCGATTGTTGTAAAGGTTTCGTTTGGGCTCCTAAGCAAGCGTGACTTAAATCAGAATTAAAAAGATTTATTAAGTCGGAAGTGGAACAAAAATTTTAACCGAGAAATGATGGCAAGAGTTTTGCGCACAACGACTTAAGTTAAAAATTTCGATACCTATACGATACTGCCGTACGTGTTTACTTAACCTCAAAAAAAAAAACGCGACCATAGAAAGAGAAATCTTGGGAGCTAAACAGAAACGTGACGGACACAAAAGTTGTGGCTGACCATTTGGCGACTTAAAAATTTCATACATATGCTCGGCGTTTCACTGTACGCGCAAACATATGCCTCGATTACTTTTCAAAACCGAAGAAAAAATACACGCGGCATATGCCTAAGCTCCACAAAGGTAAGACATAGGCAGCGTGTAGAGTGCGCTAAGCAGCAAAATGACGCATGTCCAATCGACTTAATTTGCTACTTTGGATTTATATATCAAATGTGTAATGTATATACATTTGTAAAAGTCGTAGACCTTGGGCGATTGTAATCTGTCAAACTGCTGTTATGTCAAAACGAACGAACAAAAAAAAAGGGGCTTCGTCAAAAACAGTCCGCACCGCACTATTAGTGACTATCGAAGTGCATAAATCGTTTTGCCGCGCGACAACACGTAATGTAAGATTGGGTGTAATTTACTGTCAACGATATTTAAAAGATTAACGTTTTTTTTTACATTTCAGTGATTGTAGCTTACCTATTACCGAAATTAGTTTTAAATATTCCAGGAATAATACAAATGTGATGTTTAGTCATATACTATAGTAATGTTAATGAAGCCTAATTAAGACCTTGAATATCTACAAATTCAAACAACATTCTTAAGTCGTTAATGTAAATAAAATGATTCCAGGTAGAACAATTTAATTTATCGTATTTTGAACTGAAATGGAAATTTTGGCAGACTAATATTTTTCATTTTCTGATATTATGAATCAGTTAAGTTCCCCAAATTTTGATGATTTTGAGTCAAGAAGCGTTGCTAATGTTTGAGTGGTCCTGTTGCAAAATTATTCAGGAATTAGAATCTTCGGTCTCCCCAAATTAGTATCGCTATGGACCGCTGTGGGCCTATGCGAGGCTTATGTCGCCACTGTAACCTAACCTGAAACCTTGCTTTTACCCTTCCACCTGGAACCGTACTACATTTTGTACTAGCAACCCGACACTTATCAATGACATCGAAGTGAGAAAATTAAAACCTTCCAATTTCCAATTAGAATAGCTTAGAAAGCTCTACACACTGCTCGTATGTTCATCACACTTTCTGCATGTTCCACACACTGTCGAATTTGCTACTTAGGTTTTGAGATATAGCAACACTGATGTGAATAAGTCAAATCTGACATTGTCGCCGTAAAGTTTGACATTTTTAGTGGTGAACGTACTTAGAACGTGTTGTCATACGAGTGCTATTTGTGTTTTTTACAGATACTTGAAATATTCATCTTGGTCGAATGATTTTCTATGACTTTCGACGTGGATTAAACCAACAGCAGTGTGCTGATCAACTCGCTTCGACTTTTGGTGATGAAGCACCATCTCGAGCCACCGTGTTTCGATGATTTTCTCAATTCAATCGTGGTCGCACTTCGCTACAGGACGAATTTCGTGAAGGCATTGGCGGATACAGGGGGGGGGGGGGCGGAGGGTGCGGCCGCCCCCCCCCCAAGAGCAATTCCGAATTTTCTAAACATACCTACTTCAACCGTTCTCCGATTTTTTTACTCCACTGCAATGTGGACTGTAATTAGCATTTACTGTAGTTCTACGGTGCAATGCAAAGCACAGAACAGAACCATGATGGTGGATTTACCATACACTCAACGTTTGAGGCGCGCCTCTATCCCCACCATAAAATCAACCAATCAGATGGCTCGTGCAGTCGCAAGAGTCTAACATTCTTCAACTTTTTCTCCGACGCACGCTTCCATATGTGTACACACATACAATGAACTGTGGTACCACACAATTCGCAGCTCATCGTATTTCTGTCGTTTCGCATTTATAGGCAAGTTGCGCCGCAAAGGCATGTTGAGTGTAAATTGCTTTCAACACAGCAAAGAACACAGCCGACGAAAACCGGTTTGCAATGACCTGATGGGGGTGAGTGTAAACGCACCATGATAAAAAGACTACAAGACAACATATTGCGTAGGTAATAGGGTCATTCCATCAAGAACCGCAAAGAATGACGAAATTTGGGACCTTACCATCTCCGATTGTTTTGAAAATTTTTGTACTTTAAGAACTAGTGAAAAAAATAATTGAAATTCAATTTTTTGTTTCTATCTCATTTTTTTTGTGAGTTATAGTATGTTTAAGTTTTCGCAAAAATGGTGTCCGAGTCCTCTTTGAATAATAAAATATGGCTTATATTAAAGGGGAAGGTTGTCCCAATAAAAATTATCCTGGAAATTTTTTTCAAGGATAATGATTTTGTCCTTTATCCTTGAATATCTCAAAACGGTTTTTGTTTATATTTTGTAGATTATACTTTTTTTTAAAAAATATCAAAAAATCAACTTGGGATCTCAATGGGATCGGGGTCAAAAAAATCGAAGAACATTATAGTCGTTCTCAATTATTTTATAGAAAAAGGGTCATTTAATCAAGAACGAGTGTGATCTTATCATCGCCGATTCATTTGAAAATTTATGTACTCGAAGAATTAGTGAAAAAAAATATGATTTCAAGTTTTTGTTTCTATCTCATTTTTTTTTGTTAGTTATAGTATGTTAAAGATTTCCCAAAAAAGATGTCCGAGTCCTCTTTGAAAGTTCATATCTCTGGTAATTTTTATCCTTGAATAATAAAGTAGGGCTTATTTTAAAGATTGTTGTTGTTTTTGTTAGTTAAAAAATGAGATAGAAACAAAAACTTAAATTTCAATTATTTTTTTCACTAGTACTTCAATTACAAACATTTTCAAAAGAATCAGAAATGGTAAGGTCACAACTTTGGCGATTCTTGATGGAATGACCAATAATAAGATGAAAACAATATGATCCCGTTTTTGCTAAGTGCAGTCTATGTAGCTAAATTCACACAGAACTTGAACAAACAAAATAGTCAAATCAAAAAAATGTCCGCCCCCCCCCAACAGCAAAGTCTGGATCCGCCACTGCGTGAAGGTCGTCCAAAATCGGCAGTTGTGCCAGAAAATATCGATGCTGTGCGTGAACTGATATTGCAAGATCGTCATGTGGCATACCGTGAGATTGAGGCATTCCTGGGTATTAGTTCCACTCGCATACATTCAATATTGCAAGAACATTTGGCTGTCAAAAAGATTTGTTGCGGTATTCACATAATTTGACAATCGCTCAAAAAAAGGTCGTGTCGATTGGTACAAAGAAATGTTGAAAAAATTCAAAAGTGTGTTGATCTTCATGGAGAATATTTTGAAAAACAATGAAGCCATTTTTGATTATAAATATTTGTTTTCATTTGTCTATCTCAAAACCAAAGTAGCAACCTACGTATAAGCGCAGTGGGGCTTGTACACGGAATTAGTTTTCTACTACGAAAACGAAATAACGATCAGATTTACTGGAAAGTAATGTGTAAAGTGAATTTTGTAGAGAACAGCGCTCGTAAGAAAGCAGAAAGAATTGAAAATAGTGTGATAATTGATTGCGATCGTAATGAAGCGTTGTTATTTTATAAATTTAATCGAATTGTTCTTTTACTTGAAATTTTGATCAAAAATATTTTTTAGTTATGAGTGTGGAGTACAAACACGCTTCCTTAAAGATAGTAAAATTTTATGGCTTTGGGCTATGAAAAGGTTATTAGATTTGCTACTTTCCACAAAAGATGGAGCGATGGTTTTGACCACATCAGAGGTTGGTTTGGTATAAATACCTAACCTAACTTAAGGTTTGGTATAGTGCTGATAAAAGCACTTTCCTATCTCTCACGACTCATTGAGAATCGTATCACAGTTTGTTGTCCAGACCTTGCATTTTTATCTTGGGATTCGAGAAATGGATCAAATATTTTAACACCTATATCAACCTATATGCACCAACTGGTTCAAAGTGGTAAAATAGATTTCCATAGAGGTGATACACTGCGGTATGTTGAAGAAAAAGATTTAATGAATGTAGTGCACAGGTTAAATGCTGTCCGACGAAACATAATTAAGTGGTTTATTTTGAATAAGTTGAAACTTAATATTAAAAAGACAAAATTAATAGCTTTTAAAGGGACCTCCACTCAGAACCGTCTTAGCAGTATTGCAAGCCCTAGTTGGAACAGTACTACTGATTTTTCTAAAAAAGGTTATCTTCAGCGAGTTTTAAAAAAAGTTGAAGTACCTTGCGAGAAGTGTAATGCTAGATAAATTCAATACGGTAAAGTTCATTGAGTTCATAATTTTTTTTTTGCATTGATGTCCTAGACTAGGAAGGATCTTTTTTACTCTCACTGGTTACCGCTGCAGTACCAGTAAAGCTTACAGAAACATTCCAAAAATTGTAAAAGGAATGTATACAAAAGTATTATCAGTAAGGTAATGAGCCGTTTTCCAAAGGTACGTCGGAATTATCTTGAATGCTGTAAGTAAAACCATCATTGCAAGTAAAATGGTAATACTTATACTTTTTTAAGTCAAAAATGCTTTAAATATAAAGTCTCGAAAAAAGACGAAAAAAATTACAGACCCATTTTTGCTTTTCTACGAAACCCTGATTTTTAATATCCATTCAAAATGGTGCAATTTAAAAAAAATGTGCCTCTGGTCTCTGGTCTTTATTTGAACATAAGAATGTATAGTTAAGAAGTTCCTTTTTTAGTGCATTCCAAGAAAGAATATTGCAATTGTTCAATTATTGTACATCGATACTATTTGTTCTTTAAAAAAAAAAAATAGGATACAGATTGCAGATATTACAAAATAGCGCCACGGTATATCTATGTGCCATAAGTACCAGGTAAGTTACTCTTAAGTGAATGAATTACCATTCATCGCCCTGATGTTCATATTTAAGATTAAATTTTCTGCCGAAATATAGAAAGAGCCTGAAGGGACCCATAGACGGGCATGCATGCATGTCGCGATACGTTTTGGCTCCGCCCACAACAATCAAAATTGTTTGATTTCCATCATGCCGCATGATGGCAGACCCAAACATTCAAGTTTCAGACCCATAAACTCATGGAAGAATGATATGCATGCGTACCAGTCTATGGACCCTTAAGGCTTCTATTATGCCAAATATTTCATTATTCTGGCTGGCAAATGCAATCAGATAGTGTAGTCGTTAAATTAATCAAATATTTGACAGCATGGCATACAATGTAATAAGAAGCTCAATCCTAAAGACTGTGCCATACAGAAAACTTTAGACTGGACAACTATAAAAATTGAAGCCAACTTTTACTTATCAAAGATTACAGCTGTTCAACAATCTTCCAAAGGTAATAAAATCCGAATCAGAACAAAAACATTTTTAAATTAAAATGTTGTACCTGTAAAACTATTGATCATGTATCTTTGGTCCTCATACAATTATTGCAATTATTCTTTTTACTGTTGTTAATTTTGTATACTCTGTAATAAGTGGAGTCTTAATGCCAAATATTAACTTATCTTTGGTGCCTAGTGAATTCAGAGGTAAAAGGATCAAAAATAAATAAATCAGGTCTCCTGTAAACTGTGAAAATGAGTTACTACTTTTCAGCCTTTCAGGTACAGAGTTAATAGATTACACAAGGAAGAGGGAGCTTTGGTTGGGTGGTCTTAGCTAAATTGCTCGCCAATATTCGTTACTCTAAAATCAAGATTCCTTCCCATATAACATTTTAAAAGGAGACGCAAAGCTATGACTTAAGTCCTGCTTCAATAGTCAGCATCTTCTACATTTAGTTGTAACAGTTTTCGACGTCATGCATAAAAAAGTTCCGTCTCAACTATATTTGGTTTGTGTCTTGGGTTCATAATTTAATTAGTTCAACGACGGCTGACGAAGTCAACGAGAATGTACGGTTTATATCGTTTTTTGGAATTGATGTAAGTCAAATTTAAGTTTTTCACGTTAAATATTGTGCTTAAATTTTTTCTATGTAGGTTCGATGAAATTTTGCAAGACTTGCATTTTCCTCATATCTGTGATTTCCATTTGGACTTGTTATGAAGTGAGAATCATTTGGACGAATTAGCTTTACTTTCTTTAAACTATTATGCCTTCATAACGTTAGAATAGTCGCAGTAAAGCTGACTATGTGAACAGAAGAGGGATGGGTTGCGGTTTTCGAAAATGGTATCTGACAAACTAAACTTATTCAACACAAAATTTAATATAAAGAATCTGTTCAAACACCCTCTTTGAAAAATTTAAAAAAGTGTACTGAACATAACAGCAAAACTTTTTGAAAAAATCTAAATTGTTCAAATACATACTATAATAGTAGCAAGACTTCAGGCTTGGTTTTTTAAATATTTCATAAATTTGTAAAATCATTACAATCCAAACTAGTAAATAAATTTTTCTATCTAATCTTCAAAGCCTATAGTTTTTGTGATGGGAGTGTTAATTTTACTGACACAAAACTATCAAAACTTCAAAGCCTTCATTGCAGTGATAGGAGTGTTAATTTTACTGACCCAAAAATAACAACATATTGGCTACAAGAGGAGAACAAACAATTGTAGTGAATCTGAACGACTAAAATAGTGGGTCAAAATCATGCATTTTCTAATTTTAAAATATAATTTTTCTGATTGGTAGAATGCATCTCAGCATTAAACACGTTTCGGACTTCTATCCAAAATATAATAAAGTTGCGCCCAGACTGTTGGCAGGTTTTTATGCTTTTCCGGCGTTTTGTTTCTTTTCAAAAAAGATGTTTTTTTGCTTTAAACAAAAAGTGAAAAGTAAGCTATCTTTGTTCCGGCATTTTAAAATCAAAGAATTTAAAATTTCTGAATAAAAATTGTTGGGTCGTACAAGAAACAACCTAAGTTTAGCACCTGCGCCTTCAGATCAGTCAAACCTTCAAAGTTAAAATTCCAAAGTAACACAAATCTTACTTTAAATAACTAATATTGAATTTGATTTAAATTAACCGCCCTACTATCATAAAAGCACAGGCATTAATAAAAATTTTAACAATTTATTTTCCATTTTTTATGCTACTTTTTGTTCCGAAATTATTGCAATTTTCACATTTTTCCACAAATTTTTAAGATTTTTAGTAATGCAGTGAAACCTCTATAGATCAACCCCTTAATCTGCTAATTGTATTGGTAATTTGATTTTTGAAGAATTATAATTATCTCTTTAAGTCGAACTCCCTAGAACTCAATAACTTTTATAAGGAACAGTTCAAATTTAAGTCTTAAAGGTTCGATTCTTTTCATATTTTGGAAAAAAATGGTGGGTGATCAAAAAAGTTTGTGAATGGATTTGGATTCAGTCCAAAAAAACACGATAGATGATTTTTGGTGTTGACCAATGTAATTTCTTGATTATAAATAACAACAAAACGTGCGAAATAAAAGCAATTTTGTCCTTGGATTATTCCCGCTTTACTACTGTAAATATTTTAATAGATACACCGATCAAAGTATTAACTTAATTGAAGCTAATCGGGTCCATGGAAAAATATCAAAGTTAAGGTTATTTACGGTATGAAGAGCGAACCCCACATGACCTTAAAGCTACCTATGGAATGCATGAAGTAATGATACCATTAGCTTAGCAATTTCAATTTCAATTTCAATACATGTTTAATGTTTCGATGATATCGTCAAGCCCTCGCTCGCTAGGTAATTTATTGTCTAGCACTTTATAGCTGCAATTGTTTTCACTTTCAGTTTGATACACGTCTTTGTATTTTTCAATTATTAGTTAAAAAGATTATGCAATTATTTAGCATATTACTATAACCATCTGCATAAAATGAATATTTTTTTAAGCTATGTGCATACTATGACCCCTGTGGCATTTTGAATTTGAATTTTGCACGTTCTAAGAGTCGGTCTCGTCTGCTTCGTTCATTTTGTTGTCGGCTTGGATGAATATTTTACTCATATGGACAGTGTAGTGGATCGGTTCTTTAGATGTCCAAGAAAAAAGCCTACATAGTGGGAGCTGAGAGGTTGTACCTGTAAGGCGCAGATTGAATCACTCTTTTTTTAGTATAGGCATTGGGAGCTTTGGAAATATATTGACATTTTGATGGAGTCGCAACCTTGAACTTGAGGTAGGTATTTGGTGAGAAAATTGTTCTAATGGCGCTGATGAACTGATCGTGCTATTGAGTCATGATGTAAGAATACAGTTTTATCGCTGTCATTAAAATGGTAATATTCCAGTTTTCTTCGCAGTGTTTGAGGTTTGAAGACTGAAATGGAAAGATAAAGCAAGTAAAGCAAGTTAATCTGCAGTTCTTCAGGCGAGCCACGTCCATGTTGGTGTAAAACATGGCTAGCTTCCTTGGAAGATGGTAAATATGAGTTGCGTCGTAGTATTAGCCCTTTCAATAAAGGCCCGACATCTTGAAAGACTCCTTAAAACTCATTCACGAATTTCGCCATATCTCTTAGGTCTTTTGAGCTACCAAATTAACTTTAATCTGCCGGCTCTTTATATAAGCCACTAAAACTATTTTTTCGGAGTTTTCAACACCCTAAGAGGGTGTAAAGTAATTGTGTAGGATTTTACGAATTCCTACATATTTGTTAGGACAATAATATATCGAACTTCCAATCGCCTAAAAATCAATTTCAACATTTTACGATATTCATACAAGAAGTGGCTGATAGGTAGTTGTGTAGTTTTTCACGAATTCCGACAAATCTTTTAGGTCTAATGAGAAATTGAATTCGCTGTGACTTTCATGCGATTTCAGCATTTTGTTCCTCAACCCATAAGTGATTGTAAACGCTTTAACGAATTTCGACATATCTCTTAGGTGTGATGAGATATCGAACTTTCTTTTACTTAAACAGGATTTTTGATACACTGAAAAAACTGGCAGCTACTACCTTTGCTAAATAAAATAGTAAACGAATTTTGGCATAATTAATGATGAATTATGGCATTAAAAGTTTTTTTTTTATTATAATAACTTTATAGCTTTATTAGCTATGTACAAAAGGAATAGTTACATATCATCAAAGGCTTTTTTCAATATAAATTATTACTATCGTGAAATGCAAAAGGAGCTATGAGAATGGTAGTTAATTAAAATTACACATAGCTATGTTCAAATGACAACTTTTACAATAACTCTTGCTTTCATAAAGGAAAATAAGAGTGATGTATAAGGGAGAAACTCCCATTTGTTTAATAAAAAAAAGCTATGCAAATAATGTAAATCACCTAGCAGGTAAACCGAAACAACTAGCAAATAGTCCAAATTGCATTACAAATAGTGCAAATAACATAGCAAAACATGCAATTTTTGGCAATATACTCCCATTATTCTGGTCGAGATACACGCTAGATAATCATTCTTGTTCG
Organism: Beris morrisii; assembly: GCA_951812415.1. Classification (NCBI taxonomy): domain Eukaryota; kingdom Metazoa; phylum Arthropoda; class Insecta; order Diptera; family Stratiomyidae; genus Beris; species Beris morrisii. The sequence continues at coordinate 54,337,144 of OX638310.1, read as the reverse complement.
GGGTGTCCGTGTAAGCAAATTGTGAAAAGTGACAAAGTGAAGTGAAAAAAATTATCGACTAGATCATAGAATGAAAGATGTCTTAGGAAAATGGAATTTGGAAGAATTAATTCCAATTTTTGAAGATAAGTTCGATGGTTACGCACGTTTCTGAAGTTAATAGGCTTCAATTCATTTTATATCGGGTTTTCGGCATTATTTTTTTTTAAATAAATATTTTGGAAGCGATAACAGTCGGAAATCTTAAGCAATGAGGTATTCGATTTGAAGTTTCATTATACCTATTTTTATTTTTATTCTTGATATTTTTATACATTTTTATTATTTAGATTTTAGATTATAGATTTACTATTTTTGATGGAGCTGGTGTGGGGAGGGCTGTGTGATTGCAGACGATCTTCTACCGAGATATCCCGCGGCTAGTTATGCTGTTTGTCGACATCGAAAATGTTGTGTGGAGTACACAACATGTGGAACTTGTAGTCACATTGGTTGCATATTTATGTTAACCGAGTTGGATATTATCAGAGAAAATATAGTTTTGAAGGAATGGAGTAATTGGAAAATATTTTTTTCGAATTTGAATGCAGTTTCCTCTTGGAACTTTGGTATTATTAAGGTTTCGTAAAGATTTTTAAGGTAAGTATGGGATAAATATTACTTCAAATTATTTGATAACTTTCAAACTGATTCCTTTCTCTCTCCGCTCCTCTTTCACACATAGAATGGATCTGATTCCGTTTCGTGTATTATTCGATTCCGATAAATATCCTAACAGCTAATTATATTACCAAAGATTCTTCTACATGTACGTTCTTGAACTGAAATTCATTTCCACGAATTACAACAAGCTAAAATTTACCATATAGTGACTTGGAATTACATACATCCTTTGAAGTTCACCTCATATTTAAACCAATTCGGTTTTTGACCAGGATATTACTTCTAATCGAAGGTTACACTCACTAATTAGTGATAAAATCATCACGAGTGAAGAAGCATCTAGCTTCGCCCTTTTAGACACATTAAATACAATAACTTGTTGCAAGTGGAAGGAACATACCAGTATACAACATCAACACCATTATTGCTGGAATCAGTAAATTACGGAAGAATGTCAAGTAGTGTGCCGGATTCGGAATACTTATTTTTTAATAGCTTTTCAGTCAATAAAATATGTTATTTCTAATTAAATTATTTTTTTTCAATTTCATTACTCTAAATAATACCTATGTATTAATTGTTATGTTTATAACATAAATTAAATATATTTTTGTTTCTTTAAAAGTAAGTGTACAAATTTAATTATTACACATAATCTTCTATAATTCCAATAATACCTAAATTCCAAACTTATTATTTTTGTCCAAAATTAAATATAATATGTATATTGCAAAAAATGGGCTGATTATTGCCTAATTTGCAATATTTTTTCTTTCATTTTGTACATATGCTGTATGCGCCTAATTAAAGTTTTAAGTAGAAGACGACGCCATCATCATAGCATATTTTCCCATTTCAAAAATGGTTGTCTGTTAGATATATTGCCTATTACTCATCGACATTATTGCAATGCAAATTGCTCATTTAGCGGTTTTCACTTTCAATTCTTTACTATAGTAGCTTCCACCGTGTACAATGTACATGGCAAAATATCATATTTCAAACCATTTATTTTATAAGTCAATATAATATTGAATCCAAGTGGAGAACGCAAAATTTGCTATTAATCAATAATCTTAGCAGCTTTTATTATTATCAGAAATTGAAATATTACAAATTAAATTTTGCAATTTTTTGTATATGTAACGTATGATAAATTGCAATTTTACCTATATGTTCCATGGGAACTTTTGCCATACTTTTAATACCATGTAAAATAGCGCTGATAGTAATTTTTTCGTACTATCCCGATTTCAACCATTTAGATTGTAAAATATAATAAGAAAATTGCACTTAATGTTTTTTTTTCTTTCAGTGTACATAATCGTCTAAAAATCGATATTTTACCCACTATGTTTTATTTAAATTGACAAGATAAATAAATCAATAAAATTCAAACAGTCTGGGTGCAACTTTACAATTTTTTGGGTAGAAGTCTAAAGCGTGTTTAATGCGTAGATTCGGTGCAGTTTACTATGAGCCTGACAACATGAAGAATAACCAAGAGTCTATTCGGAACGTTAGTTCTTTTGAGGTGTCAGTCGCATAGTAACCTGCACGGTATGTCAGCATTAAAGGTGTTACAGACTTCTACCCAAAAAATAATAAAATTGCCACCAGACTAGAAACATACTTTTATAGGAGTGATATATCTTGGGAGTGATAATTCTTTGGTATAGACATAAGATTGGAAATTTTCCTATTTAATTACAGCACCTTTATAACAAGTTTTTCTCTTGATCTCTCATAAGAGTTTTCTTAGAAGTTTCGCGACAGCTTCTCATATGGAAAGTTTTTTTAGGGTATAACTTTAAAGTCTTATAAAAAATAAATAGGAATACACTATTTTTGGCACTCAATGCAAGGATAAAAAGATAATTTTATTATAGTACTCGTAAAAGTCTTAGTAACTCTAATAACTTTATCTTAGAACAAAAATACTGTGAGATAGATCTAACTGAAAGGGTTAAACTATGAGAGTATCGTAATATGTTATGAAAATCTTATGAGAGATTTTTGTAATTTGTATGAGCTAGGATTTAGAGTTGGGTACTGTGATGTAATCTAGAAAGTTGCTGCCCAGTACCAAAATATCGTGGTAAAAAATCGTTAGGAACTGTCAATAATCAGGCTAAAAACTTGAAATATGGATCTATTAATAACAAATATGTTGGATTGTACAAAATGTACAGCTCGTTATCCAAGTATTTCGGTATCTTATCTGGTCTGAGTATTTTTTTCACCAAGTACCAACAACTCTATAGTTAAATAAATCTAAACTACGAGCCCAGAAAATTTAAACTGAAAACAATAAGAATCTAATTTTGTTTTACTACATTATATAAAAAAAATATGGTTATAGCTTTTGTGATAACATCACAAAAAACTCAACGATTTTTAATTATAAATTCGTTTAAAAAAAAATTAGGATTAAAATTAATGTTATTTTCAGCTAAAAAAAACATGTGCTTGAACTGGTTTTCTTAATTTATTTCAAAAATGCTTCGAATTAAGATTTGATCGAATAAAATTCCCTTTTTCGGAATTTAATTTATAGCTTCTTTTTAACATTTTATTGTATATTAAAGAGTGCAACATTCCTTATCAAGAAACCAGAATAATGCGATTATTTTTGGAATTGTTTCCATTCAATCTGCTTTATAGTGAGAATGTTTTATATAAAATCGGATGTTAAATAGTTCGAGAAAAAAAAATTATAGCAGTTATAGCTAAATGGTGATTTCGAATTTTGTCATATATTAAAATTCAATTTAAAGCAAACAAAAAAAATCACATATCCTACTTTAGCTACTGCTCTTCCGGGATCAAGTTTCCATATTGAAATTTATATGCAAACAATATTCTTTGACTACCTGGTAAACAGTTTCTGTAGAAAGTGATTTTTTTTTTCTTCTTCAATCTTTTCCACAGACATTATCATCTTCGACGATATATGCAATGAATGCTGTTTTTTAATTCCAAGGCTGAGACTAATTCAAAACCGTTTGTGGTAAGACAAAAAAAAATTGAATATACCACAAGAGCGATTTCTCGCCCATCAACCTATTATATCTTATTCAGAAAAAAAACATTTTTTATTTTAATATGCATATCCCAAGAAGAAAAATCCGATTTTTATTCAAATGCACTTTTAAGTATGTCACACGACGTGAGAGTTAAACACTTGAATATGTTGCAGAAAAAAAAATAAAAAGACTTCATGTTAGTTTTCAACGTCTCAGAAATTTCGCTTTCAATTCAAAACCACTTGAATATCCGCACATTCGAGTTGCAACTCCGGCTGTGATACTTTCAAGTATAAGTTTCTATCCAAGGCAACAACCAGCCATCATAATTTTCATAATTATGAGCGCGCGAGGTAAAATTTTAACATTTCGTAAAAAAAAGAATTAATAAAGCAATAGTAGGACATTAGACTTACCATTTTAGAAGTCAACGATCAGTTTTTGATTTCTGATCTTGTACAGAATAAATTAGTTTTCAGCTCCTTGACCCGGTTAAGAGTCGTTTAGAAAACACTCGATCGGTGAAACGCGATCAGTTGCGTCTAATGCAATTCTGAGCACCACCAGATCGTTTTTGATTTCTCTTCCTAATTTCCTAAGATTTTTTCCCGATAACCACAAATGTTAACCACTCTTATCACAAGATCACCAAAAGAATAATCTGTCCAATGTCTTTTAAGACGTTTTTCCCGAATTTAAGTCACACTATCGTTTTAGAGTCGTTTTCGTTGCAGAAGAAAGAAAATTTAAATTGATGAAACAAATTTCAAATCACTGGTATTCCGAACAAATAAATTCGATCGTTAAAAAAACACTGGTTTTTATGCTGGACAGATGTTGAAAAGTGCAATGAAAAATTTCTCGAAAGATAAAGTAAATTGGAAATTTAATTTTTATATTTATTTCCAAGAAAATACAAAGTTGTCACTCGATGGACTAGGTAACTGATACTGATTGGATATGACGCGATACAGAAAGCAAAAACGGTAACAAAAATTTCAATACACAAACACTAAAAACTATCTCCCTACCATCTCCTAAGATTCGGACAGAAAAACGGCAGAAAGACGTTGTCCGTCTTTGAATTTTCGCTCAAGTCCCCCCATAAGAGGGAGGCATAATATATGATATGATGGCTTGCTTAAGCTTATGCTATACTATACTATGCTGCTATGGCTTGGATCTGTATAGCGGTTACTTTACTGACTTTACTCGCTTCAACTTTACTTTCCAAGCCGGGCTTCGACGAGGTAAGCTTCGTATTGAATTTTTACTGTGTTCGAGAAGAAAAAGAAACCGTCGAGCCAACGACAACGTTGACGACAAGACATACCAACAGACCAAATCCAAGCCAAAGCCGGCCAAAGATAGTTAGTAAACGCATATTAGCTTCACTTCTATCGTACGAAAAACCATAGGCTCATTTTAAGTTCGGCTTTGAGGTGGAACCAATCGATCTCTTTATAGAAATTTTCGCACAAATTCGGTCCAGTCTTGGATTACTTTGCAACACAGATAAGTTTACCTAATGCCATTAGATTTAAGCAAACGATTGTCGTAGTAGTTACAATGCAGTTTGTTATAACCGTGCGGTATTCTGCACACATGGGTAGTATCCTACTAACTATTTCTATAGTAAATCAAGCATAAAAACCAAAACTATACACTACGAGGAGACAATATCTCTTTATGGCTAGAGAATGGCAAGTTTCTATAGATTTTGTAAAGGTGGGGCTTGAGCTTGATTACTTTTATTGCAGAGGTACTGCCAAGTCTGGGCAAGTATATCTTGCAAAGTAATTTGGCACAAAAAAAATATTGAATACTTCCGTAGTTTTTACCATGGTTATACGGTTGATGTAGTTAATAAGCTTGTTTTTCGCATTCCAAAATATTATCTGTGAATGACCTCAGTTCTCAGTATAGTTAATCATACTCTTAAATATTCAGAAGAAAATCCGAAAAAAATTAGCAAATGTAACGACAAATGTATATTGTATTTGATATACTACCATGCAGTTAAAGTCAGAATTGAACAAAACTTCTGCCATCCTCAAAAAACTCTCACGGTCGATTCTTTGAGGATGGCTACTACTTAATCACTTTGGTTATATTTGACTTTAACCATTTCGAAGATTCTATCCAAGTTGCATATGTCTGCTTACTGAAATAATTAAAGATTTTCCAACCTTAAAGTTATAACAACCAGTGCCGACGTCGCGTAGTCAAGCCAATTGAATTTTGTGGTCATTTTATTTTAGTTTTTAACGTGAAGTCGGGACGACGTTTTTACGACGCACAGTATTCTAGAAACGAAGTTTAGCGTGAAAAAAGTCTATAACTTCTGAACAAAAAGTGATAACAGCATACTTCTTTTTCGTTTAGATCTATGAAAGCCTTCTGCTTTAATACAAAGTGAGGCCATTGACATGGACATAATAAAAAAATGTCATGCAAAAAATTATGATCGGGTTAATTTTGTTAAATTACAGTGAATAAAAATATCAAATTTTTTAAATTAAGTATGGTTAATCTTTCCATCCTATGATACCTTTTAATTTTAAGAAGGGGCGCCGCGCTAAGCCACTGCGAGGATGGCCCATAGCGATATCTTCAGAACCTTACAGAAAACTAAGCACCCCTCAAACATCCCATATCCTTGATAAGTTTCACCAGTTTGTCATGCCCCATTAACCTCAGCTTCGCGAAATTGTCGAAGAAAAGACTGCCCAACCACCCATGTGCGAATGCCGGTGTCTAACCGGAGTTGGCTACGCGGCCCAGAATTGGCATAACATTGGCCGCCAAGACTTATCGAGCGGTACTGTTTCAGTACTGACAACCCACCAGACCAGTATTGTTCCAATCCTGGTGATCAGTACTTCTACGCTATATATATTTTGATCTGTGCCGACTTTGATCCGAGTTGCTGGGGTATGTCGTGCCAAGAATTGGCTTATTATTGGTGTGTAAGCTATTTATATAAACAACTCCATATTTTTATATTACATGAATATAACTGAATATGTAATTGAATCGTACAATGGATCCTTAGTGATCTCTCGTGATGGGCTGTGGCACAGTGGTACAGTTCAACCTAAACCTAACCTAACCTGATTGAATTGTAACATGTTTATTTATATTAATGTGCATAGAATATCCCCGTACTTGTTTAAAGCTCAATAACGTCTATAAAGTATATTGTAGAACTACTAGTCAGTATTGAGCCACCTAGAGTGCGGCCAATGTCATCCGAACTTCATTCTAGCATTGATTCTGTATCGGCTGCGTCCCTGCTCCCGATTGTTAATTATCGCTGGCCTAAAATTTTCAGCGGGCTCCGAAACAGTACTAGCCATCAGTATATGACCGACACTCACGCAGATACTGGTGAATGACTGATTTCGGATTCGTTTCAGTACTAAAACTGGCAGTCAGTATCGGGTCAGAGTTTGCACCAAGAGTAGGACCAGTGTGATCAAATCGACATTGGCCCTGCAATGAATCGGCTTAGACCACATACTGGACCCGGAACATTAACCACTACTGCCAACTCTGCCACCAGTACTAAGCCTGTGCTGTACCGTTCTGCTTTTCGTACACGGGCACTTACAGAACGTAATAACTCTTCATTTAAATTAATAATATTGTAATAAAAATTCATTTTTCAACAAAAAATACTGAAATTTTTTATAAAAAAAATATAAATATTTTTAAAAAAAAATATATAAATATTTTTATTTTATATGCTACCCTCGCACAACTCGATCAGTTTCCAGTGAGAAGCCACGCCTCCCGATATCCCACCGGGAAACTTTCGTATACTTCTCGAATACTCTTCTTCTCCCTCTTTCTGCAGCCCTCTCGAATATTCCACACACACACACACACTGCCGAATATGCAAGAAAGATTTCAACTCAACACATGCAGTATATACTCGTAAGCACGACCGAGTTTGCAGTTGGAACAGTTTATACTACACAGCGATTGGATGATAGTTTCTACGTGAAGTATTTGTAATCTGTAGTCTGAAAACTTATTTTTTACACAGACCTTAAAAATAATATTAGTAATCCGATATAAAGGCGTCCTTTCAGACATCCTGGGGACCTCCGAATATCTCGGGATAGTAACATTTATTTATGACAGCTAGCCAATACGAAGTTGGGCACTCTTTTAAAGTTTTCTAAAAAGCATTTATTGCGTTTTGAAATGGGGCAGCCATAGTGGTGTTGCTCCCCTTTAAGAAGATTCCCAACCAATTTAAATAGCATGTCAGTATTCCAATATCTATAATAATGGATTGTAAAATCTGATGGTAAATTCAATTCAAAAAGACGGAAAGATTTGATATGGCATGATACAGTCTACAGCAAACGTCATGTAATTCTATTGCTGCGTTTTCACTATCGCATTCACATGCATTGGACAAGTGCATTGGTCGCGAATGCATAGGCGATAGTGGAAACACTACATTCGTGTTCAATGCGAATCTTTTTGATGTGCGTCCAAGCTCCGCCATCGACGCGAATCTACACGATTCTTGACTAGAGTTGCGAACTAACGCGAATATGATGTTTTTACATACGCATACTCGCTAGTTTGCACAGGTTCGCGCGATAGTGGAAACGCGGCATTTGAGTATAAGAAGGTCACATTTAGAATTGAAAAGTGAAGAATCAAACTCAAGACTTTAACCATTAAAATGCGACAGTTAAGCGAATTTTGAAAGTTTTGCTGTGTATGGTCATTTGGAGTCGAAATATCTATCGGTACCAACTCTAACTCCTACTCCTTCCTAAAATAAGCGATTCCTTGACTTCGAATCCACAGCCCTCGAAGTCCAAAAAGGAACATAAGGAACATAAATTTCGTACATACGAAACCTCCATAAGGCCTGTGTGTTTGAGACCAGAAAAGAATTTAGAAAATCCATGGACAGAAAACAAAAAGTTCTGCAATTTCCATAAGACGAAGAAGCAATCTAAAATTTCAATGGCCGTGTCACATTGAATCACTTGACGAGTTTTATTGAACGGGGTAATCGACGGCAGATGGACTCAAATCGCTCCAATAACTTTGCAATTCCAAACAGTTCTTTTGTAAGTTGTCAATTTACAAGGAAACCTTCAAAATTATTAATTAAAACGTCATATTATTACTACACCTCTGCTATTCTATTAGCATACCTTACTGCAGTCTCAAACTCTATAATTTCTACAGTTCCCAAAGTATTCACCTGTCCCATACTTCTGAGTGATAGAGTAAACTTTCTTAAACTCTCGTAATATAAAAGAAGGAAACTCAACGAAAACGAAAGACTTAAGCCAGAAACCTGCCCGTTTCACATGAGATTTTGCATCAATTTGATCTATAGCCTCGAATTTTGTGTTGTGATTGATTTGAAATTTTAAAGGTGAGGTAAAAACGTTATGAAGGAACAAATTGGGCAAATATAAAAGTAGCGGTATCAGAAAAACCAAGTGAGTGAATGTAATGTTTGAAAGACTGAAGATTATACGCGTTAGAAAAAGAAGTGCGTTCCACATTTTAGTTGCACGAGAGAGCAATTAGTATCAGTAAAATATATATGTAAGAAAATCATTCTGGATTCAACTTTCTTTCTCGTATGGATTTCTTTAAGGCGAACATTCTAAAAACTATTTTTTGAGGTTGAGATTTAATGAAAGCAATGGGAAAGTGGAGTGTGACAAAAGTTCTTACACTACTGCAATACTTGACTACTTTTTTGCACCCCGACCTTAATTGTAACTCAAATTTTGACCGAAAATATTTAGATTGCGTCCAGAATGTTTTTAAATTTTGCTATATTTAAGGAATGCAGAAGACCGCAGTAACCTAGTGATGGCGGTTCTAGATTCGAATCAGAAACCCAGTCATAGGCTTATCTCGGTGATCAAAAAGATGATAGTGAAACAATAACGCCATAGGGAGTAATCGCGATGTCCTGTATCAGATAGTACCAATATAAATCAATTGGTTTTATTTCCAGTAATCTTGCTTAAAAGAAACAGTCGATAAGACAATCTGTAAACGAATGGTTGTTTGATAAAAAAAAAACAGGTAGCACAGCTTTTCTCAAACTTAATTTAAGGCGTTTACACTCTCAACAACTAGTGTCCGCAATCAGTCCGGTTGTTCCCTAGTTGTAAACCTGAACTGGGCGACCCTGCAAAGCGGTACCACAGAAGTTGCCAGTTGGTTTCCAGTGCAATTAAATCACCAGTACATGAAGCAATTTTCTGCATTACCAACAATTGAGTGGAAAAAAAAAGAAAGGCTCGAATACTGATGCTGGATGAATGCTAGTTAGTGATCGTGAACTATCGGTGGTAAATCGCGATCAGCCGGTATCAGGTACCAAGTACTTGCACATATACCCGCGTGAATTACCTGCAATTATGATCAGTTTATTCGAATTGTTACTGAATATACCGACACGTTCTCTTCACCACATACGGGGAGCACCACACAACACAACGAATGTACTAGGCATAGTACAACGATTTACACTCGTACCAAATGGTCAGATTAAACTAAAGCTTCATATGTGGTCTTTTTTAAGATTTTTTTTTTTAACAGAAAACGTGTTAAGTTTTTAATTTCTCGTTATTTACTTGTCTTTCTCGATTGCCCAATGCCCACTGGCTTTTGTCAAGAAGTTTTTAAAAACCGAATCGATTAGCCTAATTTTGAATAGCAAATATTCGACCTCTGATGGCTGATTGACGAACTGCAAGGGTAGAGATTGGATTTTAGCGGCACGGAATTAAATGCGGAGAAACAAGACTTTTGTGTGAATTTCGATTTGTAGAAGGCGTTAAATATATTTTCTCCAAGTGGAAGGCATAAGACGACGGTTCCATGGTGTTGGTACCTCTTAAGCTGAAGTGGTAATATGATTGATTTGAAATCCGCATCTTATGGGAACGCAATGATGCAGAAGATGCAGGGAGAACGGTGGTAAAATTTAATTGTACAATCAAGGGCGCCCATAGAGGGGGGCTAGACGGGGCACTTGCCCCACCTGTATTCTACCTTCCAGTATTTTAAAAATCATTTCGTCACTTGAAAAATTTTATATAAATATAGTGTAATTAAGACCTTTTAATTGTTCTATTACACATAATTTGTTAAACTATTAACAAATAGTTAATAAATCAACATCGTTTACTGTTTTCAATGAAAAATAAAAGCAAGACATCTTTTATTTATATTTATATAAATTTCACTGGTTAAAAATTAAGGTTTTCTTACTTACTGCTGAAAAATTGGATTGTAATTCAAATTTAAGTAGACAAATAAAATTAAGATTCATAAGGTAAGGACATTATTTTATCGGAAGACTTAATTGAATTTCACACTCAGGATTTTTTCTTCATAGAAGTTTGGTATGACTTATGAAAAATACAGGAAAACTCAAAGGTCTTAATGGTTTCCTGACATAAAGTACCTATCTGCTCATATGGTTTTTTTTATACATCCTTTCGACTTTGTGCTGGGAAAGAGGGTGTTTTCAAATATGCAAAATTTGAAGGTATGTTGATTAAAGTAGCAAGATCAGAAGGATACTAGTAACATTAGTAAGTAATGTTTTGTTAAACCATGGTTATTACTTTTTAATTGCACTTTATTAAATAAAGAATTGCTCAATTACGAAATGGTTAAAATTAAATGTAAATAGCTTCGAAAGTTTTTGAGCTAGAGCGAAAAATTTATCCTACTAACCTCGTTTCTTCTTAGCATTTTCAACAGCCTGAACACGGTTACAACTAATTTAAAGTCTTCAAGTTGACTCACCAGAAATCACTAATTTTTTAAAGAGTTTTGTATGCCTCCCTCGCCGAAAATTTAATCACAAAAATCGCTCCTTCGGGAAAAAACTAGGAACCATTTTTATTAAGAGCTTTTGTGTGGTAGCTAATTGAAAGAGTACAGCAATATTGTCGGTTTCTGCAATATAATAATAAATATATCGTGCACAATTTCTAAATTCCAGTAGATAGCTATCATCACTTGTTTTGAGGAATTTTGTATGTGATGTACCTGAAGAAGTTGGGCGATTTTACTTACTAACGGATTCTAAGTAAAATTTGAACTTCTCTGTATTTTTCCCCTATCTCCAGGTGCGCTGATGTTGTTTTGGTGTGGCAGAAAAAGTTCAATGATTCTTAACTGAGTGAAATCCACCTTCATTCTATTCGTCACAAGATGTATCTTCCGAAATTGCAAACTCATTTTATAATCCATAGTTCTGCCTCTCCCTACGAAATGTTGTATGGGCGCCCATGTGCACAATTCGAAGCAAAAAGGTTTAGTGTTTTAGAGAACTGATTTTGAACCAATTTTCGTTGTCAGCATTGTTATAAAAAGTGCTATAGATCGATAATACCGTCCTAGAAAAAAATTACGAAGAACTGCAAGTATTTTATCCCTAACGATGTAAAAGTTTGCGCAATGTTTTGAACAAATCTAGAATCCAACGCGAGATAAAAAAGCTTTTGATATGAATGAAAAGCTTGCTTTTGTGGTATGAAACATAGCTAGTGATAACTGGACAGGTTCCGTTCTTGGCTACTCGGCAATGGAATTGGGAACACTATTAGTTCAATCCAAGGCCAACCTCATTTTGCTGTGCAAGGATTCGTTGCAATATTTAATTTGATGAAAACGCATTTTGTAGTTCAACCGATCGGCGAGATATTTATTGATTCGATGCTTGATCTTTTACTTGCCTAACATTAAAATAACAAATGTCAGGGTAGAAATTTGTTCCGAGATTCGAAGTTTTTTTTATCAACAATAAAATAGTTTTGATGTAATTATTATGAGCTCATAATTGTTATTATTTTTTTTATAAACGAGTACGTATACAAAATGCATTTGTCTTATCAAACGTGGTGAAAGCTACCATGGAAATTTATAAGGCTTCAATTCCTTTATTTGCTTGGACATTCTTTTACGATGCTGAAAATATTTTCAATTTATTTATTTAGCCTATTTCATTCTCAACTTGTATGTTTATCACCGGTATTTTCTGAGCTACATATCATTGCTATTAAAAAAAATCCTATAAAAATCGATTGTCAACACTTGATGGCACCAGTTTGTTTAAAGTATTGCTAAATTTAAAATTTGAATTTTATTTGACCAGTCAACAATGGGACAATGTGCAGAAATATCATCAAGATTCGCTTCAAACAAATAAAGAAAAACTTTGTTTGTAATTATATTATTTATAAAAGGGCTATTATTCAATTAAAGTTGAAATTATGATCAAAACAATATGACCAACAATTTTGTCACCTTACAATTTATAAAAAAAAAGAAATGAAAATAAGCAAAGGTCATTCGGAAAGCTAATCAATTTCAATATTGTCAGCTAGTTTAAGGTCAAAAATTGTATCTAGAATTGCCGCTAATGCTTCCTACTTGAACGAAATCGAAAGAGTTGGTTTCTTCGAATGGAGAGTACCTTGAAATGAGTCCCACTTCCCATAGTATACCTGTACTGCGAACTATCAACCTCGTTCAAGGTACGGGCTTATCAAAACTACTTCGTGTAATAAATTTTTCAAATATGATGTTCACTAAAGTTAACTATAGGAAACTTTTGGTTTTTTTTTTATACCATTTTCATTGCGGCACTCAATTCAGAAATTATGTAACAAATTCGAGCCGCAAATCGTTGATTTAAGATCGGTAAGCGTGTGCTCGCGTATTCAGATTCAGGGGCGCAGTTGGACATAATCTTAAACTGGTTCCTAAGTCTGGCTTGGCGCAATGTACCTTGTCTTGGCACATTTTTATTTGATCGGACAGACTACTGATTCGATAGCGATATCGACAATATTATTTCGCTTTCGAGCCTGGCTATTTTGAAATTTTTCTGTATCGTTTGACGATTTCTTTACACCAACCACACTACCGTATGGTGGATAAATGAAACGTATGTAGCGTTGCGGTATTATAAAAATGTTTCTTTCTTGAGTAATTTTAAGTAAAGATTTTTATAAAAAAAAATTTTCGCGATGATTTTCAATTTAAGTTGTGTAAGCAATAAAACACGAATTTATTGAAAGTTTAACTTATTAAAAATTTGGGCAAGCGGACGTCAATCACGATTTTTTCAGTTCCTGTATGACCGTTGTTGTAACTTTCTTGAAGTTCATGTTTCTAAATTTAAGGAAATTGTACTTATGTGCACTTCACTTGTACATTTAATTAATTTAAAAATAATTTTGAGAAATTCCTAGCTTTTTCTCGCACAATTCACAGATCAGAACTTTTAAGGACATTTGTATGGGAGCTATAGTATCTTGATGAGTACAATTTTGATCTTGTGTGACCTCCTGTTTTGGATGCCTATAGGACAGAATATACCTTTTTCGAAAATATTTTCTATTTTCCACCTAGAACCATCTAGGTGAGATGTATATTCATGAGTTCTGGATAGCTATTCAATAGGCACAATGCAATTGAATAATCAGTTACTATGCGGTGCATAGACGTAAATCCCAAGTTACGTTTGCTTACGAAAAAAGTCTGCTAATCTGTTTGGGCGCAACTTTATTATTTTTTGGGACAAAGTTCGAAAAGTGGTTAAAGTCGAGGTTCGAGAGGAGTGCCGACGATACTGGCACCCTTGAACATAAATTACGATATTTGTTCATACTCTGGGACACGACCAAGATTGAAATACAGAACTGGTTGTTTCAAGACAAGAAGGTTATTTGGAAAGTAGAAATATTTAATAAGTAAGCAAATCGATTTTTATTTTAATCCCATGGAAATAATTTTTAATTTGATCAATTCAGATCTAAGAGATATGAAATCTATGAAAACTTATGTAACCCTTTTACACCCCTTGGGGGTTAAACATCGAAAAATCCTGAAATCACTTTTTAAGCAATTATCCAAAAATGCGGTGGAACCCATTCGATATTACATCACCTAAGAAGTATGTCGGGATTCGTGAAAACGTTCCAACCCCTTTACATACCCTGGGGTTGATGCAACATCAACATCAAAAAATCCTGAAACCTGTTTTTAGGTGATTATATTAAAAGTCTATGGAAGTAAGAACCAATATCTTATCAGATCTATGTGATATGACGAAATTCGTGTAAACTCACACAATCCTTTTACACCACCTTAGCGGTTGAATAACAAAAACTTCTGAAAACAGTTTTTAGGCGATTATATGAGAAGCCAGGGGTATGAATTTATTCGATATCTAATCAGACCTAAGGGATATGGCAGAGTTCGTGAAATTATACGCTGCCCCTTCACACCTCTCTACGGGTTGAGTTTAGAAAAGGTTCAAGTAAAATTAATTAAATATTTGAAAAGACCTAAGAGATATGACAAAATTCGTAAAAATTTATACACCCCATTTTCACTGAAAATTTTTTTGCACCATCTTTTTACCATTGCCTATTTTTTTACATCGATATAGGCCAAGACCAAGTTTCAAATTTCTAGTATAAGCCGGCCTTATAATTCGAAAAATACTCACCATTTCCATAACGGTATCCTTGTTCAAATTATATTTTTGAAACGTCCTACTATTATAACTCTACTTAGGTTAGGTTAGGTTAAGTGGGCAGCTATTGGCAGAGATAGCTAGGTCAAAGACCGCTATATGGGTCCGTTGTGATCCCACTGCACTATGGCAATCCGAGCCTTTCTGAACACGGTTTTTGCAGTACTTTTGAAAATTTTGACTGTGGGTTTGAGGTGGTGAATTGCGTACCTTGAACTTACTGGAAAATCGACTTGTTAAAAATTTCAGATTTCTATTTTGTCATGTTTTGAAGAAAGGCGCATACGCCAGGATTTTTGGTGAGGTCTCGCCTTCTGAGCCATACACCAACCCTACACATGATGAAGGATGTCTCCATTGCCGTAGATATTTTGGCTTTTTAATAAAGTACGTCCCTTATTTTAATTTTTGTCGGGCAAAGTCACCTTTAGAAAGTAAAAACATGCAAACAAAAAGTCAGCGTTTCATGAAAATGGCATAAATATAGCTGCTATTTTTAAAATGTTACAATTTGTTTTTTTTAGTATCAGAGGAGTCTGTAAAGACCCCTTCCGTTCTACTGTGATCATTGGCGGATACAGGGGGCGGGGCGGAGAGGGCGGCCGCCCCCCCCTCCCCAAGAGCAATTCCGAATTTTCTAAACATACATCCCTACTTCAACCGTTCTCCGATTTTTTTACTCCACTGCAATGTGGACTGTAATTAGCATTTACTGCAGTTCTGCGGTGCAATGCAAAGCACAGAACAGAACCATGATGGTAGATTTACCATACACTCAACGTTTGAGGCGCGCCTCTATCCCCACCATAAAATCAACCAATCAGATGGCTCGTGCAGTCGCAAGAGTCTAACATTCTTCAACTTTTTCTCCGACTCACGCTTCCATATATGTACACACATACAATGAACTGTGGTACCACACAATTTGCAGCTCATCGTACTTCTGTCGTTTCGCACTTATAGGCAAGTTGCGCCGCAAAGGCATGTTGAGTGTAAATTGCTTTCAACACAGCAAAAAACACAGCCGACAAAAACCAGTTTGCCTGATAGGGGTAGAGGCTCGGCTCGAGGCGAGCCTCAAGGGTGAGTGTAAACGCAACATGATAAAAAAACTACGAGACAACATGTAATAGGGTTATTCCATCAAGAACCGCCAAGAATGACAAAATTTGTGACCTTACCATCTCCGTTTTTTTTTGAACTAAAGTTTGTACTTTAAGAACTAGTGAAAAAAATAATTAAAATTAAATCTTTTGTTTCTATCTCTTTTTTTTTTTGGTAGTTATAGTATGTTGAAGTTTTATTTTTTAGGCTATACTGTTTCCAAAACATACCAAAAAATTAACTTAGGATCTCAATGGGATCGGGATCAAAAAAATCGAAGAACATTATAGTGGTTCTCAATTATTTTACAGAAAAAGGGTCATTTAATCAAGAATCGCCAAAAGTCTGACCTTATCATCGCCGATTCTTTTGAAAATTTGTGTACTTGAAGAATTAGTGAAAAAAAAATATGATTTCAAGTTTTTGTTTCTGTCTAATTTTTTTTTGTTATTTATAGTATGTTAAAGATTTCCCAAAAAAGATGTCCGAGTCCTCATTGAAAATTCATATCTCTGGTAATTTTTATCCTTAAATAATAAAGTAGGGCTTATTTTAAAGATTGTTGTTGTTTTTGTTAGTAAAAAAATGAGATAGAAACAAAAACTTGAATTTCAATTATTTTATTCACTAGTTCTTCAAGTATAAAAATTTTCAATTTTGGCGATTCTTGATGGAATGACCCATAATAAGATGAAAACAATATCATCCCGTTTTTGCAGTGCAGTCTATGTAGCTAAATTCACACAGAATTTGATCAAACAAAATAGCCAAATCAAAAAAATTTCCGCCTCCCCCAACACCAAAGTCTGGATCCGCCACTGATTGTGATCAATCGTAACTTCAGGGGATGTCGGGTCCGACTAAGTCCAATATCATATGGAGCAAACTTTCATATCAAACAGAATTTCGTTCAACTCAAAAGCTTACTGACCCTGTTGGATCGAAAATTTGTACAAGAAAAGCACATAATTGAAGTTTAAACAACAGATGAGCATTATTCAACACAACGAAGAATGAAGACTCTGGTACATAGAGGGTTATTGTTGTTCGCTAATCGATCGTGGCAATAATTTCATAAACGAATTTCACTCATTTTAAGTGCACATTCATTCGCATTCACATATGGAACACACAGACACAGGAGCCGAAATTGTTTCCAGAAAGAAGTGAATAGAGTACAAATATATTGCTGATTACGTAATACTTTCAGAAAGGTCCTTGGAAAACAATGAAGGTTCTATACATGTTCTCGGTAAAACTAGGCACGAGTTTATTCATCAATTAGTAAAGAAGATTCCATGTTACTGTGACATGTTATCCTTGCGGGTGAGGGAGAATGTAACTGCTGGAACATATTTTTGAAGTATTATACATTTATATTGGAGTTATTTAGGATTTTATCTTTTTCTTATTTTAACTTGATATGAAACAATAGGATTCAAAATTTCACTTAGATACATTAACATTTCACCATGTAAACGATTGATCAGATGAATGTCTCCATTTTTCAAAAATTCTGTATGAAACATTCTCTAAGGAGCAGCTGCATTTTCAGGGTTTACGTTTACCTTCCAACATTTTGATTCGAGGCTTAGCACCTTTTCCAATTATTTATATCAGTAGGTGCAACCAGATATTTTATACTACGCTTTTCGAAGCAGTTGCAGTTTTTTCCATTCGCGAAGCTACGCTCACAAATCACAAGAAATTTATAGATTTTTAATTTCAAGTACGTGTTCTCTGAAAATTAAGCTTCGGCTTACTTGGATAGGTAAAACAAATTTTTTAAAGACATTTCGTACAATGTTCATTCTGCTTCTTGGTAATCAACAGTGAACAATTTAAGTTAACATCATTTTAGATTAATGCCTCAACGCAATATTTAGTTATCGAATAATAGTTGCGACCCCTTATTTTAAAAACTTGCGTGGTTTTTCCAATTTCTAACTTCTTAATAACGTTCCAAATGGCTCACTGGTTATTTACTCTTCAGGTTACCAATCGCGTAGTAACCTGCACAGTATCTCATTATTAAACCTAGGACCCAAATACCCAAATAAAATAAATAAAAGTAATGTTATGCCCAGGCTCTTGTTCGATTTTTTGTGTATTTGTTTTATTAATTTTAAATTCAACAGTGTGTGAAATATGAACATAACTAATTTTTATCCGTTCGTTTAATAGCCCGTAAATGTAAAGCATTCGTGAGTAAACCCCTTTTCAGTTGCTTATCTAATCCGACCTAAGAAATATGGTGGAATTGGTAAGAACGTATACAGCTCGTTAGTCGTTAGGGATTGAATATAGAAATTCTGAAATTGATTTTCAGACGATTATATAAAAAGCCCATAGATGTAACAACAAATTCGATATCCCGGGTATGTCGAAATTCGTGAAAACGTACACAACCACGTTATGCCCCCTTAGGCGTCGTAATTTGAAAAATCTTGAAAACAGCTTCCAGGCACCTATTAACAAAAAAGCAAGAAGAAGTAAAATAAATTTGATATCTTAGAGAACCTAAGAAATAAGACGAAATTCGTGAAAATGTATACAACTTACTTTGACTGATAATTTTTTTTGCCCTACGTCTCTGTTTTATTTTCCACCCTCTACCCTTCGCCCTTATACCCTCACCCACAAAAATTACCCTGATTAGGGCATATTGGCCTAACTCCTGAATAAATTCCATAATCCTATCTAGAATAGCGTAATAAGATATACTCACATATATAAGTACAAAATCCAAATTTCACGAGATATTATAATCCAAAGTATTTCAGCCCATAATACTCGAGCTCGCCCCCGGTTATATTTTCTTTCAATATACCTCTAGTATGGCAAAAATAAGCCGTTCAAAAGATGTGTATTTTAGAATATTTGGATTCTAGCTTACGATATTCTACTTCTGAACCCATGTAAATCATTTTTTTACTGTTCCATTTGAATTCTAATTTTCAACTTCCTAGTATAAGCGGTTTCCAAAATATATAGTCTAAAAGGCTCCATTCAACCCCCGCCAACAAAAAAGTAACACCGTTAAGAGGTAGACACTCAATCTTCCCACGTAAATTATATAAATTTGCAAACGCGGCGGACAGACGGACTTTTTGTAGTTTTTGGTTTTTGGAGTTTACGTAGTAGGAAATATTGTACAAGGTTAGGTTAGGTTGAGAAGGGTGGACTAAAGCAATGTGCCACAATCCATCACGAGAGATCACTGTGGATCCATTGTGGTCCCCTCGTATAAAACCGGGCTCTAGACTACTAATTCCAAATATTGTTCTTTCTTATGAAGAGAGTAGTTCTCCATAAAGGATTCATCGCAGGTTCTGATGGATCGGTCTAGGAGAATTTCGCCAAGTACCGATACCTGGTACGTGCCAGGCTTTTACATTCACACATTAGATGATCCAGTGTTGGCTCAACATTCTCATAACCATAGCGACACAGATCAGCCATGGGTATTCCCAGCCTTTCCCCATGCCTCCCAAAGGGACAGTGTTCCGTTAGGACCCCTATAAGTTGTCTGCAAATGTCCCTGCCCAGAGACAAAATGAAGTTAGAGTTCCTCCTATCAAGTTTCGGCCAGCAGATTCTTGCTTGCCGGCATCCCAAGAGATTCACCCAGTCCCTCTCCATCTGTCTGAGCGCTTCAATATCAATCATTACCTTTACACATTCAATGGGACATAGAACCGACTCATCGGCCAGCTCTATGCTGATCTCCGACCACCTTCTGGCAAGCTCGTCTGCCTTTTCATTTCCAGGGAAATCACTGTGATCAGGAATCCAACTAATCTTCAGGTTGTTATTCCTACCCACCATCTACAATATTCTTTTACATTCTCCCACAAGCCTGAATTTAGTAGAATATATTGTACAAAGAAATAGAGTGCAATTAAATAGTTGAATTTGCAATTTGAGTGAAATGTGTATTTACCGAGAACCATTGGCATATTGATTCACTTGAATTTGATTTCTACTTTGGAACATTTGGTCCGTCGAGCCGGAAAATAAAAAATTTGAGTAAAGCTTTTTTTTGCAATTTCAGTTTCAGTTTGCAAGATTTTGAAAACGCTACTTTTTAAAATTCCGATCAACGTTATTTCGAGAATGATATTTTGAAACGCGATACATCGATCTTAAACCAAACAACCATTCGGATAATTTGGAATTTAATAAGCGGTAACTTTTGCATTGAAAGTGATACGATGGTGCAAAATGTTCCGCAATTTACACGGTAGCTGCATGCAATACTCAGGATGTGATCTATCTAATTCGTCCTTCACGAATTTCATTGATAAAGACTCAACCGCAATGAAACAAGCGCGCTCATTACCTCAACTGCAATTCGAAAATGTTTTTTTTTGTAACTAAAGTGTAAATTTGGTTACAACTTCTGTTCAGGTTTGATATAATTTCCGGGGCTAGGTATGTACCAGCCGATCTAATAACTTATTGTAGGTGCAGTAGGGAGGAGATACAAGTATATTTTTCGTAACATCATTGAAATGAATAGGAATTGCATAAGGCAAGACATTTCCCCGATATCGTGCTAATTGAAGTAGTCAATGCTACCAAATCTAAGACAATTGCAAAGATTCATTCGAAGAGCCATCGAATCGAAAACCGCACTCGACGATTTTTCTCGATCTCCGCAAAGCTTCAGGTGTTTCTAATGGCTGGAAAGTTATGAAAGATTTCTATCTTATGGATGCTGGCAGGTTTGTTATAATCGCTTGACTTTTTAGATAATTTCCCAGCACATCTCGTACATATATGGGAAGCTTTGATTTCTTCTTCTCGCCTACCTTTTGATGTTATGTCATGTGTGTAAATAAACGAGCATATGTTCATGGCTCAAGACTCAACATTTTATGACGCAAGGGCCAGATGCACGAGAAATGAGAAACTGAGAGATAGCAATTTCGCCGTGCAGCATCACATACGATGTAACAAACCCATACGGCAGCCACCATATTCCTTTCACCTGGCGAGGAGACATCGCGCGCCATCATCAAAGCCGTTCGTAACATCAAAACATGTTCAATTTGATGCTCTTGAAGTGCTCGATTTTTCGTTGACATTTTAAACAATCAGTCCAAATAGTTAGCCAGCTTATACTTAAGCCTGGCTAAGATTTTTTTTTACACTACACAAGAGTAGTATGTCGTCTTTGTGAGTTTTGTTTTAAATTACAAATAAATGGATCGCGAGCAGAAAGTTGCAGCGTTAGCAATTAGAAAACGATCTTACGAGTGTGGAAAATTGATACGATGAAAAGAAATTCCTTTGAAAGGTTGCAACTTTCTTTTATTTGCTCATGTTTTATTTTACGGTGAATCTGGCATTTTCTTGAAATTCTTCTATGGTTGCAGCAGAAGAACAAAGATTGCAGAATTTCTATGAAAATCAGGTTACTGCCTTAAGTCTTTCGTTTATTGGGAAGATTCACTTGGGGTAAATATCAAATCTTGAAATTAACTTTTTGGCGATTATATAGGAAGCCTTAGGAAGAAAAAATTAATTTGATGTCTCATCAGATTTGTGAAATATGTTGGAAATTGTGGAAAGGTATGTAACCCCTTTGCACGACCTTGGGGGTTGAATATCAGAAAATCTTAAAATTGGTTTGTAGGCGATTATATATAAACTCTGCAGAAGTTAAAGCCAATTTGATATCTCATCAAACCAAAGAGATATGGCGAAAATTGTGAAAACGGATTCAACCCCCTTGCATCCACTTGAGGGTTGAATATCCAAAAATCCTGAAAAGAGTTCTTAGATAAATATAAAGTAAACCCGAGGAAGTAAAAATCAATTCGATGTCTTATAACTTCAAAGAAATATAACGGAATTCGTGAAAACGTATTCAACCCCTTTATACCCTTTTAGGGTCTGAAAAGAAAAAAATCTTGAAATCGGATTTTAGGCTATTTTAAAGCAACCACGTGGAAGTGAAAAGTTGCTTGATATCGAATCAGACCATAGGGATATGGCTATGGTATGGTATGGTATGTGGAGTGGTGATGTCTTCATCCTTCTTCACTTAGACGTTAAGGTAAGTGTACCTATATTGGGATACTTAAGGACTTAATGCAACTTTTCTCAGTTTTGAAAAAAGTTAGACACACGATTTTTTTTAAACACAGACTATAACCTTGCTTGAAAATAATCACTGGTTATATTTCATCTAAAAAGTGTTCTTACCATTAAAAAAAACTATTTATTTTACTTACCTATATTGGGCCACCTTTTAGCATGGTGTGCCTTAACTGACCCCCCTATATTGGGCCGCTCATCAGCTAATTGTCATGGAGGATTACATTAAAAGGGCTAACGAGCTTCAAAATTACTTATAATATACTTAATTAAAGAAAAAAAAAACAAATAAGTATATTAGTACATTTTTTAAACATAATTTTAGTTTTCTTTAATATTTAATTGTGTTTAAAGTGTATATTTAATATATAGGTAGAAGTAGTTTATTTCAAAAAAATTTTTTATACACTTAATACTTCATTTAAAAAAAAAATAAAAAAATTAAAGTAAAGGGTTTTCCAATAGGGACTTGACAACTTTGAATTCAATTTGTGAACGCACCCTTTCACTAATCATCGAACTGTCACTGTCAATTTATTCAGTAAACTTAACATTTTTATCATGGTAAAGTACACGAAGGAACAACGTCTGCAAATTATAAAAATTTACTACAGAAATTCGGAGTCGGTGACCGCTACTTTAAGAGCGTTAACTCCGATTTTCGGTCGTAATTCTCGCCCTAGTAGACAGGCAGTAACAAGTTTAGTGCAAAAATTTGAGTCTACATATTCGTTGTGTGATGTTGCCGTGCCAGTGAGACAACGGGTTGGTCGAAGTGTCGAAAATATCGCTGCCGTTGAAACGTCCGTAGCAAATGATCCAAATCAGTCAATTCCACGGCGTTCTCAAGTGTTGGGCATCGCCCAGACCACGTTATGGCGAATTTTGCGTAAGGATCTTGGTTTACACCCATACAAGGTCAAGCTGACTCAAGAATTGAAGCCGATGGACCATTTGAAGCGACGTACGTTCTCCGATTGAGCTCTGGAAAAGATGCGCCAAGATGATCAATTTCATCGCAAAATCATCTTCAGTGACGAAGCTCATTTTTGGCTCAGTGGGTTCGTCAATAAGCAAAATATGCGTTATTGGTCCGGTGAAAATCCACATGTGCTTCATGAAAGACCACTTCATCCACAAAAAATAACTGTTTGGTGCGGTTTGCATGCTGGCGGCGTCATAGGGCCATATTTTTTCGTCGACGATAATGATCGTCACGTTACTGTGAATGGTAATCGTTATCGCGCCATGATTACCGATTATTTTTGGCCCGAATTGGAAGATATGGACTTGGACAACATGTGGTTTCAACAGGACGGTGCCACAAGCCACACAGCACACGTTACAATCGATTTATTGAAGAGTAAGTTTGATGAGCGTGTTATCTCAAGAAATGGACCAGTCGATTGGCCGCCTCGTTCGTGCGATTTAACGCCTCTGGACTTTTTTCTTTGGGGCCACGTCAAGTCGTTGGTCTATGCCAACAAGCCGACGACGTTGGAAGAGCTCAGAGCCAACATTGAACACGAAATAGCAGCCATTTCGGCCGAAATGTGTGGCCGAGTCATCGAAAATTGGGTCCAACGAATCGACCGCTGCAAACGTGCCCGCGGTGGCCATATGAACGAAGTCGAGTTCCATTCATAAATGTTTTGATTGTACTTCAACCCGATAATAAAGTTTTTGAAATATCTCAAATGGTTTGCATTTTATTTTGAAAAAAAGTTGTCAAGTCCTTATTGGAAAACCCTTTATTTAGTAGATTGGTACGTACAAATTATTTGTAAAGTCACATTATTTATTTATGCATATATTGGGCCGAGGAGGCACAATATTGGGCCGGGTTATCGAACAATAGCAGTTAAGTATATCGATAGGTTTGGATTGAACTTGGCTTTCCATTGGAAACATCAGCCGGACTCAGGGCCACCCGGCCCAACTTAGGCCCCCTTGGCAAATTTGTGTCCCTGGGTCACCCTCGTGCTCAGATGAAATTATGTTAAATTACAACTATGAGAGATTTCTGCTCTTTCATGAACAATATACTTATAGTAGTAGTCGTTTAAAACATTAAAAGAACATCAGCACTAAATAATATTTATTAAAAAAACTCATAAGTACCCTTAACAAATGAAGTTAGACAGCATTTCAATTTAGAGAAAATATTCCACTTATCACTTCTAAACCACACAGTTCAAAGGAAACAAAATAATTAACAATGAGAGGCGTTCGGACGAACTGTTGAAAGGTTTAGTCGTGATATGACGTCATTTCTTTAAAAGATTGGCAGATAATTATGCTTGTTTTTTCATCCTTAAGTTGAGTGTCCCAACTTAGGTACATGGCCCAATATAGGTACACTTACGTGTCCGTCCGTTGTGCTCCCCGTGTGAGTGTGATTACTCCTGGAACCGAAAACAATTTAGTAGATAATTCGCTGTTACATAGCTTTCCCGTATCAATATCACCAAGGTCATCGAGGAAATATGCCCCGAGGTTCCGCCTTCGCGTTCACGATAGGGCGGGACACTCGCATAGGATGTGGTAGATTGACTCCTCCACTTATATGTCACCGCAGCTACGACAAACATCATTTGCCTTGGCACCCAGTCGTCTAGCGTGTCTACCGATCAGGCAGTGCCCGGGATATGGATATGGCTAAATTCGTGAAAATTTATACAACCCTTAACATCGAACTTTAAAAAATCCTGAAAACACTTTCCTGGCATTTATGTGAAGAATCCGAAAAATGCTCCCCCACCTCCCCTCTCACAACACAATCCCTTAAAGAGTGGCCATTTAAAGGGGTGCACCCAGTCTATCCACAAAAAAATTAAACTTAATAGCTCAAAAAGTTTGGGAGCTACGAGCCTTCAAACGATTTTGCGTACGGCGGGCAGACGGACTGAAGTTTGTTTTTGCTCATGAAACGAGAAAAAGCTTTTTTTTTAGGGTGGCATACTTTTTTACTTTATTATTTTTTAGACGCAAAATTTTGGTTTCTAGATCTCAGGGACTGCTTATGGTAGGAGGCTGAAATTTGGAACTTATGTAGTACTATGATAGTGGACCTATTTGCAAAAAAAATGGTAATAAGGGTTGAGGGGTGTGGGAGTGGAGGGACAATGTGTCCGAAACGTTCGAAAGCTGGGATTGAAGCATTCTAAAATTCATATCTCCTGAACCGTTGATCTCAGAAGTGTGAAACTTTGTAGGGATAGGGATACTAGGAAAGTAGCCAAGAGCTAACATTTTTAAGAGTGGAAGTGGAGTGTACGGGTGGTGGGTAAAAAACTTTAGATTACAATATCTTCCGAACCAATTGTACCAGGAAGATGAAATTTGGTTTCTGTATATAAGATCACAAGTGGAGTCTACTGAATGTAAAAATTTTGAGAGGGGAGGTGGAGTACGAAAGTGGGGGGATTTTTCAACAAATTTAATTTTTATATCTCAAGAACCGTACAAGATATGATTTTAAAAGTTTTACAGGAGTTAGGCCCAGTAAACTTCTAGCAGGAAAAAAATGTTGGTGTTGCTGGCGAAGGGGGTGACGGTGGGAGGGGGTGGAACGAAAAGAATTCTGATTTTTATTTCTCGAAAACCGTAAAGTAGCTAAAAGTTGACGACTATGTAGAGTCACTGTAGAAGTATCCTAGAAAAATAAAATTTTTGATAGGGGTAGCAAGGTACGGAGGTGGGGGTGGTTTTTCATATCTCAGAAACAGCGTATACTAGAAAGTTGAAACTTAGTATGCATATGTAAAAGTACTACAGGCGTAATTAAAGCAAAAAAAAGTTTAAAATTGTATTGATGTACAGAGCTGGACTAATGCGGTGTAGGTCACTATGCGACTGATAACCTAAAGATTAAACAGAAGACTATTTGGAACGTTATTTTTTAGGTTATCAGTCGCATAGTGACCTACACCGCATCTCAGTATTAAACACGTTTCGGACTTCTACCCAAAAAATAATAAAGTTGCGCCCAGACTGTTGGCAGATTTTTTTTTAAATTGATAACAGTATCTACTGTATTATTAAAATAATAAAGTAAAATTATATTTGAGTTTTCGGCCGAAAGAGAATTTTAGGGCGCACTGAACCACGAGTATCTCGGGTAAATACATATCGTGGCAAAATCACATTAGCGGGCTTAACAGAGTGTAGGTTACTATGCGACTGACAACCTAAACAATAACGTTCCAAATAGCCTCCTGATTATTCTTGAGTTTTTCACCGCACACCCTACCTTCTCCACTTCAAAATTTTAGTCCTTGTCTAGGCTTCCAGTAATCCTTAAGGGCTCATATACCCCTGAAATTTTCAAAAAATGGATTTTTTTTTTTGCAGATTTTTATTTTTTATACTTTTAAGAATTAAAAAAAAAATTAGAATTTAGAAAATTCCACTCCATTACAAAGTTATAGCAATAAATGTCACCTGACATCGGTTTGAAGCGGCTTCCTGGCCAATTGCCGCGCCACTCTCTACAGCAGCGTTTAGCATTTATTTTTTTTGCAAAAGTTGGGTTTCATAGAAAACAAGGTCATTTATAGGACCATCTGTGAAAAACACGAAGATATAAGAGGAAGAAGGTGTACAGTACGAAGCTGGAATGGGAGACTAGCCGTAAGTTCACGTTGTACCTACCAAAAACTTTAAACGCATTTTACTCGATACTATGTTTTTAGACATGGTCGGCACGATAACTCAGTCAATTTTTAATATTTTTCAACTTTTTTTTTTTATAATTTTGATAACTATTTTCTCTATAGTCTATCGAGAGGTTTTTTTAATTTTTTGCTTGGATATTTTATAAAAATAAATTATTAAACGCAAATTTTTTTTTAAAAAACTGATTACTAAAGTTCGAAATACTGTAACTTATTTATTTTTGAAAAAAAAAAAAATTCCCTCTGTGAGACTATAACTACTACATTATTCTACAAGATTCTTGTTTATTTTTGCAAATTGAATTATTTTTGGTGAAGTTATGATGCCGACCAGGAGGCGCCATGGTTTTTATAAGTAGTCCATTTAAACCCGTAAAACACAATGTTAATATTAAAAAAAAAAAAATTTTTTTTTTTTTTATAGTTAAATAGTTAATAAGATATGCGAACTCAACAATTCAATTTTTTTTTCACCATATAACCTTTATAATAATTTTTCAAATTTACTCGGTTTTCAGCGCGTTCAGGGGTATATGAGCCCTTAAGACAACCACAACCATGTTTCAACCTTTTGACACCAACCGTTCAGGAGATATTAGAATGTTTCAATTCTAGCTTTCGAGCGTTTCAGATACATTGTATTTCCGCCCACTCCGACACCTCTGAACCCAAATCGAAATTGTTCTACTGTCATAGCTCTACATAAGTTCCAAGTTTCAGCCTTCTAGCATAAACGGTTCCTGAGATCTAGAAACCAAAATGTTTTGTCTAAAACGCTTTGCGCTCTGTCAGGAAACGCCCACGTTGGATTGAAGACATTCTAAAATTCGCATTTTCTGAACGGTTTATAACACATAGTTTAAACTTGGTGATTGTTTTCAGGCACGCTACGGGAGTAGATATTTACATATGTGTTACAACTAAAATGTTAAGGAGTGTGAATGGGGAGTGTAATGCTTTGGATTAGGGTATCTAGCGATCCAATTAGGTGTTTTGTTAACGAGGAGCAAAAGAATCGAAAGCCTAAGTCAAAGCGGGACTTAGACCCGCCAAATATCTCCCCAACCGTACTGGAGGATCATCCTGAAACCACCACTAGGTAGTCGTTGGGAGGCCGTCGGAGAATTATTCTGAAACCTTCAGTTATTGTCTGTCCAGTTAACTGTCTCCAGTGATCGAAGCTTCCCTGAAGGCCTCTGCTATGCAGCTCGATCGATGTCGACGCGCAGACAGTATAGTATGATCTGCTGCACTTTTAATCATGATATACCAACTTTTAATTATGATATACAAATTTTTCACAAAAAACAAAATTCGTTTTTTCTACGACTTTTTGTGAATGAAGTTGTCGAAATATATATTTGAGATACTCGTATTCAAATATATATTTCGACAACTTCATTCATGGATTTTCTTGGAAACCTAAAAACAAAATAAATCCAGCATTTCTTCTTAACTTCCAGAAAACATTTGCGACCAATTCAAATACGAATTTTATTTTATAAACAAGTTTTTATTATTATTTTAAATTTTATTCAATATGATTTACTCGATGAAACTTACATCAACTAGATTCTTGTGTATAGTACTTAAAATAGTTTTTTTTTTATTAATTTTCATACATTTAAAATTGATTTTAAATTTTAATATAATATTTTTTTATTTTCATTTCACATAAACTTTTCATAGAACAGTTCATTGGATATCAATTTCTCTTTATAATACATTTAATTTATGAATAATATGTTTTTATTAACAATAATCCTATAATCATTTAAATGTCTGATTATTTTATTCGTAGTTTCCATTATACAAATTGTGTTGAGCCATTTATTGAATAATTTATATTATTTATTAAATTTGGGTTTGACATTAAATTGAATTCAAAATTTTTTTTGTTGTTTTGTGATTTTATTACATAGTGAAATTTTATTTGTTTTTTTCTTCTGTCTGTCCTATTGTTGATTTAATATTATTATACAAATAACAAAGTTTTTTTTAAATCGTAGTGTGAATTATATAGAAAATCTGTGCTGCTAAGAGAAAAACACAAAAATTGTATAGAAACCGTAAATATTTACATCCCACTTCTGGATTACCATAAAAGGAGAGGAAGTCGAAATTGGCAGTGTAGGATCGGAATGGAAAAGATATTGTAACGACTAGAATGAAATGTTTTAGAAATTTTGAACGGTATTTTGAAAATTTCTGAGCTTTGATATGCAATACATTGATTGCTTTGAATTATTTGGACAGATTTGATCGAAAATTATAAACAATATTTTGAAAAATAATGGGAATTTTATAAAGCTGAAAGTCCTTTATTAAATTATTATTGGATAAGACTACTACCATCCTCCGTGCGAAGAATCGCAAACAGAGTAGTTAAAACTGACATCTTTAATCATTTCTATCGTATATCGTCTATGGAATAAGCGGTATTAGCATCACTAAACGAGAACAATGATATTTAAACAGTTAGTGGCCACAAACAATCTAACATGGCTTCCCTTATCCGGCCTTAGAATTTGTTACAACTTTCTTAAGAGCAGTATCAGTTACTTCATCTGTTCGAGTAAATCTACCTGTTTGCTGTTGGTCCAGTTTAATAATCGATTTCAACACGTAAAATACAATTCGACTGTGCATAAGTAAATCGAGAGTTTGGCTGAAATCTGGGGCCGTATGTAGTAATGAACGTTGCAACGTTCGAATCGACAGCGCTGACCAACCAACATCGGTTTCAACGGAAAAATAATTTTGGCTTCAAAATTGGTGTGTAAAAAATTTTCGCCTACCATACGGCAGTATCGATAGCGGAAATTTGTATTAAATATATTTAACTTCAACATCGCATAGAAAGTAGTGAGACTTAAAGTCAGGACTGTGAACAAAACGGTGTCACACGAAGAATCAACGATGTGAAGATACAGGCTCCCTCGAGTACAGCAGAAAAGTCGGAGGGCATAGAATCTGGTCGGGGGGACTAAGTATCGCCGTGACCAAGCGCTAGTCTACAAGCATCCCAAACAAAATTATATTTAAAGCAGTAACAGTGCCTCAAAAGAGCGCGCATCTACGACCTGAAGAGGACAAAAAATATCCTTCTACACCAGTCTTTCATTCTGACTATATGATGGACAAAAAATCGAGCATGCTTTAACCTGCCATTTTTTCGAGGAGAAATTCATCATCAGGAACAGCTCAACTTCATTCACATAAAGAGCAAAGTAAAAATGAAGAGAAGTGAATGTTTACGTCGAATCAATGAATTGCCTTACTCGTTGAAGTGAAAAGGAAAATATTCCTATATAATGTAACGTCTAACTTCTAGCAACTTACCATTCTCCAACCGCCAATCAAACAAAACGCTAGTTTTGTACTCAACCACATATTGAAGACGAAAACAGGCTTTTATTTCCATGCAGCCTCGCAGGGCAGGGTAAACTATGCTCATATAAGTGCTTAATTTGGGTTGCAGATTACACGAAACAGTTAAGTCGAATTTAGGTTACAGGCAAATTTTAAGCATTCCATATAATGTGCACAATACTTCTCCATGAAGATTCAAATGCCTGGGTGCTTTAGAAAAAAATAAACTGAGCTAAACATCGAATTATTCTCCTATATCTAAAGACATGAAAAAAATGTGTGTTTTTTTGTTTTTAATACATTTTTTTTTAAATTTTATTTTAAGAATTATTATTTTAAACTTTAATTTTAAAATCTTACATACTTTTACTTGCTTATGTAAAATGGAAAAAAATCACATTTATTCATATTACACGTATAAAAAAATACAGTTTTCAACGAAACTGCTTTAATGATTTCAATATCAATTTGATTTTCATTTTGTTTTAATTCTCTCAAACTACCATCATAATTTTTGTTTTGTTGTTGAAAATTAGTTTGTTTCTTTTTGAGTAATAATGGTAAACTATTTTAATTGTAATAAAATTTTATCTTTTATTTTCTTGTTGTTCGTTTTCATCTTTTTAATTCAATTTATTTTTAATTGCAAACAGAATCGAGAAAAAAGAGTTGATTCGTGTCTGCCATCAGCCTTATTTCTTACAAACTAAAAATAGGAGGTGTGTGTTTTTTTTCTTTAAATAAGATGAACGAAACAATTTTTTTGAAGGCGTTGTCTAAAGTATGTATAAAGATAAAAATTAAATTAAGAATATGTTAAATAAGAACCAAGAAAATTCAAGACCAGTAATTTCTGGAACAATTCTAAGTGCTAAATGACACTATCGTAGAGGTTCTAGGATTGTTTTGTTCTAGTGCTCAGGATTATTGGCACAATTCATTGTTATGAGTGTGTAGGTTGCTTTTCGACGTATAAATACAATTGGACACAAATTTTACTGACATAATGATGAATTCATGTTTTTAGTTTATAGTTTTGTTTTACAAGTTTACACAAGATACGTAACGATTTTTTGTTTTTTCGTTAACATACAAATACACTTTTATCAAGACTTCAATATAATTTTAAGTTATAAAATATAATATGGCAGTAACCAGTTTTTGTAAAATCGTCGTATTTTAATATGATTTTATTATTTATATATTTCATTAGACTTAAAGAATCTTAGCAGTATCTTTAAAAAAAATTACTAAAAATAATAATGAAAAAAAGACACAGTAGAAATTTTTAGAAAATTTACGAACGATTCGATTACGAAAATAATAAAAGAAACAGATGAATTTTAATTAAGCTAAAGAAACAAGAATCTGATTTTTTTGTTAAATGTGTATCTACGGCATTACAGAAAAAGCTTTCATTATTATTAATTTTTTTTAAAATTATCCCATCATGAATTCCACAAATCTAATCCGTTGCTTATTCGCTTGAAACGGAAACCCTAAGCATCTCTTCTGTTATTTCTTCGATGAGCAAAACTACTATCATTTCCTCCAAAAATCTTAATTCTATATTTATTTAAAAATTAAAAAGATAAGAATTATAAAAAAAAATCATCATAATATTTGACTAACTTGAAAGAAACGAAAACGAAATCACACTCATCAGATAGAAGTAATGAAAGAGATTATCATAACTTTAAATTTTAAAATACAAAATACGAACTAATAAACGATAATAAATGATAAATGTAATAAAAACAAAATAACAGGACTTTTTCAAATGCAAAATTTTTCATTTTGCCCTCTCTTCGGGATTTCTTGTAATTTATCTTATGTGTTTTTAAATTTATGAAAATCTCAAATGATACTCTTTGCTTTAATTCGGATGGACTCCACTATTACATTAAACAAAAATTATTAATAATAATTAATCCTTCCGTTTTAATTTAATCCCCCGTCGCGAACGTCGTTTCGATCGTTTTCGTAAACGATCTAATCCTGTTCAGATGCTCCCGGGTAATAGTATGGCGGTGGGCGTTCATATTCGGATGCTGGCGGTGCCATTGGAGGATTTTGATATCGTGGCGGACCTCCGTCCCAATGTCTGTAAATAGATTTGATAAATAATAAATTAATTGTTTTTTTTTTTAAATTCTATATAAAAATTAACAAGTTTATATGAAATCGACATGTTGGAATTACGTACGAAGCAAGTTATGTAAGAACATTTTGATTTTTGGAATTATGTACAGTTGTTGTAGCAGAGATTGTGATCGATCGAAAATTAAAAAAAGGAATTTGTAGTTCGGAAGAAGACAGTAGTGCCTTAGTACGTATTATAATAGTTTAGTTCGTATATGTGGCCGTCACGTAGGTGCAATGCCGGTTTTTTATAAAAAAAAAAACTAAGCTAACCCGTCCAAATAGTCAGCTTCTTACTTTATGATTCAGACGTAAAAGTCAAAGTGGTCAAAAATGTCTAAATGGACCAAAACTTTTCATTATTATATCTTGTGAACGCTTAAAGCTAAAAATATGAAACTCGGTGCTATATGACACCCGAGGTTAGTATACCAAAAATAAAATTCAAAATCAGTGTGGCACTGGCGAATGGGGATGAGGGGTTAAACACGTTGGATTACAATATCCCACGAACGAATGAGGATAAAATGTTTAAACTTTGATTATGTACTTGGAAAGAGGGGTATACGTTAGGCGGGGGACAAAACAAATTATCACAAAATCTTAAAATTTACATGGAAGGTAGATATGAAGGACCGCTGTTTGGGGGTAGAACTATTAGGAGTTAGAGTTGGGAAGACGAGAAAATATCTCGAGTTTTACTCATCAGCTAATAACATCACGTATATTTTTTGCATTCAATTTCATTGATGAAATGTGAAAAAACGGTAGCTGATGCCTACAGATGTTAAGATCTGATCTTTGAAAATTGTAGACATTTCCAACAACTTGTTATACTGAAATAAATGTATAAATAATTCCCAATCCTGATAAACATGACCATGGGGGACTACAACCTGCAGAATGTGGATAATTCCTCATACTTGGGAGCACACCTTGTAATAGACGGTAACGAACGGGACGAATTAAAACAACGGATTACACTAGCAAATAAGGCGTATTTCACGGTTCTCCCGATCTTAAAATCTCACCCAAGCGTCTGAAAAATCAATAGACGCTCTTGAACGACGAATTCTTCGAAAAATTTTGGGACCAGTAAGAGAAGGCACTGAATGGCGTATCCGGTACAACAACGAGTTGTATAACATCTATGACGACCCAGCCGCATCGACTCTTATAAAATTTCGTAAGCTATAATGGGCAGGCCATGTGGAGCGAATGGACGACGAAAGAATTCCCAAACGCATACTAAAAGGTAGAGCTCAGGACAAACGACCAGTGGGAAAACTGCGGAATAGATACGAGGACTTAGTTGACGCATATTGCAGATCGCTTCTTAGATGTACAAATTGGAGGACGCGGGCGCTGAACCGAGATGACTTCAGACAATGTATCCTGCAGGCCCTGGTCCGATTTGGGTTGTCGCGCCATTGATGATGATAATAAATATGACAGAAAAAACGCTCTACATTCCTGAAATTTTTTTTGAATTTTGCATCTTCACCATGAAGGTATTAGCCAGTTATTATAAGGTCTACACTGCCCTAGCTTATAGGGACTGCTCCTTATAGGAATATACAATTTTGTTTCAAGAAAACTGTCTGTAACAATCAAGAATAAAGTTGAATTTAATTTATAGTAACTGTTACATATCTGAAAAATACTTTTCGCCCATTCATCTTTTAGTCCCCAGGGCACAATTGTGGAAAAATTTAAGTATCACGAAAGGGGAGTTGTGGTTGAAATATGGACTAGCTTACCATGTCCGCAATCTAGGGGCACATTTTAAAAAAAATTCAAGTGGGCAGTTGTGTACTGCGGTAGTGTAGTGAGCGGTATTTTTGTTCTATCTCATGAACGGCTTATGCTTAAAAGTTGAAATTCGGAACTTATATTGCCAAAAAAAAAAAGAAATTTCGGATTAAAAAAAGTTGGTCTTGCAATGGCATGTGGGGCACCGCATAATGAGTGTATTGAAGATGCCACACCTCACGTAACGTAGGGAACTCTGTCGCATTTCGTTCATAACTTTAGTTTGAAGATAGTTGGAACATTTTCATTTCTGTAAGTTTAAAATATGCACTTTTGTAGTGCGTACCTAGCCTACCTAGCTATTCTTTTTTTTTGCATTGACTCGATATTTATAACAAATTTATTGAACAACAGAAAAACTAAAGTATATTTAAAATAAACCAAGGATAGGAGCACTTAATACCGACAAAAGATATATCAAAATTCAGACAATGTGTGGCAATGGATCGGTCAAACAGGCTCTTGATTTGATCCTACATTGAGTTGGCCGTCCAAGACACACATGGAGACGGAGGAAAAATGAGTCAATAAGTCCTGGCGATAGAAAGGGATATTGCCCAGAATCGTGTCTTTTGAAGGATCACTACTGTTGCCCTATCGTATCAGGGGCCACACAGGAACTTAATTGTGGAACGGTTCGTTTGTTAGTCCAATTGACTGTTCCTTATAACAAGTTTTCTCTCTGTTGCTTCAACTAAATTGTTGAAAGATAAGGACGATCTAGGAAAAGAAAGACGCTTTCCGTTGACATTGAACTCGTTGAACTATCACATACCAGAAGGGCGACCTGTTCCGAGTCTCTGTAATACCAGTGAAGTGTGTCATCTCACTTTTCACTGAACTATGTATTTGAAGCGCAGCAATGAAGTAATGTTTCCTACATCCACCCAGTTAGACAGGTGCAAAGGAGGTAAGGAGTCGAGCTCCTACAAAAATCGTTGAACCTAATATTATGCTCGCATACAATTCCATTAGCTCACCAGTACTTGGTGTTGTTAATCGCATCCTACCTCCGTCTAGTGCCTAAGCGCTTAAGTCTACTGAAACTGAGTTTCGAAGATATCCAGAGCGCTGTCACTGTCCTATACTACAGATGGGGTCATCTACGAATTGAAGAATGAACAACCCAACGAAGAAGAATCTAAAAGGGTGTTTCCAGCGAGTTCATCCAGTCTTCTAGCTTCCTGAATTTTTTTAGAATCTGGTGCCGCGAAGTTCTATTTCGAACTATTTACCCATATTCTTGATGAACGGCAGTCAACGATTACTTTTGATATCGATGGCATCAATTGCTTTCTGAATTTTCGTGAAAATGTCGATTTACTTACAGCACTTTTCAGAGGTTTCAGGTTAAAGTTGTTTTTTTTTCCTTAGCGAATGTGTTAAGTCCATTTTGCGCAATTTATATGGACTACACTATCCGACCATATTGCGCACCAGAGATAGCACAAAGAAAAATTTAATTATTCGTGTAAATCTGTCACGACCTAGGTGGAATTTGAACCAACGACAACAGTGTTAGTAGGCTAATAACGCTTATTAAGTAAATACTCCAAAATCCACGTCCACGTTGCTGAGACTCGAAACCGAGAAGTGCTACTACGTTCCATACCATATGAAGAGCCCTTGCGTTTCGAACGGATTTTCATTCACATCAAAAGCTTTATCTTCCCTATTGGATCCAAAATTTCTTCAAGAAAAGCGAGTAGCGGAAAGCATATTCAATGCAGCTGGCACTGAATATCAGAAATACCTAGTAAAAATGTATAATATTATGCTGCGTTTTGTTTTTATTTCAAGTGCATAAGCTTCAGCTGCTGTACGAGATTTTTTTTCGTGCATACAAAATATGTACACACTTAAATTCTCTCTAGTCGAGTATAATGACGAATTAATGGATGAACACCGAAATTCTTACATTTTTTACAACAAGCATTTATCGACACAGTTACAACATAAAATAAATAAAAAAATGTTTACCAATGGTTCAACTGTACACATTCACACACACGTACATAATAACAATGTATAAGACCATTATAACGTTTCTTTCTTACTATTAACTTAAAATCTAATTACACAGTCGATTTCATATAATACTTAATTACTTTTTAAATTTCGTCAACATCACCTACACTAGTAGCATGCCGAATTATATTTTAAAGAAAGAAAAAATGGATTGAACTCTATAAACATAAGTTAAAAAATTATAATATTAACATTAATATTTTCAAAATCATAGGTTCGGTTGAATTTTGTAGTGATGCTAATAGTGTGCGATGTTTAAATGAATCCAAAGAAAGCCAAATAAACAAACTTAATTTAAAATTTAAAAGACAAAGAAAAAATAGATACAAAATAATTTAAGCAAGAAGAAGTGTTATTGTGAAATTAATAAAATAAACAACAAACAACTATTTGCTCTAAGGGCAAAGTGGAAATAAAAAAAAATATTTTA
Organism: Beris morrisii; assembly: GCA_951812415.1. Lineage (NCBI taxonomy): Eukaryota > Metazoa > Arthropoda > Insecta > Diptera > Stratiomyidae > Beris > Beris morrisii. The sequence continues at coordinate 54,300,219 of OX638310.1, read as the reverse complement.
TGTACGAGAGAATTTATTTATGAATGTGACATAATTAGGATGATTTTTATGTTATTGGCCTAAGAACGTATTTTAGAACTAAATTTTAAATTGTAAGCAGTTGAAACGATGCTTTCGAGAGTTACTAAATTTTATTTATTACAATGCCTTCAGCTAGAAAGTAACAGGTGGCGTGCCGGATTCTATCATCGAAATTACAAATTAGATCAGCGAATTAAGCAAGAACATAATTAAAATTGATTTGAGCAATAATTACGCAGTTTAGGTGTACCACTGTTCTTAGGCCTTTAACCTCTTCGAGATGAAACTATTTTTAGTTTCAAGAAAACGTTAAAAACTCCCTCGGCTATGATTTCCCCATTAAAAAAACAACTCAAAAAGTTTCAGGGCTTAAAACTAGAATTTCAGGTGATTATCAGAATTTGTTGAGAACTATTCAAGAAATTATACGTTAATTTTTCCCTCTTCAACGGATGTTCGTAGAAATGGATTTAAGATTTAAAATATTATATTTTTCGTCATTTTTTCACTTAACGAATCTTCATTTCAGTAGAGAGTATAAAAAGCATTTAAATAAAAAGTATTGGACAAAGATTTACTATTTTTCGGGCACAGTTTGCGACGTGGTTAAAATCAGGGACGAGAATCTGTTACTCAATTTCTATTCTAATTCCACGTTGGTAGCTGAACTAGGGAGTGTCGCCTCCTCCTCTCCTAAAAATCGTCCTTCTGAAAGGTGTATAGCAAGTGTAAGAAGAAAACGATATCTCATCAGACGTTGGAACATCGCGGAATTCGTGAAAAAAAAACATTGACCCTCTTAGGTGTTGAAAATTGAAAAAACTTGAGAGCAAGTCTAAGAAATATGGAGGAATTCGCGAAAACGTATACAACCTCGTTACACCCACTAATAGGTTGAATATTTAGAACTCTCAAAACCAATTTCAATGGGTTCAATTAAGTGCGCGCTTTAAAAACTAATTGTTAAATCTAAGAGATATAGCGGAATTCGTAAAAACATATTAAACCCGTTTTTAACCCCTTGGGGGTCGAATATCGATAAATCCTGAAAACAATTTTTTTGTGTTAATATCAAGAGCAGGCACAAGTAGGTTAGGTTAGGTTATAGTGGCAGCCATCCAAACTATGGATCGACTCACTTAGACCATTCGGTTGGTCCATTGTGATACCACACCCGTGACACCTTAATGAAGTCCCATATAGGGAGTTATCGTAGCATTGCTACAGGGGAAAAGCTAGTCGAACCAGCCACAGATGCGAATGAACTTGGCTAGTTCATCAATTCGTGCTTCAGCCATGTCCCCGAGTCTGGAGAAGAAGTAGCTGCCCATGGCTCTGAACCTACAGCTGGCTAGCTGGGGACACTCACAACCAGACGCTCTCTTTTTCTTCTTCACTTCTGCAGCTTCTGCAGTAGTCATTACATTGAACACCTAAGCGTTGTGCATGTCTGCCAAAGAGACAATGCCCCGTTATGACTGCTGTAATGTTACGGGTCTATATACGATTTCTTTTCAGAAGATCGGCAGTCCTTCTAGGATGTATTACTGGCCATAGGTGCCTGCAGGTTTCACACGTAGTTAGGTTGAACCATTGCCTTCCTGTCAAGATTGCTCTTGACGTAATTGAGCGGTATTTTTACCGCTTGGGTTGCATGTATAGCAGCCATTTCAGAAACAGTTTTGGCCAGCTCATCAGCTGCCTCATTTGCTGGTATCCCATTGTGTCCCGGAACTCAGCACAGGAGAACCTTATGAGCTGCGCACAAGTAAAAACTAATAAGTCTCAGCTGACAGAAGAGATATGGTAGAATTCGTACATTATCAGTATCCAACAAACGTATACATACCCCAGAGGTTGAATATAAAAAAAAAACTAAAATTAATTTTTAAGCGTTTAAAAAAAAACAGTCAACGTAAAACCAATTGGATATCTCATCCCACTCAAGAGAGAAAGGGTGGAATTTGCGAAAGCATATTCAACCTCTTTTTAACCCCTTGGTGGTTGCATATTGAAAAATTTTGAAAATGGTTTCAAGGCGTTTATACAGAGTGTTATAAAAGTGGACAATATTGAAATGGGGTATAGATGGGATCATGGGATGGGTAATCCAGTTCCTTATGGTTAACAAATTATGGACACTTTAGGAAAATTTTAAAAATCTTTCAACGAGTGCATTTTTTTGACATGTTCCAATGGCATATTAACGGATTTCATTAGAATTTGTTTTGTCGTTATACTTGAGACAATTTTTTTGTTACATTCCTGATGTGCTCTTTTGCAGCGAACTATGCAAAGAGTCTCAAATTTGTTTGAATCACTAAAGCCGCAGTGCAATTTGTTTCATTTCTGCGTATCGTATCACTATTGCGTATCATTCACTGAACGGATATTAAACAGGATAAATTTAGAGAGTAAAATCAGATCAGATAAATACAAGATCTCGGTAACTTATCATTAAGAAGTCGTGAGTTAAATTCTCATGCATGATTTCTTTGATTGCATTCGGAAAAGACAAGTATGTTTTCGGACTTTATGAGAGAACTCAGATCGGAAGAACAAATATATCCCAAAGAGCATTGCAAAAATATCCTAGAGGATGCTAGGACTCATCTAACAAAAATAAGGGTCTATGAATTTTATGTTTTCTTTTATGGCTCCACAGCCCTAATCGAGCCCCGATAATTTTCTCCCAATCGTTTTATACTTTTTTAAGCAAACTCCGTTTATCTTTAGTAAAGGCAACATTACTTCTCTTAGGACGATTAGATCCTAAGGTAAGAGGGTCTTTCGTAAGTAATTTTGTTCGCATACTAAAAAAGGGACTCCGCCATAGCCGGTCCCAAGCCCGGTTGAGAAAGGAGAAGGAAGCATGGAGTTAACCTGAATGGCCAGTAACACTAGTGCGTATCAGGATGTAGGCAAAAAGTATGACATAGTTGGACTCGCATCATAGCTGGGAGAACTTCAACATTTCATAGTCAGAAAACTCCCACCCTTTTCCTACCGGGGTGTAATAAATAAGTAGGACTGGCCCTCCAAGTCGGGGGTTGGGCAAGGCGCCAACAACGCATCACCGGAAAAAAGACAACTGTCCAGAAACCTGAAGAACAGCCTAGGAAAGGATTGCCTAAACGGCAAGTGCACAGGAACAATAAGCTGCGGATATATAAAAGTAATATACGACCTGTGCTCTGTTATGGCAGCGAGACGTGGACATTAAAGCGAGCTTCCGAAAAAGCAGTTAACACATTCGAAAGAAAGGTCCTCCGAAAAATTTTGGGACCTGTGAAGGAAGGAACGGACTTTCGAATAAGATACAACCATGAGTTGGATCAACTCTACGTAGAGCCAGAAGCTTCAACGTTCATCAAGCTACGTAAGCTAGTGGGCTGCCCATGTAAACCGAATGGAAGATAGAAGAATCCCCAAACGTGCTTTTAAAGGCTAAGCGAGTGGTAACAGGCCAGTAAGCAAACCATGCAAGCGACGGGAAGACTCGGTTGATGAAGATAGTAAAGCCATCTTAAAAACTAGCAGCTGGAGGACGCGGTCTTTAGATCGAGACGATTGGAGGCGACGACTTCAGGAGGCCAGGGCCCGATTTGGGATGTCGCGCCATTGATGATGAATACTAAAAAAGGTCATCGGTTTTGTCTGTAAATGCGATGTGGACGCTTCTTTGTCATAGATAAAAACTTTGTAGTTTCAAGTCATTCTGACAACAGCTTATTGTTTGACAGTCGCTTCAACACTACCGTTTCGAGTGAATTCTTTTTGTAGAAGGAAAAAAAGGGAAGAAAATTCCAGTGGGGATTGCACACACATCGGATGACACATCCCCGCTCTTATGAGACCGAAAGACTTTAATGTGTGAATGAATTCAAGCGAGATAGGACAAGGATCGGAGAAGCCTTAAGATATTTGCAACAATAATAATCCAGTGGAGTTTTGTAACAATGGACGAAACTGGCGCTACAACCTAAATCGGGCCTCGGCCTCCTCTATTAATTTTTCACAATCGTTTTTTTTCCGGACAATTGAGCATGCAATTTTTAGTTTTAGGTGGTATGAATACAAGCATGAATTGATCTGATGTTAAAGTTATTCGAGACGAATTATATCGTCTTATTGTTGGAAGTAAAAACTGTTTCATAAATGAAAAACGATAAAAAAAAGGAGTTATTTTTCTCTAAAAGAAAAAAAAAATCATAATGTGCTTTACATTATAAAAAATATTAATAAATAAAATTGCAACATGGAAGACAACATTGTTAACAATAACATAAACAAAATGTCTCTAGAAAATAAAATTCTCTAAAGGGATTTAGTGGATTAACATCTTTCCGTCTTTTTGTTTGAAATTTAAAAGTGAGTTAAATAAAATTAACAACGAAAAAACAGAAATATACAGAAGTATGAAAACGGGAAATAAGAAACTTATTAATTTTAAAATTAAATAAAATCAAACCACCTTTTTCAGAGTTTAGTTGCAGTAGGTTTTTTTTATGGTTTTGTTTGCTTTACACACTAAATCAGAGTATACCTAAAAGAAACCATCTCCTGAGAGTGCTTTCGGTCTTGTATCAGCCCGCAAATCACTAATTTGTGACGAAAAATTTAATCGTGAACAATTAGTAGTAGTAAAAGCAGCAGAATTGTTGTTGTTATTATTAATTTCACGTTTATAAAATCTGAATTTTTTTTAACATAAAGAGAACAACAAATTAAGAGAAGTAACGAAAAACACTAAATTAAAAATACGATAAATTCTAAAATTTTTAAAAGTAAGAAAAAATTTTGAGCAAAAACAGAAAGAAACGGAAACGAACAACAACCATATCAGAATGTTAATTACAATTTCTTTTTTTAAAATCTATAAATCGAAAGTTTCTACTAAAGTTTTTGCTACTATTGACGAATAAAATTAAGAATAGAATTAATTTTTTTGATTGAAATTTAAAGAAAGTGAAGACTGAAAAAATTGTGGTAGAAAGGAGATATTCTGAACCAAAAAAAAACGGATTTCTTACTTTGGTGCCATGTCGTTATATCGTGTATCACGGGTTGCCGGTACGCCATGCGATGATCCGGAATCTTCGTAATAATCGCGACGATCACGTGATCCACCTCGTCGTTCCTTTGACTTTCGTCGCTTATTTTTGGGTCCACTGTAAAAATAAAGGTAAAAAAATGGAGGACCAAAAAATATTGCATGCAAAACGTGATGAAAGGAAATGAAATTAGAAATTAACTTGATATTGTGCAAGGGGCTAAGATACTAAGGACGATTGTCTTCGATCAAAGATCAGTTCGTTTCGAACGTAATCCTTGATTAAAAATCGATCGAACTCCTTAAGAATATCCAACCCTTTGTGACCGACACCAATTTAGTCGCTAGTCGACATGCTCTCATAAATCGCAACAACTTCAAAGCAGTGAATTTTTTTTTAAAATGGTATTTTTAAAAAAATTATAATTTTTGTTTTTTTTTTTTGGATTCTCTGTTATAAAACATTCATACTTACTTTGCCAGTGGAATATTGTCCCGTTCACTGTATGCATCATACAGATACTCCCTGGAAATTGTGGAAAATGCAATGAAAATGGAAGCAGTACAACAAAGCAATATTAAGTAAAATTAACGAGAAATGTTTACATGAAAAGTATATTAAAAATTTTCACTTTTTAACGATTAACAAAATTAATGCAACAATCAGTTAACGAAACAGACAAACAAACGAACAAACAAACATGATTTTGTTGATTATTTTTATTATTGTGTGAACAGGATGTGTATTAGTTTATTAGAATGTGATTAGTGTTTTTAATTTTAAATATATATTTAATTACTTTTAGTTAGTACCTAGCAGCAGCTGTTTAAAAAATGATTCATTGAAATTGATGTAGCGGCCTTCGTAGCGATAACAAAGATAAGAAATCTTATCAGAAAATATCAACCAAGTACAATACAATTGATTGGTTCAAATCATACGAGCGTTTCTGAATATCGAAATAAACAGATCGCAAGAAATAAAATTGATAACAAAGAAAAATAAAAATCTCAGTGATAGAAGTATTGCGAACGAGTATCTTCTATTAAACGTTAATGAAAACATTGTCGTTAAATTTATTATCTTATCAGACTATTGGGCAAAGTGCTCTAATTCAAACCGTTAGCCCCACACTTGAAAGTGAATATCATATCCGTGAAATCTGAATTAATGATAATTATTTTCGGCGATAAAAGCTGAAAGGATGATAAAATTCCTGGCCTAGTATTCATATTTTCCATTGTTGGAAGTCAGTTCGTTTGTTATATCCGGAAGCGTCAACTTGAAAGTAATCGTGTTCCTTGATATCAGATCAGACTGTGAAGATCACTGCCCGCAATCCCTGACTGGAGAATACACGATATATGCACGATGTATGCAACCGTACATAATTCATTGAGACGAGATGAAAACAACGTTAAGGGTCCCGATTTAAATTTTTCTCTGATGTCAATACTTGGGATTTACTTTGGGCAAGTGTCTCTGACTCGGAACAGTCATAGTGCTACACAAGCGACATTGTCTTTTATGGCGTGTCGACGGCTGAGCGGTTTAAACCCGAAAATGGTATTTTGAAACAGTGGCTAGAAACTCCACCGCATCGCTCCTGGATGACTCCCTGATGCCATTGGAATAGTTTCCATTTATTTTTTCCCAAAAATACTTAACAAACAATATTAAAAATGAAGATAAGGCTGTTCACTTTGTTGTTGGCATCACTTGCAAAGGAAACGAGATTTAGATAGATATAGAGCGACTAAGGAAGGCTTTTGAGGCTTGCAAAAAGATGTTTGGGAAAAAGTAGGAGATTCAGACAGGGATGGCTCACTGCATGTACACGGCCATAGTCACGCCTATCCTAACCTACGGAATATTAGTGTGGTGGGTAGCGCCGGAGAAATCCACCTACCTCAATAAACTCACCAAGATTCAACGTCTAGCTTCTTCAGAAGCAACGGGCGTACTTAGCACCACATCTACGGCGGCACTAGAGATGATCCTTCATCTTCTTCCGCTGGATATTTATGGGAAGAGTGTAGCAGCAAAAAGTGCCGTGCGCCTAAGATAGTCTGGCTGCTGGGTATCTAGACCTGGGGGCATAGCAGCATACTCGGACGGTTTAGTGAATGTAACCCGTTAGAGGATATACACTACTTGATTCCGCGAATTCTTTAGGAGATTTTCAACGAGGATCCCTAGCAGAGAGGGGTGGAATGTGTATCAGCCCCACGAAGGGGTCTTTTATATCTACACGGACGTTTCGAAGACAGACGCGAGTACAGGTGTAGGAATATTCTCCGCTGACCTGAACCATAACGAGGCATTCAGAATACCGGACTGATGTAGTGTATTTCAAGCAGAGATGATGGGAATCGTTCAGGCTTGCAATCTGCTAGAAGATTGTGCAATGCGCAACAAACCCGTCGTCATCCTAAAAGATATTCAGGCGGCGATTAAGGCGCTTGACTTACACTTGATCAAATCCTGCCTCGTGAGGCTATGCAGGGATAAGATTAGTACTTTATGCACGCTTTTGAACGTAAGAATTTGTTGGGTTCCGGCTCACAGCCGTATTCCGGGCAACGAGGCTGCGGATGAACTCGCAAGGATAGGTTCGGCGCTGAATCAAGCGCTAGCTCTTCCAGTGAGGAGGCCCATTGAGGACATTAAACACGCTATCGACGTGACGGCCATATCAGAGGCTAACACAAGATGGTCAGGCCTCACATCGTGTCTCGTGGCCAGGCAGCTCTGGCCGACCCTAAATGCGAGCAGGACAAAGTTTATCCTACTCGGAGATGGGAATACACTTCGTATCCTAATTGGTGTACTGACGGGCCATTGCCTGATCGGCCGGCACGCCAGAAGACTAGCTGTTGCGGACGTTGCAGATCTGTGCCGCAGCTGTAGTGAACCCGATGCCGAGGAAAGTATTTTCCACGCGCGAACGTACTTTAGGTACGCGCTTCGCCACGGACTTGGGCGAAATCGCAAACATTAAGCTAGACAAGCTGCTGCAGTTTGTCAGGCTGGCGGGGTTGTTTACCTAAGATGTGGTCTTGGGCACACGGGTACTTCTCTGTGGGATCACAACGGACCCATTGGCGGTCTATGTGTTTGGTCGCTTAAAGTGGCCACCCACCTTATCTAACCTAGATAGATATTAGAAGAAATTGCACCAGGTAATCACAAGCCTAGTAACGCCACTGACTGGATTTAAAAGTCTATTTTAAAACCTTTCAGTACATATGACGTATTGATATGTCACAGAGGGTCCTGCGGAAAATACAGAAATTCTAAGCATGTATTTAGGAATTCAATAATGACTGCTACAATGGATGCTATGATAAACATGATCCCACTGTAGATAAAAAGGAGGCTTTACTAGTTACAACGGTATATCAAATTCAAGTCTGGTCGCCTATATACGAAAGTAGTTCAAGTATAAGGACTTAACCGACTCAGTAAACGATAACCAATTTAATCAACGAAATTCCAATCAATTTTCCAATAAGAGGACGTCAGAGTTCCTTCCTCTAGACAGGTATAACCGAAGGGATATTTCTCAGGACAATATTTCCTCATTCATCTCCTGAAAATCATCGGTAAGCTGTCATAAGACGCATGTCGATAGAAAGAAGAGGTGATAGAAAGATAGAGTAGTATTTTACGCTACAATATGACCCCATCAAACATATATAATTAAATAGCCCTTTTTATGGTTGGTTGGTTGGTTTACGTGGTGGAGCCTTTTTTATACTAGGTAAATAATTTCACACTATAAAAGAAATAGTTTTGAATGAAAGGTATCAAAAAGACTACTTGAAGGGATTTATTTTCAAGTGACAGCCTTCTTTACTATCGATGTAGACCCGTGAATTCGGAGTCCCATCCTGAGCGGGGTCTTAACTTTTAGCGAAAGGATCACAGACTAAATGTATATCGAGAGAATGTGGGCGCAACTATTGCTCCAAGAAACAATAATAACGGCCAAGAAAATTTAAGGAGCCAAGGAAATTATAAGAAAACCACGAAACACGTATGCACCCATGATTACGTGCGAACACCCAAGAAACAAGCGTCCTCCCTAACACCCTTCTGGGAGGTATAGAATTATTGGAGCAGCATTGAACTAAATGTGTAGTAAAAAATTAAGTTTTTTTTTAATTTTCATTTCGAGAAGTTTATAAATTTCCCCCGTATGTGGTACTGAAGAAGGTACTAACTGAAGCGTGCATCGTATTGTATTCATCTTTTGTGCAAATCGAAATGTTTTTTCAGGCTCAGGTTACAGGTCCTAGTTTTTCGAACAACTAACCACAATTGAATCGTTGCTTTTAATAAAAATTGATTACCAATTCGTTCTAAACTACAAGGTATTCGGCGGTGGGCTAACACTCTGCTGTACTTGAAAAAAATGCAGAGTTTCGAAACTCAGGTTGAACGCAGCGACGACCATGTCCCGGAAACGGTTGGAGGACTTGGGAAATTGGAGAGACTTACATACTCGTACAGTAGAAAGAATGAAAACAAAAATCTAATTTATTATGTTAAAATTCCACCACCACGTCTTATGTCGACACCAGATCGCCGAAAGAGTAACAATACCAAAAAACTAATGTAACTTTACTTTTCACACAAAATATCTGTAGACCTTTAAGAAATCTCCAAACTGCTTTTATGTAAAGTAGCGACATAGATCAATTCTAGCTTGGTACTGTTACGGAATTTCTGAATTACCATACTTACATTGAAAAGTATTTTTTCTCCTTTGTGAATCGTTTTTTTTTATATTTTATGTCTATTCAATTCTCACCTGAATCCGTAGTACACTTAAAAATGTTTGCATTTAAATTAAATTAGTCAGAATCGTTTATAATTTAAAACCCATACGGAACGAACAATGTTATGTGTGTTAGATGAAAATAAAATTTGTTGTTTGTTAGGAATATTATAAAAATTATGTTTTATTATTATACTATAAAAATATGATAAAAATAATCAACAAAATGTTCTTTATGAACAGTTAGTTTAAAAACCATTCCAATACAAAAATTTGTAACGTCAATTATTCGCAACGTTTTTCACTAAACAAAAATAAAAATTAAAAGAAAATGCAATAGAACAAAATTCATTCAATGAGACTCGTAAAGATAAAGTAATTAATTTTTAAACTTTTGAGCAAATATACTTACAATTCAACTAGAGGTCCTGGATAGGGATCCGACTTCTGATACAAACTAGAAAGTTTAACGCTAATTATTAATGTTGGCAGGAAAAGAAGAATACACCATCCTATGCCTGCCCAGAATCCATTCTAAAAAAAAATTGGTAGATATGGAAAAAATACATAAAGTGAAAAAACCCATTTTCCAAGCCGTTAAAAAAATTAAAACGAAAACTTACAAATGGATCAACAATTTGATTGCAGCCAGCCACAATTAACGATGCATATACTTTGGCAATTGGCCCGCAACGTCCAATATCATTCTGAACTGATCCCACAACTAAATCGAGATATTTTTTGATGTCCATACTCAATTGATCGACAAGTTTTTTCGCAACTTCCTTTACATGCTTGGTTCCTTTATTGCTTATGAAATCCTGAGCACCTTCCAGCTCACTTAGTAATTTCTTTATAGTACTCTCGAAAGGTTCTTGCATTTCGTTAGTGTTGAAATGAAGATCACTTTCTAATTGTACGGCTAAATCTAAAAGTTTTTTAGACTGAGCAATCATCGGTTGTACTAAATTCGACTGATACGATTCTAAATGAAGCGCTTGATTCTTTAAACTGACACGAATTTCACTCATTGTCGATGTTTCGGGAATTTTGTTGGCAGTCTCTTTCAATTTTGCGATAATATCACTGAGCGGGTAGGCTGTGATGTTTTCCTTTAGCTGTAATAAAGAAAATTTATATTCGGAATTCTTAACTAGTAGCACGATTCCGTAGCTTTTTTATTTACTTACATTATCGGTAAACTTAGAAACATCGAAACGATCAAGATTCGAAGTAGCCAATTCGTTAATCCGTTCAGCAAGACCCTCAATGTCGATATCTTCGATTTTAATATTGTTAATTAAGCTATCCAATGTATTATTTATGTTAAACTGTTTCGGATAGTTAAGAATATCGTTTATATCGAAAATATTTCTTAAATGTAGGACTTTGTAAAGTGATTCGTTACGCTGACATGACACAATAATATCGGATAAGGTAAACGGATCGGATGATCGCGGTGACGACGATCGAAGCTTTGATAGTTTTCGCGGAATTTTCTTGTCGTTGACACTATTGTATATTTCATTCAAATCTACCAGTTGGTTTACATAGGCGAATATTTCGTCGTGTGCAGGATCCCTGAAATATAGACAAAAAAATTATAATACATAAGAATTAACGGAAATTTTTGATAGATTTCAGTTGTCTTCCGCACGGTTAAGCAATTACTACGGTTGGATCACGTACAGAGCATCAATAACTTAACTTTCATTCGGTTTATAGTTTAAGTTACTGATTACACCGTAATTATGGAATAAAATAAAGTTGTGCCCAAATTGGGTCCATTGGATTAGTCGAAATAAATGGAATAAATCACGTTGGGCGCCAGTTAAACGCCAGTTACTAACTATTCAACTTTTCAAATTAATTACATACCTTAAAGCAACACAAACAGCACGTTGTGCTACAATTCCAACAATAAAATGAACAATAACCGTAAGAGCAAGAGCCGATATTGTCAAGAATATTATAGCAACACCACTAAAAAAAATATATAGTTAATATAGCAGTGTGTAATTTCACTAAAAAAAATTAAATTTCTCGTACATCATTAAAAATCTGGATCCTGCACCTTTATTACAGCAATCGTCTCCATATCCATCCGGTCGTTTACCGCATATTCCGCAAAGTAAAGCAAAAGTGATGCACACCAAAATCTTTTTAATATAACAATTAGAGAAATATTACAGATACATTTCGTTAGCAAATTAAATTCAAATCAGTCTTACCAGTAAAAGCACCGTACTAACAGCAACACCAAAATAGAATCGATAAATGCTGTACTCCTTGATATACTCGTCGGCAACGTCCGTGCCTTTCTTAGTATAATGAACGAGTGTTTTTTTTATTTGTTCTAAATTATCCTCCAGCACAACAGATGCTTCCTTCAAGCTGTTACCTATGGTAAAACATTCAAATGAACAAAATTAATTCAGAACATTTTCATAATGTGATTTTCAAATCAAATAATGAACACACGTACCAGCCTCGTCCATTGCATCTGTAACTCGCTTTAAATTTTCCTGAATGGTACTATTCAACGTGCTGACCAAATTTTTCAACGAGTCCATGGCTTTTCCCATTACTGGTATAATATCACCTTTCAGAAGCTTTTCGACACTGTCGATTTGTTCCGTGAGATCGGGCAACTGGATAGAAAAAATTGGAGATATTATTGCCATTGCATTAGAAATATTTAATTATAAACATCGAAATGAAAAGGGTTAGAATTCTAAATAAATGCAGCTCTATAATAATATAATGAATTGGTCTATGTTAAAATGATTGTTAAACTAAACCTACCCTTGGAAAATATCTGTCTAACATCTTAGCATGTAAGGAATGATTAAATGCATTTTTATTATTTCACAATAGTTACGTATATAGATATATACACAATAACAAAAAAAAAATATCCTACTTACTTGATTATAGTCAATACCGCTGGCATCAAGTTTACCAATATCATATTGTGACAAAACATCTTTACAAGCCGGAGCCGTACATTTTGTGAGCGATGTTAACAGTTCGCGTTTAACGCCTCGAAGCCCTAAAATTGGAAAATACGTTAAAGTATTATTAATATTGTTAAATCTTGCTTAAAATTAAAAAAATACGTTAGGTAAAAAGGAACTACTACTACTACAAACAAAACACTAAAATTTTTGTTAGCATTACTCCAGATTTCTGTACCTAAGGACCGCATGGTAGGTTATAGTTTCTTGTGTACAGTAAATAGTAATCTGATTCTTCAGGAATGTCAGTATTCTATCTCACAGGTACTCCATATCAAAAATCACACAGGATCTGATGAAAACAATGTGTAATTCTATCGAAGAAAATTAGTTTTTCATGTATATATTTTCGGCAATGGGGTGGAATATCCCTGCTTAGTAGCGATTAGCTTTTTTGTCGATTGAATACTTCCATTGATTGGGTGGTTTACCTCGCGGAAATTACGTTTCCATCTATCTGATGTACACCAGATTTCTCAGTCCGAGTCAGCCTTTATTAACCAGGATTCTTCGTTGAAACGCTTCTATAGATATTTGATATACTTGCGTTACACGTTTACGTAATTTTATTCACCCTGTGTCGTGGCTCAATTTTTAGCACTCTTCTAGCATCCACTTCATATTTGTCAGTTGCAGTTCGCCCAGTTCGAAAAGTACCTTGGTATTCGCTGAATGTATTGACCGTAAAATATTTAATGGAGCATATGATCATCCTTTCTTCAAAACTTCTGAAGATATTCCGTCTATTCAAGTAACATTCTTTACTTTTTGGACTAGTTCAATCTCACCAGTAATGTTTTTTCTTCGACGTGAAATGCATCCGGAATGACTGTGCCTGTAGATATGATTAGATCAGGGTTCAGAAGATGGTCAACCGAATTGTTGACGATATTCCCTTCTTTACCTTTGCAGTTACTTGTTTGCGGTTTACAGTCTTGTCGTGAAATTTGTAAGAGTCATATATCATTGCATCGCTACATTATCGTGGTCGTTTATTTTCATATCAAACAGTTTTCTTTATTCGTAAATAGACTTGTTCGATCAACGGACAACTCTGCGTCTGGCATGTGTTTTTGAAGTACTCTTCTAGTGATTATATGACTCATATTCCACCGCAGTTCTTCAATTTTACTACATTCTACATTGGTTTATCAACGATATGCAATTTCGCCATCGTAATGTCTGTCTGTTGGAATGGATTCCACAACCATATTATTACGGCTACACATTTCGCGTTTCGCTTATATATTTTTCTTCTTGATATCAAGCACATAGTTTTAGTTGATTTTAGTTTTAGGAAGGAGCGCAGCGTTAAGAATCGGCGCCTAGTGTGAACCGACTGGCCCATAGCGATCCCTTTGAAACATAACGACCTCAAATTCTGGATGTTGTCACAGAAATTACTTCTCAATCACTTTATACGTCTACTTGCACCCACCTGACATTCACACAAAATGTGAATAATGTCTCAGATCATGGCAGTATCTGCAGACGTCCGTCTCAGCTAACCCTATATGCATGGTATGCTTTCACATCAGTGATCACCCGTCAGTACTCCGACGAGCAACCGTAGTTTTCTCTATCCCATGTTAATATATTCCTAGTCTTTGTTTATCCAAAGTGGGCTTCATAGCACTAGAAATCCTTCAACTTGTAAAGCCTATCCACCTTGAGTTGGCAGTCTGTGTTGAACGTTCATCGATGAGTGCTTTAATGCCAAATAGCGGTATCAGCACATAACTATTTTGAATTGGCGTCCCGATAAAATTCCTAATTTTGATCTTTCCAATGGTTGGTTATTGGTATTTTTTCTCCTTATTTAATCTCTTTCAAAATTAAAACCAGTGGCGGACATTGCAGACCACGCGGTTCGAGGGTTCCGTTGTTTAGGGGGCCGAAATTAAGAAAAATGCATACATGTAAGGACAGTAGATACAAGCGTCAGGCGCCCCGAAATATCTTTGCAAAGTGGTGGTAGACTCTGACTTCATTGTTAACATATTTTGAAAATAATGATGTACCTTGTATATAAGGTTTAATTAGAAAGAAATTGTTTTTGACCCAGCTAACTATTTTTTGATGTAACTGGATTGTTGGTTTTGCAAAAGGAATTTGTCCTTAGATGAAAAATCATTACAATCTTCTAGAAAATTCAGTTCTGCTAAAGCTCATAGATGACATATAGCTATGTTATCAAAGATAAAATTGGTTTGACATCCTGAATTTCCTTTCTTAGGTTTTGTTTTAGGTTTGTATCTAAGAAAACAAAACGGGTTGCCTGAAAAACGGCTCTATCGTCATACATTTGCACCGTCAATTCTCAACATCATATGACCAAAAAACGAGACTAAAAAATACTGCTCCTCTTATACTCTACAAAAATATCGGATGCAGGGAATTGCGAAATATCAACTAGCCTTCATTTTTGTCCAGTACCAGAAAAATTTCGTCAATCCGATTTTCCGAACGGCGATAATTAATTCTAAAAAAAATTATAAAAGAAAAGATAACACAATATTTGTTGTACGTACCATCACTAAGCTGTGACGCACTAACTCTTAACTCGTTGGTCAACGATTTCATTTCTCCTAGATTCAGTTTAATATTCGGCAAATTGGAAACCAATCCATTTAAGTATTCTAGTGAAATAGCTTGCGATACATTTTTCAAATCGGCTATAAGAAAATCTGTCGCTTCTGTAAAATTGATAAGAAAAAAAAATATTTTACAGTATGATTCAATTGATTTGAATTAATTGGCCTTACGATGAAGAGTCGATTCGATGTTACGCGATAGTTCGACATAGTTCTTAGTCAGCAAGTGATCGATGTGGGTTTTTGTTGAATCCATGTAAGTTGTGGTATCATCCATGCCGTTGTTAACAGTTGGGGTTACATTTTCAATGCCCTCCTGCATATAACTGTTGGTTACGAATGCAACGATAACTCCAAACCTAATCGCAAAAAAAGTATTTTAGTTAGTAGATTCAACAATTAATTTTGATTTCATTGACATACAATAATCCAGTGGCGACACAAATTAGTAAGAGACCCCAAAATACACGTCGACATGTGTCATGTTTTTTATCGAACGGTTGCGATCGACCTCCACAAGCTCCAGCACAACGGCAACAACAGAAGCATAATCTATAGAACGTTGGGGTAGGTGGGGAAGATAATTGAAATTTAATAGATACATCATAAAATGTCCAATTAAGTTTGATTGATATCGAAATATCGTGATAATTACCCAATTATTGGCATAAGAACTATAAGTGCTGCTGCTATTGCGATGACTAATACAACGCCCCAATAATGTCGTAACAGTTCGCCATATTTAAATTCGGGACTTACTTTTGGTCCTGCCTCGATTTTGAAATTGTTGACTTTAATATAGTCTAGAAAAAAATCAGAAAAGATATTTATTAATTTATTTTTAAATATTTTTATAACAATTAAAATGAAGAAGCTAAGCAGAAAAGGTATATTTTAGAAGATTGAGCGTGTGTAGTGTCCCAGATGAGCATTATACAAAACGGCCTTCTATTGATTTGATAATTATACAGAGCTGTTAGAACATGGCACCCTAACTTTGTTACATCTTTGCAAAGTTAAATTCTATTTGGAATATTTTTCGTTAGATATTACAAAGCTTTGTGATAGCTGGGTCGCCATGGGCGACCAACTATACATCTATTTAACGGGAACGTAGTTTTCATGGTTTGCTGTATGTTTACAATATCTGAAGACCACCAGAGGAACTTCCGCACTGACTTATCTGATGCGCATCAAAGCGATATTAGTGGTAGAATAAACCAGTCACCAAGGAGTATTTCACACTGATATAATTCGCGGAAAACAAATATTCTTTTCTGGTATAAAGCAAATATCTTCACGGGCATCTCCAAACTGTAAGAGCGATCCGGACCATGGAGCTCAATTTTCGAATAAAAAATTCAACACAATTTTCAAACTGACCACAATCTGAAATTAATTACTTATCAATTCCCTGCATTTAGAGGCAGTAAAAAAAACTATTCTGAAGAGTGTGAAATGTTTTTTTTAATAGAAAATATAAAAAATTATTAACTTTGTTTTATTTAAAAAAGGCATTTTATTCTACATAAAACTTATTTCAGAAATTTCTCATTTTTTTAACATTATTTCAAATTTGTAAAAAAAAAAATCGCCAGCCTGTAGAATAAAATAAAAAATTGAAATAATGAATTAGATACACCCGATGCCTTTGGTGTAATTGACTGTGATTGTAAGACTTTATTCTACTTTCTTCAAATTTGCTGAAAATTTTTAAAACATAATTCCATTACCACTAATATCTTCTACAGGTGCCCCTTTCCTACCCCAACTACTGGTAATCAACTAACAGAGCTATACCAGTTATTTGCCACTCCTTCAGCGTGTATTACACTGTATGCCACTATGTCAAATATCTGGCTTTCATGGATGGTAACAGCAGTCATATAGTGTAATCGTTACAATTTTTGTTTGCCAAATAATTTTTTTTTTGCTCTATTTTGACATAAAATATTTTACTCTTTCCGTCAAATTTTTTTAGTCAAATATTTAACAGTGTAATACTAGCTTTAGATCGGTGTATTCAACACAATAAAATAAAAAAATACTTCCAAAGGTTTACATAAACAGGAAAAACTAGGCAAAATGAAAAATATAGTTAAAAAAATTAAAAAAATAAAAAAAAAAAAAAAAAATAAAAATAAAAAAAAAATAAAAATAAAAAAAAAATAAAAAAAAAATAAAAATAAAAAAAAAATAAAAAATAAATAAAAAAAAAAAAAGAAATAAGAAAAAAAAAATAAGAAAAAAAATAAATAAGAAAAAAAAATTATTCAAATATACAAATAAAACTGTTTTTGATTTGATTCGACCAAAGAAGCAGATGGAAAATAAAATGAAGTACATTGAAAAATACTTTATTATTAAAAAATAATAAAGTAAAAATTAATTTAATTCATAAAATTTGATTTCTGTCAAACTAAGCTTATTTCCGGCTAATTCTAATTTTAAAGAACAATTAAAAACAGACTTAAAGAGTTCATATTTTTTTCCGAATAAAGTTCTGTGGCAAATTTTTTGTTTTTCAAATTGTTTTATTTGCCCCATTTAGAGTAAAAAAAAATTTCGGTCTAATATTTGACGGCGTGGCATGTAGTCTAAAAAAAAGCTTTCGGAAACTTTAAAGAAATATAGACACCAAAACAGCCAAGTTATGTAAATTATAATTATATACATGATTAAAATAAAGAACCCTTTAATCCAGTTCTGCATCACATACTATACTCGTATATACATACAAGGTGGGTTTCTGATAATATTTGCTTGTTAAAGTTATCAACTTAGAAACCTGTAATTTTCGGTTCAAAATAGAAGAAGCCTACCTGTATTTTTTTATACTTGAAAGGAATATCAAGCCTTTGTATTTTTCTTTTAATTTTAAAATTATAATTCACGGAACATAATAGGTTTAAAAAAAAGAGCTGAACCTGATTTGTTCTCGGATTAATAATTCAATTCGATTCAATTTCAAACCCTAATTTTTGGTCACACTTAGTCAAAATATTTCGCTAATTAGTGAGTGCAACCTGCGACATCAGAGTAAATTGGTTTAAATGTGAGATGAACTTCAGTGTTATAATTCGCAGTAATGAATTTCGATTCAAGAACGGACATACTGGAGGAATTCTCTGCAATACCAATACAATACAAGGGTGTCTTGGATAATTGAATGATACACCCTCTGATGAATCAGTCCAACCCGAAGAAGAAACAGTTCTTTCAACTTATTCAAACTGGCCTTTCTTGTGAAGAGTTTTCAACTAGCATGTCTTCAATGACTATTGTCATTGCCAAGACAGCGATCAAAACCAGTCGAGATATTTCACATAAGAAGATGCTTTAACTTCGAAAAAACAAATAAAAATCTTAAATTTTAACACCTTTAACAAAAAATAACTAGGTAACACCTATTTAGTGATTTACAGCTTTGATATAAACTTTATTAAATCAGCTTATTTAATATTCGTGGTATTGGCATTGACCCGAACATATGAGCTCCAAAACAATATTGTTTCGCATACTACAAGCGTGAACAAACTTTCTACAAAAACTAATTGTTTAGATAATTTATTACCGACATGGCGCTTATTAATTATTACTACTTCAAGATATTTAGCGCTTTGCATTGTTTGTTCATATGAGACTTCAGTGCCATTTTAAACATTTGCTTGAAATTAGTTTTGTTGTTGAAGAAGATAAAGGATGAATTTTAAAAAGAATATAAACCGAGGTTCTAAAGGTTTTGTGTATATGAAAAGAAACTAAGATACAGAACGCTGCTGAATTAAACCCAAGGTTCGGAGCTTGTAAATTTAATTCTTTTATTTACGCATTTATCAGATTGTCGGAAAAATTTACATTTGGCTGCTTTACAGGTACTTTGCTGTTAGAAACTGATGAAAACCAGTTGTTGATGACGACGAATAATCCGTGTCACAACATAATAAACAATTTCACATGAATATTCAATAGAAAGAAACAAGAAAATACACTTACCTTCTGGTATTGGATCTTTGTCAAGAAAAGATTTTATGACTTGATTGACCGATTGATACAATGGTCCCATACCACGAGCATTGTACAAGTCGGAGCTAACATATGCGATCGAGTCACTGCACTCACTAAAATTTAAAACTGGAAATTCTAATACTGACTGGCCATTGCATGATGAGCTCGACAAACTTATTGCCAATAGTGCAAACAATGGCAAACTTATCACTGATGATATTGCCGATGATCGTGATGATGTCGATGATGAAAGCGGCGCTCCCATTTTATTATGGAAGGCCTGATGAGGTTCAGCCTGAAAATAAAGAAAGAAAAAAAACCTTTAATAAGTGCATACCTTGTTTATGAACCATACTACATACGGTTCATGCATGAAGTAGTGATCTTAGAATGTTTTAATAATACAGAGACATAATTATCGGCACGATCGCCAATAGTCAAGAAAAGTTTCGAAGAGAAGATACTAAACGAAACGTAAATCAGGTTGTTATAGCCGCAAGTCAACCGTATAAAATCACGGGAACAAGTCATTCGTGGCGGCAAAAGAATAGTAGAAGTGATCGTTAGTGCTTAGTACTACAGGTGGCTAGTCGTATTGAGGTCAGTACGACTGCCAGCATAGTAACTATCTTGTCTCTAAAATAGCTGGTCTGTTTCAAATGGAAGAGAAAGATGGCAATTTCTTTACAGTTTATTGGACCCACTTATAACAGTACCTAATTAATTTCTCAACGTTAATAGGCAGTTAAAATAACTTGTAGCCATATTTCTTTTACAACAAAATCCAGAGATGTGCAAATTGTAAATTGCTTATTCTGATAAAAATAGTGTTAAGATAACGAACTAAATAAGGTTGAAAACTGAAGAGAAGGAAATAATGTTATTCAGCAATTAGTAATCTAAAAATTAAATAAGTCTCGCTATAAACACTAACTTTGCCAGCTATGCCAGCTATTCTAGCTATTGGAAAACCAACGTCTTCAAAACTTCAAAGTCGTAACTTAAAGCGTTCTGAAGTTATCGGCCAATATTCGTGAACACGTGTTTTAAGGATTTTTAATTAGAAACAAAAAAGAACAAAAATATATTATCATAAATAGAAGAAATCCTAAATGAGGTACTTAAATAAAAATTGTAACAATTTGAGCAACAATAAACAAATGAAACAAACCGGAAAAAAACAATAAAAATTGATAAAAATAAAGACATTGCTATAAAACAATAACAAAAAAGATAAAAAAATATAAATAAATAAAAAAAAAAAATTAAAATTGGTCAAAAGTAAAAATACAAAATGAGACAAATGGAAAACCAAAATATATAAAAATAAAACAAAAATAATTGAATCACCGAATTCGAAAAGGGCTCATGTCGGTTTTTTCAAATTTTTCAAGGGACTCAAAAAACTGAATTTCTCCCAAACTCTATGGAATTTAAGAGCGCAAATTTTGTTGAAAGTGCTAACCATTGGACGGATTTTTTGTACGGCAGCTACATTTAGGACTTTTGTATGATAGCGAAGGCGTTGACGGATGTTACTAGTTAATGAACTCAGTCTTGCATTTGACATAAAACAAATTCCTGTGAAATTTCTCTTTCAGGCTTTAATGCGTTCTTGAGTTATAGTGGATTCTATAACTCACATACATTTTTGAAGGACTTTTGTAGGCTGCTACACGAAGAACTCATTCGATTTGTATTATATTCGGAATTTTTCCTACAAACATTGGAAAGTTTATTGTGCCCAAAATTTGAACTTCTTTACTTGAAGCATTTAGCTTTAAAGAGTCTTGTATGGAAGGAACTCGAAAGAGTTGGCAGGATATCGCTCATTAACGAATTTTCCGTTCTACAGTTGGTGACCGACAACAAACGGTTTTTGGGTTTCCGGCCACAACTGAACAACACAACACAAAAAATAATATACACCTTTTTTCGTCCGAGAGTCGGTTCGACCGATCGATCGATGTTCAAAGCTTTTCGGGCTGGATTAAGCTCATAATATATTTCACAAAAGAAATAAAAAAAAAAACAATAAAATAAATAAAAAAATTAAAAAAAAACAATAAATAAAATAATAAAATTAAAAAAAATTTTTTTTTAAAAAATAAATAAATTAAAAAAAAAAATAAATCCAACAGATTAAAAAAATACAATAAATAAAAAAAAATAAAAAAATTAAAAAAAATACAATGAATTAAAAAAAAAAACAATGCAACAAAAAATAAAAAAAATTAAATAAATACAAAAAAATTTAAAAAAAACAATACAAAAAAAATTAAAAAAGAAACAATACAAAAAAAAATTAAAAAAAAACAATACAAAAAATAAATTAAAAACAATACAAAAAATAAACTAAAAAAAAACAATACAAAAAATAGAAAAAAAACAATACAAAATAAAGTAAAAAATAAAAAAAAACAAATGGAAAGAAATAAAGTAAAAATAAAAAAACAATACAAAAAAATAAAAAAAAAAACCAACAAAATAATACAAAAAAAAGATAAAAAAAACAATACAAAAGAAAATAAAAAAACAATACAAAATAATATAAAAAAAGAAAAAACAAAACGAAAAAACAATACAAAAAAAGATAAAAACAATAAAAAAAAAAAAGAAAAAACAATACAAAAAAATTAATTAAAAAAAAATAATACAAAAAAAATAATTAAAAAAAATACATAAGCAATAACTAAAAACACATAAGATATACAGTAGAACCTCTATATAGTGACCACCTAAGGGACTGTGCAAAACTGGTCACTTTATTCGATTGGTCAGATTAGAAAAATAATTTAACAAATAAAATCCGTTTCTGATTTACATCGGGACCGGAAAAAATTGCAACTTTAGGCAAGTGGTCAAGATAGGAAGGTGGTCACTTCTTCAGGTTCTACTGTATTTAATTCAAAGAAGGAAAAAAATTAAATACGAATAAAAACACTAAACAAAATCAAACTAACAAAATTGAATAAGCACATATACATTATAAACATAATAATAAAACACTAACAAATATGCAAAGTATTAAAGAAAGAGAAAAATAAAAAGTTAATTGTTAAGATAATTTTTTTTTGTTGTGACAAATCACTCTAAGATAAAAACGTGTTTGAAATTGCCCAAAAAAAAAAGTCAGATGAAATAAGCTCAGTTTCGTTTTTCTTGGGTTGAGATTGAAATTTTATATATTAGAACCGTAGCACGAAATGTTAACTTAAATTTCCTTCGTGTTTTCGAAATATGGTGAAATTAAAAACTGCAGGTTTT
The DNA here is from genome assembly GCA_951812415.1 of Beris morrisii. Classification (NCBI taxonomy): domain Eukaryota; kingdom Metazoa; phylum Arthropoda; class Insecta; order Diptera; family Stratiomyidae; genus Beris; species Beris morrisii. The sequence goes on along the minus strand of OX638310.1, from coordinate 54,277,475 downwards.
TTTCGGTGTACAAAATATAAAAAGATAAGGTTTTCTATTGTTTTGAAGCGATGGACATTAAAACGACGGTTTCGTAGTAGTAGTTTAGTTGTAGGCACTATCTAACTACTATCATTGTGAGATTATGTGAATAATATTCTCTTATAAATAGCGTGATGATGATGATGAAAGGTACCATCAATAGTGTAGCAAGGGTATCTGTACTTAGGCCAACAAAGTGGTTCTTTATGCCACCCTCGTTCGTTAAAAAATTTAAATTGATTTCTTACGATTTTCTCGTAGTCTGACTGGGTCCTGATTGTGAGCTCCTCCTTCATCAGAATTAAGGAGGAGCTTTACTATTCCCTGACGAATCGAACCGACAATAACTTTCGCACCTGTTCAAAAATATCCTGACTACTGTGATTCTTTTTCACAGCGAAAAAATATTTTTAAACATCTTACAATTCACAGTAGCCGCAGGACAGAACAAACCGGGGATATATCTACTGAGCTACTGTGATTTTAGCTTTATCTCGCAAATTACAGTAGTCGGCAAATTGATTTGTTTTAATTTCCTGGCAAGGGAACAACGTAACGAGCCATGGTAGCGGTGATCAAGAAACTCTGTGATTTGTGCAGCTTTCTCTAAGTTTATGTGTTGAGAGTTCATGAAAAAAAACCGAAAACAGATCCTTGTTTTAGATAGTCTTCAAAAGGAGTTCTTGGAATTGAAAAAACGGTCTTCTTTTTAATAAGATCAAAGCTTCCTGATTTTTCCGCCGACTAATTACTTACTTTCTTATGCATACTGAATAAATTGAGATTTATATTTCACTTGTCGTAGCACACTTCTAATTAATTTCCATGCATTATTTTTTAATCGTCGTGCTATTAACAAACTTTGTTATTTTTTTATCGTTTCATATCTCCGTATCACAATAATCTTGATAGCTAGACACTAATTCCGCTAAAATCTAAAACTGCGTAATCACTTTTACAGGGTAATATCCGCTTGATGAAAACACTGCCTACATGACTAACGAGTTAGACCAGGTATAAACTTTTTAATTAATTAATTCGACGTGTCGTCGAATGCAAATTAAATTTTCGTATTCGAAACCATAGATGCCCCGCCGATATGGTTTTCTTCGTGATACACCTGGGTTAAGTCCAGGTGATTGTACTGCTTAATAATAAACACACGTAGTAAATTCGCATATAGAATTATCCGTTTCGTCGCTAATTCATACCACTTTCAACTGTGATGATTCGAAAAGAAACGCGTAACTAGCCGAATTGAAATTATTTAAAAAAAAAATTTGAGAAAAACCCGCTTCGTATGATTTTATTTTAATTTTACAGAAACAACCGTCGAAGTTGAATCTAAACCACCAACTGATAAGGGAGCTGTGATTGTGGACTCGAGTACCTTGTTAGAAGCAATGTAACATATCGAGCTAAAAGATAGTACGAATTTTTCAGAGTTTGTTGATAAGAAAAACCACCCTCCATTGATGATAAAATGCCGAACTCGAAAGTGCAAATATTTACTTAGACGCGGACGAGTAACGTCGTTGAGAAAATACTGGAAAATAATGGTGAAGAATGACGCATTACTTTCAACGGAGGATTAGTCATTTTCCGCTTGAACGTAATTGCATCTAATTTCTCTTAAGCCAATTTAGATACAATGGGATACGAGTACATTGCATTAACATTATTCGGTTAATTTTCACTTTGCATTATCAGGGCTTTTGTTACAACCAGTAATTATTTTTTTTTTCAACGGAAGCAGGTAAGATACAGCGCTCCCCATCAAGGCTTCTTATGCTGATCGAACTCGACATATCCAGCTCAGTTTGTTTGCAAAAAAAATTCTAGAATCTTATCTAGAAGTATGTATACGCCCGGTGCGAGCCTCGACTATTACGTCGCCCTTACAGAACTGTGAAAAATTAAACAATTTTATAAATCACTTTTTTAATTTAGAAAATTAGTAGTTTTCGAAAGAAGATGGGATTGATCTTCCTTTCACTCCAAATCGGACCTTTACCCATCTCAGATTTTCACTCGAAGATCCTAAACTAATTCTGTGGTAAAAAGCGATAACAGCTTAAGTCGAGAAAATAATCAGGTAACAAAACTTGAAAAATGATTTTTACTTATCTCGACATAAGCTATTATCGCTTTTTACCACAGAATTGTTTCTTTCCGGGGATAGCTGGTTAGCCTATTATCCAACCCTCGTCGGAATTTGATAGATATTGAGAAGAAGCTATTTTCGAGGTCATATTTCGCGATTAAGATTTGTTGCGGGAACCGGTCAAAAAGACCAGTATTTTTTTTAAACATTCGTTAATGCTGTTGGGCGTTTATGAAGATAAAATGACACACTTTTTAGTTAAAATGCTATGGGTTTATCAAGAAGGCTAGACAAATATTTTTTAATTTTCCGGGATTCTTAGATCCAGGGGAATTACATTTTCTAGGAGAATCATATTTTCCAGGGAATTACATCGTTCAAGGGAATGACATATGTTAAGCACAATAATAAAAAATAATTCTAAGACAATAAGATCGGAAAATATATATTTTGAGCACAACGCAACGCACAAACCGAGCCTTGGACATTACAGTCGACCCTTAGAAATGTTTGTCTTATAAATCTTGAAAAATTGCGACCTTTTGGGCATCATATCATTTTCTACAGCTTAAATACAGCTATCTAGTTATCAGATGGCGTTAAAATGCTTCAATGTAAAAGTACCCTTGTCTCTATCTATTTCTATATCTTTACCAGCATTTCTAGATGAAATTGAGAGATTTTCACTGAGGCCCTATGGTATACTCTCTCATACGAAGTTTGGTCCAATATGTGCCCATGTAGCCTAAATAAATTGACCCAAAACTAGCAGGATTGTGGTTGTAATATATTTTTCAACTCTATATTAAAAATGAATGTTTGTCTGTCTGTTTGTCCTGTATAGGCTCCTAAACCACTCATCCAATTGCGATGAAACTTTGGTGATTTGTTGAGGGTACGCTCTCGATGGTTTCTGCGTTAACAAAATTATTTAACAGTTGGTGGTTCGCGAGTTCTTTCAACATTTGAGTGTTTTTCATATGATTTAGCGGCAGTTTGTTTTCGGTGTATTAGTTATGCCTATTCCTATTACTAAATGGTATAAGAGGATAGTGGATGGAAGATGGAATATGGAGGATGGAAGATGGAGAATGGTGGATAGAGAATGGAGGATGGATGATGGAGTTTTGGGGGATGGTAGATGGAGGATGGTGGATAGAGGATGGTGGATGGAGGATGAAGGATGGTGGATACAGGATGGAGGATGGAGGATGGTGGATAGAGGATGGAGGATGCACCTCAATAACAGGAAGCAAGACTAGAAACCACTGGCTTTGCAGCGTGAACAACGGGAGAAACAGGAGCAATGGATAAACGGGAGAAATGGTGAGAAGGACGAGATCAACAGGAGCAACGGGAGTAACAGGGGCGATAGAACAACGTGAGCGTAGCCGCGGTACGCGGCTAGTGAATTATAAAATTGATCAAATTTTACTGCGCTCTAGCAACGAAACAATTCATCCCACCAAAATAAAGCTAATAAAAGGTAAAAAGTAGGGAAATTATCCCTTTATAATTAAGTAATGGATTTTTATTTGTCATTTTTTTGAATTTCCGTAAAAGATTTTTGAAGAAAAAAAATTGGTCTTAATGTCATCTATTTCTAAAATTTTTTGAACTCCGCTACCTGTAGTCTAAGAGCCTCGGTATCATAGTAGCAAGCATGAAGATCGCTGTCCCAGTTCGTACAGCAGACATACTCTAAATCCAAGAAATTCTCCAATTTGAAGTGAATTATCAGTTCTTCAAATTTGACTCATGTATTAAAGTGAAACCTGCTAATTGAAACACTCTATAAACGGACCACTTACTAATCGGTCTGCGCGTTTAATTTTCTTACATTTTCCGCTAAATATTTGAACCGCCTCCAGATCGAAACAACTGTAGGTATTTATTATTTTAAAGTAGATACATAATTAAAAAAAATTTTGTTATTGTACCGCATTTGTTATACTCACATCAGCCATTCTATGTATAGTTTACAGAACGAACATAGTGTGCAATATTAAAACAAACGCTATCCTATTATTATGTATATTTTTTAAATTGAATCAAGTAACCATTTATCTTTATATTCGGACCGGTCGCATTAAAAAGGGAATATTTCATAATTGGGCCAGTAGTTCATTGATAATAGTACAACCTGCTAATCGAACCATGGTCTGATAAAACAGGTTTCATATTTCAAAAACCGCGGCAGTGTTCACATATGCACGTCATGGACACGCCCACGTATTTAACCGCATCAGATTAAGTTTATTTTAAATTTTGTTTAATCGGACGGTTATGAACAGGGACGTCATTTGTGGGGGGGCAGGGGGTGCATTTGCCCACCCCGTTTCGATAAACAGCCTTCATTTCGTCTGATACAAGGTTTCATTTTAAGTTCATTGCATTTTTCGCCCGGAGAAACGTTGTTAGCCACAGTTGTTAGTTACATCAATTTATAATTAATTTTAATTAATAACATAAAAATTTCCACTAATTAGAACTTATGTCCCGTCTACAATTCTCGGTTGTTTTCTCTTTGATTATGACCGGAACACAACCCGCCATCTACTGCTCTTTTAAACGTTAAACAAAATATGAGAACTCCGTTTAAACTTCTCCATGTTTGTAAATAACTACAAATCCACCTACTGTCCCAATAAGCTAAATTCCCGAGAAATTCGCCATCATGATTTCGTGTAACGAAAATACAGAGAACCGTATAGGTACAGTAATTCAATTCTGATGTAACATATATATCGCAGATATGCGAAATTTTCCGCTGATTCATATATCAAACCAGTTGAGCGGTATCACGAATCACGGTCCAACCAACAGGTAACTTGACCATATGAAAAATATAAACAGGTTTAACTACTTGCTGTCGGTACTAACGTATCACACCGTAACGAATACTGTGGTCAAAAGGAAGTTCACTTTGTACCTTTTAATTAATTGCTATAAGGAATTTACACAAACTGCCGCTCTTTTTTCAGTTAGGTTTGCTGTTAGGTATGTGATGCATCAGGTGAGATGATGCATCTTGGTATTCTATCGTATTGTGATTATCGTGACTTTGTCCGATGACAATCGATCGGGTTTTTTTAAATCCGAGGCGGAAGTAATTGAGAACAATAACTTTAATTTTCGATGTTTCTCTCAGTCAATATCAAATTCCAATTATTTCGAGTCACTGTCGATTTGAAGTCGTTTTTATGGAATAAAATTATCTTTCATTTGATGTAAGCGTCAATATTGTAGCTGTAGCCGAGCTTGAGAAATTTGACCATGAAAATTCTTTGATCAATGTGATTTTTTTCAGAAAGCCTTAAATATTAAACTGTCATTTTAATTCATTTTTTTATGTGCCATAATATTATCGACAAAAGCTGCATATATGTATGACTTAGGTTTCCCTATTTTGCAGGTAATAAGCAAAAACTCGGAACAGTTAAAAATTGAATATGCGATAAAGTGACCCTCGTTAAACAAAACTGTTAAAATTGCTGGTTCTACTTAAAGATTTTTCTTGCCCAGTATTATTCTTCTAATAATCGAGGAAAGCAATTAAATTTTAATGAGTTTCGATATAATTGCTACACTTATCTTGGTGTGGTAGGTAAAACTCGGTACAGTTAATTGTCTTTTTTAATCAGATACCTAACTAAACAACAAGACTATAAAAAATCAAAAATATTTACTACTAAAAGTAGAAGGTATCAATAAAGTTTAGAATATAATCTAAAAATTTCGACGTACTCCAATGAAGAATAGGCAGAGATTTTGTTCATCTGTTGACTGTGTAGTGGAAACGCACGAGTGGAACAATTGAAATAATATCATAAATATCATAGTCGACGGATAACTGGTAGGGTAATATTTCAGGACGTTTACAGAGTGATTCGGGAAACAGGTAGTATTAGGACAAGAAGAGCAAATGCAAATCCTATACCGGTAATGGCTGTCCAACTCGATGAAAGAATACTGCGCAACGCTTGTCATTGCAGTCAAAAGCCATATCAGATAAAAGTATTAGATATTTAAAAGTGTAAATATCGTCTGATACAGCAAATCTCACAACCCTTTTCCACTTTTCAGGCATAATTTTGTGTGTAAAGCCCTGGTTTGACTAGATTCTCTTTAGCCGCGGTTTAGTCTTCGAGCATTTTCAGTCAATCAACTCGGACGACTGAACACTGGTATGACTTTTTAAGACGATACGCGTCTAATAGTCAGTTCTAATACTAAGCCGCGGCTAAAAAGATTCGAGATTTGAAAACAGGTTAATGCAATTCAATGGATTCAGAATACTTACAGAGAATAATAATTACCACTTTTCTTAAATAAATAAATACTGGTTAAATTTCGAGCTAAAACTGTTTCCATATGAGTAATTTTGTGTCAACAAATTACTGCTTTGTAATTGTTTTTGTAAATATTTGCAGACTGGTTTCACCAATAATTATGTAAATTGTATTATATATATTGTTTGTTTTAAAGATTAACCTACTTTTTAAATATCTTCTGTAAATTTAAAAATTCTTAAGGTACAATCTGGCTGGTACTGCCGACCGTCGCGGTCAGCAGTAGCTGCCAACCTCAACTGCTCACCGCGGCTTCTTTGCACTCACAACCGTCAACAGCCGAGCAGTCGCAAACAGACATGACAGCTTGTTTTTGCCTGAAGCAGTAGTCTACTGCCGGCAGCTACTGCTGACCGCGACGGTCGGCAGTACCAGCCAGATTGTACCTTTATGTAGTAAGCAGCTAACAATTTTCCCTCCAGTTTCCGACGAGCAGGTAAGAACTACTGACCTGTTCAAGCCCCATTAGAGTATTTCGAAATTAAGCAAAACCACTGCAAAGCATTACGTTAATCTAATCTTAACTAAACTAAACGTACTCAAGATATAGTAGTAAAATCGCAGTGCTCTCTAAAAAACGCAATTACTTTGAGCAGATGGCTTCAGAGAGGCGTCATTGTCTCGTTCTTCAGTTAGTCAATGTTAAATGTCAAGGTAAGTCTGATTCGTTCAAATTTGCTGGGGTCATTATTCACTTTAACAATAGAATTCAATCATGAAAACTTGTAAATCAAAAACTTTATGCGAATTACGCCTAATCTTTCATTCGTGGAATAAAGTCAGCCACTATGTTGTGCTTAACAACGAGTTATATTCCAAAGCCCCGGTTTATCGAAGGTTTCTTATAGAGATGTGAAAAGGTAATTGATTATTCGGTACTTACTATTCGTTTCTTGAAGCTAATATCAGTAACGAATACAAATTTCCTGAAGTATTCGGGTATTGATACTCACTCGACTCGCACATTCAACGCACACTAAACAGTCAAACGCAACATTCCATTCAGCAGTCAAGGTACTCACATCACTATCAGTGAAAATTCGGAAGACCTTCTGGAGGTAGTAAGGCATGATGTAATGACTTCGAGACACTTGCATAAGTAGCACAACATTACTGTTCTCTTCATGGGCGCTAGCACTCCTTCCCAGAAAATGCAGAGTGTAAGGAGCTCAACGTTTTTATACTAGAAAGCCTCGGTGGTGCAGTGGCCAAGCGTGCAAGGGCGTAACGCTACAACAGAGGTTGCGGGTTCAAATTCCACATCATGGACTCATTACCGTTGGTCTAAGACCAATAGTCCCGAAGAGGACTCAGTGCCATTCAGTCATTGCTTCTTACGGGTTTCATATCCTACTGGAAAACTCCATATCACCATATGTGTAAAAAATTCGTAAAATTTTGAATGTGAATATGCGAGAATACGAGTAATGCATATCAGGAGAATATCGTTCAGAAACTTTACTAGGAACTTATTGATAATGAATTATAAGGTACTCCTTTTATATAATATATTAATGAAGGCATGGAGAATTAAAAATCAGAGTACAACTACATGAAAAAGAGACGCATAAGCAATATTCTTCCTTGGACTGAACTAAAGAAGGCAGGAGTAATGAATGAATTTTGAACACCACAATTTCGTTGGCCAGCGAACTAGTATCAGTGATTTATTTCTGGCCATTTTCGGGGAAAAAAATGTGTTAGAAAGAAGTGTAGGTAAAATGGTATACGTGCATGATGAAGGTAAAATGTTATACACGCATGATGACTAGATTTCATGTTGGAACCACCTTGTAATATTTCTCCTTACATTCCTTTTGCAATTCTTGGAATACCTCCGTACACATTACCGGTAATGCAGGAGTAAGCCGTGAGATCGAAAACATTCTGTAGTGTCCAAACTTACGACTTCAATGCAAAAAAAAATCATGAAATGTAAATGGAAAGTTGCTTCCATGCCTTTTAAGGAATATTACATTAATGCGTTGATCCAGCATTACATTCATTACAGAAGAGGTTCTCAAAGACTGATCGATAGCAGTGCGATAGTGCATCTATTTTATTTGTACTGATTACTATTCTCCACAACTATGATGCTTTATGGTGGATTTACGCCGAACCTTTACGGCGCGACTTTATCCCCGAGAGCTCATTACAAACCGGCTTTCATCGGTTGTAGTCATTGATGGGTTGATAGCGATTTATAGTTTTTTCTTAAGAAAAAGTTCGAATTTTTCTTCGATGCGGGGTTTTACGCCGCCACAAGCCCTCTGATTGGTTGATTTTATGGTGGGGGTTAAGTCGCGCCGCAACGTCTAAGGTTTAAATTCAGCATTAAACTCTTCTTGAAAAATAACCAGAAAAATACTTAGATGTCGGAAAAGTCGAAAGTTCTACCCCTGATGGACGCCATGGATGCATTTTTATCAGGTTCAACTAGCTTAAATGAGTAAATAGATAGCATATAACTATATCTCAAAAAATTATATTTCAAATTACATACTTATCTATTAGCTTATTGCATAGGTAGGTTAATGGTTGGTGTTTTCCGTTCCTATTAGAGGATAAGGATCTGGTAATTTTAAGATCATTCACTTAGAATACTGCATACCACGAGATGGATGTAGTGTGATTGGTGTTTGATTGTTTGCGCAACAAAAAAGATTTAAAAAAAAGAAATAATGGTTTTGAAGCATGTTGTTCAAAACCAAAAATGAGGCAACAAAGTGAACGAAGTAACGATGAATCTCAACCAACTTTAATGTGATCAAAACTTCCCCATAAATTTGTTAACTTTTTTCAAGTATTGCCTTTTATTCGCAGGTTACCGCGATTAGGATCACTGAAAAAGGCGGGATTACAAAGAACTTCCAAGGATAGCTTAATTTTTCTAATTTCCTTTCCATTGAAAGATAATTGAACCCGGCTTAGAATTAATACACCAATGCCGGCGCTACGAGTATTTCCATGCATAACCTTCTATCATCAGTTCTATTTCAGTTTTTCCTGAATCGTTCATTAGAAGCGATTACTTTAGATGCGCCTTGCATTCCCTTTTCATCAATGCTCAAGTGTTCTGAGTAACCACCTTTATCCAGTTTCGCCGTGGACAATAAAAAAGAAAAGTTAAAATCGAGCCGGAAAGGCTTGCAGAACTGCTTGGAACCGCTGATATTAACTTCTATTACCGCTTCTTAGCTTTTTTTCCTACTGAGTACTAAATACCGAATACCACAATTTGAAGTAATCACTAATTATTCGTTACGGTTCCTACATTAAAGAATGTGTACTGATATCTATTGTGACCTCATCGTGTAGATACTTTAGTTTATTACAAGGCACTTAAAGATATCACTTTTATAATACTACTGCTGCTCCAGTAGTGTTTCGCGTGTCCTGATACCACGTACACTAGACGTATAGAACCAATCAGGTAGCCCGTTAAACGTTTCAAAACTCGTTGCTAGGTTCCGAATCTATGGTTTATTTAGGTGTATTTTAATGTGAATAAGTAGAAGTACCCTTATTGCCAAAAAAAAACCCTGTTAATGTACTAACATCAGCCACTTCAAAATATCGACGACCTCCTTCAAGAAATAGAGAACAACAAAAACACTATATTATTTAGCCTAATTATTCCCTGGACGCCTGACATTATCGGAAACAATACCACTCAAGAAAAATAAGAAGGAAATCGAAAACAGGACACTCTCACTTGACACGCAATTCCTCACACTGTACACCATCGAAACTTCCCTACATCACGGACTATAGATAGCGTGACTGTTTTCGATTTAAGTGTTAGATTCACCATAAATCCATACTAATCTTAAAAGTTTTTTCACTTTCATGGTACCTACGTATATCTTGAATAGGCTCAACTTATATTTTTCGCTACATGAATCTAATAAAAGACTGTATAAAGTGTATCGGTCTTTGACTCGATATCGAATATTATTTCGGTCAACATTCGATTTTATCGATAATAGTGTTAAGTGATAGCATAGTGGGATGAAATCGTATATGGCGATGAACTTTATTGCTAGTACCCAGGGCGTAGTGCCAAAATTTTATGTTTCTCGCAGCGATGCAATTATCTTTTCAAACTAATTTATTAATGAAATATACGAGTATAGAGCGTACTGGGAAGCACCATAAATTAAATTTAATTACAGGCTCTCTATCGCTTTTCAATATTTACCAGTTTCGCTGAATTGTCTCTATCAATACAAATTAGAAATTGCCAGTATAGAGCTTATTTGCACTTGCAATCACGTTTAATCAAATCAACAACTCACACAATATTATCGCTAATAAAATAAACTTGAAAGTATAATGTCAATTGATGCACATGAACGGAAATTTAATAAAAATTGTTAAAAAAAATAAACAAGTTGAAGAAACCGCGCACAAGTGTACTGACTCCATCAAGACATTCGCTTAACCAAGTCTCGTATTTTGTCGTTTGTCCATCGCCCTGAATTAGATCTCCCCAATAAAGACTTAATTGAAGCCCAGCCAAGATCCGAGACGTGTGTGTAATAAACTCACAACTAACCACTCTTAAAGTCATTTAAAATGTGCAATTTCCTTCTCCAGATGTTTCATGCGATTCTAAAAAAAATGTTGTCTCAATTTGTTCTTTTAAAATTTCGATAACCTGATGACTAGCGGCTGATAAAAATATGCTAAAATATCTGAACATTACTCGCAAGTATTTGAACATTAAAATAAAGTGCGATACGGTATTTACTTTATTGTAGTGGAATTTCTTTCCATTTCCTAGCGAATGATGTAAGCAAATGTTATGAGTAATGCAGCTGTTACGATTTCAGTACATTTTTATGTTCTTATCATCGTCTTTTATTCGTTGCACTTTCTGTAGTCGTTTAAAAGAATATAATACAATATGAAAAATGTTTAAGCCAAAAAGGTCTACTCTAGCAATTTCCAATTAAGAATAAAATTAAAATGTACCTAACTAATATACAGTAATACAAAATTTATAACTCAAACCCCCCGTTTATACGGTGATGGTTCTTGCTATAGATGATTTCATGATAAATACTGTCATGATTACTGTCATAGTGTATATTTCCATTCGCACTATCAGGATAGCACTATCACGTTTGACGAGAGTGGATAACACCATCACGTAATTTACGAAACTATCGCGCCAACTATCGTAGTGTATACCGAACTATCACGATTTTTATACTTTCGCAATAACATTAACAAAATAGCGAACAAGTTAATATAAAACTATGTTTTCTTTTATTATTATATACAGGGTTGTTGAGACTTGGCCGGCAACTTATTAAGGGTTGAATCCTTGATATATTTTGAGAAAACAATTGTTTTACAGGATGGTAAAGAAAATTCTTTTGGAGAGAAAGCACTTTCATGTAAAATATTATAACTTTAAAACCAATAACCACAGGTCAACACGGTTTAGGTTATTTTCAGGGAATCGAATTGTCTTTCATTTGATGTAACAGTAAAAACTATTGATGTACCTGAAACTGTTGGTGTACCTGATCATGAGATATTTACTCCAAAAACATTTTTTTGCTACCGGAACCGAAAACATTCGGTTATTAATGTAATTTTTCTCAGAAAAAAAGGAAAAAGAAAAAATGTTTATTTAGTGGCATTGCGTAAATTTTATAATGATAATTTAAAATAAGCCTAAATTACTGGCGATCATAAACTCCGATTAAAAAAATCAATCAACATAAAATTGAATACAAGATGAAAAAATCAAGTTTCAACTTTTACTTTATTTTAACTTAAGGGGGTCGTCCTATGTGCCGAGTCAGAAAAAAAATTAGTTACTAAATTACTTCCAAATTATTCCTAGTATATGTATGTAAAAGAATTTCTCCGAGTTCGAAGTCGTTATGAAGTTATGAAGTTATGAAGTTCGAAGCTCGCCCGGGCCACCACCGATCTTTAAATGGGGTTTTCTTAAAACTGAATTTTTCAAATTGGCTGCCACGATTCAGATAAAACTACTGAACCGATTGCGCTGAAATTTTAATAATATGTTCAACGGATCACTAGTTACAACTGGTACCAAAATCCTAGCGATATCTGTCATAGTTTTTTTTTGCTAAAGCTAAATTCATCGAAAAAAACGCGAAAATTTAAAAAAAAAAATTTTAAAGTTAGGCCAATTTTTTAATTTTCAAAATTTTGACTTAATTCTGGTACCAGTTATAGCCACAGGCCTATAAATGAAGTATCAATTTAATTTTTTTATTTCATATGAGGGGGATAGCCGGAATCATGGCAGCCATTTGACAACTTTTTTTTACAACGGCCTCTTTCAAGAGCTCTGCACGCAAAAAAAAACAATATTTCTCCTTAAAAAAAATTTCTAACGTTTGTTGAAATATGAATAAATATGTGGTAAAAATTTCAAAGTTGGTTCTTTCATAATCTGCAAAATAAAAATTCCCGAAAAAATCGGAAAAAACTGTCCGTCACATAAGACGACCCCCTTAATTTCAAAGTGAAATTTACAAATTGAAAAGTTTTTCTCCGATACTTTCTCCATCCCTTCAAACTCCCAAACTAAAATCGTACGAATGAAACGCGTCTATCCTATGCGATACCTCTAAAAAATTTGAATATTAATCCTCAAAGGGTTCTTTATTAAAAATCTAAATAAATTTTTTTTTAAAATACTTTAAAGTGATATTCCTTAAACAGTGTGTTTCACAATGCTAATGACAAACAATTTTGTTCAATGTCACAGATAGTCCTTTTCTTGCTCCGTTAAGATCACTTTTGACCAGAGCCACTGATCGTAAAATAATAATTTTTTGTTCCTTTTGCCATACTAGTAGTGTCAAATTTGTCTATGCTTTTGAAACTAAAATTACTAAAATAAAAAAATCTGACTGTCATTTTTCCTATGTACGAGTATGTAATAATTTCATATTGCCCCTAACTCTGCAATAAACGCAAATAAAATTAAAGGAAAGAAGCAAGGATTGGGCTTTCCAAAACTGTAATAGAAAAGGCAAATTAGTAAGTTACTTTTTGAGCAAAAAGGATATTTTTTGGAAGTGATGCTATCTCCGGAAGTAAATGGCTTCTAGTCAAAGTTACCACTAATGATAAATTTAAAATAGGTCATAAATTATTCTTTACGATGAGTTTTAAAGATAAGGGTTCCGCCCGAAGCTTGTATTACACTGTATGCCACGCGGTCAAATATTTGACTATAAAAATTTGACCGAATTTCATGTCAAATATCCATTTGACACGCTGCCCGATTGCGATATTAAACTATCTGACACATTTGACAACATCGTCAAATTGTCTCTTCGTGTCAAACGGTCAAAGACCATCAGGTCAGATCTATTGCAAATATTGGTGTATATATTACACTGTCATTAAAGCACCAAATTCTCGTTGAGATTAATTAACGAGACGTAAGTGGATTCAACAAAAAATAGGAGTGTAATAAGAAAAGTTATTGTTTTAATGTTTGTCGTTGTTCATGCAGGTTTAAAAATTAACAAAAACAAAATGCGATGTAGTAATTATGATGTCGTATTCACTGGAGGATAGACAGAAGTAGTTTTAACTAATTATTTATTTCACCGATCGCCATAAAAAATTAAATATTCACGAATGAACGCCGTAGTGGTTACCGCATTATTGAACTGTTATAAAATTTGAGCAGTTAGAACTATTTCTAATCCACATCAACCGTTAATTTCTGACTCCTTTCCAATCCCTTCGCCGAAAATCATTTTGGTAACGTTCTACTGGAATCTATACCAGAACCCAATTTCAACTTGACAGCATAAGCCGTTCTGGAAATTACAAAAAAAGAAACAATAACCCTTCTCTACCCTCAAAAAATTTAACAATACTTAAAAGGCTCTACCGAGTGTACATACCACGAAAATTTGTAGGTTATATAGGGTGTTTTTTTTAGGTGCATGAGAACTTAAAATTATAATACAAGACAGAAATATTGTCGGAATGAAATTTTTTTATTATATTCTGGTAGATAATTTCATGGCATTTATTTTTTAAATATGATTTCCGTCATATGTCCGCCGCGGCAACGAGTTGCATGGTCCATTCGATCAGTCCAATTTTTGACTACTTTTTCCAATAAATCTGGCCGTATGGCGTCAATAGTGGCTTGAATATTGGCTTCCAATGCTTCAAGAGTTGCTGGTTTGTCGGTATAAACGCATGACTTAATATAGCCCCATAAAAAGTAATCCAGAGGCGTTAAATCGCACGAACGAGGGGGTCAGTTAACAGAACCACTTCTGGAAATCAAGTTGTCACCAAATTGATTTTGCAATAAATCGATTGTTAAGCGTGCTGTATGGCAAGTTGCGCCGTCTTGTTGGAACCAAATGTCGGCGATGTTTAGCTGATTAATTTTTGGAAACAAAAATTCAGTCAGCATGGCCGATTATGTTGACCGTAAAATGGACGAAGTGCTCTATGAACTTCGCGAACAGATTTATTTTTTTCAAAGTAAATTTCCACAATTTGAAAGCGTTGTTCTGGCGTTAAACGATTCATGATGACTTACCAAACCTTACTGAACAGAAATGTCAACACAGTTTGACATTCTCTGCTGTCAAACCACAGTTATCGATATCGAAAGTTCTCATGCACCTAAAAAAACACCCTATAGATATTTCAAAAAGTTGATACCGGGAAATATGTACATTCGATATATTTCCACTATTGAATCCTTTTTCTTCTTAAAACTACTATTCGCCGCCAGGGCATATTAGCTTGAAATTTCTTTTCGATTTTTCGCCTTTATATCATGCCCGATCCACCATTCATCATTCTTGTCAAGATGCTTCGATCCGTTTTCTTTAAGACCCACTGTCTCTATCAGCTTCGAATCTAAATGTCAATTTCAGATTGTCAGAACTTTCTCCAGATTATATGTGACCAAAATTATCACCAAAATTCACTAACGACATTTGTGCTCAAAGGTCTATACTTTGATGGCACAGTAGTCCACTTTTTTTAGGCACAAGAGTATAATCTCGTAATGTCATTAATAGCATGTAGCAAATAAATAAGAAGAGTGTCGGCACTGAGCCAATTCTGTACATTCGAGTAATGAAAATGTACATCACCAAAATGAACAAAATCATTATGTTTGGCATACAAATATTCGATAAATTTTTTCATTGTTCCAATGAATTTTTCATTAATGCAAAGAATTTGTTTCATTAATATTACGAACCGAATTTTTTCAGTGTAGGTTACTCTGACGAACAACTGAAGTACTTCGAATAATCGCGAAAGGGCTACACCAACCTTACGAAATGACCTAATTTCCTATTGTGGACGAGTTTACAAAGTATAGTAGAATTTTTTTTTTAAGTTACCAATATTGTTACCAGGATAGTACCTACATATTGTTACCAGAATAGGGACTCGAATTCACAACCTTTGCCCTACACCAACGTCGAGTCGCCACAGCTTTCTACGTAGATAACCAAATTGGGGCTGAAGTCGCTCTAATTTCCATCGTCATACAATTTCGACAGATTTTTCCACTCGTACTCCAAATTATACATGAAAATATAATTATGCAAATATGTTTTGAATTATGTACGCAGAAAATTTAACACGATAGAAACGGTGTTACATTAATTATGCGAGTGGTATAGGTGGTTACTTCTTGGGA
Source organism: Beris morrisii (assembly GCA_951812415.1). Lineage (NCBI taxonomy): Eukaryota > Metazoa > Arthropoda > Insecta > Diptera > Stratiomyidae > Beris > Beris morrisii. The sequence goes on along the minus strand of OX638310.1, from coordinate 54,261,304 downwards.
TTTGAAGGAAGTAAAGCCGTTGAACATGTTTTTCTCATTGAAACAGATTTTAAGGTGAATTGTGTATAATAGCAAAATCAACACAGAAAACCCAACAGTACGCAACGCACATACTATAAATAAATACATCAGCGGTCTGTTTGTGAGTTCAGGTAAATCAGGCCAGGCAGAAGAATTCGTAATCGGGAGTGCCCAGCTCATATTTTCAGTGCGTCATTCTCACGTTAAGTATTACACGGTTGGGCGCCAACATCAACTTATCGTCATCATTCTGATACTTTTAAATATTTTCTCTTTAAACAAAATAAAACAAAAATAAATATTGATGAAACAAATGTAGGTAGTCACGGCATTGAAACCTTCCAGCTTCCAAAGAAATTAAATTTTTTTGGTTCAAACTTGAAACTTATTTGCAATTCGCAAGGTAGAAAAACAATAGATGTGGGCAGTGGTGTACGCGAGTAGGGGCGTTAAGAAATACATGAATATTACTTAGGGACTGATTACACTAGAAAGTTGAAAGTTTGAAATTATCCATATATTTCAGCTGGTGGAGTACGTACTCGTATAATGAAAATAAATAGTTTGTAGCAAAGGACAGTGGCGTAAGTGATTGGGGGCTGAAAAATTCAAAGAGCTACGTACATATTTATAATTGCGCTTGAGTAGAACATTTAAAATTTTGTGTTCATTATAACACTCAACCTTTCTTTTTGTCCTAAACTAAACAGCTTTAGAACTGTACACGTACTCGAGTTCTCGTGAGTTTTGGCCAAGCATTCACCTTTAGAGACCTTTATAGCTTGGTAGCTACTTGAAAAAATACCTGTTTTTGATCATATTTTAAAATTGTGAAAAACAAAAGTGTACCAAATTTGAAATTCGTAGCTTTACGATCCTATAAAAGGTGAAACTTTTGTAAGACAGCCCCACTCTTATTCCAAATTAATTCGTGCAAAATTCATACTACTTCCTGAAGCTTGTACCACACTGTATCCTTCTATGTCAAATATATGAATATTCTGGATGGCAAATGCAGTCGGATGTAAAACTAGTATTACACTGTTTGACCAAGTAATAAGAAATGCGAAATAGCGAATTTGACCGAGCGGATACTGTGAGATTAATTAAAATTCGCTAATTCGCATTTCTTATTACTGCAATTTGACCACTTGGTCAAACAGTGTAATACTAGCTTAAGTGTAATCGTCAAATTTTGGTTTGTCAGATTATTTTTTTGTTCTATGTATTTCGTAGAAAAAATTTGACTCAACTTTTCGTTAGTCAAATATTTGACATCATGTTTGACAAAGTTTTATTTTTCCAAATCAATCAGTTTTATTTTTGTGATGCAGAACAAATTATAGCACTTTCGATCGTTTCTATTTAATTTCTCATTGATTTTAACCCCTAAAATGCCCAATCGCTGTAAAAATTTTAAATGGTATTGCCACATTGCATTTTTAAGTTCTAAATGCTTTTTACATATATATATATAATAACGTCAAACTCGTAAAATCCTTTTTTTGTTGAGTTCTAGAAATATGAGAAGGCAGAGAATTATTTTATGTGCTCAATTGTATGCCTTTCTTGCAGCGTAAAAAGCTACACATGTCCTTCACAGAATGTGTTTTTTATCAAAATCTTTTTTTTTTGGAAAAAAAGATCAAAATTCATTTATCTCAAGTGGATTCTAAGAACATGTTCCTCTATGGTACCAGATGACGAACGACCACATGGAAATGTATGACATGTGAAAGTTTATAGTGTTATGCTATATGTATCTCTTTCAAAACGTGAAAGCTTAGTGAAACCGTCAATTACTCAAGACTAGTGAGCTGGCAAACGTTTGTCAAGTAATTTTTTACTGTTCTATCCGGTGTAAACTTAAATGGAATTTGTCAAAACTAATCGAAGACTCGGATTTTTATAGTAGAAGTAAGAAATTGACTATTTGGATTGGTTAGTCCAGATTTCTATATTAATGATTGTGGCTCTTCCGTCCTCATACCTCAAAATAGCCAAATTTTTCAACTTCTCCAAAAAGCCAAAACCAAAGACAGAAAAGAAAATCTAAAAAACTGTAACGCACTGAAATCAGTTCTCACATGTGTTTAGATGTTGAGTGAGTTTTTATAGATTTACTGGACAGTTTTCAATAGTCTAAAAAAATTGTGGTAGCAAATTTAAAAAATTCAGAAATTGAAAATCCAACTTAACGCCTCGTAAGGTGCTCTTACACGAGCAATTAAAATTGCTCAATTTGCAGCAATATTCGTCAATTTTGACGTCACGAAAATGTGAAGCAACACACAGTAACAATAGCAACAGGCGATGTGGATCACTTTTTCATCAACTCATTGCTGAATTGTGATGAGCGATATTGACCAATATCTAGCAATTCGGCAATAAGGGATTACACGAGCAATTCAGTCTATGAACAACACGAAAGCAAACTTGACAAACAACTCTAAAACTTAAACTAAAACTTGGAAATATTTGAATTCCAACCCATTATAACACGAAACTTGACAAATAAATGCAAAACTCAAAATAAAACTTGACAATTGAATCACCGAACGAGGACAATTGCTCGGAATTTTCCAAGTTAGTAGAAATACAGCAACTATAGGGCGAGTAACACCAGCAATCTGTGAAAACATTGCCACATTGCCGAAATATTGCCGCAACTAGCATGATATTGCCCTGTATTGCCCCATTAATTGCTCCACTAGTTTCGGCAATAGTCGTCAGGCAATCAATTGCTTGAAAAATTGCTCGTATAAGAGCACCTGTAGAATCAGACGATTGTCTGTAG